>CM033322.1:61662280-62986541 GCA_019359835.1 Pharus latifolius
TTAAGATTAGTTGTCAAAGGTTTAGAAGGTTCCAAAGGTTCCAAAATATCAGAATGATATCAAGGCTGCGGCTGGTTCGCTCAAAAACAGCGAACGTCTTTAGGTCGACATTCGGTTCAAGGCATCGACATAGGGTCGATGGATGATAGAGGGCTCAACTCAAGTTGTGACAGTAGAATAAAATGTAGATCACAACATCAGGAGTCTAAGGGACAAAGTTATGTTCAGTTTGCATACCCAGAAGGGGTCAAACTGGCCCAATGCCATTGGCTGACATAGGCTGACAAGGGCTGACAATGCCAAAGAATGGCATTGACATGGTTTGAATAGTTCCCAGTGGCCAAAATGGGTTTTGATTCAAGCATATGGTGCACAAGGTAGTGAGGCAACTATTTGACAAAGTATTTTCTGTTTTTCATGACCAGAGGTGGGTGAACAGGGCTAATGACACTGACTGGCATAGTTTGACATAGAGTTGACATGGCCAGAAACTAGGGTTTGCCATAACTTTTGATCTAGGGCTCCAAATGATGCACCACTTTGTCTGGTAGTTAGACATTTGTAACAGGAACAAATGTCTCAACAAGATCTAGGGCAGGAGATGGCCGGAAAGTGATGAAAACCGGCAAAGATGTTGACTGGCCTGGAGCACATGCAACATAAACAGTGCAGTAACTAGGGCATAGCTATATCTCACAATCCAGGCCGAATTAGAAGTTGTGATAGAAGACAAAGTTGCTCATAATGGTCCAAAACATCTAAATGGCAAAGTGGCTAGGGCTGGATCTGTAACATCCTGAGTTTTGGGGTGAAAAGTTTCTTTCTTAAAAATCATGCATGCATATATCTCTTCTAGATCAACCAAATCAGCCTCAGTTTTATTTTGTTCTAGCCCTAAAATCTCCAAAATCTATCCTGTGACCCCAAGTCAAGATCTGACTTGCCAGATTTGATCTATCAGTTATCCTAAATCTAAAAGCCTTCAGAACCCACATCCAATTTTATCTCTAAATTCCAGATTTATTAACTTCTTCTGTTTTCGAAAACAGAAATACCTTATATTACCCAAATACCCTAAGTTTCAGAAGTGCAGATTTAATCAAAATCTTGACCAAGTTCAGATCAGATTATTCCTGGAATATGATCATGGGTATGTCAATACCTTAATATAAAAAGTTGACAGCCAGATTCTGCTATCTAGACTCTTTTCACAAATTAGTCCAAGAATTATCGCAAAATAGTCCTTATCTGATATCTGAAAATCCAAAAAGGCTAAAATCTCCAGATTAACTCCAAATTCAGAATTTCTTCGGCAAATCTTCTCAAAATGCTATTTGTCACAAGTTTATCTTCTGTTCAAATTCCAAAATCTCATCATAAGTGCCAGAATTCAAAATCAAATGAAATTCAGATTTCAATTACCCTAAATTACCCTATTTTCAGTTTGTATCGAAAACTATTCAAATGTGTAAAATCTCATCATTTATCTTTGCCAAATATCCTGTTGAATATAATATACCAGATTAGTGAAATCAATTTCAGTTTAAACCTTCTAAATCTCCAGATTTACATTTCAGTCCAAAACTCAACGAATTGAAACTGCAGTTCAGTCCATTTTCGACCAGGCCGTTTTACTGTGGGCACGACCAGGGCTCGCCGTGATTTCTTGCGCCGTGGTTGCTTGCCGCCGTTGAAGCTTCGCCTGCAACTTGATCGTGCATGCTGTTGCGCACGTGTCCTCGCCTCAGCCGTCACCGTGGCAGCGCCGCTGCAACGTCAACGACCAGCGCTTGCTCCCGCGCGCGATCACCGGCTTTTGTCAGCAATCCATCGCCACGTTGCCTTGCCGCGCCAGTTGTTGTCGCCACCGCTTGCTCCATCTTTGCAAAGTCCCAATGAACGACAATGTGGACAGTTGCAGTCCTGTCGCCGTCGCAATCACCGTTCTTCGCTGTGTCTTCGCCGCTGATGCTCAGCACGCAATCCATCTCATCTCAGCTGCCAATTACTTCGTTGTCTCCTCCTTGCAAGCTTCGCCTGGCCTATTTAAGCACTCCTGAGCTCAGTAGCTCCCTCCATACTTCACCAGAAACAAGCCAAGTTCCAGAATTTGCTCTTTTCGTTTTCTTCTCCGGCGAGCCGTCGAGGAAGCTCACGGTGCCAGCACTCTACAGATCATCTCCTGCCAAATTAACAACACCAGTGAGTTTCCCTACTCATTCTCTCTGTGTGATATCATCTAATTGCTCCCCGGTGACCTCTATCGCCGGTGATCGCCGGGATTGCTAAATACCCTGTTCCGGCAATGCAGGCCAAATCACCTCGAATTAGCTCTCATTGCTGTAGAAGAAGTTGATCAGTGAGTCATTTCCAGCAAGCCTGAGCATCCAGATCCCCAGGTTGAGCTCGAATCGAAGGTATCCCCAAATCCGAGCTTCACCAGAAAACCGGCGATCGTCGCCAGGCTTTTCCAGTGATCCTCCGGCCAATACAATTGTACCAGAAGCTTCCCTATACCTCCTAGATGCTCTCCAAGCAAGGAATTAAGTTCTTGTTGCCTGTAGCAGAAACCCCCAATCAGCACCGTTTTCTTCTCCGGCGCCGATGATCGGAAAAGTGTTCCCGGACGTTTCAGCTCAAATCACTTTGTTCACTGTGTGTGCCTTAACTTCCTGAACATTTTTGTCTTCTAGCCCGACACCTAAATCAGCCTAGATCAAAAGATATAGCCATGCCAAGATCTTGTCCAGAACTGCTCGAGTGCAACCAGTTCACCTCAGTTCATCACTGAATTTCATCACTTTCCAGCCATTTCTTGCCCTAGATTCTGTTGACTTAATTGTTCCTGTTATCCTTGCCTACCTCCCAGACAAAGTGGTGCATCATTGGGAGCTCTAGATCAAAAGTTATGCTAAGCCCTAGTTTCTGGCCATGTCAAGATCAATGCCGGACTATGTCAGTCAGTGGCATTAGCCCTTTTCACTCCCTTCCAGATGTGCATTTTGGGTATAACTTTGTCCCTTAGACTCCTGAGGTTGTGATCAACATTTTCTTCTTCTATCACAACTTGATTTGAGCCCTTGAATAATAATTGTTGCTAAACCCTAGTTTCTGGCACTATCCCAGTGCATGCCAGTCAATGGCATTGGCCTTGTTTACCCATTTCTGATTGTGCATTTTGAAAGCCACTTTGTCCACTGAATTTGTAGAGTTATGATCTACATTTTCTTCTACTGTCATAACTTGAGATAAGCTCTCTAGTTTTCCTTGAAGTTATGTCAGAATCTTGATCCGAATGTCAATCCACTGACATTCGCTGTTCTTGATCAAACCAGCCACAAAACTGATGTTCTTATTGTAACCTTGAGATCCTAAGAGCATCTAACATCCATCCTTAGCCAATTCCTTGAAACCCTAGATCTCAACTCAGTTCAGCTTACAATCTCAATTATCTCCAATATCGTTCAGTCACTCTTGTAAAGCATATCTGCATATAGATCCTAAAACATCTTAATATATAAGTAATATTTGTGTGTATTGTTTGGTTTGTCGTCGAGCAGATCTAGAAGCTGAGATCGAGGACTTCGCTGTTGACCCGTCATCAACTGCTGTTTCTTACGACGCGGAAGGCAAGTCATATCCTTGGTCATCTTGAACCTATATTTTAAATGTTGCTAAAACATAACCTTGAATATAGGCAATATTGCATGTGAAAGATTGAGAATGGTTGATTTATGAATTGGCAGTACTAGACTGGTTATCTGTGAAATGTGAAATAAACAAGTTTTGAGCCATGAACTATTATATGTATCTATATACTTATATTCACGAAATAAAACCCCTAGCTGTGACCAGAAAAATGGTGTGGATGGCTGTAGCACTGGAGGTGCTAGACTGCAAAGGAATGCAGGCACTGAAGGTGCAGGGTTGTGGATGGTCTGGTCATTGGCATATAAGGACTAGAACCTTGTGTTGTGCGTCTAGTGGCATGAACAACGTGCTAACCGCAAGCCTGGTATGGGACAGGCCTGAACAAGTACTTATGTGGATCATACATGAAACCCCTGTATGAGATGTGTTGTGATGATTGACTTGGAGGCTGACTCCTACTATCACTGAAGGTGATCTGATATTTGACCTAGTAATGGGAAAATGAGGTGGGGTGGAGGTTATGATACAGCCTACCACAACTGTGTTTCGCTGAGAGCCACAGGGTCAGGGGTGAATTGTAAGTGATGCATAACAAAAGTTCTTGTTATCTCCACCTTGCCACTCATACATGGTTGTGAGGAGGGGTCTAATCATTTTGTTATGATAGGATGGGCTTGAAAGTGGAATATCTTGCGGGTAAATTGGTACCTCTCTGCAGAGTTAAAAACGTATTCGAATACTCCGAGCTCCCGGGTTTATAGGAGTCTGCTGCGGTGGATTAAATCCACGGGGTGTGACACAAGTACTATTTTCTAAATAAAATGTGTTAAATCAAGATTACCCAAATGACATGTGTTGTCATGATAAGGAGTGCTGCCGTGGGCTGTCGTGTGTCGACGTGTCGCGGTAGTGCTATAATCTAGTGAACATGAATGATGATGTTACTTTATGAAAAAGTGCTGCCATGAAATAAGATGAGATGAGATTTGGAAGTAAAAGATTATTTTATAAACAACCATAATTCTTGACTAGTCTAGGTTCATATCATCACTACTATATGTATCTACTCTTACCTATGACTTGCTGAGTACGTAAGTGCTCACTCTTGCAACCTACAAATCAATAGACGGAGCAATCATAAATCAAGATGAAGGCGTGGAGAACTTATTGGATCCAGAAGGAGGAGCGTCAGTCCCGTCATTTCTCTGATGTGTGTTGTTCTGCTGTCCACTTCTCTTTTGTGGGTGGGTCACCTATCTTCTGCTGTGTAGATGTTATTTTGCTAAACCATGTATGCCGTGAAGGCATTGTAAACTCCTTATGTAATATCAAGGCCAGCAGGCCACACTGCTTAACTATTTTGTAAGTTACTCTGTTGCAATGTGATATACTCCTGTGCTTGACTTATCCTGGGACGTCAAGGGTATGTGTATGCTATGCATATATGGGACTAGCTGCAGCAAGCTAAGTCTCTACAGGAGCAGTCGTAGTCCCAGTCTCGGGGCGCGACAGGATCGGCTGGATTTGGAAAATACTAGCTGGAGAAAAGATGAACTCAAATCTGATTTGGGTATTTCTGATTTAACGTGATTGAACTCAATTCCTTGCTTGTGTATGGTCCTCAGGGTACTAGAAACATACTGGTGAAGTTAGATTGGCTAGAGATGCACCAGAAAAGCTTCAACAGTAAGCTCAGTTCACAAGCAAAGTTCCAATTTGGGGTTTTCCAGATTTCAGCAAATCTGTCAATTTTGGTTGCTTAGGGATGATAAGAATGATCTATTGAGCATGTTTGATCACTGTCTCGAGAGCTAATTCGATTTAGTTAGAGTTTAATTGCTCACCGGAGTTCTAGATGAAACATGGCGATTGCCGGTGACTGAGGGTATTTAAACTAAATTCCAAGCTTGAGAAGCATGAGGGAGATGAGAGAAGCTCACTGGGGGTGCTGGATCGAAGAAGGAAGCAGTGGTTGAAGCTAGCACCGATGCTCCCTTTGCTGCTCACCGGGGAAGAAGAAGACACAGTGCTGCTGCTGGTTTTCTGGTGTTTTGGAGTGTAAGGAGTAAAGCTAAGCTCTGGTGGGTTTATATAGGCGTGGCTGGAGGCTCTCAACGGTTGGAAAATGCTCGGGGAGTTGTAGCCGGCAAGGAAATGACAGGAGGCGACTTCACGGCGAGCTGGCGTCGAGGGGACTGGTTCAGCGGCCGTGAGAGCTTTTGCAGCTAGAGCTATTGCGATGTGAAGGCGACTTGATGGCTGGCCGCGGCAAGGACTCCACGTGGCTAAGCTTTCCTGCTGGAGCCGTTGCCGGTGGCGTGCAAACAGGAGAAACAGCTGGCTGCGAGTTGCACCGGGGAAGATCCACAGTGGCCAACAGTACTCGCACATGTGGCACTGTTCAGCTGGCGAAGATGGCGACCACGGGCTGGCTTCAACGACGTTTCTACTGTAGCAGTGCAACAGGGCGTGCTCGAGGTCGAAGCTCCCGTGCTCGAGTGCTTGTTCCAGGTCGGGGTCGATTTGGCTGAGGAGCTGCGGTCGAAAATAGTAGTTGGTCAAGAACTGAAGCCTGGTCGAAGTCGAAATCAGCTGATCCGGTCGTGAATAGCAAGTTCTGGTCGATCAGGGGCATAATTGTGATGATTTTGGTTGAAAAGTGGACTGATTTGTAAATCTGGTCTTAGAGAGGTTCAATTTGGGATTTGGTTTCATGGCTGAGTATAATATTTCTATTAATACTCATTTAGCTCAAATCTGGAGAAAATTTGATAAGGTTTGAGGGATTTCACCTATTTTCGAAAATAGGGTAAAATTAGGGTAAAATAGATCTGGATTTTGTCGATCTCGAATTCTGGTAATTAGGGTGAGATTTGGAAGTCTGATCAGAAGGAAAATCTGTATCAAATAGTATTTGGGAGGTGTTCCCTGAAGAAAATCTGGAGTTGGAGTTGGTTTGTGGATTTTAGCCTTTTCAGGCTTCCAGGTAAACAGAGAAAGGACTTATTCGCAGTAAAATTTGGACTAAACTGCGAAAAGTGTTTAGGTGAAACAATCTGGTTTCCAACTTTTTGGAGTAAGTTGAGGATATACCTAAGAACATATTCCAAAAGATACTTGAGTCTGGATAGGGTTAGATCATGATAACTCAGTTATCTGGAATCTGGGGTACTTAGAGTAAATCTGAATTTCCTGTTTTCGAAAACAGAAAGAGACTTAGATACTGAGAGTTAGGGTTAGAATTCAATTTGGTTCCTGAAGACTTTAATCTTTAGAATAACTGGTAGGTTAAATCTGGATGGTCAGATCTTGATCTGGATCTAGAGAATAGATTTGGAGATTTTTAGGGTTTGAGAGAGATTAGGGTTCAGCCAATCTGGCTACAACTACTGAGATACATGCATGCAGGATTTTATGCAAAAACTTTTCACCCCCAAAACCAGGGTGTTACAGTACGACCCCGTGTGCAACCACTACAGGGTCGTCGCCTATGTTGATCAATAGGCTACAGCTCTCTGGCTTCTGCAATTTGCAACAATTATAACAAGTTAGCGAAACAGTTCTAACGTAACGGGAGTGGCATCAACCAAACTGCATATATATATAACTCGAGAGTTTCAATACCTCAATCAGGTCCACCGGATCCACGTGAACCTTCGAGCTGCAACTACTCGACCTACCAGCGTCGATCTCAGCAGCTGGATCTAAACCCTTGGATTGCACAATTCGGTTGAGGCGTTCATACTTCTCGTTCAGTTGAGCGAATATGTCACATCTGAACGTATCTTCTTAGATAGCTCTGATTCCCTTTCCTTCCAGCCGCGAGACTTCTTCGCCTTTTGCTCGGGCTCCGAGAAGCCTTCCTTGCATGGCACCACACCCCCCACGGTTCACGTCCGCCCTGGATGCTCCTTGTTCCCTAGAGCCCAGGTTAGGATGTCGTTCTCCCTATGGGGAGTGAACAATCCCTATGTCGCCTCCTTCGAGCAAGAGATCTGTTACATTCAAAGCTCTACATTGTGAGGAAAAAATGTATACAAACTTGTGCACACACGAGTGATCATAGTTTTTTCTACCACACTATATGATTCTAACCAGGAAGTTAGCCAACTTACGATTCGCTGCATGACCTCAACGTCCCTGGGGTTTGGGAACTCCACAGTCCCCGTGAACGACATGGTCCCTCTGGCCAACCACTAGTGCTTGCATCGCAGATCGCGGATCTCAGAGAGTGGCAGGTCAGGGGAGTCGACGAAATTTGACGCCTCGTCTTCAGCCTTCTTCCACTGCTCCTCCTTCCCCGCATAGCCGCGGGATCCGAGCCGGTGCGGGTGGTCGTTCCTCTTCTGGATTGCCTTGTTCTTCTCGCTAAGGGCCTTCGTACCAGAAACAAGAAAATTAATGCACCGTTGGTTACTCCATACAACGGTGTAACCAATCGAAGGAAGCATACATACCTTGAACTCAGGGGTCCCCTTCTGTTGGATGAATTGCTCCCGTACCTCATCCGTTATGAAGGGGTACTTCTCGCATGGAGATTTGCCTTTAGCGAGGAAGGTACTGACGAGGATGCTCTTGAAGGTTTTCCACGTGTTGTTCATGTCCTTCAAGCAAGCTATCTTGGGACCATCGTCGGGGATGTTCCACTTGGGCTGTTTCAAATGGTGCATATAAGCATGACTTACTTAATCTCTGGGATAAACCAATGGAATGTGATTACTCAAGAGTTCAGGGATTTTGATTAATTTTACCTTCACTTCCGCCCACAACCTATCCCTCTCGTCGGCCTTAATGTCCTTCCAGTTCTAGACGGTGATCTTCACCCTTTCCTTCACCAACAAAACAACATAGGCAGCGTACTGGCCGGCATTCTTCCCGATCGGTCTCCCGAACTGGTTGAACTCACATGAAAGATCCATGCGTTTGGCCAAACGGCACAACATCATAGCGCCTCGCGCCTTCCTCTTGCGTTGGGACGAAGCAGCGTCAGCTACGTTGGCCCTCCTCGAATCACTACTATCAGACGAGGAATATGCCGACATGGCTTTACCTAAAATTCCATGAACAAACCATCAATTGATATGAAGAAAGGTACATGACAAAGTTCATAACTAACATGGAATGGCCATGATGAACCACCTCTTTTTGTTAAAATGTCAAATTTTCATTCAAAAGGCCAAAAATCATCAATTCCTATCAACATGGTCTTCAAAATGTATTTAAAAGATTTTTAGAGCCTTTCGACTATCTTGTTTTTTAACCAAATCAGTTTCGAGTGCTAATCAAAATCTATTTGAATTGTGCCAAAACTTGTTTTACAAAAGTCCTAAATATTATTACCCCGAAGAAGTTCAAAATTAAAAACTTTCTCAAAAGAGTTTCAATTTGAAACTTATGGGTGTTTGAATCTCACCGGAAAACTTGCTTTGACCCGAAAAACATTTGGCTCTTTCACAAAGCCATACTTGCATAGATTGGATAATAGAAATTTTTTTTAGAACATGCAGTAGAACTGCATATTTTCATTGAAAGAAAAAGGGGTATACTGGGTTAAGTTTCATACAACAAAAACTCCCAGCATGCTATAGAGTACCTAAGAAAAATAAGAAAGAGCCACTACTTTTTACACAAAATTGGATAATAGATAAGATTAGTAGTGCAAACTATGCTAGTCTCTCTGCAGGAGGGGCGCCCATGAATGCACCACTGTAATGAGCAACACTATGCATAAATTTTTCTTTATGCAAAACCCATACAATCGATGGTGTAGTTCAGAAGTAGATAGGTTTTAGATCAAGTATCAATGGTAGGATTGAGCCTGGGGAATTACTGATCATTGTTTTGCAAGTGTTTTATAAGTTTTTATAAGTATCAATGTCTTATTATTCGCTCATCACAAACTAAACAAGTCAATCTTTAACATTCAGGCAAATCTCTTAAGACTCTAAGAAAATCTAATGTCATAGCCAAGAAAAATAAAGAATTTTTTAGGAAATTTAAATGAACCAAAATTTCAGATGACAATTAGAAAATGAGAAATAATTAACAGAAAATTCAGACTTCTCATGGTTTTGTGGCTGATTAGGGTCTTGTACTATCGCTTCAAAATAAGCAACCGATATAGGGATCGTGCACTCAAAGATATGATTTTCCTATCGGTTCGACAATTAAAACCGATAGTGGACGACTATGTAATGAAATATTCTTAGTGATGTTCATCAACTCTGTAATTCTCATATCTATCAAGTTTGTAATTCATGCACTTTTCATCTAGTTATATATTTGTTATCTATTGAATCACATATGAACAATTCGATATCAATTTAAGAAATTGACGCGAGCGGCAAGATCAATTCTAATCGAGTTGGTCAAGAACACTTATAGTTCGTGGAGTGGCCTACGATGGCGCGATGCAGTGGCTGGCGGCGGTGGAAAACCGAAATGCGAACGACAATGGTGGTGCAGGAGCGAAAAAGGGAGGCTAGGGTTTTCCGCGCGCGAGTACACACTTATTTGGAAATGTGTTTGGTTGGACTGGAGGGAAAAATCCCGTGGGTTTAACTTATTATAGAGGTATGTACTATCGGTTAAAAATAAGAAACCAATATAAGACACTAAGGTTCCTATCGGTTTCCAACTAAAACCGATAGTAAAGTAACCGATATCAGAGTATTGATATTCCTATCGGTTAAAATTAAGTAACCGATATCTGATATTAAAATTCCTATCGGATTGTTAATATAAACCGATAGTAAATTAACAGTAATGACCAATCATGCAAGATAAAGAATCATGCATAAAAAACACAATGGCAGTCTAGTACTATCGGTTGGAAAAAAGAAACCGATAAGTTATCAATTACCTATCGGTTTGGCAATTGAAACCGATAGTAAAATACAATGGCACTAGAACTTAGGGTTTTTCCTAAGAACAGTTACAGGTTTGTTTCAGTAATAATTTTGCACTTGTAAAGACACCTGAAAATCCATGCAATTGACTTCCAATAATTTTGAAATAAATTAACAGTAAAGACCAATCATGGACCATAAAGAATCATGCATATAGAAACTTTCTTTGAATAGCCAATCAAGATGGAGATATGAAAATGACAAATCAGCCAAAAACCACGAGGAATCTAAACTTTGCAGTTTTCATATTGATTTGTGAAAAAAAATCAATTATTGCTCAAATCAAGTCCAATTGAAATGAAAATTTGCAGAAATATTCTCAATGTCTCACATATGTTTTCCCAAAGAATTTTTGAAAAATGATTTGACACTGAACAAGCACATGACAGGGTGCATAACCACAGTAATCACAATTTTCACAACATGATCAGTATTTATATTAAATCTTCAATTAAAGCTCCAAGTAATATATGTCAATTACATATTGCAAATTAGTTAAGAATGGTTGTCCACCCATAATCCTTCTTCGTGGTCGTCTCGCAGGTAACTTGTTTCGTCAATATCATTGGTAGGGACAGATTGAAGAATTCCATCTAAAAATGGAGGTAGTTCGTCAAATTGATTATACTCTTCTTCATCCACAACGTCTTCAACCCCAACAATACGTCTCCTACTGTGAAGGACAACGTGCAACTTTGGATTGGCCGGGTCAACGATGTAGAACACCTGTGTGGCTTGCTCAGCAAGTATAAATGGATCGTCTTGGTGTGCGACTCTACTGAGATCGACGAGAGTAAACCCATGATTGTCGACTTTAACACCTCGAGGGATTTCGACCCATTGGCATTGAAATAAAGGAATATTAAGTAATACGTAATCGAGCTCCCATATTTCCTCAATAACACCGTAATATGAGTTGAGTGCCCTTACTCCTCTGGCATCCTCTGAAATAGCAAGTAGTGTCACTCCACTACATTGTATAGTACTCTTCTCATCATGAGTTCTTGTGTAAAATGAATATCCATTGATGTCATACCCCTGCCAAGTCCCTACAGTAAATCTATGCCCTCTGGCCAACCATGTAACAACTTGCTAGGAGACGAATGCTTTGAAACCCAAAAATGGGCTTTTGCATACAGATCACTAGAGGGGACGAATGCTTTGAATCTAATCGTTCCAATCATGCCGTGACATAGGAACGCCCATTGGGTCAACCCCGGCCATATAGTTGGTGCAAAACTCAATCACCTCCTCGGCGGCATAACCTTCAATGATACTGTCCTCAGGCCGATGTCGATTCCTTACATATCCCTTCAAGATACCCATAAATCTCTCAAATGGATACATGTAGCGCAGGAACACAGGTCCACAAAACTTAGTTTCTCTGACAAGGTGAACAATTAGATGGACCATAACATCAAAAAAAGATGGAGGGAAATACATCTCCAGCTGACAAAGAGTTATAGTCACATTGTGTTGCAAATCATCCAGTCCATCCAGATCAATTACCTACAAGGACACAGTTGCAGTAAATATTCAAATCCAAAAAATCTGGCAAGTTCCATGAATGGAGCTAATTAACTTGCTAGGAGTACACACTTACCTTGCTAGATATTGTGTTGAAGAAATAACATAGCTTTGTAATTGTCTCTCTGACTTTGACTGGGAGAGTGCCTCTGATAGGAATGGGAAACATTTGTGACATCAGTACATGACAATCATGGGACTTCATACCAACTAGTTTCAAGTCTTTCATGGACACAAGTTTTTTCAAGTTCGCAGAATACCCGCATGGAACTTTGACACCATATAGGCACTGACAGAGTTCTGTTTTTTCTCTTTTTGACAAAGTATAGCAGGCCGGGGGGAGGTGTGTACGCTTTCCCTTCTCCAACGATGCAAGCTCAGTCCTTATGCCCATTTCGAGCATGTCGCAGCGAATGTTGATGCCATCTTTTGTCTTTCCCGGAATGTTCAACAACAAACCAATCAAACTGTCACAAACATTTTTCTCTACGTGCATGACATCAATGCAATGTCGAACTTGTAAGTGCTCCCAATATGGCAAATCCCAAAGAATCGATCTCTTCTTCCAAACATTTTTTCCTGGAGGTTTAGAACATTTACCGAACTCAACTTTGATGTCCTTCACGCGCAAGTAAAGCTCCTTACCAGTCACAAACACTGGGCTAATCCTTTCTCAGGCTTCCCATTAAATGACTTCCTCTTCTTACAGTAGGTGTGATGCATCAGAAGGAATCTGCGGTGACCCATGTACACTATTTTTCTGCAGTTCGAAAACCATATGCTTTCAGTTTCATCCAAGAAAATAGGACAAGCCTTGCCTCCTTTCGTACTATACCCCGACAAATTTCCTTAGGCCGAGAAATCATTTATGGTGCAAAATATCATGGCCCGCAACATGAAATTCTCTAGCTTATGTGCAACTCACACCCGCACCCCTTCGCTCTACAATTTATGTAAGTCCTCGACTAACGGTGATAGAAATACGTCAATATCATTCCCGGGTTGTCTGGGTCCTGAAATTAGTAACGACATCATGATGTACTTGCGCTTCATACATAACCAAGGAGGAAGATTGTAGATGCATAAAAGAACTAGCCAAGTGCTATGCCGATTGATCATATTTCCGTGTGGATTCATACCATCCGTACTCAGCCTAAACCTTATATTCCTCACTTCGCCGCCAAACTCACCGAATGTTCTGTTAATGTTTCTCCATTGAATAGAATCAGCTGGATGTATTAGTTTTCCATCTTGTTTCCGACCTTCAACATGCCAACGCAAGTACTTCGCATCTTTCAGATTTGCAAACAGCCGTTTCATTCTAAGAATCACAGGCAAATACCACACAGTTTTGGCCAGAGGCCCTCTCTTTACCTCATCACATCCATTGTGATAAATTCGGTCCCTATGCTTATACCGTGATGCACTGCATCTTGGATAAACATGCAAATCCTCATACTCATTATGGTATAGAACACAATCATTTGGGCATGCATGTATTCTTTCGATTTCAATTCCCAACGGACGCAATAGTTTTTTGGGCTGGTAAAGCGATCTTGGCAACTCATTTTCCTCTGGAAGCATGTTCGCTAAAAGATCTAATAGTGTCGTGAAACTATTATCGCTCCAACCGTTGCTTGCCTTCAATTTATATAATCTCAACACAGAAGACAACTTTGTAAATTTTGCACATCCGGGGAACAAAGGCTTCTTAGAATCAACAATTAATTTCTCAAATTTACCAAAATTGTTTTCACTATAATCTTCTTCTACATCACGTAACATTTCATCTAAATTGTCGTCAACTACATGCACATCCGAATGAACATTATCAATGTTCTGATGATCATCATTACTGCAATCCACTTCCGGGTCCTGCTGAGTGGTAGCGGTGCTCGTTTCCTCAAGATCTTCACCATGCCATATCCAACGAGTATAGCGTGTGTTAAAACCACGACGAATCAAATAACTCCTAATCTGATAAGAGTTGCCAAACCTCTTTAAGTTCATACAATCTATACAAGGACAATGCATATCTTTCTCTCCCTTCTTCTCCTTTCCTTGCTCAGCAAATTTAATAAACCCATTCACACCCTCCAAATACTCAACAGTAGTACATTTTATTCTATACATCCAATATTATCGGTCCATCTACAATTATTTCAAAAAATTGACAAATTGAAATAAATAATTAATGACTCAGGGCATGCATGCATGAAACATCATCAATTAGGCCATATGTATATATAAGCTACTTAATTACATTAATGGATATATGAAACCCTAACTTGATGCATTAATTGGAAGAGCCAGCTAGCTGGCTTATTAACTTTAGCCATAAATCATTCCTAGCTTAACTTCAGCAAGCTATAGCTAGCTAGCCAACCTAGCCTCCTAGTTTGGAGCTACATGCATCTAGTTTAATGAATTGGTAGAGAGAGAGGGAGAGTGTGAAAGAGTGATCGAGAGAGAGAGAGAGGTGATGAGAAGATGACAATACCGAGGGGGATCGAATTATCAACCTCCCAGGTAGCTTCTCCAGATCACTCTACCTTGGAGCGTGAATGCACGTACAGTAGAAATGATCGAGGATGCAGAACAGGGGTCGAGATAAGTTGTGCAATTTTACTATCGGTTCAAAACCACAATTGATAGTACACTTTTCTCTCTTCTAAAGGTCCCCACTGTCATAACCATTAGTTTATATGATGTCATTTTACTATCGGTTTGTTTTATATAACCGATAGTAAAATTTACTCTATTATATCAGTTGGTACAGTAGTAACCAATAGTAAAAATTCCGTAATTTCACTATCAGTTACGAAAGATGAACCGATAGTACAATTTTCTCTATTATATTGGTTGGTACAGTAATAACCGATAGTAATAATTGTTTGCTATTCACTAATGGTACACCATAACATAACCTATAGTACAAAGCCTCTTTTCCACCACTGTTGTTGTACACTATCGGATTTTTCCCAGATTGCTTATAACCGTTAGAAGATATGGGTTAGTGGATTGCATTTCTGTAGTAGTGAATCTAAATGGTTCTAGATGGATCATCTAGGTACAATGGAACTAACTTCAATTTCTCATCTGGTCACGGGGCAACTTCGATCGCATCTGGTGCCATGGTTGGATCTTGAACATCCCCAAGGGGAAGTTGATCAACCAAATCCAAAGATAACCGATCACAAGTGAGAGCCGTATTGGGCTGCCTCGGACTGTAATCACGCCTTTTGGGCCCGGTATCTTGACTCATTGATAAGCGTAATGCGTCACCGCCATGAACTTAGCAAGCGTCGGCCTACCAAAATAGCGTTATATGCTGAATCACAATCAATTACATCAAATGTAATCAATTTTGTTCAAAAATTATCTGGTTCTCCCAATGTTACTGGCAATACAATTTGCTCAATCGGCATCATTGAGGGACCATAAATTATACCATAAAATGGATGAATTATGGGTTTGATCTTTGAGCGAGGGATTTGCATCTCGTCAAGTCTTGACCAATAATAGATCCAGAGAGCTACCTCCGTCGATCAATACCCTCTTGACCTTAGCATTGCTCATGATAGGGGTAATGACCAGAGGGACTTGCAATGGTCGCGTTAGCCCCCTGGGACAATCGTCCTGGTCGAAAGTTAAGGGAGTTTCCGACCAATGGGGAAAGTGAGGCTCCCCAACTGGAGCTTCAATTTTATTTATCTCATGGTAAAAAGATTTGAATTGATGCTTAGAAGGGTAAGAAGAACCACCAAAAATGATATTTACATGACTTTGGGGTACCTGATATGGCATGACTTCATCTCCATCAGCGTCCCTAACCCCACAGGATTGTTCTTGCTCCGGTATGGTCGGCATGGCTCCAGTTCACTGATAGAAGTCTTCCAAGCGCTTCAACCAGTTGCAACAGTTCTTGAGGTCATGTCCAAAAGTATTGTGCAATGGACACCACTTTTTATTTCCCTACGGGTTAGCTTGTTTTCTCAAATGGTCGTTGTCATGACCACCAGAAGGAGGTTTTTTATTTTTAAATGAAAACTTATTACCTTTTCCTGGCAGTGGTTTGTCGGCAACCCAGCATCTCGGTATTGTCCAACCCCATTCTTCTTGGGCTTCTTAGATTTCCCGCCAGCTGATGATTCTGACTTTTTGATAGAATCATCCTTCTTGTCATTCTTGAGACCTGGTTGAGGTGGCAAATTTCCTTTGTCCACCATTCTATTCCATTCCACGGCCTCAGCCGCATCAAAATAGCGGTCCGCCATATCGAAGAGATCTGATACCGACCTTGGTGGATGGATACTCAAGTCTTCAGTGAACCTTCGGTACCGAACGACATGCTTGAAAGCCCTGATAACTGAAGTATCTGAAATGTTGGGGATGGTATTCCTCACCCCGACAAACCTCTTGATAAATTGTCGAAGGGTTTCAGTCAATGTCTGGTGTAACTGATGAAGGTCATCTTCCTTACCAGGCTTCTCATAACAATTTTGAAAATTGTTGAGGATTGCATCGCACAACATTTCTCAATTGTAGATTGACCCTGCTGGTTGATTAAACAACCAGGTCCTTGCAGGTCCCTCAAGGACCGTCGGCAAATAGTTCGCCATGACCCGGTTGTCTCCTCCTACCGCTTGAATGGTGGTAATGTAGATCTGAAGAAATTTCAATGGATTCTGAGTTCCATCGAATATCTCGATCACACCAGGTTTAAACTTATCTGGCCAGACCACTGCATGGAGCCCTGGTGAGAAAGCTTTACAACCTACATAAGAAGCTTGGAAATGTCTATCACCGCGACCTTCCTTGTGGTCGCGAGGCGTATTACCCATAGGAGACTCCTCTCATCGTCCCAGGCGAGAATGAACTGGCAAGCGGTTGCGATCACGGGAGCTCCCAATTCGCCTGACCTTATCTTGCCAAAGTGATGTCGTCTATATTCAATTGCGTATCCCATGACTTGAATAGGAGTCATCCTGCTCACAAGAACGAATTATGGAGCGAGAGGATGCCGTTGGAGTGGCTTCAAAGGCAACTTCGTCAAGTGTGTCCGCAAGGACTCTGGCGAATGTTGCTCTATCCTCATTCTCCAACCCAGGAGGAGGGTTACGCAATGTATCTGCGATAACAAGAAGTCGGTCTTGTGTAATCATTCTGGGAGCCATAGCAGTTACCGTCACCTGAACCGCTGGGGAATACTCCAGGCTAAATATGGCGTCTAGTCACTCCTACGAGCATGTGGATGGCATGAAGTTCCCAGACCAAGGTTGCGAACAATGACATCTTGACGAGATTGTGCAAGGCGTAAGGCTTCCTCAGTGGCTTTGCGAATCTCATTTTCTCGCTGCTCACGGGCTTGATCCTCCTTCTGTCTGCGCTCTTGTTCCTCCCTGGCAACGCTCTGTTCAGGAGTTTCCTCCGAAAGTGCAACAAATTCTCGTGGAACCGAGGTTGCAGACGGGGAAAACATCTCTCCTTGTTCCGAATCAGACTTGAAATCAAAAAGAGATTTGAGATTGTCCGGAGCAAACTTTCCAGGACTAAACTCAAGATTATCATCTTCCACATTCTCAGGGATGATGTGTTGTGGCACGTATTCGGCCTCAGATGTGGTAGGACTCACATGAGGAGAAAACACCATCTTCGCTGTCTCTTGGTCAACAGACACGACCAAAGTTGGAGAAGATGCCCCCTCAGATGTTACTCCACGACATCCTCGTCGTTGACCTCTTCCATAGGAATGGGGTCATTAGACGAGGGCATCTGGATATGGGCATAGTCATCGAGATCAAAATTGTTCTCGGAATCGTATGCTCCAGACATAGCTTATCAGAACTTCCAATGAAAGAAACGTCTTGAGAAAGGACCCACGGTGGGTGCCAACTATCGACGATTAAGACCAGGGTAATGATGTATGAAGTGGAGACAATTCAAAACACCCATCAGGTAAGTAAGGATAGCTATGTACTAGAGACAGAAAAGATTATACAGGTTCGAACCCTCAAGGATTTCAGTAATAACCCTACGTCCTGTGATGCTTTTACTATGTGTATAAAAGATTACAGGGAGAGAGATTGTTGGAGAGGCTAACAATCTCTTAGTCTACTTGTACTTGTGAAGCTAATGTTGCTTGTATTCTGTCTCTTCCCCTTGTATCCTTCCTTCTTGTCTTTTATACTGATCGAAAGGGTGTCAATGTGAAGTAGTTCTAGGAAGTTTGACGATTTCTAAAATATAGTTATAAAACTACATCTTTATCTTCTCTCCTTTCCAGTTACTATATGCGGTTTTAGATAACCACATATCTTAACTCCCTGACGATTGTCTTCACAGGTGGGGAAAGAACTTATTTTATCCTGGAACCATTCTTGGAAGACTTAATCACTATTCAGGTTAAGTATAACTTACGAGATACTATGGTCACGCACACTCCTGCAACCATAGGTCAATATCGATCGTGCGACCTTCTGGTTCACAGGAAACTGCCTCTGCGACCATAATGTTTGCTAGTGTATATCACATCCAAAAAATCTTAAACATGATATATTCAATAAATAGATGACTAGCTTGGGTAACACATTTTTGGTAATGATCATCGTCAACGATGGAGAAGAAGAATAAATCCCGCAGCGACAAATACATGAAGGACAGTGCGACCTCAACAAAGCAAAAGCCGAGTCCGAAGAAGAATGCTTCAGAAACGGGCATGGATGCCTTTTGCGAGCATTGTCAAGTCACGGGACACACCAAAGATAAATGCTACAAGCTTCATCCTGAACTTCGACCAAACAAAAATGGACCAGGGAAAAGAACGGCTACAGCTACTACGGCTCCACCCAAAGAAGGAGTTGTCCGAGTAACTTTGGTCGATGAGGTAGATATGACCTTGTCTCTGATGGCAATGCCAAAGGAGAAGGGTTTGGATTTACCTGATGACCATCACTCAACAGAGGACTTATTCACTATCAACATCCAGGTGAAGCACAAAGTGGTTGCAACAATATTCGATCCCAGAAGTTAGAAGAATTTGGTTTCCTCTAGACTGGTTCGACAACTTGGTTTGAAGACGACCACACACCCGTGACCATATCTGCTGGGTTGGTTTACATCCGATGTGAACCAACAGATTACGAGTCAGTGTGTACTGAAGTTTGCGATCTTTGCTCGTTATATCGATGAGGTTCAAGGTGACGTTCTCCCTATCGATATCTGTCAGGTGATCATTGGGAGTCTTTATCTGTATGATCGTGACGCTCACTTCCATCGGCAAGTACAAGAGTACGAGCTCACTAAAGACGGAGTTAAGTTCATGATTAATAGAGACGTCCACGTCAATACTTCGAATTTGATTACTGCGAATCAGGCCAAGAGAATCATTAGTGCATGTCACAAATACGTGCTTGTCATAATTCGACCCATTGGTCAAGGTGATAGTACTCAAGCAGTGTTGTCATTGGTGTGTCGAGAAGACTCTGGTCGTTTGTCGGGACTGCTTGAGAAATACAGTGTTCTATTTGAGAGTATTTAGGGTCATCCTCTGAATCGTTCAGTCAAGTACGAAATTCAGTTAGTGTCCAATGCGACACTTCACAATTTGAGTATGTATTGCAACTCGGTATTGGAGAATGAAGAGATCAAAAGACAACTTGGTGAGTTGCTGAACGAAGGTGTCATTCAACCGAGTAGTTCACCTTGTGGATCTCCTGTGGTGTTAGTGCCAAAGAAAGATGGGACTTAGCGTATGTGCATCTACTACCAAGCACTGAACAAGCTCACCATCAAGAACCGGTACCCCCTTCCTCGTATTGATGACTTGCTAGACCAATTGAAGCATGCTGTTGTCTTCTCGAAATTGGATCTGAAGTCACAGTATCATCAAGTCAGCATTTGAGAGAAGGATACCTGGAAAACCATGTTCAAAACATGACAAGGTCTGTTCGAATAGCTGGTCATGCCGTTTGGCCTCTACAATGCCCTGGCAACTTTCATGCGTCTTATGAATGACGTATTGCGATAGTTCATCAACGACTTTGTGATCGTTTACCTCGATGACATACTGGTTTATAGTCTTTCATGGGACGAGCACCTCCTTCATGTCAAAAAGTTGTTCGAACAGCTTTGGCAAGATCGAATTCGCCTCAACCGTAAGAAGTATGAGTTCGGCCAGCAAACTCTACTATACCAAGGATTCTTGGTCGGCAATGGTATGTTGCAAATCGACCCAGATAATGTAAAAGTGATTAGAGAGTGGCCTCGACCACGAAATGTTACAGAAGTGCATAGTTTTGTGGGAGCATACCAATACCTTCAGAAGTTCATCCGACATTTCTCGATTGTGGCTTCTCCGTTGCATGCATTAACCAGGATCGAACAAAAGTTCAAGTGGATAGGGAAACATCAAGACACGTTTCTTTTTCTGAAGAGGAAGATCAGCGAAGCGCCTGTTCTAGTTTTGCCGAATCTACAGAAACCATTTGAGCTAAAAACCGATGCCTCAGGTTATGCAATGGGCGCAGTGCTCATGCAAGAAGGTCGACCAGTAGCATATCTCTCTAAGTTATTTCAGGGAGCTCAGAAGAATTACCCGACCTACGACAAGGAGATGTGTGCACTGTATCAGGCTGTAAAACATTGGCTATGCTATCTTTTGGATAAAGAGACTGCTATCCACACTGACCACCAGCCTTTGCAATATTTGCAAATGCAATTGAAGCTACAGCAAGCTTGGCACATGAAGTGGATGTCGTATCTGCAGTAGTTTAATCTGGTGATTAAGCACAAGAAGGGACTACACAACAAGTTGGCTGAGATGTTGTCGCGACCACCAGTTACGACCCTCTACTTATCAGTGTTCATGAAGATAGAGCCCTCATGTCACAATGACTATGCCACAATGTACAGTGAAGATCTTGATTTTCAATCAACACTGGCTGAGCTCGAAGCAGCGAAACTTATGGAGTTCATTCGTCGAGAAGGACTCTTGAAAAAAGGCAATCTACTTTGTATACCTCGTGGAGCACCTCAAATTCATTGTTTGCGAGAAGTGCATACATCGAAGGTTGTTGGACATTTTGGGGTTATGACGACCTTGCAAAATCTTCATTGACATGTGTTCTGGCGGCAGATGTAGCACGATGTGGCTAGTTTTGTTCGAGGGTGTGGTCTCTGTAGCATCTCGAAACCAGCAAACCGAAAGTTAGGTTTGTACACTCCTTTGCCAGTTCCATTGAGACCATGGGAAAGCATATCCATGGATTTCTTGAGAGGATTGCCTAAAACCCGACATGGCAATGACTATCTCTATATGGTCGTTGATCGGTTCTCCAAAATGATCATTCTCATTATCTTGTCGAAAGACTATCACAGGAGAAGAAGCAGCTCGGGTATTCTTTCAATACGTTTGGACACATTTCGAACTGTCGATTTCTACTGTGTCTGATCGTGATACCCGGTTCCTCAATCACTTTTGACGATCACTCTGGACGATGATGGACACAAAGCTAAAAAGGAGTACTGCCTTTCATCCTCAAACTGATGGTCCAACTAAGGTGGTAAATCGAACAATCATTCATCTCTTGAGTGGCTTTAACTCTAAGCATCCAAAGACCAGGGATGAAAGCATACCGTACCTACAATTTGCTTTTAATCGAGTAGTGCATGGTTTGACTGGAAAGTCTCCTTTTGAGGACTGTTTGGGATTTCTACCACAAAGTCCATTCGACATGGAGTTCGTCATCCCTACCTCAGTGCAGAACAGCAAGGAAGCATCTGATCTGGATCGAGCACAAAAGTTTCTGGAAGGTATTCAACGACTCCATCATGAGGTTGAACAGAATTACTGAAAGATCAACTCAAGTACAAGGCGTGACATGATCGATACCGAGTTGATACTCAATTTCAAGAAGGTGATATGGTATGGCTACATTTGAGTAAGGAGAGACTTAAAGGTGAAGGTAAAAAGCTATAACCAATTCGTTATGGTCCTTTTCAGATTTTACGGAAAGTTGGTACTAATGTTTGTCAGCTCAAATTACCTCCATACATGGATATTTACTCGGTTGTCAATGTTGAACACCTGAAACTCTTCGAGCCTTCCATGCTGGATGATGAGCCAGATACCATAGACATTTGTTGAAGACTTGGTCTATCAACGAGAAGAAACTCTACCTGACGATGTGATCTTGGAGAAGGTGATGACCACCCGTAGCGGTGCACGAGAGTCTTTTCATATCAGACGAAAGGGACATCGCACGTGCGGAAAAGTGGTACGTCCGAGAAGATGGTCAAGCTCAATTTCCACATCTCCAGTTTTGATCACAAGTCACAACGGGAGTTGGCTCCTTCTCAACAAGGGAGTCATGATCCAGGAGGATCTTTAGGTTGAGTTCGTATAAGGCTTCGCGACCTTAACCGAGTTCAGAAAGGTTTCGCGACCATGGATTGGTTCGTGACCTTGATTCGATCTCTGGTCGGAATTGTAATCCGATCTGAATATATATAACTAAGCTTTATCTGTTAGGTTTAGTTAGTTGTCTGAGTCTAATACATTTAGGTTATTGAGTCTAATACGTACTCATACGATTGGAATATAAATACCTTGTAATAGGTCTAGTTTAGATCATAGAATACTATCGAAGAGTCATAGAACTTATTTAAGTCTTAGACACTTATACTTCATTGATCGACGTAGGTGAGTGCATCCTAACCTTCGACGTGTAATGCCCTCTTTGAAGTAAAGAGTTGTGAAATTACTTTGAGCTATGTTTTTTGGTCAACCTTTGGGTTTCGGTAATTTCGAGTAAGATCCCGTTATTCCGCATATTAGCATCTGGGTGAGCCTAGTGCGAAAAATAAGGCTAGGTCTCAAACGGATCAGTAAGTGAAACTATTACATGGTTGCTACAGGCCCAAGATTTATTGAGGGACTTGGCAGTGGTACGACATCAATGGGTATTCATTTTACACAAGAAGTCAGGATGAGAAGGTACTATGCAATGTGGTGGAGCCACACTATTTGCTATTTCGGGGAATGCCAAGGTAGTAAGGGCACTGAACTCATATTATGGTGTTATTGAAGAAATTTGGGAGCTCGATGACAGATTATTTAAGATTCCTTTATTTCGATGCCAATGGGTCAAAATCCCTCAAGATGTTGAAGTTGACAATTACGAGTTTACTCTTGTCGATCTCAATAGAGTCGCACACCAAGAAGATCCATTTATACTTGCTGAGCAAGCCACACAGGTATTCTACATCGTTGACCCAGCCAATCCAAAGTTGCACATTCTCCTTCACAGCAAGAGACGTATTGTTGGGGTCGAAGACGTTGTGAATAAAGAAGAGTATAATCAGTTCGATGAAACACCTCCATGTTTAGAGGCCATTCAGTCTGTCCCTATCGAAGATATTGACAAAACAAGTTACCTGCGAGACGATCACGAAGAAGGATTATAGGTTGACAACCATTCTTGACTATTTTGTAATTGAAGGAAAAATCTCAGGACAACCACAAGTTCTAGCATGAAGGGTTTCTGGGCAAGGTATTGGAGAGAATGACGACTCCCTATCATCACTAAGGTGAGGAACTTATCATTAAGTCAGACTTCTATAAACTTTTTCATAATTTTTATGAAGCGTCAGTGGATTTACAAAGTTATTAAAAGTATTTTGAATCTTGCATGCTAAAATAAAAGGTCTTCTGGAACTTCCAATTACTAACTTCTCCTGTCAAAATTTTCCCATCATTCAATATGCAAATGACACTCTTATAATCCTAAGAGTTTCATCTATAGAAATTATCCTGTTAAAAGCTCTTCTGTAGTCTTCTACTTCTTCAACATGCTTGAAAGTTTATCTTGAAAAATCATTTTCCAGTATACTGTACTACTACAGAAATGCAGGCCTGAAAGAAAATGTGCTTTACTAACGGTTCATTTCATCAAACTGTTAGAAGAAAGTACATTTACTAACGGTTCATTTTGTCGAACTGTTAGAATAAAGTACATTTACTAATGGTTCATTTGTTGAACCATTAGAAGAAAGATAGTTTTACTAATGATTTATTTTGTATACAGTTAGAAGAAAGGTAGTTTTACTAACGGATCGTTTTGAATGAACCATTATAATAAGAACTCACTAAATAAACTCCACCCAGGAAGTTTCCCTCGAGTCAAACTATTCCAAATCTCTCTCCTCGAGGGCAAAAAGCCCTAACCTAGCCGGCAACCGCTTCCTCATTACCAGACCACTATCGTCGCACAGTTCATACTTTTAGTGTTCGTCGCTGCCAACGACCACTTCCTTGCTGCTCGACCACCATCGCCATCACTGGCTGCCGCACAGTTCACCACCACCTCCAACCACTAAATTGCACCATAAAGTATTCCTTACTTTGTTCCTTTCAGTATTTAAAATAGGATTTGGCTGCCCTTGTTTAGGATTTAAACTAGTTTTGAGGTATAATCTCAGTTATCTCTGTGATCTTTAATTTTCTCTTGTTTGTGCTTAAAGATGGTGTAATGTTGAAGTATAATCTTAGTGATCTTTACTTCATTTAATCTGTTATGCAATCTCTGTGATTTAGAACATTGAATTGTGGTTTTATGATGGCTATTTTCCTCTAGGTGTGTTTGATTCAATTTGGATAATTGTGTGCATGCCTATAGACTAGCATTGTCCAGTCAATTAGCACTGAGTGGAGTCAACATAGAGGACCTGTAGTGCCAGAGTATGATGAGTCAAAATAGAGGACTAGTAAACTTTAACTTATCCCTGCAATAAAATGCGCCAAACTATCTTAATAACCCTAACAAATTTAACTCTGCTATTCTGCAATTTGTTCTAATGGTTGTGTACGTATTAACCGTTAGAAGAAAGCACATGATCTAACGGTTGTTCATATAATAACCGTTAGAAGAAATAGGTTTCAGGTGTCCATGACATGAGATGTACATTAACCAATTTTTGTAAAAACCTCCTATCAAAGACTTGCTTTTTTTGTATTTGATTCATTTAATTAGAAATAATAGGTGAGATGAAGTGGGGTAAATTTGATCCATGACATGATCAGGTGGGTTCAGTCTTGACTTGTGTTACTTCTTTCTCACCTAGGATGCCTCATGTTGCATTGGGCATTTTCTTTCTTGGTTCAAGGTCCGAAGCATATACTTCATATCTTCAATTCAATTCTATTTTGACCTTTCCAAACAGTGTAATGTCCTTTTGTTAGAAATTTGATTCAATTCCGTTTCAGGTTTCCATTTTAGTTATGAATTTTTCATATATATGTACTCAGCCTTTTTGATGGTTTGTCCATGGAATTTTAGGCAAAACCATATTGGCATCTTTCTTGTCTGATAGTAGTGGTTCGACGAGGGGCAACATAGCTGATGCTGCTCCATCCCAGTGCAAGAGGATGGCACGAAGCATGACAACATTGTGCCATTTGGTGAAATGCACCAATCTTTTCTGTGAGTTCAACCAGTTTGGGAGACCGATTGAAAAGAAGCTGGGAAGTACGCTGACTACGTTGGCTTGTTGGTGAAAGAAAGGGTGAAGATCACCGTCAAGAGCTGGAAAGACCATGAAGGCGAACGAGAGGGATAGGTTGTGGGCGGAGGTGAAGGTTAAATCTATCGAAATCCCTGAACTCTTTCGTAATCACATTCCCTTGGCTTATCCCTTTAGTTTAACTTGTTGGATCTAGGTTTTGATGATTAATGACAATTTGGATAAACTTTGATTTAGTAGAAGTAATTGAAATGTAATTTGTTAAACCCTTATTTTGGAGCTTTCCTATCTTGGATTTGAAGTTGATGTCTCCTTTGTTGTGGTTTCATATCGATGCATAGGTTGAGGGGGAGCTCATCATATTAGTCATCCGTCTTTGCATCATCATGTCATTGCATCAAGCTTGTGCTAATTATTTTGGTGACAATCTAACTATGAGACTAACATGGTTTAATGAGTATATGTTGTTGTAGTCTCAAAATGAATTGCAAGATGAGAGCAAGCAAGGGTGTATGGAGAATGATGTTTATATGAGCCACCTTGAGCGAGGTCAATTTTCAGCGAAAGTAAAATTGAAGATTAAGGATCATTTTCTTAGGATTTTATCGGTCTCGGTGTTTGGAGATAGACCGAGTTGATAGGATTCTTTTTTACTAGTTTAACTGTACTATTAAGAGGGGTCGGAAACTAGTAGCTTGAGTCAATCTAGTGTGGAAACTCAAATGAATTCATATCATTTGCACTAGTGCTCATTCACCTCTTGCATTGCTAGAAAACAAGTCTAGTTTGTTTGAATTGGAGCAAAGATCTAAAAACTAGACTTGGTCGTATCCAACCAAACTGGTTGAAATAGTACTGAAACTGGGCATGGTCATATCTAAGCAAAGACTTTCGACCAGTTCTCCAATCGAATGAGGGTATTCGACCAATAGTCATTCAAATACTGTTCATTCGACCAGTGTGCAGTCGAGCAGAAGCATTTCAACCACTAGTCTTTTGACCAGTTTTTCAATCAACTTGTTCGTTCAAATCAGGTCATGGTCTATGCTGACAGTCAGCATGCATGTCCGCGTGGACACTGACATTTGCGTTGGATATTTTGGTAGGAGGAACGTTGTTTGAATTTTCTAGAAACATCTAGGCCGACCTTGTCTTGCTCCTGTTGACAAAATTATAGCCCCAAATTGAGTTTGAGTGAAAATATCTAAGTCCTGTTTTCGTTTTGCACAGGATGGACATTGTCTGTGATGAGCGGACACTGTCCGGTCTGTACAAAATTCCTTTAGCAATTGTACAAAATGAAACTAGAGGCAAATAGATTTGTTCGGCTGCATCTGTCCGGAGCTGACTAGACATTGTCTGTGATGAGCGGACATTGTCCGACCAATGCAACATTTTTAAGCATCGAGAAAAAGTGAATCAGAGACAAATAGATCCATCCAGGTATATTTGTCCGGAGTTGAGCGGACGTTGTCTGGTGTGAGCAGACAATGTCCGGCCTGTACAAACTCTGTCTTGGACTAAAATTCCAAAAGTAAACTAGAGACGTTTACATCTGTCCAAGACTTTTGTCCGGACAAGAGACATTTTGTCTTGCCTTTACAAAATTAGTTGAATGGTAACTGACAGGTTTGCAATTGTGAGTAATGGCCACTATTGAAATGTACTGTCAGGACATTGTCCGCCATGGCTGGACAAAGTCCAGCCTGTACAAAATTTGCTCAATTTCTTGCAAACGGCTAGTTTCATTGTGAGGGCTATATATACCTCGACTTGACCAGCATTTTGGAAGTTCATCAACTCAAAAATTCTGTGAAAAAGCTAACCTCGCTCCTTACATTCACTCTCTTGCATCTAGAGCTAAGATTTAAGTCAAATTCTTGAGAGCAATTTGAAAAGAGAAGTGTTAGAGCCATATTTGATATACACTTGAGCCTCATTGCTTGACTTAGTGCATTGGTCAGTGGCTAAGAGTGCTTAGTGCACATCATCCATCATTGTGCAAGCTAGTGCTAGAGTGTGGGCATTCATTTGCATCATTTGAGCTTCTAACACTTGATTTATTCATGTGAAGGTGTACAACTTATTACTCTTGGTGATCGCCATCGCCTAGACGGTTGTTCGAGGAGAGTCGTGATCTCTCCATTGGAGTTTGTCAGAGAGGCCGACAAAGACTTGTGAAAGGCATTGGTGCTCGCCTATCTGGAGTGGAGAAGGAGCAACCCGAGTGGAGATATCCTTCGTGTATATAGAAGCAAGGCTCATGCGTGAGCATTTCAACGAGGAGTAGGGAAGATCGGGCGACTCTCCGAGACCTCGGTAAAAATTGTTGTGTCACTTGTTTCTCTCTTGTACACTTTATATTTACCTTGACTTATTTGCTTCCGCTTACTCTTTGTTGTATATTGTATTTCATTTTCTATCTTGTTGAATGCAACTTGATCTTAGATAGTTTTAGACCCTTTTGTGAAAACTCGGTTTTCCTTCATATCTTGCAAAAATTGTTTTAGTCGAAAAGTTTTTAAAGCCTCTTATTCACCCCCCTCTAGTCAACATCCTCGATCCTACATAACTAACTCCTGCTTGTATGCACTATTTGAAAACAGGCCAAGTGGAACATTCTCAACGATGCACCCAAAATAGCTTGCTTGAAGGACATGAACAACCACTACTATAGAATTCATTATCACAATCGGGTCAAAACAGTCATCACAGACGGTTCTAACATGTCAGTGATATTCGAGTCAGTGATAATCGAGTACTATCACTGACGGTTTTCAACCATCTGTGATTTTTCCCTTCACAGACTGTTATAAGATCAAAACCGTCTATGATACTCTTACTACACAGACTGTTATAAGATCAAAGCCGTCTGTGATACTCATATTACCACAGACGGTTATTAGATCAAAGCCGTCTGTGATACTCATATTACCACAGACGGTTATAATCTCAGAACCGTCAGTGATAGTGTGAGTATCATAGATGTTGTAAGATCAAAACCGTCTGTGATTACTCTTACTACACAGACGGTTATAATCTCAGAACCGTCAGTAATAGTGTGAGTATCGCAGACGGTTTTGAGGTCAAAACCATCTGGGATAGTGTCATTATCGGCGACGGTTATAATCTCAGAACCATCTGTGATAGTATGGACGTCAAAACCATCTGGGATAGTGTCATTATCGGCGACGGTTATAATATTAGAACCGTCTGTGATAGCATGAGTATCACAGATGGTTTTGACCTTATAACAGTCTATGATAGTATCACAGATGGTTTTCAGGTCAAAACTATCTGGAATAGTTTCATTATCGGAGACAGTTATTAGCTCAGAATGGTCTGTGATACTCTGTGATACATACATAGTTCGATCTATCACAGACGGTTTATAAGATCAAAACCATCTGTGCATATTAATATTTTTTTTAATAAATTTCTTTTTTTTGTGGTTAGCCTCAGGAATCATGCTAGCCATGTCCTCTGTACAAATATCATTTCATATATACAGTTCATTTCATACATGCATAGTACTCAAATATATACAGTTCATCTCATACACGCACACAACTTAGAAACATGTACAATAGCATTTCATATATACAGCACAGAACTCAGAAATATGTACAATTGAGATTCAACAAATAAATGTAATCAACAATTAAAGTCAGTATGTTAGATGTACTATACTATCTGTACCTATTTCCCTTCAGATGATCTCAATTAGTAAGGCAGCACTAATACGAACCTTGCGGGTCCCTAAACTTCCCCTTGGTTGATATGACCTCCACAAGGAAAAACTCAGCGAGCATCCCTCAGACCATACCAATTTGCTGAGGGTCAAAGTTTTCCGAAGGGAAGTCGGCCCCCTGTAGGAAGAGTTGGTACAGAAAAAATTAGCTCAATGCAGTTGTAAATTCTGCCAAATCGATACAAAGGGGAGCAGTTGTATACCTCAGGGAAATCTGGCCGGTGAGGGGTGATGATCAGGTCATACATGTGGCGCATCATGTAGAACCCACATGTATTGTCGTCCGGCTGCTGATGGCACTGCCAATTTACAGACCGAGAGTTAGCTGGGGACACGTTATAAAGTAAAACAGTACCAGTTGAAATTTGTACCGAAAATTGTAACCACTGAAACTTATTGGCTCGCCGCTCTTGTTGTCGCCCTTCCTCGGCAAAGTAGTTCATAAAAGCACTGCAGATAGTCAAAATTGACACTTTGAGGATAGTCGAAATTGACAATTTGAGGACAATAAATCTAGATGCAAGACAGGTCCACATGAATATCATAACCTTTCAAATACATCTCGTGTGCCGCAATACTCGTACCCTTTCCTCTGCAATGAATCAAGGTAGAACACCTTGTTCCTTTTGGGAATAAGTACTAGTAGGATCCAGTGGTAGCTACATGTTACACGTAAAGAATTAATAATTTAATCTAAGTTCGGGGGTGTCCATATGAAGACACTAATCTATGGGTGAAGTACTGATGAAAGCACTCACCTCTGGTTGTAGGGTACAAGTATGTACTCCTTGTCGACCTGAGAAAGTAACCCTCTTTTGATGTAGTCGACAACGAAGTCCACGACAGTTCTAAACATCCCTTCGGCAACCATCTGGGGGTCCAAGAAACTGACAGGTTCGCCCTTAGCTTTGGCATATCTAGTCATGCAGCTGCATAGAAGTAACCAATTAATAAATGACATATATCCGTATATGCACGAACAGGCGTAGGATACTTACAGCACCCAAGATAGTAGGATTGACAAGTCGAGCGCATGTTTGTTGAGTAAATTGTGCAGGTCTTCGAAGGTCACCGGGTAGGTCCCGACGTCGTTATGGAACTCTGCCACGGTGTACTTGACCATGATGTGCGTCGGACGCTGCGTCCTGGTCTTGTTTGTCCTCTTTATGTACCATCCATGCAGGCTCTAGCATGCTAACCCCATGCTAAAAATTGTGGCATCGGAGGCCATGGGCATCCCCAGAGCGAACGGCATGAGAGCTAGCGCACTCTTCTCACTATCTTTTGCCGAGCTCTTCTTTGCTTTTCCCCTACTAGCCAGCTTCTTGAATGGTTGCCTCCTAGTCGGAGCCAGCTTCGTCATCGGACCCATTGGTTGGCTTCTCGGAGGGGTCGGCTGGCTAGTAGGCCATGTCGGTGTCCGTCTGTGATGTAAGAACCTACGTATAGTAATGGACACTAACTCTGAGGGCTATTATTACAGTACGAATTATGAAACTGGTGGGGGAATTACCTCATCCAGGACGATGTCTTTCTTGGGCCATTGCACGAACGTGTGCACCGTATCCCCAAGAGTGGTAATCTCGTTGTTTGGTGGCTTCTCCAACGGAAAACCCTTGCAATGGTCGGAGACACTGTCCACCTAGACCCGTGCAAAACCCTCAGATAGAGGGACACTGTGGATTGTGGCCCCTGCTGTGCATGGTTGCGCCATCCCACGGCCAGCCTCGATCGGAAAGAGATCGGCCAGCACCATAAGCTTGTAGGAGGCGAGTTCCTACAAACAGTGCGCATTAACATATTGAATTTCACCGCTTTTCACTTTCGAATGAATTAACATAGAAAAATGGTCATTACCTATAGAAAGTCCACCGGATACTTTGGAGAGGGCTCCGTCTGCGAAGACCCCGGCGCGGACGCGCAGCTACTACGGTGGCCAAGAATGGGGGTCGGTAATTCCGCTGCTAAAGGGGGGTGCCCCGGGTCGCTTGTTTTAGCTCGTCATACATGGCCCGCATCTCCGACAACTACTGCAGGAGTGCTTTGTCTCAAGCAGCGAACTCCGATCGCATCTCCTCCTTGAGCCATTCATCGCGGGCTTTGTGGAATCTCTTTCTCCACTTAGCCGCCTCCTCATCATCAGGGAAACCATCCCACCAAGGCACAGTGGCACTGAGGCCGCGCACGCGGCCTGGATGCTCCTTGTTTCCTAGAGCCACCGTGAGGATATCCCTGTCCCTCCTCGGGTTGAACTCTCAGGATGCCGCCTGCGCACTTAGTGTCACCTGCAACAGGAGAACTTAGTAATACAACCCATTGCATGCGTGTTACGAGGATAGTACATGATCGTACAATCTTACCAGCCGGTCGATCACTTCCCTGTCCGCAGGGTTATTCACAGAGACGCTTCCTGAGGAGGTCATCGTCGATCTTGCTCGGCACCAATTGCGGGCGTGCACGTCCATTATGCCCGCATAAGGAGCGTCGGCCGAAGACTGGGAAGCCTCCTCGTCCTGCTTCGTCCACAACCCCTTCTTCCCCACATACCCACCGGTGCCTAGTCTGTGTTGGTGGGTATTCTTGTCCTGGTTAACCTGGCCCTTCGCACTAAGCTCCTGGAACTCAGGCTTGCCCTTCATCTCCACGAACTGCTACCATGCATCGGGAGTCATGAAAGGGTAGTCATTGAAGGGGGTCTTCGACTCCTTCACATAGTGCCTGACAAGGTGGCTCTTGAAGTTCCTCCACGCCTTGTTTATTGACATCTGTGTCGTCCGGTGGACGGTGAACTGGCGATCCTCAGAAATGTGAAACGCTGCCTGCACTTCTTCCCACAGCGCATCCTTGCACTCTGGGGGCACTTGACCCCAGTCGGAGCTGGTGATGGGCACCCGCTCCGTTGCCACTTTGCCGCATAGTGAGCGGTATTGACCGACAAGTTTTTCCGGAGCTTCCGGCACACCATTGTCGTTGAACTGTACGTTCTTCTTTTCCCGCTTGTCGAGCGCGCACATGTCGTCCGGCCTCGCCCCTTTCTCTTCTACGACTGGGTCACGGTGGACGCGGCAACCTCCGGCCCAGGCGTCTCATCGCCAGCGAGGTCACTCTGACTCCCTGAGTGGTTCATTTCGTCACCAGACATATCAGTTCCTAACATAAGTGAAAGAGAGAACAGTTTAAGTAAATTTGAAACTAATAATTCTACAACAAAACCCATATACTTATAATTAACAAAGAATGATAGAAACGGTGGGGAGGTGATGTTTATCTGATTTGCATGCTTTTTCCTGCATATTTTACCCAGGCTTGTGCACATTTTAGTCTTGTATTACGTCATATTTCTAGATTATTCCAGATTTGTCGCCAAATCGAGCGGATTACTCGTTTTGCAATTTTTATCGCAGGTCGGCGACGATTGGACGGTCTTTTCGGCTGACGGACGCGCTTCATTGGTTGGATCCAAGCCTCGGTCGATTCCAGATGAAAGCGCTCGTTCCTACGGACGCGTAGGAACTGACCGCGCTCGAATCGGAGTCTCCGGGAGCCCGGAACGCTCAATTCCGGTTGCCGAGGACCCAGCAGCTATTTCCAGAGAACCCGGGGGCCTTTTCGCAAAAAGACCAAAAATTGGCTTAATCCAGCCCGGCCGCCACTGTGGAGAGGGGAGCCCGGCATTTATTTTTTTACTCCTTTCTTCTTCTTCCCCAAATCACTCTTCCACACCTCCCTCCACCTCGCCGCCGGCGGCCGGGCCATACGCCGGCGGTGCTCCATCCTCACCACCGACGAACCAGACCACGGTGCAGTTCCTTTTTTTTTCATCCTTCCTTCCCTCCTCTCCCCATTTCTTCTCTTCTTTCCTTCTTTTCTTTTTCTCGCCACCGTCTTCTTCTCCGGCGCAATTTCTCCTTCTGTCTCCCCCAAAATCCTCCACACCTCCGTCCACCCCCGGCGCTAGCCGGTCTCTTCTTCCTCCCCTTCTTCCTTTTTTTCTGTCCATTTCTTGCTCCAGCCTCTTCTTCGCGCCGCCGCACGCCAGATCCGGCCGGATCTGGCCGATCTCCATCCCGAGCCGGCGCCGCCGAGCCGCTCCTCCATTCTCGGCCATCTGCCACGGCGCCGCCGCATCTCCCCTTCGTGGCCACCACCGCGCTGCCACATCTGCTGCGCGCCGCTTCCTCGCGCCACCATCGCGGATCTTGCCCGATCCCTCCTCCAGCGCCGCCCACAAACCGCCGGCGTCGCAGCGCCGCTCGACGCCGCCACTTTCCACCGGCGCCGCGCCTCCTCTCCACTCCACGCCGCCGGAGCCGCTCCTCCCTCTCGGCCATCTCCACGGCGCCGCCGAGCCGCGCCTCCACGTTCGCGATCCCGTGACCCCACCATCTCCGCGCCGCGCCGCCGCAGCTCCTCTGCGCCGCCCTCATCACTCGGCTCTGCGCCCCCGAGCTCTCCACTCCACGCCGCTTCACATCACGCCGCCTTCGCCGGATCCAGCGCGCCGCCTCCAGGCTGCTGCCCCACTCTCCACGGCCATCACCCCTTCAGCGCCGCCGCCTCCACTCCAAGCTGACGGCTTGATCTTCGTCGACCTCGGTGACTTCTTCCACGCTCTTCTTCCACGACCTCCTCTACGGCTTCAATTGCATCGACGACCACATCCATACTGCATCGTCGACCCCTCCAGTGAACACCTGCTCTCAAACCCTTCTCTTCTTCCTCTTATTGTTTTCCTGTAATGCTTGTGTGAGGACAGGGATTGATTGTGAATGAGCATTTTTACATTTGATTAAATTCCAGATTAATTGTGTGTTTATTTCCCTGAGCTGTAGTCCCTGGATGTGTCTCTTGTTTGTTTACGATCAGAATTTTCTTGTTGCTTCTGCTGATGTTGGATTGTGGCAATTGATGGGAACGAGGATTAACTGCAATTGAGTCGCAGCTCAAGCTTGATTCCAATTTATTGTTTTACTTGCTGTCCTCTCCTAGAATTCCCTGTGATAAATACTGTAGCACCTTAATATGATTGGCTGTTGAGATGTGTTGATTATCTATCTTGAGTTTTTATGCTACAGCCTGCGGTTATTTGATCTTCGTGTTTGATTTATATTGAACTCAATTTGCTGCATATCTAGTTTGGATTGCTGTGAGTAGACTCTTGTTGATTGTTTCAGCTAATCCTTTCCGCTTGAACTGCCTCCACTTAGTAGTGTTTTCTCGGCATACAATTCTTGTCTACCGTTGGCCTAGGGTACGAGTACAGAGTTCTATCTCTGTTAGTCGCACTTTAGTCGGTGATATGAGTCGAGGAACCACCTCTCTTTCTCTTTATTTCTTCCGACATCCTCTCTTATTCTCTCATTTATTTTATGTTCACTCGCCATCGATTTAGTCTAGTTTTACACGATTTTGCTTCTCTAGTCCCTGTGGAAAGAACGATAGAATACTCGCCTACTGCATCGTCCTCGTTCTATTGCGAGGCGGTCTAGGCCGGTATCAGGAGGCGACGGAGGTGATCGCACCGGAAGGTGGGAGGGTGATGGAGGTGATCGCGCCTGACATTGGAAAGGCGATGGAGGTGATCGCGATGGACAGTGGGAAGGAGATGGAGGTGATCGCGCCGGACTTTGGGGAGGCTATGGAGGTGATCGCGACGGACGGTGCGAGGGCAGAGAGAGCTAGGGCAAACAGTCGCAAAGTCTGGAAATGAGCGGGAAAAAGCCCGCCTTGAACTATGTACAAAGTAGAGAGATTATCACAGTCAGGCCTATATTCATAACCGTCTGTGATAATATTATCACAGTCGGTTCTCAAGTCAAAACCAGCTATGATAATCTCTCTAGTGATAATCTCTAGAGAGATTATCACAGACAGTTTTGACTTGAGAACAGACTGTGACTGCATGAATGCACGTTAAGAACTTGAAGCGTTGGACACTGTTGGGAATATCATAGTCGGTTCTAGATTCATAACCGTCTGTGATAATTCATAATCATCTGTGATAATCTCTCTAGTGATATCACAGACAGTTTTGACTTCAGAACCGACTGTGACTGCACGAATGCATGTAACTTCAGAACCTTAACTCTGAACGTCTTCTACGCAATATGTAGAGTTTTACAACCAGAAACTTTGTAGCTCTACAACTCTGAATGCTCGAAAACTTGTTTTAAATGAACACTCAGATATTTCAAATGGAGTCCAAATGCTCTGTAAATTGGTTACAATGTAGATCCGAAAATTGGTTACAATGTGGAGCATGCTCAAATAAATTTAACATACAATGTGGAGCATGCTCAAATAAATGTTACATACAAATGGGGACTTTGACCGACAATTTCCACATACACAGCTATGTTATCCTAAACTTTCCACTTGCCGCGGTGTAACACCCTGAGTTAGGGGTGAAAACTTCCTTTTTCATCAATAGCATGCATGCTTGTATCTGTAGTATGAGCCAGATCAGTATCTATTCTAAGCCCTAAAATCTCCAAAATCTATCCTGTGACCTCAAATCAAGATCAGATTGTTCAGATGTGATCTATTAGTTATCCTGAATCTAAAAGTCTTCAGAACCTAGATCCAATTTTATCTCTAAATTCCAGATTTATTAACTTCTTCTGTTTTCGAAAACAGAAATACCTTATATTACCCAAATACCCTAAGTTTCAGAAGTACAGATTTAATCAAAATCTTGACCAAGTTCAGACCAGATTATTCCTGGAATATGATCATGGGTATGTCAATACCTTAATATAAAAAGTTGACAGCCAGATTTCACCATCTAGACTCTTTTCACAAATTAGTCCAAGAATTATCGCAAAATAGTCCTTATCTGATATCTGAAAATCCAAAAAGGCTAAAATCTCCAGATTAACTCCAAATTCAGAATTTCTTCGGCAAATCTTCTCAAAATGCTATTTGTCACAAGTTTCTCTTCTGTTCAAATTCCAAAATCTCATCCTAAGTGCCAGAATTCAAAATCAAATGAAATTCAGATTTCAATTACCCTAAATTACCCTATTTTCAGTTTGTATCGAAAACTACTCAAATGTGTAAAATCTTATCATTTATCTTTGCCAAATATCCTGTTGAATATAATCTACCAGATTAGTGAAATCAATTTCAGTTTAAACCTTCTAAATCTTCAGATTTACATTTCAGTCCAAAACTCAAAGAATTGAAACTGCAGTTCAGTCCATTTTCGACCAGGACAGCAGCAAGCATTCGACCAGGCCATTTTACTGTGCGCACGACCAGGGCTCGCCGTGGTTTCCTTGCGCCGTGGTTGCTTGCCGCCGGTGAAGCTTCGCTTGCAACTTGATCGTGCATGCTGTTGCGCACGTGTCCTCGCCTCAGCCGTCACCGTGGCAGCACCGCTGCAACGTCAACGACCAGCGCTTGCTCCCGCGCGCGATCACCGGCTTTTGTCAGCAATCCATCGCCACGTTGCCTTGTCGCGCCAGTTGTTGTCGCCACCGCTTGCTCCATCTTTGCAAAGTCCCGATGAACGACAATGTGGACAGTTGCAGTCCTGTCGCCGTCGCAATCACCGTTCTTCGCTGTGTCTTCGCCGCTGATGCTCAGCACGCAATCCATCTCATCTCAGCTGCCAATTACTTCGTTGTCTCCTCCTTGCAAGCTTCGCCTGGCCTATTTAAGCACTCCTGTGCTCAGTAGCTCCCTCCATACTTCACCAGAAACCAGCCAAGTTCCAGAATTTGCTCTTTTCGTTTTCTTCTCCGGCGAGCCGTCGAGGAAGCTCACGGTGCCAGCACTCTACAGATCATCTCCTGCCAAATTAACAACACCAGTGAGTTTCCCTACTCATTCTCTCTGTGTGATATCATCTAATTGCTCCCCGGTGACCTCTATCGCTGGCGATCACCGGAAATTGCTAAAAGTCGAAGATTGCCCTGTTCCGGCTATGCAAACCAAATCACTTCGAATTAGCTCTCGATTCTGTAATAAAAATTGATCAGTAAACTAATTCAAGCAAGCCTGTGTATTTAGATTTCCAGTTTGAGCAAGAATCAAAGTTTTTCCCTAACCTGAGCTTCACCAGAAACCGGCGATCGTCGCCAGGCTTCTCCGGTGATCCTCCGGTCAATTTGATGTTACCAGAAGCTTCCCTATACCTCCTAGATGCTCTCCAAGCAAGGAATTAAGTTCTTGTTGCCTGTAGCAGAAACCCCCAATCAGCAGCGTTTTCTTCTCCGGCGCCGATGATCGGAAAAGTGTTCTCGGCCGTTTCAGCTCAAATCACTTTGTCCACTGTGTGTGCCTTAACTTCCTGAACATTTTTGTCTTCTAGCCCGACACCTAGATCGGCCTAGATTGGAAGTTACAGCCATGCCAAGATCTTGTCCAGAACTGATCTAGTGCAGCCAGTTCATCTCAGTTCATCATCAAATTTCTTGCTTTCCAGCCATTTCTTGCCCTAGATCCTGTTGACTTAATTGTTCCTATTACTCAAGCCTACCTCCCAGACAAAGTGGTGCATCATTTGGAGCTCCAGATCAAAAGTTATGCTAAGCCCTAGTTTTTGGCATTGTCAGCTCTATGCCAGAGCTTGTCAGCCAGTGGCATTGACCTTGTTTACCCACTTCTAGTTGTGCATTTTGAAAACCACTTTGTCCACTGAATTTGTAGAGTTGTGATCTACATTTTCTTCTACTACCACAACTTGAGATAAGCATCCTAGTTTTTCTTAAAGCTATGTCCAAGCTTTGATCCGAATGTCGATCTGTTGACATTCGCTGTTTTGATTAAACCAGCCACAAAATTGTTATCCCTATTGTAATCCTGAAACCCTAAGATTATCTAATCACCATCCTTAGCCCAAATTCCTTGAAACCCTAGAATCTCAGTTCAGTTTGCAGTTCAAATTATCACCAGTTTAGTTCAATCATGCTTGTTGTGCATTTCTGCATATAAGTCATAAAACATTTTAATATTAAAAGTAATTATTGTGTGTTTGTTTGTCGTCGAGCAGATTCAGAAGCTGACTTTGAAGATTTTGCTGTTGATCCGTCATCAACTGCTGTATTTTACGACGCGGAAGGCAAGTCATATCCTTGGTCATCTTGAACCTATATTTTAAATGTTGCTATAATATAACCGTGAATATAGGCAATATTGCATGTGAAAGATTGAGAATGGTTGATTTATGAATTGGCAGTACTAGACTGGTTATCTGTGAAATGTGAAATAAACAAGTTTTGAGCCATGAACTATTATATGTATCTATATACTTATATTCATGAAATAAAACCCCTAGCCGTGACCAGAAAAATGGTATGGATGGCTGTAGCACTGGAGGTGCTAGACTGCAAAGGTATGCAGGCACTGAAGGTGCAGTGTTGTGGATGGTCTGGTCATTGGCATATAAGGACTAGAACCTTGTGTTGTGCGTCTAGTGGCATGAACAACGTGCTAACCGCAAGCCTGGTATGGGACAGGCCTGAACAAGTAATTATGTGGATCGCACATGAAACCCCTGCATGAGATGTGTAGTGATGCACGATAAACACGGAGCGCGGCTCCCACACATATCACTGAAGGTGATCAAGCACGCTGACCCAGTAATGGGAATAAGCAAAGGGGTGGAGGTTTGGATACAACCTGCCACAACTGTGCCTCGCTGAGAGCCACAGGGTCGGGGGTGAATTGTAAGTGATACATAACAAAAGTTCTTGTTATTTCCACCTTGCCGCTCACAATATGAAGTGAGTCAGGGGTCCAATCATTTTGTTATGATAGGAAAGGTTTGAAAGTGGAATATCTTGCGGGTAAATTGGTACCTCTCTGCAGAGTTAAAAACGTATTCGAATACTCCGAGCTCCCGGGTTTTATAGGAGTCTGCTGCGGTGGATTAAATCCACGGGGTGTGACACAAGTACTATTTTCTAAATAAAATATGTTTAAATCAAGATTACCCAAATGACATGTGTTGTCACGATAAGGAGTGCTGCCGTGGGCTGTCGTGTGTCGACGTGTCGCGGTAGTGCTATAATCTAGTGAACATGAATGATGATGTTATATTATGAAAAGTGCTGCCATAAGATGAGATGAGAAAGGAAAAGATTATTTTACAAATATCCATAATTCTTGACTAGTCTAGGTTCATATCATCACTACTATATATATCTACTCTTACCTATGACTTGCTGAGTACGTAAGTGCTCACCCTTGCAACATTCAACTCAATAGATGGAGCCTATTTTGATCAAGATGATGGCACGGAGTACTATGTGGATCCAGAAGGAGGAGAATCAGTTCCGCCAGAACCCTGAAGTGTGTTGTTCTGCTGTCAACTTCTTTTGTGGGAGGGTCACCTATCTTCTGCTGTGTAGTTAAATATTTTGCTAAACCCTGAATGCCTTATAGGCATTGTAATCCTCTTTATGTAATATTAAGGCCAGCAGGCCACACTGCTTAATATTTTGTAAGTACTCTGTTGCAATGTAATATACTCCTGTGTTTGACTCATCCTGGGAAGTCAAAGGTTTGTGGTTTGAGACTAGCTGCAGCGAGCTAGGTCTCTACAGGAGTAGTCGTTGTCCCAGTCTCGGGGCGCGACACGCGGCCCTGCAAAGATGAGAATTAGAGGAGATATATAAGCTATACCGATGGAAACAGAGAGATAAGGACGTACGGTTGATTACCTTTAAAGTATAACCCTTCCTAGTGATCCATACACACGTAACTGGTTTCGTCGGTGTCTTCAATATCGACCTGTACGCCATCTCCAAATGGAGGCATCTCATCAAATTGATTGTAATACTCCTCGTCTACGACATTTTCAACTCCAACAATCCTTCTCTTGCCATGAAGGACGACGTGCCACTTCTTATTGGCCGGGCCAGTGACATAAATGACCTGAATGGCTTGCTTTGCAAGTATGAATGACTCATCTTTATAAGCAACTCGATTGAGATCCACAGAAGTGAAACCGTAACTGTCAACCTTCACACCCTGTGGGATTTGGACCCATTGGCATCGAAACAGGGGAATCTTGAACAGTACGTAATAGAGCTCCCAAATTTCTTCAATGAACCCATAGTACGAGTTCAATCCACGTACTACCCTTGTTGGGCCTATCTCGCTGAACTCCTTATGAAAAGCTTCTACGCTCACTCCACTATTTTGCACAGTGCTCTTTCGATCTTGAGCTTTCGTGTAAAATATGTACCCATTGATGTCGTATCCTTGCCATGTCTGTACAGTAAACATGGGCCCTTTTGCCAACCATTTAAGTTTCTCACTTGCGGACTCTCCAGTGATTCGCACTTTCATCCACGCATTGAATTGACTGTTATGTTCTCCCGTGATCCAAACCTCGGATCGGCGAGGATTGTCTTGTCGTAGCATCTCCTTGTGCTCGTCGATGTACGGAGACACCTCCGTCATGTGTTGCAAGACCCAAAAATAAGCTTTTGAGTACATATCAAAATCAGGAGTGATGGCTCTCCGTCCAATAGTGCCAACACCATCAAGCCTCCCCTCGTAACGAGACACAGGAACTCCTATTGCTTCTACCTCGGCCATGTAATCAACGCAGAACTCAACAACCTCTTCTGCTGCATAACCTTTGACAATGCTACCCTCGGGTCGAGACCGATTCCTCACGTAGGCCTTAAGTACACCCATTTACCTCTCGAATGGATACATATAACGTAGGAAGACGGGTCCACATATCTTGATTTCTCTGACAAGGTGGACAGTGAGATGGACCATGATATCAAAAAACGACGGAGGAAAATACATCTCAAGCTGACAGAGAGTTCGAACCACCTCGCTCTGCAGAGAATCTAGTCCATCGGGATCAATGACCTTGCAAGAAATTGCATTGAAGAAATAACACAGCCTCGTGATCATCTCTCTGACCTTATGCAGCAGAATACTCCGAATGGCAATAGGAAGCATTTGTGTCATCAACACGTGACAATCATGAGACTTCATACCCAGCAATTTCAAATCACCCATGGACACAAGCTTTTTCATATTTGCGGAGTAACCCAATGGAACTTTAACACCATAGAGACACTTATCGAGTTCTTTCCTCTCAGCCTTGCACAAAGTGTAACATGCAGGGGGGAGGTATATACGGCCTTTATCGTCCTCTCTCGGTGCTAGCTCAGGCCTAATTTTCATTTCGATCATGTCACATCACACATTGACCCCATCCTTTGTCTTCCCCGGAATGTTCAGCAATAGGCCGATTAAACTGTCGCAAACATTCTTCTCTATATGCATGACATCAATGCAATGACGAACCTCTAAATGCTCCCAATACGGTAAGTCCCAAAATATCGATCTCTTCTTCCAAGTGTTCTTCGTGCGGAGTTTCAATTTACGACCCTTTCCAAACACAACGTCTATGTCCTTCACCCGTGAGTAAACTTCTTTCCCGCGTGTAGGCTTCGGGGCTGAACCATCTTCCTTGTGGCCATCAAATTCCCTCTTCCTCTTACGATATGCGTCATTCTTCGGAAGAAACCTACGGTGACGCATGTACACTGTTTTCCTACAATTCTTCAGCCACACGCTCTCAGTCTCATCTTCGCAGTGGGGACAGACTTTGGATCCTTTAGTACTACGGCCCGACAAATTTCCAAGGGCAGGGAAATCGTTGATGGTGCAGAATATCATAGCACGTAGGATGAAGGTCTCTCGTTTGTATACGTCCCATACCTGCACCCCTTCATTCCACATTGTTAGGAGATCCTCTATCAATGGTGCTAGTATCATTTCTGGGTTGTTTTGGTCCTAAGATAAGTAGAGACATCATAATGTACTTGCGCTTCATACACAACCAAGGAGGAAGGTTGTAGATACACAAAAGAACCGGCCAAGTGCTGTGCCGACTGCTCATGTTACCAAAAGGATTAATTCCATCGGTACTCAACCTGAACCTTATATTCCTCAATTCCGCTCCGAAGTTAACAAATTCCCTGTCGATGTTTCTCCACTGCGAAGAATCAGCGAGGTGTCTCAGCTTTCCATCCTTCTTCTGGTCTTCCGAGTGCCAACGGAATAATTTTGCCTCCTTACGGTTTGCAAACAAACGCTGCAAGCGGGGAATGATGGGCAAATACCACAACACCTTAGCAGGAGGTCCTTGCTTTATCTCAGTGCAGTCGCCGCCATCGGTTCGGTCCTTACGCTTATAGCAGGATGCACCGCACACCGGACAAACATGCATATCCTTGTAGTCGTTACGGTAAAGGATGCAATCATTAGGGCATGCGTGTATCCTTTCTACTTCCATTCCCAAAGGACACAACAGCTTTTTTTCTTGGTAGGTGTTTTTTGGCAACTCGTTTCCTTCCGGAAGCATGTCCGCCAAAAGATCTAACAGTGCCGTGAAACTCTTGTCGGTCCAGCTGTTACTAGCCTTCAATTTTAACAGTTCAAGCACAGAGGCCAACTTTGTGTACTTCGACTTGCAACTAGGGAACAATGGCTTTTCTGAGTCTTCAATCAAGCGCTTGAATTTGCCAAAATCCCTTTTACTGTAATTTCCTTCCACATCATGCAACATGTCATCTAAATTGTCATCATCTGGCATATCCACATCAAAGTCGTTGTTGGGATCTGACATGTCCTGTTCCTCAACCTGAGTGGCACTTGTTTCTGCAGTTGGCTCTTCTCCATGGTGGACCCAACACATGTACCCCTTTTTGAAACCACGTCGGATCAAGTGGGCGATAATTTGAGATGAGTTGGTGAACATCTTAAGATTCTGGCAGTCTACGCAAGGACATTACATATATGGTAAACCCTTCTTCGCCATGTCTTGCTCAGCAACTTTTTGGAAATCTAAAACACCTTTCATGTATTCCTCACCTACTCGGTTGCCATTATACATCCAGTCTCGATGGACCATCTGCAATTAATAAATTCATACACATGCTAATTAGTAATACTCTACGTATGGTCGACACGCAATAAATTATAAATCTAGCTAGCTAGTGTTTGATGTGGAGTTTGCGCTATAACTAGTTAACTACTACTTGAACTACAAGCAATTAGTTGGGGGCATGGATAACACACATCATAAAGCAATTAAATAGCTACAGGTCAAAAATGAGTTACAACCAGGATTTGCTACTGTAGCTTCCCCCTCCCTGTCCCTCTAATTTGATCAATAAATGGAGATCGATATTGATGATGAAATCAAGTAATGTGTATGCCTTAGGAGCAAGTACCAACCTTGGATCTTCAAATTTGTTAACCCCAAATGCTCCCCTTTTGAGATATTGCTCTTCCTTGCCCCAGATCTCTTCCAACTGGACAGTATGTCGAGCAAGAGTGTAAGACTAGCTCAAAACATCCCCCAAAAGACCTTTTATACTAGTTTCAATACAGACGGTTCTATATAATACCGTCGGTAATATCGATGCATTTTTGTAGAACAAAATATCACAGAAACTATCAATGACGGGTTTCACTTTAAACCGTCGGTAATATCAGTGCATTTGTGTAGAACTATGATAGAAATATCACAGAAGGTTTTGACATCTGAACCATCGGTGATAATTAGAATATCACAGACGGTTTCGAGCTTAAAACCGTCCGCTTTACTCTCACAGTCGGTGTTTACTTCATAACCGTCTGTGATAGTTATAAAATCAACAGTCTACTCTACTATCACAGACGGTGATAAGGTCCGAACCATCTATAATATCCTGGATTGCTTGCAGTAGAACCGTTCGACTAGTTGAATTGTTCCACTTATTTTTCTCCTTGGGCACGACAAGCCCTACTGTTTACTCAATCTGCCCAAATGTAACCTTTAGTATAGAAGGAGTAGAATTCATGGCAAATCTGCTAGTACTAGAACTGCAAGGTCTAGACATTATATTGGGCATGGATTGGTTGTCCCAACATAAAGGTCTTGTAGATTGTGAACAGAAAACCCTAAGCCTTGTCAGTAGCCAAGGGAAGAAAATTTTATTCTATGCAGAAAGATCGTCAGTCAAGAAACCACTAAGATCTGTTCAAGCATTGCAAAAGTTATGCCTGGAACAAGTACCAGTAGTGCAGCAATATGTCGTGGTATTGCGAATACCCCGGCAGGTTTTGAGAACGATCCTAGCGAAGATTACGCGGTGCGGGTTGACCAGATGACCGGTCCTCCCCCGCCGGACAAGCACAAGAAATGACACACGGATTTATACAGGTTCGGGTCCCGGTGGGGGCCCTAGTCCTGTCGGTGCGCTCCCGACCGGAGTCGGCTGGGGAGGCTCTCTCCGAGGGAGAGGCTTCCGGAGCACACCTATTAGTTTTTAGCTATTCCAACAAATGAATCACTTGCTTACAACTGAGGGGTACAAGGGCTATTTATAGCCCCAAAAAGAAGCAAAAAACCTAAACTACCCCGGAGGCCACCATCGGATTGAGGGGTAGGAACGTCCTTCTCCCGGTCAACCATCTTGGATGCTTGACAGGTGGTCACTGATTCCCGAGGCGCTCCTCGAGTGACCTGCACATGATAAACAACTCGAGACTTTACCTTGAGGAGGGCGATGAGGCCCGGGACATGCGCCGGAGGCCAAGTCCCGGGGGCCAAAATGCGGCGCCCGGGGAGGCACTGGAGGCCAGGTCCCCGGGCGAATGGCGGCGCCCGGGACGGCACCGGAGGCCAAGTCCCGAGGGCCAAAAGGCGGCGCCCGGGGAGGCACCGGAGGCCAGGTCCCCGGACCAACGGCGGCGCCCGAGACGGCGCCGGAGGCCAGGTCCCGGGGGCCAAAAGGCGGCGCCCGGGGAGGCCCCGGAGGCCGCGTCCCCGGGCAAATGGCGGCGCCCGGGACGGCACCGAAGGCGAAGTCCCGGGGCCAAAAGGCGGTGCCAGGGGAGGCCTCGGAGGCCCTGTCCCCGGGCAAATGGTGGCGCCCGGGACGACGCCGGAGGCCAAGTCCCGGGGGCCAAAAGGCGGCGCCCGGGGCGGCCCCGGAGGCCAGGTCCCCGAGCAAATGGCGGCGCCTGAGAGGGCGCCGGAGGCCACGTCCCGGGGGCCGAAAGGCGGCGCCCGGGGAGGCCCCGGAGGGCACGTCCCCGGGCAAATGGCGGCGCCCGGGACGACACCGAAGGCGAAGTCCCGGGGGCCAAAAGGCGGCGCCCGGGGAGGCCCCGGAGGCCCTGTCCTCGGGCAAATGGCGGCGCCCTGGATGACGCCGGAGGCCAAGTCCCGGGGGCCAAAAGGCGGCGCCTGGGGAGGCCACGGAGGCCTAGTCCCCGGGCAAATGGCAGCGCCCGGGATGGCACGGCAGGCGAAGTCCCGGGAGCCAAAAGGCGGCGCCCGGGGAGGCCCCGGAGGCCAGGTCCCCGGGCAAATGATGGCTCCCGGGACGGCGCCGGAGGCCACATCCCGGGGGCCAAAAGGTGGCGCCCGGGGAGGCCCCGGAGGCCAGGACCCCGGGCAAATGGCGGCGCCTAGGACGGCGCCGGAGGCCACGTCCCGGGGGCCAAAAGGCGGCGCCCGGGGAGGCCCCGAAGGCCAGGACCCCGGGCAAATGGCGGCGCCTAGGACGGCGCCGGAGGCCACGTCCCGGGGGCCAAAAGGCGGTGCCCGGGGAGGCCCTGGAGGGCGCGTCCCCGGGCAAATGGCAGTGCCCAGGACGGTGCCGGAGGCCACGTCTGTGAGACCCCCATTTGAGGATCACCTTGGTAACCGCCCAGGTTGGTTACACACAGCAGGATGTCGCAAGAGCTCCAAACCACACAAGCATAATAATAGCATTAAACAAGTATCAGGCCAACATGGCCAATATTACATAGCCAAAGCACCGAAAATGGCGCTAAGTAGAGTTGCTAAGAAAATAACTAGTTTATCAGAACCAGAATCGGTATCCAAGTACCGAACACACAACATAAAGCACAAAGCAACGACAAATAGCTTGATTTCCATCCGCAGCGGGATTGGAGGGGCTTCTCCCACATCTCGCTTGACTTGGTGCGCAATCCTTCTAGAACGTGGGCTCGCCCGGGGTGCTTCCATCTTCAGGTGAGTACTCATAACTGAAGGAATCGGGATCCTCGAATCCCTCTTCTACAGTGGGATATTAATGCAAGGGTGAGCACTTGGTGCTCAGCAACACTCATTCCAGGGATTAATGTAATTATACTTACATGAGGGTGAAATATATGATTCCGGGGTTTTAATTTCATATGGATAGAGATATATAGATTTCCAAGTCATTTGTTCAGTAAAACAGTACTTTATCATGAAAATGATACTTTAAACATTAAACAGGTTTTCAATAAAACATTAGATGTAGTGGTCTCCCATGAGTCACTACTTTGTTAACCGCATTATGAAAACATTCCAAAACATTACTTGTGCTATAACCCATGGATAACATCCACTACGAAAAGACTCCTGAACCTGGGAGTACAGAGTATCTGATACTTCTTTTTACACTTTGCAAAGGTGTACCTCTTTTTAAATCCACTAGTTCACTCGGCTTTCAAGTCGGATCAGCTTCATGTGACTTATACACATGTGACAAGGCCGAGATCACACAACGCTTTTACAGTTCAGTATCAACAGTATCCCTGCCCGGTAAATAGACAGTTAAGTCTCAAGTACCGTTGTGGGTCTTCCCCACTGCCTTACTTCCTAGCCTCTCTGGTCTATGTTCCCGCAGGACACATAGCCTTGGTCTATGTCCACGCGAGACATACGACCATTTATGATTACAACCGCTCACGGCTTAATCAGGTCTAGGGCGCCTTCCTTCTTTTACGCCTTTTCCTCTCATCATTTTTCTGACTCACATCACTCATGGCCGAACCTTGGCCTTCCAGTTTCCACGCGAGAAACCAGATCGTCAAACCATGCAGGGAACTGCTAATACCAAAAAGCTACTGAGTTGTGCCTGTCCCATACCAGGCAAGTGGTTGGTACGTTTACAATTCGTATAGAGACACAGCACAAGGTTCTTGTCCTTATGAACCAATAGTGAGGAACATTCACATTCCCTGGTGCGCACCGCACCCTCTCCATACAAACCAATCCTCACTACTGATCCCTTTTATCAGTTTTCTTGACAAAACGGTTTTGATCACAACTTCTCATGTATTTGACCATTTCAAGTTTAATGTGGATATTTAGTATCTGAGTCCTAGGGTGACAAAAGCATATATATGAAGGTTCAATAACAAAAGGGGTTTCATGATTCATTTGGGTCATATCTACTCATGTCATTCAAATATAACTTGTATCTCAATTAAACATGCATAGTAAGAAACAGTGAATATACTTCATATGAAAATATTGGGTGAGACATGATCAAAGGAATGAGGCTTGCCTTGCGATGTTGGGTCTAAATACTCAAACGGATCTTCAAAGACTTCTTCCGCTCCTTCAGCTTCTGCCTCTGCGGCAATCAACCAACACACAAACACATACCATAAGCATACAGAAAATAGTTTCTATAGAAATTATTAAGTAAATAAGTCATGCTTGCAGGGGAAAAGGTTAGGGCAAGGTCACAAGGGCTCTGGTCGAAGAAACGGCTAAAAAGGATTGAACGTCGAAGGGTCGACATTCAGTTCATAGCTTTGGCATGGCTTCAAACTAGTCTTAGGATGGTTTTCTGGAGAAGTGATAGAAGGGAAAGATGTAGAACACAACTCCAGGAATCTAGGGGACAAGGTGGCATTTCAATTGCTCAACCAGAAGGGGTCAAACCAGGCTAATGCCAGTGGTTGACATGCACTGACATAGTGCTGGACATGGCCAGAAACTAGGGCATGGCTTAACTTTTGATCCAGGGCTCCAATTGATGCAACACTTTGTCTGGGAGGTAGGCATTATTAACAGGAATAAAACACTCAACAGGGACAAGAGCTGAAAGTGGCCGGAGGGTGGCCAAATCCGGCGATGAACTACGGTGGCCTGGACATGAACTGAGCTACTGGACAGTGATGTTGGCATTGGAATAACTTTTGATTCAGGTCGATTCAGGGATCGAGCTAGTGGACAATATTGCTCAGGGTACTGGAATCTATCTAAGGGACAAGGTTTCAGGTGCTAAATCGGCCAGGAAATAATTCCGGCGACCGGCGCTGGAGAAGACGACACTGGAGCTCGGGGATTTTTGATACAGGGCGAATGAGCTCAATTCCAAGCTTGAGAATGGTCTCTAGGGCACAACAAGACTACTAGAAGGGTTAATTTCATTGGAGATTGGCCGGAGGGGCTCGGCGACGAGGTCCGGCGAACTGGTGGAGGTTCCAGTTTGGGATTTCTTCGATTTGAGCACAATTGGGGATCCTGATTCAACAGGCTTGCTAAGAAAAGGCTAAGGATCAATTTCTACTACTGGGACGAGAGCTAATTCGGAATGAAATGGTTAGCATTGGGGAAACAGGGCAATTGGGCCTTTCCGGCGATCACCGGCGATGGGGATCGATCTGGTGCAATTGGTTGCTACTAAACAGAGAGGGGAACGAGGGGAACTCACTGGTGAACTTGGATTGGAGAAAGGGGCTGTGAAATGGGCTAGCACCGTGAGCTCACTCACTGGCTCGCCGGAGAAGAAAGCGAAAACGGCGAGAGCTCTGGAAAAATGGCTAAGTCCTGAGATGAGGCTTAAGCACAGCACTGGAGGGTTTAAATAGGTCCAAGGGCGGAGCTTGTGAGGGAAAACACGACAGCGGTTGCTTGCGCCGGGGAGAAATTTGTCGGGCGCAGGCGCAACGACGGCGACGGCGATGCGATCGCGCTCAGGCGGTGCTGCAGCTTTGCCAGTTGCATTGGGACTTCACCAGTGATGGCGCAGATGCGGAGGCGACAACGTAGCTCCGGCAACGACACGTACACGCATGCAATTGCCACGGCAACGGGAGCGCGCGCGCGAAACGCTACTGGAGTGCGGTCGTTTAATCGCTGGACAAGGCGAAGCAATGGTGCTGGCATGTGCGCGCGGGGTGGCTCAGTTGTTCACAACACAGGCGACAAGAAGCGGTGGCCGGCGGCGAGCAAACGCGGCGAAAACCACGGCGCGGCAACGTCGACGTGCACTGGTCGAAAGCAACGACCAGGCGCTGGTCGAATGGACTTGAAAAGAAGTTTGGGCCGTTCTGCAATTTCTGAAACTTGCTCCAGGGACTGTTCTGTGAGGAAAATTTGAATAGGAAATGGACTTGATTGTAAATCTGGAGATCTAAGGGTCCGATCTGAAATCTGATTTCGCAGGTAAGTTGCAAAAGATTATTAGAACTTATCTGGCCAAAGTTTGGTAAGATCAGGCAAGATCTGAAAGGTTTTGACAAAATTAGGGAAAACAGTTTAGGGTAAAATAGGGTAATTAGGGTTTTAAAAATGGCGAGGGCTGAAACTCAGCTTTAGGATGGGATTTTGGAGATGATCCCGAAGGGAAAAATGTTCTGAACAACATTTAGAAGGGAATGGCTGAAGCAGATTAGGGTTTGGGGTCAAGATGTGGATTTTGGCTATTTTAGGGTTTGGCAAAAACAGGGGTGTTACAACGTCCCGGGGGCCAAAGCCAAAAGGCGGCGCCCGGGAAGGCGCCGGCCACGTCCCCGGGCGAATGTGACGCAACTTACCTGGACTTAGTCCCGCGGAGATTTCCCCCAACACAACATTTCGACGTGTTTCCAAAAGAACTTCCAGGAATGCCGCCTAACAGAGAAATAGAATTCACTATTGAGCTTAAACCAGGAGCAGCGCCTATAGCGAAACGTCCCTATAGAATGCCAGTTACAGACTTGGGGGAGCTCAAGAATCAACTTGAAGACTTAGAAAACAAAGGAGTTATCAGACCTAGTGCTTCGCCATGGGGAGCCCCAGTTTTGTTTGTGAGGAAGAAAGACGGAACTCTACTGATGTGTGTAGATTATCGAGCTTTGAATGAAGTTACTATTAAGAACAAGTATCCATTACCAAGAATTGATGAGTTGTTCGATCAACTTCAAGGAGCCAAGGTATTCTCCAAAATAGATTTGAAGTCTGGATATCATCAGTTGAAGATTAAGAAAGAAGATATACCGAAGACTGCCTTTACTACCAGATATGGTTTATATGAGTTCACAGTAGTACCTTTTGGCTTGACCAATGCTCCGGAAGCTTTCATGAATGTCATGAACAGTACATTTATGTATTTTCTTGACAAGTTTGTCATATTGTTCATAGATGACATTCTAATATATTCTAGGAGTCCTGAAGAACATGAGCAGCATCTACACCTAGTCTTGGAGAGGCTACGAGAGAGGCAATTTTATGCTAAGTTTGATAAATGTGAATTCTGGATGTCAAAAATTGCATTTCTTGGACATGTGTTGACAGCAGAAGGAATTTCAGTGGATTCAGCTAAGATTTCTGCAATCAAAGAGTGGAAACAACCTACTACAGTTTTAGAAATCAGAAGTTTCTTGGGATTAGCAGGCTACTATAGGAGATTCATCGAAGGATTTTCCCAGATTGCCAAACCTCTTACAAACCTGCTAAAGAAGGATGTGGCATTTGAATGGACCACCAAGTGCGAAGAAAGTTTTCAGAAGCTGAAACAGGAATTAACAACAACACCAGTCCTCACTTTACAGATAGTAAAGAAGACTTCGTAGTTTACTATGATGCTTCGAAGCAAGGAATAGGCTGTGTGTTAATGCAGCAAAATCGAGTAGTAGCATATGCTTCACGCCAATGGAGACCACATGAGGAAAATTATCCGACCCATGATTTGGAGTTAGTAGCAGTGGTACATGCTTTAAATATATGGCGACATTATCTCATTGGAAATAAGTGTGAGATTTTTACAGATCACAAAAGCCTCAAGTATATTTTTACATAGACGGAGCTCAACATGCGTCAACGACGATGGCTGGAATTGATCAAAGATTATGATCTTAGTATCCAGTACCATCTAGGAAAAGCTAATGTAGTGGCCAATGCCCTAAGCAAAAAAGTTTATAACCTACAAGAAATGGTTATATTGAAGAACCCTTATCTACAACAAGAGTTGCAGAATCATCAAGTGGAAATAGTACCATAGGAAATGGTAGCTACCTTAACAGTAAAACCTCAACTTGAAGAACAGATAGGAAATGCCCAGAAGGAAGATGAGGAGATTTGCAAGATCAAGAGCCGAATGAAGTTAGGAAAGGTTCCAGGTTTTACTGAAGACGACCAAGGGATTGTGTGGTATCAGGGAAGGATCTGTGTACCTCAAAGCACAGACCTTAAAGAAATAATTCTCCATGAAGCCCATAAAACTCCATATTCAATACACCCTGGTAACACAAAAATGTATCAGGACTTAAAGACTCGATTCTGGTGGGAAATTATGAAGAGAGAGATTGTAGAATACATTGCAAACTGTGATACATGTCAGCGAGTTAAAGCAGAACACCATAAAATAGCCGGAAAGCTACAACCTCTACCAATACCATTATGGAAATGGGAAGAAATTGGTATGGATTTCATTACAGGATTACCTAAAACTCAAGGAGGATATGACTCCATATGGGTTATTGTAGACAGACTTACTAAAGTAGCTCACTTCATACCAGTCAAAAAGATTTATGATGGCAGTAAACTAGCAAAGTTATACATGCAAAGAATAGTGGCATTGCATGGTATTCCTAAGAAGATAGTCTCAGATCGCGGAGCACAGTTTACCTCCAAATTTTGGAATAGACTGCATGAAACCCTAGGAACTCAGTTGAATTTTAGTACTGCATATCACCCGCAGACAGAAGGACAGACAGAAAGAGTCAACCAAATCCTAGAAGATCTGCTAAGAGCTTGTATACTAGAGTATGGAACATCATGGGACAAATGTTTACCATTTGCAGAGTTTGTCGCACCCCGAAACTGGGACTACGACTACTCCCGTGGAGACCTAGCTCGCTGCAGCTAGTCCCATATAAGCATACCTTTGACTTCCCAGGATAAGTCAAGCACAGGAGTATATTCACATTGCAGTAGAAAAACTTACAAAATATTTAAGCAGTGTGGCCTGCTGGCCTTAATATTACATAAAGAGATTACAATGCCTTCACGACATTCAAGGTTTAGCAAAATAAAAACTACACAGCAGAAGATAGGTGACCCTCCCACAAAAGAAGTTGACGGCAGAACAACACACATCAAGGTTCTGGCGGAACTGGCTCTCCTCCTTCTGGATCCACAAAGTTCTCCATACCTTCATCTTGATCATGGTATGCTCTATCCACTGAGTTGTAAGTTGCAAGGGTGAGTACTTACGTACTCAGCAAGTCATAGGTAAGAGTAGATACATATAGTAGTGATGATATGAACCTAGACTAGTCAAGAATTATGGATGTTTGTAAAATAACCTTTTCTTTCATATCTCATCTCATCTCATCTTATGGCAGCACTTTTCATAACATAGAATTGTTATTCATGTTCACTAGATTATAGCACTACCGCGACACGTCGACACACGACAACCCACGGCAATACCCCTTATCATGACAACACATGTCATTTGGGTAATCTTGACTTAACAATTTTAATTAGAAAATGTACTTGTGTCACACCCCGTGGACTTAATCCACCACAGTAAACTCTTATAACTCGGGAGCTCAAAGTATTCGAATACATTTTTAACTCGGTAGAGAGGTACCAATTTACCCGCAAGATATTCCACTTTCATGCCTTTCCTATCAAAATGATTGCACCCTTGACTCACTTCATACTGTGAGTGGCAAGGTGGAGATAATAAGAACTTTTGTTATGTTTCACTTACAATTCACCCCTGACCCTGTGGATCTCTCGCGAACCACAGTTGTGGCGGGTTGTACCCAAACCCCCACCCCTATTGCATATTCCCATTACTGGGTCAGCGTGCACGATCACCTTCAGTGATATGTGTAGGAGCCGCACTCCGTGCAAATCGTGCATCACATCACATCTCATGCAGGGGTTTCATGTACGATCCACATAAGTACTTGTTCAGGCCTGTCCCATACCAGGCTTGCGGTTAGTACGCTGTTCATGCCACTACACGCACAACACAAGGTTCTAGTCTTTATACGCCAGTGACCAGACCATCCACAACCTTGCACCTTCAGTGCCTGCACATCTTTTGCAGTTAAGCACCTCCAGTGCTACCGCCATTCCTTACCAAAATTCTAGTCATGGCTAAGGGTTTTATTTCATGAATATAAGTATATACATAAATATATATTAGTTCATGGCTCAAAACTTGTTCATTTCACATTTCACAGATAACCAGTCTAGTACTGCCAATTCATAATTCAACCATTCTCAATCTTTCACATGCAATATTATCTATATTCAAGGTTATATTATAGCAACTCTTAAAATATAGGTTCAAGATGTCCAGGAATATGACTTGCATTCTGCGTCGTAAGAAACAGCAGTTGATGTTGGGTCGACAACGAAGTCCTCAAACTCAACTTCTGGATCTGCTCGACGATAAACAAACACACAATGGTTACTAATTATATTAAAATGTTTTATGACTTATATGCAGATATGCTTAACAGAATAATTGAATAATGCTGAGATTAGTTGAGACTATAGACTGGACTGAGTCAAGATTCTAGGGTTTCAAGGAAGTTCAGCTAAGGATAGGTGTTAGATGTTCTTAGGGTTTCAAGGTTGCAATAAGGACATCAATTTTGTGGCTGGTTTGATCAAAATTACGAATGTCAACAGATTGACATTCGGTTCAAGGCTCTGACATAGATTTAAGAAAAGCTAGAGTACTTATCTCAAGTTGTGGTAGTAGAAGAAAATGTAGATTATAGCTCTACAATTTCAGTGGACAAAGTTATTTTTAAAGTGCAAAGCCAGAAGAAAGTGAACAAGACCAATGCCACTGGCTGACAAGCTCTGGCATAGGGCTGACAATGTCAAAATCTAGGGCTAAGCATAAAATGCTGTTCAAGGGCTCAACTGGTGTGCTAACATTGTCTAGGAGGTAGGCTTGAGTAACAGGAACAAAAGACATAACAGGCTCCACGGCTGAAGATGGCCGGACGGCAAGAAATCTGGTGATGAGCTGCGGTGATCTCACTACACTGAAATAGTTCTGGACACAAATATTGGCAAGGCTATAACTTTCAATCTAGACCAATCTAGGTGTCGAGCTAGAAGACAAAAGTACTCAGGGGATTGAGGCACATCTAGAGGACAAAGTGGTTGAAGCTGGATCGGCCGTAATCATTTTTCTGGAGAAGATGACACGGGAATTGGGTATTTTTGATATAGGTCGATTGAACTCAATTCCTTACTCGAGGAGTATCTAAGAGGTATAAGGAAGTTGTAGGTGAAGTCAATTTGACTGGAGGATTACCGGAGAAGCCTGGAGACGTAAGCCGGTTTTTAGTAAAATTCCAATTTGAGAATAGCTTCGATTCGAGTTAAATTTTAAAATCTTGATGCACTGGCTTGCTAAGACTAGTTCACTGATCAATTTAATCTATAGGTTTGAAGGCTAATTTGGGATAAATCAAGCTGCATTGCCGAAACAGGGAAAATTGAGAATTCCGGTGATCGCCGGTGTTAAAAGTCACCGGTGAGCAATTGGATGCTATCACACACAGAGAATGATAAGAAAAACTCACTAGTGGCTTTAATTTGGCAAGTGGTGTAGTGGAGCGTGCTGGCACCGTGAGCCTCCTCGATGGTTCGCCGGAGAAGAAAACGAAAACGGAGAAATTTAGAACTTAGTCGATTTCTGATGAAGTAGAGACGATACAAGTTACTGGAGTGCTTAAATAGGCCAGGGCGGAGCTTGCGAAGAGGGAACAACAAAGGAATTGGTGCCAGGGACTTAACTGGCCGGGCGCAGGTGCGACAGCAGTGGAGAAACAGCGGCAGCGACAGGACAGTGAGCAGGCGGCTCTGTACTCATCAAACTGTCGGTTCGTTGGGACTCGACGATGCTGGGCGGTGCAAAGCGGTGGGGACAAAAGTAGCACGGCGAGACAACGTGGAGTGGAGTTGCTGACAAAAGTCGCTGCTGGTAGCGTGCGGGAGCAAATGTTGGTCGTCAACGTTGCAACAGCGATGGTTGAGGCGTGGACGCGTGTGCACATGCAAACACAAGTGAGCATGGGCTCAGGCGCAGGCGAGGCTTGGCCGGTGGTGAGTGAACACAGCGCAAAGACCACGACGAGGCTCTGGTCGAAAATCAGTTGGGAGCTCTGGTCAAATCTAGACTAATTTGCAATTTCAGATTTTGAATTTTGGACTGATTTGCTAATCTGGAGATTTAGAAGATTAAAGCTGAATTTGATTGCACTGATCTAGCAGACTTTATTCAAAGTATTTGGTAAAGATATTTGATAAAATCTAGCACATTTGAATAGCTTTTGATATAAACTGAAAATAGGGTATTTTAGGGTAATTGAATTCTGAGTTTTGGTCGATTTCTAATTATGGCATTTAGGATGAGATTTTGGAATTTGGACAAAAGGGTAAATTGTTTCAAATAGCATTTGGAAGAGGTTTGCTGAAGAAATTCTAAATTTGGTGTTGATTTGCAACATTTAGCCTTTTTAGGCTTATGGAAAATCTGGAAAAGGACTGATCCGCGATACTTCTTGGACTAATTTGTCAAGAGGGTCTAGTTGATGAAATCTGGCTGCCAACTTTCAGGATAATGGTATTGGCTTACCTATGATCATAAGCCAAGAATAATTTGGTCTAGAATAGATCAAGATTTGGCTAAATCTGAGTTCACAGTATTTAGGGTAATTAATTTAATTCTATTTTCGAAAATAGAAGTTTTGACAAATCTGGGATTTAGAGATGGAATTGAATCTGGCTTCTGAAGGCTTTTAGGTTCAGAGCAACTGATAGATCATATCTGAGCAATCTGATCTTGATTTGGATCTACAGAATAAATTTGGAAATTTTAAAGCTTAATAAAGATAATGATCTGGCTACTACTACAGATATATGCATGCATGCAGTTCATGAAAAAGGAAGTTTTCACCCCTAAACTCAGGGTGTTACATTCCCACTAGTGTCAGAGGCAATTTTGTGTAAATTGGATCACACAACTAGAGACCTCCACGAGTGGTACCATTCCTAGTCCCACAGCAACTTGAATTTCCTATCTCCCTTTAGGCCTAGTGTAGCTTCTAGGCCCCTAAAGAGTGTTTTAGTAATTAATAACAATTACAAATGCTGTACTAACGATACCTGCTAAGTTGTGTCAAGAACAAACTCAAAAGATAGGTTAATGAAAGGCAAAGAAAGAGCCTCATGATGAAGAAAGGACATTGATCAAAGAGGCTAAGGTACGGGCTATGAACTTTTTCCATTTTACCGGTCTAAGGTGATTAGAGAAGAATTTTGACCGAATTTTAGGATAGTCGCCGTACTATTAAGAGGAGCATGTGGTGTATCACGAAATATTTCATCTATGTGCCACAAATCATAAATTCAACTTGCATTGCATACTAGAAGGTCATATACTTTGAAAATGCTTGTTTCAACTCATTTCTGCCAAACTCTGTCTCAGTCGGTCTGACCGATTGATTGTCCGGTCTGACCAAATAGACGGACTGACCGAATTGGGTTTCGGACTGACCGACGTTATGTCAAAGTGTGTTTTCTTTTTATAAAGGTCGGTCTGTCCGTAGTTAAAACCTAGGTCAGTCTCCTGGTACTCCATGACCTATCTTTCTGAAATATATTGTGTTATGACGGTCTAACCATTTGTTAGACCGGTCTGACCGAGTTTTTCAACTACGGTCTGACCGTATGGCTGGTCGGTCCGTATTTATCGGCCTGACCGTATAACGTGTCCAAAAACTATGTCGTCTCCAGACGGCTTCATGGTCTGACCGCCATTGGCTCCGGTCTGTCCGTGTGTGTGCCTGACAAGGGCAGGTGAGCATTAATTACGCCTGTTTAATGCCGTTGCAATTGCGGCGGTCTGACCGGGATTATACCTGTAGCCTGACCGCCAAGTGATCTTTTTCTCCCAACGGCCTGTAATGGCTATATTTATTGTGGGGGGTATATATACTCCCATGCACGGCCCTATTCACAACCTTTGGCATATTTGTGAACATTGTCATCATCCTTGAGAGCTTAAGCAAGTTCCATACACTCTAGGGTTCTAATTCTTGAATTTGTGAGAGTGTGCATTTGAGATCTTCTAGTGCATTGCATTTAGATCACTAAATCAATCTTGTGGCACTAGAAGAAGGTTAAGTGATCATCACCGGCTTGTTACTCTTGGAGTTTGCCAGCTCCTAGATGGCTAGGAAGAAGGTTTTGGAGAGCTCTTCAAGGAAGATTGTGAAGAAGCCTCAAAACGTCTTGTGAAAGGGTCGAGCACGCCTTGCCGGAGCGGTAAAGTGCATCGTTAGTGAAATCGAGGTTTGGATAACTCATCACACTAATTCGGATCGAGATCTAGGTCACTTCTTGAGAGAAGGTTAACTAGATAGAGGAGCGGTTAGAGATTTGAGTTTGCCTCAACGTGGATTAGGGGTGATCGGCAAATCACCGAGACCACGGGTTATATCAAAAGGCTTTAAAATTGGGAAAGTTGATACAACTTTATTTACTAAGAAAATTGGAAATGATTTCTTTGTATGCCAAATTTATGTTGATGACATCATATTTGGATCTAGTAACCAAGATTTTTGCGAGGAATTTGGTAATATGATGTCTAGGGAATTCGAGATGTCTTTGATAGGTGAACTAAGCTTCTTCCTCGGACTACAAGTTAGACAACTCAAGGAAGGAACCTTTGTCTGTCAAAGCAAATATGTGAAGGACCTACTCAAGAAGTTCGGACTTGGAGAAGCAAAACCAATCAAGACACCAATGGCAACAAACGGTCACCTTGTCTCTGACGAAGGAGGCCAGTAAACTAGTAGACTCAAAGCTTTATAGATCTATGATTGGTAGTTTACATTATCTTACTGCTTCTAGGCCCGATATTATGTTTAGTGTTTGTATGTGTGCAAGATTTCAAGCCTCTCCTAAAGAAAGTCATTTAATGGCCGTTAAGCGCATTTTGAGGTATCTAAAATATTCATCTAGTATAGGGTTGTGGTATCCAAAAGGTGCTAAATTCGAATTAATTGGATATTCTGATTCCGATTATGCGGGATGTAAAGTGGATAGAAAAAGCACCTCTGGCAGTTGTCAACTTTTAGGAAGATCTTTAGTATCTTGGTCCTCCAAGAAACAAAACTCTGTAGCTTTATCAACCGCCGAAGCGGAATATGTTTCCGCGGGTAGTTATTGTGCACAATTGCTTTGGATGAGGCAAACATTGTTGGATTATGGAATAAAATTTGAAAAAGTTCCTCTTTTGTGTGATAATCAGAGTGCGGTGAAAATTGCTACAAATCTAGTTCAACACTCTCGGACCAAGCATATAGATATCCGACACCACTTCCTTAGAGATCATGTTAGCAAAGGTGATGTGGTGGTGGATAATGTGAGAACCGAAGATCAATTAGCGGATATATTCACTAAACCCTTAGATGAAAGTCGATTTTGTAATCTCCGAAATGAGCTTAACGTCATTGATATATCAAATGTGGCTTGAAATGTTGAACTCTTATTGGTTGTGCTTAAAGTGTTACTTGATTGCATGAACTTCCTCTTTTAGAGCATTTTAGGCTCCTTTATCGGGAATTGAGTAAAATGAACCAAAAATATGTTAAGTTGTAAGATAAATACTTCCCCTTTGGTGATATTGTCTATATCTTACTTATAGTTATCTTATATATATATATATATATATATATATATATCTTACCCTACCCAAATCACTTATGAGCATCAAATCAAACAAGTTCCTCCAAGATTTTCAGTCCTTCCAGCGGTCTGACCGAATGCATCTCCAGAGAGCATCTTAAAATTCCATCTTCCAGCGGTCTGACCGGTATCTCGCCCTCGGTCTGACCGAATTTTCATGACCAGAGACCTTTTTATCCCGAATCTCTGTCCTTTTCCACTTTCTTCCCCACTTGTCTCTTTCACGTGGGCCTCAAATTTTTGGAATCTTCCTCTCCGGTCAAACCCTCGCAACGCACGGACTAACCGTTGATGAAGATCATCTCCAAACTATGTCTTCTAGGTATTGCTCAGATCTCTCTTCTTTATCATTTTGTTTCCTGTTCATCTCGGGGTTTAGGGCAATTATAGTGAATCAAGTTTAAATCCTTTCAAAACCTAAAATTGATTCTTCCTATTGATGCACTAATTGCCTATACTCGTTTCTCTGTCCACATTGCACCTTAAATTCACCTAAATCCATGGAATCTTAACAAACCCTAACTCTACGGTTGCGCCGGTCTGACCGCTCCAGTTTCGGTCTGACCGACATCAACAGCAGAGCCAGAGTTTGCCGATGTGTTGTCATATCGATTCACTTCTTTCGTTCTTACCTCTTAATATCTTATCTACTTTATCTCTTGCAAATCTTCTAGTGGTCGAGGTCCTCAAGGAAATGTCTCCGTCGGACCAATAAGAAGAAATTGGCGAAGCGGCCAAAAAGGGCTCAACCCTCGAGCAGTAGCGACTCTCAGGATGATGATTGGGTGCCCTCGGCCGGAGACTCAGAAACAGAACAGTCTTCTCACTGTGGCGGATCTGCGCACATGGGCATGGATATCGAGAGTGAGGACGATGAAATAAACGTCCATGCCTATCAAGGACCAAAGAAGAATTGGACGTCAAACGACTATACAAAGGCTAGGACCACCTATGCCTACAATCATGAGAATGACGCCACTACTCCTCACTTCCACACGATGACACAGCAGGATGCCTTCTACGGACATTTGATCCACAAGAATATCTTCGAACACAAATGGATCGAATGGGCTTATGTTGTGAATCAGCCCATCATGGCTCCTTTGGTTCAGATCTTCAAGGATATAGGGCTGTATGACTTTGTGGAGCACAAATGCCCATGGAACACCACTACTATCAGACAGTTTTATGCTACGATCGAGATCAGATGGGCAGACCAGAAGATCATGTGGATGACAGGCTCTAGGCGGTATGAGGCCACTTTTGAGGAGTTTTCTGCGGCAAACAAGATAAATTATGAGGAAATGAAGGAGGGGATCAATATGGAGGATGAGGATTACCTCCATGAGGATGACTGGCTCCTGTTTTATGAGCAGCCGAGAGGTGGACAGCGGATCGTACCTGGCACTGTTACAGGTCTCAAAGTCCTCCCTGCTGTGGTCAACAAAATCATCCGAGCCATGATCCATCCAAAGAGTGGAAATCGAGAAGCGGTCCGAGATTACCATTGGAACTTCATCGACCACATCCTCAAGAGTCTTCGGATCAACATTGTCTCATTCATCTTGAAGACAATTGAGGATGTCTCGGTAACCACTCTGCCGAACCTTTACTTTGCTCCTTATATCATGTCTTTGCTACTCCAGAAGACGAAGTTCCCTCGCGGATCATGTGACATCAGACATCTCGGCTATAAGCCGTTTAGTGTCAATCCGCGCGTCTTGGCTCGAGGCCATGGAGCACAGCATCAGCAGCAGCCGACTCAGCCTATGCCTCCTCCTCCTCAGCCTCAGGCTCAGCAGCCAGCACAGTCTAGCCAAGCCCCCGCCTGGTTTACACAGTTCCAGCAGCAGTTCCATCAGCCGATGATGGATCAGTTTGCTACTCTTCTCCAGGGGCTTGAGCTCGCTCGCTCAGACTTGGCGGCATTGAATGATCAATTCCAGACCTTCTCGTCGCACCAGGATCAGTTCGAGCAGCACTTTGACGCCTTCTCCGCTCACTTCTACACCCGTTACTCCTCCTTTCCATCCTCCAGATGATGATGCTCCTGCCGATTCCTAGATTTTATGGCAATTGATGCCAAAGGGGGAGAGAAGAGAGTAAGAGAGAGAAAACTTGAGAGAACTTTTGTTGTAAAGTTTTTAACTTCTATGTGGATGACATTTATGTTGGATGACACTTTTGTGAGATTTCTTCTATGTGGATGACATTTATGTTGGATGACACTTTTGTGAGATTGTTACTTCATGATATATGAGTTGTGTTTATGTTATTTTCACATGACCTTGTGATGTTATTTTCATATGACCTTGTGATGTTGATATCATGTGTTGAATTGAATGTCTTATTTGTGACCTAGGTGATGTTTTAAAAACACTTGTGATACTTCATGATTATATAGTGAATGAATTGAGATAGCATCTTATACACATGCTTGAACTCCACCAAAATGCCAAAATTCTCATATTCATACATTTAGGGGGAGTGTGTCTTTCTCTACTATGCTTATTGTAGAATTCCTTTTATGCTCAAAATTCAATCATCTACTCTTTATGTTGTCATCAATTACCAAAAAGGGGGAGATTGTAGTTTCTAGGCCCCTAAAGAGTGTTTTAGTAATTAATGATAATTACAAATGTTGTACTAACGATACCTGCTAAGTTGTGTCAAGAACAAACTCAAAAGACAGGTTAATGAAAGGCAAAGAAAGAGCCTCATGATGAAGAAAGGACATTGATCAGAGAGGCTAAGGTATGGGATATGATCTTTTCCCATTTTACCGGTCTAAGGTGATTAGAGAAGAATTTTGACCGGATTTTAGGATAGTCACCGTACTATTAAGAGGAGCATGTGGTGTATCACCAAATACTTCATCTATGTGCCACAAATCATAAATTCAACTTGCATTGCATACTAGTAAGGTCATATACTTTGAAAATGCTTGTTTCAACTCATTTCTGCCAAACTCTGTCTCAGTCGGTCTGACCGATTGATTGTCCAGTCTGACCGAATAGACGGACTGACCGAATTGGGTTTCGGACTGACCGACGTTATGTCAAAGTGTGTATTCTTGTTATAAAGGTCGGTCTGTCTGTAGTTAAAACCTAGGTCAGTCTCCTGGTACTCCATGACCTATCTTTCTGAAATATATTGTGTTATGACGGTCTGACCGAGTTTTTCAACTACGGTCTGACCGTAAGGCCGGTCTGTCCGTATTTATCGGCCTGATCGTATAACGTGTCCAGAAACTATGTTGTCTCTGGACGGTTTCATGGTCTGACCGCCATTGGCTCCGGTCTGTCCGTGTGTGTGCCTGACAAGGGCAGGTGAGCATTAATTACGCGTGTTTAGTGCCGTTGCAATTGCGGCGGTCTGACCGGGATTATACCTGCAGTCTGACCGACAAGTGATCTTTTTCTCCCAATGGCCTGTAACGGCTGTATTTATCGTGGGGGGTATATATACTCCCATGCACGGCCCTGTTCACAACCTTTGGCATATTTGTGAACATTGTCATCATCCTTGAGAGCTTAAGCAAGTTTCATACACTCTAGGGTTCTAATTCTTGAATTTGTGAGAGTGTGCATTTGAGAACTTCTAGTGCATTGCATTTAGATCACTAAATCAATCTTGTGGCACTAGAAGAAGGTTAAGTGATCATCACCGGCTTGTTACTCTTGGAGTTTGTCGGCTCCTAGACGGCTAGGAAGAAGGTTTTGGAGAGCTCTTCAAGGAAGATTGTGAAGAATCCTCAAAACGTCTTGTGAAAAGGGTGAGCACGCCTTGCCGAAGCGGTAAAGTGCATCATTAGTGAAATCGAGGTTTGGATAACTCATCACACTAATTCGGCTCGAGATCTAGGTCACTTATTGAGAGAAGGTTGACTAGATAGAGGAGCGGTTATAGATTTGAGTGTGCCTCAACGTGGATTAGGGGTGATCGGCAAATCACCGAGACCACGGGTTATATCCTTGTGTTAAATTGTTCATTGTTCATCTTGTTTTAGTTATTTGCTCTCATTCACTATTAATTGCTTGATTAATTGTTAATTTGTTAAAATCGCCTATTCACCCCCCCTCTAGTCGATATCCTAGATCCCTTTCACCTAGACAGTTCCACCGTTAGGCCGGGAGCATATCTATGGCACACGAGGATTTGTTTGACCTCTTTAACTGGAGGGAACTTGATATGTCCATCCTACAGACTGGAGTTCTGTGAGTTTGCTGATCATGTATATTGTTATAGTTTATTTTATAAATCTAGTCACTTTCTATGCAATACTAATGTCGTCCTTTGCATGCAGGTGCATGTACAGACTGGCGTCGACGCGGTCGTGTGACAAGGTGGGTTTCCTCGATCCAAAGAAAATAAGCCCCACGATGCTCGAGCAAGATCCAGGACAAGCAGAGCAATACATATCAAGAGCACTGCAGTCGTAGCAGGACAGGGAGTTCATTCTAGCGCTGTGCCACCAAAGGTTAGTGCATTTCCTACTTGTCGTGGTATAAAAAAAATACCCCGGCAGGTTTGGTGACGTGTGCAACACGTGTTCCTCAACACGAGCTGACTGTGTGATGGGTCACCCCGTGCTGGACAATCTCAGAGATTGACACAAGATTTTACACAGATTCGGGCCTCAGTGCAGGCCCTAGTCTTGTCGATGTGCTCCCGACACGTGTCAGCTAGGGGGGCCCTCTCCCGGGGTGAGGGCTCCTAAGCACACCTGATCGTTTTCGTGTATTGAGTACAAATGAAGGTCTTGGGTCACAAGAGGGGTGTATAATGGTATATATAGACCCCGAAAGAGGCAAATTATGAAACTACCCTAGCTACGACCGTTGGATCGAGGGCAGCACGGTCTTTCGGTGAGGCTCGGAGTGCTGATCTTGGACACGTGGCTACCATTGACTTCAGTGCCCCCACCTCCAGGCAGAGGTACCGGAAGAGAGGGCCTCCTACTTTGAAGGTGAAGGAGAGAGGCCCCTCCCCCGACCGGAGGACTCTCGACCGAGAGTGAGCGCTTCCAACTCCAGATGTGAAGGAGCGAGTCCCCTTCCCCGGCCGGGGGACTCCCGATGTGGGGTGGGCGCCTCCTATCCCGGAGGCAAAGGAGCGGGGCTCCGCTTCGGAGGCAGAGAAAGGCCCCTTCCCCGACCGGAGGAGTACCGACAGGGAGTGGGCGACTCCTACCACGGAGGTGAAGGAGCAAGGCTCCACCCCCGACCGGGGGACTACCGACCGGGAGTGGGTGCCTACTATCCCGGAGGCAAAGGAGCGAGGCTTCACTTCAGAGGCGAAGGAGCAAGGCCCCTTCCCCGACCGGGAGTGGGCGCCTCCTACCCTGAAGGTGAAGGCTCAAGGCTCCACCTCCGACCTCCTAACCGTTAGCGGCCGCCTCCTACCCCGGAGGTGAAGGCGTGAAGCTGGAACCCTAGGGGTGAAGGAGCAAGGCTCTACTCCGGACGGGGGATAGCTAGCTAGAGGGCGATAGGCCGGGCGTGGTGAATATTTTTTCCCCTAAACAGCAGCCCCCCGCACGCCGGAGGACACTTGGTGTCATCGGGGGGTGCGGCTAACACTTTTATGAGGAAAAAATCTCTCTCCCGGAGAGCTCCTTGGGACGCAAAAACATTCTCCTCCTGGGAGAAGGTGTCACTTATTAAAGCCAGCCGCCCATTGCCTCGATCTCCGTGTGCCCCTTGGCAATCATGGCCAGGATCCCCTGGGCCGGCACGTGGCGACCATCAAGGCCTCTTCCCTTGCCTATATAAGGGAGGGGGCCATCCTTCTAGAGGTTAAGCCCTTCACTTCTCCCAATTCTCCAGCCAACATCTCCCCCCCCCAAGATCGTCTCCCGACCGGGAAAGCTCTCCGAAGGAGGCACGGAGAGATGTCGAGGGCTCATTGAAAAATGACGGTCCTCCCTCCGGAGGAGGTGACTTCTGACTTCCTTGACCTCACAGAGTTCACTGCAAGCGACTGGGACACCCTTGTCTCCCGAAGGGTTTTTGCTGAGGGGGACATACGTGTCCCAGGGTCAAGGGAGGTGGCCCCAGATCCCGGAGACGGCGAAGTGGTGGCCTTCAAAGCCTTCGTGGCGGCGGGTCTCCGAATCCCTGTCCAACCCATGCTCCGGAACTTCCTCCGCAAGCACGGACTCGCGTTAAACCACTTGACGCCCAACGTCCTTGTTAGGATGGGGCTATTCTTGTGGTTATGTGATACTGCCGCGGGAGTGGAGGGGACCCTTCGTCTCTTCCACAACTACTATCGGGTGATGGCAAAGAGCACCCCGGTGGTCAAACACAGGCCCAAGTCTACTTGTGGCTTGGTTATGTTGAAGAATTCTCAGTCCCGGGCGGACGAGTACCCGGTGGCGTCCTCCAAGATTATTGGGAGGGATGGACTCGGAGGAGGTTCTACCTCTGGGTGCGGGACCCAGAGATGATCTATTCTCCACACCCCGCATCCCTTGACCGCTCCTTCGGCCCTCTGACCCTGACCGTCGATGAGATGACCTCGATCGCTAAGATGGTGGAGGTCCGCTCCTGGAGGAGCATGAGGGACTTGGCAAAGGAGTTGCTCCTCCTCCGACTTAGTCCATTTAGCTGAAACCAGAGAGGGCTTGGACTCAGCTCGGAGTATAGGCCCCCCAAGTTCCCGGTGTCACGATGTAAGTTTTCTCCTCTGGGTGGGAGTGAGTTTGGAGTTTTTTCTTTCTAACATCACTTGTTTCACAGTTAGGTCCTATGAGTCGACCCAGCAGAAGGCCGAGCATCTCCTAGGCCGGTATTACGAGGACGAGCAGTCTCGATGCATCGCCGCTATCGGGGAGGGCCCCCCTCAGAACCTAGTTGCCGAGGCCTTCAGGATGACCCTCCCCCTACCCCGGGTCCCTCTCCCGACCTCGGTTCTCATAAGAGAAGGGAGACAGCGGGTCTCCCGGAGGCGAAGCACACCAAAATGACCCCAGCCCCCTGTGGGAGTTTCGGACGAGGATGACCTAAGTCACCCACCCCAGTCCTGAGGATAGTGGAGACCCCGCAAGCCCCAGAGAAAGCGAGGCCTGCCCCGGCCCGGAGGGTCGCTGGGGCCTTAAGGTCGCCCACGAGGGGGGTCCCCTGTACAAGCAACACCAGGGGGGATATCCCGAGTCCCGGCTGGGTCAAGGTCTCCCCCGGCGCAAACCAATCCGGTGGGGATGCCTCGAGCACCCGGGGCGGGACACCCATCTCCAACGGGGGCAACCCTCACCGGGGGCGGCAGCCTCCGGAGCAGCACACAGAGAGCCCCATGGACACGGCCACCTTGGTTGCTCAGCTCGATGCCTTAGGTGCATCGGGCGTGTTCGACCACATGGTGGTCGAGGAGGATGAACCCACCTCCGAGGGTTGTGGCTTGACACCTCGTCCGGAGCAGGAACTCCAAGAGGATCCCCCAAGGGTGTATTTTTGGGGCGACGGGGCTCCTCCGCACTTGGATGCGCTCTTCGCCCCTGACACGGTGTCACGCCCTCGCCTTGGGGATAACGACAACTCCCGTGGGGACCCAGCTTGCTGCAGCTGATCCCATACAGGCATACCATTGACTTCCCAGGATAAGTCAAGCACAGGAGTATATTTCTATTACAGCAGAGTAACTTACAAAATATTTAAGTAGTGTGGCCTGCTGGCCTTAATACAACATAAAGAGAGTACAATGCTTTCGTGGCATACATGGTCTTGCTAAAGCAAAATAAAACATCTACACGGCGGAAGATAGGTAAACCCCCACAGTGAGAAGTTGACGGCAGAACAACACACATCAAGGTTCTGGCGGAACTGGCTCTACTCCTTCAGGATCTACGAAGTTCTCCACGCCTTCATCTTGATCATGGAACGCTTCATCTATTGGATTGTAGGTTGCAAGGGTGAGTACTTACGTACTCAACAAGTCATAGGTAAGAGTAGATACATATGGTAGTGATGATTTGAACCTATGCTAATAAAGAAGTGTGGATGGTTGTAAAATAGGCTTTTCCTTTATATCTCATCTCATGGCAGTATTTTTCATAGCATACCATTTCTATTCATGTTCCACTATTTATAGTACTACCACGACATGTCAACACAGGACAGCCCATGGCAGTACCCCTTATCATGACAACACATGTCATTTGGGTAATCTTGACTTATCAAATTTTATTTAGAAAACATACTTGTTCCACACCCCGTGGATTTAATCCACCGCAGCAGACTCCTATAAACCCGGGAGCTTAGAGTATTTGAATACATTTTTAACTCTGCAGAGAGGTACCAATTTACCCGTAAGATATTCCACTTTCATGCCCATCCTATCAAGATGATTATACCCTTCCTCACTGCACAGTGTGAGTAGCAAGGTGGAGATAACAAGAACTTTTGTTATGTTTCACTCACAATTCACCCCTGACCCTGTGGTTTTCATGCAAACCACAGTTGTGGTGGGCTATACCCCCACCCCAAATGACTCTTCCCATTATTGGGTTAGCGTGCATCATCATATCCAGTGATATGTGTAGGAGCCGCACTCCGTGCCAATCGTGCATCACTTATGATCTCATGCAGGGGTTTCATGTGCGATCGGCATACTTACTTGTTCAGGCCTGTCTCATACCAGGCTTGCGGTTAGCACGTTTTTCATGCCACTAGACGCACAACACAAGGTTCTAGTCCTTATATGCCAGTGACTAGACCATCCATAGCTATGCACATCCAGTGCCACCACCATTCCATACCAAACTCTGGTCATGGCTAGGGGTTTTATTTCATTAATATACATAAATACACATATAATAGCTCATGGCTCATTACTTGATCATTTCACATTTCTCAGGCATCCAGCCTAATACTGCCATTTCTTATCTCAATCATTCTTTCACATGCAATACTACTTATATTCAAGGTTATATTGTAGCAACTCTTAAAATATAGGTTCAAGATGTTTAAGAATTTGACTTGCCTTCTGGGTTGTAAAAATCAGCAGTTGGTGTCGGGTCAGCAGTGAAGTCCTCGAACTTAGCTTATGGATCTGCTCGGCGACAAACAAACACACAAAGATTACTAATTATATTAAAATGTTTTGTGATCTATATGCAGATATGTGTTAAAATGAATAACTGAACTATGCTGAAGTTGATTGAGACTGCAAGCTGAACTGAGTAGAGATTCTAGGGTTTCAAGGAATCTGAGCTAAGATTGAGTACTAGAGGTTACTAGAGTTTCAAGATATCAAAATCGACATAGGGTTCATGACTGGTTTGATCAAAAATGACAAATGTTAACAGATCGACATTTGGTTCACGGCTCAAACATGGCTCTAGGGAACTCCAGAGGGCTTATTTCAAGTTGTGGTAGTTGAAGAAAATGTAGAACATAGCTCCATAAGTTTAGTAGACAAAGTGGATTCTAATTTGCATAACCAGAAGTGGTTGAACTGGCCCAATGCCACCGGTTGACATGGGCTGACATGTACATAAACTAGGGCATAGTTGTGAAATTGATTCAAGGCTTCAATTGCTTCACCAACTATGTCTAGGAGATAGGCAAAGACAACAGGAATCCAATGGTGGTGGTTTTGATCACTGGGATGGCCGGACGGCGATGAACGGCGGTGAAGAAACACGGTGGAGACACTGCACAGTACAGCTACTGGACAAGTTTGTGGCATAGCTGTAAATTGAAATCTAAGGCAGAACCAGAGGTCGATGCAGTGGCGAGATATGCTCAAGAGGGCAAGGCAAAACTGCTGGACAAGGCGGTGATAACGGCGATGGCCGGCGTCGACCGGACGGCACGCGGGCGACGATACCAGAAACGTCTCACGGTGATAGAGAACTACAGAAGATGAAAATTAAAATTAATCGAGGACTTTTGCTCCTGGGGTGATGCTGATCATGCTGGAGTAGGGAATTTAGTTGCAGCTGAGGTTTTAGGGCTCACCGGCATTGACACCGGAGTTGAAGACGAAGGGAAAAGAAGTGAAGACGATTTAGAGCAATGCTAAACGATCGGGCTTGGCTACACCATCTATGAGGGAAAAGAAACGAGTTGGTGCAGTCAATTTGGTCGGAGATGAAGTGGAGCTCACCGGTGACGTGAGGCGTTCACGGCGGCGTGCGAAGAAACAGAGAACTTATAGCTCAGGCTAAATTCAAATTCTGGATCGATAGGCTTGCTAAGAATAGCTAATGATCACAAAACTGTACTAACAGAAGGATTAATTTGGGCTAAATCGAATAGCATTGCTGAAACAGGGAAAATTTAGAATCCCGGCGATCACCGACGTTAGGGTCCACCAGAGTGCAATTAAATGCTACAGTATAGAGAGGTGAACGAGAGGTACTCACTAGTTGAGTCAATATGAAGAATGGTGCAGCAGATCGAGCTGGCACCATGCTCCACCTCGGTGAGTCGCCGGAGAAGAAGAAGAAACGAGGAAGTTTGGGACTTAGTCAATTTTCTGGTGAAGTGAAGTTTGTACAGGGCGAAGGGATGCTTAAATAGTAGAAGGTGGGAGCTCTCGAGACTTGGAGAGACAAGGAGAGACGTTGAATCAACCGGCGAGGTGGTGACAGCGGCGAAGAAACAGTGGCAGCGACAGGACGGCAACAACAGCTCTACTACTGCTCAAATTGTCAGCTCGTTGGGACTTGGTGCTGGCCGGTGCAAAGCGTGGGCGACAATGCTGGCACGGCGAGGCGACGTTGCACAAAACTTCTGACAAAAGGGCTGCTGCTGCTGGGCGTAGTCACTACTGGTCGCACGCGCGAGTAGTTGCTGGTCGTTGGTGCTACCACAACGATGGTTTAGGCGCGGACACGTGCGCACATGCAAGCACAGCTGAGCACGGGCACAAGTGAGGGCAAAGTTTGGCCGGTGACAAGAAAACACAGTGAAGGCGCATTGGTCAAACGTGCTGATGCTGCTGGTCGAAAAGGGCTGAGGCGTTCTGGTCGAAAATACCTAGAAAAGAGATCTAGACTAGGTTGCAATTTCTGAAAGTTTGATTTTGGACTGATTTGAAAAATCTGGAATTTAGGTGGTTAAGGCGGATTTTGACTTCAAAATTTCAGCAATCTTTGTTCAGCAAATAATTTGGCAAAGGTATTTGACAAAATCTGGAACATTTGAGTAGTTTGCGGATGAAACGAAAACAGAGTAAATTTAGGGTATTTGAATCTGAATTTTTGTCAAAACTTAAATTCTGGGACTGAGGGTAAGATTTTGATATCATCGTAAAAGAAGATTTTGTATTGAATAGTATTTGGGAGGTGTTCCCTGAAACAGATTTGAATTTGGAACTGATTTGTGACTTTTAGCCTTTTCAAGCTTCTGGGAAAATCAGGAAAAGGACTGATCTACGATACTCTTGGACTAATTTGTAAAAAGGGTCTAGATGATAGAATCTGGTTGCCAACTTTTTGAATTAAGTATTGGCATACCCATGATCATAATCCAGGGATAATCTGATCTGGATTAGATCAAGATGTGATTAAATCAAAGTTCAGAATATTTAGGGTAATTTGGATATTAATTTAATTTTGTTTTCGAAAACAGAAAGAAGTTGATAATTCTGGAAGTTAGAAATGGAATTGAATCTGGCTTCTGAAGACTTTTATTCTCAGAATAACTAGTAGGTCAAATCTGAAAAGTCAGATGTTGGTTTGGGTTCACAGGGAAGATTTTGAAATTTTAGGGCTTAGGATAGAATAAGTCTAGGCTGATTTTGCTGATCTTGAAGAGACATATGCATGCATGACTTTTTCTGAAAAGAATTTTCACCCCAAACCCAGGGTGTTACACACGGCCCCTTCTTCAGCACCACTTTCAGGGGGAGCGAGCGACCGTGTCTTGGCTGGGGGTAACGCCTCGGTGATGTCACATTCGGAGGAGGTTCAGCAGACCCCCCGACGCCCACCCCCAACCAGGGACGAAGGTTTTAGCACTCCCCTTGTGGGGAGTACTCGAGGACCCGTAGGTGGCGACGCTCCCCCGGGCGAAGGTGGCGACAACGGGGGCCTGCCGATGGGTGGTGACCCACGTTCCTCGGCGAGGGGGGTGTGCCTCTTCTCCTCGGAGGAGACGCACAACCTCTCTTTGGGCCTCGTTACCCCTAGGGTTCGGGCCCATGTTTGGGAGGGAGGCATCAACGAGCGCTATGGGGAAGTCATCTCCTTGGCTCTTCAAGTGTGTATCCCTTCGTGCTTACCTTGCTCAATTTTGTTGTCTCTAATTATCAATCCTGATCGCAGAGCACTACCGTAGCACGCGCCGTCCAGACTTTCCTGGCCTAGGACAATGAAGACATGGACTCGGCCATGGCCGCCCTCAAGTCCGAGCATGACGCGGCCATCCGGTAGTGGGACGCAGCCGTTTGAGCCCAGGAGGAGTTCAAACGGGAGCAGGACGCGTTTGCCCAGGAGTTGGAGCACGTCCGTACGGAGCGGCTTGCTCCCACGGAGTCCGCCTGGAACGCCGTCGTGCGGGAGTTGGGAAGTGTGCGGGAGCGGCTGGCTGCCTCCTAGCTTGCCAGCTCCAAGGGACTCCGGGAGGCGAAGTTGGCGGGGGCTCACGCCCTAGCCTAGGCGAGGAATCGACTCCAGGCCATGCTGATCAGGCTCGGGGTCTAGTTCGGCCAGGAGGAGACTCCTCGCAATCCCCTAGAGTCTTTGGTGGAGGCCCACCGCATTCTCACCCAGCATATTGCGGCGATCCCAGACGCCACGGACGTCCGAACACGGGCTTTGGCCATCACCACCCTTGTAATCTCAGCCTCCCTGGTGGAGTTCCAGGGGGTCGGGGCCTAGGAGATCGAGAATCTCATCCCGTGGAGCTTCCGCGGCTTCTACGAGCCCCATCGGAGGTCGCTGGAGGAGCTGGGCGAGGCCTTCTACGACTGCTTCATTAGTCCTCTGCGGGCAAGGGGCCCACCGAGGGATATCCAGACGAAGCCTCCTCCGAGGGGGACGGCGACAGGAAAGTATGAGCCTTCTGTCCCCCCTGGATAGTTTAGGGCATTTTTTGTTCATAGGGGATTTTTGCTCCATAGGGGGGAACCCTGGAAAACTTGTAAATCATTGATGATGAAATGAAAATCCTTTTTTGCTAAGTTTGTCTTGTCATGAACAGGTGTCTAGGATGGGGATTCTGGGAGAGGGCATGAGGAACCTTCCTCTCCCCAGGACTCCCACCTGCAGGATCCCCCGGGGGGGCAAGCCCTACTCCAGTGGTTGCCAGATTGGCACTTAGCAAATTTTGACAACCACCGTGCGGAGTTTCCTGAGCCTCCCCCGGGAGTTTGGGAAGTTTTTCCCTTGCAAATTCGACCACTTGCAAGGTATGAGTACTGGCCGGAGGACGCGTTCAACGCAGCAAGGTGGAGGATTCAGAGTTTATACAGGGACTTGTTGTGGGAGCTTGATGTGGAACTTGGAGGGGGCTAGTTCCCCATATTAGCTAGAGTAGGTAGCCCTCCAAATTAGTCCCCCGGGAATACTCGACTCCCAATTATGTACCCCCTAGGCCTACCAGGAGAGGCTGTCTCCTGGCTTGTTTTCCATGAATAAAGTGATGGCACTTGGTGCCTTGTTTAATTTTATTTGACATTCTTCTAGCAAATCTCCGGAGTGAGGCTCCATCTCTGGAGGAGGTGACTCCCGCTCCAGAGGACGAAGGTCCGGGGGAGCAGAGCTCCACCTTCAGAGGAGATGACTCCCAGTCTGGAGGACGAAGGTCCGGGGAGTAGGGCTCCACCTCCGGAGGATGAAGGTCCGGGGGACCAACGCTCCACTTCCGGGGGAGAAAGCTCCTGCTTCGGAGAGGCTCCACTCTGGAGGAGATGACTCCCACTACGGAGGACGAGAATCCGAAGGAGCGAGACTCCACCTCCAGAGGAGATGACTTCCGCTCCGGAGGACGAGAATCCGGAGGAGCGATGCTCCGCCTCTGGAGGATGATGCTCCGGGGGAACATAGTTCCACCTCCGGAGGAGATGACTCCGGCTCCGGAGGATAGAGGTGTGAGGGTGCAAGGCTCCACCTCTAGAGGGCGAAGGTCGGGGCGAGCAACGCTCCACTTCCGGGGAGATGGTCCCCCACTCCGGAGGATGAGAATCCGGAGGAACAAGCTCCGCCTCTGGGGGAGAAGACTACTACGAAGATGACTTCATCTTCGGGGACGGAGGTCTGGAGGAGGTGGCTACCCACCTCGGAGGAGACCACCAAATCTAGAGGTGGTGGCTCCTACTCCAAAGGGCGAAGGTCCGACGGTGGCCTTTACCTTCGCCGGTGGCCTCTACTCCGAAGGAGATGGCCAAATCCGCAGGTGGTAGCTCCTACTCCAGGTGGTGCGCAGCCCCCAGTCCATAGAGGCCCTCTTCCGGGAAGTAGTCATCCGGGAGAGAAGAAACGACCGTGTTGGGTCAAAACCCCATATTTTTTCTCAGATTTAAGCAAGACTTGTTCGAGAAAAATCCCACGAGAATCTGAGATGTCTCCGGAATCAGCGGGATATTTTACTCTAGGCGCCTGATTTATCTCCTCCCCCCGCAGGGGGGGTGGCTAGAAATAGGTAGCCCGCACTGGCACCATAAGAATTCGAGCTGATCCCTTAGAAGGGGGCACCCGCGAGGGGTCATTCTTGTGCAGGCGAGTGTGGAGATTTAATCAGAATTCCATCGATAGAACGTGAGGGCATCCTCACGGGGAGGGCATCCTCAAGATGAGGGCATCGCCTCCACGGCGGTTAGAAAAGATGTCCTGAAAAAGAAGACATAGTGCGGATAAAAACCATTTGCATTGATTTAAACGTGCTGATACAATGCCCTCCCCTCATGGAATCGAGGAAGGGGGAGGGAAAGGCCTCGAGGCCATCGTTAAAACTCGCCGCACCTTCCCCTTGGGAAGTCGCGCGAGGGGAAGGGGGGAGGCTTGGAGGATAAGTGTGGAACTTGCGGAGCAAGTCCGCGTTCCACGTATGCTTCAGCTCTTGGTCTTCAAGAGTGGACAGTTTGTAAGCCTCCGAGTCGAGGATCGCGGTGATCCTGTATGGCCCTTCCCACTTTGGGCTGAGCTTCCCTTGAGCTTGAGGGTCAGTGACGGGCTTAAGGACGAGGTCTCCCAAGTGGAAAGCTCTCCCCCAGACATGCTTATTGTAAGCGCACGCCATTTTGCATTCGTAAACGACATTGCGGAGGAGGGCTTTATCACGGTCTTCTTCGACGAGGTCCACCTCTAGTCTCTGGTTTTCTTCATTGGCTTGAAACATGGCGGCCAAAACTCCCTCGAGGAGTTCGACTCGCAATGATAGAAAACTGATTTTCGAGGGGAGTACCGCCTCAGCCCCGTAGATGAGCGAGAAAGGGGTACGTCCCATCATGCGACTCGGGGTCGTGCGCATGGAGCAAAGAATACTTGGGAGTTCATTTGCCCACGCTCCCCGCCTGGAGGCGCTTTGCTCAGGCGGCGACGGAGTCCTTGGAGGATAACCCCGTTGACACGCTCGACTTCCCCATTGCTTTTGGGGTGAGCCACCGAATTGAAATGGGGGGTCGTTCCCAAGTTCTCGCAGAACTCGCGGAAGACCGCGGAGTCGAACTGGGTTCCGTTATCAACGGTAATCTCCCAGGGGACCCCGAAGCGGCACACTATGTTCTTCTAAAAGAACATTTGCACCGCCCGAGATGTGATGGTGGCCAGGGGCTCGGCCTCCACCCACTTGGAGAAGTAGTCCACGGCCACAACTGCGTACTTGTATCCCCCCAGTGCCGGGGGAACGGGCCTAGGAGGTCCATTCCCCATCGCGCAAAGGGCCAGGTGATCAAAATGGATTGTAGCATGGTGGAGGGCTGGTTGGAGCCCTTCGCCATCTTTTGGCAAGCCTCGCAGGCGGAGACAAGGTCTCTCGCGTCACGGGCGACTGTCGGCCAATAGAAGCCCTGGAGTATGGCTTTTGTAGCAACAGCCCATAGACCAAAGTGGGGACCACAACACCCGAGCTGGATGTCCTCGAGGAGTCCGATCTCCTCCTCTCACGGGAGGCAGCGGAGTAGTGCAGAGGCCCCGAGCTTGTATAGCATCCCCTCTATCAACACATATGCCTGCACCTTAGCGTTATGACATTTAGCTTCAGCGTCGTCGGATGGCTCCCCTTCTCCCTTGATGCAAGAGACAAGGGAGTCCATCCAGGATGTGGCCCAGACGATTTCTGTGATGTGAGGGTCACAAGATTCGGAGTCCGAGTCGGGGGCCGTCGCAGAAGGTTTTGAGATGACCTCCAGGAAAGCCCCTTCAGGGAGGGGCCCTCGAGTGCTTGCCACCCATGCGAGGGCGTCAGCGCAGTCGTTGTCCCTGCATGGGATACGCCGCACCTCGAGGCCTTCACGTCGTGGCACAAGTAGGACTTGTCCATTTGACAAACCACGAGCTGAGAGTCCCCCTTGACAAGGAGGCATCGGATGCCCAAGGAGCGAGCAAGGCGTAGCCCTAGGAGAAGGGCTTCATACTCAGCGACATTGTTCATCACTGGGAACTCAAGCCTTGCGTTGTATTCGAGGATTCTTACCTCGGGTCTTCAAAAGACTACTCCCGCACCAGCCCCTACCAGGCCCAGGGAGCCATCGAAGAAGAGGGTCCAGTGGTCACTACGCGGTGGTGGCGTGGTGTGCGCTTCCTCCTCCGGTCCGGGGACCAGAGCCCATTCAGCTACAAAGTCCTCAAGGACTTATGACTTGATTGCGGATCGTCCGATTAGGGAGAGGGAGAAAGGGGCTAGCTCAGCCCCCCACTTCCCTATCTGTCGGTGGCTTACTAGTTCCGAAGTACTTCCCACAGGGGGAGAGAGGATGGCACCGTGATGGGGTGGCCGAAGAAGTAATGAAGAAGCTTCCTTGATTCCATCAAGAGAGCGTAACAGATCTTCTCCACCTTTGTGTATCTTGTTTTGGCACCTTGGAGAGCCTCACTCACGTAGTAGACGGGGCGCTGCTGCCATTCTTCCTCCTTGACGAGGACCACGCTGACGGCGACCGGGGTACCCGCGAGGTAAAATAGTAGGGGCTCCCCTTGACACGAGCTCATGAGCATTGGAGGGCTCGTGAGATACTTCTTCAAGTCTTCGAACGCGGCCTGTGCCTCGGGGGTCCAATGGAACCCCTCAAGGCCACGTAGAATCTTGAAGAATTGAAGGTCGTGCTCTCCTAAGTGCGAGATGAACGACTTAACGCGGCTAAGCAGCCGGTAAGTCGCTGCACGTCCTTAACGGAACGTGGCTAAGGCATGTTGAGGAGGGCCCAAATTTTTTTGGGATTGGCTTCAAGGCCCTGTTGGGACACAAGGAACCTGAGGAGCTTCCCTCCACGAATGCCGAATGTGCATTTTTCTTGGTTAAGCTTTAACACGTACTTGTGGAGATTGCAGAAGTTTTCTCCTAAATATTCAAGGTGAGAGGCCGAGAGCGGACGCTTGACGACCGCATCATCAACGTAGACTTCCACGTTGCGGCCGATTTGGTCCTTTAGGACCAAGCACATGAGGCGCTGGAAAGTTGCCCCCACATTTTTCAAACTAAAGGGCATGTGGACGTAGTAGAAGGTGCCGAGGAGAGTTATAAAACTCGTCTTTTCCTTGTCCTCCACGGCCATTCAGACTTGGTGATAGCCCGAATAGGCGTCCAAGATACTCATCAGTTCGCATCCCGCAGTGGAGTCAACCAATTGGTCGATCCGCGGGAGCGGGAAGCCGTCCTGTGGGCATCCTTTGTTGAGGTCGGTGAAGTCCACACACATCCTCCACTTGCCGCTTGCTTTTTTCACGAGAACGGGGTTCGCTAGCCATTCGGGGTGCAAGCCCTCCCGAATGAACCCCATCTCTTGGAGTTTTGTGATTTCCACCCTAATGGCTTTTTGGCACTCAAGGGAGAGCTTTCTCAGCTTCTGCTTCACCGGGGGGCGACCAGGCATTACCGTGAGCTTGTGCTCGATAACGTCCCTGGGTACACCCTCCATGTCTGCGGGCTTCCATGCAAAAATGTCTGCGTTTTCACGAAGGAAGTCGATAAGTGGTGCTGCGTGCTCCTCGGGGAGGTCGGCCCCTATCTTGACGGTCTTCCCCTCACTTTCCTGTGAGAGGGGGACTTCCCAAAGGTCCCCCTCGGGGCGAGGTTTTGGAAGGAACTTCCGTGGAACGCAACCAGCACGTTCGGGGTTGAGAAGGAGCTTCCTCCCCCCGGGGCTTTTATCAAGTTGACGTCCCCAATCACGCCGGTGGCGCGCTCGTAGAGGGAGCGAGCCACGTCCTGGTCACCCCAACGGAGATCACCCCTCTCAGCCAGGGGATCTTCATGCATAGGTAGCTTTGGTGGACGGCTGCTCCTAGGCGATTGATTCTTGTCATCCCCATTATGGCGTTGTAGGAGGAGGAGAGATCCATCACATCAAACTGGACCATTTTGGTCCGGTAATTATCCGAGGCGCCGAATGTCATCGGGAGGTCAACCTTGCCCACGGGGTGTATAGTTTTTCCCAGGACGAAGCCTTGCAAAGGCCCCACCGCGGGTTGCAGGAGCTTTTTGTCCAATTGCATTTCCTTGAACACCTTTAGATAAAGGACATTCGCAGCGCTCCCGCCGTCGACCAAGATTCGGGTGGGACAGCAGTTGAATACGATGGCGGTGATGATTAGCGTGTCTTCATGGGGGAAGCGCACCCCGCGCCCGTCCTTCGCGGTGAATTTCAGTGGGATATCCGACCACTTTGGCGGCCGGGATGTGTTAATGACCCCTATTGCCTTCACTTCTCACACATATTCCTTGCGCTGGCACTTGGAGTCTCACCCGAAGGCGGATCCTCTCAAGATTGATTAACATGTCTCTGGGAGGTTTGGAAAGGGAGCTCATCGTTCAAGCCCCTCTCCTAGCCTTGCCTCTGATGTCCTTCTGGCGGAGTAGGGAGTGCTGCTAGGGCCGGCGATGGAAAGGGTAAGGAGGTAGGGCCTCCTCCTCCCGGCCCGTGCTGTGAAGTGTTGAAGGAGTGAGTGGCATTCCCAAGTTGCATTGGAGTTGGACTTGTGGAAAGCGCACCATAAGGTGGCTCCAGCCTCCTTGCCCCCCCCGGCTTGAGAGCCTCTCGTGTGCAAGAGGATTGGCCTCCCCCGCCGCTTTTTGTCTTGGAGAAGGTTCATTGTCCCCGGTTAGGATCCCAAGAGCCGCCTCCGCCTTCGAGGACAACAGCATACCGAGGCCTTGGCTCGCTGCGGGGTCCCCTCCGGGGAAATGGGAGGGGTCCCTCGAGTCCCTCTCCTCAGGACGGGAGGTCCCCTGGTTCTTCTTCCAGAGGTCGTCCTCCTCAGCTCTCGCATACTTCTCGAGAACGTTAAAGAGCTCATCGGTGGAGGACGGGCAACTCCAGGAGAGCCTCCGGTGGAGCTCTCCTGGTAGGATGCCGCTCTTGCATGCTTCGATTACCATCAAGTCAGGGACGTGAGCCACCTTGCTCTTAATCTGGGTTAATTGTTTGAAGAAGCTTCGTATCATCTCCCCAGACCACTGATGAATGGTATACAATTGCGATGAATCCAGAGGATGAATGTAATTCCCTTGGAAATTTGCACAAAACTCACACTTGAGTTGTGCAAAAGACTTGATGGAGCCCGCCTTGATGTTATAAAACCATGACCGATCTATCCCGGAGAGGTAGAGGGGGAAGATGTTGCATTGGATGCTCTCGTCCCCCCCAACGGCCGAGATGGCCGTGGAGTAAACCTGCACAAATTCATAGGGGTTAGCCTCCCGTTGTAGTGCTCAATATGCGGCGGTCGATACCGCTTTGGCTATCGGACGCATCGGAGGTGGTTGTTTGGGGAACCCGCGTCACTGTCCCCCTTAACGGGAGAGGCGCGCTCGTTGTCCGAGTCGGGAAGGGGTCCTAACAGACCGCCTATCTTTCGGTAGCATCTCCTTTCCTCAAGGTTGGTGGAGCTAGCCTCCTGCACCTCAGGGAAATCCCCACAGGTGGTAGTGGCTTGTTGCATGGGTCTCTTGCCCTTATCTATAGGGATGTAAGGGCGACGCCCACGCGCAAGGATTGATTCCTGGCGATGGCGGGATGGGACTCCTTCAGATCTTGCCGTGCGCAAACGCTCTACCCCCTCCTAGATGAACCGTGTTTAGTCCGCCGAGGGAATCCAGGGAGGGGGCCTCAGGGGAGGGAGCTGATGCACGTCGATGTTGGGCACGAGAGGGGAGTTGCGCACCGGGGGGGTTCCAGCGATGGAGGTGACGCACGGTGTGGGAAAAGTTCCCAACGAGGGGATAGCCTGCATCGCAGGGACCGTGCCGGGAGCACCTCCTACGACAGGCAAGGTTCTAGGGGGTAGGACCTCTCCCAGGGCAAGAGTGTCACGTCTGCCACGACAGTGACATCACCTGTGAGGAGCCCAGCTCGGTGCAGCTGGTCCCTTAAACCACTTGACTTCCCAGGATGAGTCAAACACAGGGATACATTGAAGCAGTAAAATAATACAATAGTCATAATTGTATGGCCATCAGGCCTTAGTACAAAACGAGGTACAGTGCCTTACAAGGCACAAGGGTCTAACAAAATAACACATCTAGTCGGCGGAAGCTAGGCCCAAAAGCAATCCACAGGAACAGAGGTTGACAGCAGACAGCACCACATCAGGGCTCCGGTGGGAACTGCTCATCTTCTCCTGGGTCTGCAGCATCTTCAGGGTATCCTCCAAGGTCGTAGAACGCTCCATCTATTGAGGAGTTGTTGCAAGGGTGAGTACTTATGTACTCAGCAAGTCATAGGGGAGGTAGAGATATAGTTACAGTATAAATGACATGAGCCTATGCTATTGGGGGAAAGAGTGAAGGGTTTTTCCCAAAATACATTTCTTTCTCGATTCTTACTCAACTTCTGATCATACCCATGGCTGTAAATAAATCATATTGATGGTGATACATATATCCCATATCCAAGGCGATATATCCTCATATCACATTATCTTTATTCAAGCCTTTCAATCTTATACTCATAACAGTATTTCGTAACTTAGGGCATAAACCACATGCCTCTTAATTATCATATGATCTCTATATATTATGGTATTACCGCGACACGTCAACACATGACAGCCCACGGCAACGCCCCTTATCATGACAACACATGCCACTTGGGTAATCTTGAGCTAACAAATTTTAGTTTATAAAACAATACTTGTGTCACACCCCGTGGATTTAATCCACCGCGGCATACTCCTAAAACTCGGGAGCACGAAGTATTCGAATACATTTTAAACTCTGCAGAGATGTACCTCTTTTTAAATCCACTTTTTCACTCGACTTCCAAATCGGGCCAACTCCATGCGACTTATACGCATGTGACAAGGCCGAGATCACACAACGTTTTTGCAGTCTAGTATTAACAGTATCCCTGCCCGGTAAATGGACAATACCGTCCCAAGTACCGTTGTGGGTCCTCCCCACTGCCTTACTTCCTAGCCTGGGTCTATGTTCCCGCAGGACACATAACCTCTTTTGATTACAGTCGCGCACGACTTAATCTGGCGTAGGGCGTCTTCCTTCTTTACACCTTATCCTCTCATAATTTTTCTGGTCTCACATCACTCATGGACGAACTGCGTCCCACCAGTTTCCACGCGAGAAACCGGATCGACAAGCCATGCAGGGAACTGATAATACTAAGAAAGCTACTAGGTTGCGCCTGTCCCATACCAGGTAAGTGGTTGGTACGTTTTTCATGCTACTAGACGCATAACACAAGGTTCTAGTCCTTACATGCCAGTGACCAGATCATACCACAAACCATGCACCTTCAGTGCCTGCACATTCAGTGCAGCCAAGCACCTCCAGTGCTACCACCATTCCATACCAAAATACTGGTCACGGCTAGGGGTTCTATTTCATGAATATAAATGTACATGTTTATACTTTTATTAGTTCGTGGCTTGCTATCTTATCAAGTTCACATTTCTCAAGTATTCAATCTACCACTGCCATGATATGATTGATCTCAACACATGCAATATTAATGAGATATCTACTCATGGAATAGCATAGCAATTCATAAAATATGGGTTTCAATATGATCAAAGTATGACTTGCCTTCCGTGTCGTAAGTATCAGCAGTCGATGACGGTTCAGCGACAAGATCTTCAACCCCGGACTCTTGCTCTGAACAAGATCAAACAAGCAAACAGGCATTACAATCAATACTATTCTTACTAATCTACTACATGCAAAGATGCAAGGAGAAAATACTCTGGTGATACAAGGTTTTGAAAGCGATTTGAGTTTAACTACGGGGATCAGGGTTAAAATTAGCTGTTAAGGTTTACAAGGTTCCAAAATATTAGGGTAATATCAAGGTGGTGACTGGTTCGCCCAAAAACAGCGAATGTCTTTAGGTTGGCATTCGGTTCAAGGCATCGACATAAGGTCGATGGGTGATAGAGGGCTCAACTCAAGTTGTGACAGTAGAGAAAAGTGTAGATCACAACATCAGGAGTCTAAGGGACAAAGTTATCTCCAAAGTGCATGGCTCGAAGTGGGTGAAAAGGCTCAATGCCACTGGCTGACATAGGCTGACAATGCTCTAGAATGGCATTGACATGGTTTGAGCAGTTTCCAGTGGTCAAAGTAGGTTTTGATTCAAGCATATGGTGCACAAGGTAGTGAGACAACTATTTGACAAAGTAATTTCTGTTTTACACGACCAGAGGTGGGTGAACAGGGCTAATGCCACTGGCTGACATAGCCTGGCATAGGGTTGACACGGCCAGAAACTAGGGTTTGCCATATCTTTTGACTCAGGGCTCCAAATGATGCACCACTTTGTCTGGTGGTTAGGCATTTGTAACAGGAACAAATGTCTCAACAGGACCTAGGGTAGGAGATGGCCGGAAGGTGATGAAAACCGGCGAAGAACACGGTGGCCGAACTGTTCTCAACAGTTTCTGGACAAAACCTTGGCATGGTGATACCTCTTCATCTGGGCCGATCTAGGTGTCGAGCTAGAAGGCAAAAATACTCCTGGGGTCGAGGCACATCTACTAGACAAGGTGGTTGGGGTTGAAACGGCCGGGAACAAAATCCGGCGACCGGAGCTAGGGAAGAAGACACAAAATTTGGGTATTTCTGTTCTAGGGCAAACGAACTCGAATCCTTGCTTGAGGAGGGTCTCTGGGGCATACAAAAGCTATGTGTGAAGTTGGATTGTCTGGAGAAACACCAGAGAAGCTTAACAGCGAGCTCCAGCTTACATGCAAGGTGCAAAGTTGGGATTTTTCATATTTTAGCGAAATTGGTGATTCTGGTTGCTTAGATGTGTTCTAAACAGTCCACTGATCATGATTGATTACAGGCTCGAGAGCTAATTTGACTTAGTTAAGGATTAATTGCTCGCCGGAGTTGTCGGGGAAAAACAGCAATTCCCGGCGAGGAGGTGCGATAGAACTCAATTGGCTGCTACTACACAGATAAGTGATTGAGAGTAACTCACTGGTAGCTTCAATTTGAAGTTTGGTGCAGTGGATTGGCCTGGCACCGTGAGCCTCTTCTCGAGCTCGCCGAAGAAGACGAAGACGACGGTGAGTTGAGAATTTGAGTGGTTCTGGCGTGTGAGTGCCTTCGTGCTGGGCTGGGGCGGCTTTTATAGGCACAGCAAAGGGGCTTGCAACGGCTGGAATTGCACGGGGAAGTGAAGCTCGAATCGATGGCGAATTGACCGGCCGGGCGGGACAGCAGCGAAGCGACGCGCTCCAGCGGCCGTGCCGGCTTTTGCAGCCTGGCGCACAGTCCTGGTTGATGCAACGGCGAGTTGATGCTTCCCCCAGGCATGCTTGCAACGTGGCGCAACTGTGCTGCCATTGTCGGGCGCGCGCGCGGGAGAACGAAGGCGCTGCTGGCGGGCGAGGCGATTCCACGGTGGCGAACACGGTGCGCACACGCGGCAGGAAGACAGTGGCGGAGGTGGCGACGCTGAAGACCGCCGGCGACGAAGCCACGGCAGCGGCAACGGCGACGACCAAAATCCGGCGCTCGGGGTCGATTAAACGCCCTGGTCGTGCACAGTAGCCTGGTCGAACCAGGGACTGATTTGCGATGATTTTTGGTTTGGTTTTGGACTAAACTGTAAATCTGGTCTTTGAGAGGTTTAATTTGAGATTTGATTTCATGGCTGAGTATAATATTTCTGTTAATACCCATTTAGCTCAATTTTGGGGAAAGTTTGATAAGATTTGAGGGATTTCTCCTATTTTCGAAAATAGGGTAAAATTAGGGTAAACTAAATCTGGATTTTGTCGATCTCGAATTCTGGTGATTGGAGAGAGATTTTGAAGTCTGATCAAACAAGAGATCTGTATCAAATAACATTTGGGAGGTGTTCCCTGAAGAAATTCTGGAGTTGGAATTGATTTGCAAATTTTAGCCTTTTCAGGCTTCCAGGTAACAGAAAAGGACCTATTCGCAGTAATATTTGGACTAAACTGCGAAAAGTGTTTAGATGAATTAATTTGGCTCCCAACTTTTTGAAGTGAGTTGAGGATGAACCTAGGAACATATTCCAGGGGTTACTTGAGTCTGGATAAGGTTAAATCAAGATAACTCAATTATCTGGAAGCTGGGGTACTTAGGGTAAATCTGAGTTTTCCTGTTTTCGAAAACAGAGAGAGGCTTAGGTACTGAGAGTTAGGGTCAGAATTTGATCTGGCTCCTGAAGACTTTTATCTTCAGGGTAACTGGTAGGTTAAATCTGGATGGTCAGATCTTGATCTGGATCTAGGGAATAGATTTGGAGATTTTTAGGGTTTGGGAGAGATTAGAGTTCAGCTGATCTGGCTACTACTACAGGGATACATGCATGCAGGATTTTTATGCAAAACTTTTCACCCCCAAAACTAGGGTGTTACAAAGAGACACCCCGGGGATGGGACCGACACCTTGAACTGGGCGTCCCCCAGGAATGGGAGCACCTCCCGAGGGAAGAAGTCCACATGAGGGGGGTGCACCTCCCGGTAGTGGATGTCCTTCGGAGGTGGGAGCACCTCCCGGGAGTGGATGTCCTCCGGCGGTAGGAGGGTAGCCTCCGGGGATGGGAGCTCCCCCTGGGAAGGGTGTCCCCCGGAGGAGGGAGCACTTCTTGGGGGAGGAAGTGCCCCAGAGATGGGAATGCCCCCGGGAAGGGGAAGCCCCCTGCGCGAAGAAGGCTCCTGGGTGCCCCACCATGAACGGCGGTGGCGTTCCCATTAGAGGGAACGGGTGTGGATACGTGGGGGTCGGAGGCCGCACTGTGGCGTGCAACAAATCCTCAAGAGTATGTTGCGCGCGAAGTTGGCCTTCAACGAGCACTCCGAGTATCTAGTCCCCAGAGGTCGAGGGTACCGCCCGGGGGGCACTTGGTTCCCCCAGCGCGGAACCATCAAGTTGGCTCGTGGGAGCCGTGCTCCGACCGAGGGCTGCAAGAGGAGGGAGAGTTGCCTCCCCCCGTGTGTCCCCAGGAGGAGGTACCATGACCACGACCCCTTGCGTCGATGGTGTAGGGTTGCTAGAGCCGAGGTCGTTGGAGACAGAGGTCAAGTGCCTCGTTCTTCTTGGAGGAGCCATGACAATTCGTCATGAGTCCCCATGGTCGGCGCCAACTGTGGTGGTATAAAAAAATACCCTGGCAGGTTTGGTGATGTGTGCAACACGTGTTCCTCAACACGAGCTAACCATGTGACGGGTCACCCCGTGCTGGACAATCTCAGAGATTGACACAAGATTTTATACAGGTTCGGGCCTCAGTAGAGGCCCTAGTCCTGTCAACGTGCTCCTGACACGTGTCAGCTAAGGGGGCTCTCTCCCGGGGAGAGGGTTCCTAAGCATGCCTATTCGTTTTCATGTATTGAGTACATATGAAGGTCTTGGGTTACAACAGGGGTGTATAAGGGTATATATAGACCCCGAAAGAGGTAAATTACGAAACTACCCTAGCTACGACCGTCGGAACGAGGCCAGCAGAGTCTTTCAGCGAGGCTCCGAGTGCCGATCTTGGACACGTGGCTGCCATTAACTTCAGTGCCCCCACCTCCGGGCAGAGGGCCCGGAAGAGAGGGCCTCCTACTTCGAAGGTGAAGGAGAGAGGCCCCTCCCCCAACCGGAGAACTCCCGATCGAGAGTGCGCACTTCCTACTCCAAAGGTGAAGGAGTGAGGCCCCTTCCCCGGCCTGGGGACTCCCAACCGGGGGTGGGTGCCTCCTATCCCGGAGGCAAAGGAGCGGGGCTCCGCTTCGGAGGCGGAGGAAGGCCCCTTCCCCGACCGGAGGACTACTGACCGGGAGTGGGCGACTCCTACCATGGAGGTGAAGGAGCAAGGCTCCACCCCCGACCGGGGGATTACCGATCGGGAGTGGGTGCCTCCTATCCCAAAGGCAAAGGAGCGAGGCTTCACTTCGGAGGTGAAGGAGCAAGGCCCCTTCCCCGGCCGGGAGTCAGCACCTCCTACCCCGGAGGTGAAGGTGCAAGGCTCCACCTCCAACCGGGTGACTCCCGACCGAGAGCGGGCACCTCCTACCCCGAAGGTGAAGGCGCAAGGCTCCACCTCCAACCGGGGGACTCTCGACCAGGAGCGGGTGCCTATTACCCCAGAGGTGAAGGCGCAAGGCTCCACCTCCGACCGGGGGACTCCCTATTGGGAGCTAGCGCCTCCTACCTCGGAGGCGAAGGAGCAAAGCTGGAACCCTGGGGATGAAGAAGCAAGGCTCTACTCTGGACGGGGCATAGCTAACCGGAGGGCGAGAGGCCGGGCGTGGCGAATATTTTTTCCCCCAACACTACTAATTTAACTCATTCTTGTATGTTACACCTAACATATACTTTAAGCATTTCTCTTTTATGTACAATGTAGGGACCATTCGACCTCGTGATCTGTCCATGGAGGAATGAGGTGTACTACCTCGATTCGATGCGCGACAGGTTACTGAATTAATACGTGATATCGTGGAATACGGATGCGTAAGTGACATGTTTGATTTAAATTTTGATCTCAGCAACTAATGATAACATATTGACTGGCAATGGTAAATTAAATGCAAGGCTTTCAAAAATTATGTGTCCACTAGAGGGAGGCATGACACATCGGAGGGTGACGGAATCTCTTGGGAAGAATATGAGGTAATTAATAAGGATCGAACTACTCATGAGTCTTTTAGTTTATGCTTAATTAGTTTATGGAAAGAACATCTAACATGTCTTCGCATATGCAATTATCTCAGTGCCATCAGTAGCCAGAATCATGGGAATGTGGGTTTTATCTGATGCAGTTTATGTATGACCTAGTCAGGGCAAACTTTGCCCAATTCTCTCAGGTAAGCATTTTAGCTAACTCAAATTTGAAAATTGGATGTGACGTTCAAAACTAGCCAGGAAGTTAATTACTGACTCTTCATACATGCATGCAAAGCGCCATGTCCAAAGACAAATATGAGAATGCAAAGATTAGAGAGCTACGACAAATTTGGGCTCAATATGTGATGGAAGAAGTGGCCATCAATAATCATGACTGGGTTATTTGACTTATTGTAATTTTTCTTTTTTTTCTTTGCATTCTTCCAGTCTCTGTTGTCCTTTGAATAATTCATATATTTAGTATTTGTGAATTGGTGGTTTTTATATTTGTATTGGTATATATGTGAATCAATTCAATGTGTGAATAAATTCAATCTGTTGAATGCGAATAAATTTAGTCTGTTGAATGTTGAATGTGTATTTTGTATCTGTACTGTTGAATGTGAATCTATTCTAATGGTTCACTACTACTTTCGTTAGAATTTAGTTAGATATTCTAACGGTTTACTAATAACAACTGTTGGAATATAATAAGATATTCTAACAGTGCACTACATAAACCGTTAGAATATAGTACTCTATTCTAACAGTTTACTAATAATAATTGTTAGCATATATTCCACTATTCTAACGGTGCACTACTATGAACCGTTAGAATAGAGAAAGCTATTCTAACAATTTACTAAGAATAATCGTTAGAATAGAGAAAGCTATTCTAACGGTGCACTACTAAGAACCGTTAGAATATAGTACACTATTCTAACGGTTTGCTAGTCGTAACCGTTAGAATATAGTTTGATATTCTAACGGTTTCGAACCATTAGAGTAGTGTTATGCTTCTTCTATTGTGTTGATCACTATTCATGGGAGAACCGTTAGTATAGACATTTTTGAACCGTTAGTACTCAGCATTTCTATAGTAGTGTTGGAACGCCTTGCTCTAAGGATGATCTTTAATCAATTAGATGACAATTCTATCACATCTTTGCATGTGATTCATTTAACTTAGCTCTTAAAATTTCAATTTTTATCTTAAATTGACCATTAAAGCTTGAACTTGTCTTTTAGATTGTTCTTGACTTCTTCCAAATTGAAGGTTTCCAATAAACTAATATCTAAAATTAACTCTCTTATGTCACCTTTTATGCTTAGATTGCTAATTGCCCTTCTCTTTAAAAATTAAGAAAACATGTAAGAGTAAAGTATAATCGACCCACTGGGGCAGGTGGTGGTGAATCGTCGACCAACTGGGGAAGGGAAGATTTACTTAACTTATGCACATACAAAAATATTGTTAGTAAAATGGTCGCTTAAGATGCGGCTCTGTCTAGTCTTGTTGGGGGAAATCTCCGCCTGTTCAGTCCCTGTGATAAGTGCACCGGTGACTCACGACCCGGGCGCTGCCACTGGCCCGGGGACCCGTGTCCCGAGTGCTGCCACTCGCCCAGGGAGAAGCGCCCCAGGGACCCTAGTCCCGGGAGCCGCCACGGGCCCGGTAAGGAGCGTCCTGAGGATCCATGTGCTGGGCGCTGCCACAGGCCCAGTGATAAGCCCCCCGGGGACCCCTGTCCTGGGCGCCGCCACCGGCCCGGTAAGAAGGCGTCCCAAGTACCCATGCCCACTGGCCAAGGGACCCGTTGCCCGGGCGTCGCCACGGGCCCGGGGAGAAGCGCCCCAGGGACCCCAGTCCCTGGCGCTGCCACTGGCCTGGTAAGGAGCGTCCCGGGGATCCATGTCCCGGGCGCTGCCATGGGCCCGGGGAGAAGCGCCCTTTGGATCCCAGTCCTGGCGCCGCCACGGGCCCGGTGAGAAGCGCCCCAAGGACCCCTGTCCTGGGCACCGCCACTGCCCCAGTGAGAAGCGCCCCGGGGACCCCGCCCCAGGGACCAATGCCACGACGTCCCCCTCGGGCGCTACCACCGGCCCGGTGAGGGGACCACTTATCCAACCATCCAAAGAGCCACCACCGACTCAGTGAGAAGCGTCCCGGGGACCCTCGTCCCGGGCGCTGCCATGGGACCAGTGATCAAGGCCCCGCGGAGGACCCCCACACAGGGTCACGTGTGGCACATGTGAGAGATGTCTCAGGACTCAGTGAGGAAACTTGTCAACCATTCGAGTACCCTGCCCAGTGGAATTTGCATCTTTTGGGCCTATATATGCCCTTGTACCCCACTTTTGTAACCAAGGACAATTCATTATCATCAATACACCAAAAACCACCAGGCGTGCTTAGGAGCACTCTCCCCACGAAAGAGCTCCCCCCAACCAACTCACGTCGTGGGCACGTCATAGGACTTGGGTCTCCACTGATACCTAAACCTGTATAAACCCTCGTGTCATTCTCTATGCTTTCTCGACGGGAGAGGACTGGTCATGCGATCAGCTCGCATCGTGATTCATCCACTAGGAACTTCGATAAAACCTGCCGAGGTATTCGCAATGCCACGACAGTTGGCGTCGTCCGTGGGGACTCGTGACGAATCGCATTGGCTCCCCAAGAACGAGGGCTCACACCCTATCGGTGAAGCCAGTCCCAGTGACCTGGCACCACCCCCTCGAGACACTGCCGCCCCGGTGCTTTCGATCGGACACGACCACACTGAGGTATCACCTCCTACCCTCCCGGTTACTTCCGGTGGACAGGATTATGGGTCCAGCCCATTGACAGCGGCCGCCTCGGCGGGGACTAGTGCCCCCCCGACTGCGCCCCTGTTTCCCAGGGATATGTTTCTCGAAGCTCTTGTCGAGGGCCAACTCCGCGCCCAACGCACCATGCAGGAGCTGCTCCGCGTCTTCACGCGGCCCTCGGCCCCCTTCCATCTGCAACAGTTCCCATTCATGGGGAACTTGCCCCCGTTTATGGGGCACCCGGTAGCCCCCCGATGCCCGGTGGCACAGTCGCCCTCGGAACCTATGACCCCGTCAGGGGCTATGTTCCCTCAGTAGGTCCGTCGTCCCAAGTGGTTCCCGCGCCGGGAGCCTTCCCCACGCCACGAGCCTTCCCGATGCCGGGGACTTGCCTCGCGCCCGCGGCCTTCTCGATGCTGGGGTCTTACCCCGCACCGGGAACCTTTCCGACACCGGGGGCACATCTCACGCCGGGAGCTTTCCTCGCCCCGAGAGCCGGTCCCGCCCCGCCAGTTGAAACCTCAGCGCCAGAGGTGGTCCCCGGGCGAATGGGACCCATCACGCCCGGGATGGCCCCGATGCCACCGCGGGAACTCCCCCTTGAGGGACCCCCTCGCTGGTCCCAGAAGTCGCCCTAGGGGCCTGCCCGGCGGCGGGTCCCGCCCATGCCCTTGCCGCACCTCGTGGGCTGGTGAATGTCACGGATGAGCTCCCTCCTCCCCCGGGACCTCCCCCGAAGGCTCCCCTGGTGGACCAGACCCACTTTACCCGGGAGGAGGTCCAGCGAATGCGTACCGCGAAGCTTGGCGAGGCTCCCTCCCGCTATCGATCGAAACTCCCCCCGGCTCGTAGCCGCGGCGAGCTACGTTCCCGGCCAGATTGGGCGAAAAGACCCGCCGACGAAGCGACCGCCACCTCCGGGGGATATGTCCAGGAGGTTATTTCAACTAACCCGGTGGAGAAGAGGCGCTACCGTCACGTCGGCGGACCGCTTGGACCCCTCCCTGAATCCGACAGTGAACGTGAGTCCCCCATTAAAGGGGACAGCGACCGGGACTCCCCCCGGGAGGTGGAAGGGGCCAACCAACCGCTGTGTCGCCGAGTCCATTGCATCCGCTGGCCGCGACGCTACCAGCCGCCACACATCGATCACTACAACAATGAGGCCGATCCTTATGAGTTCGTGCAGGTGTACTCCATGGCCAGCTCAGCGGCTGGGGGGGATGAGACGGTGCAGTGCAACATCTTCCCCCTCTACCTCACCGGGATCACCCGTTCATGGTTTTACAACCTGAGGGCTGGTTCCAACAAGTCCTTCTCACAGATAAGCGCGAGTTATGTACGAATTTCCAGGGGAACTACGTGCGTCCCCTAGACTCGTCCCAGTTCTACACCATCCGGCAGAGGACGGGGGAGACCATCCACAGCTTCTTCAAGCGCTTCACTCAGGTCAAGAGCAAAGTGGCTCACATCCCTGACTCCACAGTCATCGAGGTGTGCAAGAGCGGGATCCTCCCAGGGGAGCTCCATCGGAAGCTGCCCCACCTCCGCCGACGTGCTATTCACCGTACTTGAGAAGTATGCTCGGGCGGAGGAGGATGACCTCTAGAAGAAGAACCAGGGTGCCCCCGCCCCCACTGATTGGGAGGTTAGGGACCCCCTCAAGGGTCCCAAGAGGGGCAACCACGGTGAGCAACGGCTTCGGGACACCTTTGTCCTCGAGGGTGGAGGCGGCTCGCGAGATGGCCACAGGGGCAACTGCCCCTTCCCCAAGCCGAAAGGCCATGGGGGGGACAGTCATCCCACGGCCGGGAAGGCCCCGCGATGGGAGGCAAGGAGGGCACAACCAATTTGTGGTGTACCTTCCACAAGTCCAATACCCACGCAGGGCTCATCACCGTGCCCGGGGAGGTCACCGAGGGCTTCGCAATTGTAACACCCTGATTTTGGGGGTGAAAATTCCTTTTCATGAAAATCATGCATGCATGTATCTCTTTAGAAGTAGCAAGATCAGTTCAATTCTAATCTATCGTAAGCCCCAAAAATCTCAAAATCTATCCTGAAGATCCAATTCAAGATCAGATTATCCAGAAATAATCTACTATCTATCCTGAGTATAAAAGCCTTCAGAAGTCAGATCAAATTCAATCTCTAACTCCCAGATTTATCAATCTCTTTCTGTTTTCTAAAACAAGAATTAATTGAATATTCTAATTACCCTAAATGCCCTGAGTTTCAGAATTCAGATTTAACCAAATCTTAACCTAATCTAGACCAAATTATTCTTGGATTGTAATCATGGGCATACCAATACCTTAATCCAAAAAGTGTAACACCCCTGTTTTTGCCAAACACTAAAATAGCCAAAATCCACATCTTGACCCCAAACCCTAATCTGCTTCAGCCATTCCCTTCTAAATGTTGTTCAGAACATTTTTCCCTTCGGGATCATCTCCAAAATCCCATCGTAAAACTGAGTTTCGACCCTTGCCGTCTCAGAACCCTAATTACCCTAATTTTACCCTAAACTGCTTTTCCCCAATTTTGTCGAAACCCTTCAGATCTTACCCGATCATACCAAACTCTGGCCGGATAAGTTCTAATAATCTTTTGCAACTTATCTGCGAAATCAGATTTCAGATCGGACACTCAGATCTCCAGATTTGCAATCAGGCCCAAGTTCTATTCAAACTTTCCTCACAGATCAGTCCCTGGAGCAAGTTTCAAAAATTGCAGAACGGCCCAAACTTCTTTTCAGGTCCATTCGACCAGCGCCTGGTCGTTGCTTTCGACCAGTGCACTTCGCCGTAGCCGCGCCGTGGTTTTCGTCGCGTTTGCTCGCCGCCGGCCACCGCTTCTTGTCGCCTGTGTTGTGAACAACCGAGCCACCCCGCGCGCACGTGCCAGCACCATTGCTTCGCCTTGTCCAGCAGTTAAACGGCCGCGCTCCAGCAGCGTTTTCGCGCGCGCATGCCCGTTGCCGTGGCATTGCATGCGTGTACGTGTCGTTGCCAGAGCTACGTTGTCGCCTCCGCATCTGCGCCGTCCCGGACGAAGTTCCAAGGCACCCTGGCATTACTGGCAAAGCTGCAGCACCGCCTGAAGCAAATCACGTCGCCGTCGCCGTCGTTGCGCCTGCGCCCGACAAGTTTCTCCCCGGCGCAAGCAACCGCTGTCGTGTTTTCCCTCGCAAGCTCCGTCCCCGTGCCTATTTAAACCCTTCCTGTGCTTTGAGAGCCTCAAGCCTCCAGAAAATCGGCTAAGTCCCAAACTCCACCGTTCTCGCCTTCTTCTCCGGCGAGCCAGTGAGTGAGCTCACGGTGCCAGCCCATCTCGCTGCACCATTCTCCAATCCAAGGCCACCAGTGAGTTCCCCTCTTTCCCCTCTCTGTTTAGTGGCAGCCAATTGCACCAGATCGATCCCCATCGCCGGTGATCGCCGGAAAAGCCCAATTGCCCTGTTCCCCCAATGCTAACCGATTCACCCCAAATTAGCTCTCGATTCTGTAGAAGAAGTTGATCAGTAAGCTTAGTAGGGCAAGCCTGTTGAATCAAAATCTTCAATTGAGTCCAAATCGAAGAAACCCCAAACTGGAACCTCATCCGTTCGCAGGACTTCGGCGCCAAGCTTCTCCGGCCATCTCCCAGCAAAATTGACCCCTCCAGTAGCCTTGTTGTGCCCTAGAGATCATTCCCAAGCTTGGAATTAAGCTCATTCGCCTTGTAGCGAAATCCCCTATGCTCCAGTGTCATCTTCTCCAGCGCCGGTCGCCGGAATTCGTTCCCGGCAGATTCAGCCGACACCACTTTGTCCTTTAGCTTCGCCTCACCTCCCTGAGCAATTTCTTCCACTAGCTTGACACCTGGATCTGCCTAGATTGTGAGTTATGCCCTTGCCAAGCTCTTGTCCAGATCAATGTCTGTGCCGTGTCGCCACCGCAGTTCATCGCCGGATTTGGCCGCCCTCCGGCCACTTTCAGCCCTTATTCCTGTTGAGTATTTTGTTCCTGTTAGTAATGCCTACCTCCCAGACAAAGTGTTGCATCAATTGGAGCCCTGGATCAAAAGTTAAGCCATGCCCTAGTTTCTGGCCATGTCCAGCACTATGTCAATGCATGTCAGCCACTGGCATTAGCCTTTTTTGACCCCTTCTGGTTGAGCAATGGAAATGCCACCTTGTCCCCTAGATTCCTGGAGTTGTGTTCTACATCTTTCCCTTCTATCAATTCTCCAGAAAACCATCCTAAGACTAGTTTGAAGCCATGCCAAAGCCATGAACCGAATGTCGACCCTTCGACGTTCAATCCTTTTTAGCCGTTTCTTCGACCAGAGCCCTTGTGACCTTGCCCTAACCCTTTCCCCTGCATGCATGACTTATTTACTTAATAATTTCTATGAAAACTATTTTCTGTATGCTTATGGTATGTGTTTGTGTGTTGTTTGATTGCCGCAGAGTCAGAAGTTGAAGGAGCGGAGGAAGTCTTCGAAGATCCGTCTGAGTACTTAGACCCAGCATTGCAAGGCAAGCCTCATTCCTTTGATCATGTCTCGCCCAATATTTTCATATGAAGTATATTCACTGTTTCTTACTATGCATGCTTAGTTGAGATACAAGTTATGTTTGAATGACATGAGTAGATATTACCTAATGAATCATGAAACCCCTTTTTGGTTATTGAACCTTCTTATATATGCTGTTGTCACCCTAGGACTCATATACTGAATATCCACATTAAACTTGAAATGGTCAAATACATGAGAGGTTATAATGAAAACCGTTTTGTCAAGAAAATTGATAAAAGGGATCAGTAGTGAGGATTGGTTTGTATGGAGAGGGTGCGGTGCGCACCAGGGAATGTGAATGCTCCTCACTATTGGTTCATAAGGACGAGAACCTTGTGCTGTGTCTCCATACGAATTGTAAACGTACCAACCACTTGCCTGGTATGGGACAGGCACAACTTAGTAGCTTTTTGGTATTAGCAGTTCCCTGCATGGTTTGTCGGTCTGGTTTCTCGCGTGGAAACTGGTGGGCCGCAGTTCGGCCATGAGTGATGTGAGTTCAGAAAAATGATGAGAGATAAAGGTGGAAAGAAGGAAGACGCCCTACGCCTCAGATTAAGCCGTGCGCGGTTGTAATCTTGAACGGTCATATGTCTTGCGTGGACACAGACCAAGGCTATGTGTCTTGCGGGAACATAAGCCAGAGGCTAGGAAGTAAGGCAGTGGGGAGGACCCACAACAGTACTTGAGACTTAATTGTCTATTTACTGGGCGGGGATACTGTTAATACTGAACTGTAAAAGCGTTGTGTGATCTCGGCCTTGTCACATGTGTATAAGTCACATGGAGCTGATCCGACTTGAAAGCCGAGTGAACCAGTGGATTTAAAAAGAGGTACACCTTTGCAAAGTGTAAAAGAAGTATCAGATACTCTGTACTCCCAGGTTCAGGAGTCTTTTCGTAGTGGATGTTATCCATGGGTTATAGCACAAGTAATGTTTTGGAATGTTTTCATAATGCGGTTAACAAAGTAGTGACTCATGGGAGACCACTACATCTAATGTTTTATTGAAAACCTGTTTAATGTTTAAAGTATCATTTTCATGACAAAGTACTATTTTACTGAACAAATGACTTGAAAATCTATATATCTCTATCCATATGAAACTGAAACCCCGAAATCATATGTTTCACCCTCATGTAACTACAATTGCATTAATCCCTGGAATGAGTGTTGCTGAGCACCAAGTGCTCACCCTTGCATTTATATCCCACTGTAGAAGAGGGATTCGAGGATCCCGATTCCTTCAATTATGAGTACTCAGCAGAAGATGGAAGTGCCCCGGACGAGCCCACGTTCTAGAAGGATTATGCACCAAGTCAAGTCAGATGTGGGAGAAGCCTCTCCAACTCCGCTGCTGATTGAAGTCAAGCTGTTTGTCGTTGCTTTGTGCTTTATGTTGTGTGTTCGGTACTTGGATGCCGATTCTGGTTCTGATAAACTGGTTATTTTCCTAGCAACTCTACTTAGCGCCATTTTCGGTGCTTTGGCTATGTAATATTGGCCATGTTGGCCTGATACTTGTTTAATGATATTACTATACTTGTGTGGTTTAAGCTCATGTGGTATCATGCTGTGTGTAACCTACCTGGGCGGTTACCAAGGTGATCCTCAAATGGGGGTCTCAAAAAAAGTTGGCAGCCAGATTCCATCATTTAAACCCTTTTTGCAAATCAGTCCAAATTATATCGCAGCTTAGTCCTTTTCTAATTTCCAAGAGCCCGAAAAGGCTAAAAGCCACAAATCAACTCCAGATCTCAATTTGATTCATGGAATGCCTCCTAAATGCTATTCAATACAAAATCGCCTTTTGTCAGCACATCAAAATCCCACCCTAAGTCTCAGATTTCCAGATTTTAACAAAACCAGACTCAAGATACCCTAATTACCCTGTTTTCACTTCAGTTCAAAATTGATCAAGAGTTCCCAGATTTCATCAGGTATTCTATCAAATCATCCGTTGAATAAAGTTCTTCGAATCTGTGAAGTCGAAATCAGCCATGATCTTCAATATCTCAGATTTTACAGATTAGTCCAAATCAGAAAACTGAAATTGCAATCGAGTCCAGCCTCTTGTTTCGACCAGCATCATCACCTTCGACCAGAGAAGCCGCGACAAGTAGTTGTGCCGTTTTCGACCTCGGGCCCAGCTGCGACCAGCAGCGCAACTACACCGCGAACCTCACCGTCGGTGGAGCTTCGCCGTTGCCAGCTTTGCCGCAAACCCGTCGCCACATGCGCGCACCAGATTGGCCGTAGCAGCGCTGCAGCAGCACCAGCATCGCCCGAAACCTTCCTTCGCACGCGCGCGCGCTCGCCTGCAGCAATGTCAGAAGCTTTGTGCCACATTGCTTCCATGCCGGAGCTGCCAGACACTTTACCACTGCACCTGCCAGAGCACGCGATGACCGTGTTGAAAAGCCGTCGAGACCGCTGCACACCGCCACCGTAGCCAACCAGCTGGATATCCTCCCGATTGCTCCAAGTCTCGAGAGCCCCATCCTCCACTATTTAAGCCCCCCCGTAGCTCACAGCAGCTTCACTCCTCACCAGAACCAGCAAGTCTCGCTTCCACCCGCTTCTTCTCGTCTTCTTCTTCGTCTCCTGCAAGCCGCTGAAGGGGAGAACGACGACAGGGAGCTTTGCTGCATCAACCTCCGATCCAAATTCGCCAGTAAGTGTCTCTGCCTCACCTCTCTGTGTTGTACCAAGTAATTGAACTCCGGTGGTTCCTGTCGCCGGCAATCACCGTTATTTGCTTTTGCCCTGTTCCAGCCTTGTAACCCGATTTAGACAAAATTAGTACTCCTTTTAGTAGAAGCAATTGATCAGTAGATCCTTCCTTGCAAGCCCTTGCTGTTGGATTTCAAATTGAAGCTCGGATGGAGCCTTTCCCCTGTTTTCGCGCGCCACCGTGAGCTGTACACGTCGCCGGCCCGAATAGCTTCACCTCCGACCAAATTGACTGTAGCATTGTGATCCCTGAACTCCGTAGATGGTGTAGCCAAACCAAATTGACCGGAGCTACCTTGTATCAGCGGCGCCCCAGTGGCCGTCTTCTTCGAGTCCGGCATCAACGCCGGCGAGCTCCAGTATTTGATTGCAACCCAGTTCCTCGCTGGAGAATGATCAGCAACACCCCAGAAGCGTTAATCCTCAACCAATTTTGAGTTTCATCGTCTGCAGCTTGTGGCCACCGTAGCTCACCTTAGTTCCTGAAAACTGACGAGTTCAACCTCACCGTTCGCCGTCGTTTCATCGCCGTTGTTCAATCTACTTTGTCCTGTAGATCTGCCTCAACCTTCTTAGCATATCACTCCACTGCATCGCCCTTCGATGTTGTGCCAAATCGCAAGATATAGCCGTGCCAAGATCTGTCCAGTACCTGTGTCTTGCCGTGTCGGCACCGTGATTTCTCATCGCCATTCGTCACCGTCCGACCACCTTAGTTCCTGAAACCTCCACCACTGGATTCCTGTTGTCTTCGCCTACCTCCTAGACATAGTTGGCGAAGCAAAGCTCAAGAGGATCGATCAAACACTCAAGCCCTAGAATCTGGCCGTGCACTGACATTCAATTCTCTGTGTCCAGGGGCCTCTTTGCAAATTGCCTAAATTCTGGACTTTCCTGTGAAAACCACCTTGTCAAATAGCTACCTTATTACATTTTGCATCTAATGCTTTGATCAAATCACATTCTTCCCACTGGAAATTATCCAAACCACATCAATGCCATTCCTTGACAATGCCAGCCCTTGTCAGTTCATGTCAGCCAATGGCATTGGGCAAGTTTAACCACTTCTGGTTGTGCAACCTGAAAACCACCTTGTCCATTGAACTTGTAGAGCCATGTTCTACATTTTATTCAACTACCACACCTTGAGATAAACTCTCTAGCATTCTCTGAAGCTATGTCAAAACCCTGAACCGAATGTCGACCTTTGATGTTCGTCGTTTTTGAGCAAAATATCCGCGGACTTGATGTCCATATCGCAGCCTTGAAACCCTGAGAGTCTCTAGCATTCGTCCTGAACCCTAATTCCATAAATCTCCAAGATTAACTCAAATCCAGCTTTCAAGCTTACCAGTTCCAGTATCGCCGAGAGTATTTCTCCTTTGCATGTTGCATATAGATTATTAATGGACTATCATTCCTGTTTGCTTGTTTGATCTTTGATTAGAACAAGAGCCTGAGTACAGAGATTTCGTCAGACCCGACATCGACTGCTGTACTTTACAACGCGGAAGGCAAGTCATATTCTTGGACATCTTGAACCTATATTTTATGAATTGTTAAGACATTGCCTTGATTATAAGCAGTATTGCATTTGATGAAATGACAAAGGTATGATATGGCAGTACTAGGCTGTATGCCGACAAAAGATGAGGAGATTCCTTATAAAATGATCAAACCGTGAGCCATAACTAATATATATGTATATATGTATATTCATGAAATAGAACCCTTGCCGTGGCCAGAGTTTGGTATGGAATGGTGGTGGCACTGACGAGTGCAGGGTTTGTGGAATGCACTGGTCATGGGCAAGTAAGGACTAGAACCTTGTGTTGTGCTTCTATGCGGCATGAAAAACGTACCAACCACTTGCCCGGTTATGGGACGGGCGCAACTTAGTAGCTTTCTTTAGTATTAGCTTTTCCCTGCAATGGTTGTCGATCCAGTGTGTTGCGAGAACTGGTGGGCCGCAGAAGGCCATGAGTGATGTGAGTTCAAAAAAATCATGAGAGGAAAAGGTGGAAAGAAGGAAGACGCCCTATGCCAGATTAAGTCGTGCGTGACTGTAATCAAGAGAGGCTATGTGTCTTGCGAGAACATAGACCCAGGCTAGGAAGTAAGGCAGTGGGGAGGACCCACAACAGTACTTGAGACTTAACTGTCTATTTACTGGGCAGGGAATTGTTAATGCTAGGACTGTAAACTGTTGTGTCATCTCGGCCTTGTCACATGCGTAAAAGTCGCATGGAGAGGTACTGACTTGAAAGCCGAATGATTGGTGGATTAAAGTGGTACACCTTCGCAAAGTTAAAAACGTATTCGAATACTCCGAGCTCCCGGGTTTATAGGAGCCTGCGCGCTGTGGATCCTATCCACATCGATGTGACACAAGTATGTTTTCTAAATAAAATATGGTTAGACTTAGCTCATGTGTGCTTGACATGTGTTGTCATGAAATGAGGTACTAACATGGGCAGACATGTGTTGTCGTGCTATGATAGTACGTCTAAGAGTTTATAAAAGATATTAATGATATGTCATGATGAGCACTGCCATAGATTTGGAAAGAGAAAAAGTATTTTGCAACCTTCCCTCCTTCCCTAAAAGCATAGGTTCATATCATTCTACTATATGTATCTACTCTTATCTATGACTTGCTGAGTACGTAAGTGCTCACCCTTGCAATTCACTATCCAATAGATGGAATGTCCCTGATCAAGACGAAGGCCTGGAGAACTTCTTGGATCCCTGAAGGAAGAGAGTCAGTTCCACCCAAGTCCTGAAAAGTGTTGCTCTGCTTTCAACTTCTTGCTGTGGGGGTTCACTTAGCTTCTGTCGAGTAGTTGTTCTTCTGCAACCAAACTTATTTACGCCGTGATGGCTTGTAATTTATTATGTTGTAATGAGGCCAGTTGGCCATACTGCTCAATGTAATGCAAGTTAAACTGATGCAATATACTCCTATGTTTGGCTCATCCTGGGAAGTCAAAAGGTAAGGGATCAGCTGCACTGAGCTGGGTCCCCATGGGAGTAGTCGTGTCCCCTTGCAAGGGCGGGATGCGGCAAAGCCCTGCCTCCTTGCCCCCTCAGCCGGCCTTGCCAGCTCTCCCTGCTCCCTTGGGGGAGCAGTAGAGACAGGCGCGAGAAGGGGGCTCAACCAAAGAGCTCCCCTTCCAAATCTCCCAAAGGCGTGTGAACATCATTACGGGGGACCTACCTTAGGGCGAGACTCCAAGCGCCAGCGTAAGGAGTACGCATGAGAGGTAAAGGTGGTGGTGGGGTGCTACACACGTCCGGACCACCAAAGTGGTCGGACGTCCCCCTCACCTTCATAGCAGAAGACGCGCACGGGGTTCGCTTCCCCCATGACGACGCACTCATCATCTCCGCTACCGTCTACAATTTCCAACTGGCACTCATCCTCATCAACGGCGGGAGTTCCGCCGACATCCTGTACCTGAAGGAATTCAGGAAAATGCAGGTCGACGAAAACTATAGCAAACCACAGCCAGGCCCTTGCAAGGCTTTGTCCCCGGGAAGACCATCCACCCGGTGGGGAAGGTCGATCTTCCCATGACTTTCGGCTCCCTGGAGAACTACCAGACCAAGTTAGTCTGGTTTGATGTAGTGGACCTTCCCTCTTCGTACAACGCGATTATGGGGAGGACCGCAATCAACTGTCTGGGGGCGGCAATCCACCAAAGCTACCTCTGTGTGAAGATCCCTGGGCCTCGCGGCGTGATCACCACCCGAGGCAACCAGGACGTGGCCCGCGCTCTCTACGAGTGCGCCACCACAATGATCTGGAGCATCAACTTGATCAAGCCCCCAACGCCGGACGCCCAGAGGGCAACCTCCGGAAGATCCCGCTGTCCCAGAGGACGGAGGCAGGACAGTCAAAATTGGGGCGGATCTCCCCAAAGAGCACGCAGAGCAACTCGCGGCCTTTCTCCACAAAAACACTGATATCTTTGCGTGGAAGCCCGCCGACATGAGGGGCGTTGCCCAGGCGTTATCAAGCATAAGCTCGCTGTAACGCCTGACTACCCCCCCGGTCAAGCAAAAGCGATCAGGGGAACGTGGCCTCCAATTCTTCAAGATCCTCTGGGGTTTCGAGGGGTTCAGGTGGACTCCCGAGGCCTAGGTAGCCTTCAATGACTTGAAGAAGTACCTCACGAGCCTTCAATGCTCGTGAGACCGTCTCCAGAAGAACCCCTGCTCCTTTACCTCGCTGCGACCCTAGTCGCTGTAAGCGTGGTACTGGTAAAGGAGAAGGACGGGCAGCAGCGCCCCATGTACTATGTGAGTGAAGCCCTCTAGGGGGCTAAGACTTGGTACACGGAGATGGAGAAGATTTGCTACGCCCTCCTCATGGCGTCCTGGAAGCTCCGTCACTACTTCCTGGGACGCCCGATTGCGGTCCCGTCATCTCTCCCCTTGGGGGAGGTGCTACGGAACAAAGAGGCCACAGGCAAGATCGGGAAGTGGGGAGCAGAGCTCGCTCCTTTGTCCCTCTCCCTTATAGGTCGTTCTGCCATCAAATCACAAGTCTTTGCCAACTTCATGGTGGAATGGACCCCTGCCTCTATGACGGAGGGGGAGACTCCCCCTGAGCCACCCCGGCGCGACGACCATTGGACACTCATGTTCGATGGTTCCTTGTGTCTCACTGGGGCTGGCGCGGGGGTAGTCCTCTGGAGCCCTGAGGGAAGGGCGCTGGAGTATGCGACGAGGTTCCAGTTCCCCACTACGAACAATGTCGCCGAGTACGAGGCCTTGCTCCTGGGGTTGTGCCTCGCACGCTCCCTGGGGATCCATCGCCTCCTCTCAAAGGAGACTCCCAGCTCTTGGTTTGCCAAATGGACAAGTCTTACTTGTGCCATGACGCGAACCTGAGCCTGTATTTGGGGGAGGTGCGCAAGATGGAGAAACACTTTGAAGTCCTGGAGGACCGACACATCCCCCGGAGGGATAACGATCGGGCCGACGCCCTAGCCCGGGCAGCCAGTGCCCGGGAACCTCTCCCCAGCGGTTCCTTCCTGGAGATAATCGCAAACCCTCGGTGACCTCTCCGGACGCGGACCCTGACTCCCGTGTCCCGGAGGTCTCTGAAATTGCCCGAGCAGCGTCCTAGATGCATCCCCTTGTCTCCTTCATAGGGGGGAAGGAGACCCTCCCAACGAGACTGAGGTGAAACGCCTCCGTGCCAAGGCATGAGCATACCTCTTACTTGAGGGAAAACTCTACAAGCGGGGGGGCCTACGCCAGGGCTTTTATTGGCCCACAATGGTCCGCGACGCGCGAGCCTTGTCTCCACGTACGAGGCCTGCCAAAAGATGGCCAAGGGCTTCAATCTGCCCTCCATAGAGCTGCAAACCATCCCCATCACTTGGCCCTTTGCGCGCTAGGGGATGGACCTCCTAGGTCCCTTCCCCCCAGCACCCGAGGGCTACAAGTATGCGGTGGTCGCAGTGGACTACTTCTCCCAGTGGGTGGAGGCTGAGCCCTTGGCCAGCATCACCTCCCGAGCAGTACAGCGGTTTTTCTAGAACAATATCGTGTGTCACTTTGGAGTCCCCCGAGAGATCACTGTTGACAACGGGACCCAATTCGACTGAACGTACTTCCGGGAATTCTGCAAAGGATTGGGAGCTACCCTCCACTTCGCCTCTGTAGCTCACCCCCAGAGCAACGGAGCCGTCGAAAAGGTCAACAGCGTGATCCTACAGGGACTACACCGGTGACTCGAGCAGGCCACCTCCAGACGGGGCGCGTGGGTAGAGGAGCTTCCGAGCATCCTCTGTTCCATGCGCACAACCCCGAGCCGGGCGACGGGGCGCACGCCCTTCTCACTCGTGTACGGGCCTGAAGCAGTTCTCCCCTCAGAGATTGGTTTCCAGTCGCTACGGGTCGAGCTCTTAGACGGAGCTACGACCGTAGCATACCAAACCAATGACGCAAATCAGCGGCTGGAAGTCGACCTCGTCGAGGAAGAGCGCAATCGAGCGCTCCTTTGCCACGCCATCTACGAGAGCGAAATGGCGCGCGCGTACAACCAGTGTGTCCGCGCGAGGGCTTTCTGCCTTGGGGACCTTGTCCTCAAGCGCGTGACCAACCCCCAAGCCCAGGGCAAACTTCCCCCAAGTGGGAAGGCCCCTACAGGATCTCTATGGTCCTAGGCTCGGGGGCGTATAAGCTCTCCAACCTCGAAGATCAGGAATTGAAGCATACATGCAATTTAGGCTTGCTTCGCAAGTTCTACATCTAGCCTCTGGGCTTACTCCCTCCCCTGTCGCGACTTCACGGGGGGAGGCGCTGTGTTCACCATTCCGTCCCCCGCCGCGATTATGTGGGGGGAGGTGTTCTACTCACTATTCCCTCCCCCACCGCAGTGTTGCGGGGGGAGGCGTTGTATTTCAATTTCTATCAATACAAATGGCTTTTTGGTCAACTGGAATTTTTTGCAGGTTCTTTATTTACCATCTCAAAAGGCGACGCCCTCCTTGCGAGGATGCCCTCTCCGTGAGGACGTAGCCTATCGCAGCCTAAAAGTCCCTACAACGGGAGCCCCACTCCCGTAGGGCGGCTTACAATCACCCCTCGTGGACTGAAGGGGTAAGTGGCAACCCAGTCCTCATGGACCGCAGTAACGAGTCAATTTGAGAGACTAGTCCCCCCTCAAACACTCAAGCCCGTCATCGGGCTCATCCTCCTCTGGGAGCTTCCCTCTGTGGGTTATTAAGCCCATCCTCCGGGAGCGAGCTTCCCCTCCGAGGCCCTTGGAATTCTCGGTTGTCGATGTCCTCGGGGGTCTCCAAAATTTTTTCAACCAAGAACTTCTTTACCGGCTCCCCATTCTCACAGTGACCGGGGAATTTTTCACCTATTTCCGGAGTTTTTTGACTGGGAACTTCATTACCGGCTCCCCATTCTCACGGCAACCGAGGGAACTTCTCACCGGTCTCTGGAATCTTCTCGACTGGGGGATTCCTCACCGGGACATTCGGAACTTTTCCTCCCGGAAGCCCTTTACCCGGCTCTCCGTTCTCACGGTGACCGGGGGGAATTTCCCATGGGGCCTTGAAATCCCTCAACCAAGCTTTGGAATCGTTCGGGACGATCCACGATCGCAGCTCGGAAGTTTCGACCGGGGGCTTCGTAACCCCGGTGATCTTTAATGCCCAGGCCTCCTCATTAATTACCCACAGTGCACGGAGCCAAGCTACACCCCGTTGTGGGGGGTCAACTCGGGCCGAGACAGGTTAATATTTTTGGAAAATTTTGAAGACAAGCAATCTCATGAAAGTATTAAGGAACAAGCAAGTTCTTAGCTTTATTGATACAACATTTAATCGGGGGACATCCCCCCGGTGGGCCAAGATGTCCCGGGGACGACAAGCCCCGGGAAAGTACAAGATACAACCTGGGGAGTTAAACTCCCGTGGGAAACAACTCAATAGGACAACCCCCTCCGGGGGGCGGCTACACCTAGTACTCTCAGAGGCCTTCTGGTAACTCCCATGAAAGGTCCCGGTACAAGCTCCTTATGCGTCTCTGGGCTTCTCGAAGCAAGTCCTCGGGCCAATACTCGTAGCCGGCCAGAGGGCGTATCTAAGTGGTGGGACCCTCTGGGACCCCGATCTCGTAGGGGACAACTCAGCGCAACTATTGTCGAAGTTATCCAGATGCCACTCCGGGAGCCATCGCAACCAGATCGGCTCCCAGGAAGCACTCTCACCACGCCCCCCGGTGGCGAGGCTTAGCAAAGCCAAGGCCACTTGGGCATCCCCCGTGTTACCCCGTGTTATGTCCCCTGGGACCCGGAAGCCCCTTATCTGGAGCGAGCCCCCGGGCCAGCGGAGAGCCCCCCGAGTTAAGCCTGCTCACGATAAGTCAAGACTTAGCAAAATAATCTTCATTTCATTGAGCAAAAAATTTTTTACAAGTCTCCGGGGCTTCCTCTAGGAAGCTGCCGGGAGCAAAAATCCTAGAAAAAAGAAAAAGGACCTATCTAAAGGCCCGGGGGGGAGATTCATACTTGCTCATTGTTGTCCCCCCCCGGGAGGCTGCTCCCGCCACCGGTACATGAGCCCTCGGAGGTGTCCGAGCCAAGAACTGAGCCCAGACGATCCGGTCGTAGAAGTCCCTTGCCGACTCCTCCAGCTCTCGCCGTTGTGGCTCGAAGAAGTCGGGGAAGCTTTGAGGGAGCCGGCCTCCAATCGCCCGGGCACAGTCCCCCAGTGCTCCACAAGGGCCGTGGCCAAGGCCACCACTGGGATCGCCTGGCCCTGGGCTCGTGTGTCAGCGGCCTTCGGGATCAAGGAGACTTGCTCGCTGAGAAAGCGCATAGCCTCCGTGAATGTGGCTGGAGCCACGCCGAAACCACCTCCTGGGCCAAGGCTAAGCCCAAGCCTTTTGAGGGCCGAGTGGACTCAGCGGCCCACCTCCGCGACCGCCCGAGAGCTGTAGTCATCAAGCTCTCGGCGGGTGCTCTCCTTTGCCTTCGCCTCTCTCCGGAGACGGGCGTTGGCGTCCTCTGAGGCGAGGAGCAGGGCTAGGACCCTGGCCAGCTCACCGAGGGCCTCATCCCTCTTGGCGCAAAAGGCGGCATCCTTGTCCTCCACCTCTTTCAGCGCCACCTAGAAGTGGTCCTTGATGCCCTGAGCGAGGGCCAACCCCTATGAACCCAAGGATTAGACGACCCCCCAGAAAAAGTAACCAGATGACTTGAAAGAGAACTCACCTGGAGATGGAGCGAGACCTGGACCTAGGCCTGGACATTCTGGGTTTGGAGGCCCATGGCAAACCTCCGAGCCTCGCCCGGGAACAGCATTGGGGTCTCCCTCCGGACGGTGCCAGACCCGTCCCCACCGGTAGGCCCCTCCAGCCGTCCCCAGGGGTGATGTGGACCTGTTCAGTCTCAGCCACACCCCCAACCATCGGAGACTCGGTCTCCAAGGAGTCGGAGGATGAACTCCCGGAGGGAACATCGCCCTTGGGGGCGACAAGGAGCCCTTTGCCCCTCTCGGGCTGCGAAGCCCCCAAGGCCCCGTGGACCGGCCCAGCCGAAGGGCTCGCCCCTCGTCCACCGGCCAGTCAAAGCACGGAGGAGACGCCTCTGCGAACCGCTCCTCCGGGCGCTCCACCTTCACCTGCTCCGGAACCACCGGAGGTGTGGCCACCAGAGAGGGCGAGGGGTCGTAGTTCGACGAGTCAAAGTCACCCCCGTCGTTCGTCGCGTTCCCCTTCTCGCCCGATCCGGTGGGCGCGTTGATGAGGCGAATGAACTCCCCTATCATTCCTGGGCCGGGGGAGGGCTACACCTCCGCGAGGGGCGACGTCACCCTGGCCTTGGGGTCTTGCCGGGAGTAGGACCCGGCGTTGCTGCCGCGCCGTGGGCCTTCCGCGCCTTGGAACACTTTGGCTCGGGGCCCCCGGCAGCCTCATTCCACCGCTTGTGAGAGCCAGGGGTGGGGAGAGGTTCCCTCACCGGTAGCTTCAACCCGAAGGCTTCCGCCACCAAGTTACGAGGAGAACCATCCCCGATGACGCGCACGATGCGCTCGTGCTCGTTGGCGTAGTACCTCCCGAGGAGGTTCTCCGCCTTCTCCCTAGAGGCTGGATACGGCCGGACTACAAAGAACAAGTGTTAGCCAAAATATCGAGGACTAAGGATAAGGGTCACTGGATACTTACATCGGGCCACTGGTTTCTGCGTAGACCGGTGCGCCGGGCACATCCCCATCCCCCTCTTCCCGTACGAGAAGGGGGAGAGGTTGAGGAGTGCCAGCTCCTCGGCGAGGTCCCTCATGGACCTCTGGCCCCGGGCGCCCACTATCTTGCTGAGGAGCGGCAGTAGGAAGGGGGCTCCGGGGAGTACGTCACCCCGGAGTCCCTGACCCGGAGATAGAACCATCTCTAGAGCCAGTCCCCCAATGATGCTGGGAGGCCGCCACCGGGTACTCCTCCACCTGGGCCTGGAGGTGCTGCATCATGATGCAGCCGAAGGCGGACTTCAGCCCTCCCTTGACTACATACGAGCCCCTCGCCGAGTGCTCGTAGAAGTACTGGAGCAACCGAAGTGTCGGCCCCCGTCCGATGGCTGTCTCACACAACCAGATGAAGAGGCCCATCCGGATGAGGGTGTTGGGCGTCAGGTGGTTGAGAGCCACCCCATACTCCCAGAGGAACTCCCGGAGCAACGGATGCACCGGGAGCTGGAGGCCAGCCTCCAAAAAGGCCTCAAAGACGACTACCTCGCCATCTCGTTCTTCGGGGGGATCTGGACGTCCCCGTCCGCAAGAACCCACTGCTCTACGAGGGACTCCAAGTCCCCCGAGGTGAACTCAGAAGCCCCGAGGAAGTCCGTGGTGACTTCCCCCAGGGGCATGCCTGCGGCTTTCGTCCAGCCCTTGGGAGCCCTCTACAGGAGAGAAAGTTACCGGGCGAAAGGTCACCGGAGGCTAGGTTACCGGGAGAGGCCTAAGGCGCCGGTGAGAAGTTGGAGGCAAGGTTTCGATATGAGCCCTCTGGTCCCCCCGAAGCCCTATTTATAGAGCCCAGCAAGGCCCTGATGGGCACCACGTGGTTCCTCGAGGATCAATCCGAGCCGCCCGTTTCAAATGACACGTGCAAATCGAAGAGGCACACGCGGGAAATGGTGTGCCATCGTTCGAACCACGCGAAGCCATCATGATTGGCGGTGCACGCTAATCAAGACCCGCAGCGTCATGATTATCGGCAGCACCGCCATGAATGCGTGGAACGAGAACCGAGGTGTCGCCAAGCGCCGGGGACCTCCTCTGGGGGAATGCTCCCGGTGGTGTAAACCATCTCCTCCGGGGACTAAGAGTATGTCCCCAGAGGGCATGGACGGCAGCTGTTGGGGGAAATCTCCGCCAGATCAGTCCCGGTGATAAGTGCCCCGGTGACTCACGACCAGGGCGCTGCCACTGCCCCAGGGACCCGTGTCCCGGGCGCCGCCACTGGCCCAGGGAGAAGCACCCTGGGGACCCGTCTCCCGGGCACCGCCACGGGCCCAGTGAGTAGCGCCCCGGGGACCCCTGTCCCGGGCGCCACCACCGGCCCGGTAAGAAGGCGTCCCGTGGACCCATGCCCCGGGCGCTGCCACTGGCCCAGTGAGAAGCGTCCCGGGGACCCATGTCCCGGGCGCCGCCACTGGCCCGGTGGGGAGCGCCCCGGGGACCCGTGCACCAGGCACTGCCACTGGCCCAGGGACCGGTGTCTTGAGTGCGGCCAGTGGCCTGGGGAGAAGCGCCCTGGATACCACAGTCCCGGGCACCGCCACGGGCCCGGTAAGGAGCGTCCCGGGGATCCATGTTCCGGGCGCCACCACGGGCCTGGTGAGAAGCATCCCGGGGACCCGTGCCCCGGGGGCCTCCACTGACCCTGGGACCAGTGTCCCGGGCGCCGCCACTGGCCTAGGGACCAATGTCCTGGGCGCCGGCACGGGCCGGGGGATGGGCACCGCTACGGGCCAGGGGAGAATCACCCCGAGAACCCTAGTAGATACATGTCCTGGGCACCGCCGCGGGCCCGAGGGGAAGCGCCCCGGGGACCCCAGTCCCGAGCGCCACCACAGGCCCAATGAGAAGCCCCCCGCGGACCCCTATCCTGGGAGCCGCCATCGGCCCGGTAAGAACGTGACCCGGGGACCCATGCCCCGGGCACCACCAGCAGCACGGTGAGAAGCGTCCCAGGGACCCGTGTCCTAGACGCCGCCACTGGCCCGATGAGGAGCGCCTTGGGCACCCGTGCCCCAGGCGCCGCCACTGGCCCAGGGACTCATGTCCCGTGCACCGCCACGGCCTCGGTGAGAAGCGCCCCGGGGACCCATGTCCCGGGCGCCGCAACCAGCCCGGTGAGAAGCATCCCAGGGACCCATGTCCTGGGTGCCGCCACCGGCCCGGTGAGAACCGCCCCAAGGACCACTTATCCAACCATCCCGGGCGCCGCCACCAGCTCAGTGAGAAGCGTCCCGGGGGCTACCACCGGCCCAGTGATCAAGGCCCCGGGGGTAGTTCGGGAAAAAACGCGAAGGACCCCCCAGTAGGGTCACGCGTGGACACGTGAGAGATGTCTCGGGACTCAACGAGGACACTTGTCGACCATCCGAGTACCCTGCGGGGTGGAATGACGGCAGTGCCCTCCGATCCAACGGCTGTGACCAGGGTAGTTTAGTAATTTGCATCTTTTGGGCCTATATATGCCCTTGTACCCCACTTTTGTGACCAAGAACAATTCATTATCATCAATACACCAAAAACCAACATGCGTGCTTAGAATCACTCTCCTCACGAGAGAGCTCCCCCCAACCGACTCACGTCGGGGGCACGTCGATAGGGCTAGGGTCTCCACTGAGACCTGAACCTGTATAAACCATCGTGTCATTCTCTGTGCTTGCCCGATGGGAGAGGACCGGCCACGTGGTCAGCTCGCGTCATGATTCATCCGCTAAGAACTTACATAAAACCTGCCGGGGATTCGCAATACCTCGACAAGTCTCTTGTAATGTATATACGACCCGCTGGGGCGAGGCGGTAGTGAATCATCGACCAACTGGTGAAGGGAAGGTATACAGAGCATTGAGATTGCTTACAAGGGCTCGGGAAACCAACAAAGTTTCTTTTCTATAAGTGCACTTAAGTAAGCGTCTTCAGCTGTGTCTCCTCTAGCCGCGACGGAATGATCCAATTCAAAACATTCTGGCCAAGAGCACGAAAAATTTGAAGAAGAAAAAATGAATAAAAAACAAAAATAAAAGTGTTTTAATTTCTCTCTAAAAAAGGCAAGCTACCAAAATTTGTATAAATTATAGCATAATGAGTGTTTTCTTTAGCTATGGTTTGTTCTAAATCCTATATGAAATAAGTTGTTTAAGCTCTCTCTTTCCTATAGGTTGAAATTTGATAATCTGAATGTTCGCATTTGGAGGTTTAAATTGTTTGGATCAATTGTCTCATATGCATAGATGTGATGTGAATTGCCGGAAGTTGTTTATTGAAAATCTAATTAAATTAAGGCATCCCAATTTTGAAAAAATCTTTCACATTCTTTGCTTGAGGACAAGCAAAATGCTTGCTTGGGGAAATTTGATGTGTTAAATTGATAACATTTTTACTCTAAGTTTGCTACTAAAAATGTACAAAATCATGCTAGAAACTCCTTTGATGTGACATTTTATGCATAATTTTATATTATTTTTACCAAATTTCTTTCACGGCTCTGTTTGCCATGTTTCAGGGACCAAACCTACCAAATTTGAGAAGATTTCGACTTCATTTGGGCCAATTCAACCAAAAAACCAAACTAGATAGCAAAAAGGCCTTAATCGAATATTCTTCAGACAAAAAGACCTGTTCGAACACAACAACACGAGAAAGAACCTCAATTGAACATGGCTGGATGAAAAAGAGACATGATTGAACCCGAGCAAGTGGTCAAAACGAGTCCTGATCGTATACGAACACCGGGTCAAAAATAGTCCCGATCGAACACGACTACGCTTGATCGTCTATTTGATCGAGTAGAGCACAATTTCAGGCATGACACGTGTTTGGCCAGCAGCACGCCACGTGTTCCTAGTCGTGTTCGGCTCAGTTTCAGAGGCTTTTACTGGTCGGATTTGGTCAGTTTTGATTGGGTTTGATCAGGACTAGTCGAACTTGGTTGGTTTTCATCAGGTTTGATCAGGACTGGTCGGATTTGGTTGGTTTTGGTTGGGTTTGATCAGAACTGGTCGAATCTGGTCAATTTTGACTTAGATTTTTCTGTTCTTGTGCTGTTGGAAGTCAGATTTTGTCGCCTGCACGTCAAGGAGTTATTTTTGGGCACGTTATCCCATGTATTATAAATAGACAAGCTTTTGGCTCAATTAAATAGGTTTTCTTAGGCTTTAGATGCCCTTAGGGCTTAGTTTTTAGTTTAGAAGCCCCCTTCTCTATTTTTCCTGCTTTTATAAGCCAGCAAGGATGTGATACCGGTCTAGACCATCTCGCAAGAGAACGAGGACGATGCAGTAAGGCAAGTATTCAGTCGTTTTTTCCACAGGGACTAGAGAAAATGAATCGTGTAAAACTAAACTAAATCAATGGCAAATAAAAATAAATCAGACGAAAGAAACGAGAGATGTCAGAAGAATGCAAAGAGAGAGGTGGTCACACCAAGACCATCGAAACCATCAATCGATGCTAAGCTTGTACGCATATTCGTGAGAACGAGCGATGGAATTGTAATTATTTAGTAGTCTCGCGAGAGGGAGGCGAAAATGACATAAACAACTGCTTCCATCAACGATATCAATGAACATGGAACAAACACCAATCATCTGCAACTCCTCTCCACCATACAGAAAAGAATCCAGAGAAACAACCCCACAATTAGCACTCACAAAGACCCAAAGTCTCTGACATTGATGTCAACCTCAAAATACTAAGATACCAAAGACACTGAAGGCAAAAGCAGTAGCTAAACAGTAGCAATTTCCAACTAACCTACACTGGAATGACACAGATAAGGAATTGAAAATCAATAAGCTTGACTTCCCAGAGACAGATTTCGACAATCACATTCAGTTGGAGGCAAAGAATTAAACATATATTATTCAGCAATCAGTGCAATCAGGGTGTTGATCAATACAAGTCATCACACAAGACTCAGAACTAAGGCATTCAAAACAATGCAATCAATCACAAGGTAGAAATTTGTTGGGGAAAATCTCCGCGGGATCAAGTCCAAGTAAGAGGCAAGGCTCCCAGTGACCCCCATCCCGGACGCCGCCATTTGCCCGGGGACAAGGCCCCCGGTGACCCCCGACCCAGGCACCGCCGTTCACCCGGGGAAAGGCCCCTGGGGACCCCCGTCCCGAGTGCCATCGTTCACCCGGGGACAAGGCCCCCAGTGCCGAGTCATGTGAGGATCATGCGAGAAGCCCCTCGGGAACTAGCGAGGACACTTGTCAAGCATCCAACCCCCTCAACCGGAAGAAGGACGCTAGTGCCCTTCGACCCAACGGTTGCGGCCGGGGTAGTTTCATCTTTTTGCATCTTTTGGGCCTATATAAGCCCTTGTATCCCTCTCATGTGAGGAGGACAATTCATTTTTACACCAATACATAAAAACCAATAAGCGTGCTCTGGAGCACTCTCCCTGCGAGGGAACTCCCCCAGCCGACTCAAGTCGGGAGCATGTCGACGGGACTAGGGTCTCCACTGAGACCTGAACCTGTATAAATCCTCGTGTCATTTTTCGTGTTTGCTCGACGGGAGAGGACCGGTCACACGGTCAGCTCGTGTTGTCTTTTCTTCGCTAGGAACAACCAAAAAACCTGCTGGGGTATTCGTCATACCACGATAGTTGGCGCCAACCATGGGGATCGAACGCACGACCACAATCATTGAGGCGTGCAAAGTAGCTCACATCCCCGACTCCACAGTCATTGAGGCGTGCAAGAGCGAGATCCTCCCCGGGGAGCTCCATCGAAGACTCTCCCAAAGCTGCCCCTCCTCCGCCAACGAGATCTTCACTATACTCGAGAAGTACGCTCAGGCGGAGGAGGACGACCTCTGAAAGAAAAACCAGGGGGTTCCTGCCCCCATCGACAGGGAAGCCAGGGACCCCCTCAAGAGCCCCAAGAGGGGCAGTCGTAGCGAGCCACGGCCTTGGGGCACTTTTGTCCTCGAGGGCGGAGGCGGCTCGCGCGATGCCCCCAAGGGCAACCGTCCCTTCCCCAATCCGAAAGGCCGTGGGGGGGCCACTCATCCCGCGGCTGTGAAGGCCCCGTGACGGGAGGCAAGGAGGGCCTGTGGTGCACTTTCCACAAGTCCAATACCCACGCTACTCGAGAATGCCACCAACTTCTCCAACACTTCGCCGCATTCCTCGACAAGCATGGGTGGGGGGTGTACTCTTGCCTCCTTGCCCTCTCAACCGGCTTTACCGGCCCTTCCTGCCCCCGCAGGGGAGCAGCAAGGGCAAGCGCGGGAAGGGGGCCCCTCAGAAGTGCTCCCCTTCCAAACCTCCCAAAGGCGTGTCAATGTCATCACGAGAGGGTCTGCCTCAGGGTGTGACTCCAAGCGCCAGCGCAAGGAGTACGCGCGTGAAGTAAAGGTTGTGGGGGTGCTGCGTACGTCCCAGCCACCAAAGTGGTCGGACGTCCCCCTCACTTTCACAGTGGAAGACGTGCGCGGGGTTCGCTTCCCCAATACGACGCGCTCATCATCTCCGCCACCATCTACAACTGCCACCTGGCACGCATCCTCGTTGATGGCGGAAGCTCCATCGACGTCCTGTACCTGAAGGCGTTTAGGGAGATGCAGGTCGACGAGAAGCTACTACAGCCCGCAGCAGGGCCCTTGCAGGGATTCGTCCCAGGGAAGACAATCCACCCGGTGGGGAAGGTGGATCTCCCCATGACCTTCAGTACCCTAGACAACTACCGGACGGAGACGGTTCGGTCTGGTTCGTCTTTTTGCATCTTTTGGGCCTATATAAGCCCTTGTATCCCTCTCATGTGAGGAGGACAATTCATTTTTACACCAATACATAAAAACCAATAGGCGTGCCTTGGAAAACTCTCCCCACGAGGGAACTCCCCCAGTCGACTCAAGTCGGGAGCACGTCGACAGGACTAGGGTCTCCACTGAGATCTGAACCTGTATAAATCCTTGTGTCATTCTTCGTGTTTGCTCGACGGGAGAGGACCGGTCACGCGGTCAGCTTGCGTCGTCTTTTCTTCACTAGGAACAACCAAAAAACCTGCCGGGGTATTCATAATACCACGACAAAATTAATTCAACATAGTTTCAACTTATCAATCTACAGGAACCATTCATCTTCAAAGTTAGCAGTTGATCCTGAAAAGGAGTTTCAATCCCAGAATTGCATTAACAAGATCACAGAGCCCAGTTCATTAGTACTCTCACAAATCAACACAATTTAACACTAAATTACAAGCAATGGCTGAGAGCCCAGGTGTATTCGGAAGATACACCCTGTTAGGAAGGTTTGTAGGAAACTGACTAAGCTACACTAGCATAATTCCAAAAAATTTACTCGAAGGCTGCAAGTAATAGATCATAGATTATATTGTTACCAACAGCGGAAGCAGATTTGGTGAAGCAATCGAATGTTCACAGCAACTATTTGTGGATCGTCCTGATCAGCAGAGATGACAATGACCGCTCACGGATCATTCTAATCAGCACAGCAATTGAAGCAGCACCTCTACTGGTATCCACACGTACCGGGATGGAACATCGTACGATGGTGTGCTAGCACTAATGCGCACGACAAGGGTTTAGGGGCTAGCAAAAAGAGATGGCAGCTATGGCTTTTGTGATACACATCAAAGCCCATCATACCTCTCTATATATAGGGCCATGCAGAAGAAATCCTAATAGATTAGGTTTCTTCATGTGATATGAATCTTATCCGAATTTCCCATGCAGAAGAAATCCTAACAGATTAGGTTTCCTGATGTGATACGAATCTTCTCCGAACTGCCCATGCAGAAGAAATCCTAACAGATTAGTTTTCCTGATGTGATTCAAATCTTACCCGAACTGTCCATGCAGAAGAAATCCTAACAGATTAGATTTCCTGATGTGATTCAAATCTTATCCGAACTGCAGGATGAGTTTAATATTAAATCTTCGTATCTGATACATAAATTCCATAACAGACCCAATCCGAATCTGATACGAAAACTCATAACAAACCCAATCTGGAGCCTAACATTAAGTCTCTGAGTTTGATACAGAGAACCATACCAAACCCAATCCGAATGCATAAGGAATCTAATATTAAGTCTCCGAATCTGATACGGGAACCCATACCAAACCCAATCCAAATGCATATGGATTCTAATATTAATTCTTCGAGTCTGATACGGAAACCCATACCAAACCCAATCCAAATGCATAAGGAGTCTAATATTAAGTCTCTGAATCTGATACGGAAAACTCAAAAATAGACTTAATCCGAATTGCATTGTTCCAACCTATTAAGTGTGTAACCCTGTAGGTTCATGTATATTTAGTCACGACCCAGGAATACTTACCCGAATTGTAAGTCGATAGTGGCCCCTAGCAGGACATAACGACTATCCAAATACACACAAAGATCATAATCAGCAAACCTATATAATGTCTTCATATCGATCCTTTTGCCATACGATACCAGATTAAACCCAAGGTAGGAAATATGCCACCCTTGCACAGTTCAATCCTTTCTCGATCTCATAGTGAATTGATCTTCCCATAGTTGACACTCAACCACAAACGGCATGGCCATGCACTTCTCAATTCATCTATATCAAGGGGCCCAGAGATATCTCTCTCATTATATGAGATATGCAAATTCCATCTTAACCATTCATATTCCTCCGCATGGCTCATAGCATATCCGAATATTACCTTTATTACTACTTAATTAAAAGTAGCGTTTGGTAGTATCAAAGTATACTACTACACATGAGGAAACTATGATGGTCTCAGGTCTAAGGATCAATCATAAACATTATTTGAGACCAACTTGTGACACTTAAATAACAAATCCAAACAGTGTCTCAAAATGGGTCTATCCAACATTATATTCTCCAATATATGTCCACATTATTGATTTGATATCTTATATCCATGTTCCATGAAACATAACCATCAATCAATAAATGCGCTGACCCATTAATCAATAATGTCCTATTTAAAAATAATGGATCAGGGACTATATTAGAATAATATCATCAAATAAATTTAGAGTCTCACGAACAAGTCACATACTTGTTGATCAAACCAAGATGATAATTTATTCAAAAATAACATATTATGCAAATGTTCATAAATATAACAAAGATAAATACATCTCTGTGATTTGCTTTAGGACATATCACTAACAATCTCCCACTTGGACTAGAGTCAATCACAAATGTATCTAATACCTATTGCTCTAGTATGCACCTCATGCTTTGGTTGCGGGAGAGGCTTTGTCAACAGATCAGCAACATTCAAATCCGTGGACACTTTGCAAATCTTCACATCACCTCTATTCATGATTTCTCGAATGAGGTGATAACGCCTGAGTATATGTTTGGATTTCTGATGAGACCTTTGTTCCTTGGCTTGCACAATGGCTCCACTATTGTCACAATATAGATCCACTGGGCTTGAAATGCTAGAAACCACACCTAGTTCAAAGATGAACTTTTTAATCCAAATAGCTTCTTTGGCAGCTTCAGAAGCAGCAATGTACTCTGCTTTTGTTGTAGAATCAGCGACAGTTTCTTGCTTGGAACTCTTCCAGCTTACAGCTCCTCCATTAAGGCAAAACACAAAACCAGATTGCAATTTGAAATCATCTTTGTTGGTTTGGAAGCTAGCATCGGTGTAACCACTAACAACGAGCTCATCCTCACCTCCATAAACCAGGAACACATCCTTAGTCCTTCTCAAGTATTTAAGGATGTTTTTTACAGTAATCCAGTGACTCTCACCTGGATCTGATTGGTATCTCCTCGTAACACTTAGAGCACAGGAGACATCTGGGTGTGTACAAAGCATGGCATACATAATACACCCAACAGCAGAAGCATATGGAATCTTATTCATTCAGTCCCGCTCATCACATGTCGAAGGACATTGACTCTTACTAAGACTAATGCCATGTGACACAGGAAGAAAACCTTTCTTGGAATCCTGCATGTTGAATCTATTCAATACTTTGTCAACATATGTACTTAGGCTTAATCCAATTAGCCTTTTAGATCTATCTCGGTAGATCTTAATACCCAAAATATATGCTGCCTCACCTAAGTCTTTCATAGAAAAGCTACTTTTCAATGAGGACTTCACAGACTCTAGCATAGGAATATCATTTCCGATCAGAAGTATGTCATCCACATATAAGACCAGAAAAACAAGTGCGCTCCCATTTGCCTTTTTGTAAACACAAGGCTCTTCTTCATTTTTTATGAAGCCAAACTGTTTGACTACTTCATCAAAACAAAGATTCCAACTCCAAGATGCTTGCTTCAACCCATAAATGGATTTATGAAGCTTGCATACTTTCCCAGTATTTTCTGGATTGACAAAACCTTTAGGCAATGCCATATACACATCCTCACTTAGGTTTCCATTTAGGAAAGTCATTTTGACATCCATCTGCCATATCTCATAATCAAAATAGGCAGCAATAGCTAGGATGATCCTGATTGACTTTAACATAGCAACAGGCGAAAAGGTTTCATCATAATCAACACCTTGAATTTGCTTGAAACCTTTTGCAACTAATCGTGCTTTATGGATATGAACATGACCATCCATGTCAATCTTTTTCTTATAAACCCATTTGCACTCAATGGTTTTTACACCATCAGGTAGATCAACCAAGTTCCACACTCGATTGTCATGCATGGATTCAATTTCGGATCTCATGGCTCCAAGCCATTTCTCATAGTCAGGGCTCATCATCGCTTCTTCGTAAGTCTTGGGCTCATCATTGTCTATCAATAATACTACACGTTGTTCCATTGTAAGGAACATGTACCTTCCAAGTGCGTGACGTACCCTTTCAGACCTACGTGTAACCGGTGCTTGTCCTGCATTTTCTACATTATTTTGCAGGTCTTGCTGAGCTTTAGTGGGTGCTGAAACAATTTCCAGTGGTTCCCGAATTTCTTCAAGTTGCACTGTGCTCCCACTTACTCCTTTTGAGAGAAACTCTTTCTCCAAAGAGACACCATTTCGGGCAACAAACACTTTGTTTTCTTCTCGATTATAGAAGTAATATCCTTTTGTTTCCTTAGGATAGCCCACAAAGAAGCATTTATCTAATTTAGGTTTGGCCCTTGGGACAATCTATTTGATTGTAGGAACAGGCATTAAACGCTTTACATAAGCTTCACAACACCAAATCTTAAGAAAAGACAACCCAGCACGCCTTCTGTAACATCCTGAGTTTTGGGGTGAAAAGTTCTTTCTTAAAAATCATGCATGCATATGTCTCTTCTAGATCAACCAAATCAGCCTCAGCTTTATTCTGTTCTAGCCTAAAATCTCCAAATCTATCCTGTGACCCCAAGTCAAGATCTGACTTGCCAGATTTGATCTATCAGTTATCCTAAATCTAAAAGCCTTCAGAACCCAGATTCAATTCTATCCCTAACTTCCAGAATTATCAACTCTTTTCTGTTTTCGAAAACAGAATATCTGTTATTACCTTTTACCCTAAGTTTCAGAAATTCAGATTTAATTAAATCTTAGCCAAGTTCAGACCAGATTATTCCTGGATTATGATCAAGGGTATGCCAATACCTTAATCCAAAAAGTTGGCAGCCAGATTTCACCATCTGAACCTTTTTCGCAAATCAGTCCAAGAGTATCGCAGATCAGTCCTTTTTCCAGATTTTCTAAAAGCCAGAAAAGGCAAAATGTTGCAAATCATCTCCAAATTCAAATCTGATTCAGGGAACACCTCCCAAATGCTTTTCAATACAAATTCTTCTTTTATGAGTATCTCAAAATCAAACCCTAAATCCCAGAATTCGAGATCAATAAGTTTCAGACTTATTTTACCCTAATCTACTCTGTTTTCAGTTCATATCAAAAGTCATCCAAATGTCTCAAATTTTATCTTCAATCTGTGCCAAATCATTTGTGGAATTAAGTATACCAAAACAGCAGAATCAAAATCAGATCAAACCTTCCAAATCTCCAGATTTACAGTTCAGTCCAAATCAAGAATTGGAAATTGCAATCAAGCCCAAATTCGACCAGGCCGTTTGCTGTGCTCACGACCAGAGTTGCTGTGCTTGTGCGCCGTAGCTGCTCGTCGCCGGCGAGGCTTCGCCGCACTTGTGACCGTGCATGCCGGTGCGCACGTGTCCTCGCTCCAGCCATGTCGTGGCAGCGCCACTGCAACATCGACGACCAGCGCCTGCTCCCGCGCGCGACCAGCAGCCTTTTGTCAGCAATTCACTGCCACGTTGCCTTGCCGCGCCAATGTTGTCGCCACCGCTTGCTCCAGCTTGCCATGTCCCGATGAACCGACATGATGATCAACTGCAGAGCCGTTGTCACCGTCGCATCACCGGTTAATGCTGTGTCTTCGCCGCTGATGCTCAGCACGCAACCCATCTCATCACAGCAGCCAATTACTTCGCTGTTCCCCCTTGCAGCTTCGCCTGCCTATTTAAGCACTCCTGTGCTCAGCAGCTCCCTCCACACATCACCAGGACTTAACCAATTTCCAAATTTCCTCGCTGCAGTCGTCTTCTCCCGCGAGCCATCGAGGAGCTTCACGGTGCCAGCACAATCTGCAGCATCTCCTGCCAAATTAACAGCACCAGTGAGTTCCCCTTATCTCTCTCATCGTGCTGTATCACTTAATTGGATTTCCTTTCACCTTATCGCCGGCGATCACCGGAATTTGCTGAAACTTGAAGAATGCCCTATTCCGGCAATGCAGGCCAAATTACCTCGATTTAGCTCTCGATCCTGTGGAAGAAAATGATCAGTGACTCATTTCCAGCAAGCCTATGCATCAAGATCTCCTGATTCAGCTTCAACCGAAGCTTTCCCGAATTTTGAGCTTCTCCAGAAACCGGCGATCGTCGCCAGGCTTCTCCGGCCATCCTCCGACCAAATTGATCATCCAGGTAGCTTCCCCTTATCTCTCTTTCACTCTCCAAGCTTGGAATTGAGTTCATTCGGCCTAAATCGAAAATCCCCAAATGGCAGTGTTTCTTCTCCGGCGTTGATCACCGGAAAACCTATTCCTGGCCATTTCAGCTTCATCCACTTTGTCATTCAAGTGTGCCTCAACCTCCTAAACATTTTTTCCTTCTAGCTCGATCTCTGAAACTGCCCAGAATTCAAGTTATAGCCATGCCAAAATCTTGTCCAGAACTGCTCCAGTGCAACTAGTTCACCTCAGTTCATCACTGAATTTCATCACCTTCTAGCCATCTTCTGCCCTAGATCCTGTTGAATGATTTGTTCCTGTTATCATTGCCTACCTCCCAGACAAAGTGGTGCATCATTTGGAGCTCTAGATCAAAAGTTATGCCAAGCCCTAGTTTCTGGCCATGTCAAGATCAATGCCAGACTATGTCAGTCAGTGGCATTAGCCCTTTTCACTCCCTTCCAGATGTGCATTTTGGGCATAACTTTGTCCCTTAGATTCCTGAGGTTGTGATCAACATTTTCTTCTTCTATCACAACTTGATTTGAGCCCTTGAATTATATTTGCCGCTAAACCCTAGTTTTTGACACTATTCTAGTGCATGCCATCCAATGGCATTGCCTTGTTTACCCACTTCTAATTGTGCTTTCTGAAAGCCACTTTGTCCACTGAATTTGTAGAGTTATGATCTACATTTTCTTCTACTGTCATAACTTGAGATAAGCTCTCTAGTTTTCCTTGAAGTTATGTCAGAATCTTGATCTGAATGTCAATCTGCTGACATTCGCTGTTTTTGATCAAACCAGCCACAAACTAATGTTCTTATTGTAACCTTGAGATCCTAAGAGCATCTAACACCCATCCTTAGCCAATTCCTTGAAACCCTAGATCTCAACTCAGTTCAGCTTACAATCTCAATTATCTCCAGTATCGTTTAGTCACTCTTGTTAAGCATATCTGCATATAAATCCTAAAACATCTTAATATATAAGTAATATTTGTGTGTATTGTTTGGTTTGTCGTTGAGCAGATTCAGAAGCTGAGATCGAGGACTTCGCTGTTGACCCGTCATCAACTGCTGTTTCTTACGACGCAGAAGGCAAGTCATATCCTTGGTCATCTTGAACCTATATTTTAAATGTTGCTAAAACATAACCTTGAATATAGGCAATATTGCATGTGAAAGATTGAGAATGGTTGATTTATGAATTGGCAGTACTAGACTGGTTATCTGTGAAATGTGAAATAAACAAGTTTTGAGCCATGAACTATTATATGTATATATATATACTTATATTCATGAAATAAAACCCCTAGCCGTGACCAGAAAATGGTATGGATGGCGGTAGCACTGGAGGTGCTAGATTGCAAAGGAATGCAGGCACTGAAGGTGCAGGGTTGTGGATGGTCTGGTCACTGGCATATAAGGACTAGAACCTTGTGTTGTGCGTCTAGTGGCATGAACAACGTGCTAACCGCAAGCCTGGTATGGGACAGGCCTGAACAAGTACTTATGTGGATCATACATGAAACCCCTGCATGAGTTGTGTTGTGATGATTGACTTGGAGGCTGACTCCCACTATCACTGAAGGTGATCTGATATTTGACCCAGTAATGGGAAAATGAGGTGGGGTGGAGGTTATGATACAACCTACCACAACTGTGTTTCGCGGAGAGCCACAGGGTCAGGGGTGAATTGTAAGTGATGCATAACAAAAGTTCTTGTTATCTCCACTTTGCCACTCACACATGGTTGTGAGGAGGGGTCTAATCATTTTGTTATGATAGGATGGGCTTGAAAGTGGAATATCTTGCGGGTAAATTGGTACCTCTCTGCAGAGTTAAAAACGTATTCGAATACTCTGAGCTCCCGGGTTTTATAGGAGTCTGCTGCGGTGGATTAAATCCACGGGGTGTGACACAAGTATTATTTTCTAAATAAAATATGTTTTAATCAAGATTACCCAAATGACATGTGTTGTCATGATAAGGAGTACTACCGTGGGCTGTCGTGTGTCGACGTGTCGCGGTAGTGCTATAATCTAGTGAACATGAATGATGATGTTATATTATGAAAAGTGCTGCCCTGAAATGAGGTACGAAAGTAAAAGATTATTTTATAAACATCCATAATTCTTGACTAGTCTAGGATCATATCATCACTACTATATGTATCTACTCTTACCTATGACTTGCTGAGTACGTAAGTGCTCACCCTTGCAATCTACAAATCAATAGACGGAGCGATCAACAATCAAGATGAAGGTGTGGAGAACTTATTGGATCCAGAAGGAGGAACGTCAGTTCCGCCAAAGCCCTGATGTGTGTTGTTCTGCTGTCCACTTCTCTTTGTGGGTGGGTCACCTATCTTCTGCTGTGTAGATGTTATTTTGCTAAACCATGTATGCCGTGAAGGCATTGTAATCTTCTTATGTAATATCAAGGCCAGCAGGCCACACTGCTTAACTATTTTGTAAGTTACTCTGTTGCAATGTGATATACTCCTGTGCTTGACTTTTCCTGGGACGTCAAGGGTATGTGTATGCTATGCATATATGGGACTAGCTGCAGCGAGCTAGGTCTCTACAGGAGTAGTCGTAGTCCCAGTTTCGGGGCGCGACACCTTCCATTCCATATCTCATATGGTGTCTTTTCTATGGGTTTTGATGGAGCCCTATTTAATGTGAACGCAGCTGTTCCTAGAGTATATCCCCAGAAGGCCAATGGAAGATCAATTGGCTCATCATTGACTGAACCATGTCCAACAAGGTCCTGTTTCATCGTTCTGACACACCATTCCATTGAGGTGTTCCTGGCGGGGTCAATTGTGGAACAATTTCGTGTTATTTTAGATGATCACCAAATTCTTGGCTCAAATACTCCCCTCCACGATCAGATCGTAGGGTTTTGATTGTCTTGCCAAGTTGATTTTGTAATTCATTCTGAAATTCCTTGAATTTATCAAACGTTTCAGATTTATGCCTCATTAAGTAGACATATCCATATCTACTAAAGTTATCGGTAAAAGTTATGAAGTACTAAAAACCACCTCTAGCTATTGAACTTAATGGTCCACATACATCGGTATGAACAAGAGCCAATAAGTCACTTGCCCTTTCACTTTCACCCGTGAAAGGTGCCTTTGTCATTTTGCCAAGTAAACAAGATTCACACACATCAAATGATTGAAAATCAAATGAGTCTAGAAGACCATATTTTAGGAGTTCCATAATGCATTTCTCATTTATATGGCCTAGACGACAATGCCAAATAAACGTGGGATTCAAATCATTGGGCCTAAGCCTCTTAGTACATATGTTATAGATAGGTAATTCAAGATTTAGTTGATAAAGCCCATTCTCCAATGAGGCATTTCCATAAAACATATCATTTAAATAAAGGAACAACGATTGTTTATTCTAAATTCATAACCGAACGTGTCCAAACACGACACGGATACAATATTTTTGCTTCTGTCAGGAACATAATAACAATTATTAAGTTCTAAAAATAATCCTGAAGGTAAAGCTAATATAAAAGTTCCAATAGCTAAGGCTGCAACTCTTGCTCCATTGCCAACGCGAAGTTGAACCTCGCCCTTAGCCAAATTTCTACTCATTTTAAGCCCCTGCATCGAAGTGCAAATATGAGCAGCCTATCCAGTATCAAATACCCAAGAGTCAGAAGGAGAAGTAGCTAAAAGAACTTCTATAACATATATACCTGAAGGAGTCTCACTTTCCTTCTTTTTCTTTAAATCTTCCAGGCACTTCTTGCAATTCCTCTTCCAATGGCCATATTCCTTGCAATAGAAGCATTCAGTAGTAGGGGTGGCACCTGGCTTGGACTTTCCTTTGGAATTGGGCTTAGCGCTAGAGGACCTTTCTAGAGCTTTGCCCTTTCCCTTAGCCTTTCCCTTGCCCTTCTTCTTAAAGCATTTTCCCTTTTGAACCATCATAACATTATTTGGAATTTTCTTAATGTTTTGTTCCGTTGTTTTAAACATCCCAGACAATTCGGTCAATGATTTCTCTAGATTATTCATGTTATAGTTCATGACAAACTGGTCATAGCTCAGAGGGAGCGATTGGAGAATCATATCAGTAGCCAACTCTTGACTAAGGGGAAAACCAAGCTTTTCCAAATTCTCAGTGTAACCAATCATCTTGATCACATGAGGACTGACCGAGCTCCCTTCTGCCAACTTGCAATCATGCAATTTCTTGGTGGTTTCATATCTTTCCACCCTGACCTGCTCCTCAAATAAGTTTCTAAGAGACACGGCCATGTCATAAGCTGTCATGTTCTCATGATAAGGGGTGCTGCCGTGGGCTGTCGTGTGTCGACGTGTCACGGTAGTACTATAATTTAGATGCTATGTTATGAAAAATGCTGCCATGAGATGAGATATGAAAGAAAAGACTATTTTACAACCATCCACATTTCTTTCCTAGCATAGGTTCATATCACCCTACTATATGTATATACTCTTACCTATGACTTGCTGAGTACGTAAGTACTCACCCTTGCAACCTACAAACCAGTAGATGGAGCGTTCCATGATCAAGAAGAAGGCGTGGAGAACTTCTTGGATCCAGATGAAGGGGAGCCAGTTCTGCCAGAACCTTGATGTGTGTTGTTCTGCCGTCAACTTCTCACTTTGGGAGAGTCACCTATCTTCTGCTGTGTAGTTGTTATTTTGCTAAACCATGTATGCCGCGAAGGTATTGTAATCTCTTTATGTAATATTAAGGCCAGCAGGCCACACTGCTTAAATATTTTGTAAGTTTTTCTGCTGCAATGTGAATATACTCCTGTGCTTTACTTATCCTGGGAAGTCAAAGGTATGCATATATGGGACTAGCTGTAGCAAGCTAGGTCTCCACGGGAGTAGTCGTAGTCCCAGTTTCGGGGTGCGACAGTGTCCAACACACATCCTGCCTTATTAAGGTAGTTAATGGTGCCCTGATTCAGGCCCACCAAGCAACGATCAAAATCTTAACAGGTGCAGCAATTGGAAGGGCATAATAAACACTTAATTTTTATGAGGGGTTAAAACATGGCAAAACATCCATATGCACAAAAATAACCATCAGCTAGATGATCTAACAGGTGCAACTTCCACTATATTTAACTTCCGTTGGCAGTAACCCTGGCCAGGAAAGACTGCGACTATTTTCGCTCACACCATGAAGGAAAGCGTCCCACTGAGCGGGGCTTCTTAAGAAAAACCTTATGATATGTTCTTTCCTTAGACACCAAAGTTGACAGCTTCTGGTTGTCAAGTATAATCTTAATGTTTCATGAGGGGTTAAAAGATGTCACAACATCTATATGCATGAAAATAACCATCAGTTAGATAATCTAACATGCATAACTACGACTATATTTAACTTCTGTTGGCAGTAACCTTGGCCAGGAAAGACCACGACTATTTTTGCTCACACCATGAAGGAAAGCGTTCCGCTGAGCGGGACTTATTAAGAAAAACCTTACAATGTGTTCTTTCCTTAGACACCAAAGTTGACAGCTTCTGGTTGTCAAGTATAATCCATTTATTATTATTATTATTACTATTTTTTTGAATTAATCACATTAATCAAAATTTTGAACCAATCTGGTTGGTTTAAATCCCCTTAAGTCATTCATATTAACTCCAATATGAATATCAAGAATAGGCAGCTAATGTCATATATAGATCCAATCTATACACATATAATTTAGAAGATCCAATCTACTATTGTCATATAAACCCTAACATCACCTCCCTCTGGCCCATGCTAGGATCATTAGACATTAGTTCATATTAAAGTCGGCCAAAAAATAGTTCATCACAACACTTGGATGTCAAAACAAACATGTATAACGAAACTTATACGGTAACAGATTGAATAAACTAGTAGATCTAATCTACTATAACTTCATATAACACATATATATTATTAATCCAAATCTAATACTATACACGATGGCTCTGATACCATTGTAGGAAACCGAGTAAGCTACACTAGCAGAATTTCAAAAAATTTTACTCGAAGGCTGCAAGTAATAGATCATAGATTAGATTGTTACCAATAGCAGAAGCAGATTTGGTGAAGCGATCGAATGTTCACAGCAACTGTTTGCGGATCGTCCTGATCAGCAAATGTAGATGACAACGACCGCTCACGGAAACTTTCTAATCAGCGCAGCAATTGCAGCAGCACCTCTACCGGTATCCACACATACCGGGATGGAACATTGTATGATGGTGTGCTAGCACCAATGCGCACGACAAGGGTTTAGGGGCTAGCAAAAAGAGATGGCAGCTATGGCTTTTGTGATACACATCAAAGCCCATCATACCTCTCTATATATAGGACCATGCAGAAGAAATCCTAACATATTAGGTTTCTTGATGTGATACGAATCTTATCTGAATTGCCCATGCAGAAGAAATCCTTACAGATTAGGTTTCCTGATGTGATACGAATCTTATCCGAACTGCCCATGCAGAAGAAATCCTAATAGATTAGGTTTCCTGATGTGATTTAGATCTTATCCGAACTGCCCATGCATAAGAAATCCTAACAGATTAGATTTCCTGATGTGATTCAAATCTTATCCAAACTGCAGGATAAGTTTAATATTAAATCTTCGTATCTGATACGTAAATTCCATAACAAGGTTTAATATCATCTCTGTGATACAATCATGCTCATTTCATACATTCAAGAGTTCATTTCCAGTGCATTGTTCTTCCATATTGAGAAGCAGAGCAACAAAAACTTTATCCAATTTATGACATTCAATCAATACAAGAGATGAAGCAATGAGCTAGGGATGAGATTGTTAACCAGTTTGATGGAATATTGGGGAATACGCTGGCGACGTAGCAGATCGTCAAGGCGTGGTCAAGAAATGTCGAGGATGCTTGAGGTCACTGTTGGAGTTGAGGCTGAGGCTGGGGAAGAAGTCAGCTGAGACTCGCTCGAGTGGAGTTGTCGAGATTGAGGAAGAAGTCACAGTGGAGTGGTCATCGATGAGGCACTGGAGTGGTCGTTAACGAGGCACTGGAGTGGCCCAGGTCGCTGAGGATTGGCGAGGGTGTACTGGCGACTCGGAGGCATCGTCGGGCTCGGATCCAGCGATGTGGTGGCTATACGGTGGCGGCCTTTAGGGAGTAGAGGAGAGAGAGAGGGAAGAAGGAAGAGAGCGGCGGCGCAGCCCAGGAACGGTAGTGTCTTGGTGGCGGCGGTGGTGCGGATGCGGCGCGAGGGAGGATTCAACGATCTGGCGGTGGTGTCTTTGGGAGGGATGGCGGCGCGGTGGGGATTGGTGAGTGGTGTGCGCGAGTTGAGATCGGCGGCGGCGGCCGTGGTGATGCGGCGCGAGACGGAGGCGAGGCGAGATCCGCGCGAAAGACGCGATCGGTGGCGTGGAGACAAGATCAACGCGGGCGAAGGCGGCGCGACGGTTGCGATGAGGTGTGGAGGCGGAGGCGCGCGTGGCATGGTGGTGCAGCGCAGATCTGGCGGCAGCTCGGTGGTGGAGCAGCGGCGGCACAGGATCGGGAGCAAGAGGAGTCGCTGGAGAGGTGGAGGATCCTGCTCGGGAAGCGCAGCTGTGGCGGATTTGGGGCTTTTGATGCCCCGGATCTAGGTGTGGAGGAAGCGACGTAGGGCTTCGTGACGCAAGACGGAGGCGGCGCTGGAGGAGCAAAGGAATGGAGAGGGGAAATAGAAAGAACCGGCTAGAGCCGGGGGTGGTAGGAGGTGTGGAAGATTTTGGGGGAGGCAGAAGAAGAAGCTGCAGGTGAGGAGAAGAAGAGGAGAAGGAAGCCATCACCGCTGCTGTCACTATGGCGGCGAACGGTGCCGGAAAAGAAGAAGAGCAGAAGTGGCGGCTGCTAGAAAGGGGATGAAAAACAAAGAAGAAAGGAGAGGGAAAGAAAAAGGAGGAAGGAGAAGAAGCTGCACCGCGGCGTACGGCCTGGCCGCGGGCAGTGAGGTGGGACGAAGGTGTGGAAACGGTGAGGGGGAAGAAGAGAGGGAGAAGAAAAAAAGAAAAACCAGGCTCAGGTGAAACAATGGCCGGTGGTTGGGTTTAGAGAGAAAGGCATTTTTGCAAAAAGGCCCTCAGGATTTTAGAAAATTACAGAAAGGTCCTTCCTGAGTTAGGGTTTGAGATTTTGAGTCTTGGTTATTTTGCAGAAGAGGTTTTAGGAATTTACAAGAAGGTCCTTGGCTGCTAGGATTTGAGATTCCGGGCCCCCGGAGACTCCGATTTCGGCACAGTCAGTTCCTACGCGTCCGTAGGAACGCGTGCTTCTATCCGGAATCGACCGAGGGTCTGGTATAGTCAAAGAGACGTGCTTCATTAGCCTAAATCCACCCAAATCGTATCGACCTGCAATAAAATCACAAAACAAATAATACGGTCGATTTGATGATAAAGATGTATATGATTAATGCAAATGCCACCTTCTATGACTAAATGTGCATGATCAAGGGGTTAAACATATGGAAAATATGCACAGATATGACAATTATCAGGATGGTAGACTCAATTCTCAAGCAATCAAGTAAGTTTTCTTTTAATTCTTATTGTTATTTTTGTATTATTATAGCTTTTTGCGAGTAGATCCCTTCTAGGGTTGGGGATGACCTAATTTGGAAGGCGTGATTCTTTCTTGGTCTTGATCTCAAGTTTTGGAGTTATTTCCTGATGTTTTCTTCCTCCAAATCCTAAATTCTCGTTTCAGCAACAGACGTAACAGTTGAGCCTTAGCAAGAATTGAGGGGAGCTCTTGAGTACATAGCGTTTTGACACGGGATCCTGAACAGGAGAGAGGCTCTCACCAAACATAACAGTGGAAGCGATCATCTGACCATTGTACCAGCGATCGAACTAGAAACTTAATCTGTTTTGCAAAATGATTGAAATTAACTCGCAATCCTCGGACCTTGGATAGAATTACACTGGATGGTTATGGAACTCCTGAAACCCTAGGTTTTCATTCCTACTTTACAAACCCTAGATTTCATATTTGCACTTTACTGCTTTAAACCCTAGATTGATAGCTTTAGTAGTGTCGTGGTATAAAATACACCACCGGTAGGTTTCACAGAAAGACTTGAAACGGGAACGATGGTGCGAACTGACTGAGCGATCGGTCACTTCCCACCGGGTAACACAGTGATTGACACGGTGATTTTTATATAGGTTCGGGTCCCGGTAGGGGCCCTAGTCCTGTCGGTACCCTCCGGACATGAGTCCTCTGGGGATGTACTCTCTCGGGGAGAGAGGTCTCCAAGGGAGCATGTCGTTTGAGTGTGATAAAATTAGTTGAAATTGGTTACAAATGAGGTACAAGGGGGGTATATATAGGCCCCAAAACATTCAAAAAGACTAAAGAGCCCTAGCTACGGCCGTCCGATTGAGGGGCGTTGACACCATTTCACCGGCCAAAGGGCTTGGATGCTTGACAAGTGTCCTCTCTAGTTCCCAGGCGCTCTTGACGTCACCCGCACGTGACCACGCATGCCCTCGCACAAGAGGCCTCCGTGACCTATCCCGGAGAACATCCGGGATTTCTCACGGAGGACGTCCAGGACTTTCCCTGGTAGTTCCCTGGGACTTTTCCTGATAGACGTCCAGGATTTTGCCCGGTGAATGCTCGGGATTTTGCCCGATGAACGTCCGAGATTTCTCACGGAGATCGTCCGGGACTTTCACCAGTAGTCCTCCGGGACTTTTCTCGGTAGACGTCTGGAATTTTTCCCAGTGGACGTCCGGATTTGTCACAGTCTTCTTCGGGAGACCTTCGTGGCTCTTCCTAGGAGGCCTCCGTGGTATCTCATGGGAGGCATCCAGGGTTTGCCACAGGAGGCGTTCGGGGCTCAGAGAGATGCCCATTGGTCTTCTACAGTAGTTCTCAGTGCCTTTTCCAGAGAGGCCTCTGTGATACTCCACGGGAGGCGTTCGGGGCTCGAAGAGATGCCCATGGTATTCTACAAGAGACCTCCACGACTCTTCCCAGGAGGCGCCCAGGACTTTGCCCGGTGGCCCTCCGGGATTTTCCACGGGGTCCCTCCAGGACTTTTCTCAGGAAGCGTCTGGGATTTTCCCCAACAGTAGCCCCCGAGATCTCCGGGGACACATGGTATCCCCAGAAGGTATGCGTAGAACTTGGCCCCGGGCGACGCTTCGCCCTTCGGGACACACCTCGAGCCACACGCGACACTTCAGCTCCCAAGCTATTTACCTGCGCAAGCCCTCAATTCGCACTCACCCGTACGTCGTCTCGATCCTCGCACGACCCTTTGATGTCCGCATAATGGTTTGAATCGACGGCCCAGATGAATCCGGGGACACATGGCCTCCATCCGAGACCCCCTCTGTCGCTTATAAATAGGAGGAGGGGGGCCCGGCCCGGGACGCAACTTCCATCTTCAAACCCTCGCTCTCCCGATAGCGCGCTTTTGCTCTCCCGGTAGCTTTGTTTCCCGGTAGCTCGATCCCCCAGTAGTTCCATTTCAACTTCTCCGGATGCTCCCACTTCCTGGTGATGGCACCGAAAAGCCGAACTAAGGCGTCAGAACTGACACCGGGTGGTAGTCACCTCCGATTTCCTCGGGGCTACCGAGTTCTCCCCCCGAGACCTCGAGATCTTCCTCGACCAGAAGTTCTTCCCCGTCGATGACATCCGGATCCCCGGGCTGGAGGAGTTGGCATCAAGCCCCCGGGAAGGAGATGTGGTGGCCTTCGACGCATTTGTGGAGGCAGGGCTCCGGCACCCAGTGCATCCACTGCTCCGGGAGTTTCTTCGAGAGTATGGCCTCGCACTCAAACACCTCACCCCGAACACCCTAGTCCGGATGGGGTTGTTCGTGTGGTTGTGCGAGACAGCCACCAAGGAGAAGCCTAACCTCCGGCTCCTCCAATACTTTTACGAACCCTCGACGAGGGGGCCGTCGGTGACGAAGGGCAGCCTGAAGTCCGCCTTCGGCTCGGTCATGATCCAACTCATGTCGGGCCGGACAGACGAGTACCCCGTCCAGGCCTCACAGGACCATTGGGGGGACTGGCTCCGGAGGTGGTTCTACCTCCGGGTGAGTGACCTGGAGGTGACCTATTCATCAGAGCCATCGACCTACAGCTGGTCAACCGACCCGGTGGCTCTGGAGTGGACGGAGCGGGAGATGGACCTCCTTACCTGGATGGCGGATGTCCGATTCTGGAGGTCCATGCGGGACCTTTCGGAGGAGCTAGCGCTTCTACGGGTGGCGGCATTCAGCTTGCGCCGGGGGACAGGGGTGAGCGCGGCTCACCGCCCGCCCCGGACGATGGTAGACCAATGTAAGTGCCTGGGCTCAAGTTCCTGGAGAGGGGGTAGCTCCCAGGAGGTAGCGATTAGAAATTATCTAAGTCCTTTTTCTTCTTTGCAGTCCGATCCTACGACGGCTCCCAGGAGGTGGCGGTCAACCTCCTCGGGAGGTACTACACAGATGAGCACGAGCGGGTCATGCGTGTCATCGGGGAGGGCCCTCCCCAGAACCTCGTGGCGGAGGACTTCGGCCTAAAGCTCCCCGGCTGGGTGCCCCTCCCCACCCCTAGCTCGCACAAGAGGGGGAAGGAGGCAACCGGGGGGCCTTCAAAGCGCGCTCGTGCGAAGAGCCCCGTGAAGGCCCGAGCAAAGCCCCCAGGCCCCTCGGCGGGAACTCCCACGAAGACGACGGTGAGGGCAACGACCATGCCCCCGATGGCATTGCCGGCGACTCCGGCTGCTCCATCTCCAACAGCGCTACCAGCGACCCCATGGGCTGCGTCCCTGATGGGGCTACCGATGACCCCGGTGGCCGTGTCCCCGGGTGCGGGTCCCTCCGGGCCATCCGGAGGAGTAGCGGCCAGGGAGGGCCAAGAGTCAGACTTGGAGATGTATGCTCCCACCCCTTCTCCAACACTGGTGGCCCCGATGGTTCACCCGCAACCACCACGTGGAGGGGTCTCCGTCCGGTTCAAGACCCCGGGGGCCCTCGCGATGGCTACCTTCACGGCCCCGGAGGTCCCCCCCCCCCCCCGGCAGCGTCGGCACCTCCCCCGCCCAAGAAGGGCAAAGGGCGCTTCGTCCACCCTGGGGTCCCGAGCCCGCTGATGGACCTGACGTCTTGATCCTCTGAAGGCGGGCCCCGAAGGATGGCCCGATGGCCGGCGGGCTGGCCTACCGGGGCAGTCTCCCCCAGGGCGTGCCGGGGGAAGGATGCGAGGAGGTCATCTCAGCTAGACTTCGGGTAAGCACTTCTCACCGAGGCTTTAGGCCTTGGGCTTTTGTTTTGCTTAACACCTCTTTTTTTTTAGTAGACTGTGAAGCTGGTCCGGGAGTTTGAGGCGCAGGTCTCCGAGCTTCTCCAGGCCACCGAAGAAGTGCTAGCCTCCGAGCGCGCTGAGGAGAGGGCTCTCAGGGACTTGGCGGCTGAGCACTTTGGGAAGGGCGAAGCACTCGGGGAGCTGGAGGCGACCCGGGCGCATTTAGTGGTGGTTGAGGACACCACCTCCCGGCTCTGGAAGGAGCTACGCGCCGGGCGGGAGGCCCTCTGGGAGGTGGAGGCAGCGGGCGCCCTCGCGGTCACTACTGGAGGGAAGATGATCCACTCCGCCATAGAGGAGCTCTGTTGCATCTAGGCCATTATGCCTGATTTTGATGATTAATTAAAACAAGTGTTTCAGACTAATTGGGTTTTTGAGCTATTTGGATACAGAGTCCTTTTGGCCAAGAGATGCAAGATGATCAAGACAGGAACTCAGGTGAACCCAAGTATAAAAGATGAGACGCAAAGTTGCGAGATTCAAGTTGGAAAAGACCTGAGGTAAAATGAGTCTTTATTTTTTACCGATCTCGGTGTTTGGAGTCTGATCAATTTAGAGATTTGCTTCTTAGTTTTAACTGTACTATAAAGAGGAGTTGCAAATTCTCTCTACATTTCCAGTATAAACCGAGAAACTTTTAGGTCATTGCATTCATTCCTTTCGGTTGGATTTGTTTGGTTTTTCAGATGAGTTTTTGGCAGCATAACTGTTTTTTGCTTGTTCTAGAAAGATATAGGCTGATCTGTGTTTTTCTTCTGTTGACAAAAAAATAGCTCTTTAAATTATCTTTCAAATGAGCTATAAAATCTTCAATCGAATCTCTAGATCAAAAGTTATGGATGTTTTTATCCACCCTAAAAGTCAGCATGTGATGCTGACAGTCAGCCAGAATATCAGTTTGTTTAACTGCCATTTGTCCAGAGAGCATTTTTTTGAGCAAAATTTTTTTTGCCTATGCTGACTGTCAGCATGAGTTTCGACCTCGAACTGTTTGTTTTGTTAGTTTGTTTTAACTTGTCATTTTTGTGGTCGATGCTGACTGTCAGCATGTGATGCTAGCTGTCAGCATGAGCTATCAGATTCATATATGCCCACAAACGGTTAGGTAAGTTTTATCTGTGATTTTTGTCGAGCTGTGGTTGTGGTCGCCGACTGTCAGTATGTGCTGTTTTGTTTGCTTTTTCGACCTCAAACGGCTAGCTGAGTTTTCTCCGTAAATTGCTTCTTATTGGTCGTGGCCTATGCTAACTGTTAGCATGCACTATCACTTTTCAGCTCGAGAACAACAGCTCTTTTGTTCATTTGGGCTATAAATAGAGGCTTTGAGCAGATGTTTTACACACCAAGCAGCCTCCTTCTCTCATATACACTTGAGCATTTGTTTTTGAGATAAAAATCTTGATCTTTTGATCAAGTCGTGAGTTTTGTGATCCACCGAGTGTTCTGTTCACATCATTTGCATACTTAGAGTTTCTCAGTGATTGTTGGAGGTCTAGATATGACCTTGCAACTTATTACTCTTGGTGAACGCCCTCACCTAGACGGTTTGGTGGCGTGGCCGTTGATCTCTCATGTTCGAAGATTGTTGGAGAGACTCGGCGTGATTGTAAAAGGCATCGATGCTCGCCTGTCCAGAGTGGACAAGGAGCAACCACTAGTGAGAAATATCCTTCGTGGATATTGAAGCAACACTCATTCATTTGAGTGCTTCAACGAGTAGGGGAGACCAGGCGAGTCTCCGAGACCTCGGGAAAAATCCTTGTGTTTTTTTCTCTTCCTCTCTAATTTTAGCTATTATTCAAAGTGTTTGATTCTTCATCTTTGCAAAAGTTGTTTTTATTTGAAGTTTTTAAAAGCCTCCTATTCACCCCCCTTTAGTTAGCATCCTCGATCCTACACGTGGTATCAGAGCGTGGTCTCTCAATTAAATAGGCTTTACCGCCTTAAGAGAGGATGACGTCAAATGAGTGTTTTCATCTCGGTCATACCGGTCGTGCCCCTATCTTTGATGGGACTAACTATCCTTATTGGAAAGTGCGCATGTCAGTATTTCTAGCGGCCATTGGGCTTGATGTTTGGGACATAGTTAAGCTTGGGTTTACTCCTCCGGATGATCCAGCAAGTCACTCCGATGACGACAGGAGAAACTTCCAGTTAAACGGCCGTGCTAAAAATGCTCTCTTTGCCGGTTTGTCCTTAAATGAGTTCAACAGTGTGAGCAATCTTACCACCGCTCACAAGGTTTGGACTACCCTCAAGGAAATATATGAGGGCACTACTAAAGTCAAAGAGGCAAAGTTGCTCATGATAAGGCAACGATACGAGACATTCACCATGTCATCAACCGAGTTCGTGGATTCCATGTTTACTCGGTTGAACAACATTGTGAATGAACTCAAGGGGCTAGGAGTTGTTTTTACTGACATCGATATTGTGAGAAAAATGCTTAGAGCTCTTCCAGAAAGTTTTGACACTCTAGTGACGGTACTCACCAACTCCGACCCGTCGACCACCACACCTATTGATCTCTATGGGAACTCATCACCCATGAGATGCATCGAAAGGAGAAGAAGGAAGCGGTCCAACCTTTGGAGACGAAAAAGAAGGCGTTGGCTTTCAAAGCCGGCTCCAAAAATGACTCAAGCGATGGTTCTTCCGATGAGGATCTAGCTCTTATGGTAAAGAACACTCAAAAACTTCTTCGCAGGTTGCACAAGAAGCGAGTCAACATCGACACACGACCAAAGGGGTCAAAGCAATCAAACTTCAAGGACATCATATGCTATGGATGTCACGAAAAAGGATATATAGCCTCAAGATGTCCAAATAAGAGCAAGACTTGGGACAAGAAGAATAAATTCTTCAAGAAGAACAATGGTGAAACCAAAGAAGCCTGCTTCAGAGAATGGATGTCCGGAGGAGAGAGCTCCGATTCCAACTTGGATGATGAAGGAGGTTGTTCCAAGAAGCTAGCTGGACTAGCTCTCGACAACATTAACGCATCAACAAGTTCATCCCTTTGTCTTATGGCTAAAGGTGATGAAAAGGTATATTCTCATGTTCCTTCATATGATGAACTTGTTGAAATGATCACTAAATTAAATGATGTTTTTGGAATCACAAAAAAGAAGTATAGAGCAATTAAAGAAGAACATTCTTCTTTGCGCACTCAATGCTCAAAGCTAAAAGATTCATATGAAAGTCTTCTCATTAAAGATATCACTAATGCACCATCTAAGGTGGATGTAGCAATTTCTTGTGATCTAGATGATAATTTTCCTTATGCTATCCCTCAAAATGATATGACTACTAGTGGTCAAAATTCTTGTGATATGTCATGTGCTTCAAATGAAATAATTTTAAATGAAAATAATGAGATTAAGGCACTAATTGAGAGCTTAGAAAAGGATTAGAAAATTGTTACAAAGGAAAAGTATCTCTTGATCTTATTCTTAGCAAACAAAAATGCTCATTTAGAAATGAAGGACTTGGATACTTTCCAAATAAAGGAAAGAAACAAAATGCAAAAACCATCTTCATAAATGCATGCAACAAATTTTGCTTTAAATGTCATGAAACAGGTCATTCACATGATGCTTGCCCTTTAATGACTTCAAATTATTTTGATGCTTGCGACATGCTTCAAAGGTCAAAGAAAGGATATGCAATAGCAAAGTTTGTTGGTGCACCCATGTTAAATAAAAAGAAGAAATCAATTTGGGTTCCCAAAACTTTGATCGCTAACATCAAAGGACCCAAAAGGGTTTGGGTATCTAAAAAGACTTGATTCTTTTGTTTTTGTAGGTGAACTATAAGACCAGTGGAAAACATTGGGTGCTAGATAGCGGATGCTCCGAACACATGACCGATAACAAAAAGCTGTTCACCTCATTGGAAGACAACTCAAGTGAAAACCAAAAGATCACCTTTGGCGACCATCATCAAGGAAATGTGGTAGGCTTGGGTAAAATTGCAATATCCAATGATCTCTCAATTTCAAATGTTTTACTTGTTGAATCTCTGAACTTTAATTTGCTTTCCGTTGTACAAATTTACGATCTTGGATTTCGTTGCGTATTTTATCCTAAAAATGTTTTAGTTGAAAGTTTGAAGGACAATTCTTTGATTTTCAAAGGCTTTTGTTTTGGAAATCTCTATCTTGTTTAAAAAGTGCCGTTTTAAATGGTGAGATATCTGAACTAGTCTTGTGGAACAACCTCCCGGTTTTGAAAATTCAAAATTTCCAAACCATGTGTTTAAACTATCTAAGGCTCTCTATGGTCTCAAGCAAGCTCCTCGAGTTTGGTATGAACGACTTAGAGACTTTATTTTATCAAAAGGTTTTAAAATTGGAAAGGTAGACACAACGCTTTTTACAAAAATGATTGAAAAAGATTTATTCATATGTCAAATATATGTTGATGACATTATTTTTGGGTCTACAAATGAATATTTCTGCCATGAGTTTGGAGAAATGATGTCTAGGGAATTTGAGATGTCAATGATCGGTGAGCTAAGCTTCTTCCTTGGACTACAAATCAAGAACTCAAGAACGGAACGTTCGTGAGCCAAACCAAGTATGTGAAGGACTTGCTCAAGCGCTTTGGGATGGAAGATGCTAAAGCAGTCAAAACTCCCATGGCCACTAATGGACATCTTGTATGGACAACAACGGAAAAGCGGTTGATTCTAACTTTATAGATCTATGATTGGTAGCCTGCTTTATCTCAGTGCATCTAGGCCTGACATCATGTTTAGTGTTTGCTTATGTGCTAGATTTCAGTTAGCCCCTAAAGAATGTCATTTGATTGCTATTAAAAGAATCCTTAGGTATTTAAAATGCTACCCCAATTTAGGTCTTTGGTATCCGAAAAATACAAACTTTGAATTAAATGGTTATTCGGATTCAGATTATGCTAGTTGTAAGATTGATAGAAAAAGTACATCTGGTAGTTGTCAACTTTTGGGGAGATCACTAGTATCTTGGTCATTTAAGAAACAAAATTCCGTTGCTCTCTCCACCGCCGAAGCAGAGTATGTGTCGGCAAGTAGTTGTTGTGCTCAAATTTTGTGGATGAAGCAAACATTTCTGGATTATGGAATTATATTTGAGAAGTGCCACTCTTGTGTGATAATGAAAGTGCCATTAAAATTGCTAATAATCCTGTTCAACACTCTAGAACTAAGCATATTGAAATACGGCACCATTTTATAAGAGATCATGTGGCGAAAGGGGATATAGATGTAAGTTATATCAGAACTAAGTTGCAACTAGCAGATATTTTCACTAAACCCCTAGATGAGACTAGATTTTGCTTTATCAGAGGTGAATTAAATATTATTGATATTTCAAATGCTAGTTGATATGTTATAAGTATTAAAATATATTTTATTCCCTCTCTGGTCAAAATTTTCTGCCTAGTCGAAGTGGTTGCCCATGCTGACTGTCAGTTCCTTGCTTAGGAGCCTGGTCGTAGCCTCTAGTCGAAGTCATTGACCATGCTGACTGTCAGCGTCATACACTGACTGTCAGTTATATGCTTCAGCATTTGGTCGTAGCCTCCGGTCAAATCAGTGACCCACACTGACTGTCAATTTCAAAACCTAGGTCTTTGTGCTAATTGTCAGTGCTTCACACTGATTGTCAATGTCAAAACCCTAGTTTTTCAGCTGACTGTCAATATAACATACTGACTGTCAATGTGTGTCCCCTAAGCCCAAAACCCTCGTTTTTGTTCACGTCTCCTCGCCTCCTCCTCTTGCGGTCGTTGCCTCCTCTCGCCGCTATTTCTCACCATCCCACTGCACCTCACCGTGCCTAGCCTCACCTCGCCGCCATTTTTATCGCACCCCACCGTGCCACAGCTGTGTCAAGTCACCGTCGCCGTGCCATCTGTTCACCGGTACTTCTCGCCGGCACTACACCACTTCGTTGCCGCCGCCATGCCTCGCAGTGCCGCACCTCGCCAAGTCTCGCCCTTTCTCACCGGCTGCTCTCTCTGGTTCTGCTCACCGTCGTCATCACTTCGACGTTCGTCGGCTTCCTCCTCAGAGGTCCTTTCCTCATCTCTCTGTTTTTCTGTTGAGCCATGTCTGATCAACCGCCCTCTTCTCGACACGTTGCCCGTCGAAAAAACGCTGCAAACAGCAGTCGTTCAATGGGTCAGCCGTCTGAGTCCCATTCTTCGCCTCCACCCGAGCATGTCCCGGTGGATTATTCCCCGTGGCACGCGAGTCGCCTCCACACCCTTCGCTCCACAAACCCATATCTGCTACCGCGTCCCACTAGTCATGACACTTGCAGTGTTCTCACTTTCTACACAAACCTTCATCTTGACCTCTAGACCAGCATCTATTGCTGTGTCCCCATCTTTGTTCACCGCTCCCTATCTTGGCAGACAATTGCCTCTCGCACAGGCATCGTCTCCCTGGCGGACTCTTTCGCTTCTGTCGAGATTAGAGATCTTGTCTCTGATTCCTCTCTTCACTGGGCTGATGAGCCCATCCACCAGTTCTACGCCACTATCTTCATCTCTCCCCAGCACGACTCACTGACCTTCATGACAGGCCTCCAGGTCCACACTGTCGTGAAGGAGCAGTTTGAGGCCACTCTTAGTCTTGTCCGTCTTGCTTCTGGATGCCAACTCCACACACTCCCTGATCTCAAGCATTGGGAGGTGGCCATGCTTTACTCCGGCCCCTTTGAGCTCCGTCACATTGCTGGCCTGCACGGCGATGTTGACCTGGCCCTGAGGATCCTCCGTCTCACTTTGCTTCCGATGACCGGAGACAGGGCCGATTACTTATCTTGCTCTCCATGTTCTGATTTTCATCTTCCGGGAGGAGCCATTCGACATTGCTGATCTCCTCATTAGTGATATTCAGCATGTTATTCTTGCCCCGCGTCGCCATCTGGTGTATGCTCCATACATCATGGCGATGCTTCTACACATCCGAGCCGTTGACACTGAGCTTCCTTGCCATCCTCTGGTCTTCTACCGGTCGGGTCAGGCTGATCGCCGTCTTGATGCTCGGCTTGCAGCTGCACCTGGGCCCGCCTCTCCCGAATCTGATGATGATGCTGCTGGTGAGTCGGGAGATGAGGCTGCAGATCAGGCAGGTGATCCAGTTCCTACTGGCGACACGAGCACCGAGTCCTCCTCCTTCGCTCAGCTCCAGGCCTCCTTGGATCTGTTGCTCCAAACTCAGCAGTAGATTCTGCGTACTCAGGAGGACCATCACCAGATCCTGGTTTGCCTTCAGGCTCAGCGGGAGCAAATCATGAGTCACTTCGCATCGTCAGCATCTCCTGTCCCTCGCAAGAGGGCCTGCCCGGCTGCTTCCTCGCCGGGTACAGCTTCAGATGCTGCACCGGCCCCTGCTGCTCCAGTCTCTGCTGCTCCAGCTTCTCCAGCCGTCGACCCGACTGGATCTCCTACAGGCTCCAGAGATACAGCTGTTCTAGGTTTCTCTAGTGAGCAGGATTAGGCTGCAATTTATAGTTTCTGGGTCGGCTCCCGCCTTTTTGTGCTTGATGCCAAAGGGGGAGAATTATTGTGTTTGCCTTTTATGTTTTGATATTTTGTATGACCATTTATGATTGGCTCTTATTGGTATTTGATGATATATGTATGGATGTTTGGTTTTTGTTGGTATATGTCGACATATATGATGATATCATTTGAGTTTTATTGTTTGCTATATGATGATGTTATTTGGGCTTGCTGATCTGGACTTATCATTGTGATGATACATATCATATATTATTTGTGATCTCATGCATACACTCAGCGGGAGTCATTGATTTTATTATTATCGAACACTTGTTCTCATCAATCATCAAAAAGGGGGAGATTGTTGCATTTAGGCCATTATGCCTAATTTTGATGATTAATGAAAACAAGCGTTTTAGACTAATTGTGTTTTTGAGCTATTTGGATATAGAGTCCTTTTGACCAAGAGATGCAAGATGATCAAGACAGGAACTCAGGTGAACCCAAGTATAAAAGATGAGACGCAAAGTTGCAAGATTCAAGTTTCAAAGGACCTGAGGTAAAATGAGTCTTTATTTTTTACCGATCTCAGTGTTTGGAGTCTGATCGGTTTAGAGATTTTCTTCTTAGTTTCAACCATACTATAAATAGGTTTGCAAATTCTCTCTACATTTCCAGCATAAACCAAGAAACTTTTAGGTTATTGCATTCATTCTTTTCGGTTGGATTTGTTTGGTTTTTCAGATGTGGTTTTGGCAGTAGAAGTTTTTTCCTTTCCTAGAAAGATCTATACTGATCTGGGTTTTTCTTCTATTGACAAAAATATAGCCCTTTAAATTATATTTCAAATGAGCTATAAAACTCTTCAATCGGATCTCTGGATCAAACGTTATAGTTGTTTTTATCCATACTGACAGTCAGCATGTGATGCTGACAGTTAGCCTGAATGTCTGTTTGTTTAACTGCCATTTGTCCAGAGAGCATGTTTTTTGAGAAAAAAAAATTTTGTCTATGCTGACTATCAGTATGAGTTTCGACCTCGAGCTGTTTATTTTGTGAGTTTGTTTTAACTGGACATTTTTGTGATCGATGCTGACTGCCAACACGAGCTATCAGTTTTCATATACGACCACAAACGGCTAGCTATGTTTTATCCATGATTTTTGTCACGCTGTGGTTGTGGTCGCTGACTGTCAGTATGTGCCATTTTGTTTCTTTTTTTGACCACAAACGGCTAGCTGAGTTTTCTCCGTAAATTGCTTCTTACTAGTCGTGGCCTATGCTGACTGTCAGCATGCACTGTCACTTTTCAGCTTAGGCACAATGTCTCTTTTGTTCCTTTGGACTATAAATAGAGGCTTTGAGCAGATGTTTTACACACCAAGCAGATCAAGTCGTGAGTTTTGTGATCCATCGAGTGTTCTGTTCGCATCATTTGCATACTTAGAGTTTCTCGGTGATTGTTGGAGGTCTAGATAAGACCTGCAACTTATTACTCTCGGTGAACACCCTCACCTAGACGGTTTGGTGGCATGGCCATTGATCTCTCATGTTCGAAGATTGTTGCAGAGGCTCGACGTGATTGTAAAAGGCATCGGTGCTCGCCTTTCTAGAGTGGACAAGGAGCAACCACTAGTGAGAAATATCCTTTGTGGATATTGAAGCAAGACTCATTCATTTGAGTGCTTCAACGAGGAGTAGGGGAGACCGGGCAAGTCTCCGAGACCTCGGGAAAAATCCTTGAGATTGTTTTCTCTTCCTCTCTAATTTTAGCTACTATTCAAAGTGTTTGATTCTTCTTCTTTGCAAAAGTTGTTTTTATTTGAAGCTTTTAAAAGCCTCCTATTCACCCCCCCCCCATAGTCGGCATCCTCGATCCTACAAGATCGACCTTGAGCTTAAGGCGGAGGGAAGGTCCAACCCGGATCCGTCGTTGATTCATCAGGCCACTTATTTCCACGATATGTAGGTCTCCCTGATCCTGGTGGCGGCCGATGTCCAGGCCCGGGGCCTTGCCGTTCTGGCGATCACCCTTGTGACCTCTCTCATCAAGCTCCACGGGGAAGGCACCCGGCTCATCAGGGAGCTGCTCCCCCAGAGCTTCCCCGGCTACTTCGAGGCACGGCAGGGGGAGCTCGAGGACCTAACTGGGATCCTCTTCGATCGGGTATCTGGAGCTATGGAGTGGGGGAGTGTGCCCCCGGCGGAGTCGGCAACGTCGACAAAGAATCCCTCGGGGGGACAACCATGGGCGAGTATGAGCTCCCCGACCCCCCCCCCCCCCCCCGCCCCGTCTTTAGATAGATTTTGCTTATTAGGACTTTTGTTCCCGGTAGCTTCTTAGAGGAAGCCCCGGAAAGATTTGTAAATCCTTTGATTAATGAAATGAAATCTTTTGCTAAATCTTGTCCAGTTGTGGTCAAGCGTCTCGTGGACTAACTCCCAAGAGGGAGTTCCCCATCCCCGGGTGGCATAGCCCGGAGAGTGCCCAAGCGGCCTCTACATTGTTGAGCCTCGCCACTAGGGGGTATGCCAGTGACCCAGCCCCTGGGCTTCTTTTCAAGGGCGTGCCGGTGAGTGCTCTTCGGGAGCCAATCCTGCTGCGGTGGCTCCCGGAGTGGCACTTGGAAAATTATGAAATTGTCGTGCCGAGCTATCCCCTCCGAAGCCAGGCTCCCGGAGGGTTCCGCCACTTCAAATACACCCTCCGGGCGGCTATGAATATTGACCGGAGGACCTTCTCTGGGGCGCCTTCCGGAGGGTTCGGAGCTTATACAAGGATCTCCCCTGGGAGCTTAGGAAAGGTCTCCGAGACTACTGGGCGTAGTTGCCCACCGATGGGGGTTGTCCTCCGGGATAGTTTCCCATGGGAGCCTAACTCCCCGGGTTGTATCTTGTAAGCGCCTGGGCTTTGTCCCGGGGACACCCTAGCCCACCGGAGGAGTTGTCCCCCGATTAAATGTTGTATTAATAAAGCTATCTGAGTTTGCTTGCTGGTTGAATTTGCTTGAGGTTGCTTGAACGTTGTCTTCAAAATTTTCCAAAAATTCTTCTCCTGTCTGGGCCCAGGTTATCCCCCCCCCCCCAGCGAGGTGCGACTTGGCGCCGCACACTGTGGGCAAGGAACAAAAACGCCCGGACGCCGATAACTACCTGGGTCCCCCAGTCGCCGTGAGAACGGGATGCCGCTAGAGAATTTCCTGGTCAAAAAATTCCAGAGACCGGTGAGAAATTCCCCTGGTCGCCGTGAGATCGGGGAGCCAGTAGAGAATTTCCCAGTCGAAAAATTCCAAAGGCTGGTAAGAAATTCCCCAGTCGGCGTGAGAACGGGGAGCCGGTAGAGAATTTTCTGGTCGAAAAATTCCAGAGGCCGGGAATCCCATGGCCCATAGAGGGGAACCCACTCCCGGAGGAGGATGAGCCAATGACCCGTAAAGGGATAAAGCCCCTCCCAGAGGAGGGTTCCGTGACCCGGCAGCGAGTGTGGAGTATTTGAGGGGGGACTAGTCTCTCAAAGTGACTCGTTACCACAATTCATGAGAACTAGGTTGCCGCTTACCCCCTCAGTCCATGGAGGGTTACTGTAAGCCGCCCTACGGGAGCGGGGCTCCCCTCGTAGGGGCTTTTAGGCTACGATAGCCTACGTCCTCCCGGGGAGGGCATCCTTGTGAGGAGGGCATTCTCACAGAGGGCATCTCCTTGGAGATGGCAAGTCAAGAATCTGCAAAGATTTCCAGTTGAACAAAAAAAAAGAACCATCTGTATTGATAGAAATTGAAATACAACACCTCCCCCAGCAGAACTGCGGTGGGGGAGGGAACAATGAATACAACGCCTCCCCCCGCGTAATCGCGGCGGGGGAGGGAATGGTGAATACAGTGTCTCCCCCTGTGAAGTCGCAACGGGGGAGTAAGCCCGGAGGCTAGACGTAAAACTTGCGGAGCAAGTCTACGTTCCAAGTATGCTTCAGCTCCTGGCCTACAAGGTTGGAGAGCTTGTAAGCCCCCAAGCCCAAGACCGAAGATATCCTATATGGACCTTCCCACTTGGGGGAGAGTTTGCACTAGGCCTGGAGGTCAGTCACGCGCTTGAGGACTAGCTCCCCAAGGCGGAAAGCTCTCTCGTAGACGCACTGGTTGTACGCACGTGCCATCTCGCGCTCATAGATGCATGGCGGAGGAGCGCTCGGTCGCGCTCTTCCTCGACGGGGTCGATCTCCAATCGCTAGTTCGCTTCGTTGGTTTGGTATGCTGCGGTCGTAGCCCCGTCTAAGAGCTCGACCCACAGCGACTGAAAATCGATCTCCGAGGGGGGACCGCTTTAGCCCCGTACACGAGTGAGAAGGGCATACTCCCTGTTTCTCGACTCGGGGTCGTGCGCATGGAGCAGAGGATACTCAGGAGCTCCTCCGCCCATGCGCCCATCCTGGAGGCGGCCTGCTCGAGTTGCCAGCGCAATCCCTGTAGGATCACACTGTTGACCCTTTCGACAGCTCCGTTGCTCTGGGGATGAGCTACTGAAGCGAAGTGGAGGGTAACCCCCAAGCCTTCGCAATACTCCCGAAACTACGCCGAGTCGAATTGGGTCCCGTTGTCGACGGTGATTTCTTGGGGAACCCCAAAGCGACATACGATATTTTTCCAGAAAAACCACTGTACTGCACGGGAGGTAATGCTAGGCAAGGGCTCAACCTCCACCCACTTGGAGAAATAATCCACTGCGACCACCGCATACTTGTAGCCCCCAGGTGCTGGGGGGAAAGGACCAAGGAGGTCCATCCCCCAACGTGCAAAAAGGGCCAAGTGATGGGGATGGTCCGCAACGTCGCGGAGGGCAGTCTGGCACCCTTTGCCATTTTCTGGCAAGCCTCGCACACGGAGACAAGATCTTGCGCATCTCAGACCACTGTAGGCCAATAGAAGCCTTGGCGGAGGACCTTCGTTGCGACTAAGCACGGGGATAGCTAAGACCCGCAGCTCCCCAAGTGGATGTCCTCGAGGAGCCGAAGTCCTTCTATTCGCGGGAGGCAGCGGAGTAGGGACGAAGCCCCCCGCTTGTAGAGCTTCCCCTCCAGTAGGAGATACACCCGTGCCTTGTCACGGAGGCACTTCACCTCGGTGTCGCTGGGAGGCTCCCCCTCCCCCCTTATGAAGGAGACTAGAGGATCCATCCAGGATGCGGCCCGGACGATCTCAGAGACTTCCGAGTCACGGGACTCAGGGTCTGCGACTGGAGGGGTCACTGAGGGCTTCGCAATGATCTCAAGAGAGGCGCCCCTAGGAAGAGGTTCCCGGGCGCTGGCTGCCAGGGCCAGGGCGTCAGCACGGTTGTTATGCCGGGCCCTCGAAGTACTTCTCCATCTTGCGCACCTCCCCCAAGTAGAGGCTCAGGTTTGCATCATGGCACAAGTAGGACTTGTCCATTTGGCAAACCATGAGTTGGGAGTCTCCCTTGACTAGGAGGCGGTGGATCCCTAGAGAGCGCGCAAGGCGCAGCCCCAGGAGCAAGGCCTCATACTCGGCAACGTTGTTCGTAGCAGGGAACTTGAGCCTCACCGCGTACTCCAGCGCCCTTCCCTTAGGGCTTCGGAGGACTACCCCCACGCCGGCCCTGGTGAGACACAAGGAGCCATAGAACATGAGCGTCCAATGGTCGTCGCACCGGAGCGGCTCGGCGAGAGTTTCTCCCTCCATCTCAGAGGCGAGGGTCCATTCCGCCACGAAGTCAACAAGGACTTCTCATTTAATGGCGGAACGGCCCATGAGGGAGAGGGAGAAGGGAGAGATCTCGGCTCCCCACTTCCCAATCTGGCCGGTGGCCTCCTTGTTTCGCAGCACCTCCCCTAGGGGGAGAGAAGACAGGATTGTGATGGGGTGTCCCAGGAAGTAGTGGCGAAGTTTCTGAGATGCCATGAGGACGGCATAGAAGATCTTCTCCACCTCCATGTACCGCGTCTTAGCCCCTTGGAGGGCTTCTCTCACGTAGTTTAGGGGCGCTATTGGCTATCCTACTCCTTCACCAGCACCGCGCTTACAACAACCGGGATCGTAGCGAGGTAAAGTAGCAAGGGTTCTTCTGGGGATGGGCTCATGAGCATTGGGGGGCTCGTGAGGTATTTCTTCAGCTCGTCGAAGGCAAACCGCGAGACGAAGTGTAACATCCTGAGTTTTGGGGTGAAAAGTTTCTTTCTTAAAAATTATGCATGCATATGTCTCTTCTAGATCAACCAAATCAGCCTCAGCTTTATTCTGTTCTAGCCCCAAAATCTCCAAGTCTATCCTGTGACCCCAAGTCAAGATCTGACTTTCCAGATTTGATCTATCAGTTATCCTAAACCTAAAAACCTTCAAAACCCAGATTCAATTCCATCTCTAACTTCTAGATTTTTCAACTCCTTTCTGTTTTCGAAAACAGAATATCTTTTACCCTAAGTTTCGGAAATCCAGATTTAATCAAAATCTTAGCCAAGTTCAGACCAGATTATTCTTGGATTATGATCAAGGGTATGCCAATACCTTAATCCAAAAAGTTGGCAGCCAGATTTTACCATCTGAACCTTTTTCGCAAATCAGTCCAAGAGTATCGCAGATCAGTCCTTTTTCCAGATTTTTCCAAAAGCCTAAAAAGGCAAAATGTTGCAAACCATCTCCAAATTCAAATCTGATTCAGGGAACACCTCCCAAATGCTTTTCAACACAAATTTTTCTTTTATGAGTATCTCAAAATCAAACCCTAAATCCCAGAATTCGAAATCAATTGAAATTCAGATTTCAATTACCCTAAAATACCCTATTTTCAGTTCATATCAAAAATCATCCAAACATTTCAAATTTTATCTTCAATCTGTGCCAAATCATCTGTTGAATCAAGTTTGCCAAATCAGCAGAATCAAAATCAGATCAAACCTTCCAAATCTCCAGAATTACAGATCAGTCCAAATCAAGAATTGGAAATTGCAATCAGGTCCTGATTCGACCAGCAGCTGCAATGCACGACCAGAAGCTCGCCGTGCGTTTGCGCCGCGCTTGCTCGCCGCCGGCCACGCCTCGCTTCGCCTGAGCTCGTGCTCACTTGAATTTGCATGTGCACACGCCTCCACGCCCCAGCTATCGCCGTGGCAACGCCGTTGAACAGCTTGCTCCCGTGCACGACCGTTGTCAGCAACTCTTCGCCACGTTGCTGTGCTTTGCCAGCCCTTGTCGCCACTGCCTTGCACCGCCCAACAGCATTGCGTCCCGATGAAGCAATAGTTTGATCAGCAGTCACCTCGCCTGTGCGCCGTCGCGTCACCGCTCACCGTTGTTGCATCTGCGCCCGGCAACTCATGTCAACTGACACCAATTCAATGCTGCTTAATCCTTGCAAGCTTCGCCCTCTGCTCTATTTAAGCCACCAGTACCCTGTGTCATCTCCCCTTCACCAGGACTTAGCCAAATTTCCAAATCTCCTCGCCGTCGTCTTCTTCTCCGGCAAGTCCAGATTGAGGCCTCACGGTGCCAGCACGCCCTGCTGCACCTCTCACCGAATTAACAGCACCAGAAGGTATAGCTTATCTCTCTCATCGTGTTGTACCATCTAATTGAGTTATCTTGCATCCAGTCGCCGGCGATCACCAGAAATCTCGATTGCCCTGTTCCGGCAATGCAGGCCAAATTACTTCGAATCAGCTCTCGATCCTGAGAATAAAGATGATCAGTGACCCATTTCCAGCAAGCCTGTGCATCAAGATCTCCAGATTGAGTTTCAATCAAAGCTTTCCCCATATTTGAGTTTCTCCAGAAACCGGTGATCGTCGCCAGGCCACACCGGCCATCGTCCGACCAAATTGATTGTGCAGATAGCTTTCTCTTACCCTTCTATCACTCCTCAAGCTTGGAATCGAGTTCTTTCGGCCTGTATCAAAAAGCCGCAAATCTCATGTCATCTTCTCCGGTGTAGTTCACCGGAAATCCTTTCCCGGCCATTTCAGCTTCATCCACTTTGTCATTCAGGTGTGCCTCAACTTCCTGAGCATATTTGTCTTCTATCTCAATCTCTGAAACTGACCAGAATTCAAGTTATAGCCATGCCAAGATTTTTGTCCAGTGGCTTCACTGTGCAGTGTCGCCACCACACTTCTCCTTTGAATTCATCATCTTCCAGCCATTTTCAGCTTTGGATCCTGTTGAATGATTTGTTCCTGTTATCAATGCCTACCTCCCAGATTAAGTGGTGCATCATTTGGAGCCCTAGATCAAAAGTTATGCCAAGCCCTAGTTTCTGGCCATGTCAAGATCAATGCCAGACTATGTCAGTCAGTGGCATTAGCCCTTTTCACTCCCTTCCAGATGTGCATTTTGGGCATAACTTTGTCCCTTAGATTCCTGAGGTTGTGATCAGCATTTTCTTCTTCTATCACAACTTGATTTGAGCCCTTGACATGCATTTTATGCTAAACCCTAGCTTTTGACACTATCCCAGTGCATGCCAGCCAATGGCATTGGCCTTGTTTACCCACTTCTGATTGTGCATTTTGAAAGCCACTTTGTCCACTGAATTTGTAGAGTTATGGTCTACATTTTCTTCTACTGTCATAACTTGAGATAAGCTCTCTAGTTTTCCTTGAAGTTATGTCAAAATCTTGATCCGAATGTCAATCTGCTGACATTCGCTATTTTTGATCAAACCAACCACAAAACTGATGTTCTTATTGCAGCCTTGAAATCCTAAGAGCATCCAACATCCATCCTTAGCCAATTCCTTGAAACTCTAGATCTCAACTCAGTTCAGCTTGTAATCTCAATTATCTCCAGTATTGTTCAGTCACTCTTGTAAAGCATATCTGCATATAGATCATAAATCATTTTAATATATATATAAGTAATATTTGTGTGTATTGTTTGGTTTGTCGTCGAGCAGATTCAGAAGCTGAGTTTGAGGACTTCGCTGTTGATCCGTTATCAACAGCTGTATCTTACGACGCGGAAGGCAAGTCATATCCTTGGTCATCTTGAACCTATATTTTAAATGTTTCTAAAACATAACCTTGAATATAGATAATATTGCATGAGAAAGATTGAGAATGGTTGATTTTATGAATTGGCAGTACTAGACTGGTTATCTGTGAAATGTGAAATAAACAAATTTTGAGCCATGAACTATTATATGTATTTATATATTTATATTCATGAAATAAAACCCCTAGCCGTGACCAGAAAAATGGTATGGATGGCGGTAGCACTAGAGGTGCTAAACTGCGAAGGAATGCAGGCACTGAAGGTGCAGGGTTGTGGATGGTCTGGTCACTGGCATATAAGGACTAGAACCTTGTGTTGTGCGTCTAGTGGCATGAACAACGTGCTAACCGCAAGCCTGGTATGGGACAGGCCTGAACAAGTACTTATGTGGATCGCACATGACACCCCTGCTGGAATTGTGTAGTGATGCACGTTTGGGCACGGAGGACGGCTCCCACACATATCACTGAAGGTGATCAAGCACGTTGATCCAGTAATGGAAATATATGAAGGGGTGGAGGTTAGGGTACAGCCTACCACAACTGTGTCTCGCGGAGAGCCACAGGGTCGGGGGTGAATTGTGAGTGATACATAACAAAAGTTCTTGTTATTTCCACGTTGCCGCTCACAATATGAAGTGAGTCAGGGGTCCAATCATTTTGTTATGATAGGAAAGGCTTGAAAGTGGAATATATTGCGGGTAAATTGATACCTCTCTGCAGAGTTAAAAACGCATTCGAATACTCCAAGCTCCCGGGTTTATAGGGGTCTGCTGCGGTGGATTAAATCCACGGGGTGTGACACAAGTACTATTTTCTAAATAAAATGTGTTAAATCAAGATTACCCAAATGACATGTGTTGTCATGATAAGGAGTGCTGCCGTGGGCTGTCGTGTGTCGACGTGTCGCGGTAGTGCTATAATCTAGTGAACATGATTGATGATGTTATATTATGAAAAGTGCTGCCATGAGCTGAAATAAGATGAGATGAGAAAGAAAAAGATTATTTTATAAACATCCATAATTCTTGACTAGTCTAGGTTCATATCATCACTACTATATGTATCTACTCTTACCTATGACTTGCTGAGTACGTAAGTGCTCACCCTTGCAACCTACAAATCAGTAGATGGAGCGTTCAATGATCAAGATGAAGGCGTGGAGAACTTCTTGGATCCAGAAGGAGGAGCGTCAGTTCCGTCATTGCCCTGATGTGTGTTGTTCTGCCGTCTACTTCTCTTTGTGGGTGGGTCACCTATCTTCTGCTGTGTAGTTGTTATTTTGCTAAACCATGTATGCCGTGAAGGCATTGTAATCTTCTTATGTAATATTAAGGCCAGCAAGCCACACTGCTTAAATATTTTGTAAGTTACTCTGTTGCAATGTGAATATACTCCTGTGCTTGACTTATCCTGGGAAGTCAAGGGTATGTGTATGCTATGCATATATGGGACTAGCTGCAGCGAGATAGGTCTCTTCAGGAGTAGTCGTAGTCCCAGTTTCGGGGCGCGACACGAAGTGGCTTAGCGCGGCTAAGCGGCAGGTAAGCCACTGCACGTCTTCCACATAGCGCGGCGGGGGCATGTCCAACAGGGCCCGAATTTTTTCGGGATTGGCCTCTATGCCCTCCTGGGATACGAGGAAGCCAAGCAGCTTCCCCCTGCATGCGCTGAAGGCCAACTTCTCTGGGTTGAGTTTCAACCCGTACTCGCGGAGGTTGCGGAAGGTCTCCACTAAGTCATCGATGTGGGTAGCCACGTGGAGGCTTTTCACGACCACGTCATCAACGTAGACCTCTACGTTGCAGCCGATCTGATCCTTGAAGACCAGTGACATAAGGCACTAGAAGGTTTCCCCAGCATTCTTCAGCCCGAAGGGCATGTGGATGTAATAGAAGGTGCCGAGGGGAGTTATAAAACTTGTCCTTTCCTCATCCTCCCTAGCCATCAGGACTTGATGGTAGCCCAAATACGCGTCGAGGAAGCTCATAAGTCACACCCCACGGTCGAATCAACCAGCTGGTCGATCCACGGGAGTGGGAAGTTGTCTTTTGGGCAACCCTTGTTAAGGTCTGTGAAGTCCACGCACATCCACCACTTGCCGCTCGACTTCTTCACGAGGACGGGGTTCGCTAGCCATTCAGGGTGCAAGACCTCCCGAATGAACCCCGCCTCCCAAAGCCTGGCGATCTCGGTCCTGATGGCATCTTGGCGCTAAAGGGAGAGCTTCCTCAGCTTCTGTTTGACTGGGGGGCGGCTGGCGTTACAGCGAGCTTGTGCCAAATAACGTCCCGGACGACGCCCCGCATGTCGGCGGGCATCCATGCAAAAATGTCAGAGTTTTTGCGGAGGAAGGCCGAAAGTTCCTTCGTGTGCTCTTCGAAGAGGTCCGCCCCGATCTTAACGGTCCTCTCCCTGTCCTCCAAGGACAGCTGGACTCTCCGGAGGTCCCCCTCCGGGCGCGGTTTTGGGAGAGACTTCCCAGAGGGGACGACCGAGGCGTCCGAGGCCGGGGGGAGCCCTCTCCCCCGGGGCCTTGATCAGGTTGATGCTCCCGATCGTTGCAACGGCGCACTCGTAGAGAGTGCGGGCCATGTCCTGGTCGCCTCAAGCAGTGATCACACTGCGAGGCCCAGGGATCTTCATGCAGAGATAGCTCTGATGGATTGCTGCCCCCAGACGGTTGATCGTGGTCCTCCCCATAATTGTGTTCTACGAAGAGGGGAGGTCCACTACGTTGAACTGAACCATCTCCGTCCGATAGTTGTCCGGGGCGCCGAAGGTCATGGGGAGATCAACCTTCCACACCAGGTAGATGGTCTTCCCGAGGACGAAGCCCTGCAAGGGCCTAGCTGCGGCTGCAGCAGCTTTTCATCGACCTGCATTTCCCTGAATGCCTTCAGGTACAGGATGTCGGCGGAGCTTCCGCCATCGACGAGGATACGCGCCAGCTGGCAGTTGTATACGGTGGTGGAGACGATGGGCGCGTCATCATGGGGGAAGTGAACCTCGCGTGCATCTTCCGCTGTGAAGGTGAGGGGGACATCCGACCACTTTGGTGGCTGAGACATGTGTAGCACCCCCACAACCTTTACCTCCCGCGCGTATTCCTTGCGCTGGCACTTGGAGTCTCGCCCCAAGGCAGATCCACCCGTAATGATGTTTATACGCCTTTGCGAGGTTTAGAAGGGGAGCTCTTCGGTTGAGCCCCCTTCCTGTGCTTGTCTCAATTGCTCCCTCGAAGGAGCAGGGAGAATGGGCAAAGTCGGCGGAGGGGGTAAGGAGGCAGGGCTCCCTCCCCCCTGCCCACGCTGGTCTAGGAATGCGGCGAAGTGCTGCAGAAGTTGGTGGCATTCTCAAGTAGCGTGGGTATTGGACTTGTGGAAGGCACACCACACATTGGCTGTGCCCTCCTTGCCTCCCATCACGGGACCTTCCCGGCCGTGGGACGGTTGTTCCCCCCTGGCCCATGGGCTTGGGGAAGGGGCGGTTGCCCTTGCCACCGTCGCGCGAGCCGCCTTTGCCCTCGAGGACAAAGGTGTCCAAAGGCCGTGGCTCGCTGTGGTTGCCCCTCTTGGGACGCTTGCTGGGGGGTCCCTGGCCTCCCGGTCAGCGGGGGGCAAGGGTCCCCTGGTTCTTCTTCCAAAGGTCATCCTCCTCTACCCGAGCATATTCTCGAGCATGGTGAAGAGCTTGTCGGCAGAGGAAGGACAGCTCCGGGAGAGTCTCTGATGGAGCTGTCCGGTGAGAATCCCGCTCTTGCACGCCTCGATGACTGTAGAGTCAGGGACGTGAGCCACTTTCCTCTTGACCTAAGCGAAGCGCTTGAAGAAGCTACGGATGGTCTCCCGCGTCCTCTGCCAGACGGTATAGAGCTGCGACCAGTCCAGGGGACGCAGGTAGTTCCCCTGGAAGTTTACGCAGAACTCGCGCTTGAGTTGCGCGAAGGACTTGATGGAACTGGCCCTCAGGTTGTAGAACCATGAGCGAGCGATTCCAATGAGGTAGAGTGGGAAGCCGTTGCACTGCACCGTCTCATCCCCCCTACCGCTGAGAAGGCCATGGAGTATACCTGCACAAACTCGTAAGGGTCGGCCTCACTGTTGTAGTGTTCGATGTGCGGCAGACGATAGGGCCGCGGCCAGCAGATGCACCGGAGGTGGCGACACAGCAGCTGGTTGGCCCCCTCAACTTCTTGGGGAGAGTCCCGGTTACTATCCCCTTTGACGGGGGACACGCACTCATTGTCAAAGTCGGGGAGGGGTCCCAGTGGCCCACCGGTGCGACGGTAGCATCTCTTCTCCTCGTGGTTAGTCGAGCTAACCTTTTGGATATTCGGGTACCCCCCCGGAGGTGGCAGTGGCTTCTTCGACCAGTCGCTTCCCCCGGTCTAGTCGGGAGCATGGCTCGCTGCGGCCACGAGCCGGGGGGAGTTCTGTTCGGTAATGGGAAAGAGCCTCCCCAGACATCGCAGTGCGCATTCGCTCGACCTCCTCCCGTGTGAAGTAGGTCTGGTCCGTCGGGGGAGGGGGCAGCTGATGCGCGTTGATCGCCGGCCCAAAGGAAGCCATCAGCACGCGGGAAGGGCGCGGTACTGGGTGAGTGTCCGAGGCAACGACGGAAGCGGGTGCAGAGAGAATCCCCAGAACGACTACCGGCCCTGGCGCCAAAGCGTCTCCAGGCGTTGGCCCGGGGAGACCCCCAGATGGGTGGGTGGCCGCGGGCGCGGGGAAGGCTCCCAGCGTGGGGGGACCCCTGGCGAGGGGAAGGTTTTTGGTGAAACTGCAGCAGCCTGCGGAGGTTCCAGGCCCGATGCCGGAAAGCCTCCAGGGACGGGGAAGGTTCTGGGCATGAGTCGGCCTCCCGGCGCGGGAAACATCCCCGGCCAAGGAAGGCTCTGGGCGTGGGCAAGCCCCTTGGCACGGCAAATATCCCCAGTGCGGGGAAGGCTGCTGGGTGCCCCATGAAGAACGGAGGTGGCGCCCCCATGAACGGGTGCATAGGCGGGTACAAAGGAGCCGGAGGCCACGCTAAGACGCGCAATAACTCCTCCATGGTATGTTGGCTACGGAGTTGCCCCTCGACCAAAGCCCCGAGCAAGGGGTCCCCAGAGGCCGAGACCACCGGTTGAGGGGCGCTAGGCCCCGCAAGCGTAGTCGCGATCGCCGAGTCGGTACCGGAGACACCTCCACTGGAGATTTTGGGGGGAGGTAGTGGCACCTCTCCCCGGGTGTCCCCGGGTGGTAGGGACGTTACAACAGCATCCTCTAGAGGAGGCGGCACCAGGTCGCTAGGACCGGCACCAACAGAAAGGGAGAGGGCTTTAGCTCTCGTTCTTGGGGGAGCCATGGCAATTCGTCACGAGTCCCCAAGGACGGTGCCAACTGTCATGGTATAAAATACACCGCCGGAAGGTTTCATGGAAAGACTTGAAATGGGAATGACGGTGTGAACTGACCGAGCGACCGGTCTCTTCCCATTGAGCAACACAGCGATTAACACAGTGATTTTTATATAGGTTCGGGTCCCGGTGGGGGCCCTAGTCCTGTCGGCACCCTCCAGACACGAGTCCGCTGGGGAGATACTCTCTTGGGGAGAGTGGTCTCCAAGGGAGCCTGTTGTTTGAGTGTGATAAAATTAGTTGAAATTGGTAACAAATGAGGTACAAGGGGGTATATATAGGCCCCAAAACATGCAAAAAGATTAAAGAGCCCTAGCTACAGCCGTCGTATTGAGGGGCGTTGACGCCATTTCACCAGCCAAAGGGATTGGATGGTTGACAAGTGTCCTCACTAGTTCTCGAGGCGCTCTTGATGTCATCTGCACGTGACCTCTCATGCCCTCGCACGAGAGGCCTCTGTGACCTATCCCAGAGAACATCTGGGATTTCTCACAGAGGACGTCTGGGACTTCTCACGGAGGACGTCCAGGACTTCTCACGGAGGACGTCCGGGACTTTCCCCGGTAGTTCCTTGGGACATTTCCCGATAGACGTCCGGGATTTTTCCCGATGAACATCTGGGATTTCTCACGGAGAACATCCGGGACTTTCCCCAGTAGTCCTTCGGGACTTTCACCAAAAGACGTCCGGGATTTTTCATGGTCTTCTTCGGGCGACCTCCGTGGCTCTTCCCGGGTGGCCTCCGTGGTATCTCATGGGAGGCGTCCAGGGTTTGCCAAAGGAGGCGTTCGGGGCTCGGAGAGATGCCCGTGGTCTTCTACAACAGTTCTCCGTGGCTTTTCCCGGGAGGCCTCTGTGATACTCCACGGGAGGAGTTCGGGGCTCGGAGAGATGCCCGTGGTATTCTACAAGAGACCTCCACGACTCTTCCAGGGAGGTGTCCGGGACTTTGCCCGGTAGCCCTCCGGGATTTTCCACGGAAGGCCTCCAGGACTTTGCCCGGTAGCCCTCCGGGATTTTCCATGGGGGCCCTCCAGGACTTTTCTCGGGAAGCGTCCGGGATTTTCCCCCAACAAGTAGTAGATTTTGTTGTAGACAAACAAACCCCCAACTCGTTCAGACATAATCAGTGATCCATTAACCTAAAGGCTGAATACGCTTGTTCCTCATGGAATTCGACCCTCAAGAGCTCAACGTTCTACCGTCCACTTGCGCTGATTACACAAATCGCGCTCGCCGTTTCGAATGAGATCAAACGCATCTAGGAGCTCTCTTCCCGTGAGAGAGCCTCCCCAACTGACTTATGTCAGGGGCGTGTCGACGACACTAGGGTCCCCACTGGGACCTGAACCTGAATAATTCTTTCATGTCACTCTCTGTGATTGCATGGTGCAAGGTGACCCATCGCAAGGTCAGCTTGCACCACTGTCGACGATTCGGACTCGGGGTCCTTAGTCGAACTTATGCAGAATTTTGTGAGTTGTGAAGCCTTTCAGGGTGTCCCTCTGGGAAGGGATGATAAGCAACGTCAGTTGGGGCACAGAGAAATTTATACAGGTTCGGGCCCTCGATGGTGGGAGTAATAGCCCTACGTCCTGTTGTGATTTCACTATGTATGGGAAAAGATATTTACAGAGTTGGAGAAAAGATCATCACAGGCGAAGATCTTTTCTGTGTGATTGTCTAAAAAACGACTAAACTAACTTATGAAAGCTTGTCCTTGATCTATCATCGTCTTCCTGTATTGTCTGATCTATTGGATCTCTCAGATCTGTCCTTGTCTTGTACACTCGCTCACCCTTTTATACTAGTCGAAAGGGCGCCAATGCACAACCACTTTGAATGGTTCCTTGGGCGCAGTTTTAATAACCGCACTTAACTTCCACACAGGCTTAACACATGCAATTGAGGGATAACCGCACATGTTAACCTCCTGGCAGTTGTCTTCATACGTGGAAGGATCTTCGTGATTCTCGGGATATGCTTGTTGTAGAGCTTAAGCAATCCCGAGTCATCCTAGTCGAGAGTAGTCAACAACCTTCTGACCGTGCACTGTCTGCGGCCTCCTGACCGCGTAACGTCTGCGATCTCATGATCGCGCAAAGCCTGCGACCATGTGTCTGCGCTTCTCAGGTCGTATGAGATCATAGCAACGGACCTCCGGACATTTGTCTGGTTCGAATTTGTCTTGAACCAGATGTGCATTACTCCGAACTAACTCGGGTAACAATCCTCATCAGCTAGCCCCCAAATTTGAAGAAAATGAAGAGACATATTTACTTCAAATTTTAATCCTGCATGGATAAGTGACCCGACGCTTCAACTTCCACACTTAGTGGTGCACTACGTGCGGCGGTTTATTTCCCGAGATGGGTTCCGATTTTGTTTTTGACAGGTAATGATAGCGCTGTTGACTTTTTTTAACCAGAGATAAAACTGTAAATATGTTTTAAGAACTCGAGGCATTCGAAAGATGAACCGTCACCTTTGGGTGCTATAAATACCGAAGGCTCTTAGCCCTAAAACTTCACAAGTTCTTTCTCGGCTAAGTCCTTTCCAAAGCTATCTTTCCTTCTCTTCTATTTTCGCCTCAATGGCAGATCAAGACTCCAAGAACATCATTGAGATTGAAAGTGATGAAGAGGAAGTGATACCTAAACTTGACCAGGACTTCCAGAAGGTTAGTCTTCTCTGGAACTTTTGGTTCAAGTTTCTATCTTATATTCTGATCATTTCCAAAATGCTTTTTGGAAATTCACAGGTGACCGAAGAGCTGGTTTCTCCAGAGAAGAAACCCAAGTTTGACGAGGGATCCTCTAGCAGTACAAAGGTTGGGGACGCATCATTGCGCTCTCCTTCCTTGTCCCATGTAGTTCTTCCTATCCATGCAACTCGGTAGGTCGAACCCTCATCTCCACCTTTGGAGATCCATAACAATCCTTCGAAACTTTCTTCTCAGTTTTCTCCATTGCGAACAAACGATCCCCATCTTTTGATGGGTTATCAATTTTCTGGTGGGAAGGTTGCATTCCCGCGACCAGATGATCCTCAGCTTTTTTTGGGTGATCAATTTTCTCGTGGGAAAGTTGCACTTCCACAACCTGATGGTCCCCGACTTTTGTCGGGTGATCTACTTTCTGGGGGAACACTTCATCCTCCCGTCCAATCTTGCCGCGAGGATTGGTAATTATTTTCATTTCCTCTGTTGGTTGTTTTATCTTGTAAAACTAAGACATACATGTGCAGGAGATGAAAATTTCTAGAGCCCCCAGCAACCAGCCTGCTGAGATCCAACCTCTCCCTCGAACAAACTCTCCAGAAAGAGAAAGAGGCTCTGGAGAAGAAGATCGAAGAAATGTCTTCAGCCATTCTGCATCTGGCAAAATGTTATGATAACTCCCGTGAAGAGGTGCACCAACTCCGCCTGGAGAGAGACCACGCTCGGCAGCAGCGAGAACTCTCCGATACGATCAGGAGTGGTAGTGCTTATTTGCTCCGGCATGATATAGATAGGCTTAGAGTAGTTGCTAGTTCTCTTGAGGCAGTCAGTGTAGATCCTACTGACGCCAATATGTCCTTAGGAGAACTTTGTAAACTGCTCTCGGATCAGGTCGATGCTCTGGTCGCCTGTATCCCTTTTGTATGTAAAGATTGCCAAAATAAAAACTTCTTTTTCCTTACACACCTTGATTTCTCCAGAAGGATTATGTAAGACTTATAATCCCAAATTAAAACCCTTCACAATCTCTGTGCGAAAACATGGTCACAAAAAATGCCTTTGCGACCACACAGGTAAATCCGAAACAACTTTCTCGATCAGAAACGCATTGATGTGCTATACCGCGATCAGTACTGGTATCGCGATTAGAACTGAAGCCGTGATCATAACTAAAGCCGCGATCAGAACATAATGCCTTAATCGAGTGATAACCATATATGTTGCGATTACCTACTTGCAGTGATCACATAATTGCATTGTGATCAACATGCAAATCTTGAGACAATCATAGAACTGCATTGTGATTAATCACATAAAAACTAGTTTACAAAAGACATGAAGGATCATTTCCTCCATAATCTTTGCAAAATTTTCATGTTTTCGTGTGCACCCTAGCCCCCGAATTCAAAACAAAAAATAATGAAAATATATTTTGTTCTGGATTCACTGTAGGGAGTGCATAACGGGTTTCCTGAGAGAAGGCACCCATTATGGGAAATCAATAAAATATTCAACGAAGGGTTGTCTCGGGCATATAAAAGGAGAAGGTAGCTTCCTGAGGAAGCTTCACAAGCCAAAACCCTTCATTTGCCTTAGAGTTTCTCGCCGCACAAAACCCTCTTTTGCATTCCTCATTTCCGTCGCCTCCAAAGCCGCCACCTTTCTTCCCAATCCTTCGCAAGAAATGGCATCCTGGAGCTGATCCGTCCACCATACAGAAGAGAATCTGGTGGCACTAGAGAAGGAAGAGATTCTCCCTCCACCGCTGCTGATCAACTGGCGGCCAGCGGAGAAAGATCAAGAAACCCCAATCGTCCAAGAGGGCGAATTGGTGATCTTTGAGGAGTACCTGCACTGCGGGTTCCAATTCCCAAAGAGCCAGTTCTTGTAGGGAATCTTGGAACACTATGGGCTGGAGTTAGTGAATCTCCACCCCAACGCAGTTCTTATGTTGGCAATCTTCCAACACCTTTGTGAAGCTTTCGTCGGAGTTCTTCCAAGCGTGGAGCTTTTCCGACGCTTCTATTTCTCGGCATGGTCGAAGAGTGCCAATGCCGCCCGGTGCATCTACTTCCGAATAAGGGAGAAGAAAGAGTACCCCTTCCCGCCCCTCCGGGATTCTGTACACGGGTGGTACCAGAAATGGTTCTACTGCACCCCTCCGTCGGAGAGTGGACTATGGTTCGCGAACTCCCGACCGGATAAAGACAGTGAGTTGGACTCCCTTCCTACTTTGAGCGCAGAGCAGAAGAAACAGGCCCAAGCAATTCTTCACCTAGTCCAGCAAGACTTGATTGCACGCGACATCATACGCGACTTTGTGAAGAATCAGATAAGCCCCCTGTGTGAAAGGGCTCATCCAGCTTGGGAAATCAAATCCATGGCAGACAGTACCCTGGACTACAATAATGGTATGTCCTTTAATCAACAAAACATACATTTTTACTGACTAAAAAATATTGTATTTGTTAACATGCTTGTTTGTAACACAGCTCCTTGTTTGTTCGAGATTGAAAAATGGACAAACTACCTCCTTCCGGCATACAACGCCACTATGGAGGGAGCTAAGGGATTGCCTCGCCCCCAGAGCCTAATTAACGCCGGCGACGATCTCAAACAAGAGCACCGAAAGGTATGACCTTTCCTAACAAGCTCTGTTGTAAATCATGCACTTGTCCTGTATTACCAAAAGCATTTGGCATAATACAGCTTCTGGGGAAGTTTGCTGAGGTGATGCGTCCGACTGAGGACGTTGGTCCTTCGGGAGGACCGACCACGAAGAGGGTGAGGAGGACCCCTTCGAAGCGCGTAGCGAAGGAATCTGCTCGCAAGAAACCTAAGAAGATTCTAGGAGAGGCTTCTTCGCAAAAGAAAATCACAACCGCAAAAAAGACCGTGGTAAGATATTCAGTAACCCCTGTAACCCCAAGTACGAGTAGAAATTACTTCTTGGTCGTACAGGGTGAAGGGAGCGAGGACGAGGAGGATGACATTCCTCTAGTTCGTCGCAAGAGGAGGGCGATCGACCTTCTGGGAACAAGCATCCCAGAGAGGTCGACTTCCCCTCAAATCGGTGAAATCCTGTCTCTGACTGCAGGGACAGAGACGACTACAATGGGCCCCGTGACCACCGATAATCCTGTGGTTGCGGGTGAAATCCAGGTGCCTGAAGCTCATGAAGCTTTAGGACTTACAACACCTCCCCTTCTGATAGAAGGAGCGATTATGGTAAGATTCCTCACAATCTTGAATGTTGCCATTCATCTATGCACATCTATTGATTTATGTTCATATAGGAAGAGGAAGACGACATTCCTCTTATTCGCCGCAGAAGGACTCCTGCCAGTCCTGGGGCGATGAGTACTCCACTCCTGACGACAGGAGTGGGGATGGCTGAACAGGATCCCGCGACCACTACTCATCTCATGGTCATGGATGAAGTTCCAGTGCCTGCGATCCAGGAGGCTCCAGGACCAACGGCTTCATCTTTACCAACAGAAGACGTTACTCCGGTGTCCCGATCTTCCGATAGGTAGAGGTAAATCGATTGATGGAGAACTCGACGTTGACAATCTGGCTTCCAATCAGAACTGATTTGAACCCCTGCAATCACTACACCATGGCTCCGCTGGTTATCAACCACGCCAAGACACGGTTGACCTCGCCACGAAGGCTTGTTCCTACTGCAAATCGAGAACACAAGCAAGAACGAAGAAGAAGCAACTGAATTACGAATTGTATTAAGCTCACGAGTTGGGATTTCACAAACCGAGTTCAGCGAAACTGCAATGGCAGAATAATCTAAGAAAAATCCAAATCTAAACAGTGACGGCTACTGAGTATATGAAGAGGCTGCGTGGCTAGGGTTTCTCACGACCTAATAGGGAATACATGGGCCGAAGGCCCGAAACAAGGTGTCGCAGCACCGACTTGGCCCAATCAAAATCTGGTCGAAATTTGTTTTGTTAATTTCTGGTGATCCAGAAAGAATTTAGACATGGTGTCAGATCCATTGGAAAGATCTCGTCGTGGGCTTCTCCGTGGACTATAAGAATGTCCCAATCGGACTTCGTATCAGGGAGTTATGGTCATTTAAAGGCAGGCTGCTCCTGGATGGCCGAACCGGACTCCAACTCGAATCCGTCTTGGACTCCAACTCGACTTGGGCTACTTGCTGGTCCTCGCATCCTTGCTGGTCCTCTCCATGGTTCCTAAGTACAATATTATCACCATTAGGTAGTAAACCATTCTCCAAACCATATATATATATAAACTTAGGAACAAGTTCACTGGCAATGCAACAATCGGGCTCGGCCGCGCGTTATTGGTCCTTGTGTAACAAGCGGAGGATTATGGTTGGTGAGTGTATCCGAAGGAGTGATGTCCTCATCATCTGCCCCCTCTTGAAGTGGAGCCGTCCTCGGCTAAAGCTCGTCTTCCGCTCCCAAGTACGGCTTCAAATCTAAAATGTTAAATGTGGGACTAATCCCAAAATCTACAGGCAACTCAAGCTTATAAGCATTATCATTAATCTTCTCCAGTATTTTAAAAGGACCATCAGCTCGGGGCATTAGTTTAGACTTTCGTTGTTGGGGGAAATCTCTACGGCACTAAGTCCAGGTAAGTCGTGTCACATTGGCCCGGGGACTTGGCCTCCGGGGCCTCCCCGCCGTTTGCCCGGGGACGTGGCCTCCGGCCTCTCCCCGGGCGCCGCCTTTTGGCTCCCGGGACCTGGCCTCCGGCGCTGTCCCGGGCGCCGCCGTTTGCCCGGGGATGTGGTCTCCGGCCTCTCCCCGGGCGCCGCCATTCGCCCGGGGACATGGCCTCCGGAGCCTCCCCGGGCGCCGCCTCTTGGCCCCTGGGACATGGCCTCCGGCGGTGTCCTGGGCCTCATCGCCCTCCTCAAGGTAAAGTCTCGGGTTGTTTGTCACGTGCAGGTCACGCGAGGAGCGCCTCGGGAATCAGCGACCACCTATCAAGCATCCAAGACGTTTGACCGGGAGAAGGACGTTCCCACCCCTCAATCCGACGGTGGCTTCCGGGGTAGTTTAGACTTTTTGCTTCTTTTTGGGGCTATAAATAGCCCTTGTACCCCTCTGTTGTAAAGGATCGGATCACTTCTATTGGAATAGCTAAACTCATAGGCGTGCTCCGGAAGCCTCTCCTCCGGAGAGAGCCTCCCCAGCCGACTCCAGTCGGGAGCGCGTCGACAGGACTAGGGCCCCCACCGGGACCCGAACCTGTATAAATCCGTGTGTCATTTCTTGTGCTTGTCCGGCGGGGGAGGACCGATCATCCGGTCAACCCGCATCGCGTAATCTTCGCTAGGATCGTTCTCAAAACCTGCCGGGGTATTCGCAATACCATGACAGTTGGCGCCGTCCGTGGGGACTCATGACAAGACACCATGGCTCCCCCAAGAACAAGGGCTCGCACCCTTCCCGGTGACCCGGGTCTCGGAGACCCGGCGCCGCCCGTCCGGGACACTGCTATCCCGACGCTTCCGCCCGGAGGCGGCCTGGCCCAGGTACCGCCTTCCTCCTTTCCTCTCAACTTAGGTGCTTCCACCTCCAGGTCGTTCCCGGTGACCGCGGGGACCTCGGCCGGGACCAGTCTCCCCCCGACGGCTCCCCCGGCTCCCCGGGGCGCCTTGCTTGAGGCTCTGGTGGAGGGCCAGCTCCGCGCCCAGCACTCAATGGATGAGCTGCTCAGCGTGTTGGCGCGGCCTCCGGCCCCCACATTTGCGTCGTACCCGTACTCAGGGACTATGCCCCCGTTTATGGGTTACCCGGCGGCCCCTCCGGCCTCCGGGGGTCTATCCGCCCCATACGATCCGGCCGGGGGGTTCCCTCCCCCTGCGGGATATACGTCCGGACCCTTCTCGGCATCCGGGCCCGTTCCGGTGCCGGGAGGCTACTTCATGCCAGGGCCCTTCGTGGCACTAGGGGGGTACCCCGTCCCTGGCCTATTCCCGGGGCCGGGAGCCCACTTCACGCCGGGGGTTTTCCCTACGCCGGGAGCCAGTCCCGCCCCCCGTGTCGCGTTTACCACACCGGGGGCAGTCGACAGAGCAGCTCCCGTGCCTCAGTGGGCTTCCCCCCGCATGGTCTCCCCGGTTCCGGACGTTGCCGCGGGGGCTCCCTCCTCGCTGGTTCCGGATGTTACAGGGGCTTCCCCCTTTCCGGTTCTGGTCGTTGCCACTGGGGCCCCCTCCACTTCGGTTCCAAGCGTTGCCGTGGGCGCCCCCTCCCCGGTTCCTGATAATACAGGGGTTTCCCCCTTTCCGGTCCCGGGGGTCGTCGCAGGGGGCTCCCCCCAATCGGCTCCGGAAGCCTCCGAGCTGGTAGCTACAGTGCATGAGCTCCCTCCCTCGGCGGGACAGGTCCGTTTCGCCCTGGGGGAGGTCGAGCGAATGCATTCACCAGAACGCCGGGAAGAACTTCCCCCCGACCGCGAGGGAGGGGAGCCTCACTCTCGTACCAGTCGGGGGAAGAGACCCGCTGAAGAGCCAACCTCTCCGGCGGAGAGCCCGGACGTCCGGGAACTCAGTCCCGGTCCAGAGGAAAAGCGTCGCCACCGCCACTCTGGCGAACCTCTCGGACCGCTTCCAGACTTAGACAACGAAGGTGCCGTGAAAGAAGACAGCGACCGGGACTCTCCCCGGGAGGTGCAGGGGGCTAACCGGCCCCTATGCCGAAGACTCCGCAGCATCCGGTGGCCGCGGCCCTACCGCCCTCCGCACATCGAGCACTATAACGGTGAGGCAGACCCTTACGAATTTGTGCAGGTCTACTCCACTGCCATCTCCGCTGCCGGGGGGGACGAGACGGTGCAGTGCAATGTCTTCCCCCTCTACCTCACCGGCATTGTCCGCTCCTGGTTCCACAACCTGAAGGCGGGCTCCATCAAGTCTTTCTCGCAGCTCAAGCGGGAGTTCTGTGCCAACTTCCAGGGGAACTACCTGCGTCCCCTGGACTCCTCGCAGCTGTACATTGTCCGGCAGAGGACTGGGGAAACCATCAGAAGCTTCTTCAAGTGCTTTGCTCAGGTGAAGAGCAAAGTGGCCCACGTCCCCGACTCTACGGTCATCGAAGCCTGCAAAAGCGGCATCCTCCCGGGGGAGCTCCACCGAAGGCTCTCCTGGAGCTGCCCCTCTTCCGCCGACGAGCTCTTTAACGTACTCAAAAAGTACGCTCGGGCGGAGGAAGACGACATCTGGAAGAAGACCCAGGGGGCTCCCGCCCCCGCCGACCGGGGGGCCAGGGATCCCCTCAAGCGCCCCAGACAGAGGGGCGTAACGAGCCACGGCCTCGGGACACTTTTGTCCTCGAGGGCGGAGGCGGGTCGCGCGACCCCCCGAGGGGCAACCGCCCCTTCCCCAAGCCGAAAGGCCATGGGGGAGGACAGTCTTCGCGTGGCCGGGAAGGCCCCGCGGGGAGAAGGCGGGAAGGACCGTGGTGCAGCTTCCACAGGTCCAGTACCCACGCTACCCAAGACTGTAGCCTGCTGCTGCAGCACTTGGCGGACTTCCTCGACCAGCGCGGGCAGGGGGGGGACTCCGGCCTCCTTGCTCCCTCGGCCAGCTGTTCCGGCCCTTCTCGCTCCCGCAGGGGGTCAGCAGAAGCAGGAGGGGGAGCCTTCAGAAGCTCTCCCCTTTCAAACTTCGCAGTGGCACATCAACATCATTGTGGGAGGGTCCGCCTCCGGGCGGGACTCTAAGCGCCAGCGTAAGGAGTACGCGCGCGAGGTCAAGGTTGTTGGGGTGCTACACTCGTCCCCGCCACCTAAGTGGTCGGACGTCCCCCTCACCTTCACGGCGGAAGACGTGCGAGGGGTTCGCTTCCCCCACGACAACGCGCTTGTTATCTCCGCGACCATCTACAACTGCCACCTGGCCCGCATCCTCGTGGACGGCGGAAGCTCCGCCGACGTCCTATTCCTGAAGGCCTTCAAAGAGATGCAGGTGGATGAGAAGCTCATGCAGCCCGCGTCCGGGCCCTTGCAAGGTTTTGTCCTGGGGAAGGCGATCCACCCCGTGGGCAAGGTAGATCTTCCTATGACATTCGGCACCCCGGAGAACTACCGGACCGAGCTGGTCCGCTTCGACGTAGTGGACCTCCCCTCCTCCTACAACGCGATAATGGGGAGGACCACAATCAACCGGCTGGGGGCTGCCACCCATCAAAACTACCTCTGCATGAAGATCCCCGGGCCACATGGTGTGATCAACGTCCGGGGAGACCAAGACATGGCCCGTGCTCTATACGAGCGCGCTGCGGCCACCATCGGAAGCGTCAACCTCATAAAGACGCCCAGGGGGGAGGCTTCTCCCCCGGAAGTAGACGCCGCTGCGCCACCTCCCGGGAGGCCCCTCCTCAAGCCGTGCCGGGAAGGGGGCCTACGGAAGATCTTGCTGTCCCCGGGCGACGAAGGCAAAACCGTCCGGATCGGGGCGGAGCTCCCTGAGGAGCATACAGCGCAACTTGTGGCCTTTCTGCGTGAAAACTCCAACGTTTTTGCGTGGGAGCCTTCAGACATGCGGGGCGTCGCCCGGGAGGTCATTGAGCACAAGCTCGCAATGCCCCCGGTCACCCCCCGGTCAAACAGAAGCTGCGGAAACTCTCCCTCGAGCGCCAAGAGGCAATCAAGGTGGAGATCACCCGGCTCCGAGAGGCGGGGTTCGTTCGGGAGGTCCTGCACCCCGAGTGTCTCGCGAACCCCGTCCTCGTCAAGAAGTCAACCGGCAGGTGGCGGATGTGCGTGGACTTCACTGACCTTAACCGCGTCTGCCCAAAAGACAACTTCCCGCTCCCGCGGATTGATCAGCTCGTCGACTCCACTGCGGGGTGCGAGCTCATGAGCTTCCTAGACGCCTACTCAGGCTACCATCAAGTCCGGATGGCGGAAGGGGACGAGGAAAAGACAAGTTTCATAACTCCCCTCGGAACCTTCTGCTACGTCCATATGCCCTTCGGGCTCAAGAACGCGGGGGCGACCTTCCAGCGCCTCATGACGCTGGTTTTCAAAGATCAAGTCGGCCACAACGTCGAAGTCTACGTAGACGACGCGGTCGTCAAGAGTCCCCGCGCAGCCTCCCACATCGACGACCTAGCTGAGACCTTCCACAACCTCCGCGCGTTCGGGCTCAAACTCAACCCGGAGAAGTGCGCCTTCAGGGTGCGCGGGGGGAAGCTCCTAGGTTTCCTCGTGTCCCAGCGGGGCATTGAGGCAAACCCCGAGAAGATCCGGGCATTCTTAGATATGCCCCCGCCGCGCTCCGTGAAGGATGTCCAACGGCTCTCTGGCCGCCTAGTTGATGTCCTGCTGGAGGGGAGGCTCTACAAGCGGGGGGCTTCCACCCTCCTGCGCTGCCTCCCCCGGCCGGAAGGACTTCAACTTCTCGAAGACATCCACGCGGGAAGCTGTGGCTTTCACCTAGCCCCGCGTGCCATCGCGGCCAAGGCCCTCCGGCAGGGTTTCTACTGGCCCACGGTCATGCGCGACACGCGAGACCTTGTCTCCGCGTGCGAAGCATGCCAGAAGATGGCCAAGGGCTCAAACCTCCCCCCTATAGCGCTGCGGACAATCCCCATCACTTGGCCCTTCGTGCTCTGGGGGATGGACCTCTTAGGGCCCTTCCCCCCAGCGCCCGGAGGATACAAGTATGCGGTAGTCGCGGTCGACTATTTTACAAAGTGGGTTGAGGCGGAGCCTTTGGCCAGCATCACGTCCTAGGCCGTTCAGTGGTTTTTCTGGAACAATGTCGTTTAGGGTTTGATTTTGAGATACTCATAAAAGAAGAATTTGTATTGAAAAGCATTTGGGAGGTGTTCCCTGAATCATATTTGAATTTGGAGATGATTTGCAACATTTTGCCTTTTCTGGCTTTTAGAAAATCTGGAAAAAGGACTGATCTGCGATACTCTTGGACTGATTTGCGAAAAAGGTTCAGATGGTGAAATCTGGCTGCCAACTTTTTGGATTAAGGTATTGGCATACCCTTGATCATAATCCAGGAATAATCTGGTCTGAACTTGGCTAAGATTTTGATTAAATCTGAATTTCTGAAACTTAGGGTAAAAGGTAATAACAGATATTCTGTTTTCGAAAACAGAAAAGAGTTGATAATTCTGGAAGTTAGAGATAGAATTGAATCTGGGTTCTGAAGGCTTTTAGATTTAGGATAACTGATAGATCAAATCTGGAAAGTCAGATCTTGACTTGGGGTCACAGGATAGATTTGGAGAAATTAGGGCTAGAACAGAATAAAGCTGAGGCTGATTTGGTTGATCTAGAAGAGACATATGTATGCATGATTTTTAAGAAAGAAACTTTTCACCCCAAAACTCAGGATGTTACAGATCTACCCTCCTTAAAGAAATCTCGCCCCGAGATTTACCTAAAGCAAGGAAAGATAAGAATAGAGATAGGTTTGCTGAAAATTCTCTTCCTTCTTCCAAGTAGTTCCTTGTTCTGAATGATTTCCCACTGAACTTCTATAATCTGACATGGAATATTCTAAAGATACTTGCTTTATGTGTATTTCAACTTCAGATGTAATTGTTCTTAACATGAACTTGCAGTACCAGAATCAAATAGTATTAAGGCAGATGCAAACTTAGTCAAAAATCTACCTCGAAGGATGTCAGTGGTGTTTCCTGCTTCTTGGGTGGAAGTGTAGTTTAGCTTTCCTCCTGGCATTGCTGTTGGTATTCCATCTCTTCCTCCTCCTCGGTTGGCCATGCTTCCTCCTCTGCCTAGTGGAGTTCCTCTAAACTTCTGTGGTTGTGATACTGGTACTCTAGGTGCTTCTGGTTGTGTCCTTGCCTGTATCCTGGCAATAGATGATGGAAGTCGAATCAAAGGACAAAATTCCCTATGATGTCCACGCTGCCAACAGTGATAACATCGAATGTTCATGTAAGGGTTTCCTTTGCTTCTGGTAAACATGGCTCCTCTTCTTTGTAAATTTCTCTTGGGTTTCTGCAGTGGTGATAATCTAGGTTCTACTGACTGCATCTTTGCTTGAGATATGGCTATGGGTCTAGGGAATTGAATCCAGGGACAGAATTCTTTGCGATGCCCATGCTGTTTGCAATGAAAACATTTGACACTCGTGTGAGGACAGTTCTTTTGAAGGTGATTTCCTTTGCAATTGGGGCACGTCATTCTTATTGGTCTGGGGGTTTGGTATGATGGTTGAAAACTAGAGTTGGTAGGGATTCTCCTTCTAGTTGAGTTTAGTTGTGGTTGTAGTTGTTGAGGCATTCTTCTCTTCCGATCTTCTCCCTCTATATTTTCCTTCTGTGGAGGATTGGAACTCTGAGGTTCTTGCTGAAACAAGGGGTTTCTTGTCATAATATCTTCTTCCTGAGGAGTCTGTTCCCTGTCTTCTCCACTGCTTCGAGATCTTCCTCTTGTATCAACCATGGTAGCTCTGAAAAAGAAGTTTGGTCTGATCTAACTATCTAGGGCCAACTAAGACAACAATGCAGAAAATAATGCAAACTACTTTAGTGCATGAAATACTTAGGCTACTAGCCATAATACACAAGTTAACCATTGCAAAAGCAACAGCGAATCACAAAGTATCAAGAGCATCACTAGCTCTATCTACACCAACCCCTAAGACACTCCGAAACAATAGAACGCACTCTCACAATCTTACCGATTTTTAGAAAATCCAAATAAAATTTTGAAATAAAAGTTTTCAAGAGCTACAAAGCTCATTGTTTTTATCAAAATACAATTTTCAACAAGTAGTTTTCTAAATAAATTACGTCTTCTTGGCACGGCCAATCCCTAAAGGTGTCGTCCTACAGTCAAGTTCTCATGTTGCTCTGATACCATCTTTTCTGTCGCGCCCCGAGACTGGGACTACGACTACTCCTGTAGAGACCTAGCTCGCTGCAGCTAGTCCCATATATGCATAGCATACACATACCCTTGACGTCCCAGGATAAGTCAAGCACAGGAGTATATCACATTGCAACAGAGTAACTTACAAAATAGTTAAGCAGTGTGGCCTGCTGGCCTTGATATTACATAAGGAGATTACAATGCCTTCACGGCATACATGGTTTAGCAAAATAACAACTACACAGCAGAAGATAGGTGACCCACCCACAAAAGAGAAGTGGACAGCAGAACAACACACATCAGGGAAATGACGGGACTGACGCTCCTCCTTCTGGATCCAATAAGTTCTCCACGCCTTCATCTTGATTGTTGATTGCTCCGTCTATTGATTTGTAGATTGCAAGGGTGAGCACTTACGTACTCAGCAAGTCATAGGTAAGAGTAGATACATATAGTAGTGATGACATGAACCTAGACTAGTCAAGAATTATGGATGTTTATAAAATAATCTTTTTCTTTCATACCTCATCTCATGGCAGCACTTTTCATAATATAACATCATCATTCATGTTCACTAGATTATAGTACTACCGCGACACGTCGACACACGACAGCCCACGGCAGCACTCCTTATCATGACAACACATGTCATTTGGGTAATCTTGATTAAACATATTTTATTTAGAAAATAATACTTGTGTCACACCCCGTGGATTTAATCCACCGCAGCAGACTCCTATAAACCCGGGAGCTCAGAGTATTCGAATACGTTTTTAACTCTGCAGAGAAGTACCAATTTACCCGCAAGATATTCCACTTTCAAGCCCATCCTATCATAACAAAATGATTAGACCCCTCCTCACAACCATGTGTGAGTGGCAAGGTGGAGATAACAAGAACTTTTGTTATGTCTCACTCACAATTCACCCCTGACCCTGTGGCTCTCCGCGAAACACAGTTGTGGTAGGCTGTATCATAACCTCCACCCCACCTCATTTTCCCATTGCTGGGTCAAATATCATATCACCTTCAGTGACAGTGGGAGTCAGCCTCCAAGTCAATCATCACAACACAACTCATGCAGGGGTTTCATGTACGATCCACATAAGTACTTGTTCAGGCCTGTCCCATACCAGGCTTGCGGTTAGCACGTTGTTCATGCCACTAGACGCACAACACAAGGTTCTAATCCTTATATGCCAATGACCAGACCATCCACAACCCTGCACCTTCAGTGCCTGCATTCCTTTGCAGTCTAGCACCTCCAGTGCTACCACCATTCCATACCATTTTTCTGGTCACGGCTAGGGGTTTTATTTCATGAATATAAGTATATAGATACATATAATAGTTCATGGCTCAAAACTTGTTTATTTCACATTTCACAGGTAACAAGTCTAGTACTGCCAATTCATAAATCAACCATTCTCAATCTTTCACATGCAATATTGCCTATATTCAAGGTTATATTATAGCAACATTTAAAATATAGGTTCAAAATGACCAAGGATATGACTTGCCTTCCGCGTCGTAAGAAACAGCAGTTGATGACGGGTCAACAGCGAAGTCCTCGATCTCGGCTTCTAGATCTGCTCGACGACAAACCAAATAATACACACAAATATTACTTATATATTAAGATGTTTTAGGATTTATATGCAGATATGCTTAACAAGAGTGACTGAACGATACTGGAGATAATTGAGATTACAAGCTGAACTGAGTTGAGATCTAGGGTTTCAAGGATTTGGCTAAGGATGGGTGGTAGATGCTCTTAGGATCTCAAGGTTACAATAAGAACATCAGTTTTGTGGCTGGTTTGATCAAGAACAGCGAATGTCAGCAGATTGACATTCGGATCAAGAATCTGACATAACTTCAAGGAAAACTAGAGAGCTTATCTCAAGTTATGACAGTAGAAGAAAATGTAGATCATAACTCTACAAATTCAGTGGACAAAGTGGCTTTCAAAATGCACAATCAGAAGTGGGTAAACAAGGCCAATGCCATTGGCTGGCATGCACTGAGACAGTGTCAAAAATTAGGGTTTAGCGGCAAATATAATTCAAGGGCTCAAATCAAGTTGTGATAAAAGAAGAAAATGTAGATCACAACCTCAGAAATCTAAGAGACAAAGTTATGCCCAAAATGCACATCTGGAAGGGAGTGAAAAGGGCTAATGCCACTGACTGACATAGTCTGGCATTGATCTTGACATGGCCAGAAACTAGGGCTTGGCATAACTTTTGATCTAGAGCTCCAAATGATGCACCACTTTGTCTAGGAGGTAGGCAATGATAACAGGAACAAATCATTCAACAGGATCTAGGGCAGAAGATGGCTAGAAGGTGATGAAATTCAGTGATGAACTGAGGTGAACTAGTTGCACTGGAGCAGTTCTGGACAAGATTTTGGCATGGCTATAACTTGGATTCTGGGCAGTTTCAGAGATCGAGCTAGAAGGTAAAAATGTTTAGGAGGTTGAGGCATACTTGAATGACAAAGTGGATGAAGCTGAAATAGCCAGGAATAGGTTTTCCGGTGATCAACGCCGGAGAAGAAACACTGCCATTTGGGGGTTTTCGATTTAGGCCGAATGAACTCAATTCCAAGCTTGGAGAGTGAAAGAGAGATAAGGGGAAACTACCTGCACGATCAATTTGGCCGGAGGATGGCCGGAGAAGCCTGGCGACGATCGCCGATTTCTGGAGAAGCTCAAAATTGGGGAAAGCTTCGATTGAAGCTCAATCGGGAGATCTTGATGCATAGGCTTGCTGGAAGTGAGTCACTGATCATCTTCTTCCACAAAATCGAGAGCTAATTCGGGCTGAATTAAGCTACATTGCAGAAACAGGGTAATCGGCAATTCCGGTGATCGCCGGCGTTAGAGGTCACCGGTGAGCAATTAAATGGTACAGCATGATGAGCGAGATGAGAGGAACTCACTGGTGCTGTTAATTTGGCAGGAGATGCTGCGGTTGAGGCTGTCACCGTGAGGCCTCGAGCTGGTCTCGCCGGAGAAGAAGACTAAGACAGAAAATCTGAGGCTTTGCTGGTTCCAAGTGAGGTGTGAAGGAGCTACTGAGTACAGGGATGCTCAAATAGGCAGGCGAAGCTGCAAGGGGGAACAGCGAAGTAATTGGCTGCTGTGATGAGATGGAGATGGGTTGCGTGCTGAGCATCAGCGGCGAAGACACAGCATTAACCGGTGATGCGACGGTGACAACGGCTCTGCAGTTGATTATCATGTCGGTTCATCGGGACATGGCAAGCTGGAGCAAGCGGTGGCGACAACATTGGCGCGGCAAGGCAACGTGGCAGTGAATTGCTGACAAAAGGCTGCTGGTCGCGCGCGGGAGCAGGCGCTGGTCGTCGATGTTGCAGTGGCGCTGCCACGACACGGCTGGAGCGAGGACACGTGCGCACCGGCATGCACGGTCACAAGTGCGGCGAAGCCTCGCCGGCGATGAGCAGCTACGGCGCACAAGCACAGCAACTCTGGTCGTGAGCACAGCAAACGGCCTGGTCGAATTTGGGCTTGATTGCAATTTCCAATGCTTGATTTGGACTGAACTGTAAATCTGGAGATTTGGAAGGTTTGATCTGATTTTGATTCTGCTGTTTTGGTATACTTAATTCCACAAATGATTTGGCACAGATTGAAGATAAAATTTGAGACATTTGGATGACTTTTGATATGAACTGAAAACAGAGTAGATTAGGGTAAAATAAGTCTGAAACTTATTGATCTCGAATTCTGGGATTTAGGGTTTGATTTTGAGATACTCATAAAAGAAGAATTTGTATTGAAAAGCATTTGGGAGGTGTTCCCTGAATCAGATTTGAATTTGGAGATGATTTGCAACATTTTGCCTTTTCTGGCTTTTAGAAAATCTGGAAAAAGGACTGATCTGCGATACTCTTGGACTGATTTGCGAAAAAGGTTCAGATGGTGAAATCTGGCTGCCAACTTTTTGGATTAAGGTATTGGCATACCCTTGATCATAATCCAGGAATAATCTGGTCTGAACTTGGCTAAGATTTTGATTAAATCTGAATTTCTGAAACTTAGGGTAAAAGGTAATAACAGATATTCTGTTTTCGAAAACAGAAAAGAGTTGATAATTCTGGAAGCTAGATATAGAATTGAATCTGGGTTCTGAAGGCTTTTAGATTTAGGATAACTGATAGATCAAATCTGGAAAGTCAGATCTTGACTTGGGGTCACAGGATAGATTTGGAGAAATTAGGGCTAGAACAGAATAAAGCTGAGGCTGATTTGGTTGATCTAGAAGAGACATATGTATGCATGATTTTTAAGAAAGAAACTTTTCACCCAAAAACTCAGGATGTTACAGGGAGCCACGCCCGCAGCGTACCAGGCCAACGAGGCCAACCAGCGCCTGGAAATCGACCTCGTGGAGGAGGAACGCGACCGAGCGCTCCTCCACCACGCCATCTACGAGCAAGAGATGGCGCGCGCATACAACCGGGGCGTGCGCGAGAGAGCTTTTCGCCTTAGGGACCTTGTCCTCAAGCGCGTCACAGACCCCCAAGCCCAGGGGAAGCTCTCCCCCAAGTGGGAGGGCCCCTACAGGATATCGGCGGTCCTGGGCTTGGGGGCTTATAAGCTCTCCAACCTTCAAGAGCAGGAACTGAAGCACACGTGGAACTTGCGTTTACTTCGCAAGTTCTATGTTTGGCCTTACGGGCCTGTCCCCTCCCCCGGGGCGTTCACGCCAGAGGGGGAGGAGGGACACTGTATTTTCCTCCCCTTTCGCGACTTCACAGGGGGAGACCCTGTACTTCATTTTATTAGCAATACATAGGTCTTGCTTTTCAACTGTCTCATTGCAGGTTCTACTTATTACTGCCCCTAGCGGTGATGCCCTCCCCGCGAGGACGCCCCTCCCCTCGAGGACGCCCTCCCAGTGAGGATGCCCTCCCCGCGAGTAAGTGGGCCAGGCCCAGCAAGTCCCTCCTGTAGGGCGGCTTACGATCAGCCCTCGTGGACTAAGGGTGTAAGCGGCAACCCGGTCACAGTGGCCGCGGTAACGAGTCACTTTGGGAGACTAGTCCCCTGCCCAAACACTCAAGACCCGTCTTCGGGCACTTCCTCCTCCGGGAGTAGACGCTCTCCCCAGTGGGATGTCTAATGGCCTTCTTGGATCTATCTTCCTCCTACAGGAGTCGACGTTCGACGCTCTCCCCAGTGGGACGTCTAATGGCCTTCTTGGATCTATCTTCCTCCTACGGGAGTCGACGTTCGACGCTCTCCCCATCGGGACGTCTAATGGCATTCTTGGGTATTTGGTCCCCGGCGACCTTATTCCCGGCTCCCCGTTCTCACGGCGACCGGATGAATGCCTCTCGGAGACCCTATTCCCGGCTCCCCGTTCTCACGGCGACCGGACGATTGTCTCCCGGAGAAGTTATGGATTTCTCGGACATTTCCTTCCCGGAGACCCTATTCTCGGCTCCCCGTCCTCACGGCGACTGGACGATTGTCTCTCAGGAAGCTCGATTCCGGAAATCTCATCGAGTCTTTCTTGGATGTTTCTCCCACAAGAGGCCTTATTCCCGGCTCCCCGTCCTCACGGCGACCGGACGATTGTCTCCCAGAAGGTCTTTTCCCAAGAAACCTCGTTCTAAATTTTTTCTAACTTAGAAAAATTCCTATGCTACAGGTCACGCCCACCCCGGGGGCCTTGCTACCCCCACAGCGCGCGGAGCTACCCTCCGGCCCGCTGTGGGCGGGGGGGGATAAGGAACCCCCGGGTGTCGACCGCACCGCCTACGAGCAAACTTAGCTTATTCCTGAGAAAAGGAGTCGTCCGGACCATCCAAGAAGAAAAAGTGAAAAGACAAGAGAAGTAAACAACACAGCTTTATTCATCGTCAAACCCGGAGGACATCTTCCCCCTCCGGTGGGCTTCGGAAATGATACAACCCGGGTTCTAACCCGGGGGATTCTCTACGTCCCAAGGCTCCTACGCCTAATACTCTTGGAGGCTCTCCGCTAGCTCCCGGGTCAAGTCCCGGTACAATGCTCGCACGCGGCGCCGAGCGTCCCGGAGCACATCTTCGGGCCAGAACTCGTATCCCGCCGGTGGAAGTATCCGGAGGGGAGGTATCATCCGGAACCCCTGTCGCGGAGGGGACAATTCGGCGCAATGATTGTCAAAGTTGTCCAAGTGCCACTCCGGACGCCACCTCAACCAGATCGGCTCCCGGACGCTGTCCCCGCCGCGCTTCCCGGAGACAAGGCTTAGCAAGATTAAAGCCGCTTGGGCGTCCCCCGGGGAGCCCCTCGCGGACCTTCGCTCGGGAGCAACCTCCCGGGAACCCTGGTAACAATGCATTCAATTCAAAGACTTAGAAAAAATTCTAACTTCATTGCATTCAAAATGACTTTTTTACAAGTGTCCGGGGCTTCTTCTAAGAAGCTACCGGGATCAAAAGTTCTAAGAAAGTAAAGGGTCCTATCTAAAGATCCGGGGGGAGGCTCATACTTTTTCATTGGCGTCCTCCCCCCGGGGGGCATCCTCCGAGGCCGGGGCTGGGTCGTCCCCCGCCGGAGGCGCTGGAGCCGGGAATCTCGCCCGGATGATCCGGTCGTAGAATCCTCCAGCAAGCTGCTCGACCTCCCGGCGCGAAGGCTTGAAGGAGTCTGGGAAGCTTCGGGGGATGCGGCCCCCGATCGCCCGGGCACCGACCCCCCGGAACTTGACGAGCCCCGCAGCGGCCGCGACGATGGGGATCGCCCGGCCCCGCGCCCGAGCGTCGGCAGCCTCCGCGACAGTCGCCGGGGCCACCTCCAAGCTGCTCCCGGAGCCTAAGCTTACGCGAGGCTCTCGAGGGCCGAATGGACGAAGCGGCCCGCGTCGGCCACCGCCCGGACGCTCAAGCCCTCGAGCTCCCGGAGCGCCTCCTCCCTCGCCTTGGCCTCCTCCCGGAGGCGGCCGTTGACGGCCTCGGAAAGATGAACCTGGGCCCGGACCCGGGACAGTTCCGCGAGGGCTTCATCACGTTCCGGAGGGCCTCCTCACGCTGCCCTACGGAGGTCGCGGCCCGATCCTCTGCTTCCTTAAGCAGCCGGGCGACCCACTGCTCAAGGCCCCAGGTAACAATTGCCACCTACAAAATATAGAGTTAGGAAAAACTCAAATGCAGGGAACGAATGAAGACATCACCAACTCGGGTTACCTGGGCCCCGAGGGATTGAAGCCCCTGGAAACGCTCATGGAGCGTTCCCTCCGCGACGAAGGCCTGCCCCTTCCGGGTGTGCAGACCCTCCGCATAACGGGCGACTTCCCCGCGGGAAGCAGAGGGGCCTCTCGCCCCGCGCCGGCGTCGCGGCCGGTGGAGGGTCCCCGCACCTAAAAGTCCGGTAACGCGGCCGGCGTCACCGGCGTCTTCGTGGCCGAGGAGGTGTCCTCCGAAGACGTGGTCGAGGAGCTTTGGGCGGGGGTCCCTGTCCGGGGGGGAATCATCAGACCTTTCCCCGCCCCGGGCCGGAAGGTCCTCGGGACCTCCTCTTCCGGGGGGACCTCGTAGACCGAGGGGCTCCCCCCCTCGTCCACCGGCCAAACCCGCGGAGGCGAGGCCTCCGCGAATCTCACCTCCAGCCTCTCTGGCTCCAAGGATGCCGGGAGGGCCGGGAGGACCGCCACCGAGGGTGGCGACGGGGCGTAGTCCGCCGAATCGGACGCCGCCCCACCAACGGCCTGCGCCTTCCCCCGAGCCTCGACGGGGCTCTTCGGGGGAGGAGGTGTCGCATCTTCCCGGGCCGGCACCCGGGCGCGCCCGGGGGTCATGTCCCGGGCCTTCACCGGCGTCGAAGCCGGCGTCGTCAACGGTCCGGGGGTCTTCTGGACCCTGGCCTTCTTGGGCTCCGAGCCCCCGGCCGCATCCTTCCCCCGTTTGTGCGACCCGGGGGTGGGGAGAGGCTTCCTCTCCGGCAGCTTTAGCCCGTAGGCCGCAGCTACCAAGTTCTGCGGAGGGCCCTCCCCCACGAGGCGCACGACGCGCTCGTGCTCATCGGCGAAGTACCTCCCCAGGAGGTTCTCCGCCTTCTCCCGCGCCGCCGGGTACGGCCGGACTACAAGAGGTAAAGAGTTAGTCAAATTTTCTAAAAACTATAAATATGAAGAAGCAGGTAACGGGCTTACGCCGAGTCACCGGCTTGACCGAGGGCTGCTGCTTCGGGCCCATGTCGATCCCCCTTCTCCCGCGTGAGAAGGCGGAGATCCTCAGGAGCATCATCTCCTCGGCGGCGTCCCGCATCGAGCGGGTCTTCTTGGAGATGACCACCTTGCCGAGGAGTTCGAACTCCTCGTCCGTCCACACCGGGGGCTTCGGCGCGGATGACCGGCTGTAGGTGGGGGGCTCCGGGGCGTACACCACCGCCTCGTCCCGGACCCGGAGGTAAAACCACCTCCGGACCCAGTCGCCCCAGTGGTCCCGGGAGGCCGCCGTCGGGTAGTCGGCCACCCGGGACAGCAGCATTTGCACCATCACCGAACCAAAGGGGGACTTGGGTCCCCCCTTCACCAGGTGGGAGCTCCGCACCGCCGGTTTGTAGAAGTACCGGAAGGCGCGAAGGGTGGGCTCCCGCCCGGTTGCCGTCTCGTAGAGCCAGATGAAGAGGCCCATCCGGACGAGCGCGTTCGGGGTAAGGTGGTTGAGCGCCACCCCATACTCCTTTAGAAACTCCCGGAGCATGGGATGCACTGGGAGCCGGAGCCCCGCCTCCAGGAAGGCCTCGAAGGCCACGACCTCTCCGGGCCTGGGGCGGGGGGCTCCGTCTCTTCACGGGGACTCGGATGTCCCCGTCCTCGATGACCCCTCGTTCGACCAGGGACTCCGCGTCCTCGGCCGAGAACTCCGACGGCCAGAGGAAATCCGGAGGGATTTCCTCTGGGGGCACCTCCGTGGTCTTCGCTCGACCCTTGGGTGCCATCAGGTTTGGCTTTCCTTTTTCCGGTGGCTAACGATTTCAGGAGGCTACGACTAAGAGTTCCGGACGCCTGCTACCGGGAGCTAGCTGCCGGAAAGAGCTACTGGGAGAGCTGAATTCGCTAGGGCTGAGGTTTGGAATGAGCTTCCGGGGCCCCCCAAGGCCCTATTTATAGGGTCGAGCCATGATCTAGATGGGCGCCACGTGGCACCCCGTGGATCAATCTGGGCCGTTGAAGTTCAAACCGCGTGCGGGAAATGAAGGGACTGGCGCGTGAATCGAGGCATCGGTTCGAACCGCGAGTGCATTTATGACAAAACGGTGCGGCCTTAAGCGCGGGGCACGGAAACCAAAGCGTCACCGCTCCGGTGACTTGGTCCGGAGATTTTCCCGGTGACGTGTACCATACCCACCGGGGACTCGAGCATCGTCCCCGGGGGGCATGGGGGGCTGCTGTTGGGGGAAATCTCTACGGCGCTAAGTCCAGGTAAGTCATGTCACATTGGCCCGGGGACTTGGCCCCCGCCGTTTGCCCGGGGACGTGGTCTCCGGCCTCTCCCCGGGCGCCGCCATTCGCCCGGGGACATGGCCTCCGGAGCCTCCCCGGGCGCCGCCTCTTGGCCCCTGGGACATGGCCTCCGGCGCTGTCCCGGGCCTCATCGCCCTCCTCAAGGTAAAGTCTCGGGTTGTTTGTCACGTGCAGGTCACGCGAGGAGCGCCTCGGGAATCAGCGACCACCTGTCAAGCATCCAAGACGTTTGACCGGGAGAAGGACGTTCCTACCCCTCGATCCAACGGTGGCTTCCGGGGTAGTTTAGACTTTTTGCTTCTTTTTGGGGCTATAAATAGCCCTTGTACCCCTCTATTGTAAAGGATTGGATCACTTCTATTGGAATAGCTAAACTCACAGGCGTGCTCCGGAAGCCTCTCCCCCGGAGAGAGCCTCCCCAGCCAACTCCGGTCGGGAGCGCGTCGACAGGACTAGGGCCCCCACCGGGACCCGAACCTGTATAAATCCGTGTGTCATTTCTTGTGCTTGTCCGGCGGGGGAGGACCGGTCATCCGGTCAACCCGCGCCGCATAATCTTCGCTAGGATCATTCTCAAAACCTGCCGGGGTATTCGCAATACCACGACATTCGTAGTTCTGGAAACCTATATTTTCTCAAGTGTAACCAAACTAAATCACCCGGTTCAAGTTTTACTTCTTTCCTACCTTGACTGGCCGCAATCCTATACTTTTCATTCATTCACTCTATGTTTTTCTTAGTTGTTTCATGCAGTTTGAGTACAAATTCAGCGTGATTTTTAGCATCAAAATTCATTCTCTCAGATGTAGGCAAAGGCAAAAGATCAATTGGAGCACGAGGGTTAAAACCATACACTACCTGAAAAGGACTTACCTTGGTGATGGAGTGTACCGATCTGTTATAAGCAAACTCAATGTGTGGCAAACACTCTTCCCACATCTTCAAATTCTTCTTTAGAACAGCCAGCAACATGGTGGACAATGTGCGGTTGACAACTTCAGTTTGTCCATCTGATTGGGAATGACATGTAATAGAAAACAGCAGCTTCGTACACAATTTATTCCACAAGCTTCTCCAAAAATGACTCAAAAACTTTGCATAACGATCTGAAACAATAGTGTTTGGCACTCCATGTATGCGTACAATCTCACGGAAAAACAATTCAGCAATATGTGTAGCATCATCACTCTTATGACAAGGTATGAAATGTGCCGTTTTAGAAAAAGATTCACAACCACAAAAATACTATCCCTCCCCCTCTTGGTCCTAGGCAATCCTAAAACAAAGTCCATCGAAATATCCTCCCAAGGAGCACAAGGAACAGGAAGAGGCATATAAAGACCATGTGGATTTAAGCGAGACTTAGCTTTGTTGCAAGTAGTGCAGCGTGACACGTAGCGTTCAACATCGGGTCTCATCTTTAGGTCAAAAGAAGTGAGTGGATAGCACATCTTCAGTTTTCTTCACTCTAAAATGACCCATCAAACCACCTCCATGTGCTTCCTACAAAAATAAAAGGCGAATGGAGCTAGTTGGAACGCATAGCTTGTTAGCACGATAAAGCAATCCATCATGCAGCACATATTTATTTCATGTTCTCCCTTCCTTACAATTTTCAAAAGCTTCTTTAAAATCCAAATCTGTGGCATATAACTCTTTGATCGTTTCTAGGCCAAAAATCTTGTGATCTAGTTGTGACAACATGGTATAACGCCTAGACAAGGCATCAGCAATAACATTTTCTTTTCCCTTCTTATGTTTAATGACATGGAAATGACTCTATGAATTCAACCCATTTAGCATGTCGTTTATTCAGTTTTCCTTGACTTCTAATGTGTTTCAAAGATTCATGATCAGAGTAAATAACAAATTCTTTAGGCCAAAGATAATGTTGCCAAGTTTCCAAAATGCGCACTAAAGCATACAATTCCTTATCATAAGTGGAGTAATTCAGAGATGGCCCAACAACTTCTCACTAAAGTAGGCAACGGGCTTACCTTCTTGCAGCAGCACTCCTCCTATTCCAATTCCGCTAGCATCACATTCTATTTCAAAAGTCTTACCAAAATCTGAAAGTTGGAGTAGAGGTGCATGTGTAAGCTTCTCCTTAAGCGTGTTGAAAGCTTGTTCTTGTGCTGGCCCCCATCGAAAAGGAACGCCCTTCTTTGTCAACTCATTCAGCGGGGCGGCAATGGTGCTGAAATCTTTCACAAAGCGTCGATAGAAACCTGCAGGACCATGAAAACTACGCACCTGGGTGACCGTCTCAGGGGTCGGCCAACTCTTGATAGCTTCAATTTTTGTTTCATCCACCTCGATTCCCTGTGGAGTAACAACATATCCAAGAAAACAAACTCGATCCGTGCAAAAGGTGCACTTCTCAAGATTACCGAACAAGCGTGCATCTCTCAAAGTGTTAAAAACAGCACGCAAATGCTCAACATGTGCATCCAAAGACTTGCTATAGATCAAGATATCATCAAAGTAAACCACCACAAATTTTCCAATGAAAGCACGTAAAACCTCGTTCATCAAACGCATGAAAGTGCTTAGAGCATTAGTTAAACCAAAAGGCATTACTAACCACTCATAAAGCCCGAACTTAGTTTTAAATGCAGTTTTCCATTCATCGCCCAATTTCATTCTTATTTGGTGGTATCCACTACGCAATTCAACCTTTGTGAAAACAATAGAACCACTTAACTCGTCAAGCATGTCGTCTAACCTAGGAATAGGATGATGATACCTTATTGTAATATTGTTAATGGCTCTACAGTCTACACACATACGCCAACTACCATCTTTCTTTGGAACCAAAAGCACAGGAACAGCGCAAGGACTAAGGCTTTCTCGTACATACCCGCGGTCCAAAAGCTCTTGGACTTGTCACTGAATTTCCTTTGTCTCCTCTGGATTTGTCCTGTACGCAGCACGGTTTGGTAAGGATGCTCCTGGAATCAAGTCGATTTGGTGCTCAATACCTCTAATTGGTGGCAGCCCCGGGGGTATCTCAGCGGGAAAAACGTCCTCATACTCCTGCAAAAGGTTAGTGATAGGAGGGGGCAAAGTGCTAGATATATCATCAAGTGAAAACAAAGCATCTTTCCATATCAACGCATAGCACATCACATCATTCTCTTCAATTTCAGCAAGGTCAGATTTGGTTGCAAGGAGAACTCCACTCTTCAACTTAATTTCAGCGGCCTTAGAGCTAGATGGTGCAACATTTTTCGCTATTTGTTTACTTTCAGATTTCAAAGCATTCTCCTTTTTCTCATTTTCAGTTCTTTCTCTATCAAAGTGCACAATTTCAGAAGGTGTCGTAGGAAGTAAAGTAATTTTCTTTCCTTTGTGCACAAAAGTATATTTGTTACGTCTACCATGATGAGTTGCATCAGTATCATATTCCCATGGTGGCCTAATAAAAGTGAACATGCTTGTATAGGTACTACATCAAGATCAGCAACATCATGGTATGATCCAATGAAAAATTGTAGTCTTGCAGTTTGTGTTACCTTTACTTTACCGCTGTTGTTGAACCACTGAACATGGTATGGATGGGGATGTGCACATGTAGTCAAGCCAAGCCTCTTGACCAGATCTAAACTCACCAAATTGTTGTAGCTCCCACCATCAATTATGGTTCTAACACGTCAGTCCTTGACAATGAGGAACATCTGAAACAAATTGTGGCGTTGGGCTCTCTCTGCTTGCTCCATTTGTGTGCTCAACACAATGCAACAATCGGGCTCGGCCGCGCGTTATTGGTCCTTGTGTAACAAGCGGAGGATTATGGTTGGTGCGTGTATCCGAAGGAGTGATGTCCTCATCACACTTCCGACCAGAATGAATTGACTTGTTATACGAACTGTTTTTGATGGTCTCTTATTATAACGCAAGATGACCAAATAAGCCAGCTCTGCCAAGAGAAGAAGGATCTCCAAGCGACCATCGAGTTGAAAAACTCGAAAGTTGATTCTGTCTGCAAGGAGAACAAGGACTTGAATGCGTCACTCTCAGCCTGCAGCAGTGTTCAACAAGACATCTTCGAAAAGCTGAAGATGGTGGCCAGTTTGCTAAAAGTCGATGTGGTCGAAACCGAAAAGGACGACCTTAGCCTTAGCGACTGGACCACACTGGTCACAACCCAAGCTGAATCACTCCTCGAGTATCTTCCTGAAGATACAAGGCATCAAACAGAGGCGATAAAGACAAAAGTGCAATCTGCAGCCTCTGCCATCCTCTGCAGACTTCATCTTCAACATGGCCCGAATCTTGATCTAAATCCAGTGGTGGGAGAAGCAGAGGTTGAGAGTGAGGATCAACTTGCGGTCATAATGGAGGAAGTCAGGACTCTAATTGAAAATCTCTTGACAGAACTTGGCTTACTGTAAATTTTGTACCTGTATAGATATAACTATACAATGCATATGTATGTTTTAATTTTTGAAAGAAAAGCACTTCTTTTTGTTCCATGTTGCGACCATTCCCCTAGCCCCCTCCTGAGATTATGTATACTGAAGACTTAGTATTATAAGCACAGGAAAAATATGGGTGTAACAACAACCAGGAATACCTAAGGAACATTGTGACTTTAGGTATTGTCGTCCGACCAGACCGATAATCATGTTCGATACAACACCCGACCTTATTGCAAACTGGCAGGCACTCTAATGACCAAGGTCATACCAGCAAGCCCCGTGTGCGTTGAGAAACGGCTTATTGAGGGGTGTCTTGTCTGGAAGTGATCACGAGATCGGCCAGCAAATCTGATCAAGGTATTATAGTGATACAATTATCGACGACCAGCCCCCGAGTCAGACTCATAACATATGGGCAAAAGGAATAATTATCACATGAAACAACTAAAAGTACTAATTTTGCTAAATCATGCTAATTGAAAAGGAAAAGGGGTTGGGAAACTTACACGTAGAACTTGCGCAGTTGATCGATGTTCCAGGTATTGGATAAGATTCGACCATCCTCCATCGCTAACCGAGCCAATCCTGGTCGCGGTACTGAGACAACAGTGTAGGGACCTTCCCATTGAGGGGAAAATTTATTGCAACTAGATTGGTTTTGTATTTTACATAAAACCAGATCACCCATATGAAGGCTACGTGGCCGCACCCTTTTTTTATGGTATTTGCGCAAAGCTTGCAAATACACCGTGGACTTGACCAGAGCTTGATCACGTTTTTCTTCTAGGAGGATTAGATCTTGTAATCGTTGTCCGTTCTGATCAACTTGTTCAAATCGATCTGTACAGACAGAACCAATACTAATTTTCATGGGTAACACAGCCTTAGCTCCATATACCAGATGGAAAGGTGTCTCACCAGTGGCACGACTAGAAGTAGTACGTAGTGCCCACAGAATGGTATAGAGCTCCTCTACCCAAGCCCCCGAGGGTGTCTTAAGGCGATCAAAAACACGGTTTTTGATGCCCTGCAATATTTGCCCGTTGGCACGTTCAACGGCACCATTTCTCTGTGGATGAGCTACAGAGGCAAAGCACACCTTGGTTCCAATACTATCGCAATAGTCCAGAAATAGACCGCTAGCGAATTGGGAACCATTATCAGTGATGAGACGATTTAGAACACTGAATTGAGTTACAATGTTCTTATGAAAGAACTTTTGTGCAGCAGCAGCAGTGACATTGCGTACTGGTTCGGCCTCAATCCACTTTGTAAATGTGTCAATAGCTACGATCAAGAACTTGTACTCATTGACCGCTTATGGCATAAGACCAACAATATCCATCTCCAAACCGCGAAGGGCCATGATAGAGGGATGGTTTGTAGAGCGTAGGCAGGCTGATGAACCTATCTTGCATGAAATTGACACTGAGGACATGTCTTGACCATATTTTTGGCATCGTCAAGTGCCGAAGGCCAGTAAAATCCTTGTCGGAAAACCTTCCCAACCAGTGTTCGGAATGACGCATGCGCACATCATACACCGTCATGAATTTCTTTCAAGAGGGATTTACCTTCCTTTTGGGACACACAGCGCATGAATACTCCTTGAGTACCTTTTCTATACAAGACCCCTTCTATAAGTGTGTATAGACGCTCTTTTCGAACTAAACGATCGCTCTCGGTTTTGTCCTCGGGCAAGGTCCCGTGTTTGAGATAGACCCTCAATGGATGGGTCCAATCTCATTCATGTCTGAGGTTGGTAATGCAGACTGTTACCGGATCATCCTCGGCCGTAGTCATGATCGAAGGATGTTCCAAGTGTTCGACGAACACTCCTGCCGGGGCGGATGTACGTGAGGACCCAATTTTGGATAATTGGTCTGCGAGAATGTTGTCCTTTCGCAGGGGCGAATGTATGTGAGAACCCAGCTGTGAGTCTCCCCTCACCACTAATCAACGGACTCCGAGGAATTTTGCTGTCCAGAGCCCTGCAATAAGACCTTCATACTCTGCTGTGTTTTTGGTCGCAACAAAGTGTAGTTGAATGACATACTTCAGTTGGTCGCCCTGAGGCGTGACTAAGACCACTCCAGCCCCCGAGTGTTGAAAACTGCAAGAACCATCAAAATACATCATCTACTGATCGGGGCATTCCAAATCTTCAGACTCCCGCACGGGTGATTTAGGATTAGTCCATTCGACCACAAAGTCGGCCAGGATCTGAGATTTGACCACGGTGCGAGGCGTGAAATGGAGGTCGAACGCTCCGAGTTCCACAGCCCATTTTGCGATCCGACCAGATTTCTCCGGATTCCGGACAATGTCCCCCAAAGGAAAAGACGAGGGCACTGTGATCTTATGTGCCTAGAAGTAATGTCGTAGCTTACGGGAAGCCATCAGTAGTGTGTAAAGTAGTTTCTAGACCTCAGGGTATCGCTCCTTAGGACCATGAAGTACTTCGCTTACGTAGTAGACGAGGTTTGTGCACACCTTCTCTTTCCGCGATCAGGACAGCGCTGACCGCATAAGGTGTGACCGCGAAGTAAAGGAGTAATGGTTCCTCCTTATTGGGAGCAACCAAGACCGGTGGACTGGATAAATATGCTTTGACCTCCTGAAATGCTTTCTCGGACTCATCGGACCAAGTAAAATTATGGTGTTTGCGCAGAGCTTTGAAGAAAGGTAGTCCCTTTTCGCCTAGTCGCGATATGAACCGGCTCAATGCCGCCATGCGACCTGCTAGGCACTGAACATCTTTGATGGTCGAGGGAGACCTCATTTGTTCGATAGCCCTAATTTTTTTAGGATTAACCTCGATTCCTCTTGAACAAACAAGAAAACCAAGAAGTTTTCCAGACGAAACCCCGAAAGAACATTTCTCCGGGTTTAACTTTATTCCAAATCAATTCAAATTACAGAAGGTTTCAGCAAGATCATCTAAATGATATGAACTTTTTAAGCTTTTTACAACCAGGTCATCTACATAAGCTTCAAGATTACGCCCCATCTGGGAAAGAAAGGTCTTTTGCATCAAGCGCTGGTACGTGGAACCGGCGTTCTTGAGACCAAACGGCATTCTGACGTAGCGGTAGGTGCCGAATCGTGTGATGATGGCAGTCTTCTCTTCATCTTCTTCCGCCATGCTAATTTGATGATATCCTGAGTAAGTGTCCAGGAAACTCATCAGTTCACAATCCGCAGTAGAATCGACCAGCTGGTCGATGTGGGGAAGGGGAAAATCATCCTTCGGACAGGCACTATTTAGGCTGGTGTAGTCAACGCACATGCACCACTTGCCATTTGCCTTGCGGACCATGACCGAATTTGCAAGCCATTCCGGATGATCGACTTCGCGAATAAATCCAGCCGTTTGGAGCTTATCTAACTCCACTCGGATGGCTTCCTGCCGATCAACAGCAAAACTCCTGAGCTTCTGCTTTATTGGTCGCTGTCCAGGTCGAATTGCTAACTTGTGCTCAATTACCTCCTTTGGGACACCGAGCATGTCGGATGGTTTCCACGCAAACACATCTACGTTAGCTCGGAGGAAAGCAATGAGCTCGAGTTCCTATTTCTCATCCAGGCCTGATCCAACCCGAATTGTCCTAGATGGATCATCTGGGTACAACGGAACCAATTTTAATGTTTCATCTGGTCGAGGAGCAGCCTTGATCGTATCAGTAGACATTGTGGCAATCTGGGCTTCTCGGATGGGAAGATGATCTACCATCTCTAGGGATAACCGATCACATGTCAATGCCACGTTGCGACTGCCTCAGACCGAAATAACGCCCTTGGGGCCAGACAACTTGCCGCACTGATAAGCATAGTGCGTAGCCATCATCAATTTAGCGAGAGTTGGCCTGCCAAAGATTGTGTTATAAGCCGAATTACAATCAATTACATCAAAAGTAACCAATTCTATTTGGAAGTTATCTGGTTCACCCAGTGTGACCGGGAGCACCACCTGTCCCAATGGCATCATGGAGGGACCAGGAATTATCCCATAAAGAGGATGAATTATGGGTTTGATTTTCGAACAAGGAATTTGCATCTCGTCCAGTGCCTTGACCAATAAAATGTCCAAGGAACTACCTCAGTCAATCAGGACCCTTTCGACTCTCGCATTACTAATAATTGGGGTTATGACCAAAGGTAACCTCAATGGTCGAGTAAGCCCCACAGGGCAATCAGAGCGATCAAACGTCAAAGGAGTATCCGACCAACGGGGGTATTGAGGTTCACCAAGGGGAGTCTCTGCTTGGTTCACCTCTCGGTAAAAAGCTTTAAATTGCCGTTTAGAAACAAAATAGGAGGAACCTCCGAAAATAACATTGACATGATTACGAGGTACCTGGTAGGACATCTCTTCATCCCCGTTGGCGTCTCTTAGCCCGCAAGTCTGTTCCTTTGGTGGCAAGGTCGGCATAGGTCCGATCCCCTGGTAGAAGTCGTCCAACTGCTTCAACCAACTCCGGCAATTCTTGAGGTCGTGGCCTGCAGAGTTGTGGAGTGGACACCACCTCTTGCCTTCCTGCGGGTTAGTCGACTTCTCTGGCTGGTCGGCACTACGACCACCAGAAGCAGTTTTATTTTTAAATGAAGATTTGTTACCTTTGGTCGACGGAGGTTTCTCTGTAATCGCGACCTCTCGGTATTGTCCAGTTTGACTCCTTTTTGATTTCTTCGACTTCCCGCCTGATGAAGATTCCGGCTTCTTGTTCGAATCCTCTCTCTTTACGTCCTTGAGACCTGGTTGAGGCGGTAAGTTTCCTTTGTCTACCATCTAATTCCACTCAACGGCCTCGGCCACGTCGGAATATCGATCAGTCATATCAAAAAGATCGGCTACTGATCGAGGAGGATGGATGAGCAAATCCTTCATAAACCTTCGATATCGAACGGCATGTTTAAACACCCTGATAACGGAATTATCAGATATGTTCGGGATGGTATTCCTCACCCCGACGAATCTCTTGACAAACTGACGAAGAGTTTCGGTCGATGTTGGTCGTAGTCGATGGAGGTCGTCCTCTTTTCCCGTCTTCTAATAACAATTCTAGAAATTGTTGAGGATGGCATTGCACAACATTTCCCAGTTATATATCGAACCCTCGGGCTGATTGAATAGCCAGGTTCTTGCCAGTCCCTCGAGGACTGTAGGTAAATAGTTGGCCATGACACGGTTATCGCCACCTACTGCCTGAATAGCAATGATATAAATTTGAAGGAACTCTGATGGATTCTGAGTTCTGTCAAATCTTTCTATGGCCCCTGGTTTGAACTTATCTGGCCAAACGACCGGACGAAGGCCGGGCGAGAAAGCTTTACAACCAACATAAGGACCATAGATGGATTTGAGACTCTCAACCTGATCTCGGGCGACCTCACGTGAAGGAGAGGCCACGCGTGGTCCCAGGCGAGAGTGGACAGGAATTCGTTCCCGATCACGAGAATTTCCCGCCCGTCTGGCTTTGTCATGCCGAGACGGCACTAGTGGTGGACAATTCCGTCTACCAGAACTAGAGTTAGAGTATTCACTGTCATGGGAACATATCGCTGACCGGGAAGAGGCTGTAGGGGTCACCTCGGATGTGACCTCGCCAACCTCTCCGCCAGGATTCTGGCGAAAGCTGGTTTCTGCGCATCTGTGACAGTAGGAGGAAAATTACGTAGGACCTCTGCGATGGATTGAAGCCGACCATGCGTGCTCTCCTGGGCGCACCAAGTGTCACCGTCTCCTCGTCCGCCAGTAAATGTCCCGGGGGAAAAAATGGTGTCTGGTCGCATCTACGACCACACGGTCGACCGGAGGAACTAGGAGCAGCATCGTAACGAGCTTGCGCATTTTGTAGAGCCTCTAGGGCTGTTTTGTGGAGCTCATTATCTTGCTGCTCGGGATCTTGATCCTCCTTTTGTCTGCGCTCTTGCTCTTCTTTTTTCTTGCGTTCCTATTCTTCCCTAGCAGCCCGCTGATCGGGAGTTTCTTCTGATAAAGTAGCGAATTGCCTAGGGAACGAGGTTGCCGATGGAGAGAACATCTCTGTTTGTTCTGAGTCGGACTCTAAATCATAGAGACGGTGGAGGTTATCAGGATTAAACCTCCCCGGGCTAAATTCCTAATCAACATCGCCCTTACCCTCAGCAGGGTCGTGCGATTGACCGGATTCAACCTCTAATGCAGTAGAAACAACAGTGGGTTCCAGTTCTGCGTCTGTTGTCTCCTGGTCGATGGACATGACTTGAGTGGTCGAATCGACCTCAGGGACGTCTTCGCCTCTGGTTTCCTCCATTGGAACAGGATCACTAGGTGAAGGCATCTGTATGTGGGCATAATCCTCGAGATCAAAGTCGTTCTCGGAATCATATGCCCCAGACATGGATCACCGAACCTCCGGATAGAAATAGAACGCCTTGAGAAAGGCCCCACGGTGGGCGCCAGCTGTCGACGATTCGGACTCGGGGTCCTTAGTCGAACTTATGCAGAATTTTGTGAGTTGTGAAGCCTTTCAGGGTGTCTCTCCGAGAAGGGATGATGAGCAACGTCAGTTGGGGCACAGAGAGATTTATATAGGTTCGGGCCCTCGATGGTAGGAGTAATAGCCCTACGTCCTGTTGTGATTTCACTATGTATGGGAAAAGAGATTTACAGAGTTGGAGAAAAGATCATCACAGGTGAAGATCTTTTCTATGTGATGGTCTAAAATACGACTAAACTAACTTATGAAACCTTTTCCTTGATCTATCGTCGTCTTCCTGTGTTGTCTGATCTATTGGATCTCTCAGATCTGTCCTTGTCTTGTACATTCGCTCACCCTTTTATACTGGTCGAAAGGACGCCAATGCACAATGACTTTGAACGGTTGCTTGGGAGCAGTTTTAATAACCGCACTTAACTTCCACGCAGGCTTAACACGTGCAATTGAGGGATAACCGCACATGTTAACCTCCTGGCAGTTGTCTTCATACGTGGAAGGATCTTCGTGATTCTCGGGATATGCTTGTTATAGAGTTTAAAATCCCGAGTCATCCTGGTCGAGAGTAGTCAACGACCTTCTGACCCGCACAGTCTGTGGCCTCCTAACCGCGTAACGTCTGCGATCTCATGATCACGCAAAGCCTGCGACCATGTGTCCGTGCTTCTCAGGTCGTCTGAGATCATAGCAACGGACCTCCGGACATTTGTCTGGTTCGAATCTGTCTTGAACCAGATGTGCATTACTCCGAACTAGTTCGGGTAACAATCCTCGTCAATCGCCTTATGCGTGTTCCACACCCTTAAACCTGTCGTGGGGTCCATAACACCATGACACAACCACAAAATCAACAAACATATCGATCGCCGTACCAACGGCAACCCAAGCAGTCGAACGTGGAGCACATGCTCGAGAACTTTCTAGCAAATCAAGAGAAGGAAAAAACATCCATGAACCAAAGATGGACTCCATATCAACTCATGTCTGCATGCTCGAGACACAAATCGCACATTTGGCGAATTCTGCACCAAAAAAAATAACCCTCTTCCTTACCAACCAATTAATCCTCGTAATTCTAAACAATTTAATTCTATAGCTTGTTCTAACCCTCTTATTTCTAATGCAGTAATCCTAAGGAGTGAAAAAAAACTATCAGAACCAACACCATCCACCGAACCACCTTTGGCAAGTAAAACAACTGAAGTACCATTACCGCCGGTGGAGGATGACGACAAGATCGCCGAACCAAAGGAAAAGGAAAGTAGAGAAAATCAAGTAACACGTGTTTACAATCTAACTCCACCTTTCCCAGGAAGGTACATTAAAGCAAACCTTGATAAACAATTTGAAAAATTCATGGAAATATTTAAAAGACTTAATGACACTGTAGTAACTGAAATTCTTTCTTACGGAAAATTCTTAAAAGACATACTCACTTAAAAGAGAAATTTGAGTGAATTTCAAACTGTTGCTTTGACCGAAAATTGTAGTGCTTTAATCCAGAACAGGATGTCGGCAAAGCTGCGGGATCAACAGAGCTTCTCCATCCCTTGCAACATAGGTACGATACATGTCAATAGAGCTCTTTCCGACCTAGGAGCAAGTGTGAGTGTGATTCCTCTCACTATCGCACCACATTTGAGCATGGTGAGAGCAAGCCCACACGCATGGTTTTGTAACTTGCCGATCACTCGGTGAAGTATCCAGAAGAAATCCTGTTTGTTGTGTTCACATCAACTTGGAACGCCTGGTTTTGAAGATGATCTTTAATCAAATAGATGACTATTCTATCACATCATTGCTTATGGTCAATTGAACTTAGCTCTCTTTAAAAGTTTTGAATGCCTGTGTTGAGTGCTTGTCTTAACTTAGCCATTAAAGATTGTGTTTATCTTTTAGATCATTAGTGACTTCTTCCAAATTTAAGATTTCTAATAAACTATCATCTAAATTAACTCTCTTATGTCACTTTCTATGCTTAGATTGCTAATTGCTCTTCTCTTTAAAATAAAAATGTGTAATAGTGATCGACCCACTGGGAGAGGTGGTGATAAATCGTCGACCAGCTGGGAAAGGAAAGATTTACTTAACTCATACACACAAAAAAATTTTCTATAATAAAATGGTTGCTTAAGATGCGGCTTTGTCTAGTCTCTTGTGACGTATATGCGACCCGCTGGGGGGAGGTGGTGATGAATCATCAACCAGCTGGTGAAGGGAAGGTGTCGTGGTATTACGGATACCCCAGCAGGTTCGGACGTGCGCAGCACGAGTACAGCGGCGCGAGCAGACCGAGTTACTAGTCTCCTCCCGCCGGGCAACACAGAAAGTGACACAGGGGTTTATACAGGTTCGGGTCCCAGTGGGGGCCCTAGTCCTGTTGGCTCTCTCCGGACGCGAGTCCGCTGGGGAGGTGAGCTCTCGGGGAGAGGTCTCCGAGAGAACCGAATGTTGAGTTAATATAAATGAATTGGAATCCCTGAAAAAGGGTACAAGAGGGGTATATATAGCCCCCAAGAAATGCAAAAGACGAAAATGTCCTCGCTGCGACCGTTGGATGGAAGGGCGAAGACGTCCTTTGGCCTGATGGACTGCCTGGATGCTCAACACGTGGCGCCACGGGCTTCCTAGAAGTCCCACGGTCAGCAACAGCTCTTCATGAGCCCAGAGGCTCTCCAGGCCTCACCGGGTCTCACCGGGGTCCCGGAGACCCTTCGGATCTCACCGGGGGCTCGGTGACTTTCCGGGTCTCACCGGGTCTCACCAGGGTCCCGGAGACCCTCCGGATCTCACCAGGTCTCACCGGGGTCCCAGAGACCCTCCGGATCTCACCGAGGTCCCGGAGACCCTCCGGATCTCACCAGGTCTCACCGGGGTCCCGGAGACCCTCCGGATCTCACCGGGCGCCCGGTGACCCTCCGGATCTCACCGGGGGCCCGGTGACTCTCCGGGTCTCACCGGGTCTCACCAAGTTTCCAGAGACCCTCCGGATCTCACCGGGGGCCCGGAGACCCTCCGGATCTCACTGGGTCTCACCGGGGTCCCGGAGACCCTCCGGATCTCACCGGGCGCCCGGTGACCCTCTGGATCTCACCGGGGGCCCGGTGACTCTCCGGGTCTCACCGGGTTTCGCTGTGTCTCCGGAGGCCCTCCGGGTTTCACCGTGTCTCTGGAGACCCTCCGGATCTCACCGGGTTTCACCGGGGACTCCTTGGGACTTCGTGGGGCCGCTGGGGATTCCCCCAACAGAAGGTATATGGAACAATGAAATTGCTTACAGGAGATCGAGAAACTGACAAATCTGCCTATCTGTAAGTACACTTAAGTAAGCGTCTTCAGTTGTGTCTCGTCTAGCCACGACGAAATGATCTAGTTCAAAACATTCTGGCTAAGAGCACGAAAAAGTTGAAGAATAAAATAAAAAAACAGTAATAAAAGTGTTTAAGTTTTTCTCTAGTTAGGGAAATCTAGCAACTTTGTATAAATTGTAGCATGGTGATTGTTTTTTTAGTTGTTATTTATTCTAAACCCTATATGAAAGAAGTTTTCAAAATAATTTAGTTGATTCAGCTCTCTCTTTTCTAAGGTTGAGATTTGATAAGCCAAATACTTGTATTTGAAAATTTTAAAATTATTAAATCAATCATTTCATGTGCCTCGATGTGATGTGAATTGCCAAAAGTTATTTATTGAAAATCTGATTAACCTGGGCATTCCAATTTTTGGAAAATTCACTCACATCCCTTGCTTGAGGCCAAGCAAGATGCTAGCTTGGGGGAATTTGATAAATGCTAAATTGATAGTGCTTTTACCCTAGATTTGCTAGAGACAGTAGAGTTGTCAAGCAGCTGCATGAGGCAAAAAAGCATTAGAAAACTTATATTTCCAAAAAGCTTGCACCAATCTACCAAGAGAGAATTACCTCTTGAGACGAAGGCACAACGCCGGTCCCTTGCTCTCCCAAAGCTTCAACATTCTCCTCCCCAACTTCCTCGCCAACTCGGTTTGGAGATGCCATTAGTGCAGAAAATTTGAAGACAAGAGGTTTTGAGACTTAGAAAAATTTGTGGAGATGTTGAAGACTACATAGCAAGGGAATGGCTATTTATAGACTCACCCAGGCGACGCTTCAACTTCCTGGCCTTGGGCACGATGCGGAAACATCGAGATCCTTCCTAGTGCCTGCAGCTCATTCCCCAAGACGCATCAAAGCTATTGCTGGTGTACACAACATGGGAATTCGAAGCAGCGAAGCACTGTTAAGAATTTGAAGCGACAATCCATTAAAGTGGACCTTTGTCACTTCAAATTTGGGGGTTAGCTGATGAGGATAGTTAGCTGTTTTTAGACCCCCATGGTCGCGATAGTGCCACACGGTCGCACATGACTATGGCCGCGGCCCTCCCTATGGTCGCCAAAGGTCAGAAGGAAAACGTAGGGTAATCCGAAGGCATTCTGGATATAACTTAGAAACGGTATTCATTTCACGCAAAATAAAGACATTCGTTATCTTTAAACTTGTGTTTTATGCTGTATCCGAAGGGGGCATGGTCGCGAAGATAGTCCCTGCGACCATCCTCTCTCGCGGATACAAGAACCAACCTTAGCACCGTGGTCGCAGTATTGCACGATCATTCCTTAAACATTACCCTATCATGATCCTTATGGTTATTCCCAAGATAATCATAAGTCCCTGACAACGTCACCATCGAAGGTGGTCAAGACGGTAAGGTGGTTCCACGACCATTGAGTCAAGCCTGCCAAACAGCCATGTACCCATGATCTACAGCAACTACCATACCCACGACCTCACAGCCACTACTTCAGGGCTGTTAGGAGAGATCGTGGGGCATGCTTCCAGGAGAACAACTGACAACCTCTTTGGCAAGTATAAGAAGGCCTTCAAGGGAAGGATCAAGAGATGGACGGATCAACCGCAGAGAGAAGACTAGGCTTAGAAAAGATAGGATTAGCTAGCTACATATTGTAAACTATCTCTCTGTAAACTCCATTTTTCCACATAGTCAATCACACAGGACGTAGGGCTATTACCCAGCTTAAAGGGAGAATCTAGATAAACCTTGCTCCCCATGTCTTTAGATTCATTAATACCTTGAACGTCTTAAGAATCTGTCTGATTGGCCTCATACCTTCTAACTCCCTCTCTTGCATAAGATCGGGAGAGGAACCCAAAGTTCTAATCGTCGACAACGACCATACTCAATCGCGGTCGTTTTGCTCGGCATGATCGCGGGCACGACTCGTGCTTAGCCTAGGGCATGACCCATGCCACAGGTCGTGCCTAGCTCGGTTTCTAGATGGTTTTTGGTCGTTTTGGCTCCAATTTATCTGTTTCGCGCACCGTCTGAAGGCAAATTCCGTCACCTGTACATCAAGAGTTATATTTGGACATGTAGACCTATTGTATTATAAATAGAGAAACTTTTGGCTCAATTAAACATGCTTTAGATGCCTTTTTAGTTTAGTTTAGTTTAGTTTTATGTTAGAAGAGCCCACTTCTCTATTTTTATTCTAGTTTCCTCGTTTCTAAGCTGGCAAGGACGACAAACCTAAATTTTTGATGCAATCTAAGTAAGTTTTTATTTATTTCTTATTATTTTTGTATTTTATGATTTTTTCGAGTAATTCACTTCTAGGGTTAGGGATGACCTAATTCGAAAGGCGTAATTCCTCCTTGGTCTCGATCTTCAGTTTTGCAGTTAGTTTCTTACGTTTTCTTCCTCTAAATCCTAAATTCCCGTTCTGGCAACAGACGTAACAGTTGAGCCTTAGCAAAAATTTAGAGTTCTTGAGTCCTTTGCGCCTTGACACGGGAACCTGAATAGGAGAGAGACTCTCACAAAACTTAACTGTGGAAACGATCCTCTGACAGTTATACTAGCGACTGTAGTGGCAACTTAATCTGTCTTGGAAAACAATTGAAACTAACTTGCAATTCTTAGACATTAGATAGAATTACACCTGATGGTTATGGAATTCTCAAAACCCTAGGTTTACTTCCTTGAAAGACCAGGATAGCAAACCGAGAGGGGGGTGAATCGGTTTTGCAAAATAAATTCCCAAGAAGAAAGCAAAAGAATCAAGAGAAAGTATGAAGATGCTAGGGGTGCTCGGATATCTCAAATATAGCTATCCCCAATCGTAGCACCACCTCTTTGATATCCAAAAATCTCCATAAAAAAGGAAAAATAAAAAGAAATAATCAACAACTAACTGCAAGTATTTAAACAATCAAATGCAAGTATTTAAACAACCAATTGAGAGTATTTAAAGAACCAATTGCGAGTATTTAAATTGTGAATATTTAAAAAATCAATTGGGAATATTTAAACAAGCATATACGAAAATTTAAACAATCAAGAGAGAGAAAAGATTTAACTTCTTATAAAATATTCAAAAACCAAAAAAATAGTCAAGAATACAAAAGTTTCAAAGGATAAGAACGATAGCCAAAAAATCCCTCTTGAAGTGATGAGTTATCTCCTTAACACTCCCCTTCTTATATAGACCTAATCTCCACCTACAGTAGTCACCACAATCAATGTGAGATTAAACTAACAGCTGGTGGAGGTTGGGCCCAAAGCCCAATTCAACACAACTCTAAACAATCATTTTTACAATTTTCTGAATTCAGTATTTTCTGAACACTAGATACTAAAACAATCATAACTTCATCATCCGAACTCCGATTTTGACATTCTTGGTTCCGTTGGAAAGCTAAATTCGATCTCTACAACTTTTTTGTTAGTGCTTTTCTGAGGTTAAGTTTTGATCAGTGCAGAATCATCTCTCCAATAGAGCCTTTTTGCATAATCTTCCATACGGAGTCCATAGACCATCTCAATGACTTTCTCGGGCATTCTGAGCACCACCTATGCTCGCTATGATGTCTCCATGTGTCCACCTTAATAACAAATGGCTCACCTCTAACCGGGAAGTCTCTCTAATTCCGAACCCCGACCAACAATCTCCACACTTCCACTGGTTCGAACCACTTCTTACATCTTGGTGCAGCACGACTCTAGGTACTTGGTGTAGCAACGTCCAGCATCTCTGCAAATCTCTAGTGCCTCCGACATATCCCGAACCCATCGAGTCTCCGGCTCATCCATGAGCACCACTCCGATGGTCTAACCTTGTAGCGAGCACACCATAACTTTGGAATACCTAAAACTTGTATCACAACCAAAAAAACTCATCACATAGCACTGTTCACATATAATGACAACATAAACAAACATAGAAAGATGTATCCAATTCAAAGTATTGTCAAATCACAAATCACACAAGTTTAGGCAATCACATGGGTTTACATTCCTGTTTCTAAAACACCAATTTTTATACTTACTCTTTACTGTTTTAAACCCTACATTGATAGTTTTTGTAGTAGATTTAGTAGTAGAAAAACAACATCTCTCAAATTGTTCAGACTTAATCGGTAATCTGTTAACCTAAAAAACGAACACACTTGTTCCTCGTGGAATTTGACCCTCAAGTGCTCAAGATCCAACTGTTCGCTTGCGGTTATTACATACATCATGCCTCGCCCCTCTCGGGGCGCGATCAATAGTAGATTTCAAATAAAATAAAGATTTTCCTATTTAAAAAGAGATTAAAATATGACTTATATAATTTCATTGATGATCAATTAGGCATGACACTCAAATTCTTATCCTCAACTTGCTAAGTACAATCATGCTCACCCTTACTAGTAATTTTTTGTTAATAGAAATTGAATATCTGGATTATCTAGGGCAAGTGGAGGCAAAGTTTTTCTATGATGAGACCGAGCACATCTACCCAATAATGGCAAACAAAGACTACTATTATGGCGTCGCCAACTAGAGCTATGACGACCCCAAGGAATAAAATAACTCAACATAAAGTTCAAGATAATTTAGGAAAACCTTCTACTTTCTTACTCTGAATAATTATTTACCAACTTGAATGTATGTGTGATAAAGTAATGTAAAATTTTTGTGATGTAATATTATGTGCATAAGTGTGTGTTGTAACCTACCACATCTCTGTTGTACTACTTTAAGGTGGTCGTTTCACGGGGAGGCACAACTTTTCTGAGAAACATGCTACTAGCTGCACTGTCCCTGCTCTCGGAGTGTAACACATATGTGATTCAATTTTATTGATTTTTGTATAGTACAAACCAAAGGATAACAAGAGTAATTTTTCTAATACATACTTTTTACCTAAAGACATATTTGTAATATTATGATACTCCATTTCTTTTTCACATGTCGTCTCAATATGATAACATTTTGGCGGATATCTCTAAAACTAAATCAATTTCTTTGAGACAATGCCTCATTTATATGTAGTTTTGTCCTACTAAATAATAATATAGTAACTCTTCTAGAATCCACTTATCAATTTTAACACTCCCAGATATAATATTGACATTTGCCTCTTGTGTCATTATGAAAGAAAAATATTTTTATTCTTCAGTATGTATGTGTTATTGTACTATATATAAGACATATATCTTCACCACTCATCGCTAGTTGAGCCAGAGAGTTATCCATTCACTTCAAAAGAAAACATTTTATCATAAAAATTTATTATACATCCAAATATCACAACCATAAAGACTTATTATAAATTTTATAGAAATAGAAAAGCAAACTCATTACAAGATAAAAAAAAGAAACATGTAAACATTTATCATAGGATAAAGAAAGCTAAATATTTATTCTTGGACAAAGAATCAGCAACATCTAAATGGGTCACACCAATATAGCCATCAGCTTCAGGCTGAGTTATTTGAAGATCATCATCACCATTTGCACTATTCCCAGCATAATTCGTCTCTATTTTTTTCTATTTGTTTTGCTTGATAGAGTTCCACAAGATGTTTGGGTATACGGCAAATACACAACCAATGATTTTTGCCTCTACAACGATAGCAAATATTTTTTATAACAACATTATAATTCTCACATTTTTCTTTCTCTCTTTTCCTGCCTCTTCAGGAGGTTAGTTGTGTTCTTAAAATGAACAGCATAATAACCATGACCACATTCATATCCATATCCACATCCACGACCACGATCGCGACTTCTATTTTGATTATTGTGGTTATATGTTGTCACATTCACTTCAAGAAATAAAACAGAACCAATTAGACGTATTTTATGGTTTTTCAACAAATACTCATTTTTTGTTTAGCCATTAGTAAGCAGGAAATTAATTCTTAATATTTCTTAAAACGATTTTCACGATATTGCTACTGCAGGAGCACATTCAATGCATGGAAATAGAGTTATTTTCTCTAACATTTTCTCATCAGTAATTTTTTCTCCACATAACAACAATTATGAATTGATTTTAAACATAACTGAATTATACTCAGATACAGTTTTAAAATCTTACAACTCAGATGCATCCAGTCATAACGAGTTTTAGGGAGAATCACAATTTTTTGGTAATCATACCTTTTCTTAAGGTTATTCTAAAGAATAAGCGGATCCTTCACGATAAGATATTCGATCTTTAATCCTTCATGTATGTGATGGCAAATAAAGATCATTGCTTTAGCCTTATTTTGATTAGATGCTTCATTTCCTTCTTTGATTGTATCGCCAAAGCCTTTGACATCCAAATGAATTTCAACATTTAACACTCATGACAAATAGTTTTGCCAGTAATGTCCAAAGCCAAAAACTCAAACTTTGCAAGATTCAACATGGGAAACTATAATATATAACAAATATAAAATTATATATTAACATAAAAATTTCTTCCAAAATGAAACTGATAATTCTCATCATAAAAAAGATACTGCGATCAATAGAAATTCTTACCAACAAAACAATAGTAGTTGACGATAATTGTTAGACACTCGTGTTGATAACGCATTATGAAAAATTATATTCTCTAACTATAAAGTATATGTATAGAGCATTGAGAAAAAGATGAAGAGAATAAGAGAATACTTCTCATATATTGTTGTCATGTATCATTATAGTGTATACAAAGATCTCTATTGATAGACTAAAATGGGCATATGAAGAAACTAAAAAGATCCATAGTCATTAGAGTTACAAGGATTTGATAATTGAAAGTTATCTAATTCGTGGCATTCATGTATAAGACTTTGCCATTTTCATTACATAGTAGTGGATTATGCTCCTGATAATGAAAGAAGTTACTATATCCATATCATAACTCTTACAAGATTGATCGAAGATTAATCATGATAGGCAAAATCTTCCACAAAGCACAAGAAAATGAAGTGCATGATTTTTGTTACTAACAAATATACACCTTTGTAAAGCAGCATTGAGAAGTTTAGGCATAGAATCATGATAACGATATTACTAGACATTGAAAAGCAGCCATATCAGAAAATCCCATTTTTATTCTTTCTCGAGGAACTATAGACAGAAGAAACGTGTAGTACATTCTCTGTTTACATACATGGTACCTGTACTCACGAAAAGAAAAAACTTATGGAGGATTATAGTGTTTAATAAATTATATTTAGAATTAGTCGGAAAATATATTAAGTAAACAACTTATTTTGCACTATCCTTGTTACAGAATTACGCTTTTGAGATCTTTATTTTCTTTTAGTTGTCAATTTTTTAGCAATGTTTCTACACCTCTAGCACTTAAGCATTACAGTGAAATAACCAAGCAAGATGGAGCATTCTGATACACACACCAAAAAAGAGAAAGGAGGGTCCACTATTGCATATACCCTTGCCTTTGAATTCTCTATTTTCTTCTGTCTAATTTCTGCAGTTAGGGACCATTTATTTAGTTGACTAAAAAGTTCAATGGAAGGTTAGGCAAGAAGAAGGCCCATATGACCTTCACCACCAAGAAAATTTTTCCCAAATCCTTGGCCCTCTTCAGGCAGTAGGCAGCTTGGAGCAAAGCCAGCAGCCAGCCACAAGTGCTGTCCTGTTATCACGATCACATATTTAGACATCTAATCGCCACCATAAATGCTGATCTGTCTGATCCACCTGAGGCGATCATATTAAGTTGAGGGTTCAAGAGTAGTAGTAGATGAAAAAGTTTCTCAGTTAATTTGACAAAACTAAGGTAAAGTGATATCTACCTAGTAGCTCCTAGTAGCTCCTAAGATCAAAAGAATTTAACACACAAGGTCTCAGAGTTCATTTGAATATAAGCTAGCTAACCTTGTTTGCTCGGTGCATGTTAACAGTAATAAACATATCAAAGTTAAGATTCTACTTTAAACGAAATTGGTCTGTGAAGTGCGATTTAGTAGGCATTGAAGCAGATGAACTCATGAACTACACAGTTCAATCCATTTCTCTTCTTATATGACAACATTGAAGCAATATTTATGAAAGAGTAAAGGAACCTAAATTTTTTAACAATGTTGCCTTCATCATGCCAATTGAAATTTGAAATGCTAAGGAATTGCTAAATTCATCATGCCAACTAACAATTAGAAAGAAGGTAGAATCATTTTCGAAACATAAGCTTAGAATCATTTTCGAAACATAAGCTTTTTATGTAGTAGCATAGATTTCCACTTATCCCCATGCAAATACAACTTTATGTGATTGACAAATGACTCCAAGAGGAAAAACAAATTCAATATTCAAAAAATTTTACTACATGCTGGTTCATACAAAGTGCCCCAAAAGTAGAAGTCGGACTTGAATTGCTACCAAACCATACATCTGCATGCAAAAACAGGATGCTTATAAACAATTATTTTCAAGTGAAGATTCAAACCACTGATCCTGAACTTGTGACCTGTATAATAATAGTAGTTTGCATTGCTGACCTGATGGAAAAGTATGATTAAACATTGTGGTTTGAATCATCACTTCAAATAGTTATCATCCCAAATCACAACCATCTAGTAGTATCCAAATAATGAATTTTGCCATCAATGGATCCATGGATGTAGCAATTCTCATCACATGGATTAAATTAGACAGAAGTTCTGCAAAGCAGGGAAAACAAGTGATGAGCTAATAAGCAAAACAGAGTAGAAGAGAAAGCAACTAAACAGGAGTATAAGACATGATAATATCTCTACCCTACTGGTTATTCCACTGCCCTAATTTAGGTGGCATTTGGTTTGGACTCTGGAACCATAATCATAATAATGAGTTTTAGAATCCATTAGAGTTGAGCAGATACAAACTATGTTTGGTTAAGGTGGTAAATGAAATGAGATGAAATGATTTTAGAATACATGCACCTGGATGTATTAAAGTATATTTTAAATACGGATATTGTGATTACGAAGTACTTCAACCAAACACCAGGCAACATATTCCCGTTACACATAATCAAAATATTGAACAAAATTCATGAACCAAACACCTCCTTAGAGTATGGGCCATACAATAAGCACAAGACAAAAGATTAACCCAGAATTGGTCCCCCATCTGAAATGTATTTGGAAACACCAAGAGAGTAATCAGATGATAGGAAAAGGTGATACTCAGTAACACTTTTCATCAAGAAGCACAAAACCAATGTATAATTGTATCAAATATCAGATTGCAGCTTTGGTAAGCATCGGGGAGCTGTGCCTGCCACTCCAATAAGACCAATACTCCTCATCCTCAATAACAAACCTAAACACTAAATCCTAATCCTAATATTACATTTGATTGAATTAATCCCAGTGCCATACCTCCCACAATATATTACAATAGTGAAACATGATCCCATTTTTCCTCCCCAAGCGGCAAATCCAATCCTGAAATGTATGCAAGTATATAAATCCCCCACTAAGAAACTGAATAGATATAACAAAAAGATGCCATATTTCTTAAGTAATCTTCTTAAGAGAGAAAAAAACCACAGCTAATTTCTTTTACCCCTATGGACCAACCTACATGCAACTCCAAAAAAAAAAAAAAAAAAAGAGGATCTGGCGAATGAGTGAAGGTGTGACCAGATCCATGAATCCCATCATGTCCTAATTTACTATTGTTTGAAGCATCTAGAAGCTTCTGTTGTAGCTGAATCTTCCTTCATCAAACACTAAGCAGCCATCAGTGCGGGTGTTGTGTGCTGCAGTAGATCTCAGGTAATAGCTATGGGTAGGTGAAAGCGATAGCAGCTCGTCCGCTCGACGTGGTCTGCGACCAGCCATGCGCGTGCCAGCGCTCTGCGCGGTCTCGAGAAGACAGAGAGAAGAGAAGATACTTTCTTTATTTCCTACCCTTTCTAGATTACATCTCCTAATATATATCCTAACAAACCTCCCTATAGATACTAAAAGACACGATATTAAATACCAACTAACAAGGAAACAAACTCTTTTGAGGACAACAACTAATTTTGGCAAGTTGAGTCCTTCTTGTGTCGCACATACGGACGGCCTGTAAAGGCATCCGTAACATTTCCCCCCTCGTCAAGAAGCAGCTTGTCCTCAAGCTGAAACATCGGGAATTGCTGTCGAAAATCGTCAAGTGGCATCCAAGAAGTTTCAGAGGAGCCTTGTCCTGCCCATTGGACGAGAAGCTGATGTTGACCTCAGGCTAAGCGTGACCTAAGAACTGCAACAGGGAAAGGAGAAACTCGTCCATTGAAGAGTGGAGGCAGTAGTGGAGATGCATCTGGAGGATCACCATTATAAACTTTCAGCAAGTTGACATGGAACACATCATGAATACGAGCACCCGCCGATAGAGTAAGGCGATAAGCAACAATACCAATGCGTTCCGTCACCCTCTAGGGTCCAAAGTACTTAGGAGAGAGCTTGGTCTGAACTACCTGGGTAATAGATGTGGCCTGTCAGCGCAACAAGTGGAGCCAAACCCACTGTCCTACTGAAAAAGAGACCTCTCGGTGTTTTCCATCATACAGGGTCTTCATATGTTGTTGTGCTTCGAGGAGTCGGCCGCAAATGTCGTGAAGAAAAACATCCCTCTGCTGCAACTGCTTGTCTACAGCATGATCAGCAGCTGAGCCGGCTGCATAAGGCACAATGGTTGGCGGAGGGTGGCCATAGACGACTTCAAACGGTGTGGCGCAAAGAGCCATATGGAAGGAGGTATTATAGCAATATTCCACCCACAGTAACCATTGGAGCCACTGTTTTGGACTATCACAAGCCAAACAACGCAAGTACATTTCAATGGTACGATTGACGATCTCGGACTGGCCATCAGACTGTGGATGGAACGAGGAGGAAAAATTAAAACGAGTATCCATCAAGCGAAATAATTCTTGCCAAAAATGGCTTTGGAATACGGTATAACGAGCACTGACAATGGATATCGGCACACCATGGAGGTGAACGATTTCATCAAAGAATGCCCGTGCCACTGAGCTAGTCGTGTATGGATGTGCCAAAGGAAAGAAGTGCAGCAAGCTTGGAAAAACGATCAACCACTGTCAAGATGACTGATTTGCCATGAATCTTTGAAAAGCCCTCAATAAAATCCATTGCAATATCGGACCATACCGTATCAAGAATCGGCAGGGGCTGCAGCAAGCCGGAGGGATGCAATTGCTCAACTTTGCTTTGCTTCGTTGACACTCTGGACAACTTTGTTTCGGAGTCAATGTAGGGTCTTCTGAAATCCCTCATGGCCCATTGTATGGGCTGCTAATAACACTTGCTGCAGTACCTCCGAAGTTGGTGGAACGAAAACTTTCTTATGCCGCAAAAAGAGTCCATCGCAAAAAAATCCAACCTAGTGGTAAAGAGTCCTCCCGTTGTTGCTGCCGCAGAGTGTCAAAGGCGGCCAACAGGGGAACTTCATCACGGAGGGTATCGTAGATATCAAATTGTGGGCTGGACAACACATTGGCAGCACGTACCTCTTCATCTCGTCGTGAAAGAGCATCAGCTACGGTATTAAGCAGGCCGGGGCGAAATTCCACCAAAAAGTCATAACCAAACAATTTGCTCACCCACTGATGTTGAGGCACCGTAGAAAGATGTTGATCCAACAAAAATTTCAAGTTATAGTGATCGGTCCGAACCAAAAACCGACGACCCCATAAGTATGGCCGCCAATAGCGAACTGCTTTGACCAAGCCAATCAATTCATGTTCGTAAGTTGCTAATTTGGCATGGTGGGCTGGTATTGCCGACTGAAGAACGCCATGGGCCGATCCCCTTGATGTAGCACCGCTCCAATACCCGAACCCGAAGCATCACATTCAACAATAAAAGGCCACAAAAAATTTGGCATTTGAAGGGAAGGAGCAGCCTATGCAGATTTCAAAGAATTAAAAGCCACCGTTGCAGCAAGAGTCCATTGGAAGGCATCCTTCTTCAAAAGTTGTGTTAGGGGGGTCGCTATGCGCCCAAAATCTTCTATAAAGCACCGGTAATAGCCAGCAAGGCCTAAGAACCCTCGTAAGGCCCAAATGGAGCGTGGGATAGGCCAAACCTTGACTGTTTACACCTTCAATAGATCCATAGACACGCCCGAGCAGAAATAATATGCCCGAGATAAGCGATTGAGGAGTCACCAAAGGAGCATTTGGACTCCTTGAGGAAAAGTCGATGTCGCTGAAGAAGAACCTCACGAAGATGGCAGAGATGTTCAACCCATGACAAACTATAGATCAAAATACCATTAAAGAAGATGGTCACAAACTTTCGGAGAAAGGGCTACAACACATCAATCATGAGAGCTTGAAATGTAGCCGTTGCATTTGTCAGGCCAAACGGCATTACTAGAAACTCAAAGTGCAAGTGATGTGTTCGGAAGGCCGCCTTAGAATTGTCGGCCTCATGCATGCGAACTTGATATCCTGAACGGAGGTTGAGCTACGAAAAAAACACATGCGCCAGCGAGCTCGTCAAGAAGTTCCTTTACCATAGGAATGGGAAATTTATTTTTTATTGTCATGCTATTCAAGGCACGATAATCCACACACATACGCCAAGAACCATCCTGTTTTTTAACTAAAATAATAGGTGAGCTATAAGGTGACGAACTTAGTCTGATAACACCTTGCTGAAGCATGATGGCTCATTGCCTCTCGATTTCGTCTTTTTGGATATGGGGATATCAATACGGGCGGACCGCCACAAGAGCAACAGCATCTGGTAGGAGACGAATTTGATGATCCAATTGACAAGGAGGAAGACCCCGATGCGGCACAAATTAATCCTTGAATTCGGCTAGCAGCGCCCCCATAAGGTCCGACACGGCCGCAGCAAAATCTGAGCACCAGCTGAGTGGAAGCCGAAAGCCCCTTCCAAATTACGCAGCGACCCGCACGCTCAATGGACATAGTGACATTTACAAAGTTGGACGTGATGTCTCCAACAGCCGAAGCCATTGGACACCAAGAACCACATCAAGCTCTGCGAAATCAATGCAATAACATTATAAACAAAAGGGTTCGCTGCTGATTGCCACATTGGCAGCAGGACAGAACCCAACAGCAGGAACCTTGTCTCCATTTGCTACCCGAATATGAGCACCAGGTCATGGCAGGAGTAAAATACCTACTATCTGTGGTACTGCGATTCTGATAAAATTGTGAGTGGAACCCAAATCGACCAAGACGATAAAGATTGAGGAGCCAATGCGGATAGAAAGCTTCAAGGTTGCTTCCATGCCAATGCCAGTTTGAGCATGCAAGGAGATCTACGGCTCCGAATCAACCACGGCTGCATCCTTGGGAACTTCATCTTCATCCATGAATTCCAACCAAAACAAACGCTTACAACAGTACAAATGACCAGAGTAAGATTCATCACAATTAAAACAGAGACCCTTTGCCCACCTGTCGGCCATCTCCTGGGGCGTGAGCCGCCAAAAACAGCTCGCTAACGTGCTCGGTGAAGGCGGCACGAGCTAGCTCGGCTGGAGGGAGAGGCAATGATCGTGGCAGACTAGGCAACAACGACGCACTCCTTGCAGCCGCCCTAGAGGCCGCTTGGTCAGGTGGCAGCCTAGGTAGAGGGGTCGACTAAGTGCACCGGAGGTCCAGAGGATGCGGTAGTGTCATTCGGCCGCACAAGCCAAGCTGACCGCTGTGTCCAATGTGGACGGCCTCTGCATTTGCACATCCTCTCGCAGCAACTCCATAAGGCAGCCCAAGAACAAACCAATCTCATGATCTGGTGTGAGGTTGTCAACTCAACACAAGAGCCGATAAAATTCATTGATGTAGTCTTCAACAGCCTCTGCTTGTTTCAACATAGAGGGCTCGGCAACCGGGTTCGAACGGAACGGTGGCTTGAAGCGAAGTTGACAAGCTTGCTTAAATCATGCCCACAAAGGAATGCCATTTGTCCACTCGAGTTTGAAATACCATTGTTGCACTACCCCCGTCATATGATACATAGCGAGCCAAACTTGGTCTTCAGCAAGCGTCCAGTTCAAGCGAAAATATTGTTCGCAACGGGAAAGACACTCCAGCGAATCATCGATGCCAGAGAAAATTGGGAAGTCGACGTGATGAAAGCGAGGTGGATGGTGAGGATCTAGATTCCCTGGAGCGTCAGCAGCTCCAATTTGGCCTCCGACCGATGCCTTGGGGTTACAAGACGAGTCACCATCCGCGGAAAAATCCACCTGTGGCCCAGTTGAACGTGACTCCATCACTTGCAGGTGACGAGCATGATCTTGGCACTGCAATACCGTCTGCAGCAGTTGCTTCAAATCATCGAGCGTTGTGGTGGGAGGACCGTTGACCATGGAAGCTGATACCAAATTGTTGTGTGCTGCAGTAGATCTCAAGTAATAGCTATGGGTAGGTGAAAATGATAGTAGCTCGTCCGCTCGGCGTGGTCTGCGACCAGCTGCGCACGTGCCAACACCCTACGCCGTCTCAGGAAGACAGAGAAAAGATACTTTCTTTATTTTCTACCCTCTTCCTAGATTACATTTCCTAATATATATCCCAACAAACCTCCCTAGAGATATTAAAAGACACGATAATAAATACCAACTAACAAGGAAACAAACTTTTTGGAGGACAACTACTAATTTTGGTCAGCTGGCGTTGCACATACGGACAACCTGTAAAGGCATCCGTAACAGCAGGCAGGCCAACGGCAATCGGGGAAGGATGCAACCACCAAAGGAGAGAGATGGGGTGCTTGCCGTGGTTGGCGGCTGATGGGGTATCAACAGCTGTTGAGCAGGCTTGTGTGAATGGCCATGGAAGCATGGGTGTGAGGCTAACAAAAGGAAGGAATTTCTGTATGGGAGATTTGCAAAATGGTGGAGCAATGCACCATTATACGTAGTGAAGGCGCAAGTCAAGGGAGCATATCCAACTAACAATTTCAACAGCAGGATGCAAAGGATGGACGGCCAAAAACATTTGGATCCACCTGCACTAAAAAGGAAAGAAAATACAAATTTTGAAACTAGTGCATAATATGGTAGTATAGATTTGGTTATATAATTCAGAATATGAATACCAAGTTTCCAAGCCAAATAAAAGCCTTTTTCTACTCCAAAAGTTTTTTCCATTCTAAGCATTAAGAAGAATGCCTACGTACTTCTGCTGACCCAAAACCATAGACCTTAAAAAGTAGTCGAAACCACCATGATCAATGCATCTGTCGCATGGCATGGGGCTTCCAGTATGCACTTTTTATCATCTAAGCAATAGTTCAATAAAATTTGCTTGTTCTACCTGCTAAAAGTGATTTGTGATTGACGAGGAAAATGCCATGATGTTGCACAAGAAGGTATTTGAAGTTCATTCTCTGTCACCTGAAGGCACAAAACTGATTTGAAGCAGTACCATGTCCATAATTGTTTTTAGCATCTTGTCTCCCCATCACTAATATCATATTCACTACCGGAAATATCTTCGAATTCAGAATTATCTGAGATGTGAAGATGAGATAAATCATTAGTAGCCAAACAATCTCCTTCACCTTTCCCTTTATTCAACCCCTCCTTTTTCAGTGAGAAAGCTTGTCTATCATCTTCATAAACCAGATCAGCACTCCAGAATTGTGGATTACCATAAAGCGCAATATGCCGATAGTAAAGTTCAAGCTCCTTTTCAGATATTGCAATGAAACGTCTAACTGTCTCCAGTGACTGTTCATATTTTGATTTTTCAAGTGCCTGATGATAAAAATGCATATGTTAGTGGATGTTAAAAAAAGCTCTACACATACAAAATCAACATGATAGCTATTGATCAAGACCATAAAATCAGCAAAAATACTAATCAGAGTGTAGTTGTAAACAACAAACCAAAAGAACAACCAATCCTGAGTACCTTTTTCTTGGACAGTGTATCAATAGGTGACATGACAACCGGCTGAATATAGTTCTTTCCTCGATAGAATACTATGGTATCATCTCCAATAATATGGATAGGGATACCACCGCTCAGTCCAGCTATCTCACTCGCATACTCTTGAATCTGCCCTGGTTTGCAAGGTTTACATATGACTTTAACAGTCTCATGCTTCTTCCAGTGCAAATGCATGTTTAAAATCACGCCTCCAAAAACTCCTCTCCTTCCAACAGGGACATAATTAGACTTTCTCTGTGAAATTTTCTTCAAGTAAAATCTTTCCTCACCAGTGAGATCTTCTGGTTTAGCCATAGGGCCTTGAGCTTTGGCAACTTCATACTTCTTTAGCTTCTCAATCAACATAGCTTCCTTTAACTTGGCCTGGAAGACAAACAACTCATTTATGATTTATCATCTCCATATGAAAATAAAAAAATAAGCATGGTCTCTCCAAACCAGTTAAGAATTGGTTGGTCCAATGGTGCTGGAAGCTTTTGTTACAAACTCTATTTTTTATCATAAATGAACCATTAGTGGACAAAGTTACCAAAATAAGAGGAGAAACTAAGGGGTCCAGGGGCAGGCCCATCCTATGTCAAGTGGATATTGATAAACCTGCTGAGTTTTTGCAAAAAACACTTATCTACATTAAAAGTTATCCAGTTTCTCTAAAACAAGTGACCCTTATAAAATTTATATATTTACAAGGGAAGAACAAGAACCAAAGCATTATCAGAATTATTTAAAAATGAACCTCTATGAAGGTTCATGCAACAAATTAAACTTCAGTGTTGACACAAAAAAGTTGAGCTGAAAAGCACATTTATGTTGCACAAATAAATCCAATTTGGCATACCTGAACAATTTTGCAAATAAGTCCTGGTCCAATGCAAAATGGCAATTTTAGATCATTTTCAGCTAATGGATTGAAGCTTTTGGTGGATATAATCAGCTTCGCACAGAATGAAAGATGATAAAACCCTAGTTATTTTGCAAATAACCATAAATAATTCAAAAACTAGATTTTTGTGTTAGCTGATGAGAAAGAATCCTGACATACACCACTACACTACGATATTTACAGCAGGCCACCTTCCAGATTAGGTGTACATTTACAGGGCATGTCTCATGCCCACACACTTGGACCTAGATTCTACTGAAGAATTCAGAGGGTTTAAGCAATCAAAAGCAGATGACATAATGAACACCTGGATGATCAGATGGGAAGTTGCCGCTTGTTAACAATTTCATGCAAGATAGTTGTCTTGGAAATTAATAGAATACCGAGTGAATGGATCTGCAAAGCACTATCTTCACATCCCTAATTATCTCATTGCAACAGCAAAATGCTTAAATTACCCATAAAACAGCATCCAGAAAGTAAGCATCTATTGCATAATTGGAACATTGTTTTCGCTTAGAAACCAAATGATATTTTTTCTATCTTACCATGGTATTCCACAACCATTCCAAATAGTAAATAGTAACTAGCTAGTTTCTAGTGAAGAAATGTTGTTGACTAACCCCTCGCTTAATACAAAAATACAATTAAAACCAAGCAATCCAAATTAAGCAAAGAGGCAAAAGACAGGAACCAAATTAACTTATGTGCACCTTCTCAATCTTGTATTTCAATCGAGCCTCAACTGTGGGAAATTTCTGTTTTATCTTCTTTCCTTTAGGTTTAATGCACCGTGGATCATTTTTATTGGCCTCCTTCCTCTTCCTCTTTTCCCGCTTCCTCTGAAGCTTCAACCGCTTCTTTGTCAAATACCTCCTCCTCTTGGAAGGCTCCACCTCCTCAATGTCAAACTTGGGTTTCCCATCATCAGACAAGACTAGATTCACTGATCCATAGCTAGCCCATCTAATAGCCCATGAATGCTCAAACAGATAATAGGGGTTTAAGGATTTGTTTGAGGAAACAATAACACATCTGCCACAAGCAGAAAAAGAAAAAGATGAGGAAAACTAAAATTGATGTGTTATTTTATATGGGATATCTGTAACAAATAGTATGTGCTTGGTATGCAATTGTTATATGAAACATCCATCTCATTTGTTGGTTAGTTAACTTCATTAAGCAATACAAGTGGCCTAATACATGACAAAGGATGAATAGAAATAGCGATCAATAAAAATATGCCACAACCTGAAAGTTGGTGAGGAAGCTGAAATCAGTGCCCTTTGGGATAAACTAAGGAGAGTAGAAGAAGCCAACTTTGTCAGACGTGATAGGACACGGCTCGCCATAAGCGCACTATCCCACTGCCTATGAATCGCAAGAGTTAACAGCTACACTGACATTTACTATCACAATTCAACTGCAAGAAGAATGAAAACAACAGTGTCTGAACATCTTCAAGAAGATGCTAAAATTCCATGATAATTGCATGTATCTCTTATCACATATCACTTATGATGTTAAGTTTTTCTTTTATAAAATGCACTTGGGTGGAAAGCACACTTCGCTGCATTGTATCAATGAAACAGACAAAAACAATGTGGAAATTGAATGATGCTTCATGATTGTCTGGTTGGGACAATGTCTGGGATTGTTAGGGCATAACAGTAATAAAAATATCTGATGGAACATAAGTTTTGTACATCTTTTTTTTAAAAAAAAAACATGCAGGTCAAATTTCATGCTTCAGATATATGTCAAATGGAAGACCAAGCCATTCAAGGAACAAAGGAGAAAGAAGCTAATTAACAAGAAGATGCTGACAACAGGCACATAACCACACCAAATTATCCAACTTCAGTTAAGTCTCACACATCATGCTTAGTGGCTTACAGTTATTGTGCAATCAGAATGTACCAACTATTACATTCATAGCAAACATATATAGAAAGTTTAGATTTCTGAAACGCTCACTTGTCTGAGGCTACTAAGGTAATGTAAAGGAAAATATGTGGGAAATAGCCACAATCAATGAACTAAAGGCCGGTTCTTAACATCCCAAGATGGTGCATAAAAAAATTCTGTTATGTAAGGTAGCTGATATAAATAAATGGTCTGCATGTCATAAACAATATAATGAAGATAAAGTGCAGAAATGATACCATCTATGTATCTACCATGTGATACGGTGTCCTATCAGAACTCAGAATACCTAGAACACAAGAATAGCAGGTGGGAAACTCTACATGCTGTAAGCTAAATTGAGAAAAGTTCACTGAAAATATCGAGAGGATACCATACCTGGGGTCTAGTAGTTGTCGCTGCTATTTTTGGTATGAAGATTAGGAGGACAAATGAGAGGACACGATGTGGCCCAACACCCTCAAGTAACTGCTCTCTTTCCAAAAATATGCATAAAATACAATCTCAAAATCAGGCAAAAGATGTTACTTGTTATAAATGCTTTGTTGTTCCCTAATTGCTGATAGTAATGTACAAAGGTGCATCCATGTCAGGAACTGGTATCAAGTTGTTGTCTGCTATGTTCTGCTTCATGTTGGAGACCTGACACTGCAACAAAGGGTTATCAATCAAAACATCATTTCTAAAGGAAAAATGATTTTTCTTTTCAGTTAAGAGCACCATCACAAGCACCAAGAGTAGAGAAAAAAAATACATCCCCATCCTCACAGGAGAAATCAACACATAAATAGCCCCAAAAGAAATATGCTTCACAGAATCAAAAGCATTGTTTTCAAATCAGAACAAGTGCACATGGAGTGGTACTCCATGCAGTCCAAACTGCCCAGCAAATTGTAAGCATTCTCAAAGTCATTATAGTAAAGCAGTTTCCAAGGAAGTTCAGTAGAAATATTCACAAATTTGAATGCGAAAAATATCATAGAGCAGTTTATGCCAAATTAAATGCTTCATATAATGCTAAAATGAAGAATCATGCAGAAAGGATATCTCTTTGTATTTGGCTGTTACAAAATAGACAGCACATGCTTGAGCATAAGAAAAAAATCAAACTAAGTTCAGAACATTTAGCTTGTAATCAACACATCTAGAATTTGTGCCACTTCAGTTATGTACCAATGTCCTAAGTTACACACACTAAACAATTATTCCAACACCCTAAAGAAAAACGTTATGTACCAATGTCCATATCCACTTCAGCATTGTCCCTCATTCAGATAATTCAGTGTATTCAGCTTCCAACATATATGAGAAAAATGTAAAATTTTGCTAGAAGCTTTTGAATCTGACATTCCGGAGAAGGAACATCAGAACAAAAAGAAAAATGATGCAAGTAAAAAAAAAAAGGGAAAAGCAAAGAAACAGAACATAAGAGATGCTGCTTCTTTTGTGAGCACACCTAGAAATAAGTATTGTCTCTTTGCAACTCCTATTGAGGCCTGCCCACAAATAAAATAAACAAGAGGAAACATGCAACCAAGTTAAGAATTAAACATCATACAACGACACAGAACATATTACCCATTCAGTTGAGGACTCTTTAAACACCACTCATGCCAATGAGCAAAAGAAGAGGGGAGCACAACCAAGCTAAAATACAAAAGAAATGTATGTTAGCTGAAACAATACAAAACACTGGTGCATACATAAACGATCCCCCAAGAAATTGACAATAGTTCATAAATTCATGAAAGAAAAAGAACCAGGCAGCATTTAGGGTCTTGGCCTCCTCTGCCAGAGAGTCACGGTGGCCACTGCAAGGTGAGAGGTCGTGACACGGTGAGAGGCGTGGATGGCACGCACTGTCAAGTGAGAAGGGGCGGACAGGAATAACAGGGTCAGGGAAACGACAGATGAGGAGTAAGCTTACCAGCAAAGCACAACAGACACAGGCTGTAACACACACAAGATGAATAAATCCTGAGCAGATGAAATAATCTCTATGGTCGAAGACCCAACAGAAATTACAAGCAGGAACGGAGATAAAATAAGAAAGTAAATGCTTAACAACTTCAGGATTGATTAAATCTTCAATCAAATGAACATTTTTTTAGCTCGAGCAAAAGCTACTGATCCATTAAAGTTAAAATGGAGGGAAGTAAAATTATGGCTACTGATCATAAACGTCAGGGCATACAATAGGAAAATCAAACACTGTATAGGTTAATCTATTTATCAAATCTTCACCTGCAACCTCAAATCCTTATTATTAGCACCTCCAAAAAAAAAAGGCTAGAGGCTAATCAAGAATGCTTGGCAAATTTTAATGGATCGGTATACGTAACTTTATATGAATTTCTCACACCTTTTTGACTCATTCTTATCAGCTCTATGATTAATTACCTCTCTCACGCCATTACCATCTGAAGCATCCAAGCTTCAAAAATAAAAATGCAAAATCAACGAATAGGTAAACAAGAATTATTGGTAAATTTTCTGGAAATTAGACTGCACAACATTGGAAACAAAAAAGTAACATGGAGGACAAATAACTTATATTCACACGACGAAATAATTTACTTTCACAAAATAGGTGAAAATAGAAGTAACAAATGGCGGGGCAAAATAGGCGTCAGAGATTACCGTCAAGCCAACCCGGTGATGATGGCAAGGCAGCACAACGCAAATCGGTGATGACGGCGAGGTAGCACAACGCCCAATCTGCTCACACAGCGCAATGCAAGAACTGGCAACAGATGGCGCTCCGGTCAAGAATGGTGGGGACGGCACGCTGGAGGCTCTGCGACGATGGGGAGGAGTAGGAGAACTTCTCCCGGAAAAGTGGACAAGGTGCTGATTAGAGCGAGGCTATTAAGTATAGGGACAGCGGCAAAGGAAGAGGGGGAGCGGCGGCGCGCGGAGAAGGACCAGGAGGGGCGCCGGCACGCCGGAATTGGAGGGTGAGGTGCGGTGGCGTCCCCACGGAGGAGGAGGGGGAGGTGCGCGGCCTGCGAAGCTGGAGAAGGAGGGGCGGCGGCGCGCGGGGAGGAGGGGGCGGCGCCGGGGCGAGGGAAGGAGGGGAGGGGCGGCAAAAGCACGAGTCCGGTGATTGTGGTGGCTGGGATTTCTTTTTCTTTTTGAGTTTTACTAAGAGATGGTTTCTTTTTTGAGTTTTATTTCGGTTGGATCAAATTCACTTTGTTGATCTATATGTTCTAGATTTTATTTAATCACTTATGGTGATGATATGTGATGGGACAATACAGACAGAAATGAGAGAGGATGAGTGATTATGACTCGACAGGACGATAGATGGCCGGCAGAGATAGGAGACGATGGGCAATGGTGGCTAAAGAAGACGATGGATGACGGAGGTGGGTGATAGTAGTAGTGTAGCGAGGCGATATTGTCTCCATTGAGCGGTGCCCAATAAAAGATGAGGGCAGGAAGAGAATAAAGGAGAGGCAGGTGGTGTTATAATGTCGTAGTCGTGATAGGAGTGTAAGGGTGGCAGGCGATTGACAGAGATTATTATCCAAGTAATCTATTTGTGTCTTTTCGTGGTAATTCAAAATCTTCTGAACTTAATTAAAGTTATCTATTTGTATCTTTCTGTAGTTGCTCGCGACTACAGAAAGAGATCAGGTGATAGTTCAAGATCTTCTAGATTATATATGACCCATTTCGTTAAACAAATATGAAGATCCATCACAGATGATCATTACGCTAGCACAGTATCCGTGATCTCAATGTTTGTGGCTGTAACCTTTGTGGTCTCAATACCTAAGGTCACAGAGTTCGTGGTCACTACCCGCAATTATTATGATCGCGGAGATGTAGTAATCCTCAATATATAGTCGCAGTCAGTACATGACCATGTAATAAGAGAGTTATCTTTAACCCTCTTTACGAGAATATCAATAATGGTTTACTTATCCTTACCATGATAGTGAATTAAGACAAATATTGAGTCTGGAAATACCTTCGAATCAAAAAAGAAGGGTTTGGTCGAGACTTAACTTACCGACCACAGTCTAAGAATGATGCAATTATACAATCATGTTTGATAGACCATAAGCGCTCTCTGACCAATGCGGTTCGTTATTCCCAAGATAATATGAGTCTCTCTTCAATATTTAGAAGGATGAACGTGCGGTTATCTATAACCATCACATCATAACTGGTGGACAGCAACTGCTAGCAACCGCTTGCAACCACCAAAGCGTCCATTTGATGAAGAAACTGACGCCTCTTGAAGAAATATAAAAAGAGACTCAGAACTTGTTGAGAGGGGTGATTGAGAGGGAAAAGGTGAGATAATACAAAGATTGTTAAACTCTGTACACTTTGTAATCCATCATTCTGATAATGAAAATCCAACAGGAGTAGGACTATTACTCAGACTACGAGGGCCCGAACCTGTATAAATATAGTGTGTTTGGTTTCATTTTTACCGTTGACGAGGATTGTTAGCTATTTTTTAGGCCTCCATGGTCGCACTAGCACCCCATGGTTGCACATGACTATGGCCGCGGTCCTCCCTATGGTCGCCAAGGGCCTGAAGGAAGAGTATCGAGTAATCCAAGGGCATTCTGGATATAACTTAAAAGTCATATTTATTTTGCGCAAAATCTAAGACATTCGTTATCTTGAAACCTATGTTTTATGCTGTATCCAAGGACAGTATGGTCGTAAAGATAGTTCCTACGACCATTGATCGCACCTAAAACGATGTGATTTTGTAATACCGCAAGTAGATGGTTGAACGTTGAGCAGTTGAGGGTCGAATTCCACGAGGAACAAGCGTATTCATCTTTCTAGCTTAATGGATCACTGATTAAGTCTAAACGAGTTGTGGGTTGTTTTTCTATGACTAATTCTACTACTAAAGCTATCAATCTAGAGTTTTAAAGCAGTAAATTGCAGGTATAAAATTTGGATTTATAAAGCAAGAATTAAAACCTAGGGTTTTGGGAATTCCATAACCATCCAGTGTAATTCTATCCAAGGTCCGAGGATTGTGAATTAATTTTCATTGTTTTCCAAGACAAATTAAGTTTTCAGTTCGGGGCGCTGGGTCAACAGTCAGAGGATCGCTTCCACTGTCACGTTTGGCGAGAGCCTCTCTTCTGTTCAGGGTCCTGCGTCAAAGCGCTAAGGACTCAAGAACTCCCCTAAATAATAGCTAAGGCTCAACTGTTACGTCTGTTGCCGAAACGAGAATTTAGGGTTTAGAGGAATAAAACATTAATTAGAAAATAACTCCAAAACTTGAGATCAAAATCAAGGAAGAATCACGCCTTCCACATTAGGTCATCCTTAACTCTAGAAGAGATCTACTCGCAAAAAGCCATAAGAATGCAGAAATAATAATAAGAAATAAATAAAAACTTACTTGATTGCTTGAGAATTGAAGTTGTCGTCCTTGCCGGCTTAGAAAAGCAATAAAATAGATAAGGGGACTCTACTAAACTAAACTAATCCCTAATGGCTAGTATGTAAAAAAAGCCTGCCTAATTGAGCCAAAAGCTTCTCTCTTTATAGTACATAAGTCTTAGAATTAACCAATTACAACTCAAGGCTTATTTAGGAAAGAAATTATCTCAGATTCAGACTTTAAACTGACTAACGGGTCTGTTTTGGATTCGAAAATCGGGTTTCGGGTCGGATTCGGGTCTAATTTCGGGTCGGATTGCTGTTTTTTTTCAGATTTTCAGCATCTTCTTTCTCCACTTCGTTTCCTATCCAAACGATGTCGAAATAACTCCAAATTTGGTACATTGGTTCCCTGAAACATGACGAACACACTCGTGAAAGCAGATTATAAAAATGTTACAAAAAGTCACATAAAATGACGTATCAAAGAAATTTTAAGCATCATTTTTGCACATTTCAATACTAAGTCTAGGGTAAAATTCTACCAAATTAAGACTTATCAACCATACTCTCTCGCAGATAAAAGAACTGATCTCATCACCGTGGTCACAATGCTATGCGATCACCCCTTAAACATTACCTCACCATGATCCTTATGATTATTCTTGAGAAAATCATAAGTCCCTGACAAGGTAACCGTTGAAGGAGGTTTAGACGGTAAGGCGGTTCCATGACGACCGAGTCAAGACTGCCAAACTGCCATGTACCCATGATCAACAGCAACTACCATGTACCCACGACCTCACAGCTGCCACTCCGGGGCGGTTAAGAGAGATCATGGGGCGTGCCTTCAGGAGAACAACCGACGACCTCTTCAGCAAGTATAAAAAGACCTTGAAGGGAAGGATCGAGAGAGGACGGTTCAATGACAGAGAGAAGACTAGTCTTAGCAAAGATAGGATTAGCTAGATACACACTTTGTAACCATCTCTCTGCAATCTTTTTTCCCACATAGTCAAATATACAGGACGTAGGGTTGTGAGAAAAAGGGGGGCCTGAACCTGGATAACTTTCTCTCCGTGTTTTAGATTCATAGATACCTTGAACATCTTGAGAATCTGTCTGATTGGCCTCATTCCTTCTTACTTCCTTCTTTGCATAAAATCGACAGAGGGACCCAGAGTTCCAATCGTCAACAACTGGTGCCCACCGTGGGGCCCTGAAGACATTTTCATCGAGATTCATTGTATTCATGGATCCATTCCTTTGCCTACATGATTTTGAGAACGAATTCGATCTTGAGGATCACGTAGATGCTATGGATGAAGATACCGTCCCCATCAACGGTGACGACACTACCCTCATAGCTTGTCTTGAGGAAGTGACATCCTCGATCCCAACCACGTATGCTGAATAGGAATCGGATCAAGCAGTTCACTTGCCCTCAATAGAGGACGAGTATGTGCCGCAACCCATTGCCTTAGACAACTTGGAAGAGGATGATCTAAACCACTACTACAGAAATGCTTTTCACTATCGGTTTAAAATCGACTCTACTATCGGTTCTCTTACCGCTAGTGATCGGCACGATAGAAGAAACGAAGCACACCTCTATCGATTAAACACCGATAGTAAAATACCTACACTTCCAACGTTTCAGTAATCATTAACGACAATTCTTCTATCGGCTCAATGATCTCAACCGATAGTGATGTTTTATTTCTTGTAACGGTTATTCACTGGAAACCGATAGTAATGTATAGTTTTTTCTATCGATTAGGTACTCGACACGGTTAGTACTGGAAACTTTCTTCTATCGGTTGTAGGATATGAACCGATAGTATTACAAAGGATCATTAACAGATACAACAATACAGAGATACACTAATACAACAGATTTAATTTATTCACAAATACACTAATTATTCAGAGATTTAATTTATTCACAAATACACTAATACAAAGATATACACATGCATTGGACAGATTGAATTTATTCACATATTGAGTTTATTCACAAATACACCAATACAAGTACACACATACACCAATTAACACATTCAATATATATTACACAAGTCATTTACAATTGATCGTTGATAACCACTTCTTTCATCACATATTGAGCCCAAATTGTTCGCAGCTCCTTCAATTGAGGCAACTTATATTGGTCTTTCAACATGGCACTCTGCATGCGTGTATGAAGTTAGGAACGTACGACACATTCAATGTTCGACTTTGAGTCAGGAAAAATGGTTACCTTAGAGAATTGGGCAAAGTTTGTCCTGATCAGGTCATACATAAATCTCATGACATAGAAGCCACATTCCCACGATTGTGGCTGCTGATGGCACTGGAATAATTGCATATGCAAAGACATAAACCCACATTAACTCGAAAGAATTAATTAAACTTAAATTAAAAGACTCATCATGAGTAGTTCCATCCGTATTAATTACCTCATATTCTTTTTAAGAAATTGTTGTGCCCTTCGACGCGTCATGCCTCCCTCCAGCAGTAACATAATTTTTGAAAGTCCTGTATTTAATTTAGCATTGCCGGTTAATATGTTATCATTAATTAGCTAGTCAGAGAAAAATTTAAAACAGCTGTGTCACTTACGCGTCTATGTGCCACATGAGGGTGAAAACATGTGCCACTCTGTCGCTCATCGAATCGAGGTAATAGACCTCATTCATCCATGGGCAAATGATTGCGAGAACCCAGTGGCCCCTACATTGCATATATAAGCGAACCGTTTCATACATATGATAGGCGTAACATACAAGAATGAGTTAAATTAATAGGAAATGCACTAACCTTTGGTGGTACGGCGCAAAAATGAACTCTCGGTCCTGCTGCGCTAGTAGTGCCCTTGATATGTATTCCTCCGCATGTGCTTGGTCGTGCTCTAGCATCGTGAGGCTTATTTTGTCTGGGTCAAGGAAACCCACCTTATAACATGCCCTCATCGACGCCAGCCTATACATGCACCTGGATGCAAAGTAGACATTAGTAAGTAGTGCATACAAAGTGATTAGATTTATGAAATGAACTGTGATAACTTCACACAACAGCAAACTCACAGGATTCCAGTCCGTATGATGGACATATCAAACTCCCACCAGCTGAGGAGGTCGAACAAATCCTCGTGGGCCACCGATATGCTCTCGGCCTCACGGTGAAAATGACCTGGCCTGAAGTGAACTAAGAAGTTGATGTGGCGCCTAGACCGGGTCAGGTACTACTCGTGGAGACTTCTGGTTATTTGATCCATATTGCGCAGAAGGTACTCCGACACGAGTGGGAATCCGTTCTTGAACGTACCCGACTGGCTTTGTTTCGCCTAGCCTTTGGCCTTGCCCTTGCCTTTGGGCGGGGAGCGAGTGTATACCTTCGAAGGTTGGGGCGCGGTACCGCAGGCCTCATTTGATGGCGAAGGGGCTTTCTGAGGAGGCGTGCATTCTTTGGATGGGTTTGAGGCCGTCGGAGGAGGCATAGGGGCCGAAGGAGCTCGGTCATGCTTTGTGCTGGGGGTGGTGTCCTCAGGAAGTGAGCTGGCATCCATCGTCTACTTTAAGTTACGAACGCGTAAGTTAGATTTTGCAAATTGAGTATATTAACTGAGTTGTAAGCTAGAATGGCTAGGGTTTACCTCTTGTAGTCTAACACCCTTCTTGGGCCACTGTATGTACGAGCCCAATACCTCGCCAATTGTCCGCATTTCGTCCGTTGGGACGGGCAACGGAAAAGAGCTGTAGCCCGGGAGGGCCATGTCCACCTGTACCTTTGCGAATCTAGGCTCCAGAGGTACGAAGTGGATCCGGACATCCTCCCAAGACTGATATACGACTCCGTTTGCAACCACTACAAGTTTGTCGCCTATGTTGATCAATAGGCTACAGCTCTCCGGCTTCTGCAATTTGCAACAATTATAACAGGTTAGCGAAATAGTTCTAACGTAACGGGAGTGGCATCAACCAAACTGCATATATAGCTCAAGAGTTGCAATCCCTCAATCAGGTCCACCGGATCCACGTGAACTTTTGAGCCGCAACTACTTGGCCTGGCAACGTCGACCTCGGCAGCTAGATCTAAACCCTTGGACTGCACAACCCGGCTGAGGCGTTCATACTTCTTGTTCATTTGAGCGAACATGTCCACGAATTGTGCAGTCACATCTGACCGTATCTTCTCAGACAGCTTCGATTCCCTTTCCTTCCAGCTGCGAGCCTTCTTCGCCTTTTGTCCGGGCTCCGAGAAGCCTTCCTTTCATGGCACCATACCCCCCACGGTTCGGGTCCGCCCTGGATGCTCCTTGTTCCCTAGAGCTCGGGTAAGGATGTCGTTCTTCCTATGGGGAGTGAACAATCCCTCGGTCGCCTCCTTCGAGCAAGAGATCTGTTACATTCAAAGCTCTCCATTGTGAGGAAAAAATATATACAAACTTGTGCGCACACTAGTGATCATAGTTTTTTCTACCACACTCTATGATTCTAACCAGGAAGTTAGCCAACTTACGATTCGCTGCACGACCTCGACGTCCCTGGGGTTTGGGAACTCCACAGTCCCCGTGGATGACACGGTCCCTCTGGCCAGCCACCAGCGCTTGCATCGCGGATCGCGGATCTCGGAGAGTAGTAGGTCAGGGGAGTCGACGAAATTCGACACCTCGTATTCAGCCTTCTTACACTGCTCCTCCTTCCCCGCATGCATAGCCGCGAGAGCCGAGCCGGTGTGGGTGGTCGTTCCTCCTCTGGATTGCCTTGTTTTTCTCGCTAAGGGCCTTCGTACCAAAAACAAGAAAATTAATGCACCGCTGGTTACTCCATACAACGGTGTAACCAAGCAAAGGAACCATACATACCTTGAACTCAGGGGTCCCCTTCTGTTGGGTGAATTGCTCCCATACCTCCTCCATTATGAAGGGGTACTTCTCGCATGGAGATTTGCCTTTAGCGAGGAAGGTACTGACGAGGATGCTCTTGAAGGTTTTCCATGTGTTGTTCATGTCCTTCAAGCAAGCTATCTTGGGACCATCGTCGAGGATGTTCCACTTGGCCTGTTTCAAATGGTGCATATAAGCAGGACTTACTTAATCTCTGGGATAAACCAAGGGAATGTGATTACTCAAGAGTTCAGTGATTTTGATTAATTTTACTTTCACTTCCGCCCACAGCCTATCCCTCTCGTCGGCCTTAACGTCCTTCCAGCTCTGGACGGTGATCTTCACCCTTTCCTTCCCCAACAAACCAACATAGGCAGCGTACTGGCCGGCGTTCTTCCCGATCGGTCTCCCGAACTGGTTGAACTCACATGAAAGATCCGCGCGTTTGGCCAAACGGCACAACATCATCATGCCTCGCGCCTTCCTCTTGTGCTGGGATGAGGCAGCGTCTTCTATGTTGCCCCTTGCCTAATCACTACTATCAGCCGAGGAAGATGCCGACATGGCTTTACCTAAAATTTCATGAATAGACCATCAATTGATATGAAGAAAGGTACATGACAAAGTTCATAACTAAAATGGAATGGCAATGATGAACCACCTCTTTTTGTTAAAATGTCAAATTTTCATTCAAAAGGCCAAAAATCATCAATTCCTATCAACATGGTCTTCAAAATGTATTTAAAAGGTTTTTAGAGGCTTTCGACTATCTTATTTTTTAACCAAATCAGTTTCGAGTGCTAATCAAAATCTATTTGAATTGTGGCAAAACTTGTTTTACAAAAGTCCTAGATATTATTACCCCGAAGAACTTCAAAATTGAAAACTTTCTCAAAAGAGTTTCAATTTGAATAGATTTTGGGTGTTTGAATCTCACCGGAAAATTTGCTTTGACTCGAAATATCTTATACATGCAAAACATGAGCTTTGGCTGTTTCTATGGTCTTTACTCGTGACCTTCGGCTCAAAATGATATGAATAACTGATTCAAGCTCTTTCATGTCAAAAATCTCATGAAAATCAAATTTGAACTCAATTTGCAAAAGGTTGTCGAACTTCAACCTTCTTGTTTAACATAAAGATCATTTGACCATAACTTTTGATTGTAAAATCCTATTTGGAAAATTTTTTCAGAAAAATATATTTCATGCAATGAAAATCATTTGTGTAAATTTTCATTTCAAATGTATTTGATTTGAGCAATAGTTGATTCTTTTTCACAAATCAAATATGAAATCTGCAAAATTCAGACTTCTCATGGTTTTGCAAAATTCAGACTTTTCAAATGTACTATCGGTTGAAAATAAGAAACCGATATAAGATACTGTATTTCCTATCGGTTTGACAATTAAAACCGATAGTATTCAAGTTTGTATTCAGGTAATATTCTTAATTATGTTCATCGAGTTTGTAATTCTCATATCTATAAAGTGTATAACTCCAATGTTTATTTGTAATGTTTTTATCATAAGCCAGAATTTACCAATCATGATAATTTTATTATTTGATATGACCAGTTGGACCATCCCAAATCAACATAATGCAAAAGAATATCAATTTAATAAACTGATTTCATTTCAATTACTCTTTCCTAAAAACTGCCTGGTTCTAATTCGAGTTCAATATTTTCATTGAAAGAAAAAGAGGTATACTGGGTTAAAGTTCATACAACAAAAACTCCCAGCATGCTACAGAGTACCTAAGACAAAAAAGAAAGTGCCACTACTTTTTACACAAAATTGGATAATAGATAAGATTAGCAGTGCAAACTATGCTAGTCTCTCTGCAGGAACATAAAGAATCATGGCTTTGTAATGAAAATTTAAATGAACCAAAATTTCAGATGAAAATTAGAAAATGGGAAATAATTAACAGAAAATTCAGATTAGGGTCTTTTACTATCGGTTCGAAATAAGAAACCGATAGTGGACGACTATGTAACGAAATATTCTTAGTGATTTTCATCAAGTTTGTAATTCTCATATCTATCAAGTTTGTAATTCATGCACTTTTCATCTAGTTTTATATTTGTTATACATTGAACCACATATGAACTATTCAATATAAATTTAAGAAATTGACGCGAGCGGCAAGATCAATGATACTGCGGTTTGGTCAAGAACACTTATAGTCGTTCGTGGAGTGGCCAACGATGGCGCGATGTAGTGGCCAGAGGCGGTGGAGAACCCAAATGTGAGCGGCAATGGTGGTGCAGGAGTGAAAAAGGGAACGTCGGGGAGGCTAGGGTTTTCTGAATGTGATCAGTTGGACTGGAGGGAAAATCGTGTGGGTTTAACCTAATATAGGAATTTTTACTATCGGTTAATAATCATAAAACCGATAGTAAATACAATGGAAGTTAGGGTTTGGAGTAGTGCCATTGTATTTCATTATCGGTTTTATGATTATTAACCAATAGTAAATTAATCCACTGTACAAGATCAAACCAAATTGTAGAACAGGGTCTCATAACACAATATGTATTACTATCGGTTGAGAACAAGAAACCGATATTAGATCTTAAATTCATATCGGTTTGGAAATTGAAACCGATAGTAAAATACAATATTAGTGACCCTAAAGGGTTTTCCTGAGAACAATTACAGATGGGCTTCAGTACATCATTTTGCACTTGTAAAGACACCTGAAACCCCATGCAAATGACTTCCTATAATTTTGAAATAAATTAACAGTAAAGACCAATCATGAAACATAAGGAATCATACATATAGAAACTTTCTTCGAATAGCCAATCAAGATGGAGATATCAAAATGACAAACCAGCCAAAAACCACGAGGAATCTGAACTTTGAAGTTTCCATATTGATTTGTGAAAAGAACCAATTATTGCTCAAATCAACTCCAATTGAAATGAAAATTTGTAGAAATGATTCTCAATGCATCACGTATGTTTTCCCAAAGAATTTTTGAAAAATGATTTGAAGAATTCTTCGCTTAAAGATCCAAGTTAGGGTTTAGAGTATTGCCATTGTATTTCACTATCGATTTTATGATTATTAATCGATAGTAAATTAATCCACTGTACAAGATCAAACCAAATTGTAGAACAGGGTCTCATAACACAATATGTATTACTATCGATTGGGAACAAGAAACCTATATTAGACCTTAAATTCATATCGGTTTGGAAATTGTAACCAATAGTAAAATACAATGTTAGTGATCCTAAAGGGTTTACCTGAGAACAATTACAGATGGGTTTCAGTACATCATTTTGCACTTGTAAAGACACTTGAAACCCCATGCAAATGACTTTCAATAATTTTGAAATAAATTAATAGTAAAGACCAATCATGGAACATAAGGAATCATGCATATAGAAACTTTCTTCGAATAGCCAATCAAGATGGAGATATCAAAATGACAAACCAGCCAAAAACCACGAGGAATCTGAACTTTGCAGTTTTCATATTGATTTGTGAAAAGAATCAATTATTGTTCAAATCAACTCCAATTGAAATGAAAATTTGCAGAAATGATTCTCAATGCATCATGTATGTTTTCCCAAAGAATTTTTGAAAAATGATTTGAAGAATTCTTTGATTAAAGATCCAAGTAATATACATCACTTACATATTGCAAATTAGTCAAGAATGGTTGTCCACCCATAATCCTTCTTCGTGGTCGTCTCGCAGGTAACTTGTTTTGTCAATATCTTCGGTAGAGACAGATTGAAGAATTCCATCTAAAAATGGAGGTAGTTCGTCAAACTGATCATACTCTTCTTCATCCACAACGTCTTCGACCCCAACAATACGTCTCTTACTGTGAAGGACAACGTGCAACTTTGGATTGGCCGGTCAACAATGTAGAACACCTGTGTGGCTTGCTCAGCAAGTATAAATGGATCATCTTCGTGTGCGACTCTACTGAGATCGACGAGAGTAAACCCATAATTGTTGACTCCACTACATTGCATAGTACTTGCTGCTCTGGCATCCTTTGAAATAGCAAGTAGTGTCACTCTACTACATTGCATAGTACTCTTCTCATCCTGAGTTCTTGTGTAAAATGAATAGCCGTTGATGTCATACCCTTGCCAAGTCCCTACAGTAAATCTAGGCCCTCTGGCCAACCATGTAACAATTTCATCTACGTTGCCCTCAGAAGCTTGCAGGACTCTATTTTCGATCCACCCAGCAAACTTCCTGTTATGTTCTCTGGTGACCCAAATCTCTGGCTTCAAAGGATTCTGTTTCCGTAACATTTCCTTGTGCTTGTGTATGTACGGCTCCACCCCCGTCATGTGCTGTAAGACCCAAAAATGGGCTTTTGCATACAGATCACTAGAGGGGATGACTGCTTTAAATCCAATCATTCCAATGCCCTGAAGCTTGCCCTCATGCCGGGACGTAGGACGCCAATTGGATCAACCCCTGCCATATAGTTGGTGCAAAATTCAATCACCTCCTCGGTGGCATAACCTTCAATGATACTGCCCTCAGGCCGATGTCGATTCCTTACATATCCTTTCAAGATACCCATAAATCTCTCAAATGGATACATGTAGCACAGGAACAAGGGTCCACAAAACTTAATTTCTCTGACAAGGTGAACAATTAGATGGACCATAACATCAAAAAAAGATGGAGGGAAATACATCTCCAGCTGACAAAGAGTTGTAGTAACATCTCGTTGCAAATCATCCAGTCCATCCAGATCAATTACCTGCAAGGATACAGTTGCAGCAAATATTCAGATCCAAAAAATCTGACAAGTTCCACGAATGGAGCTCATTAACTTGCTAGGAGTACACGCTTACCTTACCAGATATTGTGTTGAAGAAATAATATAGCTTTGTAATTGTCTCTCTAACTTTGACTGGGAGAATGCCTCTGATAGCAATGGGAAGCATTTGTGACATCAGTACATGACAATCATGGGACTTCATACCAACCAGTTTCAAGTCTTTCATGGACACAAGTTTTTTCAAGTTCGCAGAATACCCGCATGGAACTTTGACACCATATAGGCACCGACAGAGTTCTGTTTTTTCTCTTTTTGACAAAGTATAGTAGGCCGAGGTATGTACGCTTTTCCTTCTCCAATGGTGAAAGCTCAGTCCTTATGCCCATATCGAGCATGTTACGGCGAACGTTGATGCTATCTTTCGTCTTTCCTGGAATGTTCAACAACAAACCAATCAAACTGTCACAAACATTTTTCTCTACGTGCATGACATCAATGCAATGTCGAACTTGTAAGTACTCCCAATATGGCAGATCCCAAAGAATCGATCTCTTCTTCCAAACATTTTTTCCTAGAGGTTTAAAACATTTACCGAACTCAACTTTGATGTCCTTCACGCGCAAGTAAAGCTCCTTACTAGTCACAAACACTGGGGCTGATCCTTTCTCAGGCTTCCCATTAAATGACTTCCTCTTCTTACGGTAGGCGTGATGCATCGAAAGGAATCTGCAGTGACCCATGTACACTATTTTTCTGCAGTTCGGTAACCACATGCTTTCAGTTTCATCCAGGCAAATAGGACAAGCCTTGCCTCCTTTTGTACTATACCCCGACAAATTTCCATAGGCCGGGAAATCATTTATGGTGCAAAATATCATGGCCCGCAACATGAAATTCTCTCGCTTATGTGCATCCCACACCCACACCCCTTCGCTCCATAATTTATGTAAGTTCTCGACTAACGGTGATAGAAACACGTCAATATCATTCCCGGGTTGTCTGGGTCCTGAAATTAGTAACGACATCATGATGTACTTACACTTCATACATAACCAAGGAGGAAGATTGTAGATGCATAAAAGAACCGGCCAAGTACTATGCCGACTGCTCATATTTCGGTGTGGATTCATACCATCCGTACTCAGCCCAAACCTTATATTCGTCACTTCGTTGCCAAACTCACCGAATGTTCTGTTAATGTTTCTCCATTGAATAGAATCAGCTGGATGTCTTAGTTTTCCGTCTTATTTCCAACCTTCACCATGCCAACGCAAGTACTTCGCATCTTTCTGATTTGCAAACAGCCATTTCAATCTAGGAATCACTGGCAAATACCACACAGTTTTGGCTGGAGGCCTGATATCGGCCTAGACCGTCTCGCAATAGAACGAGGACGATGCAGTAGGCAAGTATTCTATCATTCTTTCCACAGGGACTAGAGAAGCAAAATGCATAAACTAGACTAAATCGATAACAAAAGAAAATAAACTAGGCGAGAGAGAGAGAGAGAGAGAGAGAGAGAAAATGTCAGAAGAAAAATGAAAGAAAGAAAGAGGTGGTCGTCTCAACGAACGATCCGTGCTAAGTCGATATGCGTATTCATGAGTACAAGCGATGGAGTCGTAATCGCTCAGTAGTCTCGCGAGAGAAGGATGAGAGCGACTAAAACAACTGCGTCCATCGATGGCATCAACGAACATACACATAAAGATAACACAAATCATCTGTAGCGGCCCCACTCCAACCACAACCATAGCATACTCATACTCCAATAACAGCTAAGCAGAACCACAACTCAACAACATAGAACAAAGATGATGCACTTAAAATGTTCAGTCCAAAACTCAATTCTCCAACATCACTGGTAGTTGAAATAACAACGAAGTCCAGTGATACTGATTCAACATTCAAATGCAAATCATGGAATGCACAAAGAATGGAAGTTCTTCATCTCAGATCAATGCAAAATAAAGCATCAACACAGCAGATAAGTGATTCACATAGAAGAACCATATCATTTCAAAATTTCACATTATCAACAAGTCAGGAAGAATAATCAAAAGTGAAATAACTCGAGGACTTGTATTCGTTGGAGACAGATGAAATTTTGAAACATCCAAGCACGGAGGGTACATTCCAAATTAACCATGTCAACACAAAAATAACTCATAATTCCAATCAAGCTATACAATGGATTAGGGTGATCAACAACTTCTCAGTACAGGGTACTTCTCACCCTCATTCAACAAGATTCTGAACTAAGGAGTTCGAAACATTTCAAATCAAACAGAAGATAGAATTCAATCCAACACAGTTTCATTAGTCATCACACAAGAACAGATTGAAGCAACAACATGGCAGCAGCAGGGAGACAATGAACTCGATTCAGATTAATCTAACATTGCTAATTGCAACTGGTTCAGAAACTGTGTCCAGATTCTCATCATATACATTCATTCAATATCTCATACATTGATTTTAGTTCATCTTGATTCAAGCACAGAGAATTAAGGGAGGAAAGAATTGAACCATAGTTGCTCGATGCTGGAGCTGTCGTCTTGGAGGCTTACTGTGGTCGTGGAAGAAGAACGCGGCCGTCGGCGCTGAGGAAGAAGAAGTCGCCCAGGTCGAAGAGGATCAAGCCGTCGGCTTGGAGTGGGGGCGGCGGCGTGGGGAGAGGAGCAGCTCGGGCGCAGGACCCGCGGTGGAGATCCGGCGGTGTCTCGGGCGGTGGCGCGTCACAACGCGCGCGGGGAAGGTGGCGCTATGGAGCAGCGGTGGAGTGGTGGTGCACGCCGGCGTGCGGCCCGGTGTCCAGGCGGCTGCAGCGTGGGATCGGTGGAGGCCACGAGGGGCGGCGCCGGAGGTGGATTTGGGGGCTTTTGATGTGGGAGAGCTAGAAGGAGGCGGATTTGGGGGAAGAAGAGGAGATCGGGGGCGGTGCAGCGCGCAGGAGGCGCGGGAGCGGCTGCAGAATGGCAGTGGCAGATCTGAGAGAGCAGTGAGGATGGAACAATTTAAGAAGAGGCAGGAAGAAGAAAGGAGGAAGGGGAAGCCAGCTTTGGGCTAGAGTTGGACGGAGGTGTAGAAAAACCGAGGGCGGAGGCAGAAAAGAAGCTCCGCCGGCGACGTACGGCCTGGTCGTCGCTGACGTGGTGGTAGGAGGTGTGGATCGCAAGGAGGGAGGCAGAAGAAGAAGGTAACAAACAAAAAACCAGGCTCAGCTTCCTTTGGTGGCCGGCGGCAGGAGATAAAGCCCAAATTGTCATTTTTACACTTAGGTCCCTGGATTTTTCAGAAATTACAGAATGGGCCTGGTGGCTAGGGTTTTGGGATTCCGGGCCCTAGAGACTCCGATTTCAGCGTGGTTGGTTCCTACGCGTCCGCGGGAACACGCACTTCCATCGGGAATCGATCGGGAGTCGGAATGAGTCGATGAAGCGTATCTGTTAGCCAAAAATCCATCCAATCGTCGCCGACCTGCGATAAAAATTGCAAAACAAGTAATCCGCTCGATTTGGCGACAAATCTGGAATAATCTAGGCATATGCCAGTGTAAATGACTGATATGTGCAAAAGCATGGGGAAAATGTACAGAAAAATGATGAATCAAGTAAATATCAAGGCCCTTTCTTTACCTCATCACATCCATTATGATAAATTCTGTCCCCATGCTTATACCACGATGCACCGCATCTTGGACAAACATGCAAATCCTCGTACTTGTTACGGTACAGAACACAATCATTTGGGCATGCATGTATTCTTTCGATTTCCATTCCCAATGGACACATTAGTTTTTTGGCCTGGTAAACCGATCTTGGCAACTCATTTCCCTCTGGAAGCATGTCCGCTAACAGATCTAATATCGCCGTGAAACTCTTATCACTCCAACCGTTGCTTGCCTTCAAGTTGTATAATCTCAACACAGAAGACAACTTTGTAAATTTTGCACATCCGGGGAACAAAGACTTCTTAGAATCAACAATTAATATATGAAATTTAGCAAAATCATTTTCGCTGTAATCTTTTTCTACATCACGTAACATTTCATCTAAATTGTCGTCATCTACATGCACATCCGAATGAACATTATCAATGTTCTGATGATCATCATTACTGTAATCCTCTTCTGGGTGTTGCTGAGTGGTAGCGGTGCTCGTTTCCTCAAGATCTTCACCATGCCATATCCAACGGGTATAGCGTGCGTTAAAACCACGACGAATCAAATGACTCCTAATCTGATCAGAGTTGCCGAACCTCTTTAAGTTTATACAATCTATACAAGGACAATACATATCTTTCTTTCCCTTCTTCGCCTTTTCTTGCTCAGCAAATTTAATAAACCCATTCACACCCTCTAAATACTCAACAGTAGTATGTTTTATTCCATACATCCAATATTCTCGGTCCATCTACAATTATTTCACAAAATTGACAAATTGAAATAAATAATTAATGACTCAGGACATGTATGCATGAAACATCATCAATTAGCTAGGCCATATGTGTGTCAGCTACTTAATTACATTAAATGGATTTTTATGAAACCCTAATTAACTTGATGCATTAATTGGAAGAGCCAGCTAGCTAGCTGGTTAACTTCAGCCATAAATCATTTCTACCTTAACTTCAGCAAGCTATAGCTAGCTAGCCAACCTAGCCTTCTAGCTAGTTTGGAGCTACATGTATCTAGTTTAATGAATTAGAAGTAGAGAGAGAGGGAGAGTGTGAAAGAGTGATCGAAAGAGAGAGAGAGAGAGAAAGAGGTGATGACAAGATGACAATACCGAGGGGGATCGAATTATCAATCTCTCAGCTAGCTTCTCCAGATCACTCTAGCTTGGACCGTGGATGCACGTACGGTAGAAATGAATCAAGGGGGTCGAGATAAGTTGTGCAATTTTACTATCGGTTCAAAACCACAACCAATAGTAAACTTTTCTCTCTATTAAGGTCCCCACTGTCATAACCATTAATTTATATGACGTCATTTTACTATCGGTTTGTTTTATATAGCCGATAGTAAAATTTTCTCTATTATATAGGTTGGTACAGTAGTAATCGATAGTAAAAATTTTGTAATTTCACTATCAGTTACCAAAGGCAAACCAATAGTAAAATTTACTCTATTATATTGGTTGGTACAGTATGAACCGATAGTAAAAAGTCCGTAATTTCACTATCAGTTACGAAAGACAAACCGATAGTACTATTTCATCTATTATATCGGTTGGTACAGTAATGACCGATAGTAAAAATTGTTTGCATTTCACTAACGGTACACTAGAATATAACCGATAGTACAAAACCTCTTCTCCACCGCTGTAGTCGTATTCTATCGGATTTTTCCTAGATTGCTTATAACCGTTAGAAGATATGGGTTAGTGGATTGCATTTCTGTAGTAGTGAACATTCGTCTGGAGAATTTCTCCCCAGACAATCTGAAGTCCCTCTTTGATTTCGAGTCAGACTCAGACAAAGACGAGATGCTTTCTCCGTCTGCGAACTCAATCCCTAGAGAAATTGTTGCACTTTCGGAGGAAACTCCAGAGCAGGATGATGCTAGGCAAGAACGAGAACGCAAACAGAAAGAGGACCGAGAACGTGAACAGCAAGAGGCTAAGGTTCGCAAGGTTGCAGAAGATCTTCTACGACCAGCAACTACTCGTCGTTGACGAGGATTGTTAGTTTTTTTAGGCCTCCATGGTCGCACAAGCGTCTCGTGGTCGCACGTGACTATGGCCGCGGCCCTCCTTATGGTCACCAAAAGTCTAGAAGGAAGAATATCGGGTAATCCAAGGGCATTCTAGATATAACTCAAAAATCATACTCATTTCGCGCAAAATCAAGACATTTGTTATCTTAAAACCTATGTTTTATGTTGTATCCAAAGATAGTATGGTCGTAGAGATAGTCCTTACGACCATCCACTCTCAAAGATACAATAACTTATCTCAGCACCGTGGTCGTAGTACTACACGATCACCCCTTGAACATTACCTCACCATGATCCTTATGATTATTCCTGAGATAATCATAAAGTCCCTGACAAGGTAACCGTTGAAGGAGGTTAATACAGTAAGGCGGTTCCACGACGACTGAGTCAAGACTGCCAAACCACCACATACCCATGATCTACAGCAACTACCACACCCACGACCTCACATCTACCACTCTGGGGCGGTTAGGGGAGATCGTGGGGCATGCCCTCAAGAGAACAACCGACGACCTCTTCGGTAAGTATAAGAAGACCTTCAAGGGGAGGATCAAGGGACGAATGGATCGACGACAGAGAGAAGACTAGGCTTAGCAAAAATAGGATTAGCTAGCTACACATTGTAACCAACTCTCTGTAACTCTTTTTCCCACATAGTCAATTACATAGGATGTAGGGCTATTACCCAATTTAAAGGGGGTCTGAACCTGGATAATTCTTTCTCCCCGTGTCTTAGATTCATAGATACCTTGAACGTCTTAAGAATCTGTCTGATTGGCCTCATTTCTTCTTACTGCCTCTCTTGCATAAGATCGACAAAGGGACCCATAGTTCTAATTGTCGACAGCTGGCGCCCACCGTGGGGCCCTGAAGACATTTTCATCAAGATTCATTGTATTCATGGATCCTTTTCCTTGCCTACATGATTCTGAGAACGAGTTTGATCTCGAGGATCACATAGATGCTATGGATGAGGATGCCGTCCCCATCAATGGTGACGACATTACCCTCATAGCTTGGCTTGGGGACGCATCATCCTCGATCCCAACCGTATCTGCTGAACAGAAATCAGATCAGGCAGTTCACTTGCCCTCAATAGAGGAAGAGTATGTGCCGCAACCCGTTGCCTTAGACATGGAGGAGGATGATCTTGACATCTATCTGGAGAACTTCTCCCCAGACAATTTGAAATCGCTCTTTGATTTTGAGTCAGACTCAGATAAAGACAAGATGCTTTCTCCGTCTGTGAACTCAATCCCTAGAGAAATCGCTGCACTTTCGAAGGAAACTCCAGAGCAGCGTGATGCTAGGCAGGAATGAGAACGCAAACAAAAAGAGAATCAAGAACGCGAACAGCGAGAGGTTGAGGTTCGCAAGGTTGCGGAAGATCTTTTATGACCAGCAACTACTCACCGCGGTATCATCTTTCGCGACCCTGGTCTTGTACCGTCTCGACAACCTTATCTGGGAGGTCGCGGGTGTAATTACATGCCTATTCCCTCTCTGATATTCGCTGTTTGCAAAGGCGACCTCAGTTGAAACTCCACTGGCACCCAGGAGAAATCCGGAGGATCGTATCCGAAGGATTGCTTATGCACTCCATAATCTGCCCTCCAATCTCGCAAACGACGATAGGATTATATTCATAAGAGTAATTAGGATGAGCCCAATGCAAAAGCGCTTCACGAGGAACTTCAACAGAATATTCTCCAGTATATTCTGTGCCACGTGTGCGACGCACCACCCGAAGCATCCCCTTACTCCAATGAAAAGGAGCATCGGGAGTCACTTCGTGTGGGCCCGCGTATTAATATTCATCAAAAATTGAAAATCACTAAAATAAAATTCGGATAATTCACGTGTTTCTATGGATGTGTAGGAACTGATCGTGCTAAAATCAGAGTCTCTGGGGGCCCAGAACATCAAAACCTAACAGTCTAAAACTCAATTGTAAAATCTCTGAAATCCGAGCACTCATTTGCAAAATATCCAAGACTCATAAATCTAAACCCTAACTCGGAAAGGATCTTTTTGTGATTTCCAAAAATTTGAGAGTCTTTTTGCAATTATGCCATTTCTCCTCAAAACCTAGCCGCCGCTGGCCTCTGTTGCAATTTCTTCTTCCTCTCCCCCAAAAACCAAAATCACCTCCGTCCACCACGCCTCCGGTAGTTGCGTGCCTGTGTGTTGTCGCTCCGCCGTGTCCGCGCACCCATCTTCGCCAAATCGACTGTGCCGCCGCATCGACGGCGCCACCGCCACTTCTTCGCCGGATCTGTGCACCCACACCGCCGCCACGCATGGTCGAAAGGTGGGGCCCACAAAACGCGTGCTCGGGCGTCGCAACCACTCCAATGCAGCTGCTTCGACCGCCCGGGCGTCGGTGGGGCCCGCTTGTCGGAGTTTCAACTATGCAGCCTCGCGAGGCATCTTCTCTCTCCTCTCTCAGATTGTTTAATAGTTTTTGGTGCGGGGCCCACCTGGTAGATTGTGGTGGCATCGGCGTTGGACTCAGTCTTACAAATAATCTTGATGTGGTTGCCCTCAGATTTACTCCGGAGGCATCATCACGTTCGACGACCAGAGGACAGGCCGGTTCACTCCAAGGTCACAAGAGACGTCATCCTACACATTCCTGACACGACAAGACTAGACGAACCGGTACTTCTCGCGACCATAATTGCATACTAGTACATTCACGTTTGGGACCACATCGTGAGCCTCCCCAGGTCGACAATTTCTGTGACCACGACGTTAGTCGCGATGATCTACGACCATGTAGTACGTACGTGGGTTGCAAAGCTTTTTCACCTAGACTACAGAATGTATTCTGGCCTGATAACTTTAAATCTGGTACAATCAAGAGATTTGATAGGACTCAAAATCCAACCAAATTTCTCTAAATCTACGTTATGGCCATCCAAGCGGTCGGAGGAGATGAACGGGTCGTAGCAAATTATTTGCCGACGGTCCTATAAGATCCTGCACGGACCTGGTTGTTCAACCAACCGGAAGGATCGATTTACAACTAGGAGATGTTGTGCGATGCTATCCTTAATAACTTCCAAAACTGCTATGAGAAGCCTGGCTGATCCGGGAGGATCTTCAAGTCCTGATTGCATACGACTTCGCGACCTTAACCGTGTTCGGAAATGTTTCGCGACCATGGATGGGTCCGTGACCATGGATTAGTTCGCGACCAGGAAAAGGAATTTGTTCCCTATTCAGAATTGTAGTCCGATCCGAATATATATAACTAAGCTTATCCGTTTAGGATTAGTTAGTTATATGAGTCTAATACATTTAGGTTATTGAGTCTGATACATACTCATACGATTGGACTATAAATACTTTTGGGGGAAATCTCCGAGGGATCAAGTCCAGGTAAGAGGCCGCCAATTTGACAAGGCCCCCCGGTGGCTTGTCCCGGGAGCCACCTTTTGCCCGGGGACAAGGCCCCCCGGTCCTGGGTCACGTGAGGATCACGCGAGAAGCGCCTCGAGAACTGGCGGACACCTGTCAAGCATCCAAGGCTCCTGACCGGGAGAAGGACGCTTGTACCCCTCGATCCAATGGTGGCAAGCGGGGTAGTTTAGTCTTTTTGCATATTTTGGGCCTATATAAGCCCTTGTAACCCCTCATGCGAGGAGGACAATTCATTTTTACTCTAATAGACAATCAAACAAGCGTGCTTCGGAGCCATCTCTCCCTCGAGAGAGCTCCCCTAGCCAACCTCAGTTGGGAGCACGTCGACAGGACTAGGGCCTCCAATGAGGCCCGAACCTGTATAAACCCTCGTGTCATTTGCTGCGTTTGCCCGATGGGAGACGACTGGTCACGCGGTCAACTCGCGTCGTCTTTTCTTCGCTAGGGACTTCAACAAAACCTGCCGGGGTATTGGCAATACTACGATAGTTGTCACCGTCCGTGGGGACTCGTGACGAATCACCATGGCTCCCCCAAGAACGAGGGCTCGCACCCTTCCCGGTGATGCCGGTCTCGATGACCCGGTGCCACCCCTCCAAAGCGCGGCCGTCCTGGCGCTACGCCCGGACACGGCCAAACCCAGGTACCACCTCTAACTCTCCCGGTAATTTCTGGCGGAGAGGGCTCCGAGTCCAACCCGACGACCTCGGATGCTCCCGGGGGGACTGGCTTTCCCCCGGTGGCTCCGCCGGCTTCCCGGGACGCACTGCTCGAAGCTCTGGTGGAGGGCCAGCTCCGCGCCCAGCGCTCGATGGACGAGCTCCTCCGCTTTCTGGCGCAGCCGCAGGCCCCCATCTACCCACAGTTCCCATTCATGGGGGAAATGCCCCCGTTTGTGGGACATCCGGTGGCCCCTCCGCTCCTCGGAGGTCAGGTCTCTCCCTGGGCTTGTGATCCCAATGTGGGTTACGCTCCGGCAGGCCCGTCATCTGGAGCCTTCCCGACCTCAGGGGCGTTCCCGAGGCCGGGGACTTACCCCATCCCCGGGGTCTTCCCCATGCCAATGGTTCACTCTGTGCCAGGGGCATTCTCGGGACCGAACGCCGGCCTCTCCCCGCCGGTTATGCCCGTTGTTCCGGAGGTGGCCCGCCGGGTGACTCCCGCACCGTCGCCGGACCTTCCCCGGCAGGGCCCCCACTCTCCGGTTCCGGACGGTACTACCGGGGACAGCCCGGTAATGAATTCCACCCACGCTCCGGCTGCGCCTCCCGCACCTGCAGTCAACGCACATGAGCTGCCTCCTCCCCCGGGGCTGCCCCCAAGGGCTCCGCCGGTGGATCAAGTCCGCTTCACTCGGGAGGAGGTTGAGCAAATGCGTACCACAAAGTTTGGGGAGGAGCCTCCCCCGGGTCGTGGACGCGAGGAGTCCCGCTCTCGCCCTGGCCGGGGAAAGAGACCGGCCGAAGAACCAACCACCCCAGGGAGGTGTCCGGACGTCCTGGAGGTTAGCTCCACCAACCTGGAGGAAAAGCGGTGCTACCGCCATGACGGCAGACTACTTGGGCCCCTTCCCGACTCCGACAACGAGCACACGTCCCCTGTCAAAGGGGACAGCAACCGGGACTCTCCCCGGGAGGTGGAAGGGGCTAACCAGCCACTGTGTCGTAGACTCCGGTGCATTCGATGGCCGCGGCCTTACCGTCCGCCGCACATCGAGCACTACAACGGTGAGACCGACCCTTACGAATTTGTGTAGGTGTATTCCCCAGCCATTTCGGCGGCTGGGGGGGACGAGACAGTTTAGTGTAACGTCTTCCCCCTCTACCTGACCGGGATCGCCCGCTCGTGGTTTTACAACCTGAAGGCCGGCTCCATCAAGTCCTTTGCGCGGCTCAAACCCGAGTTCTGCGCAATCTTCCAGGGAAACTATGTGCGTCCCCTGGATTCCTCGCAGATGTACACTGTCCGGCAGAGGATAGGGGAAACCATCCACAGCTTCTTCAAGTGCTTTGCTCAGGTCAAGAGCAAAGTAGCTCACGTCCCTGACTCCACAGTCATTGAGGCGTGTAAGAGAGGGATCCTCCCCGGGGAGCTCCACCGGAAACTCTCCTGAAGCTGCCCCTCCTACGCCGACGAGCTCTTCACCGTGCTCGAGAAGTACTCTCGGGCGGAGGAGGATGACCTCGGGAAAAAGAACCAGGGGGCCCCCGCCCCCGTCGACCGGGGGGCCAGGGACCCCTCAGACGCCCCAACAGGGGCAATCGTAGCAAGCCATGGCCTCGGGACACCTTTGTCCTCGAGGGCGGAGGCGGCTCGCGCGATGCCTCCAAGGGCAACCGCCCCTTCCCCAAGCTGAAAGGTCGTAGGGGAGGGCAGTCGTCCCGTGGTCGCGAAAGCCCCGCGGTAGGAGGTAGGGAAGGCCTGTGGTGTACCTTCCACAAGTCTAATACCCATGCCACTCGGGAATGCCACCAACTACTCCAGCACTTCGCCACGTTCCTCGACCAGCATGGGCAGGGGGGACTCCTGCCTCCTTGCCTCTTCAGCCGGCCTTACCGGCCCTTCCTGCCCCCGCGGGGGACAGCAAGGACAAGTGCGGGAGGGGGAGCCATAAGAGATTCTCCCCTTCCAAACCTCCCAAAGGCGTGTCAACGTCATCATGGGAGGATCTGCCTCTGGGCGGGACTCTAAGCGTCAGCGCAAGGAATATGCGCGCGAAGTAAAGGTGGTGGGGGTGATGCATACGTTTCGGCCACCCAAGTGGTCGGACGTCCCCCTCACTTTTACCGTAGAGGACCCGCGTGGGGTTCACTTCCCCCATGATGACATGCTCATCGTCTCCGCTACCGTTTACAACTGCCACCTGGCCCACATCCTCGTGGACGGCGGGAGCTCTGCCGACGTCCTCTACCTAAAGGCATTTAGGGAGATGTAGGTGGACGAGAAGCTACTGCAGCCTACAGCAGGGCCCTTGCAGGGATTCGTCCCGGGGAAGACGATCCACCCCATGGGGAAGGTGGATCTCTCCATGACCTTCGGCACCCCGGACAACTACTGGACAGAGATGGTCCGGCTCGATGTTGTAGACCTCCCCTCTTCACACAACGCAATCATGGGGAGGACCACGATCAACCGCTTGGGGGCCGCAATCCACCAGAGCTTCCTTTGTGTGAAGATCCCCAGGCCTCACGGCATGATCACCGCCCGGGGAGACCAAGACGTGGCCCGCGCATTATACGAGCGCACCGCCGCAATGATCAGGAGCGTCAATATGATCAAGACCCCCGGGGGGGAGACCTCTTCCCCAGGGCCAGACGCTGTTGCGATACCCTCCGGGAGGTCCCTCCCCAAGCCACGTCCAAAAGGGGACCTTCGGAAGGTCCCGCTGTCCCCAGACGACGGGGATAGGACTATCAGGATCGGGGCAGATCTCCACGAGGAGCACGCGGAGCAACTCGCGGCTTTCCTGTGCAAGAACTCCGACGTTTTTGCCTGGAAGCCTTCCGACATGTGAGGCGTCGCCCGGGACGTCATCGAGCACAAGCTCGCGATGACCCTCGGCTACCCCCCGGTCAAGCAGAAGTTGAGGAAACTCTCCCTTGAACGCCAAGAGGCGATCAAGGTCGAGATCGCCAAGCTCCGAGAGGCGGGGTTCATTCGGGAGGTCTTGGACCCCGAATGGCTCACGAACCCTGTCTTCATGAAGACATCGAACGGTAAGTGGCGAATGTGCGTGGACTTCACTGACCTCAACCGCGCTTGCCCCAAAGACAACTTCCCGCTCCCGTGAATTGACCAGTTGGTCGACTCGACCACGGGGTGCGAGTTGATGTGCTTCCTAGACGCGTATTCGGGCTATCACCAAGTCCGGATGGCAGAAGGGGACGAGAAAAAGACGAGTTTCATAACTCCCCTTGGGACCTTCTGCTACGTCCACATGCCCTTCAGGCTAAAGAATGCTGGAGCGACCTTCCAGTGACTCATGACCCTGGTCCTCAAGGACCAGATCTGTCGCAACATCGAAGTCTATGTCGACGACGCGGTTGTCAAAAGTCCCCGCGTGACTGCCTATGTCGACGACCTAGCGGAGACCTTCTGCAACCTCCGCGCATACGGGTTGAAGCTCAACCCAGAGAAATGCGCCTTTGGCGTACGCGGGGGAAGCTCCTGGGCTTCCTTGTGTCCCAGCGGGGCATAGAGGCCAACCCCGAAAAGATCCGAGCGCTCCTGGACATGCCCCCGCCATGCTCGGTCAAAGATGTTCAACGACTCACTGGCTGCTTGGCCGCACTGAGTCGCTTCGTCTCGCGGTCGGGGGAACGCGGTCTCCAATTCTTCAAAATCCACCGGGGGCTCGAAGGGTTCCGCTGGATCCCCAGGGCCCAGGAGGCCTTCAACGATTTGAAGACATATCTCACGAGCCCCCCGATGCTCGTGAGCCCATCTCCGGAAGAGCCCTTGGTCCTTTACCTCGCCGCGACCCTGGTCGCCGTAAGTGCGGTATTGGTAAAGGAACAGGATGGCAGCAATGTCCCGTGTACTGCGTGAGTGAGGCCCTCCAAGGGGCCAAAACTCGGTACACGGAGATGGAGAAGATCTGCTATGCCCTTCTAATGGCGTCCCGGAAGCTTCGTCATTACTTCCTGGGGCACTCGATCACTGTCCCGTCGTCCCTGCCTTTGGGGGAGGTGCTTCAGAACAAGGAGGCCACTGGCCGGATAGGAAAGTGGGGGGCCGAGCTTGCTCCCTTTTCGCTTTCCCTCACGGGGCGCTCTGGTATCAAGTTGTAAGTCCTCGCATACTTTGTGGCGGAGTGGACTCCTGCCTCCCGGCCCGGGGACGAAAACCTCCCCGCGCCGTCCCGACGCAGCGACCATTGGACGCTTATGTTTGATGGCTCCCTGTGTCTCACCGGGGCTGGTGCGGGAGTAGTCCTCCAGAGCCCCAAAGGGAGGGAACTGGAGTACGCAGTGCGGCTCGAGTTCCTTGCCACGAACAACGTCGCCGAATACGAGGCCTTGCTCCTTGGGTTACACCTTGCGCGCTCCCTGGGGATTTGACGCCTCCTAGTGAAAGGAGACTCCTAGCTCGTAGTTTGCCAAATGGACAAGTCCTACTTGTGCCATGACACAAACTTGAGCCTCTATTTGCAGGAAGTGCGCAAGATGGAGAAGCACTTCGATGGCCTAGAGGCCCGGCACATCCCGCGGAGGGACAACGACCGGGCCGACGCCCTAGCTCGGGCAGCCAGCGCCCGAGAACCGCTCCCCAAAGGGGCTTCTTGGAGATCATCGCGAAGCCCTCGGTGGCCTCCCCGGACGCGGGTGATAAGCCTTGCATCCCAGAAGTTGCCGAAATCACCCGGACTTCCTCTTGGATGGATCCCCTCTTCTCCTTCATCAAGGGGGAGGGAGACCCTTCCAACGAGACCGAGGCCAAGTGCCTCTGGGCCAAGGCTCGGGCATACCTCCTGCTGGAGGGGAAGCTTTATAAGCAGGGGGCTTCCGCCTTGCTCCGTTGCCTTCCATGACCGGAAGGGCTCCGGCTTCTCGAGGACATTCACTCGGGAAGCTGCGGGTCTCATCTGGCCCAGCGCACCATCGCGGCCAAGGTTCTTCGCCAGGGTTTCTATTGGCCCACAGTGATTCGCGACACGCGAGACCTTGTCTCCGCGTGCGGAGCCTGCCAGAAGATGGCCAAGAGTTCTAACCTCCCCCCTGTAGCGCTGCAGATTATCCCCATCACTTGGCCCTTCGCGCGCTGGGGGATGGACCTCCTTGGTCCCTTCCCCCCAGTGCCCGGGGGCTACAAGTATGCGGTGGTCGCAGTCAACTACTTTACCAAGTGGGTAGAGGCCAAACCTCTGGCCAGCATCACGTCCTGAGCAGTACAACGATTTTTCTAGAAGAATATCGTATGTTGCTTCGGGGTCCCCCGGGAAATCACTGTCGATAACGGGACCCAATTCGACTCAGTATATTTTTGGGAATTCTGCGAAGGCTTGGGTCTCACCATCCACTTCTCCTCGGTAGCTCACCCCCAGAGCAACAGGGCCGTCGAAAGGGTCAACGACGTGATCCTATAGGGGTTACGCCGACGGCTCGAACAAGCTGCCTCCAAACGGGGCGCGTGGGTGGAGGAGCTCCCGAGCATCCTCTGTTCCATGCTAACGATCCTGAGCTGTGCGACGGGATGCACCCCTTTCTCCTTTGTATACGGGGCCGAGGCGGTTCTTCCCCCGGAGATTGGCTTCCGGTCACTATGGGTCGAGCTCCTAGACAGAGCTACGACAGCAACATACCAAGCCAACGAAGCGAATCAACGATTGGAGGTCGACCTCGTGGAAGAGGAACGCGACCGAGCGCTCCTCCGCCACGCCATCTACGAGCGTGAAATGGCGCGCGCATACAACCAGCGCATCCGCGAGAGGGCTTTCCGCCTCGGGGACCTCGTCCTCAAGCGCGTCACAGACCCCCAAACCTAGGGCAAGCTCTCCCCAAGTGGGAGGGCGCCTACAGAATCTCAGCAGTCCTGGGCTCAGGAACTTACAAGCTCTCCAACCTTCAAGAGCAGGAGCGGAAGCACACGTGGAACGTACGCTTTCTTCGCAAGTTCTACGTCTAGCCTACAGGCTTGTCCCCTCCCCCAGAGGGGAGGGGGACATTGTACTCACCATTCCCTCCCCTGTCACGATCTCGCGGGGGGAGGCGTTGTATCTTAACTCATTATCAATACAACTGGTTTTTTCCTCAGCTCCAGCTTACTGCAGGTCTTTACCATCTCTCACGGCGATGCCCTCCCCGTGAGGATGCCCTCTTAGCAAGGATGCCCTCCCTGTGAGAAAGTGGGCTATCACGACCCAACAAGTCCCTACAACGGGAGTCCCACTCCCGTAGGGCGGCTTACGATCACCCATCATGGACTGAGGGTGTAAGCGGCAACCCGGTCCTCAAGGACCACGGTAACGAGTCAATTTGAGAGACTAGTCCCCTCCTCAAATACTCAGACCCGTCATCGGGTGCACCTTCCTCCGGGAGTCGATTTTTGCCTTAGCGAGAGAAATTCTCGGATATTTTTTCTCAGAGATCTCATTCCCGGTTCCCCGTTTTCACGGCGACCGAAGGGTTTTCTCTTGGAAAAATTATTCCTGGGAATCAGATTTTCTTGGATATTTTTATCCGGAGACCTTATTCCCGGCTCCCTGTTTTCACGGTGACCGGAGAGTTTTCTCACGGAAAAATTCCCGAAAATCTTGGGCACTGTCCCGGAAAGCTCATTCCCGGCTCCCAGTTCTCACGGCGACCGGAGGATCTCAACGGGACTTTCGAAAAATTGTTCCCGGAAGTTTTTCTCGGCCCCCCGTTCTCACGGCGACCGGAAAAATTTCTCACGGGAACCTTTGGAAAACTTCTTGAGTTCTTACCCGGGGCTTTGTCACCTCCACAGCGCGCGGAGTTCCCCTCTGGCCCGCTGTGGAGGGGGGGGTAACCTGTACCTGGGGATCACCCTGTTCCAGACTATTCAAAAATTCACAAAGTACACAAGCAAACTTAGCTTTATTAAAAACATCTAACCGGAGGACATCTTCCCCCTCCAGTGGGCATCGCTACATTAAACATGGTACAACCCAGAGTGCACCCTGGATGGCTCCTACACCTAATAATCCCGGAGGCCCTCTGATAGTTCCCGGGCCAGGTCTCGATACAAGCTTCGTATGCGGCGTTAGGCCTCCCGGAGCTAATCGTTGGGCCAATATTCATAGCCCATCGGTGGAAGTATTTGAAGTGGAGGAACCCTCCGGGACCCCGGTCGCGGAGGGGATAGTTCAGCGCGGTGGTTGTCGAAGTTGTCCAGGTGCCACTCTAGAAGCCACCGCAACCGGATTGGCTCCCGGGAAACACCCCTGCCATGTCCCCCGGAGAAGAGACTTAACAAGATGAAGGCGGCCTGGGCATCCCCCGGGTGACACCCGCCTGAGACTGGGGGCTCCACCTCTGGAGAGGCTCCCCGCAACATTGGGACGCCCTTGAGGTTGCGCTCCAACCTCGGGGGTCTTTGCCCGGAAGTAACTTCCCGAGGCCCGGGAGTGACCTTCCGGGAAACGTGGTAAATTTAATTTGAAGGCTTAGCAAAAAAAAATTTCATTTCTATTGCATCAAAATATTTTTGTACAAATGTCCGGGGCTTCTTCTAAGAAGCTACTGGGAGCAAAAACCCTAAAACAAAAAAGGGTCCTATCTAAAGGCCCGCGAGGGAGGCTCATACTTGTTCATTGGTGTCCTCCCCCCGGGAGGTTCCCGCCGGAGCCGTAGCATCCGCCCTCGGAGGCGCCGACGCCGGGAATCGTACGCGGACGATCAGGTCGTAGAAGCCACCGGCGAGCTGCTCCATTTCTCGCCGGAGCGGCTCGAAGAACTTGGGAAAACCCCGGGGGATCCGACCCCCGATTGCTCAGGCGCCGACCCCCCGGTGCTCCATGAGCCCAGCCGCGACAGCTACCACCTGGACCGCCTGGCCACGCGCTCGGGCATCGGCGGCCTCCGGGATCACGTAGACTTGTGCGTTGAAAAAACGCATAGCCTCCGCGAGCGTCGCCGGCGCCGCCTCGGAGCTGCCTCCCGGGCCAAGGCTTACCCCGAGCCCCTCGAGGGCCGAGCGGAAGGAGCGACCCGCGTCCGTCATCGCCCGGGCGCTGGAGCCCTCGAGCTCCCGGAGGGCATCCTCCTTGGCCTTCGCCTCCCTTCAGAGCCGGTCGTTGGCGTTCTCGGAGGTGTGGACATGGGCCCGGACTCGGGCCAACTCCCGGAGAGCACTGTCTCGCTCCTCCAAAAAGACGGCGGCCTTCCCCTCTGCCTCCTTCAGCGCTTTATCGAAGCGCGCTTCAATGCCCTAGGCGATGGCCGCCCCTGCGAACGCGAGAGTTAGTCGAAACCCGAGTTGGAATCCCGAAGAAAACTAGCCACCTGTTTGAGGACGAACCTGGATGTGGAGAGATTGAAGCTCCCTGCAGCGTTCGTGAAGCATCCCTTGCGAGACGTAGTCCTGGACCTTCTGGGTCTGGAGCCCCTCCGCGAACCAGAAGACCTCCCCCGCAGACAGCAGGGGGTCTCCCTCCCGACCACTCCGGACCCATCGGGACCGGCAGTGGGCCCCTTCGCGAAGGTTGCTGGGGTGATGAGGACCGGAGTTATGGTGGCCGGAGTCCTTCCTGCCGAAGAGTCGTCCGAGTAGGAGGCCGACGAGCTCTCCAAGGGGGTACCTCCCCAGGGGGGGATAAGGAGCCCTTTCCCCTTTTCAGACCGCGGGGCCCCCGGGACCTCCGTCGCAGGGGGAACCTTGTAGACCGAGGGGCTCCCCCCCCGTCTACCGGCCATTCGATGCGCAGAGGGGAAGCCTCCGCGAATCGAACCTCCGGCCTCTCCGGCTCTGGTGGTGCGGGGCCGCTGGGAGGGCAATCGCCAAAGGTGGCGAGGGGGCATAATTCACCGAGTCGGATGCCCCCTCGTCATCAGCTAGCTCCTTTCCCTGAGCCTTTCCGGAGGCCTCGGGGAGGCGCGCGAGTTCCTGCGCCTCCATCGCCCCCCCCAAAGTTCCCCGGGAGGGGCGGCGTCGCTTTGGGCAGAGGCGCCCGTGCGCGCCCTGACCTGGGGGCGGCGTCCTGGGCCTTCACGGGCGTAGAGCCCGGCCTCATCACCGGACCGGGGGTCTTCTGAGCCTTGTCCTGCTTTGGCTCAAAGCCCCCGGCGACCTCCTTTCCCCGCTTGTGAGAGCAGGGGGTGGGGAGAGGTTTCCTCTCCGGTAGTGTAACACCCTAGTTTTGGGGGTGAAAAGTTTTGCATAAAAACCCTGCATGCATGTATCTCTGTAGTAGTAGCCAGATCAGCTGAACTCTAATCTCTCCCAAACCCTAAAAATCTCCAAATCTATTCTCCAGATCCAGATCAAGATCTGACCATCCAGATTTAACCTACCAGTTACCCTGAAGATAAAAGTCTTCAGGAGCCAGATCAGATTCGGACCCTAACTCTCAGTACCTAAGCCTCTCTCTGTTTTCGAAAACAGGAAAACTCAGATTTACCCTAAGTACCCCAGTTTCCAGATAATTGAGTTATCTTGATTTAACCTTATCCAGACTCAAGTAACCCCTGGAATATGTTCCTAGGTTCATCCTCAACTCACTTCAAAAAGTTGGGAGCCAGATTAATTCATCTAAACACTTTTCGCAGATTAGTCCAAATATTACTGCGAATAGGTCCTTTTCTGTTTACCTGGAAGCCTGAAAAGGCTAAAATTTGCAAATCAATTCCAACTCCAGAATTTCTTCAGGGAACACCTCCCAAATGCTATTTGATACAGATCTCCTGTTTGATCAGACTTCAAAATCTCTCTCCAATCATCAGAATTCGAGATCGACAAAATCCAGATTTAGTTTACCCTAATTTTACCCTATTTTCGAAAATAGGTGAAATCCCTCAAATCTTATCAAACTTTCTCCAAAATTGAGCTAAATGGGTATTAACAGAAATATTATACTCAGCCATGAAATCAAATCTCAAATTAAACCTCTCAAAGACCAGATTTGCAGTTTAGTCCAAAACCAAACCAAAAATCATCGCAAATCAGTCCCTGGTTCGACCAGGCTACTGTGCACGACCAGGGCGTTTAATCGACCACGAGCGCCGGATTTTGGTCGTCGCCGTTGCCGCTGCCGTGGCTTCGTCGGCGGCGATCTTCAGCGTCGCCACCTCCGCCACTGTCTTCCTGCCGCGTGTGCGCACCGTGTTCGCCACCGTGGAATAGCCTCGCCCGCCAGCAGCGCCTTCGTTCTCCCGCGCGCGCGCCCGACAACGGCAGCACAGTTGCGCCACGTTGCAAGCATGCCTGGGGGAAGCATCAACTCGCCGTTGCATCAACCAGGACTGTGCGCCAGGCTGCAAAAGCCGGCACGGCCGCTGGAGCGCGTCACTTCGCCGGGATGCAGCCGTGTTGTCACCTCCAGCCCGCTTCAATTCTCCAGGCAATTCCAGCCGTTGCGAGCTCCTTGCTGCGCCTATAAAAGCCACCCCAGCCCAGCTCAAACGCACTCACACACCAGAACCACTCAAATTCTCAACTCGCCGTCGTCTTCGTCTTCTTCGGCGAGCTCGAGAAGAGGCTCACGGTGCCAGGCCAAACCACTGCACCAAACTCCAAATTGAAGCTACCAGTAAGTTACTCTCAACCACTTACCTGTGTAGTAGTAGCCAATTGAGTTCTATTGCACCTCATCGCCGGGAATTGCTGTTTTTCCCTGACAACTCCGGCGAGCAATTAATCCTTAACTAAGTCAAATTAGCTCTCGAGCCTGTAATCAAACATGATCAGTGGACTGTTTAGAACACATCTAAGCAACCAGAATCACCAATTTCGCTAAAATATGAAAAACCCCAAGTTTACACCTTGCATGCACACTGGAACTCGCCGTTAAGCTTCTGTGGTGATTTTCCAGTTAAATTGACTTCACACCTAGCTCTGTTATGCCCCAGAGACCATCCTCAAGCAAGGATTCGAGTTCGTTTGCCCTAGAACAGAAATGCCCAATTTCGGTGTCTTCTTCCCTAGCTCCGGTCGCCGGATTTTGTTCCCGGCCGTTTCAACCCCAACCACCTTGTCTAGTAGATGTGCCTCGACCCCATGAGTATTTTTGCCTTCTAGCTCGACACCTGGATCGGCCCAGATGAAGAGGTATCGCTATGCCAAAGTTTTGTCCAGAAACTGTTGAGAACAGCTCGGCCACCGTGTTCTTCGCCGGTTTTCATCACTTTCCGGCCATCTCCTACCCTAGGTTCTGTTGAGACATTTGTCCCTGTTACAAATGCCTAACCACCAGACAAAGTGGTGCATCATTTGGAGCCCTGAGTCAAAAGATATGGCTAACCCTAGTTCCTGGCCGTGTCAAGCCTATGCCAGGCTATGTCAGCCAGTGGCATTAGCCCTTTTCACCCACCTCTGGTCATGTAAAACAGAAATTACTTTGTCAAATAGCTGCCTCACTACCTTGTGCACCTTATGCTTGAATCAAAACCTACTTTGGCCACTGGAAACTGTTCAAACCATGTCAATGCCATTCTAGAGCACTGTCAGCCTATGTCAGCCAGTGGCATTGAGCCTTTTCACCCACTTCCAGCCATGAACTTTGGAAATAACTTTGTCCCTTAGACTCCTGATGTTGTGATCTACACTTTTCTCTACTGTCACAACTTGAGTTGAGCCCTCTATCACCCATCGACCTTATGTCGATGCCTTGAACCGAATGCCAACCTAAAGACATTCGCTGTTTTTGGGCGAACCAGTCACCACCTTGATATCACCCTGATATTTTGGAACCTTGTAAACCTTAACAACTAATCTTAACCCTAGTTACCGTAGTTAAACTCAAATCGCTTTCAAAACCTTGTATCACCAGAGTATTTTCTCCTTGCATCTTTGCATGTAGTGGATTAGTAAGAATAGGATTGATTGTAATGCCTGTTTGCTTGTTTGATCTTGTTCAGAGCAAGAGTCCGGGGTTGAAGATCTTGTCGCTGAACCGTCATCGACTGCTGATACTTACGACGCGGAAGGCAAGTCATACTTTGATCATATTGAAACCCATATTTTATGAATTGCTATGCTATTCCATGAGTAGATATCTCATTAATATTGCATGTGTTGAGATCAATGATATTATGGCAGTGATAGATTGAATACTTGAGAAATGTGAACTTGATAAGATAGCAAGCCACGAACTAATAAAAGTATAAACATGTACATTTATATTCATGAAATAGAACCCCTAGCCGTGACCAGTATTTTGGTATGGAATGGTGGTAGCACTGGAGGTGCTTGGCTGCACTGAATGTGCAGGCACTGAAGGTGCATGGTTTGTGGTATGATCTGGTCACTGGCATGTAAGGACTAGAACCTTGTGTTATGCGTCTAGTGGCATGAAAAACGTACCAACTACTTACCTGGTATGGGACAGGCGCAACCTAGTAGCTTTCTTAGTATTATCAGTTCCCTGCATGGCTTGTCGATCCGGTTTCTCGCGTGGAAACTGGTGGGACGCAGTTCGTCCATGAGTGATGTGAGATCAGAAAAATTATGAGAGGATAAGGTGTAAAGAAGGAAGACGCCCTACGCCAGATTAAGTCGTGCGCGACTGTAATCAAAAGAGGTTATGTGTCCTACGGGAACATAGACCCAGGCTAGGAAGTAAGGCAGTGGGGAGGACCCACAACGGTACTTGGGACGGTATTGTCCATTTACCGGGCAGGGATACTGTTAATACTAGACTGCAAAAACGTTGTGTGATCTCGGCCTTGTCACATGCGTATAAGTCACATGGAGTTGGCCCGACTTGGAAGTCGAGTGAAAAAGTGGATTTAAAAAGAGGTACATCTCTGCAGAGTTCAAAAATGTATTCGAATACTTCGTGCTCCCGAGTTTTAGGAGTATGCCGCGGTGGATTAAATCCATGGGGTGTGACACAAGTATTGTTTTATAAACTAAAATTTGTTAGTTCAAGATTACCCAAGTGGCATGTGTTGTCACGATAAGAGGCGTTGCCGTGGACTGTCATGTGTTGACGTGTCGCGGTAATACCATAATCTAGTAAACATGTGATAACTAAGAGGCATGTGGATTTATGCCCTAAAGTATACGAAATACTGTTATGAGTATGAGATTGAAAGGCTTGAATAAAAATAATGTGATATGAGGTTATAACACCTTGGATATGGGATATATGTATCACCATCAATATGATTTATTTACTGCCATGGGTATGATCAGAAGTTGAGTAAGAATTGAGAAAGAAATGTATTTTGGGAAAAACCCTTCACTCTTTCCCCAATAGCATAGGCTCATGTCATTTATACTGTAACTATATCTCTACCTCCCCTATGACTTGCTGAGTACGTAAGTACTCACCCTTGCAACAACTCATCCATAGATGGAGCGTTCTACGACCTTGGAGGATACCCTGAAGATGCTGCAGACCCAGGAGAAGATGAGCAGTTCCCTTCGGAGCCCTGATGTGGTGCTGTCTGCTGTCAACCTCTGTTTCCTGTGGATTGCTTTTGGGCCTAGCTTCCGCCGACTAGATGTGTTATCTTGTTAGACCCTTGTGCCTTGCAAGGCACTGTACCTCGTTTTGTACTAAGGCCTGATGGCCATACATTTATGACTACTGTATTATTTTGCTGCTTCAAAGTATCCCTGTGATTGACTCATCCTGGGAAGTCAAGTGGTTTAAGGGACCAGCTGCACCGAGCTGGGCTCCTCACAGGTGATGTCACTGTCGTGGCAGACGTGACAGGTAGCCTCAGCCCGAAGGCCTCAGCTACCAAGTTCCGGGGAGGACCCTGCCCGATAACTCGCACGATGCGCTCGTGCTCATCGGCGTAATACCTCCCGAGGAGGTTCTCCGCCTTCTCCCGGGCGGTCGGATACGGCCGGACTGCAAAAACTAAGAGTTACAAAAATTAACGAAGAAGTGAGCAAAGTAACCGGGAACTTACGTCGGGTCACCGGCTTTTGTGGGGGCCGCTGGACCGGACACATCCCGATCCCCCTCCTCTCGTGCGAGATGGGGGAGATCTTCAGCAGTGTCAGCTCCTCGGCGGCATCCCTCATGGAACGGACACCCCGGGAGCCCACCACTTTGCTGAGGAGCTTCAGCTCCTCCTCGGTCCACACCGGGGGCTTGGGGGCGGACGATTGGCTGTAGGAGGGGGGCTCCGGTGGGTACGTCACCTTGGCGTCCCGGACCCAGAGGTAGAACCACCTTCGGACCCAGTCCCCCCAATGGTCCCGGGAGGCTGCCATCGGGTACTCCGCCACCCGGGAATGCAGGAGCTGGATCATGACGGAGCCGAATGGGGACTTCGGCCCTCCCTTCACCAAGTGGGAGCCCCTCACCGCTGGCACGTAGAAGTATCGGAATAACTGGAGCGTCGGCTCCCGTCCGGTGGCTATCTCGAACAGCCAAATGAAGATGCCCATCCGAACAAAGGCGTTCGGCGTCAGGTGGTTGATCGCCACCCCGTACTCCCGGAGGAACTCCCAGAGCAACGGATGCACTGGGAGCTGGAGTCCAGCCTCGAGGAAGGCCTCGAAGACCACCACCTCCCCGGGCCTAGGGCGGGGGGCACCATCCTTCTTGGAGGGAATCCGGACGTCCTCGTCCGCAACAACCCCCGGCCCCGGTCCACGAGGGACTTCAAGTCCCCCGATGTGAACTCGGAGGCCCAGAGGAAGTCCGCGGTGACTTCCTTCGGAGGCACCTCAGCAGCCTTAGCGCGGCCCTTGGGTCCCATTGATTTCTCCGGTAGTTTGGGCTCTGAGGAAAGGGGCTTGAGTTTTTGGTGACTGGGCTTCCGGGAGAGAGCTACCGGGAGAGCTAAGAGCGCCGGTGGTGTTTGAGGGTTGAAGGCTCGAGTGACTTCTCCTGGTCCCTCGAGGCCCTATTTATAGGGCTCGAGCGCGGCCTTGATGGGAGCCACGTGGCTCCTTGCGGTGCATCCGTGCCGCCCAATTCAAACAGCGCGCGGGAACCGAAGGGACGGGTGCACGAAACGAAGCATCGCCGGTTCGAACCACGAGCGGCCATTATGGTCGAATGGCGCACTCCAATCGAGACGAGGCCTTAATGAACAACGGCGTGGTCATAAACGCTTGGCACGAAGATCGAAGCGTCACGGCTCCGGAGATCCATCCCGGAGGAGATGTTCCCGGTAACATGAACCATCCCCTCCGAGGACTCAAGCATCGCCCCCGGAGGGCATGGGGGGCTGCTGTTGAGGGAAATCTCCGCAGGATCAAGTCCAGGTAAGAGGCCACCAATTTGCCTGGGGACAAGGCCCCCCGGTGGCTTGTCTCGGGCGCCGCCTTTTGCCCGCAGACACGGCTGATGTGACGTGGGTGGTCCGATCTTTCGATGAGAACAAGAACTATCGATTTGTGAAGACGGCTCTCACGATCCGGCTGATACGCCCTGGCAATCGCTGAACCAACTGATATTTACTTGATTCGCCTTATTTTTCTGTACATTTTCCCCATGTTTTTGCACATATTAGTCATATACCTCGACTTGTATATCTAGATTATTCCAGATTTGCTGCCAAATCGACCGGATTACTTGTTTTGCAATTTTTTATCGCAGGTCGGTGCCAGCAGATGGATTTCTGGCTAGCGGTCGTGCCTCATTGACTTATTCTGACCTTCGGTCGATTCTGGATGGAAGTGCGCGTTCCCGCGGTCGCGTAGGAACTGACCGCACCGAAATCGGAGTCACCGGGGGCCCGGAATCCCAAACCCTAGCCACCAGATCTATTCTGCAATATCTGAAAAATCCAGGGACCTAATTGCAAAAATGCCAAATTGGGGGTTTTAACCCTAGCCGCCGGCCACCAGCAGAGTTGGGCCCGGCATTTAGTTTTTTACTCCTTTCTTCTTCTTCCCCGAATCACTCTTCCACACCTCCCTCCACCTCGCCGCCGGCGGCCGGGCCATACGCCGGCGGTGCTCCATCCTCAATCCGCTCCACGTTGCCGCCTCTTCTTCACGTGGCCATCGTCTTCCTTGGCGAGCTCACTGCTCCACAACCCATGCCTGCGTCGCTCCCGCGCCGTCCACGAGCCGTGCGCCCTTGATCTCCACGGCGCGGTCAAGCCGCGCTTTGCTTCTCACTGCGCCGATCTGCTTTGGTGCTGCGCCACCGGCGAGCTCTCCTCCATTCTTCCTTTTTTCTGTCCATTTCTTGCTCCAGCCTCTTCACTCGCCACGCAGCACCGCCATCATTTGCGCCATTTCTCCCACTCCCGTGCGTGCTGTGCCCCCACACCTAGATCTGGGGCATCAAAAGCCCCAGATCCACCCAAGCCGCCGCCGCTCAGATCAACAGCCGCCCTCAACGCCATCGCCGCTTCACAGCCGCACGCCACCGTAGCTACCGCCGCCTCTCGTGCGCGACGCCGCCCGATCCGGTCCCGAGCCGTGCCTCCCGCGCCGGCTCACCGCCGGAACCACCTCCCGCCGCCGATCGCTCCGGGCCGTCTTCTCCACGCGCCACCACGCTTTGCTTCTCACGCGCCGCTGCTCCCGACGCCGGCCGCCGTGCGCCTCCAGCCGCGCCGTCGCCCACATCCACGTCGCCGATCTGCCACCGACCCCGGATCTCCCTACACCGATCAGCAGCCGAGCCGAGGCCGCCCTCGATCCAGTCGCGGCGCCGTGTGAAGCTCCATCGTCACCGAGGTCCCGTGGCCATCGTCTTCCTCGGCGTTCTTCACCAAGTCCACATCCAAATGGGCAACGATTCCTCTCTCTCTGACTCTTTTTCTCTCCTTCACCCCCAAATTGTCTTCCTGTGATGCATGTACAGAAAAGGGAACTAGACCTGAATTGTGATGAATCAAATGAGGTGTGAACTGTTTGCATTGATTTCAGGAGTTTACTGAATCTGCTAGAGTTCTTGTGTTTGGATTTGTATGAGTTCTGTTTCGAATTTGTCTTGCTACTTAAGTTGAACTATACCTCTGATTGGGAGCTGGATTGACTTGATTAAACTAAATTGGATCATATCAATTGTATAGATGGTTTTTGTTTCCTCTGGTCACATGATGTACAGAAAACTGAACCCAATTTGCTGCTTGACGACTTGGTTCGGTTAGGTTTGGATTGTTGTATGTAGTCCCTTGAGAATCTGTTTCTGTTAATCTTCTCCGCCTGAATTGCTTTCACACGGTAGTGTTCACTCGGCATACGAATTTTATTCTACCGCTGGCCTAGAGTACGAGTTCAGAATTTGATTTCTGATAGTTGCATTCTAGTCGGTGAGACGAGTCGAGGTGAACCAACCCACATCCCTCTTGGCGGTTTTGTTTGATTTTTCTGATTTGGATTTAGTTAGACATATTTTGCTCTCATCTAGTCCTTATCTAGTCCTTTGGGAGAGAACGACATACTCGCCTTCTACTGTGACCTCGTCCGCTTGCGAGGCCCCATTTAAGGTGGTATCAATTTTTGGCGCCGTTGCCGGGGATTAGATGAAAGTGAATGTGTTTAACTAGATTAAATCATTTTGTTTTTGTTTTTGTTTTTGGTTTTTGTTTGCATCTTTTCCCGCCCCCTTTTCCCTCCCAGTTCTTTTATTTCTTGCACTTCCTCTTGTCCTTTTCTCGTTGATTGATTTTCTCTGATTGAGGTTATGGATGGTTCACAGTCTTTTAGTGATGCATGTGACAATCTCAGTGCTAAACTAGATGATTTGCCTCGTCAGATGGATACAGCCCTTCGTGGATTATTTGCTCATATTAGTGTTGCTCCTATATGTTCTATTTGCGGTATTCGAGGTCATTCGCCCGCCGCTTGTCGGCGTGGTCGAGCATCCACTATATATCATCCTGGATGGCCTGCATACCCAAATTCATCATATGGGAACAACCACCCTGTTATCTCATCATCTTCTCCTAGTCATCTTTCGCAGGGTTTTAGGTACGGAGAGCAGCTTCCATGCACATCATATCAGTCTCCATACTTGGCACATCAGCAGTACTCACCGCAGCCTCCTGCATACGAGGACACATCTAGGCTTGAGGAGATGTTTGAGCATCATTTGGAAAAGATGAGCGAGTTTCTACATCCGCCACCACAGTCGCCTCCCGAAGTTGAGGATACATCTAGACTTGAGGCACTGATGGAGGGCTTGGTTAAGCAATCTGAGCGACTCATGACCCAGCATTCAAGGGATGTGGAATTATTGCGGACTGAGATGCAAGGTGTGCGATCTTGCATAGCTGAGCTCAGAGGATATCGAGATCCAGTCCACATCTTGCCATCTCAAGTACCCGCATTTGAGGCCATCACACCTCCGTTGAGTGTCCCGGAGCTCACCCATGACATCTATCTTGGAGACCCTCACGGAGAGACCACAGTATTGAGCGACGAGCTTCGACCCGATCTTCTTTCTTCAACATCGCATCAATCACCTCCGCCTCCTATTGATTTGATCATGTTTGATGATGATGATGGAGAGCTTGTTTTTGAGACTCCTCTGCGTCTGTTTGGACCGTTTTCTTTTGATGATCCATTGGCAGACGGACCAGAGATGGAGAGTGTCAGTTTTGACGTTGCAGACCTTTTGGACTACTCCTTGAGCCACGAGATTGAGAGGGAGACATTCTTATTTGCTGATGAGGGACTTCCTTCTGACATAGGGGTGCCAGTTCATCCTGCTCTACCAGACACGACCCCCGTGGAGGTCCTTCCTACCCCAGACTTCACGCCATCCACTATTCAGGTAGACTCAAAACCCCTCTCGTATCATTATGAGTTGTCTAGTTCTGACGAGGTTATTCATATTCCTTTGAGTTGTCATTCATCCTGCATCAATATATGCCATCCTCATGATATGTATAGTCAGTCGATCTACGGGAAAGGATTTTCGTCAGCTGACTTTCTGGAGGGCCTTGTCCCTACCATACACACGTGCTTGTTTGTTCTCGATCTTATTTGCAGGTTAGCACGTGTGGTTTCTCGACCGCGAGCAGACTTGCTCCGAGTCGACATTCCTTGGGATCCTGGTGGATTCCTAGGTATGCTGCTTTCGACAGGAGGGTGGACGTGGAGCTTCTACCACGTCCCATACTTGCCTCTCCTTCCCACTCGTGCTTCAACGCCATATCTTTTGAGGGTCGAGCTTCCGACCTAAAAGAAGCGCTTCTCGGGAGGCAACCCGAGTGTTTTCTCTCTTTCTTCCTTTTCGTTATTTATTTTCCTTTATTTTATAGGATTGTTCTTAGTTTCTTCTTTGGTTATTCTTTCAGGGCATCATCCTCATATGGTGGCTTGGCACATTTGGGATACTTTAGATGGCTCATCGCAGTGTCATCATCTCCATTCTTCACCCGGTGAGCTATTGCGGACCTCTCATATGACCCTTGTGCATGAAATTTATTTTGTGTTCCCATCTCCATGTGTTCATCTCATGTTGTTGCATTGTGGACTATGCAACCATTTAAGCTTGGGGGGGAGAATGCATTTCTTGTTGTGCTGTAATTCTTAAAATCTGGGTCAAATTTTTCAAAATTGAGCTACTTTGAGCAAGTTTGTGCTTATGTATGAGATTTGTGGTATGTACTTGCTTATACTGTCTTGCCTATGTTGTGAATGATCTCTATCCAGCCTTGTGGGCTTGTTTATGTTGTGATATGACCTGTTGTATACTTGTTTTGTTTGGATTGCATGAAAAATCTAGAAAGGTCATGTCAAAATTTTCTGGAAATTCTAGACTTGTGCAGATTTGTATATATATGTGATTGTTGTGGTTATGACTAAATGTGCTTTTCATTTTGCGTTTCATTGTTCTCATTTGGCTTCTGGAGCCCTTTTGCATGTTGTGTTGAGTTGTATGCATGCATTAGTGGCTCGACAATCTATTGTAGGTTGAATTGTGATTAATCATCTTGTAATGGTACTAAAACTGCTTGTACTTAGTTTTGTTGTGGATATTGTGGAAATTCGAATGCTTACTAATATCTTTATTACCGCATTCTATCTTGTATATTGAAATGTCAATTGTGAACCTTATCTCTACACACATGTTTAGAACACGAGTCTCCTAAACAATCATATAACTTGTGTAAACCAGATTTGAAAAAAAAAAAATCATGCTAATAAGGTCGCATTTGTTTGTTTTCTACCTTGTAGACACTGCCAAATTTTCTTTTCTTTTGAATAAAAGCTCTTCTGCTTCGTTGCTCCTCTGAGTCTTCGGTATGTAAGCATGGTTTGCACATTTTCAAATCTAATAAGTGCACAAGCCTTCCCGCTACATCTTTTGACTCATGAGCATGTTTATAAAACACTCTAGTGGACTACCTACCCTAGAGCGAAGTACGGAGAGATCCGACTAAATAAGTCGAAGGGTAGAGACTTACATGAGCACCAGATTTTGTTTTTCAAATAAAGAGAGCTCAAAAATTAATAAGGTTGAAACTGCTTATTTGATGTTTATGGAGACCGTAGTTCTTCGATGCCTGTGTATTGTTTATGCTCACTTTGAATTTCTATATACACGTATGGATGTAGGTGGTATGAGTAGAATTAAGCATTCTTATTTCCTCCGTATCTAGAACTAAGCTAGTTACTTGCAATTTCAATGCAATTATTAGATGGTTGAGCGCTGGATACATATCTTAGTTTGCCGAGCTTACTATACGCTGCATTTTACTCTTTCATGGCATCTGTTTGCTTGCTTGACTCCTTGGATTTATTTCATGTCACATTGCTTGAGGACAAGCAAAGAATTAAGCTTGGGGGGATGATATTTACTTGATTCGCCTTATTTTTCTGTACATTTTCCCCATGTTTTTGCACATATTAGTCATATACCTCGACTTGTATACCTAGATTATTCCAGATTTGCTGCCAAATCGACCGGATTACTTGTTTTGCAATTTTTTTATCGCAGGTCGGTGCTAGCAGATGGATTTCTGGCTAGCGGTCGTGCCTCATTGACTTATTCTGACCTTCGGTCGATTCTGGATGGAAGTGCGCGTTCCCGCGGTCGCGTAGGAACTGACCGCACCGAAATCGGAGTCACCGGGGGCCCGGAATCCCAAACCCTAGCCACCAGATCTATTCTGCAATATCTGAAAAATCCAGGGACCTAATTGCAAAAATGCCAAATTGGGGGTTTTAACCCTAGCCGCCGGCCACCAGCAGAGTTGGGCCCGGCATTTAGTTTTTTACTCCTTTCTTCTTCTTCCCCGAATCACTCTTCCACACCTCCCTCCACCTCACCGCCGGCGGCAGGGCCATACGCCGGCGGTGCTCCATCCTCAATCCGCTCCACGCTGCCGCCTCTTCTTCACGTGGCCATCGTCTTCCTCGGCGAGCTCATTGCTCCACAACCCATGCCTGCGTCGCTCCCGCGCCGTCCACGAGCCGTGCGCCCTTGATCTCCACGGCGCGGTCAAGCCGCGCTTTGCTTCTCACTGCGCCGATCTGCTCCGGTGCTGCGCCACCGGCGAGCTCTCCTCCATTCTTCCTTTTTTCTGTCCATTTCTTGCTCTAGCCTCTTCACTCGCCACGCAGCACCGCCATCATTTGCGCCATTTCTCCCACTCCTGTGCGTGCTGTGCCTCCACGCCTAGATCTGGGGCATCAAAAGCCCCAGATCCACCCAAGCCGCCGCCGCTCAGATCAACAGCCGCCCTCAACGCCATCGCCGCTCCACAGCCGCACGCCACCGTAGCCGCAGCCGCCTCTCGTGCGCGACGCCGCCCGATCCGGTCCCGAGCCGTGCCTCCCGCGCCGGCTCACCGCCGGAACCACCTCCCGCCGCCGATCGCTCCGGGCCGTCTTCTCCACGCGCCACCACGCTTTGCTTCTCACGCGCCGCTGCTCCCGACGCCGGCCGCCGTGCGCCTCCAGCCGCGCCGTCGCCCACATCCACGTCGCCGATCTGCCACCGACCCCGGATCTCCCTACACCGATCAGCAGCCGAGCCGAGGCCGCCCTCGATCCAGTCGCGGCGCCGTGTGAAGCTCCATCGTCACCGAGGTCCCGTGGCCATCGTCTTCCTCGGCGTTCTTCACCAAGTCCACATCCAAATGGGCAACGATTCCTCTCTCTCTGACTCTTTTTCTCTCCTTCACCCCCAAATTGTCTTCCTGTGATGCATGTACAGAAAAGGGAACTAGACCTGAATTGTGATGAATCAAATGAGGTGTGAACTGTTTGCATTGATTTCAGGAGTTTACTGAATCTGCTAGAGTTCTTGTGTTTGGATTTGTATGAGTTCTGTTTCGAATTTGTCTTGCTACTTAAGTTGAACTATACCTCTGATTGGGAGCTGGATTGACTTGATTAAACTAAATTGGATCATATCAATTGTATAGATGGTTTTTGTTTCCTCTGGTCACATGATGTACAGAAAACTGAACCCAATTTGCTGCTTGACGACTTGGTTCGGTTAGGTTTGGATTGTTGTATGTAGTCCCTTGAGAATCTGTTTCTGTTAATCTTCTCCGCCTGAATTGCTTTCACACGGTAGTGTTCACTCGGCATACGAATTTTATTCTACCGCTGGCCTAGAGTACGAGTTCAGAATTTGATTTCTGATAGTTGCATTCTAGTCGGTGAGACGAGTCGAGGTGAACCAACCCACATCCCTCTTGGCGGTTTTGTTTGATTTTTCTGATTTGGATTTAGTTAGACATATTTTGCTCTCATCTAGTCCTTTGGGAGAGAACGACATACTCGCCTTCTACTGTGACCTCGTCCGCTTGCGAGGCCCCATTTAAGGTGGTATCACCAACTTCAGATTGTTATCGACTGAACTAGAAGCACGATCGACCTGATCACGAAGATCTATTCCTGCAAGCAATCGAAGAACAAGCAAGAACAAGATAAACAAGCAATCTGAAATTGCAAATATAGATTGAATCAGGAAAAAGAGTTGGGGTTCCGAATACAGATATTGATGTTGATCTAGCTGACCAAGAAGAATGTCTCAATAGCTTCACGAAGGAAAGACTATGACTAAACAAAACCCGCAGAACCCTAATGGTTCGGCCAGATTATATAGAGGAGGTAAAAGAGGTCAGTGACCAGGTAAGGTAACCTGAAACCGACATGGACTCTTTCTCTACTCGGACTCTAACTCAATACATGGGCCTTGACCCAACCAAAAAGGTAATGTAGCACTGACTAGGCCCAATCAGAATCTGATCGAAACTTGTTTTGTAAATTCCTGGTGATCCAGAACGTATTTGGAGATGGGGCTAGATCCATTAGAAAGATCTCGTCGTGGGCTTCTCTGTGGACTATAAGAACATCCCAATCGGACTTCGTATGAGGGAGTTATGGTCATTTGAAGACAGACTGCTCATGGATGGCCGAACCGGACTCCAACTCAAATCCATCCCGGACTCCAACTCGAATCCATCCCGGACTCCAACTTGACTTGGGCTCCTTGCTAGTCCTTGCGTCCTTGCTGGTCCTCTGCATGGTTCCTAAGCACAATATTATCACTATTAGGTAGTAAACCAATCTCAAAACCATATATATATATATAAACTTAGGAACAAATTCACCTGGCAATGCAACAATCGGGCTTTGCTGCGCGTTATTGGTCCTTGTGTAACAAGCGGAGGATTATGGTTGGTGTGTGTATCTAAAGAAGTGATGTCCTCATCAAAGGCCCCCCGGTGGCTTGTCCCGGGGGCCACCATTTGCCCGGGGACAAGGCCCCACCGCCTTTTGCTCGGGGACAAGGGTCCCCAGTGGCTTGTCCCGGGCGTCGCCTTTTGCCCGGGGACAAGGCTCCCCGGTCCCGGGTCATGTGAGGATCACGCGAGAAGCACCTCGGGAATTGGCGGACACCTGTCAAGCATCCAAGGCTCCTGACCGGGAGAAGGACACTTGTATCCCTCGATCCAACGGTGGTAAGCGGGGTAGTTTAGTCTTTTTGCATCTTTTGGGCCTATATAAGCCCTTGTAACCCCTCATGTGAGTAGGAAAATTCATTTTTACTCTAATAGACAATCAAACAGGCGTGCTTCAGAGCCATCTCTCCCCTGAGAGAGCTCCCCTAGCCAACCTCAGTTGGGAGCACGTTGACAGGACTAGGGCCTCCACTGAGGCCGAACCTGTATAAACCCTCGTGTCATTCGCTGCGTTTGCACGACGGGAGACGACCAGTCGCGCGGTCAGCTCACGTCGTCTTTTCTTCACTAGGGACTTCAACAAAACCTACTGGGGTATTCACAATACCACGACAAATACCTTGTAATAGGACTAGTTTAGATCTTTGAATACAATTGAAAAGTCATAGAACTTATTTGAGTTTTAGACACTTATAGTTCCTTCGAGTAGGCAAGTGTGCCTAACGTTCGACGTGTAAAGCCCTCTTTGAAATAAAGAGTTGTGTAATTACTTTAAGCTGTGTTTTTGATCAACCTTTGGGTTTCTGTATTTCTGAGTAAGATCCTGTTATTCTGCATATTAGAATCTGGGTGAGCCTAGTACGAAACCAAGACTAGATCTCAAATGGATCAAGTTGGTATTAGAGCAACTTTCCTATCCTGTGGATGGTGAAGACTCGCCAGGGTTACAAAACTTCCAGCGAAACTCCATGCGATCAATTGACCGTTCCTACAGCCGTGTCTCCGACAATGTCTGACGCTACCTCCGTTCAAGCTAACCTAGTCGAACAAGTGGCTAAGCTCTCCACTGACATGGAAACTGTGCTTGCTTGGATTAAGCAGCAGGCCATGAGTGTACTTCCTGAAGTAGGGAAGGTTACGGGTGTGAAGACTGGTGAAGACTTGCGCAAGACAGATGAAAATGAAGACGAAGGCGACCACAAGACCGACGACCTCGCCAACACCTCCTTAGCTGTCGGATCTTTCAAGGTCGACGCTAAGATTGAAATACCCATATATGATGGGGAGATAGATCAGCTTGAGACCTACTTTGACCTGAAAGGGTTTAGTAGCGATCAAAAGGTCAAATTTGCACCTTTGAAGATGAAGGACCACGCCAAGACATGGTGGAAGGCCCTTGTTGCTAGTGGTGAAGCTGGCGACCTTGCGTGGGGTCAATTCAAACGACTTCTGCAATAAGAATTTTATTCGATGGGGTACCTTGAGGAGAGATGGGAGCGTTGGCATAGATTGTACCAACGGCGCGACCAGACCGTCTAATACCATACTACGGAATTCCGGAGACAAGCAATGGTCATCGGCATCTCACTGTCCGATCCTCAGGTATTTCAGAAATACACCTCTGGACTTCAGAAAATGATCAGTACTGAGCTAAGTCTGTTCGGCGTCCAAGACATCGCGACTGCAAGCACAACTGCTATGGCGATCGAGAAGAAGAACAAATCCCGCAGTGACAAAAGCACGAGGGAAGGTGCGACCTCGACAAAGAAAAAGCTGAGTCCGAAGAGCGCTTCAAAATTGGGCACGGGTGCCTTTTGTGAACATTGTCAAGTCACAAGACATACCAAGGATAAATGCTACAAGCTTCATCCAGAACTTGGGAAAAGAACAGCCACGGCTAATATGACTTCATCCGACGAAGAAGTTGTCCGAGTGAATTCAGTTAATGAGGCGGATACGACCTTGTCTCTGATGGCAATGCCAAAGGAGAAGGGTTCAGATCCACCGAACGACCATCACCAAATGGAGGACTTGTTCACCATCAACATCAAGGTGAAGCACGAAGTGGTCGCAGCGATATTCAATCCTGGAAGTCAGAAGACTCTGGTCTCTGCTGGACTGGTTTGGCGACTTGGTTTGAAGACAGCCACACACCCGCGACCATATCCGCTGGGTTGGTTTACATCCGATGTGAGCCAACAGATTACGAGTCAGTGTGTGTTGAAGTTTGTGATCTCTACACGATATATCGATGAGGTGCAATGCGATGTTGTCTCTATCGATATCTGTCAAGTGATCTTTGGGAGTCCATATCTGTATGATCGAGACGCTCACTTCCATCGGCGAGCGCAAGAGTACGACCTCACCAAAGATGGAGTTAAGTTCGTGATCAGTAGAGACATCCACGTCAACACTTCAAACTTGATTACCGCAAATTAGGCCAAGCGAATTGTTAATGCATGTCACAAGTATGTGCTTGTCATGATTCGACCCATTGGTCGAGGTGAGGGTACTCGACCAGCATTGTCATTGGCGTGCCGAGAGGATTCTAGTCGTTTGTCGGGACTGCTGGAGAAATACAGTGATCTATTCGAGACTACCTAGGGTAGTCCACCGAAACGTCCAGTCGAGCACAAAATTCAGTTTGTGTCCGATGCGACACTACCCAATCTGAGTATGTATCGCAACTTAGTATTGGAGAATGAAGAGATCAAGAGACAACTTGGTGAGTTGCTAAACGATGGTGTCATTCAACCGAGTAGTTCACCTTGTGGATCTCCTGTGGTGTTAGTACCAAAGAAAGATGGGACTAGGCGTATGTGCATCGACTACCGAGCACTGAACAAGATCACCATCAAGAACCGATACCCCCTTCCTTGTATTGACGACCTGCTAGACCAATTGAAGCATGTCGTTGTCTTCTCCAAGTTGGATCTTAAGTCAGGATATCATCCAGCCAGCATTCGAGAGGAGGATACGTGGAAAATCGCGTTCAAAACATGACAAGGTCTGTTCGAATGGCTGGTCATGCCATTTGGTCTCTGCAACGTCCCGACAACTTTCATGCATCTGATGAATGACGTATTGAGATAGTTCATCGACGACTTTGTGATCGTTTACCTCGAACGACATATTGGTTTACAGTCGTTCGTGGGATGAGCACCTCATTCATATAGAAAAGGTGCTCGAACAGCTTCGGCGACATCGACTTCGCCTCAACCGTAAGAAGTGCGAGTTCGGCCAACAAACTCTACTTTACCTAGGATTCATGGTCGACAACGGTTCGTTGCAAATCGACCCGGACAAGGTAAAAGTGATTCGCAAGTGGCCACGACCGCGAACAGTTACGAATGTGCGTAGTTTTGTGGGAGCATGCCAATATCTTCAGAAGTTTATTTGACACTTCTTGATTGTGGCTTCTTCATTGCATGCATTAACCAGGATCGATCAGAAGTTCGAGTGGATAGGGAAACATGAGGACACATTTCTCTTGCTGAAAAAGATTAGCGAGGCGCCTGTGTTAGCTTTGCTGAATCTCTAGAATCCATTCGAGCTAGAAACCGATGCCTCAGGTTATGCGATGGGCGCTGTGCTCATGCAAGAAGGTTGACCAGTGGCATATCACTTCGAGTTATTCCAGGGAGCTCAGAAGAACTACCCGACTTATGACAAAGAGTTGTGTGCACAGCATCAGGCCGTGAAACATTGCCGGTGTTATCTCTTGGGTAAAGAGACTGTTGTCCACACCGACCATCAACCGTTGCAATATTTGCAAACTCAGTCCAAGCTACAGCAAGCTCGGCACATGAAGTGGATGTCGTATCTGCAGCAGTTTAATCTGGTGATTAAGTACAAGAAGGGCGTACACAACAAATTGGCGGACATGTTGTCGCGACCACCAGTTACGACCCTCTGCTTATCAGCGTTCATGCAGATCGAGCCCTCGTGTCATGATGACTATACCAATATGTACAGTGAAGACCCTGATTTTCAAACAGCACTGACTAAGCTCGAAACAGGGAAACCTACAGAGTTCGTTCGGCGAGAAGGACTCTTGTACAAGGGCAAATTACTATGCATACCTTGTGGAGGACCTCGAATTCATTGGTTGCGAGAAGCACACACATCGAAGGTAGCTGGTCACTTTGGGGTTACAAAGATGTTGCAAAATCTTCACTGACATGTGTTTTGGCTGCGTATGCAGCAAGATGTGACTATTTTTGTTCGAGGCTGTGGTCTCTGTAGCATCTCAAAATTGGCAAACTGAAAATTAGGTTTGTACAGACCTTTGCCAGTTCCATCGCGACCATGGGAGAGCATATCTATGGATTTCTTGGGAGGATTTTCTAAGACCCGACGTGGCAACGACTATCTATTCGTGGTCGTTGATAGGTTCTCCAAAATGATTATTCTTATACCTTGTCGAAAGACTATCACGGGAGAAGAAGTAGCTCGGGTATTCTTTCAACACGTTTGGACACACTTCGGACTGCCAACTTCTATTGTGTCTGATCGCGATACCCGGTTCCTTTGTGATCACTCTGGACGATGATGGACACCAGGCTAAAGAGGAGTACTACCTTTCATCCGCAAACTGATGGTCCAACCGAGGTGGTAAATCGCACAGTCGTTCATCTCTTGAGAGGATATAACTCGAAGCACCCGAAGACAGGGGATGAAAGCATACCGTATCTGCAGTTTGCTTTTAATCGAGCAGTGCATGGTTCGACTGGAAAGTCACCGTTTGAGGTCTGTTTAGGATTTCTACCACAGAGTCCTTTCGACATGGAGTTTGTGATCCCTACCTCAGCACAGAATAGCAAGGAAGCATCTGATCAGGATCGAGCACAAAAGTTCTTAGAAGGTATTCAATGACTCCATCGTGAGGTTGAACAGAACTTGCTGAAAGCTCAACTCAAGTACAAGGCGCGACATGATGCACAATTTCAAGAAGGTGATATGGTATGGTTACATTTGAGTAAGGAGAGACTTAAAGGTGAAGGTAAGAAACTCAAACCCATTCGTTATAGTCCTTTTCGGATTTTGTGGAAAGTGGGTAATAATGCTTGTCAGCTCGAGTTACCTCCATACATGGATATTTACTCGGTTGTTAATGTTGAGCACGTCAAACTCTTTGAGCCTTCAATGCTAGATGATGAGCCAGATACTATAGTACCATCTGTTGAAGACTTGGTCTATCAACGAGACGAACCTCTACGTGAAGATGTGATTCTGTAGAAGAAGGTGAGTACCACCCGCAGTGGCACAAAGGAGACTTTCTGAATCGGTCGAAAAGATCAACGAGCACGTGCGGCAAAGTGGTACACTAGAGAACATGGACAAGCCCAATTTCCACATCTCCAGTTTGATCGAGAGGTCGCAACAGGGGTTGGCTCCTTCTCAACAAGGGAGTCATGATCCGGGAGGATCTTCAAGTCATGATTGCATATGGCTTCGCGACCTTAACTGTGTTCGGAAAGGTTTCGCGACCATGGATGGGTCTGCGACCATGAAAAGGAATTCGTTCCCTGTTCGGAATTGTAGTCCGATCCGAATATATATAACTAAGCTTATCCATTTAGGATTAGTTAGTTATATGAGTCTAATAAGTTTAGGTTATTGAGTCTGATACGTACTCATACGATTGGACTATCAATACCTTGTAATAGGTCTAGTTTAGATCATCGAATACAATTGAAAACTCATAGAACATATTTGAGTTTTAGACACTTATATCTCCTTTGATGTAGGCAAGTGTGCCTAACGTTCGACGTGTAAAGCCCTCTTTGAAATAAAGAGTTGTGCAATTACTTTGAGCTATGTTTTCGATCAACCTTTGGGTTTTGGTATTTTCGAGGAAGATCCCGTTATTCCGCATATTAGAATCTGGGTGAGCCTAGTGCGAAAACCAAGGCTAGGTCTCAAACAGATCACTGGCAAAGGGGATGATCTTCATCGCTTGTGCCAGACTTCGACAGAGACACTTCGACAGTTCATCAAGAGATTCGTAGAAGTGAGGAATACCATTCATAACATCTCTGATTCTTCAGTTATCAGGGCCTTCAAACAAGGTGTTAGATATCAATGGTTCACAGAGGACCTGAGTATCCATCCCCCACAATCAGTGTCAGACCTATTCAACATGGCAGATCGTTATTCCGACACAGCGGAAGCTGTGGAATGGAATAGAATGGTGGACAAGGGTAATTTGTCTCCACAACCGGGCTTAAAAACTGAAAAGAAGGAAGATTTGACAATGAAATCTGAGTTCTCTGCAGGTGGAAGATCTAAGAAGCCCAACAGGAATGGAGCAAACTGGTTCCGCGAGGTCGTAGTCTTGGACAAGCAACCACAAGAGAAAGGTAAAAAAGTTCCATTCAAATCTACTAAGCTTCCCTCCGGAGGTCGATCTTGTGACCGCCCGGAGAAACAAACTAACCCACAGGGAAATAAGAAATGGTGTCCATTACACGACGCTTCATGACATGACCTCAAGAATTGCCTCGCTTGGTTGAAGCGCTTGGACGATTTCTATCAAGGAACCACGCCCATGCCTACTATACCAGAAAACAAACAATCTCGAGGTACCAAAGACGCCGATGGAGATGAGGTAATGCCATATCAGGTACCTAGCAATCATGTTAATTTTATTTTTGGCAGTTCTTCATCTTATCATTCTAAGCGTCAATTTAAAGCTCCATTAGGGGAGCCTCAATTCCTCCATTGGTCGGAGACCTCTCTGACGTTCAATAGGGAAGACTGCCCCAAATAATGTCCAACCCTCGACGACTACCTTTGGTAATTACCCCCATTATTATCAATGCTAAAGTAGGACGAGTACTGGTCGATAGAGGAAGCTTGCTCGACCTGTTGTTTGCCAAAGCTCTTGACGAGATGCAAATACCTCGTTTCAAGATTAAACCAGTGGCCCACCCATTTTTCGGGATTAAACCTGGCTCCACTATGATGCCCATTGGGCAAATAGTGTTACCCGTAACACTCGGAGATCCAGAGAACTTTCGAACGGAATTAATTACTTTTGATGTGATTGATTTTGATTTAGCTTACAATGCCATCTTTGGCAAGCCATCATGATGTGACACTGGGTGCCCGATCTTCCGAAAGGTACGTGATAGATCGATTGGTGGAGCTTCGACGTAGAACGATCCAGCTTCAAATCAGGCACGATCTGAACCCACCGCAATCGCAACACCACTACTCCGTTGGTTATCAATCTCGCGTGAGCGTGATTGACCTCACCAAGAAGGCTTATCCCTGCTGCGAATCGAGAACACAAGCAAGAACACGGAAGAAAGCAAACTGAATTGGAAATACGAATGATTAATCTCACAAGTTGGGGTCTCACAAACCGATCAAGCGGTGAAACTGTTCTAAGGCAGAATAATCTAAGCAAAACCCGCCTCAACCCTAGCGGCGGCTACTGAATATAAGGTCTAAGGGACGTCCTAGAGACCCTAGACGCGTCCGTGATGGGCTCCAACACGATACATGGGCCAACGGCCCAAATTGGTGACGCAGCACCCTGGGACAGATTCTGTCTGCCAACTTGCAATGTGAATTTCTGTCGACTCCGAAGTCCAAATGACCTGAAACCGGTTCCATTGGAAAGGTTATCTCCTTAGATTTCCAGGCATATGTGGATCATCAAAATCGGAGCCCGTTTGTGGCCTGGGCGACGATTTTAGTGAACACTGCTCCTGGTGGCCGAGGTAGTCGACTCCGAGATGAATTGGCCTCCAACTTGACTTGGACGCCCTCCTTGCCTCCCTCCTGGCCCTTGCTGGTTCCCAAGGCCTTCATGATCCTCTCCAAAGTTCCTAAGTATAATATAATCAATAATATCATTAGGTAGCATACCATCCTCACAAGTATATGCACGGGCACTTAGAAACGAGCTCACCTGTTGATTCAATTGCCGTGCTCGTGCTCTTGTGATGGGTCCTTGCATCACAACTGGAGGAGTCTCGGGCGTATGCATAGGAGTGATGTCCTCATCACATCACTCACCAAGTTCATGGTGACAACACACTATGCCTACCAATGCGTCAAATTACCAGGGCCAAAAGGCATCATCACAGTTTGAGGTAGACAACATACGGCCCTAACCTGTGATCGCATTTCTTTGGAGTTGGTCGGCCAATTACCCCTACGGGATGTCAAGTTAGCTTCCAAAGAACCTGATACAGTCAAGACAAGTCCACGACCAGATGAGAAACTAAAGCAGATTCCTCTGTTCCCAGACGAGCCGACCAAGACTGTTTGGATCGGATCATCACTGGATGCTAAATAGGAACTCGCGCTCATTACTTTCCTCCGAGCTAACGCAGATGTATTTGTGTGGAAACCATCCGACATGCCCGGAGTCCCAAGGGAAGTGATCGAGCATAGGCTAGCTATGCGGCCTGGACAACGACCAATAAAGAAAAAGCTCCAACGCTTTGCTCCTAATCGTCAAGAAGCCATTCGTAGGGAGTTGACTAAACTCTAGGAAGCTGGTTTCATCTGTGAGGTTAACCATCCCGAATGGCTCGCGAACCCGGTCATGGTCCTTAAGTCCAATGGTAAGTGGCGCATTTGCGTCGATTACACCAGTCTCAATAATGCTAGCCCGAATGATGACTTCCCCTTCCCCGCATCGATCAGTTGGTCGATTCCACAGCGGGTTGTGAACTGATAAGCTTCCTGGATGCTGCAAACTGATAAGCTTCCTGGATGCTTACTCGGCTACCTTCAAATTAATATGGCAGAAGTAGATGAAGAGAAAACTGCATTCATCACACCTTGTGGCTCCTACTGCTACGTCAGAATGCCACTCGGGCTCAAGAACGCTGATTCCATGTACCAACGCTTGGTGCAGAAGACCTTTCTATCTCAATTAGGGCTTAATTTAGAAGCTTATGATATGATCTGATTGTAAAGAGCTTACAAAGCTCTAATCATGTGAATGATCTCACTGAGACTTTCTGTAACTTGAATAAACATGGAATCAAATTAAATCCCGAAAAGTGCTCTTTTGGAGTTTCTTCTGGTAAACTTTTAGTTTTTCTTGTTTGTTCATGAGGCTTTGAGGTCAATCCCGACAAGATACAGGCCATTGAGAAAATGTGATCTCCTTTGTCAACAAAGTATGTCCAAAGCCTAACTGGTCGGATGGCGGCCCTAAGCCATTTCATATTGCGGTTAGGTGAACATGGTTTAACTTTCTTTAAGGTACTACGAAAGCATAATGGTTTCCAGTGGTCAGATGAAGCTGAAAAAGCCTTTCAGGAAGTCAAAAAATATTTATCTACTGCTCTAGTGTTAGTCTCTCCACAAGCGGGAGAACCATTACTCATTTACTTAGCCGCAGCCCCATGCACGATCAGTGTTGTACTGGTCGCAGAATTGGAAGGCGTGCAACGACCAATATACTACTTAAGGAAGTACTCAATGGACCAAAGGAGCGATACCCCGAGGTTGAAAAACAATTTATGCCCTCTTAATGGCTTCCCAAAAGCTGCGACATTACTTTCAAATGCACAACATCTTCGTGCCAGCGTCCTTTCCCTTAGGGGACATACTCCATAATCCGGAAGCAACTGGTCACGTCTTGAAATGGGCAGTCGAAGTAGGATCATTCGTTCTCCACTTCACTGCCCATGTTGCAATCAAATCTCAAATTCTTGTCGATTTCGTGGTCAAGTGGACTAATCCCGAGCCACTTCCGCAAGAACCAACAACAGATTTGTCTACAAACGACATTTGGACGATGTACTTCGATGGTTCTCGTGGTTTTCGAACTCAGGGGTTGGAGTGGTCTTAATCATGCCCCAAGACGACCAACTCCAGTACGTCATACAACTCTACTTTGTCGTGACTAACAATGCGGCAGAGTAGGAAGGTCTTCTAGCTGGGCTTCGAGCAGTCAAATCCCTTGGAGTCCATCGGCTAGTGGTGAGGGGAGACTCAGCTAGTCGTAAACTAGGTAAACAAGGAGTACAACACCTCCGATGAGATAATGGATTGTTACCTGGGCGAGGTGAGGAAATTGGAAAAATACTTCAGAAATTTTGAAGTCCAATTCGTTCTGAGAAGAGAAAATAATCTCGCCGACCAGTTATCGAAACTTGAGTCCTCACGCGCATCTGCTCCGGCAGGAGTGTTCATTGAACACTTAAAATATCCCTCGATCACCGAGACAACCAAGGAGATAACTAACGTCACTGCCCTCAAGCAAGAAGAAAATTGGATCAAACCATTGAGAATCTATCTTGCGCATGGGACCTTGCCCGAGGACGAAATCGACGCTGATCGGTCAGTCAGAAAAGCACGCATGTACAAACTGGTCGACGGAACCATGTACAAAAAGAGTACACAAGGAGTGCTCATGCGCTGCATACCTCAGCAAGAAGGAAAATCCCTTCTGAGAGATATACACGAAGGCATGTGCGGCGCGCATGCATCTTAGAGAACACTGGTCGGAAAAGCTTTTCGACAAGGGTATTACTGGCCTATGGCACTAAACGATGCCGAACATTTTGTCAAGACATGATCCTAGTGTCGGTTTCATGCATGGCAAACTAATCAGTCGGTATATGCATTACAGACTATCCCTTTACAATGGCCATTCCTCATATGGGGAATAGATATTCTAGAGCCAATGCCCCAAGCAGTCAATGGATACAAGTTCCTGTTCATAGCCATTGACACTTTCACCAAATGGATCAAGGCAGAACCAGTCTAAACCATTATAGCCACTGCGGCGCAAAAGTTCGTAACGCGATTTGGTGTCCCAAATCGCCTCATTACAGACAATGGTTTACAATTTGTTAGCAGTCTTTTCCTCGACTATTGCGATGATATTGGTACCAAGGTTTGCTTCGCCTCCATTGCCCATCCACAAAGCAACAGGACAGTTGAACGTGCCAATGAGAAAATCATTCAAGGGGTTAAGAAACGCGTGTTTGACCGCCTTAAGATACGCTCAGGGGCTTGGGTAGATGAACTCTACTCCATTCTATGGGCTCTTCGTACCACACCCAGTAGAGCAACAGGTGACACACCTTTCCAACTTGTTTTTGGTGCCGAAGCCATGCTGCTAAGTGAATAAAATTTGGCTCCCCTCATGTGATTAGCTTCGATACTACAAATTTAGTCAAAACACGTGAAGATGAACTCGCCCTTCTAGAAGAAAAGCGCAATCAAGCATTGTTTAGGTTTGCAGCATATTTACAAGCCTTGCGCAAATATCACAGCAAAAGGGTGCAACCACGTAGCCTTCATGTGGGAGACTTAGTTTTGAGAAAGATCCAAAGTTAGTCTAATCGCCATAAATTCTCCCCCCAATGGGAAGGTCCCTATACTGTTGTCTCAATGCCGCGACCTGGATCGGCAAGAATGGCTATGGAAGATGGCAGAGTTCTGTCCAATACCTGGAACATCGACCAACTACGCAAGTTTTACATATAAGTACTCTTTCCCTTTCCCTTTTCCACTGTCAATACCTTTTTCATTATAGTTTTTGTTACGCTTAGATTCCCATTCTACCTCCTTCAGGCTACGCTCGGGGGCTGATCGCACTAAGCACCTCACTACGATGATTAAGTGGATTCGCTGGCTGATCTCATTGTCGAGGTTGATACCATCATCGATCCCAAATCTAGGATTGCGAAGTTTGAATAGTAGCACCGTAGAGAAAAGTTGCATGTCGTTTTCAACTAGTTGTTGTGGTGATCGACTATGTACCTCTGCGAATAGCGCGTTGTTTTCTTCTGGCAAACTCGCTAAACAACCACCACTTTCCATACTCTATGCAGCACAATCCTCTTGGCTAATTGGATGCATCACGCTCAGCACACACTTTGAGCATGCATTGACAATCCGTTTCGCCTGATTTGCTGTCAACAAGTTCTTGGTGTCGACATGGTCATTTTTGCTGATGATGAATTTCGTCCCATCCTTTGTGAGGTCGTATTCTTGAGCTCTTCGATGGTAATGGGTGTCACGATCGTACAAGAACGAACTTCCAAAAATCACTTGGCAAATATCGATGGGGATGACATCGCATTGAACCTCGTCTATGTAACGAGAAGATATTGAAAACTTTAGAGTACACTGACTCTTGATTTGCTGATTCACATCGGAAGTGAACCATTCTAGAGGATATGGTCGAGGATGATGAGTCGTCTGCAAACCAAGTTGTCGAACCAGCCCAGAGGAGACCAAATTCTTTTGGCTTCCAGGGTCGAAGATGGCTGCGACCACCTCGTGCTTCACCTGTATGTTAACAGTGAACAATTCCTCTGTCGGGTTATGGTCAATTGATGAACCCAAACTTTTCTCCTTCGGCATTGCCGTTAGAGACAAGGTCGTGTCCGCCTTTTCAACCGAATCCAACTGGATGATTTCCTCTGCGAGCGGAATAGAAGTAACCATAGCTGTTCATGTGATTGATTCATCCCTCCTTGTTCTTTCTGGTCGTAATTCAGGATGAAGTTTATAACACTTCTCTTTTGTGTGCCCAGCAACATGACAATGCTCACAAGTGTTACCCATATCGTGGGTACTCTCTCTAGAGCTCGTCATGGTTGAAATCTCCCTCACGTTCTTGTCGTTGTGGGTCTTATTCTTCTTCTCAATCACCAAAGCAGTCGTGCTCGCGGTCGAGATGTCTTGAACTCTAAATGGGCTTAGCTCAGCACTGATTATCTTCTAAAGTCCAGATGTGTATTTTCTGAACGTATGGGTGTCAGAAAGTGAGATGCCAAGGACCATTGCTTGTCTCTGGAACTCCGTCGTGTAGTCCTGGACAGATTGGTCGCGCCGTTGGTACAATCTATGCCAACGTTCCCATCTCTCCTCAAGGTAGCCCATCGGATAGAATTCTTGTCGCAGAAGTCGTTTGAATTGACCCCACTCAAGGTCGTCAGCTTCACTACTGGTGACAAGGGCCTTCCACCAAGTCTTGGCGTGGTCCTTCATCTTCGAAGGTCCGAACTTCACCTTTTGAGCGCTACTGAATCCTTTTAGGTCAAAATAGGTCTCAAGCAGGTCGATCCAAGAATCCAGTTTCTCGGCATCGATCACCCCATCATATATGGGTATATCAATCTTAGTGTCGACCTTAAAAGATCCGACAGGTAAGTAGGTGTTGGCGAGGTCGTTGGTCTTGTGGTCGCCTTCGTCTTTATCTTTGTCTGCCCTGCTCAAGTCTTTACCAGTCTTCACACACATAACCTTCCTTATTTCAGGAGGTACAATCATGGCCTACTGCTTAATCCAGGCAAGCATGGTTTCCATGTTGGTGGAGAGTTTAGCCACTTGTTCGGCTGGGTTAGCTTGAACGGAGGTATCGTCAGACATTATCGAAGACGCGGCTATAGGAACCGTCAATTGATCGCCTAGAGTTTCGTCGGAAGTTTTGTAACCCTGGTGAGTCTTCACCATCCATAGGATAGGAAAGTTGCTCTAATACCAACTTGATCTGTTTGAGACCTAGCCTTGGTTTTCGCACTAGACTCACCCAGATTCTAATATGCGGAATAACGGGATCTTACTCGGAAATACTGAAACCCAAAGTAATTGCACAACTCTTTATTTCAAAGAGAGCTTTACATGTTGGACGTTAGACACACTTGCCTACGTCGAAGGAATTATAAGTGTCTAAAACTCAAATAACTTTTATGACTTTTCGATGATCTAAACTAGACCTATTACAAGGTATTTATAGTCCAATCGTATGTGTCCGTATCAGACTCAGTAACCTAAACGTATTAGACTCATATAACTAACTAATCCTAAACGGATAGACTTAGTTATATATAATCGGATCGAATTACAATTCTGACCAGAGTTTGAATCCTTCCCAAGGTCGCAAACCTTTCCAAAGTCACAAACCTTTTCGTGGTCGCGAATCCGTTGCGAACTCGACCTGAGATTCTCCTGGATCAAGTCATCCCCTTTAGGATTGGCGACTTCTGCGTCAAATGAGTCTGCAACTTCCTTTAGCTTGGCCAAAGTATTTTTCTCAACAAGACGACAGTTTTCAATGATCTTTTCCAGATTCTCCTTCTTGCTGAGAGATGACTCTGCCTTCTCATTGGCCTTGTTGCTGGTTGACCCGAGGTGGTTAATGATGTTGTGAAGCTTCTCAAGGTCATGTCCACGCCTAATAAACTTCTCTTCCAATTGATCCTTCTCCTCGGTCAGCTTGCGATTTATTTCTCTTTGACCTGATCAAAGAAGGAAACACATTCACTATCATGTATCCGTAAAATCGAGTAAGCAATGATGATTTCTACTGAGATAAACTTACAATCGGCATCAGCTTGCCATTTGCCACACGCCGATACAAGGCTCTCTTTTTCCCCTTGGAGAGCATCATGTGATCGTGTCTTCTCCAAGGATGCGAGGGTGTCTGAGAGTTTCTCATTGTTCTCCCTCAGAGGCTCGGCCACTGCAACTTTTTCATTGTTACGCACCGTGGCAATCTCTTCTAGTAAAGCAGAGTTTTCCCTACAACAATACCAAAGATTGACATCCTGGTTCATCTAAGGACTAAAGGTAAAGAAAGAAACTTACTGCTTCACGAGGTCGCGCACTTCTTGGACGACCTTGAAACACTCTATCAGCAGACCAAGCATGGTCGTGCTACGAGCAGAGTTCTGCAGACAAACATTCAGCATACCTTAAGAAAAACTCAAATGAATACTGAATAACCTGGTGTAAGGACTTCGCTCACCTCCTAAAGATCTTCCAGGAATTTTTCCAATCCAACCCCTTGGCTCGGACAAGGCAAGCCATCGCGCACCGTCCTGAAGCTTTGAGCCTTAGCGACCATCTCCGGCGTGGGACAAGGCATTACCTCCTCGACCAACGGTATGGTAGATGCATCCATGTCCGTGGTCGCAGTCGCTGTTGCGACCTCAGCTCCTTCGTCATCAATGGGTTCGATACATAGTGTATCCGCAACCACCTCATCAACGATGTCAAGCAATGGTACAACATCAGTAGTCGCAGGGGCCTCCGTTGTGGCCGCTGGTTTTGCTACGGTACCACTTGTGGCAGGAATATCTGCCCCCCTTAACCATGGTGGTTTCTGATTCACTCGCTAGAGTAGCTATGACCACAGTTGAAGGAGTCCTATCCATTCAATTCATAGTTGATCAAGATATTCCTAACTATGCAATGTGACTTAGCTAGAGAGTAACTCTTTACCTGATGCCAAGCCCCAGAAGATTTGTGGAGCTTGACCCCCCGCTTTGGGGAGAAAACAGCGAGGATAGTGCTTTGAGTGCGGGTTTCCTTGGCGGTTCTACCAACCTTCTCCTTGAAATGATTAGGGGAGTCTCATCCTCCTCCTCGCTTCCTTCCTCCTATACAAGAAAGACGTGATTCCCCATTGCGCTAATTGGGGTATAAGGGGTACGAAGGTTTATCGCCTGCGAGCCAGTCACAGTTGCCTTGGACGAAGTCGCCACAGCAGCCGTCAGCACTTTCGCTTTGCTCAAAGCTGGAGCCTTGGGCTGTTTGGACTTCGGGGTCCTCTTTACCTTCTTTGAGGAACCACCAGAAGGACCTTCATCACCCAAGGGCCTCTTCATCCCCACCACTTGGCCCTCGGCCAACTACACAAATCAACACGTTTATTGGTTAGACTTACCTCAATGGTACGACTTGTCCCAGTTTGTCGAACAAAGCATACCTTTCGGCGCGCCTGTATAGCCTCTTCAACGCTCCCAACAAGGCTCTCTGACCTCAATGCGCTGGGGTCGCCTTCCTCGGCTGGGTTAAAAGCCTTCAGCAGATAGCTGGCCCTTACCACGACATCAGAAGAGGCCAACTTTGGACAATGCTAAATGTTAAACAATACATCCAACAACAAAGAAAAAATGACATGTCCTGCCAACTTACCAGGGCTGCCATCCTTGGTAGCATCCTCCATTGCTTTGATCTCCCACGCGGGGTGATCCCTCTTCTTCAAGGGTTGATCCGATTTTTCACAAAATCGAGGATCACGTCCCGAGCAATCAAGCCCGCATCTATGAGGCACCTCAACACTTGGGCTTGCTTCTTCTGCTCTTCGTCAAGGGCAGGGGCAATATCCTTCTCCTTGCTCTTCTCTGGCCGCCAATCGGCGAACCAGAGATGACTCTCCTCAGGCGTGGTGCAGTAGAACAACCTCTGGTACCACTTGTGCACTGAGTCGTGCAACAAAAAGGGGAGGAATACTTTCTTCTCCCGCAAACAAAAGTAAACATAGCTTGGTGTGTCGCGCCCCGCACAGGGTACCACGACTACTCCCGTGGAGACCTAGCTCGCTGCAGCTGGCCTCATACATACATACCACTGACTTCCCAGGATAAGTCAAGCACAGGAGTTCATTGCAGCAGAGTACTTACAAAATATCATCGATAAACAGTATGGCCTGCTGGCCTGATACAACAAGAGTAATACAATGCCTTCACGGCACAAATGGTCTAATTAAGACAACTACTCGGCGGAAGCTAGGCGAAACCCCACAGTCGTAAGAAGTTGATAGCAGAACAACACACATCAAGGCTCTGGCAGAACTGGCTCCCTTCCTTTTGGATCCACGAAGTCTTCCAATCCTTCATCTTGGTCATGGAGCACTCCATCTATTGTTGATAAGTTGCAAGGGTGAGCACTTACGTACTCAGCAAGTCATAGGGAAGGTAGAGATACATATAGTATAAATGACATGAACCTATGCTATTGGGGAAAGAGTGAAGGGTTTTTCTCAAAATACATTTCTTTCTCATTTCTTATTCAACTTCCAATCATACTCATGGCAGTAAATAAATCATATTGATAATGATTCATATATCCCATATCCAAGGTGATATTTCCTCATATCACATTACTTTTATTCAAGCCTTTCAATCTTATACTCATAGCAGTATCTCATATATTTTTAGGGCATAAACCACATGCCTCTTAACTAACACATATTTACTAGATTATGGTATTACCGCGACATGTCAACACATGACAGCCCACGGCAACGCCCCTTATCGTGACAACACATGCCACTTGGGTAATCTTGAGCTAACAAATTTTAGTTTATAAAACAATACTTGTGTCACACCCCGTGGATTTAATCCACCGCGGCATACTCCTAAACTCGGGAGCACGAAGTATTCGAATACATTTTTAAACTCTGCAGAGATGTACCTCTTTTTAAATCCACTTTTTCACTCGACTTCCAAGTCGGGCCAACTCCATGCGACTTATACGCATGTGACAAGGCCGAGATCACACAACGTTTTTGCAGTCTAGTATTAACAGTATCCCTGCCCGGTAAATGGACAATACCATCCCAAGTACCGTTGTGGGTCCTCCCCACTGCCTTACTTCCTAGCCTGGGTCTATGTTCCCGCAGGACACATAACCTCTTTCGATTACAGTCGCGCACGACTTAATCTGGCGTAGGGCGTCTTCCTTCTTTACACCTTATCCTCTCATAATTTTTCTGATCTCACATCACTCATGGACGAACTGCGTCCCACCAGTTTCCACGCGAGAAACCGGATCGACAAGCCATGCAGGGAACTGATAATACTAAGAAAGCTACTAGATTGCGCCTGTCCCATACCAGGTAAGTGGTTGGTACGTTTTTCATGCCACTAGACGCACGACACAAGGTTCTAGTCCTTACATGCCAGTGACCAGATCATACCACAACCATGCACTTTCAGTGCCTGCACATCCAGTGCAGCAAGCACCTCCAGTGCTACCACCATTCCATACCAAAATACTGGTCACGGCTAGGGGTTCTATTTCATGAATATAAATGTATATGTACATACTTTTATTAGTTCATGGCTTGCTATCTTAACAAGTTCACATTCCTCAAGTATTCAATCTATCACTGCCATAATATTATTGATCTCAACACATGCAATATTAATGAGATATCTACTCATGGAATAGCATAGCAATTCATAAAATATTGGTTCAATATGGTCAAAGTATGACTTGCCTTCCGCGTCGTAAGAAACAACAGTTGAAGTCGAGTCTGTGATGAAGTCTTCAAACTTAGACCTTTGCTCTGAACAAGGATCAAACAAGCAAACAGGCATTACAATCAATCCTACTCTTACTATTCCATTATATGCGATAATGTAAGGAGAAACACTTAGGCAATGCAAGATTTGAGAGTTCTGAGAAACAATTATGGTTAAACTATGGAAACCAGGGTTAAGATTAGTTGTCAAGGGTTTACAAGGTTCCAAATGTTCCAAAATATCAGAATGATATCAAGGTTGTGACTGGTTTGCTCAAAAACAGCGAACGTCTTTAGGTTGGCATTCAGTTCAAGGCATCGACATAGGGTCGATGGATGATAGAGGGCTCAACTCAAGTTGTGACAGTAGAATAAGTTGTAGATCACAACATCAGGAGTCTAAGGGACAAGGTTATGTTCAGTTTGCATACCCAGAAGGGGTCAAACTGGCCCAATGCCATTGGCTGACATAGGCTGACAAGGGCTGGCAATGCCGAAGAATGGCATTGACACGGTTTGAATAGTTCCCAATGGCCAAAATGAGTTTTGATTCAAGCATATGGTGCACAAGGTAGTGAGGCAACTATTTGACAAAGTATTTTCTATTTTTCATGACCAGAGGTGGGTGAACAGGGCTAATGCCACTGACTGGCATAGTTTGACATAGAGTTGACATGGCCAGAAACTAGGGTTTGCCATAACTTTTGGTCTAGGGCTCCAAATGATGCACCACTTTGTCTGGTAGTTAGACATTTGTAACAGGAACAAATGTCTCAACAGGATCTAGGGCAGGAGATGGCCGGAAAGTGATGAAAACCGGCAAGGAAGTTGACTGGCCTGGAGCACATGCAACATAAACAGTGCAGTAACTAGGGCATAGCTATATCTCACAATCTAGGCCGAATTGGAAGTCGTGATAGAAGACAAAGTTGCTCAGAATGGTCCAAAACATCTAAATGGCAAAGTGGTTAGGGCTAGATCGGCTGGATTTGGAAGATACTGGCTAGGGAAAAGATGAACTCAAATCTGATTTGGGCATTTCTGATTTAAAGTGATTGAACTCAATTCCTTGCTTTTGTATGGTCCTCAGGGTACTAGAAATGCATTGGTGAAGTTATATTAACAGATTGCTCAACAGAGGAGCTAAATCAGTAAGTACAAGTTCATGTTCATGGCTGGAAATTGGGGGTTTTTGTTTTACAGAAAATTTGTTCAAACCAATAGTTCAGGGGTCTTAAGTGAGCTATTCTAAGTATCTTTCACTACTGGCTCGAAGATCAATTCATTCTAGATTGTAGTTAATTGCTCGTCGGAGTAAATGAGCAGAAGTGGCAATTATCGACGATTGAGTGAGATTGAAGTTAATTCCTAGCTCGAATAGGGTGAGGGAGGTAAGGGGAACTTACTGATGGTGCTAGATCGAGGAGAGGGGCTCTGAAGAAGCTTGGATCTGATTTCACTTTTGCTGCCACTGGAGAAGATGAACAATGTGAGTATTTCTCTGTGGTTGCTGCTCTTTGCTGGTGTGCTGAGGACAGTGAAATGTGGGGGAGTATTTATAGCTGAACCAGGGAGCTTGGCAACGGTTGAAAATGCCTAGAAAGTTGAAGCCGGCAAGGATGTGATGCAAAGCCGACAGGAGGAGCTTGCCGGCGAAGTGACCTGGTGCCAGCGGCCGTGAAGCCTTTTCCCAGCTGTCCCGGTCGAATAGATGGTGAAGTGAGTGCTACTCTCGGCATGGAGGACAAATGGCACAAAACGGCTGCTGGAAATCGGGTGTGAGTGGGTTAAACCGAGGTGGAGGACTGCTGGCCTCGGGGAGAAACACCGGGGAAGATCCACAGTGCAGTGACGACTAGACACGTGGCAGGAGGTAAGTGGGTGATGCACTGTAGCAGGTGGTCGAGGCTACGAGCGCAGCAGGTCGCATGAACAGTGATGGGCCTGTGATCGTATGTGATATCGAACAGGAGATGAGGTTGGTGCTCGTGGTCGATTCAAGGTGAACAATAGAAGTGGTCATTGGTCGATTTGGCTAGGTGGTCGCGAACAGGAGGTGTGGTCTATTGGACGGGCCTGGTCGAAGTCGAAATTGAGTGTTCTGGTGGTGAACAGAGGGGCTGGTCGATTCCAGGGGCATAATTGTAATGATTTCGGTTGAAAAGTGGACTGATTTGTAAATCTGGCTTTAAAGAAGTTTAATTTGGAATTTGATTTCATGGTTGAGTATAATATTTCTATTAATACTCATTTAGCTCAAATCTGGAGAAAATTTGATAAGGTTTGAGGGATTTCACCTATTTTCGAAAATAGAGTAAAATTAGGGTAAAATAGATCTGAATTTTGTCGATCTCGAATTCTGGTGATTGGGGTGAGATTTTGAAGTTTAAACAGAAGGAAAATCTGTATCAAATAGTATTTGGGAGGTGTTCCCTGAAGAATTTCTGAGGTTGCAGTTGATTTGTGGGTTTTAGCCTTTTCAGGCTTCCAGGTAAATAGGAAAGGACTTATTCGCAGTAAAATTTGGACTAAACTGCGAAAAGTGCTTAGGTGAAACAATCTGGTTCCCAACTTTTTGGAGCAAGTTGAGGATATACTTAGGAACATATTCCAAAAGATACTTGAGTCTGGATAGGATTAGATTATGATAACTCAATTATCTGGAAACTAGGGTACTTAGGGTAAATCTGAATTTTCTGTTTTCGAAAATAGAAAGAGACTTAGATACTGGAAGTTAGGGTTAGAATTCAATCTGGCTCCTGAAGACTTTTATCTTCAGAATAACTGGTAGGTTAAATCTGAATTGTCAGATCTTGATCTGGATCTAGAGAATAGGTTTGGAGATTTTTAGGGTTTGAGAGAGATTAGGGTTCAGCTGATCTGGCTACAACTACAGAGATACCTGCATGCAGGATTTTATGCAAACACTTTTCACCCCCAAAACCAGGGTGTTACATGGTGCGGCCGTGCCCTTCGACATAGCCAAGAAATAGTATTGGCGGAATAACGCAACACTGGGCAAAACCCCCAAGAATGCCTCGCATGAACGCTGGAAGGTTGCGAGGATCAACATAGAGTTGGTGTTCAGATTTACCAGCTCCAAATCAAAATGGGCGAGAACCTCCCGCAAGAAATTGCTCTCTGGCAAATGAAAGCCGCAGCGTAAGAAGTCCTCAAACATCACCAATTCGCCCTCCCACACTTCAGGGCTCTCTTCGTTCTCCCCAACAGGCCACCATGGAATCAGCGACCTATAAGGAAGATAACCATCAGCTTCCAACGCCAACAAACTCTCCTCTGATCGGTGACTGGACTGTGTCCAACACGCCATCAGGTTAGGTTTTTGGTGGAGGAAGGTAACAGTTGTGACCTACAACTCAAGCGAGGAGCTTTGCAAAGGCTTGGAGATTCCGATGAGACTTCGGTGAGAAGCTAGGGCTCAAGACGAAAGGTTTAAAAACCCACTTCGCTCTGTTCCTTCACAACGGTTCACGCCGTGCGGCAAAAGGTATTTTTTGCATTAATGCACATCAAAACAAACCCGAAATGAGCACTCCCAGCGAGCGTTCAACAGGAAGTCGAACCAAAAAGACACCTTTTCAGAAACTGAAACGCCTTTTTCAGTCAACAGAAAGCCTTTTCATTTCAACTTTGGGGGCTAACAGATAAAGATTGCCGCTCTCATGACCGTGTGTGACCTGATAAGTCTTAATTTGGTAGAATTTTACTCTAGGCTTAGTTTTGAAAATGTGCAAAAATGATGCTTAAAATTTCTTTGATATGTCATTTTATGTGACATTTTGTAACATTTTTACAATCCACTTTCACAAGTGTGTTTGTCATGTTTCAGGGAACAAATGTACCAAATTTGGAGTTATTTCAACATTGTTGGATAGGAAACGAAGTGGAGAAAGAAGATGCTGAAAATCTGGGAAAAAAACAGGAATCTGACTTGAAATTGGACCTGAATCCGACCCGAAACCCGATTTCCGAATCCAAAACAGACCTGTTAGTCAGTTTAAAGTCTGAATCTGAGACAATTTCCTTCCTAAATAAGTCTTGAGTTGTAATTGGTTAATTCTAGGACTGATGTACTATAAATAGAGAAGCTTTTGGCTCAAGTAGACATGCTTTTTAGGTTTAGAAACCGTTAGGGCGTAGTGTTTAGTCAATTTTCTTAGAAGAGCCCCCTTTTCTATTTTTATTGCTTTTGTGTAACACCCTGAGTTTAGGGGTGAAAACTTCCTTTTTCATTAACAACATGCATGCATGTATCTGTAGTAGTAGCCAGATCTTTGTCTTTATCAAGCCCTAAAATCTCCAAATTTATTCTATAAACCCAAATCAAGATCAGATTGTTTAGATGTGATCCATTAGTTACTCTGAACCTAAAAGTCTTCAGAAGCCAGATTCAATTCCATCTCTAAATCCCAGATTTGTCAAAACTTCTATTTTTAAAAATAGAATTAAGTTAATTACCCTAAATACTCTGAACTCAGATTTAGCCAAATCTTGACCTAATTCAGAGCAGAATATTCTTATATTATGATCATGGGTATGCCAATACCTTAGAACAGAAAGTTGGCAGCCAGATTTCATCATCTAGACTCTTTTCACAAATCAGTCCAAGAGATATCGCAAATTAGTCCTTTATTTGATATCGGGAAACCTAAAAAGGCTAAAATCTTCAGATTAACTCCAAATTCAGAATTTCTTCAGCAAATCTCTTCTAAATGCTATTTGAAACAATTTTTCCTTCTGTCCAGATTCGAAAATCACATCCTAAATGCCAGAATTTGAAATCGATCAAAACTCAGATTTCAATTACCCTAAAATACCCTATTTTCAGTTTATATCAAAAACTATTCAAATGTGCCAGATTTTATCAAATATATTTACCAAATATATTGTTGAATATAGTTTACCAGATCAGTGAAATCAATTTCAGTTTAAATCTTCCAAATCTCCAGATTTACAGATCAGTCCAAAACTCAAAATCTGAAATTGCAACTCAGTCCAATTCGACCAGAGCTCTCAGCTGATTTTCGACCAGAGCCTCGCCGTGCTTGTGCGCCGTGTTTACTCGTCGCCGGCCAAGCTTTTCCTGCGCTTGTGGTCGTGCATGCTTGTGTGTACGTGTCCTCGCTTCAGCCCTCGCCGTGGCAACGTCGATGAACAGCCATCGCCCCCGTGCGCGACTAGCAGCAGCAACCATAGCTTTTGTCAGTAACTTTTGTGCTGCGCTAGTTGTTGTCGCCACCGCTTGCTCCGGCTAGTGCTAAGTCCCGATGAAGCGACAATGTGATCAGCTACTGAACCGTTGTCACCGTCGCATCACCGTTCAGCGCTGTTTCTTCACCGCTGTTGCTTCTGCGCCCAACCAGTCAAATCCTTGGCGCCAATCGCTTCGCTGTCCCCTCTTCGCAAGCTTCGCCATGCCTATTTAAGCATCCCTGTACTCAACAGTTTCTTCATACTTCACCGAAAATCAGCTAAATCCCAGATCTTTCTGTTTTCATTTTCTTCTCCGGCGAGCCATCGAGGAGGCTCACGGTGCCAGCACGCCCTGCTGCATCAATCTTCAAATTGTAGCCACCAATGAGTTCCCCTTATCCTTTTATCTGTGTAATGGCATTTAATTGCTCACCGGTGACCTCTAACGCCGGCGATCACCGAAATTTCTGATTTGCCCTGTTCCGGCAATGTAGCCCAATTTATTCAAATTAGCTTTCGAACTTGTAGATTAAATTGATCAGTGAACTGAGTGTAGCAAGCCTGTAAGCTCAGAATCCTCAATTGATCTCAAATTGAAGTTTTTCCCAATTTTGAACTTCATCAGTAACTGGCTCACGTTGCTAGGCTACACCGGCGATCCTCCAGTCAAATTGACGTCGCCAGTAGCTTACTTGTACCTCTCTATCACTCCTCGAGCAAGGAATTGAGTTCAATCGACCTGTATCAAAAATGCCCAATTCCAGTGCCTTCTTCTCCGGCGCCGGCCACCGGAAAGTTTTTCCTAGCCGTTTCAACCCTAACCACTTTGTCCAGTGTGTGTGCCTTGAACTCCTGAGCATTTTTGTTTTCTAGCCCGACACCTAGATCAGTCTAGATTGAAAGATATAACCTTGCCAAAATTTGTGTCCAGAACTGTTTCAGTGCAGTGAGTTCACCGCAGTTCATCACCGGATTTCTTGCCGTCCGGCCATCTTCAGCCGTGAATCCTGTTATGTATTTTGTTCCTGTTACCTAAGCCTACCTCCTAGACAAAGTTAGCACACCAGTTGAGCCCTTGAACAGCATTTTATGCTAAGCCCTAGTTTTTGACATTGTCAGCACTATGTCAGTGCATGCCAGCCAGTGGCATTGGCCTTGTTTACCCACTTCTGGTTGTGCAATTTGAGAACCACTTTGTCCGCTGAATTTGTAGAGTTGTGATCTACATTTTATTCTACTGCCACAAGTTGAGATAATCCCTCTATCATCCATCGACCCTATGTCGATGCTTTGAACTGAATGTCGACCTAAAGACGTTTGCTGTTTTTGAGTGAACCAGTCGCAACCTTAATATCATTCTGATATTTTGAGACATTTGCAGCCTTGAAACCCTAGAATCTCGACTCAGATCAGTTTGCAATCCAAATTATATCCAGTTTCGTTCAGTTATTCTTGTTAAGCATATCTGCATATAAGTCATAAAACATTTTAATATAATAAGTAATCATTGTGTGTTTGTTTGTCGTCGAGCAGATCCAGAAGCTGACTTTGAGGATTTTGCTGTTGACCCATTATCAACTGCTGTATCTTACGACGCGGAAGGCAAGTCATATTCTTGGACATCTTGAATCTATATTTTAAGAGTTGCTATAACATAACCTTGAATATAGATAATATTGCATGTGAAAGATTGAGAATGGTTGAATTATGAATTGGCAGTACTAGATTGGTTATCTGTGAAATGTGAAATAAACAAGTTTTGAGCCATGAACTATTATATATGTATTTATATATATTCATGAAATAAAACCCTAGCCGTGACCAGAATTTTGGTATGGATGGTTGTAGCACTGGAGGTGCTAAACTGCAAAGGATAGCAGGCATGGAAGGTGCAGGATTGTGGATGGTCTGGTCACTGGCATATAAGGACTAGACCTTGTGTTGTGCGTCTAGTGGCATGAACAACGTACTAACCGCAAGCCTGGTATGGGATAGGCCTGAACAAATACTTATGCGGATCGCACATGAAACCCCTGCATGAGATGTGTAGTGATGCATGATTTACACGGAGAATGGCTCCCACACATATCACTGAAGGTGATCTTGCACGCTGACCCAGTAATGGGAATAAGCAAAGGGGTGGAGTTAGGGTACAACCTGCCACAACTGTGGTTCGCGGAGATCCATAGGGTCAGGGGTGAATTGTGAGTGAAACATAACAAAAGTTCTTGTTATCTCCACCTTGCCACTCACAGTATGAAGTGAGCCAGGGGTCCATTCATTATGATAGGAAGGGCTTGAAAGTAGAATATCTTGCAGGTAAATTGGTACCTCTCTGCAGAGTTAAAAACGTATTCGAATACTCCAAGCTCCCGGGTTTATAGGAGTCTGCTGCGGTGGATTAAATCCACGGGGTGTGACACAAGTATATTTTCTAAATAAAATTTGATAAATCAAGATTACCCAAATGACATGTGTTTTCATGATAAGGAGTGCTGCCGTGGGCTGTCGTGTGTCGACGTGTCACGGTAGTGCTATAATCTAGTGAACATGAATAGTAATGCTATGTTATGAAAAGTGCTGCCATAAGATGAGATGAGTTGAGATATGAAAGAAAAAGGTTATTTTATAAACATCCATAATTCTTGACTAGTCTAGGTTCATATCATCCCTACTATATGTATCTACTCTTACTTATGACTTGCTGAGTACGTAAGTGCTCACCCTTGCAACATTCAACTTAGTAGATGGAGCGTACCTTGATCAAGATGAAGGCGTGGAGAACTTTGTGGATCCAGAAGGAGGAGTTAGTTCCGCCAGAGCCCTGATGTGTGTTGTTCTGCCGTCAACTTCTTTTGTGGGAGGGTCACCTATCTTCTGCTGTGTAGTTATTATTTTGCTAAACCTTGAATGCCGTGAAGGCATTGTAATCTCTTTATGTAATATTAAGGCCAGCAGGTCACACTGCTTAAATATTTTATAAGTTACTCTGTTGCAATGTAATATACTCCTATGCTTGACTTATCCTGGGAAGTCAAAGGTATGTACATATGCGACTAGCTGCAGCGAGCTAGGTCTCCACGGGAGTAGTCGTAGTCCCAGTTTCAGGGCGCGACATTTTGTAAGCCAGCAAGGATGGCAACTTCAATTTTCAAGTAATCAAGTAAGTTTTTATTTAATTTTTATTTTTATTTTTGCATTCTTATGGCTTTTAGTGAGTAGATCCCCTCTAGGATTAGGGATGACCTAATTCGGAAGGCGTGGTTCTTCCTCGGTCTTAATTTCAAGTTTTGGAGTAATTTTCTGATATTTTCTTTGTCCAAACCCTAATTCCTTGTTTCGACAACAGACGTAACAGTTGAGTCTTAACAAGAAATTAGGGGAGTTCTTGAATCCTTAACGCCTTGACGCAGGATCCTGAACATGAGAGAGGTTCTCGCCAAACGTGACAGTGGAAGCGATCCTCTGACTGTTGACCTATCGCCCCAAACTGGAAACTTAATTTATCTTGGAAAACAATGAAAATTAACTTACAATCCTCGGACCTTGGATGGTTACGGAATTCCCAAAACCCTAGATTTTCATTCCAACTTGCAAACCCTAGATTTATAGCTTAGTTGTAGAAAAACATACCAACAACTCGTTTAGATTTAATCAGTGATCCATTAAGCTAGAAAGACGAATACGCCTGTTCCTCGTGGAATTCGACTCTCAAGTGCTAAATGTTCAACCGTTCACTTGCTGTATTACAAAATCACGACCATTTCGGTTGCGATCAAGTTTTTGGCGCCGTTGCCGGAGAACAACGGTAATTCATCTTTTTAGATTAATTTTTACTGATATAAGTCAGTCTCACTTCTCAATCTTGCTTCTATTTTTCTTTTTGTTTTTTTTCTTGTGCACCACTAACCTTTCAGGGAAGTAGTGCAAATCTGATACGATCAAGAACGAGCCACATTGGACAATCAAACACCGAAGGAAGCCGAATCACCAAAGATGTGTGGACAAAAGAAATTGAAGGATTATGGAATCCCGTTCAACATGGGGTTTCAGTCATGTATTTTTAGACCAACAATTGAAACTGATAGTTTTGAAATTAACCCTGCATTATTGAATCTGGTACAACAAAATCAATTCAGTGGTTTTGCCACTGAAGATCCTTCACTGCATCTCCATATTTTTCTTGAACATTGTGATACTTTTAAAATTAATGGAGTTTCACAGGATGCACTACTACTCTGTCTTTTTCCTTTCTCTCTTTGAGATAAGGCGAGAGTATGGTTGTACACTCTACCTCCCGCTTCAATAGCAATGTGGAATGAACTCACACACATTTTTCTCAATAAATTTTTTCCTGCATCTAAAACTGCATATATTCAGAACCAAATTGTTTGTTTTACTCAGCAGGGAGGAGAATCACTCTACCAAGCATGGGATCGGTACAAGGAACTTTTGAGGTCGTGTCTACACCACGGCCTGGAAAAGTGGCTTGTAGTTCAAACATTTTATAACGCTTTGAATTACACGGCACGGATGAATGTTGAGGCTGTAGTTGGTGGTGCACTCATGAACAAAAGAGTTGATGAAGCGTACGATCTAATTGAAGGTATGACACAAAACTACATACAATGGGGGAATGAACACGCTGCATCAAGACTAATCCAACAGCAGCACCAACTCCCTCAACAACAACAGTTGTACGAAGCACCATGGCCATCGTTTCAGCAACAACAACAACAACCACCGTACCGGCCACCACATCAACGACAAAATCAACCTGAACAATCCATCATCAAGTGCACGCTAGAAGCTTTTCTAGCAAATCAAGAGAAGGAAAAAGTTGCACTGAACTAGAAGATCGACTCCATCTCTACACTCGTTCGCATACTTGAGACTCAATTCGTGCGAATGGCCAATCCTGCACCAATGATTTCTAACTCTCTTCCTTCTCAACCTATCAACCCTCGTAATTCTGAACATATTAATGTTATATATTGTGTTGATATTGTTGATTTGAAAGGTGCAGGAATTTTCCAAAAAGAGAAGGTGCAACTGGAACCAACGAAGATGCCTACCGAGGATTTGACGCTGACGACCGAACTAAGTATGATGATCTACCTGCGCCGACAAACGACCTTGGTAAGGATGAACAATCAAAAGAAACAGAATCAAGTAATAATGAGGTAACACATGTTTCTAAACCGACTCCATCTTTTCCAAGTTGTTACCTCCATTCTAATTCTAATGACAAATCCTTTGATGTCCTGAAAAAATCAAATGTGACTGTGCCTTTTGTTGATCTTATCACTGAAATTCCTTCATGTGAAAAATTCTTAAAAGAAATTCTTACAAATAAAAGGGATTTGGATGATTTAGAAACAGCTCAAATTGATATATGTGAGGGTACAATTGCTTTTCATATAGGGAATGAGAAAGTATTATTTAAATTGCCTGAAATTGCTAGCTGCCCTATGTATGAGGACACCACATGCAGGATAGACCCTCTTGAAACTGTATTGCAAGGTAAACAAATTGGAAATGATGCTCTAGATGAAAACACATAGACGGGCAATAAAAAGGATGATCATGCCACTACAAACATATCATCATTGCCCAATCGACTCTTAACGGTAAGAAATCATGACAATCCCTAAACGAACAAGGTACCAAATCTCACACCCCTTCCTTCTTCGGTGAAATATATGCTTCTTGATAGAGATAAACAAAATCCTATGCTTGTAGATGCCAATATAACTGATAAACCATCAAGTACATTAATCGATACATTAACACTGCATCGCAGGGCATTAGGATATTCTATTGATGATCTAATTGGTATAGAGCCTGCACACTGATTAAACCTAGCTATGATGAAAGCTGAAAAATCTGAATTGCTAGACAATAGGCTCATCAAACATTCAAAATCACTATTGGGAATCTCCATAAAGATCATGCTAGAGTCTACGTCGAGCGGAACGTTAAACCAGTGCTTATCGGGAGGCAACCCGATGTTTTTTCTTTCTTTTATTTTTCTTTTCTTCTTTCTCTTTCTTTTCTTTTTCTTTTTCTTTTTTTCCTTTTCAGGGCCAACCAAATTCAGATTATGACATTCAAGTCCACATCACAGCATGTTCAAAAAAAATCACGAAGGATTGGGCCTTACGAGATATAAAAAGTCTTCCCGTATGGTGCCGTAGAGTTTCGGGCGCACAATGATACCACTTTCAAGGTTTTCACTTGCGACACCTTGGACTGCACCCTTGGAGTTGTGTGGACCACAACATTCTCTTCCACCACAGCATCTTCCACAGCATCTACCTCAAGACACCATGACTGCAAACGGTAATCTGTATCAATCTCCATACATTGAGGACAATGTCTGATTAAGCTTGGGGGAGGTGTTCACTTAACCGTTTGCTTAGTCTTCATCGAATCATCATTCCACCACATTCCATCATAAATTGAAAAAAAAGAGATTGATCACTTGGAATGTCTAGTTTTGAAGATGATCTTTAATCAATTAGATGACTATTCTTTCACATCTTTGCATATGATCTATTGAACTTAGCTCTCTTAAACATTTCAGTTGCTTATGTTTAGTTTTTATCTTAAATTGACCATTAAAACTTGAACTTGTCTTTTAAATTATCATTGACTTCTTCTAAATTGAAGGTTTCTAATAAACTATTATCTAAAATTAACTCTCTTATGTCACTTTTTATGCCTAGATTGCTAATTTTCCTTCTCTTTAAAAATAAGAAAGTGTAAGAGTGAAGTATAATCGACCCACTGAGGGGAGGCGGTGGTGAATCATCAACCAGCTGGGGAAGGGAAGATTTACTTATGCACACAAAAAAGTTATGTTTTCAATAAAATAGTTGCTTAAGTTGTGGCTTTGTCTAGTCTCGTGTAACGTATATGCGACCCGCTGGGGGAGGCGGTGGTGAATCGTTGACCAGCTAGTGAAGGGAAGGTATACGGAGCATTGAGGTTGCTTACAAGGGCTCGGGAAACTGACAAAGCTGCCTTTCTGTAAGTGCACTTAAGTAAGCGTCTTCAGCTGTGTCTCCTCTGGCCGTGACGGAATGATCCAGTAAAAATATTCTGTCCAAGAGCATGAAAAGGTTGAAGAAGAAAAAAAAAATAGAAATATAAGTGTTTTAATTTTTCTCTAAAGGGTAATCTAGCAAACTATATATAAATTGTAGCATAATGAGTGTTTTCTTTAGCTATAGTTTGTTGTAAATCCTATATGAAAGAAGTTGTCAAGATGATTTAATTGATTAAGCTCTCTCTTTTCTAAGGTTGAAAATAGATAATCTGAATATTTGCAATTGGAGAGTTTAAATTGCTTAGATCAATTGCCTAATATGCATAGATGTGATGAGAGTTTTAAAAAAATTGTTTATAGAGAATCTAATTTACCAAGGCATCTCAATTTTTAGAAAAATTATTCACATTCTTTGCTTGAGGACAAGCAAAATGCTAGCTTGGGGGAATTTGATAAGTCTTAATTTGGTAGTGTTGGGGGAAAATCCCAGACGCTTCCTGGGAAAAGTCCCGGAGGCCTTCCGTGGAAAACCCCGGAGGGCTACCGGGCAAAGTCCTGGAGGCCTTTCGTGGAAAACCTCGGAGGGCTACCAGGCAAAACCCCGGAGGGCTACCGGGTAGAACCCTGGAGGGCTACCAGGCAAAGTCCCAGAGGCCTTCCGTGGAAAATCCCAGAGGTCTACCGGGGAAAATCCCGGAGGTCCCCCAAGAAAAGCCACGGAGGCCTCTCATGCGAGGTCACGTGTAGGTGATATCAAGAGCACCTTGGGAACTAGCGATGACACTTGTCAAGCATCCATGCCCTTCGGCCAGTGAAATGGTGTAGCATCCCCAAAACTGGGACTACGACTACTCCCATGGAGACCTAGCTCGTTGCAGCTAGTCCCATATAAACATACCTTTGACTTCCCAGGATAAGTCAAGCACAGGAGTATATTCACATTGCAGCAGAAAAAAAAACTTACAAAATATTTAAGCGGTATGGCCTGCTGGCCTTAATATTACATAAAGAGATTACAATGCCTTCACGGCATACATGGTTTAGCAAAATAACATCTACACAGCAGAAGATAGGTGACCCTCCCACAGTGAGAAGTTGACGGCAGAATAACACACAATAGGGCTCTAGCAGAATTGGCTCTCCTTCATCTGGGTCCAAGAAGTTCTCCACGCCTTCTTCTTGATCATGGAACGCTCCATCTACTGGGTTATAAGTTGCAAGGGAGAGTACTTACGTACTCAGCAAGTCATAGGTAAGAGTAGATACATATAGTAGGTATGATATGAACCTATGCTAGTCAAGAAGTGTGGATGTTTGTAAAATAGTCTTTTCTTTCATATCTCATCTCATGGCAGCACTTTTCATAACATAGCATAGCTATTCATGTTCACTAAATTATAGTACTACGGCGACACGTCGACACATGACAGCCCACGGCAGCACCCCTTATCATGACAACACATGTCATTTGGGTAATCTTGACTTAACAAGTTTTAATTAGAAAACATACTTGTGTCACACCCCGTGGATTTAATCCACCGCAGCAGACTCCTATAAACCCGGGAGCTCGGAGTATTTGAATACATTTTTAACTCTGCAGAGAGGTACCAATTTACCCACAAGATATTCCACTTTCATGCCTTTCCTATCAAAATGATTGGACCCCTGACTCACTTCATACTGTGAGTGGCAAGGTGGAGATAACAAGAACTTTTGTTATGTTTCACTCACAATTCACCCCTGACCCTGTGGATCTCTCACGAACCACAGTTGTGGCAGGTTGTACCCAAACCCCCACCCCTATGCATATTCCCATTACTGGGTCAGCGTGCATGATCACCTTCAATGATATGTGTAGGAGCCGCACTCTGTGCAAAATCGTGCATCACTTCACATCTCATGTAGGGGTTTCATGTGCGATCCACATAAGTACTTGTTCAGGCTTGCCCCATACCAGGCTTGCGGTTAGCACGTGTTTCATGCCGCTAGACGCACAACACAAGGTTCTAGTCCTTATATGCTAGTGACCAGACCATCCACAAACCATGCACCTTCAGTGCCTGCACATCCTTTGCAATTAAGCACCTCCAGTGCTACCGCCATTCCATACCAAAATTCTGGTCACGGCTAGGGTTTTATTTCATGAATATAGGTATATACATAAATATATAGTAGTTCATGGCTCAGAACTTGTTCATTTCACATTTCACAGATAACCAGTCTAGTACTGCCAATTCATAATTCAACCATTCTTTCACATGCAATATTATTTATATTCAAGGTCATATCATAGCAACTCATAAAATATAGGTTCAAGATGATCAAGACTATGACTTGCCTTCCACGTCGTAAAAATCAGCAGTTGATGTCAGGTCAACAGTGAAGTCCTTGAACTTAGCTTCTGGATCTGCTCGGCGACAAACAAGCATACAATAATTACTAACTATGTTAAAATGATTTATGATCTATATGCAGATATGCTTAACATAATAACTGAACGATACTGAAGATAATTGGGATTGCAAGCTGAACTGAGTCGAGATTCTAGGGTTGCAAGGAATCTGGGCTAAGGATGGGTGTTAGATGCTCTTAGGGTTTCAAGGCTGCAATAAGGACATCAAGTCCGCGGCTGGTTTGTTCAAAAACAGCGAATGTCAGCCGATTGACATTCGGATCAAGGCTCTGACATAGCTTCAAGGAAAGCTAGAGAGTTTATCTCAAGTTGTGACAAAAGAAGAAAATGTAGATCACAACTCTACAAATTCAGTGGACAAAGTGGTTCTTAAATTGCACAACCAGAAGTGGGTAAACAAGGCCAATGCCACTGGCTAGCATGCACTGACATAGTGCTGACAATGTCAAAAACTAGGGCTTAGCAGCAAATGCAATTCAAGGCTTCATCTACTGCGCCAATTATGTCTAGGAGACAGGCTCAAGTAACAAGAACACAATGCAAGTGGTTTCAAGACCTAAGATGGCCAGATGGTGATGAACTCCGGTGAAGAAAGATGGTGGCGACACGGCAAGACAATAGCACTGGACAGAATCTTTGGCATAGCTATATCTTGCGATCTGGACGGTTTCAGAGGTTAGGCTAGAAGAGAAAAGTGCTCAAGAGATCAAGGCAAAGATGCTAGACAAGGTGGATTCGACGGCGGCGGCCAGAAACAGATTTCGGTGAATAGCGCCGGAGAAGAAGGCACTGGAATTGGGGGTTTTTGATACAGAAGGTTTGAAGTTAATTCCTCGCTTGGAGAGTGATAGAAGGACACGAGGAAGCTATTGGTGAAGTCAATTTGACCGGAGCATCGCCGGCGTAGCCTGGCGACGAGAGCCGGCGACTGATGAAGCTCAAGATTGGGAAAAGCTTCAATTTGAGTTCAATTGGGGATTCTGAGCTTACAGGCTTGCTAAACTCAATTCACTGATCATTTTAGTCTACTGATTCAAGGGCTAATTTGGGCTGAATCAAGCTGCATTGCTGGAACAGGGCAAATCGAAGATTCCGGCGATCACCGGCGTTAGGGTCCACCGGAGATCGATTAAATGCTACAGAACGATGAGGAGGATGAGAGATACTCACTGGTGGTGTCAATTTGGCAAATGGTGCAGTGGTTGAAGCTGGCACCGTGAGCCTCCGTGCTGGGTGTTGAATCTTGAGCCCTAATTAGGGTTTTGGTGATTAATGACATCCGTGAGATTTGCGACTAACCTCTATATGTGAGACACAGGTAAATCAAAGGAGAAACCATCAAGGAAAGACAAAACAAGGTTATCAAGACTCCATGAAGCGAAAACAACGAAAATCTCGACAAGAGTACAAATACCTAAACCTAGCGTCTTCTCGTTTTGAAATTTTCTAGGTTAGATGGTCGTACTATTAAGAGGGGTCTTAACACAAGTATCTTGATCAACCTTGAAGTTTTTAGAAGCATATTTGCATTTGCATTTGCCCTAAATCAAAGTTGAGTAAAAAATTCAGAAGTCTGTTTTCGTTTTGTACTGACCGGACAGTGTCTGAAGTGACCGGACAATGTCCGGCCAATATAAACAATTTCAGAACTTTGCAAACAAGTGCAACAGAGACAAATACATTTGTCCGGTGCATCTGTCCGTGAAGGCCGGACATTGTCCGAAGTGACCGGACAATGTCCGGTCAATACAAATGATAACAGCATGATAAGTTAAGACAAATGTATTTGTCTGGAGGTTTTGTCTGAAGTGACCGGACATTGTCCGAAGTGACCGGACAATGTCCGGCCAATACAAAATCTGGGCTATTGTAAGGGCTGTGTTAACAGAGACAAATCTATCTGTCCGGACATTTTGTCCAGACAAATCCCATATGTCCGGCCTATATAAAAATCTGGAGTGTTTTATGTTGAGTGTCAACAGAGACAGATGCATCTGTCCGGACGTTTTGTCCGGACAAATCCATCTGTCCGGCGTGTACAAGTCATTTTAAACAGGGGTGTCAACAGAGACAAATGCATCTGTCCGGACATTTTGTCCGGACAAATACATTTGTCCGGCCTTCACAATTGTGAGACCCCCATTTGAGGATCATCTTGGGAACCACCCAGGTAGGTTACACACAGCAGGATGACATATGAGCTCCAAACCAGACAAGCATAGTAATAACATTAAACAAGTATTAGGCCAACATGGCCAATATTACATAACCAAAGCACCAAAAATGGCGCTGAGTAGAGTTGCTAAGAAAATAACAAGTTTGTCAGAACTAGAATCGGTATCCAAGTACCGAACACACAGCATAAAGCACAAGGCAACAACGAAAAGCTTGACTTCAATCCGCAGCGGGGTTGGAGTGGCTCCTCCCACATCTGACTTGACTTGGTGCGCAATCCTTCTAGAACGTGGGCTCGTCCGGGGCACTTCCATCTTCTGCCGGGAACTCATAACTGAAGGAATCGAGATCCTCAAATCCCTCTTCTACAGTTGGAAGTAAATGCAAGGGTGAGCACTTGGTGCTCAGCAACACTCATTCCGGGGATTATAGTAATTGTACTTATATGAGGGTGCAACATATGATTCAAGGGTTTTAGTTTCATATGGATATAGATTTCCAAGTTATTTATTTAACGAAACAGTGCTTTGTCATGAAAATAGTACTTTAAACATTAAACAGGTTTTCAATAAAAACATTAGATGTAGTGGTCTCCCATGAGTCACTACTTTGTTAACCGCATTATGAAAACATTCCAAAACATTACTTGTGCTATAACCCATGGATAACATCCACTACGAAAAGACTCCTGAAACTGGGAGTACAGAGTATCTGATACTTCTTTTACACTTTGCAAAGGTGTACCTCTTTTTAAATCCACTGGTTCACTCGGCTTTCAAGTCGGATCAGCTTCATGTGACTTATACACATGTGACAAGGCCGAGATCACACAACGCTTTACAGTTCAGTATTAACAGTATCCCTGCCCGGTAAATAGACAATTAAGTCTCAAGTACCGTTGTGGGTCTTCCCCACTGCCTTACTTCCTAGCCTCTCTGGTCTATGTTCCATCAGGACACATAGCCTTGGTCTATGTCCACGCGGGACATACGACCATTTAAGATTACAGCCGCTCACGGCTTAATCAGGTCTAGGGCGCCTTCCTTCATTAACGCCTTTTTCTCTCATCATTTTTCTGGCTCACATCACTCATGGCCGAACCTTGGCCTTCCAGTTTCCACGCGAGAAACCAGATCGTCAAACCATGCAGGGAACTGCTAATACCAAAAAGCTACTGAGTTGTGCCTGTCCCATACCAGGCAAGTGGTTGGTACGTTTACAATTCGTATAGAGACACAGCACAAGGTTCTTGTCCTTATGAACCAATAGTGAGGAACATTCACATACCCTGGTGCGCACCGCACCCTCTCCATACAATCCAATCCTCACTACTGATCCCTTTTATCAGTTTTCTTGTCAAAACGGTTTTCATTATAACTTCTCATGCATTTGACCATTTCAAGTTTAATGTGGATATTCAGTATATGAGTCCTAGGGTGACAAAAGCATACATAAGAAGGTTCAATAACAAAAAGGGTTTCATGATTCATTAGGGAATATCTACTCATGTCATTCAAACATAACTTGTATTTCAACTAAACATGCATAGTAAGAAACAGTGAATATACTTCATATGAAAATATTGGGTGAGACATGATCAAAGGAATGAGGCTTGCCTTGCAATGTGGGGTCTAAAAACTCAGACGGATCTTCAAGGACTTCTTCCGCTCCTTCAGCTTCTGACTCTGCGGCAATCAGACAACACACAACCACATACCACATAAGCATACTGAAAATAGTTTCTATAGAAAGTATTAAGTAAATAAGTCATGTATGCAGGGGAAAAGGTTAGGGCAAGGTCACAAGGGCTCTGGTCGAAGAAACGGCTAAAAAGGATTGAACGTCGAAGGGTCGACATTCAGTTCATGGCTTTGACATAACTGGAAACTAGTCTTAGGATGGTTTTCTGGAGGAGTGACAGTAGAGAAAGTTGTAGATCTCAACTCCAGGAATCTAAGGGACAAGGTGGCATTTCAATTGCTCAACCAGAAGGGGTCAAACAAGGCTAATGCCAGTGGCTGACATGCACTGACATAGTGCTGGACATGGCCAGAAACTAGGGCATGGCTTAACTTTTGATCCAGGGCTCCAAATGATGCACCACTTTGTCTGGGAGGTAGGCATTACTAACAGGAACAATATACTCAACAGGCACAAGGGCTGAAAGTGGCCGGAGGGTGGCCAAATCCGGCGATGAACCACGGTGGCCTGGACATGAACTGAGCTACTGGACAGTGATCTTGGCATAGGCATAACTCACAATCTAGGCAGATCCAGGTGTCGAGCTAGTGGACAATATTGCTCAGGGTACTGGAATCTATCTAAGGGACAAGGTTTCAGGCGCTAGATCGGCCGGGAACAAATTCCGGCGACCGGCGCTGGAGAAGACGACACTGGACAAAGGGGGTTTTCGATTCAGGGTGAATGAGCTCAATTCCAAGCTTGGGAATGATCTCTAGGGTACAACAAAGCTACTGGAGGGGTTAATTTGGCCGGAGGATCGCCGGCGTGGCCTGGCGACGAGAGCCAGTTCACTGGTGGCGCGCGATTTGGGGAGAGCTATGATCTTAGCTCGATTTTGAAAACCAGATTGGTAGGCTTGCTACAAAGAGTATGCTGATCAATTTCTTCTACTGGTACTAAGGCTAATTTGGCTTAAATCAGGTAGCATTGCAGGAACAGGGGTTTTGAGCTTTTCCGGTGATCACCGGCGTTAGGGTTCGCCGGGGTGCAATTGGGTGCTATGACACGAACAGGTGGAAGAGGGGAACTCACTGGTGGCTTTGGTTTGAAGAATGGTGTAGTAGATTAGGCTGGCACCGTGAGCTCCAGAGGTTGCTCGCCGGAGAAGAAAGCAAACTTGACGGCGGTGAGAAATTAACTGGTAATTTGGCCAAGTCCTGAGCTTGTGCTTCTTCACAGCGTTGAGGGGGGTTTAAATAGGCACGGAGACGGAGCTTGCGAGGGTGAACGCGACAACGGTTGCTTGTGCCGGGGAGAAACTTGTCGGGCGCAGGCGCAACGACGGCGACGGCGACGTGATCGCGCTTCAGGCGGTGCTGCAGCTTTGCCAGTTGCCTTGGGACTTCGCCTGGAACGGCGCAGATGCGGAGTCAACAGCAAGGCTCCGGCGATGACACGTACACGCATGCAACTGCCACGGCAACGAGAGCGCGCGCGAAAACGAGGCTCGGGAGTGCGGCCGTTTAACCGCTGGGCAAGGCGATGCCACAGTGGCTAGCACGTGCGCGGGAGGTGGTTCAGCTGTTCACAATACAGGCGACAAGAGATGGTGGCCGGCGGCGAGCAAACGCGGCGAGAACGCGGCGCGGCAACGGTGGCTCGGGCACTGGTCGTGGCAACGACCAGGCGCTGGTCGAAAGGACTCGAAAATAACATTTGGGCTGTTCTGCAATTTCTGAAACTTGCTCCAGGGGCTGTTCTGTGAGGAAAGTTTGAATAGGAAATGGACCTGTTTGCAAATCTGGAGATCTGAGGGTCCGATCTGAAATCTGATTTCGCAGCTAAGTTGCAAAAGATTAGTGGAACTTATCTGGCCAAAGTTTGGTAAGATCGGGCAAGATCTGAAGGGTTTCGACAAAATTGGGGAAAACAGTTTAGGGTAAAATAGGGTAATTAGGGTTTTTAAAATAGCAAGGCTTGAAACTCAGCTTTAGGGTGAGATTTTGGAGATGGTCCCGAAGGGAAAAATGTTCTGAACAGCATTTAGAAGGGAATGGCTGAAGCAGATTAGGTTTTGGGGTCCGGATGTGGATTTTGGCTATTTTAGGGTTTAGCAAAACAGGGATGTTACAACAATTCAATCCAAACGGCTACTGACACTCGCATTTCACGTGAATAACGGTCAAAATTTTTGTACTGACCGGACATTGTCCGAAGTGATCGGACAATATCCGGCCAGTACAACTTTGGCTCAATCTTCTTGATTTCGACCGTTTTTGCTGAGAGTATAAATAGATCACTGTTGTAGATGTCTATAACACACGAAATACATCTCATAAACCCTGAGCAACAGTGTGCAAGCCCTCTCACATCCATTCTCTAGCAATTGAAGTCAAAACTTGAGAATTCTTGAGTGCTAGTTGAGTGAATTTGCTTCCAAGCCTTCTTGCATTTGCATTGTGTTCATCAAGCTTTGAGGTTGATCAAGCAAAGTGCTAGGCTTGTTACTCTTGGTGATTGCCGTCACCTAGACGACCCGGGAGGTCCGGCGATCTCTCCATCAACGGTGTGTCGGAGAGGCCCGGCGAGTGGTTGTAAAGGCTCGGAGCTCGCCTATCCGGAGTGGAGAAGGGCTACCCCTAGTGAAATCGAAGCATAAGCTCAAGTGAAGAGAGCTTCAACGAGGATTAGTGGAAATCGGCAAATTTCCGAGACCTCGGGAAAAACTCGATCTTTTCGGTTACCTCTACTACTTGCTTAAATTTTCGTAGTGATTGAATTGTTGCTATTAATATTTTAGAAAGTGCAAAATCTGAATTGAATTGTCTCTCATATTCTTAGAAGATTTGTTATTGTAATCTTAGGTTGTTAAACCCTAGTTTAGAAGAAAAATTTTAAAACCGCCTATTCACCCCCCCTCTAGTCGGCATCCTTCGATCAACACGTGGTATCAGAGCACTAGGTCTCTCATTTTAGGCTTAACCGTCTAGGGAGAGGATGTCGTCTATCAAAGAGAACTATAATGGAAAGGTCCCCTTCTTCAAGGGTGACAACTATTGCTATTGGAAAATTAGGATGGCGGTTTATCTAGAATCCATTAGTCTTGATGTATGGAGGGTCACTAGAGATGGTTTTAGGGCTCCAATGGACTTAGAAAATCTCACACCTCTAGAACCGAAAAACCTTCAAGCAAATGCTCAAGCAAAAAATGCCATATTCAATGGTCTTGATTTAAGTGAATTCAATCGCATTAGTAATCTTGATACATCCTATGAAATGTGGAAAACCTTAGAGGTAATTCATGAAGGTACATCAAAAGTCAAAGAAGCTAAGCTAATTAAATTAACTAGAGAATACAACTCCTTCTTCATGCTTGAATCTGAAAATGTTAGTGACATGTATACTCGACTCAATCTATTAATCAATGCTCTCAAAGGTTTAGGTACAAAATTTGAAGATATTGATATTGTGCGTAAAATGCTTATGATTTTACCATCGAGTTTTGATACAATCGTGACAGTGCTTATCAATGGCGATCTCTCTTCCACAAATCCTACCGAGCTCTTGGGTACTCTTATTACCCATGAAATGCAAAAAGAGGAAAAGAAAGGGATTGTCGAAGCATCCGGATCAAAGAAGAAAAACTTGGCATTTAAGGCAAAAGTCGAGGAAGCCAAGGAGGATAGTTCGGATGAAAGCTCCGATGGTGATCTAGCTCTTCTTGTGAGAAAAACCCGCAAGCTCCTAAACAAGATCAACAAAAGAGGATTTGAATTTGACAAAAGACGAGGACCACACAAGAAGACCGGATTCAAGAACATTACATGTTATGGATGTAATGAGAAGGGACACTTTGCCTCAAGATGTCCAAATAAGAAGGGTGATCATCAAAGATCATATGAGAGGAAAGATGACGGTGAAGGGACAAAAGGTAAAAAGAAGCTTTTCAAGAAGTTCTATAACAATAAAAACAAGGGCCAAGCCTATATTGGTGAATGGTACTCCGGATCGGAGGAATCTGAATCGGAGGATGAAGTACCAACATCTTCTAAGAAAATGGCGAGAATTGCTATCGGAGAAGCCACTTCGTTTGAAGACAAGTCATCATTATGTCTTATGGCAAGTGATGACGCTAAGGTATTGGATCTTGAACCTTCTTATGAGGACCTTGTTGATATGGTTATGGAACTAAATGAGGCATTAGGTAGAGTAACTAAGGAGAACAAAATGCTTAAGAAAGAATATTCAACACTTAGTGAGTTATATGCAGAACTAAATGACTCGCATGAGGCACTTCTAGTAAATGAAATTATTGATTCTAAACAAACTAATGAAATAGGAATTACGTGTGATATTCTAGACGAATCAACTCATAGTGTCTCTCATTCAAAATCATTCACTTGCAATGCTTTAGAAATTAATCATGAAAATGTTTGTGATGAAAATGTTGATAACAACTCAAACTTGATTTTAGAAAATTTAGAACTCAAGGCTCAAGTGGAAAAACTAAATCTAGGACTAGCAAAATGCTTTAAAGGAAAAGAAATTTTAGACAAACTTCTTAGTGAGCAACAATGTTCATTTAGAAAGGAAGGTTTAGGATATGAACTGAACAAAAGAAAGAAATTGAGTACTAAAATGACTTTTGTAAAGGCCACTAATATGTTTTGTCACAAATGCCATAATGTAGATCATTTGCCGGAAAATTGTCCCTCAACTTCTAGAGCTAAAGAAAATAAGTATCACTCCCATTACATGCTAAAGAAAACAAAGTACGGAAAAGTAATTGCAAAATTCATTGGTTTACCTTATAAAAATAAACATAAAAAGAAAATTTGGGTTCCAAAAACCCTTGTTGCTAACTTTCAAGGATCCAAACAAGTTTGGGTACCTAAAGGCGTCTAACCCTTCTTTTAGGTAAACTACAAAACCGGTGGGAGGCATTGGGTGCTTGATAGCGGATGCACCCAACACATGACCGGTGATGGAAGTCAGTTCTCTTCATTTGAGAATGGTTGCAATGACATTGATAAAATCACGTTCGGTGATAATAGCAAAGGAAAGGTAATTGGGTTAGGTAAAGTCGCAATCACAAACAACCTTTCCATCTCAAATGTATTACTTGTTGAATCTTTAAACTTCAATTTGCTTTTGGTTGCAAAAATTTGTGATTTGGGTCTTAGATGCATTTTCGAACCAAATGGTGTTATTATTGAAAGTCTAGAAGACAAGTCTTTAATTTTCAAAGGTTTTCGGTATGGAGATTTGTATTTGGTTGATTTCGGTTCAAAAGACTCTTGCATTTCAACATGTTTGGTAGCTAAAAATTCTTTGGGATGGCTTTGGCATTGTCGTTTGGCTCATGTTGGGATGCATCAATTGAACAAACTTTTAAAAAGAGATTTAATGTATGAAAAATGTAAAGTTTGAAAAGAATAAACTTTGTAGTGCGTGTCAAGCGGGAAAACAAGTTGCTAGTACTCATCCCGCTAAAAATGTTTTGTCAACATCTAGACCACTTGAGCTTTTGCATATGGACTTGTTTGGTCCATCGGAGACTCAAAGTATTGGTGGTAGTAACTATTGCTTTGTCATTGTTGATGATTTCTCTCGATTTACTTGGATTTTCTTCTTAAATCATAAATCCGATGCTCCAAGTGTGTTTAAAAGATTTGCAAAACGAGTTGAAAATGAATTTGAATTCTCCATCAAGAAACTTCGAAGTGATCATGGTGGAGAGTTTCAAAATTCGGATTTTATTGAGCTTTGTGATAAATTTGGAATTAAACACGAATTTTCCGTACCATATACTCCTCAACAAAATGGTGTTGTGGAAAGGAAAAATCGAACATTAATTGAAATGGCTCGAACTTTGTTGGATGAATATAAAACCCCCACTAGGTTTTGGGCCGAGGCCGTCAATATGGCTTGTTATGCCATAAATCGGCTTTATACTCATCCTTTGTTAAACAAAACTCCTTATGAGCTAATTATTGGAAGAAAACCAAACATTTCATATTTTCGAGTTTTTGGTTGCAAATGTTACATCCTTAAAAAACGCATGCATCTTGGAAAATTTCAAAGACGTGTTGACGGGGCTTTCTTGTTGGATATTCGTCAACTAGTAAGGCTTATCGTGTTTTTAACGTCATAACCGAATGCATTGAAGAAACGTGCAATGTTGAGTTTGATGAATCTAATGGCTCTCAAGAAGAGTATGAAGATGTTGAGAATATAGGAAATGAGGAATTACGAGAAGCTATGAAGAACATGATGATTGGAGATATCAAGCCCAAATATGAAGATTCAAAGTCACCCGATCAAGAAAATGAAATAGCTTCTATGATTCCGGAGGCCCCTACTCAAGTTGATCTTGATTCGGAAACAAAGGAAAATGAAGATCAAACATTGCAAAATCCAAGACTTCATCAAACCATCACTAAGGATCATCCCGTCAACCAAATAATAGGTGATGTTGGTAAAGGTGTCCAAACTCGATCTAGAATTGCATCTTTTTGTGAACATGCATCTTTCATTTCTAGTATTGAGCCTAAATGCATTGATGAAGCTTTAGCGGACCCAGATTGGGTAAATGCTATGCATGATGAGTTAAACAACTTTACTAGAAATAATGTTTGGGAACTTGTAGAACAACCTCTTGATCACAATATAATTGGTACAAAATGGGTCTTTCGAAATAAGCAAGATGAAAATGGCATAGTTGTAAGAAATAAAGCTAGATTGGTAGCACAAGGTTATTCTCAAATTGAGGGATTAGATTTTGATGAAACTTTTACTCCCGTAGCTAGACTAGAGGCCATTCGCATCTTACTTGCATTTGCATCATGTTTTGAAATCAAACTTTTTCAAATGGATGTTAAAAGTGCTTTCTTAAATGGTGAAATTTCGGAACTTGTATTCGTAAAGCAACCACCGGGTTTTGAAGATCCAAAATATCCAAATCATGTCTATAAACTCTCAAAATCCCTTTATGGTCTTAAGCAAGCCCCTAGGGCTTGGTATGAAAGGTTGCGAAATTTCCTAATTTCACAAGGTTTTAAAGTTGGAAAATTTGATACAACTCTCTTTACCAAAATCATAGACGATGATTTCTTTGTTTGCCAAATCTTTGTCGATGATATAATTTTTGGTTCCACTAAAGAATCTCTTTGCCAAGCTTTTGGTGAAACCATGTCTAAGGAATTTGAGATGTCTATGATAGGAGAATTGAGCTTTTTCCTCAGACTTCAAATTAAGCAAATCAAAGAAGGCATATTTGTGAGTCAAAGCAAATACGTGAAGGATTTGCTCAAAAGATTCGGTATGGATGATTCAAAACCAATCAAGACTCCTATGGCTACAAATGGGCATTTGGACTTAGATGAGGGAGGTAAACCGGTAGAACTCAAATTATATCGTTCTATGATTGGTAGTTTATTATATCTTACTGCATCTAGACCTGATATTATGTTTAGTGTATGCATGTGTGCTAGGTTTCAAGCTGCTCCTAGAGAGTGTCACCTAACTGCAGTAAAAAGAATCTTTAGATATCTAAAACATACACCAAACATAGGACTTTGGTATCCTAAGAATGCTAGTTTTGATCTCCTAGGATATTCGGATTCTGATTATGCCGGTTGTAAAATTGATAGAAAAAGTACTTCCGGTGGTTGTCAACTTCTAGGAAGATCATTAGTCTCTTGGACTTCAAAGAAACAAAATTCAGTTGCACTCTCAACCGCCGAGGCGGAATATGTTTCAGCCGGTAGTTGTTGTGCACAGCTTCTTTGGATGAAGCAAACCTTGTTAGATTATGGCATAAGAGTCAATTGTGTTCCGCTTTTATGTAATAATGAGAGTGCCGTTAAAATTGCCAACAATCCTGTTCAACACTCTCGAACAAAGCACATTGACATTAGACATCACTTTCTAAGGGATCATGTATCAAAAAGGCATATAGTGATTAGTCATGTTTCAACCGAAAATCAATTAGCGAACCTATTCACTAAACCCTTGGATGAGTCAAGATTTAGCAAGTTAAGAAATGAATTGAATGTTATTGATATTTCAAATGTTATTTGATCTCTTGCTTATCTTGAATTGATTGTTAGTTTGATTGTATCTAGCATATATACTCTTGGCTATAAATTTATATATCCAATCAATGTAGGCATCTATGCCAATCACTTCCTATTTTGAAGAAAAAGTCCAAAAATTCACCACTTTGTCGTTTTTCAACAAAACTCGGAGAACACATTAAGGGGGAGCAACTTCAAGATCATTGAATGCTTGTATACCCCAAAATTGTGTACAAAAAGGAAAAATATGCATGTTGTTTATCAAAAGGATCAATTTTAAAATCAAAAGGGCTAAAAAGTGCCAAAATGTTCAAAATATGTTAAAATAACACAAAATCTTCAAAAATATCTTTCAAATATGTTCTCAAAGGTTTTGAAAGTGAAAAGAAAGGATTTCGAGCTAAAATGTTGAATTTTGACAAAATTGAACATCTAAGGATCTTGTTTTGGCCTAAAATGACTTATTTCTATAAATTAAAATCAGTTGAGTTTTGACAAAAATTTTCTACATGAAACACTTAGAGATCAGTCATTCGAAGACATTTCATGTTGAACTTTTTCTCAAAAGACCTATGGTTTGAAAATTATCACATTTTGCAAATCGCCCGAAAACGAGCATTGACACGAAAATACCCAAAATGTGCATTTTGTGAATTTCGCTATTTGAGCCAAGATCTCTTCCATGTTTTGGCTTGAAATAGTATTTAGAATTCATACAAGGCCAAACATCTCAGAAAAATTCGAGTTTCATGGAAATTTGACAAATTGGTGAAAAACCGTTATGTTTACCCTTTTTCCCTAAAACGCGATTCGGAGGCTCATCCTAAAGTCGATTTCTCTCAAATTTCTTCTCAAAGCTAGCTGGATATATTCCAAACATGATATTTGAGCTTATCCAAAATTCAAACCTCTGTTTGAGTCAAATCTGAAAAAATTGCAAAAAATTCAGAAGTTTCAGAAGCGAATCTGAACTGACCGGACAGTGTCCGGCCAGATCGGACATTGTCCGGTCATATCGGACAGTGTCCGGTCAGATCGGACTTTGTCCGGCATGTGCATATTGGTTCAGTTATTAAAACCTCCCGTGATCCTTTTTCTTCCCCAAATCGATCAAATCATCCTGTTGCTGCTATTCTCCACCTCTTCCACTGTTCATCTCCTCTTCTCCGGACAAGAAGATTAGTCCGGCCATCTCCCGTCCGGCCTCAGATTTGATCTCTTGTGCATCTCCTCCTTCCTTGGATTAGGTCAGTTTCTCTTCTTCTCCTTCTCTGGTTCATGCATTACATCTCATGCCATACTACGGTTTGAAATTGTTCAAATGTTTTTGCATGTCAAATCTAGTTATGGATTCATGAAATTAACATCTAGGAGTGATCATATTTAAGATGATTTGTGCAAAATAGAAGTTTATCATAGACATGCATGATATAAGTAGATCAAATTGCCATCTAGGGTTAGATTTTGGAACAAAATCAACTATGCTTTGTATGGAAATGTGATGATCTAATAGAATCAAATCTGTAAAGTTAAATGACGGATTTATATCGGATTTGTTCAGATTATTTACCATGCACAAGATGGGTGGTTAAGATGAGAATATCGTAGATGATTTCCTTTGATTGCCCTAGATCCTTGATTTTGATCAAAGCAAATTGAGTAGAACAAAATTGAATCAAAGAGCAGAAAAGGATGATATGGAGTGCAAACTAACATCTATTAGCAAATGCATGAGTAAGAATTGATTCATATAAGATCTAGGTCATGCATCCATATCCTTCGGAAGATTAGTTCATGCTTTCCCTATCACCTCTTTCGAGTCATATCATGAACAAATTATCTATCTTTTCTTTCCAGAGTCACTATGACTGGAAGAATGAAGCAAACTAGCCGTCGTCATGGGCCTGGGTCTTCTCAACAGGCTCAACCTATCGACTGGGATTCTTTAGCTATTGATGAGGATGATGCAGCTCCAGCATCTCCCATTGGATCTCCCATTGATGATTCCGACTCAGTCGATAGCAGCAGCAGTAGTGGTGATGAGCAACCCAGAGGCCATCAGACTTTCACCGCTAGTGCTATTCGGCGACTTCGTCGAAAGAACCCATATGAGCATCCGAGGACATGTACTGAGAGGAATTTTTGGAATGCCTTCTAGATGTCTCAGTATCACACCAGATTCTCCTCTGCCAAAGTGTTTGGGCATCAGGCCATTGACTGGAACTTCATCGAGAGCAAAGTTCACTATCCTCTCCGGGGCAAGTTCATGGCTGTCAGATTGCTCTCCTTCACCGAGATGAAGGAAGACTGGAAGTGGAACGTGGACATTATCCGCTCATTCTTCGCATCTCTTCATGTTGCCTCGGATCGATCCCACGTTGTCTTCATGAACAACAGCTCTAGAAGGACTCTCACCAAGGCACAGTTTGAAGAGGCTCTATAGATCGAGCATGTTGACAACAGCCTCTTCGCCTTTGATGAAGTTCGAGTTGAAGACGTGGCTCATCTCTTCGACAATCCAGATCCAAATATTGGTAAAGTCTCTCAACTGATTCCTCCGGTGGCAATTCTAGAAAAGCTGAACCGCATGACTATCTTGCCAAAAACCGGAGATCGCGGGGCTGTCACATCCACTATGCTGCGACTTCTGAGAGCCCAAGTTGACGAGACACCATTTGACATTGTGGAGTTCATGTTCCATGAGATGCAGGAAGTTCAGATGGACTCGAAGAGGCTTTTGCCCTTCGCACCTTTCATCGCTCATACTCTGACCTATTTTGGACTGCATCGAGCTTCCTGTCCTACTTCTATGGAGTATTACCGGTTGAAGAGCCTGGGGATCCTTATTCGCTATGAAAATCAAGTTGGATCACCAGTTCATGAGCCTATGTCTCCGGTCGCGGGAGCTCCTTCTCCACTTCAGTCCTACTCCATCTCCCAGAGCCCTGATGTCTCAGCTCCATACATGATGATCATGGAGCGGCTGGATCAGATGTCCATGCGATTCGAGACTCGCTTCGATGAGGTTGACACCAGATTGAGCTCCATCGACCATCGCCTCAACGTCATCGAGCCTCGCATCGATTCTATGAGTCAGGATATCTCTGAGCTGCGGGGACGATTCGACGCAGGCCAGTATCAGCGTCGTCGTCACGGCGATTCTTCTTCCGATCATCCTCTGCAGTCCTAGATTATCTTTCTCCTGTATCTATGATCATTTGTATCTATGTCTTCTCTCCTTTTATGGATGTTTGATGACAAAGGGGGAGAGTTATGTTATGTATATGTGGTATGGATATGTGTTATGTCATATGTTTATGTTTATCAGTGGATATGTGTGATGTTGTTATGTTTTATGTCGTCGTTTTATCGTTTATGAATGTATGAACATGAACATGGAAAAAGCTCTGTTATAAAAATGCTGCTTTGCTATCTTGCTATCTCTCTTGTGTATGTATGTATGTGTTGATACGTATGGATATCTCGTTATACCTTGTTATGAATATGTTTATGAACTTGAATGCAAGATTCAGGGGGAGCATCTCTTGTTTATACTCATTTTTGATATCCATATGTTTTATGCATAACGGTTGTCATCAATCACCAAAAAGGGGGAGATTGTTGAATCTTGAGCCCTAATTAGGGTTTTGGTGATTAATGACATCCGTGAGATTTGCGACTAACCTCTGTATGTGAGACACAGGTAAATCAAAGGAGAAAACATCAAGGAAAGACAAAGCAAGGTTATCAAGACTCCATGAAGCGAAAACGACGAAAATCTCGACAAGAGTACAAATACCTAAACCTAGCGTCTTCTCGTTTTGAAATTTTCTAGGTTAGATGGTCGTACTATTAAGAGGGGTCTTAGCACAAGTATCTTGATCAACCTTGAAGTTTTTAGAAGCATATTTGCATTTGCATTTTCCATAAATCAAAGTTGAGTAAAAAATTCAGAAGTCTGTTTTCGTTTTGTACTGACCAGACAGTGTCTGAAGTGACCGGACAATGTCCGGCCAATATAAACAATTTCAGAACTTTGCAAACAAGTGCAACAGAGACAAATACATTTGTCCGGTGCATCTGTCCGTGAAGGCCGGACATTGTCCGAAGTGACCGGACAATGTCCGGTCAATACAAATGATAACAGCATGATAAGTTAAGACAAATGTATTTGTCTGGAGGTTTTGTCTGAAGTGACCGGACATTGTCTGAAGTGACCGGACAATGTCCGGCCAATACAAAATCTGGGCTATTGTAAGGGCTGTGTTAACAGAGACAAATCTATCTGTTTGGACAAAACAGAGACAAATCTATCTGTCTGGACATTTTGTCCGGACAAATCCCATATGTCCGGCCTATATAAAAATCTGGAGTGTTTTATGTTGAGTGTCAACAGAGACAGATGCATCTGTCCAGACGTTTTGTCCGGACAAATCCATCTGTCCGGCGTGTACAAGTCATTTTAAACAGGGGTGTCAACAGAGACAAATGCATCTGTCCGGACATTTTGTCCGGACAAATACATTTGTTCGGCCTTCACAATTCAATCCAAACGGCTACTGACACTCGCATTTCACGTGAATAACGGTCAAAATTTTTGTACTGACCGGACATTGTCCGAAGTGACCGGACAATGTCCGGCCAGTACAACTTTGGCTCAATCTTCTTGATTTCGACCGTTTTTGCTGAGAGTATAAATAGATCACTGTTGTAGATGTCTATAACACACGAAATACATCTCATAAACCTTGAGCAACTGTGTGCAAGCCCTCTCACATCCATTCTCTAGCAATTGAAGTCAAAACTTGAGATTTCTTGAGTGCTAGTTGAGTGAATTTGCTTCCAAGCCTTCTTGCATTTGCATTGTGTTCATCAAGCTTTGAGGTTGATCAAGCAAAGTGCTAGGCTTGTTACTCTTGGTGATTGCCGTCACCTAGACGACCCGAGAGGTCCGGCGATCTCTCCATCGATGGTGTGTCGGAGAGGCCCGGCGAGTGGTTGTAAAGGCTCGGAGCTCGCCTATCCGGAGTGGAGAAGGGCTACCCCTAGTGAAATCGAAGCATAAGCTCAAGTGAAGAGCGCTTCAACGAGGATTAGTGGAAATCGGCAAATTTTCGAGACCTCGGGAAAAACTCGATCTTTTCGGTTACCTCTACTACTTGCTTAAATTTTCGTAGTGATTGAATTGTTGCTATTAATATTTTAGAAAGTGCAAAATCTGAATTGAATTGTCTCTCATATTCTTAGAAGATTTGTTATTGTAATCTTAGGTTGTTAAACCCTAGTTTAGAAGAAAAATTTTAAAACCGCCTATTCACCCCCCCTCTAGTCGGCATCCTTCGATCAACACTGGGCTCACTGGAGAAGAAGACGAAGGTGGAGGAGATTTGGGACTTAGTAGATTTCTGGTGAAGTGGAGATGATACAGGGTGTTGGATTGCTTAAATAGGCCAGGGCGAAGCTGGCGAGGAGGGAACAACAAGGGAATTGGCGCCGGGGACTTGACTGGCTGGGCGCAGGCGCAACGACGATGAAGAAACAGTGACAAAGATGGGACGATGAACAGGTGGCTCTGCACTGCTCAATTTGTCGATTCATTGGGACTCGACGACGCTGGCTGGTGCAAGCGGTGGTGACAAAACTGGCATGGAGTTGGTGACAAAAGGCTACTGTTGCTGCTGCTGGTCGTTGGCATGGAGTGGTTGCTGGTCGTTGGCATGGAGTGGTTGCTGGTCGTTGGCGCTGCCACGGCGATGGTTGAAGCGCGGACACGTGCGCATAAGCATGCGCAAGCACAAGCGCAGGCGAAGCTTGGCCGGCGGCGAGCGAACACGGCACACAAGCACGACGAGGTTGTGGTCGAAAACACAGCTACTGCTCTGGTCGAATCTGGATTGATTTGCAATTTTTGATTCTTAGCTTTGGGCTGATTTGTAAATCTGGAGATTTAGATGGTTAGGGTTGAATTTGATTTTACTGATTTGGCAAACTTAATTCAACAGATAATTTGGCACAGATAGAAGATGAAATTTGAAACATTTGAATGGTTTTTGAGTGAAATTGATAATAGGGTAAATTAGGGTATCTGAAATCTGGATTTTGTCAAATGTTGAAATTCTGGGATTTATGATTTGATTTTGAGATACTCATATAAGAAGATTTTGTGTTGAATGGCATTTGGGAGGTGTTCCCTAAATCAGATTTGGATTTGGAGATGCTTTGTAACATTTTGCCTTTTCAGGCTTCTGGAAAATCTAGAAAAAGACTGATCTGCGATACCTCTTGGACTGATTTGTGAAAAAGATTTAGATGATGAAATATGGCTGTCAACTTTTTGGATTAAGGTATTGACATACCCATGATCATAATCCTGATATAATTTGGTCTGAACTTGATCAAGATTTTGATTAAATCCGAACTTCGGGTATTTGGGGTAATATAATATGTTTCTGTTTTCAAAAACAGAAAGGAGTTGATAAATCAGGAAGTTAGAGATGGAATTGAATCTGGGTTCTGAAGGCTTTTATACTCAGGATAGATAGTAAATCAAATCTCAAAAGTCAGATCTTGATTTGGGTCTACAGGATAGATTTTAAGATTTTGGACTTAGAATAGAATAAAGCTGGGCCTGATTTGGCTGATCTAGAAGAGATATATGCATGCATGACTTTTTATGCAAAAGAAAACTTCACCCCAAACCCAGGGTGTTACAAATGGCGTCAACACCCCTCAATCTGACGGCCATAGCTAGGGCTTTTTAGTCTTTTTGCATGTTTTGGGGCCTATAAATACCCCCTTGTATCTCATTTGTAAAGGAATCAATTCATTTTCATACACTCAAAACAACAGGCTCCCTCGAAGACTTCTCTCCCCGAGAGAGAAAACCTCCCGTGCGGACTTGCGTCCGGAGGGTGCCGATAGGACTAGGGCCCCCACCAAGACCCGAACATGTATAAAAACCACCATGTCAATTGCTGTGTTGCCTGGTGGGAAATGACTGGTCACTCGGTCAGTTCGTGCCGTCATTCCTGTTTGAAGTCTTCTCGTGAAATTTGCCGGTGGTATATTTTATACCATGACAGTTGGCGCCGACCGTGGGGACTCATGACAAATCGCCATGGCTCCCCCAAGAACAAGGGAGAAGACCCTCTCCCTTTCCGGTGGTGCCGGTCCCAGTGACCTGGCGCCGCCTCCGCAAGAAGATGCTGTTGCAATGACCTTACCTCCCGGAGACACCCAGAGAGAGGTACCACCTCCTCCCGTAACCTCCAGTGCAGGTGTTCCCATCCCCAACCCGATGACCGCGACTGCGCCTGCGGGACCTAGCGCCCCCCCAACCGGCAGTCTCGACCTCCGGAGACCCCTTGCTTAGGGCTTTGGTCGAGGGCCAACTCCACGCTCGAAACACCTTGGAGGAGTTATTGCGCGTCTTAGCGCGGCCCCCGGCTCCTTTGTACCCACCTCCGTACCCGTTTATGGGGGTTCCACCTCTGTTCTTCATGGGGCACCCGGCGGCCTACCCCGCGCCGGGAATGTTCCCTGTGCCCGGGGGCTTGCCCACACACGGGGCCTTCATCGCTCCGGGGATGTTTCCTGTGCCGGGAGGGCTGGCCCATGTCCGGGACCTTTCCCATCCTGAAGGGCCACCCGGCTTCGAACCCGGAACCTCCGCAGGTGGTTGCCGTAGCATCAGGAACCTTGCCTGCACCGGGGGTCCCCCCGGGCCGCAAGTCGTCCCCGTGCCTAGGGTCGCCCATGTGCCCGGGGGTCTCCCTAGGACAGTGTCGGGGAACGCCTAGGTGCCAGGGCCAGTGGTTGCTCAGGGGATCTCTCCCGCTCCGCCGCCGTCCTGGGTGCTTACCCAGTGCCGGGCCCGTCCTGCACGCCGGCGGCTTCTTCCAGGCCGGCGGTCGATGCGCACCAGCTCCCTCCTCCCCTGGGACCGCCCCTGAGGGCTCCCCCTGTGGATCAAACCTGATTCACCCAGGAGGAGGTCGAGCGAATGCGTACCGTGAAATCTGGGGAGGCCCTTTCCCGTTTTTGATCAGAACTTCCCCCGGCCCGTGGCTGCTGTGAACCGTGCTCTCGGCCCGACTGGGGGAAGAGGCCGGTCGAAGAAGCAACCGCCACCTCCGGGGGGCACCCGGATGTCCAAGAGGTTAGCTCGACCAACCCCGGGTAAAACAGACGCTACCGTCGCACTGGTGGACCGCTGGGACCCCTCCCCGACTCCGACAACGAACGTGCTTCCCCCGCCAAAGGGGATAGTGACCGGGACTCTCCCCGGGAGGTTGAGGGGGCTAACCAACCGTTGTGTCGCCGACTCCGGTGCATCTGCTGGCCACGACCCTACCACCCACCGCACATCGAGCACTACAGCGGTGAGGCCGACCCTTACGAGTTTGTGCAGGTATTCTCCACAGCCCTTTCGGTGGCTGGGGGGGACGAGACAGTGCAATGCAACATTTTCCCCCTCTACCTCATCGGAATCGCTCGTTCATGGTTTTACAACCTAAGAGCCAGTTCCATCAAGTCCTTCACACAGCTCAAGCACGAGTTCTGCGTGAACTTCCAGGGGAACTACGTGCGTCCCCTGGACTCCTCGCAGCCCTACACTATCCGGCAGAGGATAGGGGAGACCATCCACAGTTTCTTCAAGCGCTCCGCTCAGGTCAAGAGCAAAGTGGCTCATGTCCCCAACTCTACAGTCATCAAGGCGTGCAAGAGTGTGGTCCTCCCCGGGGAGCTCCACCAGAGGATCTCCCGGAGCTGTCCCTCCTCCGCCGATGAGCTCTTCACTGTGCTCAAGAAGTATGCTCGGGCGGAGGAGGATGACCTCTGGAAAAAGAACCAAGGGGCCCCCGCACCCGCTGATCGGGGTGCCAAGGACCCCCCAGCAAGCGTCTCAAAAGGGGCAACCGCAGTGAGCCATGGCCTCGGGACACTTTTGTCCTCGAAGGCGGAGGCGGCTCGAGCGACGGCGGCAAGGGCAACCGCCCCTTCCCCAAACCCAAGGGCCATGGGGGGGGGGACAATCGTCCTGCAGCAAAGAAGGTCCCGCGATGGGAGGCAAGGAGGGCACAGCCAACGTGTGGTGTGCCTTCCACAAGTCCACTACCCACGCTACCCGGGAATGCCACCAACTCCTGCAACACTTCGCCGCATTCCTCGACCAGCGTGGGCAGGGGGGAGGGAGCCCTGCCTCCTTGCCCCCTCCGTCGGCTCTGCCCGCTCTCCCCGCTCCCTCGGGGGAACAGCAGAGGCAAACGCGGGAAGGGGGCTCAGCCGAAGAGCTCCCCTTCCAAACCTCCCAAAGACGCGTAAACATCATAACGGGAGGATTCGCTTCGGGGTGAAACTCCAAGCGCCAGCGCAAGGAGTACCCGCGGGAGGTAAAGGTTTTGGGGGTGCTGCACACATCTCGGCCACCAAAGTGGTCGGACGTCCCCCTCACCTTCACGGCGGAAGATGCGCGTGGGGTTCGCTTCCCCATGATGATGCGCTCATTGTCTCCGCAACCGTCTACAACTGCCAGTTGGTGCATATCCTCGTCGACGGTGGAAGCTCCGCCGACATCCTGAACCTGAAGGCGTTCAGGGAGATGTAGGTTGACGAAAAGCTACTGTAGCCCGCTACAGGGCCCTTGCAGGGCTTCGTCCTGGGAAAGACCATCCACCCGGTGGGGAAGGTTTATCTCCCCATGACCTTTGGCAACCCAGACAACTACAGGACAGAAATGGTCTGGTTCTATGTAGTGAACCTTCCCTCTTCGTACAACACGATTATGGGGAGGACCACGATCAACCGTCTGGGGGCGGCAATCCACCAGAGTTATCTCTGTGTGAAGATCCTTGGGCCTCGTGGCATCATCACCGCCCGAGGCGACCCGGACGTGGCTCATGCTCTCTACGAGCACGCCACCGCGACGATTGGGAGCATCATGTTGATCAAGGCGCCCGGGGGGGGGGAGCTCTCCCCCAGCGCCTGATACCTCAGGCATCCCTTCCGGGAGGTCTTCTCCCAAGCCATGCCCAGAGGGGGACCTCCTGAAGATCTCGCTGTCCTCGGAGAACGGGGACAAGACTGTCAAGATCAGGGCGGATCTCTCTGAGGAGGGCGCGGGGCAGCTCGAGGCTTTCCTCCACAAGAACTTAGACGTCTTTGTGTGGAAGCCCGCGGACATGCGAGGCGTCGCCCGAGATGTTATCGAGCACAAGCTCTTTGTGACGCTCGGCCGCCCCCTGGTCAAGAAGAAGCTGAGGAAGCTCTCCCTTGAGCGTCAAGAGCCCATCAAGGCCGAAATCACCAGGCTCCGAGTGGCGGGGTTCGTTCAGGAGGTCTTGCACCCCGAATGATTAGTGAACCCCGTCCTCGTGAAAAAGTGAAGTGGCAAGTGGCGAATGTGCGTGGACTTCACCGACCTTAATAAGGCCTGTCCAAAAGACAACTTTCCACTCCCGCGGATTGACCAGCTGGTAGACTCGACCACGCGGTGTGAGATTATGAGCTTCCTTGACACGAATTCGGGCTACCATCAAGTCCGGATGGCTAAGGAGGATGAGGAAAAGACGAGTTTTATAACTTCCCTCGGTACCTTCTGCTACGTCCATATGCCCTTCGGGCTAAAGAACACTGGAGGAACCTTCTAGCGCCTCATGTCGCTGGTCCTCAAGGACCAGATCGGCCGCAACATAGAAGTCTATGTTGACGACGCGGTAGTTAAAAGCCTCTGCGCGGCCGCCCACATCGACGACCTGGCGGAGACCTTTCGCAACCTCCGTAAGTACGGGTTGAAACTCAACCCGAAAAAGTGCGCCTTCGACGTACACGGGGGAAGCTGCTTGGCTTCCTCGTGTCCCAGCGGGGCATTGAGGCCAACCCCAAAAAAATTTGGGCCCTGCTGAACTTGGCCTCGCGGCACTCTATGAAAGATGTACAGCGGCTTACCGGCCGCTTGGCCGCGCTAAGCCGCTTCGTCTCATGGTCGAGGGAATGCGGCCTCCAGTTCTTCAAAATCCTTCGGGGCCTCGAGGGATTCAAGTGGACTCTCGAGCCCCAGATGGCCTTCGACGACCTAAAGAAGTATCTCACGAGCCCCCCAATGCTTGTGAGCCAATCTTCAGAAGAGCCCCTACTCCTTTACCTCACCGCGACCCCTGTCGCGGTAAGCATAGTGCTGGTAAAGGAGTAGGGCGGGCAGCAGCGCCCCGTGTGCTACGTGAGAGAAGCCCTCCAAGGGGCTAACACGCGGTACACAGAAGTGGAGAAGATTTGCTACGCCCTCCTCATGGCGTCCCGGAAGCTCCGTCACCTACTTCCTGGGGCACCCGATCACGGTCCCATCATCTCTCACTCTGGGGGAGGTGCTGCAAAACTAGGAGGTCACTGGCTAGATTGGAAAGTGGGGAGGCGAGCTCGCTCCCTTCTCCCTCACTCTCACGGGCCATTCTGCCATCAAATCACAAGTCCTTGCTGACTTCGTGGCGGAATGGACCCCTGCCTCCGGGACAGAGGGGGAGACTCTCGCCACGCCGCCCTGACGCAATGACCATTGGACACTCATGTTCGATGGCTCCTTGTGTCTCGCTGGGGCCGACGTGGGGGTAGTCATCTGGAGCCCCGAAGGAAGAGCGTTGGAGTATGTGGCGAGGCTCGAATTCCCCGCTACGAACAACATCACCGAGTACAAGGCCTTACTCCTGGGGCTGCACCTCGCGTGCTCCCTGGGGATCCGTTGCCTCTTAGTCAAGGGAGATTCCCAGCTCGTGGTTTGCCAAATGGACAAGTCCTACTTGTGTCATGACGCGAACCTGAGCCTTTACTTGGGGGAGGTGCGCAAGATGGAGAAGTACTTTGAGGGCCTGGTGAAAGGGATCTAGGATATCGACTAGAGGGGGTGAATAGGCGATTTTAACAAATTATCAATAAAACAAACAATTTAGATAATGAGAGCAAATAAATAACACAAGATGAACAAAACACAATATCAACACAAGGATATATCCCGTGGTCTCGGTGATTTGCCGATCACCCCTAATCCACGTTGAGGCAAACTCAAATCTCTAACCGCTCCTCTATCTAGTCAACCTTCTCTCGAGAAGTGACCTAGATCTTGAGCCGGATTAGTGTGATGAGTTATCCAAACCTCGATTTCACTAAGGATGCACTTTACCGCTCCGGCAAGGCGTGCTCAACCCTTTCACAAGACGTTTTGAGGAGTCTTCACAATCTTTCTTGAAGATCTCTCCAAAACCTTTCTCCTAGCCGTCTAGGAGCCTGCAAACTCCAAGAGTAACAAGCCGGTGATGATCACTTAGCCTTCTTCTAGTGCCACAAGATTGATTTAATGATCTAAATGCAATGCACTAGAAGATCTCAAATGCACACTCACAAATTCGAGAATTTGAACCCTAGAGTGTATGAAACTAGCTTAAGCTCTCAAGGATGATGACAATGCTCAAGATTATGCCAAAAGTTGTGAACAGGGCCGTGCATGGGAGTATATATACCCCCCACAATAAATATAGCCGTTACAGGCCGTTGGGAGAAAAAGATCACCTGGCGGTCAGACCGCAGGTATAAGCTCGGTCAGACCGCCGCAATTGCAATGGCTTTAAACAGGCGCAATAAATGCTCAACTGCCCTTGTCAGGCACACACACGGTCAGACCGGAGCCTATTTCGGTCAGACCGTGAAACTGTCCAGAGATGACATAGTTTCTGGACACTTTATACGGTCAGGCCGAAAAATACAGACAGACCGGCCATACGGTCAGACCGTAGTTCAAAAGCACGGTCAGACCGGTCTAATCAAACGGTCAGACCGTCATAACACAAAACATCAGAAAGATAGATCAAGAGGTTCCAAGAGACTGACTTAGGTCTTAACTACGGACAGACCGATTTTTTAAAGGTATACACTATACTTTGACATAACGTCGGTCAGTCCGAGAGTTCTATTGGGTCAGTCCGTGAAGTCGGTCAGACCGGTCCAACAGACGGTCAGACCGACTGAGACAGTGCTGAGCAGAATTGAGCTGAAACAAGCATTTTCAAAGTATATGACCTTCTAGTATGCAATGCAAGTTGATTTTATGATTTGTGGCACATAGATGAGTATTTTGTGATACACGACATGCTCCTCTTAATAGTACGGCAACTATCCTAAAATCCGGTCAAAATTCTTCTCTAAACACCTTAGACCGGTAAAAATGGAAAAGACCCTATTTCGTACCTTTGCCCTTTTGATCAATGCCCTTTCTTCATCATGAGGCTCTTTCTTCGCCTTTCATTAACCTGTCTTTTAAGTCTCTTCTTGACACAACTAGGCAGGTAACGTTAGTGTAGCATTTGTAGTTGTCATTAATTATTAAAACACTCTTTAGGGGCCTAGAAGCTACAATCTCCCCCTTTTTGGTAATTGATGAGAATCATAAAGAGTAGATGAAGGAGTTTTAAGCATAAAGGGAATTTTACAATAAGCATCGAAGAATAAGACACTCCCCCTAAATGTATGAATAAGTGAATTTTGGCATTTTAGAGGAGTTCAAGCATGTGTATAAGATGCTATTTCAATTCATTCATTATATGAGCATGAAGTATCACAAATAAGACATTCAACATTCAACATGATATCATCATCACAAGGTGATATGAAAATAACATAAGCATGTCTCATATATCAAGTAGTAACAATCTCATACAAGAGTCAACCAACATAAGTCATCCACATAAAAGAGATATTCAACTTTAACAAGTTAATTAAAACTTTACACCAAAAGTTTTCATTTATGGTTCATCTCTCATCATCTCTCCTACTCTTCTACTCACTTCTCTCCCCCTTTGGCATCAATTGCCATAAAAGCTAAGAATCGGCTGGAGCATCATCATCGGGAGGATGGTTAGGAGGAGTCTGAGGGAAACGGGTGTAGAAGTGAGAGGAGAAGGCGTCAAAGCGCTACTCGAACTGATCTTGGCGTGACGAGAAGGTCTGGAACTGATCATTCACTGCCGCCAAATCCGAGCGAGTGAGCTCAGCCCCTGGAGAAGAGTAGCAAATTGATCCATCATCGGCTGATGGAACTGCTGCTGGAACTGTGTAAACAAGGCGGGGGCTTGGCTAGACTGAGCTGCCTGCTGTGCCTGAGGTGGAGGAGGAGGCATAGGCTGAGCCTGCTGCTGCTGCTGCTGCTGATGCTGTGCTCCATGGCCTCGAGCCAAGACGCGCGGGTTGACACTAAACGGCTTATAGCCGAGATGTCTGATGTCGCATGAACCGCGAGGGAACTTCGTCTTCTGCAGCAGCAAGGACATGATAAAAGGAGCATAGAAGAGATTTGGCAGAGTGGTAGCCGAGACATCCTCAATTGTCTTCAAGATAAATGAGACAATGTTGATCCGATGACTCTTGAGGATGTGGTCGATGAAGTTCCAGTAGTAATCCCGGACCGCTTCTCGGTTTCCACTCTTTGGATGGATCGTGGCTCGTACGATTTTGTTGACTACCGCAGGGAGGACTTTGAGACCTGTAACGGTGCCAGGTACAATCCGCTGTCCACCTCCCGGCTGCTCATAAAACTGGAGCCAGTCGTCCTCATGGAGGTAATCCTCATCCTCCATATCGATCCCCTCCTTCATATCCTCATAGTTTAACTTGTTTGCCGCAGCAAACTCCTCAAAGGTGGCCTCATAACGCCTGGAACCTGTCATCCACATGATCTGCTGGTCCGCCCATCTGATCTCAACTGTAGCATAGAACTGTCTGATGGCAGTGGCGTTCCATGGGCATTTGTGCTCCACAAAGTCATACAGCCCTATATCCTTGAAAATCTGCACCAAAGGAGCCATGATGGGCTGATTCACAACATAAGCCCATTCGATCCATTTGTGTTCGAAGATATTCTTGTGGATCAAGTGACCGTAGAAGGCATCCTGCTGTGTCATCGTGTGGAAGTGAGGAGTAGAGGCATCATTCTCATGATTGTAGGCGTAGATGGTCCTCGCCTTTGTATAGTCGCTTGAAGTCCAATTCCTCTTTGGGCCTTGATAAGCGTGGACGTTTATTTCATCGTCCTCATTCTCGATGTCCATGCCCCTGTGAGATGATCCACCACGATGAGACGACTGTTCTGTCTCTGAATCTCTGGCCGAGGGCACCCAATCGTCATCGTGACTGTCGCTGCTACTCGAGGGTAGAGCCCTTTTTGGCCGCTTTGCCAATTTCTTCTTATTTGTCCGGACGGAGACATTTCCTTGAGGACCACGACCACTAGAAGATTTGCAAGAGATACAGTAGATTAGATATTCAGAGGTAAGAGAGATTGAATTTATAAGATAACAGATTAGCAAACTCTGGCTCTGCTGTTGCAGTCGGTCAGACCGAAAAAGGGGTGGTCAGACCGGCACAACCGTAGAGTTAGGGTTTGGCATGATTTCTGGGATTTAGGTGAAATTAAGATGCAATGTGGACAAAATATATGTGAGAGAATACTCATTGCATCAGGGGGATGAATCAATTTCAGGATATTGAAAGAATTTAAACAAGATTCACCACATTAGCCCTAAACCTCAAGATGAACAGAAGACGAAATTGATAACGAAGAAGAATCTCAGAAAAATACCTAGACGACATGGTTTGAAGGAGATCTTGAACCACGGTTCGTCCGAGCTTTGCGAGAGTTTGACCGGAGAGGAAGAATCCAACAAAAAGTATGAGGCGCACGAGAAAAGATAAGTGGGAAGAGGGTGAAAAGGACAGAGATTCGGGATAAAAAGGTCTCTAGTCATGAAATTTCAGTTAGATCGTAGACTAGGTACCGGTCAGACCGCTGGAAGCAGGAAATTTAAGATACTCTCTGGAGATGCATTCGGTCAGACCGCAATTTGTTCGGTCAGACCGCTGGAAGGACAAAAAGTCTTGGAGGATTTTGATTGATTTGATGCTCAAGAGATTTGGATAGGGGGATATATAAATATAAGATAATTATAAGAGAGATATAGACAATATCACCAAAGGGGAAGTATTTATCTTACAACTCAACAAAAATTTTGTTCACTTTACTCAATTGCCGATAAAAGAGTCTAAAAGCTCTAAAAGAGGAAGTTCAACCAAATAAGTGATACTTTAAGTACAAGCAATATGAGTTCAACATTTCAAGCCACATTTGATATATCAATGACGTTAAGCTCATTTCGAAGTTTGCAAAAATGACTTTCATCTAAGGGCTTAGTGAATATATCCGCTAATTGATCTTCGGTTCTCACATTATCCACCACCACATCACCTTTGCTAACATGATCTCTAAGGAAGTGGTGTCGGATATCTATATGCTTGGTCCGAGAGTGTTGAACTGGATTTGTGGCTATTTTCACCGCACTCTCATTATCACACAAAAGAGGCACTTTTTCAAATTTTATTCCATAATCCAACAATGTTTGCCTCATCCAAAGCAATTGTGCACAACAACTACCTGCGGAAACATATTCCGCTTCGGCGGTTGATAAAGCTACAGAGTTTTGTTTCTTGGAGGACAAAGATACTAAAGATCTTCCTAACAGTTGACAACTGCCAGAGGTGCTTTTTCTATCCACTTTGCATCCCGCATAATCGGAATCAGAATATCCAATTAATTCGAATTTTGCACCTTTAGGATACCACAACCCTATGCTAGATGAATATTTTAGATACCTCAAAATGCGCTTAACGGCCATTAAATGACTTTCTTTAGGAGAGGCTTGAAATCTTGCACACATACAAACACTAAACATAATATCGGGCCTAGAAGCAGTAAGATATAATAAACTACCAATCATAGATCTATAAAGCTTTGAGTCTACTGGTTTACCTCCTTCGTCAGAGACAAGGTGACCGTTTGTGGCCATTGGTGTCTTGATTGGCTTTGCTTCTTCAAGTCCGAACTTCTTGAGTAAGTCCTTCACATATTTGCTTTGGCTGATGAAAGTTCCTTCCTTGAGTTGTTTAACTTGTAGTTCGAGGAAGAAACTCAGTTCACCTATCAAAGACATCTTAAATTCCCTGGACATCATATTACCAAATTCCTCGCAAAAATCTCGGTTAGTAGATCCAAATATGATGTCATCAACATAAATTTGACATACAAAGAAATCATTTCCAACTTTCTTAGTAAACAATGTAGTATCAACTTTCACAATTTTAAAGCCTTTTGAAATTAAAAAGTCTCTAAGTCTTTCATACCAAGCACGAGGTCTTGTTTAAGACCATAAAGAGCCTTGGAGAGTTTATACACATGATTTGGCTTTGTAGGATCTTCAAATCCGGGAGGTTGTTTAACAAATACTAATTCATTAATTTTTCCATTTAAAAATGCACTTTTGATATCCATTTGATAAAGTCTAATATTATGAAATGAAGCAAAAGCAAGCAAGATTCTAATAGCCTCAAGTCTAGCTACGGGAGCAAAGGTTTCACCGAAGTCCAAACCTTCAACTTGAGTGTATCCTTGAGCCACCAATCTTGCCTTGTTTCTTACTACCACTCCGTTTGCATCTTGTTTATTCTTGAAAATCCATTTGGTTCCAATGACATTGTGCTCATCCGGATTTGGTTCTTCTACTAATTCCCAAACATTGTTGCGGGTGAAGTTGTTTAATTCTTCGTGCATAGCATTCACACAATCCAGATCTTTTAATGCTTCATCTACAAGTGTGGGCTCAAAAGAGGAGACAAAAGAGTAATTTTCACAAAATGAAGCAAGACGAGAATGAGTTTGGACACCCTTACGCAAGTCACCAACAATTTGATCGACAGGGTGATCTTTGGAAATTGAGTGATGAATTCTTGGATGGTCAACCGGGATTTGTGAAGTAGAGGTAGAAGGTACTTCCGGTTGTTGTTGAGAGGAGTCTTCCACATTGACCACTTCAACTATTTGATCTTCATGTCGAGGAGTTGATGAAGAGGGGATAGCTTGAGTGGATGGAGCTTCATCTTGATCACTATCTTCTTTCGGCTTGATATCCCCAATGGTCATGTTCTTCATTGCCACTCTCAACCCTTCATTACCTACATCATCCAAATTGTCTTGCTCCTCTTGAGAGCCGTTAGTCTCATCAAATTCAACATCATGTGTCTCCTCAACCAAACCGGAGTTTTGGTTGTAGACACGTATGCTTTGCTATTTGATGAGTATCCTAATAAAAATCCTACATCACACTTACTTTGAAATTTAGATAAGCGTGTACCTTTCCGCAAGATATAGCACTTACATCCAAACACTCGGAAGTAGGAAATGTTTGGCTTCCTTCCAATGAGAAGCTCATAAGGAGTTTTCTTTAGTAGTCGATGACAATAAAGACGATTTGACGCATGGCACGCGGTGTTGATTGCTTCGGCCCAAAAGGTGTCCGAAACATTGTACTCCGAAAGCATAGACCTTGCCATGTTTATCAATGTCCGGTTCTTTCGTTCGACTACTCCATTTTGCTCCGGTGTATACTTGGCCAAAAACTCATGTTTGATACCTTTATCATCACACCAATTTTCAACCTTGGTATTCTTGAATTCGGAGCCATTGTCACTTCTCACTTTCTTGATCTTGAAGCTAAATTCATTTTTGGCCCTTTGAGCAAAGCTTTTGAAAGTGTTAAACACAATTGACTTATCATGTAAAAAGAATATCCATGTATATCTAGAAAAATCATCTACAACGACAAGACAATAACTATTTCCACCAATGCTCACAAAAGTAGTTGGTCCAAATAAATCCATATGCAATACTTCAAGTGGACTAGAAGTTGACATTGAGCTTTTAGTTGGATGAGAGTTTGCAACTTGTTTTCCGGCTTGGCAAGCACTACATAATTTATCTTTTTCAAACTTTACATCTTTTAAACCAACAACTAAATCATGTTTAACTAGTCTATTTAGTTGTTTCATTCCAACATGCCCAAGCCTTCTATGCCATAGCCAACCTTTAGAAGATTTAGTAAACAAGCATGTACCAAGATTAGCATCATTTGAATTGAAATCAACTAAATAGAGGTTGCCATGTCTAAAACCTTTGAAAATCAACCTATTATCATCAATACTAGTGATAATCACTTTTTTTGGATAAAATGCACATATAAATCCAAGATCACAAAGTTGAGCTACGGATAAGAGGTTGAAATTTAGAGATTCAACAAGCAATACATTAGATATGGAGAGGTCGTTTGAGATGGCAATTTTACCTAAACCTTTTACCTTTCCTTTGCTATTGTCTCCAAACATAATCTTGTCATATTCCGCACCTTCGTTATTTAGAGAGGAGAACATGTTGTGATTACCGGTCATATGTTGAGTGCATCCACTATCGAGCACCCAATGTTGTCCTCCGGCTTTGTAATTTACCTAGAAAACAAAGTTAGGTCCTTTTAGGTACCCAAATCTTTTTGGGTCCTTGGAGGTTAGTTACCAAGGATTTTGGGACCCAAATGGCTTTCTTTTTGGCACCAATGATCAGGGTTCCAACAAATTTGGCTTTAACATCGCCATTGTTCATTTTCTTTAAAACATAGCAAGAATTGAATACAAGAGATGAATTACTTTTGCTAGCATGGCAATTCTTTTCAATGTGACCTAAACTTTTACATTTGTTGCAATATCCCTTTTCTTCTACAAATACGGTTTTAGATGGGACAAAAGCATGTTTTCCCTTTTTAGGAATGTACCCTAGTCCTTCTTTTCTTAAGGAAAACCTTTGACTATCTAGAAGATGTCTTAATTTTGATTCTCCTACATAGCATTTAGCTAGATCATTGGTTAGTTTTTCAATTTTTTCCTTAAGTTCATTGTTTTCAAGACTAAGCACATTATCATCAATTTTAGGTTTAGAAGGGAATTCAATTAAATCTTCACAAGATGTAGATATGCTAGAAGTAGACATCATGGGCAAGTCATTCAAAATATTGCAAGTGATGCCTATTTCATTACCCGTTTTGTTGGCTTTATGAGTAAGTAGTGAGTCATGAGCTTCCTTAAGCATCTCATGAGTTTCCTTGATAGCTACCCCGGCGAGTCCTTTGGGTGATGCTTCATCTTCATCATCGGAATCGGAACTTGAAGCATCCGAATCCCATTCAATGAAGCAAGCTTGTCCATCCTTCTTCTTCTTATAATATTTCTTGAAAACCTTCTTCTTGCTTTCTCCTTCTTTTTCGTACTTCTTCTTCTTCATTGATTTTTCTTCTTCCTTGTTTTTGCATTGTGTGGAGATGTGACCCTTTTCACCGCAATCAAAGCATCTTCTCTCTTCAAATGGGTTCTTCTTGGATGATTGTCCTTTCTTGAAGGACTTTCCTTGATATCTCTTCTTCATGAACCGCTTGAACCTTCTCACAAAGAGAGCCATTTCCTCATCGGTGTCTCTCTCATCACTTTCTTCTTCATTGTCTTCCCTTTTGGAAGCTTGAGCTTTTAGTGCTATGTTCTTCTTCTTGGAGTCGGAAGCCTCATCTTTTACTTCTTCTTGAGATTTCTTGAATATGTCATGAGTGAGAATCTCACTCAAGACTTCCAACGGAGTCACACTCTTCAAGTTTGAACGCACAAGGAAGGTTACAATTGTGTCATATTTTGAAGGTAAAGCTCTAAGAAACTTATGACAAAATTCCACATTTGTGACATCCATACCAAGTCCTTTTAACTCATTTACTATGTTATTTAATCGGTTAAACATCTCCGATACATCTTCATTAGGCAACATAGCAAACTTTGCAAATTGGCCCTTATGGATAAATAATTTAGCATCCTTGACCATCGAGGTTCCTTCATGAATATCCATAAGATTTCTCCAAATATCATGGGCCGTTTCAAGTTTACAAATTCTATTAAATTCACCTAGATTTAGAGCACTATAAAGAACATTCATGGCTTGAGCATTAGCTAAGGCATTATCTCTATCTAGGTTAGTCATGTCATCATCATCAAGAATTGCAAAACCCTCATCCACCACTTTCCAAATCTTTCCACCCATGGCTTTAAGATAAACCATCATTCTAGTTTTCCAATAAGTATAGTTAGATCCATCAAAGAGTGGTGGTTTGCCAATATTGATCCGACCCTCACTAGCCATCTTTATCCTACTCCGGGATGGTTAAATCCACTAAAAAGGAGTCATTGCTCTGATACCTATTGAAAGGGATCTAGGATATCGACTAGAGGGGGGTGAATAGGCGATTTTAACAAATTATCAATAAAACAAACAATTTAGATAATGAGAGCAAATAAATAACACAAGATGAACAAAACACAATATCAACACAAGGATATATCCCGTGGTCTCGGTGATTTGCCGATCACCCCTAATCCACGTTGAGGCAAACTCAAATCTCTAACCGCTCCTCTATCTAGTCAACCTGCTCTCGAGAAGTGACCTAGATCTTGAGCCGGATTAGTGTGATGAGTTATCCAAACCTCGATTTCACTAAGGATGCACTTTACCGCTCCGGCAAGGTGGGCTCAACCCTTTCACAAGACGTTTTGAGGAGTCTTCACAATCTTCCTTCTCTCCAAAACCTTTCTCCTAGCCATCTAGGAGCCGGCAAACTCCAAGAGTAACAAGTCGGTGATGATCACTTAGCCTTCTTCTAGTGCCACAAGATTGATTTAATGATCTAAATGCAATGCACTAGAGGATCTCAAATGCACACTCTCACAAATTCGAGAATTTGAACCCTAGAGTGTATGAAACTAGCTTAAGCTCTCAAGGATGATGACAATGCTCAAGATTATGCCAAAAGTTGTGAACAGGGCCGTGCATGGGAGTATATATACCTCCCACAATAAATATAGCCGTTACAGGCCGTTGGGAGAAAAAGATCACTGGCGGTCAGACCGCTGCAATTGCAACGGCTTTAAACAGGCGCAATAAATGCTCAACTGCCCTTGTTAGGCACACACACGGTCAGACCGGAGCCTATTTCGGTCAGACCGTGAAACGTTCCAGAGACGACATAGTTTCTGGACACTTTATACGGTCAGGCCGAAAAATACAGACAGACCGGCCATACGGTCAGACCGTAGTTCAAAAGCACGGTCAGACCGATTTCACGGTCAGACCGGTCTAATCAAACGGTCAGACCGTCATAACACAAAACATCAGAAAGATAGATCAAGAGGTTCCAGGAGATTGACTTAGGTCTTAACTACGGACAGACCGATTTTTTAATGGTATACACTATACTTTGACATAACGTCGGTCAGTCCGAGAGTTCTATTCGGTCAGTCCATGAAGTCGGTCAGACCGGTCCAACGGACGGTCAGACAGACTGAGACAGTGCTGAGCAGAATTGAGCTGAAACAAGCATTTTCAAAGTATATGACCTTCTAGTATGCAATGCAAGTTGATTTTATGATTTGTGGCACATAGATGAAGTATTTTGTGATACACCACATGCTCCTCTTAAAAGTACGGCAACTATCCTAAAATCCAGTCAAAATTCTTCTCTAAACACCTTAGACTGGTAAAAATGGAAAAGACCCTATTTCGTACCTTTGCCCTTTTGATCAATGCCCTTTCTTCGTCATGAGGCTCTTTCTTCGCCTTCCATTAACCTGTCTTTTAAGTCTCTTCTTGACACAACTAGGCAGGTAACGTTCGTGTAGCATTTTTAGTTGTCATTAATTATTAAAACACTCTTTAGGGGCCTAGAAGAACCACCTGGAGGCTTGGCATATCCCCCAGAGGGATAATGACCGCGCCGACGTCCTGGCTCAGGCAGCCAGCACCCGGGAACCTCTCCCTGGGGACGCCTTCCTTGAGATCATCGTAAAGCCCTCGGTGACCCCTCCGGGTGCGGACCCTGAAGCCCGCACCCCAGAGGTCTTTGAGATCATCCAGGCTGCATCCTGGATGGATCCCCTTGTCTCCTTCATAAGAGTGGAGGGGGAGCCTCCCAGCGACACTGAGGCCAAGCGCCTCCGTGCCAGGGCACGGGCGTTTCTCCTGCTGGAAGGGAGGCTCTACAAAATGGGGGGCTTTCGCCCTCCTCTGCTTCCTCCCGTGGGAGGATGGACTCCAGCTCCTCGAGGACATTCACTCGGGGAGCTGCGGGTCTCACCTGGCCCCGCGCGCAGTTGCAGCGAAGGTTCTCTGCCAAGGCTTTTATTGGCCTACCGTGGTCCGTGATGTGCGAGACCTTGTCTCCGCAAGCGAGGCCTGCCAAAAAAGGCTAAGGGTTTCAGCCTGCCCTCTGCAACACTGCAGACCATCCCCATCACTTGGCCCTTCGCATGCTAGGGGATGGACCTCCTTGGTCCTTCCCCCCAGCACCCGGGGGCTACAAGTATGCGGTGGTCATAGTAGATTACTTCTCCAAGTGGGTGGAGGCTGAGCCCTTGGTCAGCGTCACCTCTCGCGCGGTACAACGATTTTTCTGGAAGAACGTCGTTTGTTGCTTTGGGGTCCCTCAAGAAATCACCGTTGACAACGGGATACAATTCGACTCGGCGTCCTTCAGGGAGTTCTACGAAGGCTTGGGTGCTACGCTCCACTTTGCCTCCGAAGCTCACCCCTAGAGCAACGGGGCCATTGAAAGGGTCAACGGCGTGATCCTGCAAGGATTATGCCAGTGACTCGAGCAAACCGCCACTAGGCAGGGCGCGTGGGTGGAGGAGCTCCCGAGCATCCTCTGCTTCATGCGCACGACCCCGAGCCGAGTAGCAGTGCGCACTCTCTTTTTGCTCGTGTACGGGGCTGAGGCTGTCCTCCCCTCCGGGATTGGGTTCTGGTCACTGCGGGTCGAGCTCTTAGACGAAGCTCCGCCCCAGCACACTAAACCAATGAAGCAAACCAGTGATTGGAGATCGACCTCATTGAGGAAGAGCACGACCGAGCGCTCCTCCACCACACCATCTACGAGCGCGAAATGGCATGCGCATACAACCGACATGTCCACGAGAGAGCTTTCCACCTTGAGGACCTTGTCCTCAAGCGTGTGACTGACCCCCAGGCCCAGGGCAAACTCTCCCCCAACTAGGAAGAGCCATACAAGATCTCCATTGTCCTGGGCTCGGGGGCTTATAAGTGTTGGATCTAGGTGGATCTACGTATCTAGGTTTTGATGATTAATGACAATTTAGGATAAATCCATGATGATCAAATTTAATCTAGAGAATGTCAGTTTTGTTGATCAAATGACAACTTAGATAAATCCTAATTTAGCACAAGTGAATTGAATTGATTATTGGTAAACCCTGAATTGGATGTTTCCTCGGTTGCGGGTTTGATATTGATGCATATGTAGAGGATGAGCTTGGTGGTCGCATCAAGCTTGTGCAAATTGGTTAATCGAGATGTGATATGTTAAATCCTGAGGTTGATGACTCCAGTTATGGATTTGATATCGATACATATGTTGAGGGAGAGCTCATCACTTTGGTCATTTGATTTGATTTATCTCATGTCATGTGTAGTATAGATCATGTGCGTATGTCTTTATCATCTACGATCTATATGAGTGTATTTCATCTTATACTCATTTGCTTGTTGTTGAATATAGTTTTGTCATTTCATTGGAAAGAGAAACTGTTGAGATAACTCCTGTGTGGAGCACTTTCTCTAGTAGTGATTAATGACAATCTATATATGAGACTAATGGTGTGCATTGAGTGTACGTGTTGTAGTCTCAGTTTGATTGCAGGATAAAAGCAGGCAAGGGCGTGAAGAGGATGAAGTCGATATGAGACATCTCGAGCGAGGTTAAGCTTAGTGAGGTCGAGCTTTGCGAAGACGAGCGTCGGGCGGTCGAGCTTCACGAGGTCTAGCTTAGCGAGGTCGAGCTTTGCGAGGACAAGTGTCAAGCGGTCGAGCTTAGCAAGGTTGAGTTTTGTGAGGACAAGAGTCGGGCGGTCGAGCTTCACGAGGTCGAACTTCACCTAAGGTAAAATCCAAGATTAAGGATTGTTTTATTAGGATTTTACCGGTCTCGGTGTTTGGAGGCAGACCGGGTTGATAGGATTCTTTTTACTAGTTTGACCGTACTATTAAGAGGGGTCGGAAACTATTAGCTTGAATCTATCTAGTGCGGAAGCTCAAATGCATTCATATCATCTTGCACTAGTGTCTTCTTTGTTCTTGTATTGTTAGAGAGTCTAAGTGTAGTTTGTGTGCAGTAGAGAAAATATTTTGGAAACTGCACTTAGCCATGATCGGCAGCTATTTACTCCGGTTTATTCTCTAGAGCTGGCCGTGGTTGTATTTGCACATTTTGATCGTATCCGTGCGTGATATGTGGCCTGTACAATTTTTTTCAGCCTTTTGCAAAATGAAACCAGAGACGTTTGCATCCGTCCAGGGCTATCTGTCTGGGGAGGCCGAACATTGTCCGATATGGCCGGACAATGTCCAGCCTGTACAAATTTTTTGAGCCGAGAAATGAAACAGAGACAAATGCAACCATCTAGAACTTTTGTCTATCATGGCCGGACATTGTCCGGCCTTTACAGAAAAAGCTCCCAACGGTCACTGACACGTTGCAACGGCTGTTTTCATTGAACTGGCCGGACAATGTCTGAAGTGGCCGGACAATGTCCGGCCTAAACAAATATGGTTCAGTTTGTTGCAAACGGCTAGTTTTTCTTTGAGGCTATAAATACTTCGTGTTTGGCTTCATTTTTGGGTGCTCAAAGAGTTGATTCTTCAGCTGAAAACCTAGCCAATTGAGTTGCATATGTGTTATTGCATTTAGAGGCTAGAATTGAGCCCAAATCTTGAGTAGATTTGTGAGAGAGCTTGAGGGGGATTGTGTGAGTGTTTAGTGCACTTCATCTCCATTAGATTGCTAGTGCTAGAGTGTTGAGCATCTCATTTGCATCATTGAGCTTCTAGCACGTGGTTGGTTCAAGTGAAAGCGCATCCGGCTTGTTACTCTTGGCGATCGCCTTCGCCTAGACGGTGCCGGAGGAGAGCCGAGATCTCTCCAATTGAAGTTTGTCAGAGAGGCTGGCAAAAGATTGTGAAAGGTGTGGTGCTCGCCTATTCGGTGTGGAGAAGGAGCAACCCTAGTGAGATATCCTTCGTGGATATAGAAGCGAGGCTCCGAGTGAGCGCTTCAACGAGGAGTAGGGGAGACTGGGCGAGTCTCCGAGACCTCGGTAAAAATATTGTGTCAATTGCGTATTTATCATTTGCGTTACATTCATCTTGATGCAATTGCCATATTTACTTTTGTTGCATGATTTGTTGAATAACTTATATGGTTGAATGCAACTAGTTGATTAAATTGTTTTAAGCCTCATTGTATAATCTAGCTTAAACAATTATCTTGTTGAAATTGCTTAGTGGGGAAGAAAATTTAAAAGCCTCCTAATGACCCCCCTCTAGTCAGCATCCTCGATCTTACAATTGGTATCAGAGCAAGGTCTCTCATTTATCGGCTTAACCGCTAGAGAGAAAGGATGAATTCGCTAGAGAAATTTGGATTGATTGCTCCTCAATTTGATGGCTCAAATTATACACGTTGAAAAATTATGATGAGTACTCATCTTGAGGCATTAAATTTGAAATTATGGAGATTAGTGTAAAAGGGCATGGATAGCTCATTATCTTTGGATAAACATACTCTTTTATTGTATACAAAAGCTAAAAGTGTGTTTGTTGATTCTCTTAGTCATGATGTGCTAGAACTAGTGAGTGATTGTTCGACCGCTCACGATGTTTGGTTGACTCTTGAGTTATTATTTGTCGGCACATCTAGCTATGAGCACGCTAAGATGCGTATATTATTGCGGGACTATGAGGCATTTGTGATGTTGGAGCATGACACACTGTCCACCATATATGATCGCTTGATCAACATCACAAATGATCTCAAAGCCCTTGGTGCTAATATTTCCGATCTAGAGATTTGCAGAAAATTGCTCCAAGTGTTGCCGGAGGATTGTTATGGAGACTTCATCACCAATCTTGAAAATGGTGACCTTTCCAACACTTCACCGAGTGAGCTCATTGACATGCTTATGTCAAATGAGGGAATGTCCAAAGAAAAGGACATGTGCTTCACCTTCGAGCATATCGAGGACAATGATTTCAATGAGGAGGATCAAGAATCTTCGAGCGAGTTCAAGGATGTAAATGATGAGGTTTGCCCTAGCAAATTAAAGGTAAAACCTTGCAAGAAGAGTTCGAGAAAAGCTAGAAAGAAAGTGTCGAGGTCGAAGTCTTCATCTCAAGACAATTCTGCATGCTCTAAGGCATCCATCTTTAGAGTCACTCACTTCTACTCCACATGCTAGCAATAATTCAATTGTTGATTCACAGTTAGATTCAAATGCTAAACTTGTGGACATTAGTACTTCATGTAAAAACTTGTCAAATGATTTAATTATAGATTCACATGTTTGTATGGATGATACTAGTAATTCATGCCATGATTCATCTAGTGACTCATCTCTATGCCATGGTATTAGTTCTAGTAAATCTTCATTTGATATGCCTAGTTCATCTAGTCATTTTAGTGCTATACCTTCTAGTTCATCTACTTGTGATGATATGCCATCATGTTCTTATCATATTTCTTGTGTTGACACAAAATCATCTCAAGCACCTAAAATTCAAAATGATGAACTTAGGAGTAAAATAAATAAATTGAGCAAAAATCCTAATAGATGTCATATGAGTAGTGCTATGTTTGCTAAACTCTCTTTAGAACATAAAAATTCATTTAAAAAGGGAAAATTAAAAATTGCACACTCATCTAGTAAGAGGCATCATATTTCTCATTACACTCATGCCACTTCATTCAAAAAGCCCTCACGTACCTCATGTTATTTAAAAGGGCAACGTTCGTATGAGTGCGCATCTAATCCTTTTAGAGTTGGTTCTTTTGACTCTTATTTGATTTCATATTCTAAAAAAGGTTTAGTTGCAAAAACAATAAATCACCATTTTCAAAAACCTAAAGATAAAGCAATTTGGGTACCAAAAGACTTATGTGATAAGGCTAGAGGGCCTCATATGGTTTGGGTATCAAAAGGAGCTTAAATCTTTTTGATGTGTTTAATAAAAACATTTACATTGCATATTCACCTTTTATTCTTGGTTGTTGTAAATCCATATGCAAATTTTTCAAAAGAATGAAAATTTAAATCTTATGTTGTTGCATTATTAAGGGTTGTAATTTAAAAGTGTTTCCGTTGCTCATCACAATCCTATATGTGAAATATTTGAAAACTACAATTATAAGTTTTTAAATTGAGCACATTTGGTCAAAACGTCAAATTTTCATTAAAAAGGCCAAAAATCATCAATTCTTATTAAAATGGCCTTCAAAATGTATTTAAAAGGTTTTTAGAGGATTTAAATGAAAAACAATGTCAAAAAGTTTTATCAAAAACTAGCCTCAAAACAATCTTCGGGTATCTAGTTTTTCAACAAAATCGTTTTCAAACACAAATCAAAATCTATTTGGAATTTGCAAAAACTTGCTTTTCAAAACACTTATATATTACTATCCCGAAGAAATTTGATATTGAAAACTTTCTCAAAAGAGTTCTCATTTGAAAATTACGGGTATTTGAATTTCATCAAAAACTTGAAGTGACATGAAATACCCTAAATATGCAAAACAGTTTAGCTATTTTGATGGTCTATATTTACGAGTCTTGGTTCAAAATGATATGTTTAACTCATGTAAGCCCTTTCATGTCAAAACTATCATGAAAATCAAATTTGAACTCAATTTGTAAAAGTTTGTCAAAATCCAATCCCTTTGCTTAATACAAATATCATTTGGCCATAACTCTTAATTGAAAAATCTTTTTTAGAACATTCTTTTTGTAAAACGTATTTGATGCATTGAAAATCATCTCTGCAAATTTTCATCCCAATTGTACTTGATTTGAACAAAATTGACTCTTTTCACAAATTGAAAATGAAATCTGCAAAATTCAGTTTTCTCGTGGTTTTGGGCTGATTTGTCACTTTCATATCTCTTTATTGATTGACTATTTGAAGAACTTTTCTATATGACATTTTATCCTCTTTGATTGTTCTTTCTTGATAATTTATTTCAAAATTATTGGAAGTCATTTGCATAGATTTCCAGGTGCGTTTAGAAGTGTAAAATGAATTTCTGAAACCTGAAATCTGAAACTTTAAACCTGACAAACATTTGTCTTTTTCATATCTCATTGTCGGATCATATTTTGGCTTCACTATAAAAGGAAATATTGTTCCTCATTGCATTATGTATCTCCAAAATTTATGTTGAAATTTTTGGAACTTGTTTGCATATGTTTTGATGATTATAAAGAAGGCAACATGGTTAAGAAAACTTTAGTCTTCTTGGATGTTAATCCCTCAATTCTTTCAAATGACTAAAATATTTGAATCTTGGATCTTCATGAAAATGTTTCCATTGATGTGTTTTATCTTTAGGAAACTTTTTCATGACCTTTGTTGATCATTTGGATGGTTTCTCGATTTGACCTCATTTGGATCCCTAATTTATCTTTGGAACTCATTCGTTGAATTCATATACTATTTGGTAAGATTTTCAAATGAAAGCAAATCAACTTTATACCAAATAGCATTCTCTTGCTCTTGCATGATGTGTTCTTAAATGAAATGCATTTCAAATAATATTTGTTTTAGACCATGAAAGGAGTTCATGATTCATTATTTGTATTGATCTTTGATGAACTCTCCTTTTCAAATAGATCATATTCATATCTTGCATATTTTTCATGACAAAACTTGGATGACACATTTAGGGGGAGTAACTTCAAAGTCATTGAAGCCTTGTATACCCTAATTGTGGACTTATATCACATTTTGCAAACATTTCGGTAATAAGAGTCATTTTCGAGCAAAAAGGTAAAAATAGCTCAAAACTTTCAAAATATTCAAAATTACTTCAAAACCTTCATAAATATGCTTCAAATATAGTTTCAAAGGTTTTGAAAGTGAAACAAAAGAGTTTCGAGCTAAAATGCAAAATTTTGACAAAATTGAAGTCTTCGGGATCTTGTTTTGGCCCAAAACTGTTCATTTTCATAAAACAAGATAGGTTGAGATTTGATAAAAACTTTCTACATGAAACATTTAGAACTCACTCACCCGAAGATAGTTCATGTTGAACTTATTCTCAACAGACCTATGGTTTTCAAATTATTTCATATCCTAGGTCGCTCAAAAACGGCTATCGACCCAAAAGTACCAAAATTGTGCATTTTTGTGATTTGAGCTATATGGACCGGACCTTGTCGAGGGAAATCTCCGCGGGACTAAGTCCAGGTAAGTTGCATCACGATTGCCCGGTGACGTGGCCGCCGGTGCCCTCCCGGGCGCCGCCATTTGGCTCCCGGGATGTGGCCTTCGGTGTCGTCCCGGGCGCCACCTTTTGGCCCCCGGGACGTGGCCGCCGGTGCCCTCCCGGGCGCCGCCATTTGCCCTGGGACGTGGCCTCCGGCCCCTCCCCGGACGCCGCCTTTTGGCCCCGGGGACGTGGCCCCCGGTACCCTCCCGGGCGCCGCCATTTGGCTCCCGGGACGTGGCCTCCGGCGTCGTCCCGGTCACCGCCATTTGCCCGGGGACGTGGCCTCCGGCTCCTCCCCGGGCGCCGCCATTTGGCTCCCGGGACGTGGCCTTCGGTGCTGTCCCGGGCGCCGCCATTTGCCCGGGGACGTGGCCTCCGGCCCCTCCCGGGGCGCCTCCTTTTGGCCCCGAGGACGTGGCCCCCGGTGCCCTCCCGGGCGCCGCCATTTGGCTCCCGGGACGTGGCCTCCGGCGTCGTCCCGGTCGCCGCCATTTGCCCGGGGACGTGGCCGCCGGCTCCGCCCCGGGCGCCGCCATTTGGCTCCCGGGACGTGGCCTCTGGTGCCGTCCCGGGCGCCGCCATTTGCTCGGGGACGTGGCCGCCGGCTCCGCCCCGGGCGCCGCCATTTGCTCCCGGGACGTGGCCTCCGGTGCAGTCCAGGGCGCCGCCATTTGCCCGGGGACGTGGCCTCCGGCCCCTCCCCGGGCGCCGCCTTTTGGCCCCCGGGACATGACCTCCGGCGCCGTCCCGGGCCTCATCGCCCTCCTAAAGGTAAAATCGCGAATTGTTTGTCACGTGCAGGTCACGCGAGGAGTGCCTCGGGAATTAGCGACCACCTGTCAAGCATCCAAGGCGTTTGACCGGGAGAAGGACGGTCCTACCCTTCCATCCGACGGTGGCCTCCGGGGTAATTTAGGTTTTTTGCTTCTTTTTGGGTCTATAAATAGCCCTTGTACCCCTCTGTTGTAAGGGATCGGTTCTCTTTTATTGGAATAGCTAAACTCACAGACGTGCTCCGGAAGCCTCTCCCCCGGAGAGAGCCTCCCCAGCCGACTCCGGTCGGGAGCGCGTCGACAGGACTAGGGTCCCCACCGGGACCCGAACCTGTATAAACCCGTGTGTCATTTCTTGTGCTTGTCCGGCGGGGGAGGACCGGTCATCCGGTCAACCCGCGCCGCGTAATCTTTGCTAGGATCATTCACAAAACCTGCTGGGGTATTCGCAATACCACGATAGACCTTCTCCCATGTCTTGGTTTGGAATAGTATTTCAAACTCATCTAAGTCCAAATATTCTGAAAAATCCGAGTTTCATTGAGAATTGAAGATTTTCGAGAAAACCACTTTTGTTTTACCTATTTTACTCCAAATCATTTTTGAAAAATCAAATTCAAGATCTTTTTCAAATAAATTTCTTTCAATTGGTATTCAACTAAGTTTCTATCATGGTATTCAAATCTATTATGGAACTTGAATCAATTTCTTGAAGCAAAATTGCAAAAATCTCTAATTTCAGAAGTTTCAGTAGTTTTTACTGAACTGTCCGGACATTGTCCACCCAGAGCCGGACTCTGTCCGCCCATTTTGGACTTTGTCCGGTCCTAGTAGACTTTGTCCACCCTGTGTGCAAAAGGGATGGTTGTTTATCTTTTCAGCTGATTCTTGTCCCCCCTGTTTTGTGAGATTCTTACTTCCTCTTCTTCTCATATTTTACAAATTGTTCATGATTAATTTATTGATATTTGGAATATGTTTGAATATGCTTTTTGGTTATAAAAATATGTATATCTTCATGATTTTGGAGCATGATTCGTATGAATTTGAAATTTGAGTTTCTTTTGAAAATTTGAATATTTCAAGAGGTCATATGTCCTTCTCTTAACTTTGTGACCCAAACATATTTCGACAAACCTCCTTTTGGCATATATCTCATTTGTATGTGTTTTTATCTTAAATGCCAAAATGAGTGAAAAAATTTGAGGATTTAAATTCTTGTTTCCAATTGAGGTGGTTCAAAAGCCTGAAAATTTTTCGTATTTCGAATGATTTTCAAAATGAGAAGTTTGACATAATCATCATCAAACTTTCAATCAAGACATTATACTCTTGTGAGTTAAACATGTTGATGACATTATTATCAGTTTTCACTAATAAATCCCTCTATCAAGAATTTGTTTTTGAGATGATGTTAAGGGAAATTGAGATGCAAACGATCGGAGAGCTAAGTCACTTCCATGCATGACAAAACAAGCAACTCAAGAACGAAATGTTCAAGAGTGAATTCAAGCATGTGAAGCAATCGCTTAAAAGCCTCGAGATGCAAGATGATGAAGCTATTACAACTTTCAAGGCTACAAACGAACATCTCGACATGGACGAACACAAACAAGCGGTCAATTCTAAACCCTATCAATCATTGATTGGTAGTTTCGCTTTATTTTACCGCATTTAGACTTATCATCATATTTAGTGATTGCATATATGCTGAATTCTAATTATTTCCTAAAGAATGTTATATGATTTCCATAAAATGCATTCTTAGGTAATTGAAATGCAATCCTAGATAGATCTTTGATATCCAAAGAGTACAAATATTGAATTTAGTGGATTCGGATTACTTAAATGGTAAAGATCAAATCAAAAGCACATCTGATGGCTATTATGCTTAAATTCTTATGGATGAAACATTAGATTGTCAAATTGCTTTCGAATAGATGCCACTCTTATGGAATATTGAACATGTCGTAAAAATGATGAGTAAGTTGTTTCAAAACTCTTGATTAGAATATATTGATATGCGACATAATTGTATAAGAGACCTTGTGGCCTAAAGAGGATATTGAGATTAATCAAGATATGGCACATATGCATCTAGCGAATATGTTCACATCAAATTAGATGCATCTAGTTTTTGAATGACTAGAAGTGGATTAAATGTCATCGATACATTTTTTATGTGTTGATTGTTTTCATATCTTCTCCATATTTTGAATGTGACTTTCAAAATCCCTTGAAACAAACCTTCTTAAAATCATGCTTTTGCATAAAAACCATCTCATATAAAATCTCATGCCCTAGAAAATATTGTTTCTCAAAATTTAAGTTCTCAACCCTTCCTTTTTGTGCTTGATGACAAAGGGGGAGAGATAGTATTTGAGAGAGAATGTTTCAGAGATAAGCTTTAAAGAAAGCTTTAGGGGAAGAGTTAAGCTTTAGAGAAAGCTTTAGGGGAAGAGATTTTGAGAGAGTTTGGGGGAATTAGAGTCAGTTGAGTTAATTGACAAAGGGGGAGAGATAGATATCAAATTGGTACAATTGGTATTTGATAGATTTGATATTGATATCTGAGAAAGATGATAGAAGAAAAGTGAGATTGATAATGATATTTGGGGAGAGATATTATTTGATATCATTATTTGGGAGAGATATTTGAGTTAGAGAAAATTGAGATAGTTGATATTTTGGAAGATGACTTGATTGAACTTGTGCTCAATTGTCATTTATATCTCTCAACTCATATAATTAGATATTGTGTTCAGTTCCGATATACTATTGCATATATTGAGGGGGAGCTGAATAATCTGTTTTGGATTTATTAAGATTATAAAAGGTGTTGTCATCAATCAGCAAAAAGGGGGAGATTGTTGGATCTAGGTAGATCTAAGTATCTAGGTTTTGATGATTAATGACGATTGGATAAATTTATGATGATCAAATTTAATCTAGAAAATGTCAGTTTTGTTGATCAAATGACAACTTAGATAAATCCTGATTTAGCACAAGTGAATTGAATTGATTATTGGTAAACCCTGAATTGGATGTTTCCTCGGTTGCGGGTTTGATATTGATGCATATGTAGAGGATGAGCTCGGTGGTTGCATCAAGCTTGTGCAAATTGGTTAATCGAGATGTGATATGTTAAATCCTGAGGTTGATGACTGCAGTTATGGATTTGATATCGATACATATGTTGAGGAAGAGCTCATCACTTTGGTCATTTGATTTGATTGACCTCATGTCATGTGTAGTATAGATCGTGTGCGTATGTCTTTATCATCTACGATCTATATGAGTGTATTTCATCTTATACTTATTTGCTTGTTGTTGAATAGAGTTTTGTCATTTCACTGGAAGAGAAACTGTTGAGATAACTCCTGTGTGGAGCAGTTTCTCTAGTGGTGATTAATGACGATCTATATATGAGACTAATGGTGTGCATTGAGTGTACGTGTTGTAGTCTCAGTTTGATTGCAGGATAAAAGCGGGCAATTGCATGAAGAGGATGAAGTTGATATGAGACATCTCGAGCGAGGTTAAGCTTAGCGAGGTCGAGCTTTGCGAAGACGAGCGTCGGGCGGTCGAGCTTCACGAGGTCTAGCTTAGCGAGGTCGAGCTTTGCGAGGACAAGTGTCGAGCGGTCGAGCTTCGTGATGTCAAGCTTAGCGAGGTCATGTTTTGCGAGGACAAGAGTCGAGCGGTCGAGCTTCATGAGGTCGAACTTGACCTAAGGTAAAATCCAAGATTAAGGATTGTTTTATTAGGATTTTACCGGTCTCGGTGTTTGGAGGCCGACCGGGTTGATAGGATTCTTTTTACTAGTTTGACCGTACTATTAAGAGGGGTCGGAAACTAGTAGCTTGAATCTATCTAGTACGGAAGCTCAAATGCATTCATATCATCTTGCACTAGTGTCTTCTTTGTTCTTCCATTGTTAGAGAGTCTAAGTATAGTTTGTGTGCAGTAGAGAAAATGTTTTGAAAACTGCACTTAGCCGTGATCGGCAGCTATTTACTCCGGTTTATTCTCTAGAGCTGGTCGTGGTTGTATTTGCACATTCTAATCGTATCCGTGCGTGATACGTGGCCGTGGTCATGTCGCTGGTTTGGCGGCCTTCCGTTTAGGGTTTGGGCGTGGTTGTAGGAGTTTGAGCTGGTCGTACCAGTCTTCGGCTCGCTTGCGTACGCTCGACCAAACCCACTCGACCATCTATTTTCGATCAGATATTCGACATGTATGGTCATGGTCTTCGCTGAGTATCAGCTGAGATATCCGCGAGAAAACAACAAATCCGTATGTGCAAATACCCTAAATTGCATTTGAGATGATTATAGGTGTGCAGTGGCCGGACATTGTCCGGGCATGGCTGGACATTGTCTGGCCTGTACAATTTTTTTCAGCCTTTTGCAAAATGAAATTGGAGATGTTTGCATCCGTCCGGGGAGGCCGGACAATGTCCGGCCTGTACAAATTTTTTGAGCCGAGAAATGAAACAGAGACAAATGCAACCGTCCGGAGCTTTTCTCTGTCATGGCCGGACATTGTCCGGCCATGGCCGGACAATGTTCGGCCTTTACAGAAAAAGCTCCCAACGGTCACTGACACGTTGCAACGGCTGTTTTCGTTGAACTGACTAGACAAGTCTGAAGTGGCCAGACAATGTCCGGCCTGAACAAATCTGGTTCAGTTTGTTGCAAACTGCTAGTTTTTCTTTGAGGCTATAAATACTTCATATTTGGCTTCATTTTTGGGTGCTCAAAGAGTTCATTCTTTAGCTGAAAACCTAGCCAATTGAGTTGCATATGTGTTATTGCATTTAGAGGCTAGAATTGAGCCCAAATCTTGAGTAGATTTGAGAGAGAGCTTGAGTAGATTTGGAGAAGGAGCAACCCTAATGAGATATCCTTCATGGATATAGAAGCAAGGCTCCGAGTGAGCGTTTCAACAAGGAGTAGGGGAGACCGGGCGAGTTTCCTAGACCTCGGTAAAAATATTGTGTCAATTGCATATTTATCATTTGTGTTACATTCATCTTGACGCAATTGCCATATTTACTTTTGTTGTATGATTTGTTGAATAACTTTTATGGTTGAATGCAACTAGTGGATTAAATTGTTTTAAGCCTCATTGTATAATCTAGCTTAAACAATTATCTTGTTGAAATTGCTTAGTGGGGAAGAAAATTTAAAAGCCTCCTAATCACCTCCCCTCTAGTCGGCATCCTCGATCTTACAATAAGCTCTCCAACCTCGAAGACCAGGAGTTGAAACATACTTGGAATGTGGCCTTGCTCCGCAAGTTCTACATTTAGCCTTTGGGCTTACTCCCTCCCCCGTCGCGAACTCTGCAGGGGGAGACGCTGTATTCACTATTCCCTCCCCGCCGCGGTTTCGTGGGGGGAGGCGTTGTATTTCGATTTCCATCAATACAAATGGCTTTTTTGTTCGATTGTGGAATTTTTGCTGATTCTTAACTTTCCGTCTTCAAGGCGATGCCCTCCGCGAGGATGCCCTCCCTGTTAGGATGTAGGCTACCACAGCCTAAAAGCCCCTACGACGGGAGCCCCGCTCCCGTAGGGCGGCTTACAATAACCCCTCGTGGACTGAGGGGGTAAGAGGCAACCCAGTTCTCATGAACTGTAGTAGCGAGTCACTTTCAGAGACTAGTCCCCCCTCAAATACTCTACACCTGCTACCTAGTCATGGAACCCTCCTCCAGGAGTGGCTTTATCCCCCTATGGGCCACCGGCTCATCCTCTTCCGGGAGTGTCTCCCCCTCTGTGGGTCTTGTTCTCGATTATCCTCGAAAATTTTCGACCAGGAATTTTCGACCGGCTCCCCGTTCCCACGGCGATCGGGGGAAATCCTTACCAGTCTTCGGAAAATTTCTACCGGGAATTTTCGACCGGCTCCCCGTTCTCACGGCAACCGGGGGAAATCCTTACCAGTCTTCAAAAAATTTCTACTGGGAATTTTCGATTGGTTCCCCGTTCCCACGGCGACTGGGGGAAATTCTTACCGGTCTTTGGAAATTTTCGATCGGCTCCCCATTCCCACGGCGATCGGGGGAAATTCTTACCGGTCTTTGGAAAATTTTGACTGGGAATTTTCGACAGGATCCCCGTTCTCACGGCGATCGGGGGAAATTCTTACCGGTCTTCAAAATATTTCCACCGGGAATTTTCGACCTGCTCCCCGTTCCCACGGCGATCGGGGGAAATTCTTATTGGTCTTTGGAAAATTTCGACTGGGAATTGTCGACCAGCTCCCTGGAATTTTTCGACCGAGAATCTTGACCGGGGAATTCTCGACCAGCTCCCTAGAAATTTTTCGGTCGGAAGAATTCGTGGTCGCACTTCGGAACAAATTCGACCGGGGGTTGTGTAACCCCAGTAGCTATTGACGTCCGGGCCTGTTCGTTCCTTACCCACAACATGCGGAACCTACTTACATCCCGCTATGGGGAGGGGGGGATAGCCCGGGCTCGGACAGGAGACAATAACAAAAGAATTTCGAAGTGTCAGAATTTTGAGGACACCGACCGGGGGACAACCCCCCCGGTGGGCTAGTGTCCATGGGACGGCAATACCCGGACACATATAAGATACAACCCGGGGAGTTAACGCTCCCACAAGGAACTTCTCTGGAGGACAACCCTCTCTGGTGGGCAGCTCTGCCTAGTAATCCCATAGGCCTTCCTTGAGCACCCAGAAAATATCCTTGTACAGGCACCTGACCCTCCGTTGGGCACTCCGGAGAAGTTCCTCCAGTCAATACTCGTAGCCGGCCGGAGGGCGTATTTGAAGCGGTGGGACCCTCCGGGACCCAAGCTTCGGAGGAGATAGCTCAGTGCGGAAATTGTCAAAATTGTCCAAGTGCCACTCCGGGAGCCATCGCAGCCGAAACGGCTCCCGGGGAGTGCTCTCTGGCACTCTTTCAGAAGGAGGCTCAGCGGCTGGACAATTGGCGTGTCCGCCAGTAGCAAGGCTCAACAGGTTTAGAGCTGCTTGGGCCTCCCCTAGGCTACGCCACTCGGGGCTCAGAAACTCCTCCTCGGGAGTAAACTCTCGGGCCATCGGGGAGCCCCGGGGACGCACCACCCGGGGTTCCAGAACTCCCTCTTGGGAGTGGGCCCCTGGGACTCCTTCTTACAATGAGAGAAGACTCAGCAAAAACAATCTTTTCATTTCATCAAGTGAAAGGATTTACAAAGTTTTCGGGGGCTTCCTCTAAGAAGCTACCGGGAACAAAAAACCTACAAAGCAAAAAGCCTAACTAAAAGGCCGGGGGGGGGGGGGCTCATACTTGCCCATTCTTGTCCCCCCGGGGGAACCTCCGCTGCTGTCGGCGCCGTCGCCGGGGGCGTTATGTCTGGGTCCATCGTTCCGGAGACCTGGTCAAAGAGAACCCCGGCCAACTCCTCGAGCCCCTATCACCGGGCTTTGAAGTAGCCGGGGAAGGTCCGGGGAAGCAGCTCCCCGATGACCCGGGCGCCTGGTCCACAGTGCTCCATGAGAGTGGCCGCGACAGCGATTGCCGGGACGGCGAGGCCTTGGGCCCGGACGTCAGTGGCCACCGGGATCAAAGAGACCTGCGTATCATGGAAATATGCAGCCTCTTGGACCGACGATGGTACCGGGTCGGGGTTGCTCCCCGATCCAAGCTCGACCCCGAGCACCTTGAGGGCCGAGCGGATCATCCTCCCGCCGACGGTCACCACGGTGGCGCCCGAGGCCTCCGCCTCCCAAAGAGCTTGCCTTTTCGAGCGCAGCTCCCTCCGGAGCCAGGAGGCGACGTCTTCGACGCGGCAAGCCGCGCCCGGGTCGCCTCTAGCTCCCCGAGTTCCCGGTCCTTCTCGGACCAGTCGGCCAGCACGGCCTCCTTGACCGCCGCCAAGTCCCCGAGCGCTTTCTCCTTGTCGAAGCGCTCGGAGGCTAGGGCCTCGGTCTCCCAGAGGCGGTCCGACACCCGGGCCTAGAACTCCCGGACTACCTTGACGGCCCGAAGCAAAGAAAAGATTAGGCAATCTACAAAAACCAAGTGAAGAGCCCACACGGCCGGAACTTACCCAGAGTCCAGAGGAGAGGAGCTCCCCGTAGTCTCCCCCCGGCGTGTCCCGAGGAGACCCCCGACGGAAGAGTTCACCGCCCATCGCGTCGATGTCCTCCGAGCTCCCGCTGTTGGAGGAGTTGGACGACAGGTCCATCACGGGGCCCGGGATCCCGGGGCTGATGAAGAGCCCCTTGGCCTTCCCTGATGGGAGGGGCGCTGAGACCTCCGGGGGAGGGGCCTCCGGGGCGGTGAAGGACGCCATCGGGAGGGCCCCCCCTGGGGTCTTGAACCGGACAGAAACCACCCCGCGCGGTGGCTGCGGGCGGGTCTCCAGAGGTGTGAGCGGGGGAGAAGGGCTCGGAGTGTACATCTTCGAGTCCGACCCCTGTCCTTCCCCGGCCATCACTCGCCCAGGACGGCCGGTGCCCGGGGAGATGGGGCGGGGTGGTGACGAAGCTGGGCCGCCAGTAGGCCTGAGATGTCCTGCCTCGGGGGACGTCACCGCTAGAGGCACTGGAGGCATTGTCGAGGAAGTGGCCGGTGCCCTCGCCTGTGTCTTCTTGGGCGTCTTCGCAGACACCTTCGCCGGCACCTCCATCGGCGTCTTTGCCAGAGTCTTCGCCGGTGTCTTCACCGGTGTCTTGGTGGGAGTCCTCGCCGGAGAGCTCGGGGCCAGCGCCCTCCGATTGCCTCCTTCCCCCTCTTGTGCGAGCTAGGGGTGGGAAGGGGCACTCGGGTGGGGAGCTGAAGCCCGAAGGCCTCTGCTACGAGATTCCGAGGAGGACCCTCCCCGATGACACACATGATCCGCTCGTGCTTGTCGTTGTAATATCTTCTGAGGAGGAGGACCGCCACCTCCCAGGAGCGGTCGTAGGACAGGACTACAAAAGAAAAGCAAGAAGTTAGCCGAGTTCCTCCCTTCAGGGACTAAGTGATAAGTCTTAATTTGGTAGAATTTTACCCTAGGCTTAGTATTGAAAATGTGCAAAAATGATGCTTAAAATTCCTTTGATACGTCATTTTATGTGACTTTTTGTAACATTTTTACAATCTGCTTTCACGAGTGTGTTCGTCATGTTTTAGGGAACAAACTACCAAATTTGGAGTTATTTCGACATTGTTTGGATACAAAACGAAGTGGAGAAAGAAGATGCTGAAAATCTGGAAAAAAAAGCAATCCGACCCGAAATTAGACCTGAATCCGACCCGAAACTCGATTTCTGAATCCAAAACAGACCCGTTAGTCGGTTTAAAGTCCGAATCTGAGATAATTTCCTTTCTAAATAAGTCTTGAGTTGTAATTGGTTAATTCGAAGACTTATGTACTATAAATAGAGAAGCTTTTGGCTCAATTAGACATGCTTTTTTCATATTAGCCATTAGGGTTTAGTTTAGTTTAGTAGAGCCCCCTTCTCTATTTTATTGCTTTTGTAAGCCGGCAAGGACGGTAACTTCAATTCTCAAGCAATCAAGTAAGTTTTTATTTATTTCTTATTATTATTTCTGCATTCTTATGGCTTTTTACGAGTAGATCCCTTCTAGGGTTAGGGATGACCTAATCTAGAAGGCGTGATTCTTCCTTGGTTTTGATCTCAAGTTTTGGAGTTATTTTCTAATGTTTTCGTCCTCTAAACCCTAAATTCTCGTTTCGGCAACAGACGTAATAGTTGAGCCTTAGCTAGAATTTAGGGGAGTTCTTGAGTCCTTAGCGCTTTGACACTTGACCCTGAATAGGAGAGAGGCTCTCGCCAAACGTGACAGTGCAAGCGATCCTCTGACTGTTGACCTAGCGCCCCGAACTGGAAACTTAATTTGTCTTGGAAAACAATGGAAATTAATTCACAAACCTTGGACCTTGGATAGAATTAGGACAAATGGTTATGGAATTCCTGAAACCCTAGGTTTTAATTCCTGCTTTATAAATCCAAATTTCATACTTGCAATTTACTGCTTTAAAACCCTAGATTGATAGCTTTAGTAGTAGAATTAGTTATAGAAAAACAACCCACAACTCGTTTGCACTTAATCAATGATCCATTAAGCTAGAAAGACGAATACACTTGTTCCTCGTGGAATTCGACCCTCAAGTGCTCAACGTTCAACCATCCACCTACGGTATTACAAAATCACACCGTTTTAGGTAAGATCAAGTTTTTGGCGCCGTTGCCGGGGAACAACGGTAATTCATCCTTTTAGATTAATTTTCACTTACATAAGTCAATCTCACTCCTCAATCTTACTTCTATTTTTCTTTTGCCTTTTCTTTTCTTTGCACCACTAACCTTTCAAGGACAATAGTGCAAAGCTGGATAGCTCAGACGAACCTATCAAAACCGCACGCCAACTTCGGTACGAGGCAAGACTGGTAAGATCGGATGTAAGTGTAATGTCACAATTAGCTGAGCAGGTAGCACTCTTGACCGATAAATTATCAATTCTTGGATCTTTTGCTACTTCATCTATTAATGCAATTGCACCTATATGTGAACTGTGTGGCACACAAGGCCACTATGGCCATGAATGCCAATTTAACCCATCTATGGAGCAGGCAAACACTTTTCAGGGTATGCAACAACGGCAAGGTAATACTTTTCCTAATACGTATAACTTTGGATGGCGAAACAATCAAAATTTTGCATGGTCAGGACAAAATCAGCAACCTCAATACCAACAACCAAATTTTAGACAGCAGCAAATACATCAACAAAATCCCCAATATCAAGCTCAAAGGCCACCATTTCAACCACAAAATCAGCAACCTTATTGACCTCCAAACCAATGACAACCTGAGCAATCGAACATGGAGCGCATGCTACAAAACTTTCTAGCAAATCAAGAGAAAGAGAAGACGTCCATGAACCAAAAGATTGACTCCATATCGACTCACGTCCACATGCTCGAGACTCAAATCGCACAATTGGTGAATCCTGCACCGAAAAACGATTACCCTCTTCCTTCTCAACCTATTAATCCTCGCAATTCTGAGCATATTAATTCCATAGTTTGTTCTAACTCTCTTGTTTCTAATGCAGTGATCTTAAGGAGTGGAACAAAGGTATCGGAACGAACACCACCAACCGAACCTGCGCCAGCAAGAGAAATTGAAGAAGTACCATCACAGCCGGCGAAGGATGATGATAAGGTCACCGAACCACAAGAAAAGGAAAGTGGAGAAAATCAGGTAACACATATTTATAATCCAACTCTACCTTTCCCAGGAAGGTACGTAAAAGCAAAACTCGATAAGCAATTTGAAAAATTTGTTGAGATCTTGAAAAAGCTTAATGTGACTGTGCCTTTCACTGATTTAGTAACTCAAATGCCTTCTTATGGAAAATTCTTGAAAGATATACTTACTAAAAAGAGGGATTTGAGTGAATTTCAAATTGTTGCTTTAACCGAAAATTGTAGTGCTTTAATTCAGAACAGGATGCCGGCAAACCTAAGGGATCAAGGGTGCTTCTCCATCCCTTGTAACATAGGTACGGTACATATCAATCGAGCTCTTTGTGACCTTGGCGCAAGCGTTAGTGTGATGCCTCTTACCATCGCACAACGTTTGAGCATGGGTGAGATTAAGCCTACATTAATGGTTCTCCAACTTGACGATCGTTCGGTAAAGCATCCCAAAGGAATCCTGAAAGATGTGCCTCTTCAAGTCGGTAAATTTTATCTTCCGGTTGATTTTGTCGTTCTTGATATGGATGAAGATGTTGCTATACCTATTATATTGGGACGACCCATGCTCCGGACAGCAGGTGCCCTCATTGATGTTCGTGAGGGACGAATTACTTTTCGCATAGGGGAGGAGAAAATTTTATTTAAAATGTCTAAACTTGTTGACTGCCCTATGTATGAAGAGAAAATTTGCAGTGTCGATGCTCTAGAAGAAGTCTTGGAAGAGGAGTCATCACTTCGACTCACTTCTGGAGAAGGAACAGATGAACTATTCAAAAATGAAAAAATGGACAGCAGCGAAGAAAATGAACAAAACAAAGACGAACCAACAAAAGAACCATCCAAAGAGGACATCTCGGATGCCAACGTCACATGTAAGGAAAAGGTAAGTAAACCTATGTAACACCCTGGGTTTGGGGTGAAAATTCTTTTCTTAAAAAGTCATGCATGCATATGTCTCTTCTAGATCAGCCAAATCAGCCCAGACCCATCCTATTCTAAGCCCTAAAATCTCAGAATTTTCCCTATGAGTGCAAATCAAGATCTGACTTTTCAAATTTGACCTACTACTTATCCTGAGTAGAAAAGCCTTCAGAAGCCAAATTCAATTCCATCTCTAACTCCCAATTTATCAACTCCTTTCTATTTTTGAAAACGGAAATATATTATATTACCCCAAATACCCTAAGTTTCAGAAAGTCAGATTTAATCAAAATCTTGGCCAAGTTCAGACCAAATTATATCATGATTATGATAAAGGGTATGCCAATACCTTAATCCAAAAAGTTGACAGCCAGATTCTATCATCTAGACCCTTATCAGAAATCAGTCCAAGGAGTATCACAGATCAGTCCTTTTTCCAGATTTTCCAGAAGCCTGAAAAGGCTAAATGTTGCAAATCAACTCCAAATCCAAATCTAATTCAGGGAACACCTCCCAAATGCTATTCAACACAAAATCTTCTTATATGAGTATCTCAAAATCAAATCCTAAATCCCAAAATTTCAGTATTTGACAAAATCCAGATTTCAGATACCCTAATTTACCCTATTATCAATTTCACTCAAAAACCATTCAAATGTTTCAAATTTCATCTTCTATCTATGCCAAATTATCTGTTGAATTAAGTTTTCCAAATCAGCAAAATCAAATTCAACCCTAATCATCCAAATCTCCAGATTTACAAATCAGCCCAAAGCCAAGAATCAAAAATTGCAAATCAGTCCAGATTCGACTAGAGCAGCAATTGTGTTTTCGACCGCAGCCTCGCCATGCTTGTGCGCCGTGTTCGCTCGCTGCCAGCCAAGCCTCGTTTGCGCCTGTGCCCGTGCGTGCCTGTGTTTGCATGTGCACACGTGTTCGCGCCTACGCCGTCGCCATGGTAGCTCCAGCAACCAGCAACCGTGCATGCGCGCACCCAGCAGCAACCACGCCCAGCAGCAGCAGCCCTTTTGTCAGAGGCTTCGCACCACGTCGCCTTGCGGTGCCAGCCATTGTCGCCACCGCTTGAACCGACCAGCGCCAAGTCTCGATGAACCAACCTTTTGAGCAGTTGCAGAGCGGTTGTCATTGTCGCCGCTGTTGCTTCTGCGCCTAGCCAATTCCGTCCCCGACGCTAATTCCCTTGCTTTCCCCCTCCTTGCAAGCTTCGCCTCTGGCCTATTTAAGCACCCCAGCACCCTGTATCATTCCTACTTCACCAGAATTTGACTAAGTCCCAAATTTCTTCGCCTTCGTCTTCTTCTCCGGTGAGCTCAGCACGGAGGCTCACGGTGCCAGCTTCAACCACTGCACCATTTTCCAAATTAACACCACCAGTGAGTGTCTGCCCTCTCCCTTATCGAGCTGTAGCATTGAATTGACTTCCTTTGCATTACGTCGCCGGCAATCACCAGAATCCTCTAATTCCCTGTCCCAGCAATGCCTTCTAAATTAGCCCGAATTTGCTTTCATGATAATAGAACAAAATGATCAGGGAGTTGAGTTTAGCAAGCCTGTAAGCTAAGAATCCACAATCTAGCTCGAATCAAAGCTTTTCCCAATTTTGAACTCCACCAGTAATCGGCTCACGTCGCCAGACCACGCCAGCGATCCTCCAGCCAAATTGACCATGCCAGTAGCTTTCTTACACCTCCCTTCCACTCTCACAGCAAGGAATCGACCTCTCAACCTTTGTAGCAAAAATGCCCAATTTCAGTGTCGTCTTCTCTGGCACCGTTCACCGGAATCTGTTTTTGGCCGCCACCGTCGAAGCCACCTTGTCTAGTATCTTTGCCTTTATCTCCTGAGCACTTTTCTCTTCTAGCCCGACCTCTGAAACTGCCCAAATCACAAGATATAACTATGCCAAAGTTTCTGTCCAGTGCTATTGTCTTGCCGTGTCGCCACCGTCTTTTCTCACCGCCGTTCGTCGCCGTCCGACCGTCTTAGTTCTTGAAACCACCACCATTGTGTTCCTATCATCTTTGCCTACCTCCTAGACATAATTGGCGAAGCCAACAAGCCCTAAATCGATAAAAGCATCAAAGCCCTAGTTTTTGACAGTACCAGGACACCTAGTTCACTATGTCCAGGGACCCTTTTACAAATCTTTGAACTCCTAGACCTTTCTGTGAAAACCCACTTTGTCAAATAGCTGCCTTATGTCCTCGTGCACCTAGTGCCTTTATCCAAACCTGTTTTGTCCACTGAAAATCCTCAGAACCATGCCATTGCCATTCTTTGACAATGTCAGCCCTTGTCAGTCGATGCCAGCCAGTGGCATTGGGCCTGTTCAACCACTTCTGGTTGTGCAAATCAAAAACCACTTTGTCCATTGAATTTGTAGAGTTATGATCTACATTTCCTTCAACTGCCACACTTTGCGATAAGCTCTCTAGCTTTCCTTAAAGCTATGTCAGAGCCTTGAACCAAATGTTGATCTGTCAACATTCGCCATTTTTGAGCAAACCAGCCGTGAACTCAATGTCAATATTGGTGCCTTGAAACTCTAGTACCCTCTAGTACTCAATCTTAGCCCAGATTCCTTGAAACCCTAGAATCTCGACTCAGTTCAGCTTGCAATCCCAATCATCTTCAGTATCGTTCAGTTATTCTCCTAAGCCTATCTGCATATAGATCATAAAACATTTTAATATAGATAGTAATCACTGTGTGTTTGTTTGTCGCCGAGCCGATCCAGAAGCATAGTTCGAGGACTTCACTGTTGACCGGACATTAACTGCTGATTTTTACGATGCGGAAGGCAAGTCATATTCTTGAACATCTTGAACCTATATTTGAAACGTTGCTATAATATAACCTTGAATATAAGTAGTATTTGCATGTGAAAGAATGATTGAGTTATGATATGAAATGGAAGTATTAGGCTGGATGCTTGTGAAATGTGAGATAATCAATTAGTGAGCCATGAACTAATATATATGTATATATTTATATTCATGAAATAAAATCTCTAGCCATGACCAAGCTTTTGGAATGGAATGGTGGTACTTGCACTGGATGTGCATGGGTTGGGGTATGATCTGGTCACTGGAATATAAAGACTAGAACCTTGTGTTGTGCGTCTAGTGGCATGAAAAACGTGCTAACCACAAGCCTAGTATGGGATAGGCTTGAACAAGTAAGTATGTGGATCACACATGAAACCCCTGCATGAGATGGGAAGCGATGCACGATTTAACACAGAGTGCGGCTCCTACACATATCACTGGATGTGATTGCACGCTGACCCAGTAATGGGAAGAGGCATTCGGGGTGGGGGTTTGGATACAACCCACCACAACTGTGGTTTGCGTGAAAACCACAGGGTCAGGGGTGAATTGTGAGTGAAACATAACAAAAGTTCTTGTTATCTCCACCTTGCCACTCATGGTATGCAGTGAGGAAGGGTCTAATTATTTTGATAGGATGGGCATGAAAGTGGCATATCTTGCGGGTAAATTGGTACCTCTCTGTAGAGTTAAAAACGCATTCGAATATTCCGAGCTCCCGGGATTATAGGAGTCTGCTACGGTGGATTAAATCCATGGGGTGTGGCACAAGTATGTTTTTTAAAGAAAATTTGATAAGTCAAGATTACCCAAATGACATGTGTTGTCATGATAAGGGGTGCTGCTGTGGGCTGTTGTGTGTCAACATGTCGCGGTAGTGCTATAATTAGTGAACATGAATAGCAATGCTATGCTATGAAGATACTACCATGAGATGAGATGAGATGAGATGTGATATAAAAGAAAAGACTATTTTACAACCATCCACACTTCTTTACTAGCATAGGTTCATATCATCCCTACTATATGTATCTACTCTTACCTATGATTTGCTGAGTACATAAATACTGACCCTTGCAACCTACAATCCAATAGATGGAGTGTTCCATGATCGAGATGAAGGCGTGGAGAATTTCTTGGATCCAGAAGGAGATCCAGTTCCGCCAGAGCTCTGATGTGTGTTGTTCTGCCGTCAACTTCTCGCTGTGGGAGGGTCACCTATCTTCTGCTGTGTAGTTGTTTTTATTTTTCTTTAGCTAGACCATGTATGTCGCGAAGGCATTGTAATCTCCTTACGTTGTATTAAGGCCAGCATGCCACACTGCTTAAATATTTTGTAAGTTACTTTGCTGTGATATAAATATACTCCTATGCTTGACTTATCCTGGGAAGTCAATGGTATGCATGTATGGGACCAGCTGCAGCGAGCTGGGTCTCCACGGGAGTAGTCGTAGTCCCCAGGTCGGGGCGCGACAACCTACACTCAAAACTCTTCCTTCCTCGCTGAAATATATGTTTTTGGATGATGATGAGATGCAACCTGTCATTGTTAATGCAAACTTGACCAATTCGCAACTAGAAAAATTGATTTGTTTACTTCATGTGCATCGCAATGCTCTTGGTTATTCTATAGATGATCTCAAAGGGATTAGCCCTAAAATTTGCATGCATAGGTTCTCTCTAGTTGATGATGTTGACAATTTGGACTCGGGGTCCTTGGTCGATCTTATTGCAAATTTGTGAGTTGAGGGACCTTTCATGGTGCTCCTCTGGGAAGGTAGGATGAGTAATATCTGTACGGGCACAAGAGAATTTAGACAGGTTCGGGCCCTCGATGGTGGGAGTAATAGCCCTACGTCCTATTATGGTTTCACTATATGAGAAAAGTGTTTACAAGGGGGAGGAAGAGATGATTGTCGACGATTCGGACTCGGAGTCCTCGGCCGAACTTATGCAGAATTTGTAATTGTGAGACCTTTCAAGATGACCCTCCGGGAAGGTATGCTGAACAATGGTGAACAGGAGCACAGAGAGTTTAGACAGGTTCGGGCCCTCGATAGTGGGAGTAATAGCCCTACGTCCTGTTGAGATTTCACTAAGTGTGGTAAACGGTTTACAAATGGAGGGAAAAGTCCTCACAGGCGAGGATTTTTCCCTGTAAAAGTGTACAAGGATAAGCCAAAGAAGGCTTACTAGAATGCTATATGAGGTGGGCCGTAGACTTGGCTAACTTAAATGATTTTGGATTTCTTGATCTTCCGATCTCTCGGTTGATGTTTCGGATCCTTTGATTGATGCTCCATGCCATCCTTTTGTACTGTTTGAAAGGGTGCCATGTGGAGGAAACTGCATCAATCGGTTGCACGGACGGTTGGATGCGGTTTTTTGGAACTGCTCTTAACCTCCACGTAGGTTAAACACGTGTTATTCATGGATAACTGTATGTGTTAACCTTCTGACGGTCGATTCTCCACGTGTAGGAATCTTCGGGATACTTAGAATATCCTGTTGTATGGGCAACCGAATAGATAGATCCCAAGTATCCTGATCGGCAGATGTTCTGACCGCGGGATATTGGCTGACTGCGCAACATCCCGAATATGTAGTTCGCGTATAGCCTACGAACTTCTGACCGCGCAAGACTTACGGTCTGACCGCGTAAAGCTGGCGATCACATAGCGACGTCCCTCAGAACAACTTGAGCTCGTATCGCCAGATACACTTCTGACTCGAACCTGCCTTTAACCAGAAGTCCAATAGAAGTGGTCCGGGTGTCAATCCTCGTCAACTAGCCCCCAAATTCGAAAGAAACGAAGTGACGTGTTTATTTCGAATTTTAAGACCATGTATTGGATTTTTAACCCGGCCCCTTAACTTCTCCACTTAGTGGCGCACTAAGTGAAAACGGTTGGTTTTTCAAGACGGGTTCTGACATTACGTGACGGGCAATGATAGCGCCGTAGAATTGTTTTTATCTCGAGGTAAAATTGTAAATGCTTTGACGAAACCCGAGGCGCCTGGAATGCAAACCGTCACCCAGGCGGCTATAAATACCAGGTTCTTGGATTTGTAAAGCTTCACAATTTCCCTCCACGCCTAAGTCCTTTTCTTGTTATCCTGCTTTCTTCCTTTTCACATACTTCTCCCAATGGCAGATCACGATATCATCGAGATTGAGAGTGATGAAGAGGAAGTTGTCGAACAAGGGTCTCAAACGAATGAAGTCTTGTCTCCCTTAAGGAAGAAACCCAAGGTTGACGAAGGATCTTCCAGTGGAACAAAGGTGAAGAACGTAGCGAGTTTCTTTCTTCCTTCAGTTCATTTGACCCTCCCCGTTCATGCCTCTCAGCAAGTTAGGCCTTTATCCTTAGAGAAAGATCCCATCACATCCAATTCTCCCATCCTTTTGGGTGATCAACATCCTGGTCGGCAAGCGGTGACTATCCCTCGATCAGATGATTGTCATATTGGGTTGGCGAAGCAATCTTCTGATGGGAAGGTTGCTCTTCCACCATATGATGATCTTCCTCCCAAGATGAGTGTATCAACGGGTCATTCACCGGGACAGGTAACAATTCTTCTCCCTTTTTGCTGATAATTTTAGTTAGTATGAATAACTTTTGCAAAATGCAGAAGGTAGGAGGCTCCAGCGATCAGCCTTCTGCTGCTCCATCTCTTCCTTCCGGACAGACCCTTCTGGAAGAGAAGAATGCCCTGGAGAAGAAGACCGAGGAGATGGCCTCGAAGATTCTGCGTTTAGCAGAATGTCTTGATCGATCCCGAGAAGAGGCGCACCATTTCCGTCGAGAGAGGGACTTCGCTCAGCAACAGCGAGAACTCTCTGACTTGATTAGGGACAATAGTGCGTCTGTTGTTAGGGACGATATAGATAGACTTAGGGTAGTTGCTAGTTCCCTGGGGGTTGCCAGTGTAAATTCTACTGACAACAACATGTCCCTTGGGGAACTTTGTAAACTTCTTTCGGAACAGGTCGATGCTTTTATCGATCGTATCCCTTTTGTATGTAAAGAATGCAATAAATAAAGTTTCTTTTATTCATATGAACATTCTTCATACCTTCTGTGTGAATTTATGGCCAAAAGCTTAGTTCGCGACCATTCATACACAGGAAATTTCAGTTCTGCGATTAGAATTGCGCCTTAAAAGATCACCGTGACCTGCCCTGATGCCGCGACCAGACTTAAGGCCGTGGTTAGAACTGAATTGCGACCAGAGTCGAACGTTCGGTTAGACCATTACTTCGATCAGAAACGAAGTTAAATAACATGGTTTTAACCAAACCATAACCCAGTTAGAATATATCCGTACGTCAAAATTTGAGTTACATGATATTTTTCACAAAAATGTTTAAGTAAAAAGAAAGGTAAATAACCCTCAAAAAGCCTTAGCAGACTTCTCGAGTTTTAGCCCTTTCAGCTTCCGAAATAAAGAAGTCTTTTTATTTCAGATCCGATACCCGAAACGCTTTAAAGGGTTTTATCATAGAATATCCATTATGGGAAATGAATAAAATATTTAAGAGGACACTTGAGTGGAATGTTACTCACAGAGGCGTGACTCCTCGAGTCTATAAAAGCAGTAGGTATCTTCTTGAGGAAGCTATTCAGCCGCGAAAAACCCTTAGAGTTCCCGCCGCACAAAACCCTCATCTTCTTGCCTTCATCTTCCACAAAATCATCGACTTTTTCGACCGATCTTCCTCAAAAAATGGCATCTTGGAGCAGATCCAACCACCATTCTGAGGAGACTCTGGTGGCGTTGGAGAAAGAGGAGATCCTTCCATCACGGCTGCTGATCAATTGGCGGCCTGCGGAGAAGGACCAAGAAACTCCAACCGTCCGAGAGGGCGAGTTGGTAATCTTCGAGGAGTATCTGCGCTGCGGGTTCCGATTCCCTGAGAGTCGGTTCCTAAAGGACATCCTCGAACATTATGGGTGGGAACTGATCAACCTCCACCCAAATGCGATGCTGATCCTGGTGGTGTTTCAGCATCTTTGCGAGGCCTTCGTCGGAGTATATCCTAGCGTGGACCTCTTCCGACGGTTCTACTTCTCGGCATGGTCGAAGAGCACCAATGCCGCCGGATGCATCTACTTCCGGCTGAGGGACAAGAAGGAATATCCCTCCCCACCACTGCGGGATTCGGTGCACGGGTGGCACCAGAGGTGGTTTTACTGCTCTCCGCCGTCCGAGAGTAGTTTATGGTTTGAGAACTCGCGGCCAGAGAAGTCAAGCGAGTTGGATGCTCCCCCGACGCTGGGCGTGGAGCACCTGAAGCACGCCGAGGTGATTCTTCACTTGGTGGGTCAAGGGTTGACAGCGAGGGATGTCATCCGAGACTTCGTGAAGAACCGAGTGAGCCCCCTGCGCGAAAGGGCTCATCCTGCTTGGGAAATCAAGTCCATGGCGGATGGAACCCTGGACTACAATGAAGGTATTCGACCTTTTAGTACTGTGCTTTGTCATTTCTGAAATTTATGTTTTCTGACTTGAATTTGGGAACAGTTCTGCCCTCAACCGAAATTGAGAGGCGAGCTAATTCCCTCCTTAGGGCCTACAATGCTGATGTAGAGGGCCCTAAGGGATCACCTCACCCGCAGAGCTTGATTCATGCTGGTGATGACCTCAGACAGGAGCGCCGAAAGGTAATTTCCTTGTCCGGCTTTGGTTCTGCAGGTCTTGTGTGTGTCCAGCGCTAATCCATTGTAATGGACTGTGAACCAGCTCCTAGGGAAGTTTGCTGATGCGACGTTCCCAAGCGAAAATGTCGGCTCTCTGCGGAAGCCGACGGCGAAGAATGTGAAGAAGGTCTCTCAGAGACCCAGGACAAAGAGTCCTGCCCCCAAGAAGACCAAGCTGAACCCTGGGGAGCGGTCTTCACCAAGCATTCCTCGTCCCGCAAGAAAGACTGCGGTAAGATATCGCATTCCTTCTTCTTTTTCAGGCGCGACATGGAATCACTTCTTCGTCGTACAGGGAGAGGGGAGCGAGGAGGAAGAGGACGATGATGTGCCTCTAGTCATCAAAAGGAAGAGGACCGGGGAGTCGCCTGCTGGTGATGCCCCAAGCTGTCCCGTAGGGACCACAGCTACCGAAGAGGTGGCCGTGGCTGACCCTGCGACCACCGAAGATCTTGTGGTCGCGGGTGACCTTCCAATTCCTGAAGCCCTCGAGGTTTCAGGGTCAATTATCTCTGCTTCCCTGGTCGAAGGGACGACCAAGGTAAGGAATCTTTTCGACCGTTCCTTCTATGACTTTCTGCACATTTGACAAGTTAATGTACATACAGGGAGGAGAGCTTCCCCCTGGGACCACTGGGGGTTCCAGGGAGGAAAATCCTCCTCCTTCGCGGACAGAGGAGGAGGTAGATGAACAAAGGCCGGCTGTGACGGTCCCAGCAACTCTGGAGTCTCCAAGGCCTTCGGTTGTAGCCCCACCAGTTAGTCCGGTGGCCCAGGTAAAGACCTTTCTATGTGTTTTTACCTGTTCCCTAAGAATATGCTTATAACATGACATTTCCAGGGGGGTGCTACCTTATTTGCCATAAGGAAGGCAAGAACCGATGATGGTTCTTCTTCCCAAGGGGAACCTTCCCAGAAATCTCAGGAGCGAATGGGATTTCAAATAAGGTAAGAACCTTAAATTTGGCAATAATCTTAAATAAAAACTGCTCAAATTGTCCTTCATGTCAGGCAAAGAAAGACGGCGCCCAGCTCTTCAATCGCCTCCGGGGAGGTTGAAGTCGCAGCTGATGTAGGAGCTTCCAACGAAGAACGCTCCACCCCTGTGGTCCAGGAAGTCGTCCAGACCGCAGGGGAAAGAATAAATGTAGGGACCCAGTCACCACCGATGACTACTGGGGGTGGCGTCCGGCCGGCACTCCCACCAACTGTCCCTATAGTGAGCGCGTCGGAGGCTCTAGCGAGGATTCCCGCTGAACTGAATGATGCTGTTTTACAAAAGTTTATGAAGGTATAATAAAACTCTGCTTTCGTGCCTGAATTGTACTTAGGACACCTTTGATCTTCTTCTTTGGCACCACAGGGATTATCCTGGCTAATAAGCCATTCGCATGTTGTGATGGCCAGCACAGAAGCCATTCAAAAAGAACGCGACAGCTTGCGCAGGTGAGTACCATTACCCTTTGGTTAGCATGGGTGCATCTTGGTTGTGACTGCCTTAATTTTGCTGCAGAGAGGTTGCATTTCTGAAGAAAGAGGTGGCCGGTTCAGTCTCAATGTTTAAGAAACAAGAGACTGAACTCAACAAACTTCGATCAGAGAATGCTGGTAAGCCGATTCCTGATTAGGAAGACTTGAATCCATAATATGCAAATAATCTCCTCTCTCTGTACAGCGCAAGCAGGTCGAATTACGCAGCTCAGTCGAGACAAGGGGATTCTTGAATCCTCGATTCGCCACACCAATCGGGCGATCAAAGAGCTGAGCCTCCTGGTCTTCGAAAAACTGAAGGCCGTGGCTGATCTTCTAAAAACCGATGTGGTGGAACCAAAGAAAGACAACCTCAGCGTAAGTGACTGGATATCGCTGCTCACTGCCCAGGCAGAATCACTGCTTGAGTACCTCCCTGGAGATGTACGGCGACGCGAAGAGGCGATCAGAACCAGGGTTCGATCAGCCGCAGCAGCCGTACTCAGCCGGGTTCGACTTCACCATGGCCCAGATGCAGATCTGAACGCATTGGTGGGTCCGGTTGAGGTCGAGAGTGAAGAGCTGCTCGATGCAGTCATAGAGGAAGTCAAGCCCCTAGTAGATAGACTCCTGACTGAGCTGGGGATCGAATGATCCTTATTTTTGTACTTAGAAACTTGTGTATAATGCAAATGTATGTAAAAAATTATTTTTGACAAGAAAATATATATTTCGTGTTTTCGTAATATGAATTCCATATTATGAGCATATTCCCTCCCAGCCCCCGCCTCTGCTTATGAACACTAAAGTCTTGGTGTTATAAGCAGAGGAGAAAATATAAGCGTTACGACCAGGGATAGGCATATTAAACCAACGACCAGGATCAATATAACATCTAATCTTATTGCGAACTGGTAGCCACTCGGATGACCAAGGACTTACCAGATAATCCCGTATGCGTTGAGAAACGGCTTATTTAGGAATGACTTATCTGTAAGTGATCATGAGATCGACCAGCGAATCCGATTAGATTGTTGTGATGATCTGACCGTCGGCGATCAGCCCCCAGGTCGAATGCATATGATACGGGCTTAAAGAGAAAAACTCATAATATGAAAGCAAAACATTTTTTGTTTTGGCAAAAGATGCTAATTGAACAGGAAAAAAGTGATTGGAATACTTACACGTAAAACTTACGAAGTTGATCGATGTTCCAAGTATTGGACAAAATCCGACCATCCTCCATAGCTAACCGCGCCGATCCTGTCCGCGGCACTGAGACAACAGTATAAGGACCTTCCCATTTTGGGGAGAATTTGTTGCGATTAGACTGGTCTTGAATTTTTCGTAAACCCAAGTCGCCAACGTTGAGATCACGTGGCCGCACCTTTTTACTGTGATACTTGCGTAGAGCCTGCAAGTATACCGCGGACTTGATCAGGGCGCGATGTAACACCCCGATTTTTCCCAAATCCTGGCGTGTCTTGTCCCTTTCTATTTCAGAATGAGATCCCTGTTGTGCCAGCAGCTTACCCCAAAAAGGTTGGCAATCAAACTCTTGTCATTCATACCTTTTCACAAATCAGCCCTTTTCAGATTTGTCAGAAGCCCAAAAAGACTAAAAGTCTCAGACCACCTCCAAACTTTGATCTGATTCAGTGAATATCTCCCATTCACTATTCTGAACATTTTTCCCTTCTGGAAGAATTTCCAAATCCTGCCCTAAACCTGAGTTTCGACCCTCGCCGTTTTTGAAACCCTAATTACCCTGTTTTACCCTAAAGTCGTTTTCCCCAACTTTTGTCGAAACCCTTCAGATCTTGCCCGATCTTGTCAAACTTTGGCCGGATAAGTTCTAATAATCTTTTGCAACTTATCTGCGAAATCAGATTTCAGATCGGACCCTTAGATCTCCAGATTTGCAATCAAGCCCAATTCTATTTCAAACTTTCCTTGCAGATCAGTCCTTTTTATTGCAATTAGGCCCCTGGCCGTGTTTCAACAGAAACCGCCGCAAAGCTTCGCCGCGTTCTTCGCCGCCGGTGAACTTCCAGAGCTGCCACCACCTTTGCCACGTACCTGACACCCGTGCGCATTCGTGGCACCGCCGTGGAAGCCACCTCGGCCGCGCCAGCACAACCAATTTCTTCCCCGCGCGCGAGCCCGCGAACCAGCAAGTCCAGCTTCGCCCGTTCGACACGTCTCGGCCACGCGTCGATGGAGCTTTCACTTCACCGTTCTCTCGTCGCTTGCGCCAGTGCCATCCACTGCCAAAATCCTGCACCGCTGCACGCCAGTGCCTCGCCATCATCGCCGGCACAAGTTCCCGCTGTGTCCGGTCGCTTCGCGGTCAATTTCGTCACCGCTGTTCCCTGAATTGTCGACCAACAGATGGCTTCAGCAGCTATAAATACCTCCACAGTGCATTGCTTCAGTTTCCAGTACCAGAAAACCACCAACTCTCCAGCGCCGCCGCGAACAGCTTCTTCCCCGGTGAGCTGTTTTTGAGGCCACCGTCGCCAGAGCTCTCCACAGCCCCAATCTCCAATCCAAGGCCACCAGTAAGCGTCCCTTACCTCCCTCTCTGTGTCATACCAGTTAATTGCACCAGATTGAACCCCATCGCCGGTGATCGCCGTAAACGGCCGTTTGCCCTGTTCCGGCAATGCTGGCCAATCTATCTCGAATTAGCCCTCGAGCCTGTGAAGAGAAATGATCAGTGAGTTATTTCAAGCAAGCCTGTGTACTTAGATTTCCAGATTGAGCTTAAATTGATGGTTTCCCCAAATCCGGATTTCACCAGTCGCCGGCGATCGTCGCCAGGCTTCTCCGGTGATTATCTGACCAAACTAACCGTGCCAACAGCTTCCTTATACCTCCTAGATGCTCTCCAAGCTTGGATTAGAGTTCTTTCGGCCTGTAGCAGAAACCCACAGCTGGCAGTGCTTCTTCTCCGGCGCCGATGACCGGAAAAGTGTTCCCGGCCGTTTCAGCCCAAATCACCTTGTCATTTAGATGTGCCTGAGCCTCCTGAGCATTATTGTCCACTAGCTCGATCCCTGAATCGACCTGAATCAAAAGTTATTCCAATGCCAAGATCACTGTCCAGAAGCCCAGTTCATGTCCAAGTCACCACAGTTCATCACTGAATTTCATCACCTTCCAGCCACTTTCAGCCCTAGATCCTGTTGACTTAATTGTTCCTGTTATCAATGCCTACCTCCCAGACAAAGTTGTGCATCAATTGGAGCCCTGTATCAAAAGTTATGTCAAGCCCTAGATTTTGGCAATGTCTGCACTATGTCAGTGCATGTCAGCCACTGGCATTAGCCTTGTTTGACCCCTTCTGGTTGAGCAATGGAAATGTCACTTTGTCCCCTAGATTCCTGGAGTTGTGTTCTACATCTTTCCCTTCTGTCACTTCTCCAGAAAACCATCCTAATACCAGTTTAAAGCTATGCCAAAGCCGTGAACTGAATGTCGACCCTTTGACGTTCAATCCTTTTTAGCCGTTTCTTCGACCAGAACCCTTGTGACCTTGCCCTAACCTTTTCCCCTGCATGCATGTCTTATTTACTCAATATTTTCTATGGAAACTATTTTATGTATGCTTATGTAGTGTGTGTATTGTATTGCTTGTGTCCGCCGCAGTGCCCGAAGCTGAAGGAGCGGAAGAAGTCTTTGAAGATTCGTCCGAGTAATTAGACCTAGCAGTGCAAGGCAAGTCTCAACCCCTTGATCATGTCTCACCTAGTATTTTGATATAAAGTAGATTAACTGTTTTCAAGATATATGCATGCTGAGTATTTGATAAAACTATGTTTAGAAACATGTGAATAGATATGACCCAAGTCTTATGTGGAAACCCCCTTTTGAGATTGAATCATCATGCAACCTTGTCACCCTAGGATGCTATGCTTAAACTCTAATCTTATTTAAACGTACATGTTAAGTGTGAAATGGCTAATATGTGAGAAATGAATTTGAAACTCTTTTTATGAAAGAAAATGTGAAATTAGAATTGATAGTGAGGATTGGATTGTATGGAGAGGGTGCGGTGCGCACCAGGGAATGTGAATGCTCCTCACTATTGGTTCATAAGGACGAGAACCTTGTGCTGTGTCTCTATGCGAATTGTAAACGTACCAACCACTTGCCTGGTATGGGACGGGCACAACTTAGTAGCTTTTTGGTATTAGCAGTTCCCTGCATGGTTTGACGATCTGGTTTCTCGCGTGGAAACTGGTGGGCCGCAGTTCGGCCATGAGTGATGTGAGTTCAGAAAAATGATGAGAGATAAAGGTGGAAAGAAGGAAGGCGCCCTACGCCTCAGATTAAGCCGTGCGCGGTTGTAATCTTGAATGGTCATATGTCTTGCGTGGACACAGACCAAGGCTATGTGTCTTGCGGGAACATAAGCCAGAGGCTAGGAAGTAAGGCAGTGGGGAAGACCCACAACGGTACTTGAGACTTAATTGTCTATTTACCGGGCGGGGATACTGTTAATACTAAACTGCAAAAGCGTTGTGTGATCTCGGCCTTGTCACATGTGTATAAGTCACATGGAGCTGTACCGACTTGAAAGCCGAGTGAACCAGTGGATTTAAAAAGAGGTACACCTTTGCAAAGTGTAAAAGAAGTATCAGATACTCTGTACTCCCAGGTTCAGGAGTCTTTTCGTAGTGGATGTTATCCATGGGTTATAGCACAAGTAATGATTTGGAATGTTTTCATAATACGGTTGATAAAAGTGATGACTCATGGGAGACCATCACACATAACAATTTCTAAAGTATAACTTAAGATTTACAAAACCCCGTTGTTGAAAACAAAACCCTCATTTGAGAGATCAAAGAATTGAAATCTATACCATTTATAATTATAAGTCTTAAACCCTTTTCTTGATCACTCCTCATCTATATACCTACATTTGTGTAATGAGACTTGCTGAGCATTGTGTAAAAACATGCTCACCCTTGCCTTTGCAAACAAATTCAGAAGAAGACTTGGAGAATTCCGATTCCCCTGGCCTTGAGCACCAAGAAGAGGAAAGAGTCTTTCCAGACGATTTGAGCTTCTAGGAGGGTCATGAGCCAAGTTGAGTCCGATGTGGAGGAAGCCCTTCCAGAGCCGCTGCAGAAGGAAGTGAAGACCCTTGTGGTTGCTTTTTGTGTTGTTTTTCTGTGTTCGGTACTTCAATACCGATTCTTGATTTTGAAAAACTCTCTACTTTTGTATCAACTTTAATTAGTGCCACCCGTGGCATTATGATATTGTAATAGTGGTCCTCGTGACCTTGTACTTGCTTTATCTACCAGCTTTATTATTGGAAGTGAATCCTGTTGTTGTGAGCTTGTGATGTACCTTTCTGTGCGCAATCTACCTGGGCGGTTGCCAAGGTGACCCTCAAATGGGGGTCTCACACGCGATCACGCCGTTCTTCCAGGAGGATGAGATCTTGCGATCGCTGTTCGGATTGGTTGACCTGTTCGAATTGATTCGTGCGAACAGATCCAATACTAACTTCCAATGCAACACAGCCTCGGCCCCATAGACCAAATGGAAGGGTGTCTCACCGGTGGCTCGACTAGAGGTAGTCCGTAGTGCCCATAGAACAGTATAAAGCTCGTCTGCCCAAGCCCCCGAGCGGGTCTTGAGGCGATCAAAAACACGTTTTTTGATGCCTTGCAATACTTGCCCATTGGCCCGTTCTACGGCACCATTGCTTTGTGGATGTGCCACAGAAGCAAAGCACACCCTGGTCCCAATCTGATCGCAGTAGTCTAGGAAGAGACCGCTAGCGAACTGAGAACCGTTGTCTGTGATGAGACGGTTTGGAACACCAAATCGTGCCACAATCTTCTTGTGAAAGAACTTTTGTGCGGCTGATGCAGTAATATTTCGTACTGGTTCGGCCGCAATCCACTTTTTGAACGTGTCAATGGCTACGAACAAAAACTTGTACCCATTGACGGCTTGTGGCATAGGACCGACGATGTCCATTCCCCAGATCGCGAAGGGCCATGCGAGAGGAATAGTTTGCAATGCATAAGCAGGTTGATGAACCTGTCTTGCATGAAATTGACACTGTGGACACATTTTGACCATAAGCTTGGCATCATTCACTGCCGAAGGCCAGTAGAATCCCTGTCGAAAAACTTTTCCGACTAGTGTTCGGTATGACGCGTGTGCACCGCATACACCGTCATGTATTTCTTTCAAGAGGGATTTTCCTTCCTCCTGAGATATGCAGCGCATGAATACTCCTTGAGTATCCTTTCTGTACATAACCCCATCTATGAGTTTGTACAGACGCGCCTTTCGAATTAACCGATCGCTTTTGGTTTCGTCCTCGGGTAGGGTCCCATGTTCAAGATAGACCCTCAATGGATGAGTCCAATCTTGTTCCTGACCGAGGTTGGCAACGAAGGCTATTGCCGGATCATCCTCGGCCGAAGTCATGATCGAAGGATGGTCCAAGTGTTCAATGAACACTCCTGCCGAAGCGGATGAGCGTGAGGATCCAATTTTGGATAATTGGTCTGCGAGAATATTGTCCTTTCGCGGGATGTATTGGACTTCGAAGTGACTGAAGTGTTTTTCCAATCTCCTCACTTCCCCCAGGTAATGAGCCATTGTCTCATCGGAGGTGCTGTACTCCTTGTTTACCTGGTTTACGACTAGATGTGAGTCCCCCCTCACCACTAATCGATGGACTCCGAGGAATTTTGCTGCCCGGAGCCCTGCAAGAAGACCTTCATACTCTGCTGCGTTGTTGGTTGCAACAAAGTGTAGTTGAATGACATACTTAAGCTGTTCGCCCTGGGGCGTAACTAAGACTATTCCAGCCCCCGAGTGTTGAAAACTACGGGAGCCGTGAAAGTACATTGTCCAATAATCGGGGCACTCCAGTTCCTTTGCCAACTGCACGGGTGGCTCAGGGTTGGTCCATTCGACCACAAAGTCGGCCAAAACCTGAGACTTAACCGCCGTGCGAGGGGTGAAATGGATCTCGAAGGCACCGAATTCGACCGCCCATTTGGCGATTCGACCAGATTTTTCTGGATTTCGGACAATATCCCCTAAAGGAAAAGAGGAGGGTACTGTGATCTTGTGTGCTTGAAAGTAATGTCGTAGCTTACGGGAAGCCATCAGTAGCGCGTAAAGTATCTTCTGGACCTCAGGGTAGCGCTCCTTAGGACCATGAAGTACTTCGCTCACATAGTAGACGGGTCTGTGTACTCCTTCCCTTTCCGCGATCAGAACTGCGCTGACCGCGTGTGGGGTGGCCGCCAAATACAGAAGTAATGGTTCTTCCTTTTCAGGAGACACCAATACTGGCGGACTGGACAGATATGTTTTTACCTCCTGAAACGCTTTTTCGGCCTCATCGGACCACGTGAAGTTATGATGTTTCCGCAAGGCTTTAAAGAAAGGTATTCCCCTTTCGCCTAATTGCGATACAAAGCGACTTAAAGCCGCCATGCGACCAGCCAGGCGTTGAACATCCTTCATGGTCGAGGGCGACCTCATTTGTTCAATAGCTCTGATTTTCTCAGGATTAACCTCAATGCCCCTGGAACACACAAGGAAACCAAGAAGCTTCCCTGAAGAAACCCCGAAAGAACATTTCTCCGGGTTCAATTTTATTCCAAAGCGATTCAAGTTACAGAAGGTTTCAGCAAGATCGTCCAAATGAGACAATCTTTTGGTGCTCTTTACAACCAAGTCGTCTACATATGCTTCGAGATTACGCCCTATCTGGGAAAGAAAGGTCTTTTGCATCAAGCGCTGGTACGTGGAACCTGCGTTCTTGAGACCGAACGGCATTCTGACGTAGCAGTATGTGCCGAACGGGGTGATGAAGGCAGTTTTCTCTTCATCGTCTTCTGCCATGCTAATTTGATGATATCCTGAGTAGGCATCCAGAAAACTCATCAGTTCGCAACCCGCAGTGGAGTCAACCAGCTGGTCGATGCGGGGAAGGGGAAGTCATCCTTCGGACAGGCACTGTTGAGGCTAGTGTAGTCGACGCACATGCGCCACTTGCCATTTGACTTGCGGACCATGACCGGATTGGCGAGCCAGTCCGGGTGATTCACTTCGCGGATAAACCCTGCTTGTAAGAGTTTTTCTAACTCTTCTCGGATGGCTTCCTGTCGGTCGGTGGCAAAACGCCTGAGCTTTTGCTTTATTGGTCGTTGTCCAGGTCGAATTGCTAACCTGTGCTCAATTACTTCCCTTGGGACACCGGGCATGTCGGACGGTTTCCACGCAAACACATCTGCGTTAGCCCGGAGGAAAGCAACGAGGTCGAGTTCCTATTTGTCATCCAGGGCTGACCCAACCCGAATTGTCTTGGATGGGTCATCTGGGTACAAAGGAACTTGTTTGAGTTTCTCATCTGGTCGAGGAGCAGCCCTGATCGCATCGGTGGCAACGGTGGCGACCTGAGCGTCCCGGAGGGGAAGTTGATCGACCATCTCCAAAGATAGCCGGTCGCACGTGAGCGCCACGTTGCGACTACCTCGGACCGAAATGACACCTTTGGGGCCAGGCAATTTCCCGCACTGATAAGCATAGTGTGTTGCCATCATGAACTTAGCAAGAGTCGGCCTGCCAAAGATTGCATTATATGCTGAATCACAATCGATTACATAGAAAGTAACCAATTCTGTTCGGAAGTTATCTGGTTCTCCCAGAGTGATCGGGAGGACCACTTGTCCCAATGGCATCATGGAGGGGCCTGGGATTATCCCATAAAACGGATGGATTATGGGTTTGATCTTCGAACGAGGAATTTGCATCTCGTTGAGTGTCTTGACCAATAAAAGATCAAGGGAACTTCCCCCATCAATCAGGACCCTTTCGACTCTCGCGTTACTGATGATTGGGGTAATAACCAGAGGTAGCCTCAATGGTCGAGTTAGCCCCACAGGACAATCAGCGCGATCGAACGTCAAAGGCATATCCGACGAACGGGGATATTGAGGTTCGCCAAGGGATGTCTCCGTTTGGTTAACCTCTCGGCAAAAGGTTTTAAACTGCCTTTTGGAAACGAAAGAGGAGGATCCTCCGAAAATGACATTAACATGATTTTGAGGTACCTGGTAAGCCATTTCTTCGTCTCCGTCGACGTCTCTAATCCCACACACCAGGTTCTAGCCGGTCCTGCGAGGACTGTTGGCAGGTAGTTGGCCATGACCTTGTCATCGCCTCCTGCTGCTTGGATGGCAGTAATATAGATCTGAAGGAACTCGGATGGGTTCTGAGTTCCATCAAACCTCTCAATGGCCCCTGGTCGAAACTTATCGGGCCAAACGACTGCTCGTAGGCCAGGCGAGAAAGCTTTGCAACCAACATAAGGACCGTGAACCGTCCTGCGACTTTCGGTTGGGTTGCGAGCAAACTCACGTAATGGCGAGGTTACTCGTTGTCCCAAACGAGAGTGAACGGGAACTCGATCCCTACTACGAGAGTCCTGCATTCGCCGGTATTTGTCCTGTCGGGACGGTACAGGCGGCGGGTAACTCCGCCGACCAGAGCCAAAATGAGGACCATCTCGTTCACGGGAATGTGTCACTGAGCGGGAAGAGGCTGTTGGGGTCGCCTCGGATGCGACCTCGTCCAGTCTTTCCGCCAGGATCCTGAAAAAGGACGGTCTCTGCGCATCCGTGACCGTAGGAGGAAAATTGCGCATGACTTCCGCGATAGATCGCAGTCGACCATGGGTACTTCTCCTAGGGGCACCAGGTGTTATTGTTTCTTCGTCCACTGGGAAATACTCCGGTGGTAAGGAAGGAGTCTGGTCACGTCTACGACCACGCGACCGTCGAGAAGAACTCGGGGCAGCATCGTAACGAGCCTGCGCATCTTGAAGAGCCTCTAGGGCAGTTCTGCGTAGTTCGTTGTTCTGTTGCTCGAGATCTTGCTCCTCCTTCTGTTTGCGATCTTGTTCTTCCCTGGCAGCCTGTTGATCGGGAGTTTCTTCCGACAACGCAGCAAACTGCCTAGGGAGAGAGGTCGCCGATGGGGAGAACATCTCGGTTTGTTCCGAGTCGGACTCGAAATCAAAGAGACGGTGGAGGTTATCAGGGTCGAACCTTCCTGGGCTAACTTCAGGGTCACCATCATATTTTCCCTCAGCGGGATCGTATGACGGGCCGGATTCATCACCTAGCACATTAAGAACCTCTGCGGGTTCTGACCTTGTGCCAGTTACCTCCTGGTCGATTAACATGACTTGGGGAGATAATTCAACCTGTGGAAGATTCTGGCCTTCGACCTCTTCCATCGGAACAGGATTGCTTGGAGAAGGCATTGGTATATGGGCATAATCCTCGAGATCGAAATCATTCTCGGAATCATATGCTCCAGCCATGTTTCGGAAAACCTCCGAATTTCAATTAGGACGCCTTGAGAAAGGCCCCACGGTGGGCGCCAGCTGTCGACGATTCGGACTCGGAGTCCTCAGCCGAACTTATGCAGAATTTGTAATTGTGAGACCTTTCAAGATGACCCTCCGGGAAGGTATGCTGAACAATGGTGAACAGGAGCACAGAGAGTTTAGACAGGTTCGGGCCCTCGATAGTGGGAGTAATAGCCCTACGTCCTGTTGAGATTTCACTAAGTGTGGTACAAGGTTTACAAATGGAGGGAAAAGTCCTCACAGGCGAGGATTTTTCCCTGTAAAAGTGTACAAGGATAAGCCAAAGAAGGCTTACTAGAATGCTATATGAGGTGGGCCGTAGACTTGGCTAACTTAAATGATTTTGGATTTCTTGATCTTCCGATCTCTCGGTTGATGTTTCGGATCCTTTGATTGATGCTCCATGCCATCCTTTTGTACTGTTTGAAAGGGTGCCATGTGGAGGAAACTGCATCAATCGGTTGCACGGACGGTTGGATGCGGTTTTTTGGAACTGCTCTTAACCTCCACGCAGGTTAAACACGTGTTATTCATGGATAACTGTATGTGTTAACCTTCTGACGGTCGATTCTCCACGTGTAGGAATCTTCGGGATACTTAGAATATCCTGTTGTATGGGCAACCGAATAGATAGATCCCAAGTATCCTGATCGGCAGATGTTCTGACCGCGGGATATTGGCTGACCGCGCAACATCCCGAATATGTAGTTCGCGTATAGCCTACGAACTTCTGACCGCGCAAGGCTTACGGTCTGACCGCGTAAAGCTGGCGATCACATAGCGACGTCCCTCAGAACAACTTGAGCTCGTATCGCCAGATACACTTCTGACTCGAACCTGCCTTTAACCAGAAGTCCAATAGAAGTGGTCCGGGTGTCAATCCTCGTCAATGATCATAGGCGAAGATCTCTTCTATATTAGTATCTAACTAACTATGTCTAAATCTTCAGGTTGATTGGACTCCTGGTAATGCTTGTACGCTTAACCGCCCTTAGAACGTGCATCGACCACCTTTTTATATCGACCAAAAGGGCACCAACATGGAACGACCTCGAACGGTTGTTTGGATGCAGTTTTGTTAACCGCACATAACTTCCACACAGGCTTAACACGTGTATTCAAGGGATAACCGCAAATGTTAACCTCCTGGCAGTTGTCTTTATACTTGGAAAGATCATCGTGATTCTCGGGATATGCCTGTTCAAAGGATTAGATCTTCCCGAGTTATTCTGGTCGCAAATAGCCAATGACCCTCTGACCGCGCACTGTCTACAGTCTTCTGACCGAGCACTATCTGCGGCCTCATGATCGCGCAAGGGCTGCGATGATAAATCAACTTTGTATCCACGCCCTTCTGGTCGTCTGAGACCAAAACGATGAACTTATAGACACACGTCTAATCTGATTCTGTCTTAAACTAGACATGTATTATTTTGAACTAGCTCGGGTGATAATCCTCGTCAGCTAGCCCCCAAATTTGAAGAAAATGAAGAGACATATTTGTTTCAAATTTTTACCCTGTATCAAATTATGAACCCGGCGCTTCAACTTCAATTGAAACTGTTCTGCCGTGTGACGGTTCATATCCCAAGAAAAACCCAGAGTTTTTCTTGACAAATAATAATGATTTAATTGACCCATTGTGAGGGCAACCGTAAGTGCGTTTTAAGAACCCAAGATGTGTGTGGAAATGAACCGATGCCCTCTGGCTCTATAAATAGAAGCACCTTTTGGTTCTTTGACCTCACAAGTTTCTCATCACGACTAAGGCTTTTTTTAGAGCCATTTCTCCTTTCTGGTCATACCCTCTAATCCTCTTATTCTTGTCTCGATGGCGGATCAAGACCCCAAGAACATTATTGAGATTGAGAGTGATGAAGGAGAAGTGATACCCGAACTCGACCATGACTTCTAGAAGGTAAGACTTTTTTGGAACTCTGGTTCAGGTCGTAGTTTTACATCCTGATCATTTCCAAATGCTTTTTGGGAACTTGCAGGTGACTGAGGAGCTAATCCCTCCAAAGAAGTCGAAGGTTGACGAAGGATCCTCCAGTGGCGCTTCATTCACGGGTGCAAAGGTTGGGGATGCATCATTGCACTCTCTTTCCTTGTCCCATATAGTTCTTCCTGTCCATGCAACTCGGCAGGTTGAACCCTCATCTCCACCATTGGAGATCCATAACAATCCTTCAAGACTTCCATCTACTTCTGGGGGAAGTCCCACATTTCTGCGATCAGACGATCCTCAGTTTTTGTTGGGTGATCAATTTTCTGGTGGGAAGGTTGCACTCCCACGACCAGATGGTCGTCGACTTTTGTCGGGTGATCTACTTCCCGGGGGAAGTACCTCATCCTCCCGTCCAACTTTATGTGAGGATTGGTAATTATCTTCATTCTCTGTGTTGGTCGTTTTATCTTTAAACTAACGCATACATGTGCAAGAGATGAAAATCTCTGGAGCCCCCAACGACCAGCCTGCTGAAGTCCAAGCTCTTTTTGGTGAGAGTGTATCCCTCGAGCAAACTCTCCAAAAAGAAAAAGAGGCTCTAGAGAAGAAGACCGATGAGATGTCTTTGGCCATTCTACATATGGCAGAATGTTATGACAACTCCTACGAAGAGGTGCGCCAATTCCGCTTGCAGAGGGACTATGCTCGGCAGTAGCGAGAACTCTCCGATATGATAAGGAACAACATCGCTTCTTTGCTTCGAGATGATGTGGATAGGCTTAGAGCCATAGCCAGTTCTCTGGGGGCAGCCAGTGTTGATCCCATTGACATTAACATGTCCCTGGGAGAACTTTGTAAATGGCTATCGGACCAGGTCGACGCTTTGGTCGCCTGTGTACTTTTTGTATGTAAAGATTGCCAAATATAAAGAATTTCTTTCTCTTACACACTTGATCTCTTAAAAGGATTATGTAAAACTTATAATCCAGATTAAGGTTCTTTATATTCTGTGAGAAGAAATGGTTACATAAGAGTGCCCCTGCGACCAAAAATACACAACTAGGTTTCTGTCCGAAACTGGCTCAGTACAGTTCTTCGGTCTCAGAATAGCATTAAGACCATAGACAGAGATCATAACTAGAGTAACAATCACAGAACAGTTCTTCAGTCTCAGAATAGCATTGAGACCGTAAACTACGATTAGAACTAGAGTAACGATCACAGAACAGTATCTTGACCATACGGCGACCACAGCTGTTATGATCACACATATCCACAGCGATCACAGAATTGCATTACGATCAATATACAGGTCATAAGGAATTGTTTCCATAATAAACTTTAAGAATTTCTCATATTTTTATCTGTACCATAGCCCCCCGAATGTGAAATAAAATGATACATTCTATTTCGGATTCATCACTGGGTATGGATAATGGGTTCCAAGTGGAAAGGCACTCATTATGAGAAATTAATAAAATATTCAGCGAAGGGTTGTCTCGGGCATATCAAAAGGAAGAGGTAGCTTACTGGGGAAGCCTCATAGCCAAAAACCCTTCGTTGCTTTAGACTTTCCTGCCGCACAAAACCCTCTTTTGCACACCTCGTCTTCATCGCCTCCAAAGCCATCACCTTTCTCCTCAATCCTCTATAGTAATGGAGTCCTGGAGCCAATCTGTCCACCACACAGAAGAGAGTTTGGTGGCACTAGAGAAAGAAGATATTCTCCCCCCACAGCTACTGATCAACTGGCGGCCAGCGGAGAAAGATCAAGAAACCCCAATTGTCCAAGAGGGCGAATTGGTGATCTTCGAGGAGTACTTGTGCTGCGGATTCCGATTCCCAGAAAGCGAGTTCCTGCAAGGAATCTTGGACCATTACGGGTTGGAGTTAGTGAATCTCCACCCAAATGCAGTCCTCATCCTGGCGATTTTTCAACATCTATGTGAAGCCTTCGTCGGAGTGCTTCCAAGCGTGGAGCTTTTCCGGCACTTTTACTTGTCGGCATGGTCAAAGAGTGCCAATGCCACTGGGTGCATCTACTTCCGCATAAGGGAGAAGGAGTACCCATTCCCGCCTCTACGAGATTCTATGCACGGGTGGCACCATAAATGGTTCTACTGCACCCCTCTGTCGGAGAGCGGACTGTGGTTCGCGAACACCCGACCGGAGAAAGACAGTGAGTTAGACTCCATTCCCACTCTGAGTGCAGAGCTGAAGAAACAAGCTCAAGCCATTCTTCACCTAGTCCAGCAAGGCTTGACTGTGCGTGATATTATCCGCGATTTCGTGAAGAACAGGATGAGCCCCCTGCGTGAGAGGGCACATCCGGCTTGGGAGGTCGAGTCCATGGCGGACAGCACCCTAGATTATAATATTGGTATGTCCTCTAGTCAACAAAATATGCATTTTTACTGATGAGAAATGTCGTATCAAGTAATATGCTCGTTTGTGGCACAACGCTATCTTTGTCCGAGATCGAAAAAAGGACAAACTACCTCCTATGGGCATATAATGCCGCAGCGAAGGGAGCTAAAGGGTCACCTCGCCCCCAGAGCTTAATTAATGCCGGCAATGATCTTAAGCAAGAGCGCCGAAAGGTATGATCTTTCCCAACAAGTTCTGTTGTAAATCATCCACTTGTCTTGTATTACCAAAAGTATTTCAAATAATACAGCTTCTGGGAAAATTTCCTGGGGCGATGTGTCCAAGCGAGGACGCTGGTCCTTCGGGGAGACCAGTTGCGAAGAAGGCGAAGAAAACCGCTTCAAAGCGCAAAATGAAGGAGCCTGCTCCCGAAAAACCCAAGAAGATCTTGGGAGGGGCTTCTTCACGAAAGAAAACCATAACCGCAAAGAAGACTGCGGTAATATTTTTGGTACCCCTGTAACCCCAAGTACGAGTGGAAATTACTTCTTCGTCGTACAGGGTGAAGGGAGCGAGGATGAGGAAGACGACATTCCTCTAGTTCATCTCAAGAGGAAAGAGACTAACCTTTTGGGAACAAGCATCCTTGAGAGGTCGGCTTTCCTTCAAATCGACGAAGTCTTGTCCCTGACTGCAGGGACAGAGACGGCTACAATGGGCCCCGCGGCCACTGACAATCCTGTGTTTACGGCAAAACCCTGGCGCCTGAGGCTTGTGAAGCCCCAAGAATACTAACACCTCCCTTACTGATCGAGGGAGCGACTGTGGTAAGAATCCTCACAGTCTCGTATGTTGTCGTTCCTTTGTACATACTCATTGAATTGTGTACACACAAGGAGAAGAATATACTGTCCTATTTAAGAAAAGGAAGACAAGGACAGAAGAGGATTCTTTCCTAGGAGCACCCAGTGGGGTTCTTTCTCCCAGGAGCTCATCATCGAAACCCAAACCATGGGTGGGTTTTCGAATAAAGTAAGAATTTCTCCTATCACCATTTAGAGATGATCGGCATGAGGCATTTTACCTTACAATATGTTTATTTGTCTTCAAGCGCAGGGACGCTGCGCCCAGTACCCCGGCGACCTTGTCAAGCCATGGCGCAACACCTACAGCCGAGGTCGTGGGAGAGCCAAGCCCTACCCCCATGGTCGAAGAAGTCCTTTAGGCCATCATGGAGGGAATGGTAGCGGAGATCCAATCCCAAGGGATGGAAACCGTAGTCCCGGCCATAGAGGGGGATCAACAGGAAAGATCATCTATTGCCCCTACCGTGGACACAGCAAGTCTTGAGGCTCGACCTCATGCTAATGTTGAGAGAAACTCATTCTGTGATTAGGTAGAGGTACACAAAAAACTCTTTTATTATTTTTGAGCTAGCAAAAATTTAGGAATATCTAAGTTTTAAGAGCAATTCCTTATCGTGGGTTGCTCCACCTTTGATGTAGCTCGTTGATCCTCCGGTGTGGGCTTAGTGAATGGCTTGGCACATGCATTCATGCCGACTCGCCGTTCTCCTTGACCTTCTCGTGGCAGTGAGGAAGTAGTGGAAGGAGTGGATGGAGCCTTGTTCATATTCGAGCTAGTGATGTCCTCATCACCCTTGTCAACCATTATATTCCACTCCACCACCTTAGCCGCATTGGAGTAGCGATCAACCATGTCAAAGAGTTCTGACACTATTCTTGGCGGGTCGATGTTGAGGTCCTCGTGAATCTTCGGTATCGAACACCATGTTTGAAGGCTCTGATTACCGAACTGTCAAAAATGTTTGGGATAGTGTTTCTTACTCCTACAAACCTCTTCACAAACTGCCAGAGAGTTTCGCTCGAAGTCTGGCCTAAGCAATGAAGATCATCTTCCTTGCCAGGTTTTTCATAGCAATTCTAGAAATTAGTGAGGTTAGTGTCGACGATTTGGACTCGGGGTTCTTAGTCGATCTTATGCAAATTTGTGAGTTACGGGACCATTCAAGGTGCTCCTCCGGGAAGGTAGGATGAGTAATATCCGTATGGGCACAAAAGATTTTATACAGGTTCGGGCCCTCGATGGTGGGAGTAATAGCCCTACGTCCTATTGTGATTTCACTATATGAAATAAGATGTTTACAAGAAGGAAGAAGAGATGATCACAGGCGATTATCTCTTCAATGTTAGTGTCTATCTAACTATATCTAAGTCTTCAGGTTTGTTGAACGCCTGGTAGTGCTTGTATGCTTGACTGAATCATTAACTGTCCTTAGAACAAGCATTGACTACCTTTTTATACTGGACAAAAGGGCGCCAATGCGAAACAGCCTTGGACAGTTGTTAGGATGCAGTTTCGTTAACCGCATCTTCCACGCAGGCTTAACACGTGCAATCAAGGGATAACCACACATGTTAACCTCCTAGCAGTTGTCTTCATATGTGGAAAGATCTTTGTGATTCTTGGGATATGCCCGTTCAAAGAGTTAGGCCTTCCCGAATTATTCTGGTCGCAGATAATAAATGACCCTTTGACCGCGCATTGTCTACAGTCTCCTGACTGCGCACTGTCTGCGGCCTCATGATCGTGCAAGGGCTGTGATCATGAATAATCTCTATGTCCGCGTCCTTTAGGTCGTCTGAGACCATAGCGACGGACTTATAGACACAAGTCTAATCTGATTCTGTCTTAAACCAGACGTGTATTACTTTGAACTAGCTCGGGTGATAATCCTCGTCAGTTAGCATCACATAGCATTTCCCAGTTGTAGACCGATCCCTCTGGTTGGTTGAAAAGTCAAGTTCGTGCCGGAGCCTCAAGGACCGTTGGCAAATAATTGACCATCATCACCCTTTCATTTCCACCTGCTGCCTGGATGGCAGTGACATAGATCTAGAGGAATTCAGATGGGTTTTGCGTCCCATCGAACTGCTCGATCGTGCCTGGCTTAAATTTATCAGGCCGGACCACTACTCATAGTCCTGGCGAAAATGCCTTGCAGCCAACATATGTAATATGCGGCTATCGATCATTGCAACTATCTCCATGATCGCGGGAAGGGTTGGCATGAGGAACCTTACGGTGTGGTCTCAAGCGTGAGCGTATCGGCTCGTGGTCGTGCTCGCGGGAACTTTGTTGTCACCATGACGGGTTGGTGTGATTTGAGCATGGTTGCGCCGTCCCTGGCTATGGTAAGCACTATCTTGTTCCCGGGAATTGGTTACTGATCGCAACGAGGTGGTTGGAGTCACATCTGACACTACTCCATCAAGATTTTCTGCAAGGACACGTGTGAACGTTACCCCGTCGTCATTTGTGAAGCCAGCGGGAGGGTTGCGGAGTGCTTCTGCGATCACTCGGATGCACTCTTGTGTACTTCTTCTAGGAGCCAGAGGAGTCTTAGCCATTATTGCTTCAGCTGTTGGGGAACATTCTGGATCTGTGAGCGACGATTGGTCGCACCTATGCCCACTAGGATGTCGTTGGTGGGACGTTCCAGGGCCGAGGTTTGCGGTGTTATGGTGAAGTTGTGTAAGGCACAGAGTTTCTTTTGTGGTCTTGCAAACTTCTTCTTCTCGCCGCAAACGAGCTTCATCTTCTTGCCATTTGTGATCCTCTGCTTCCCTAGCAAGCCGTTGCTCTGGGGTCTCCTCGGAAAGACCAGCGACCTCCTGTGGAGTCGAGACCGCAGACGGGAAGAACATCTCCTTTTCTGAGTCATACTCAAAGTCAAGTAGGGAATGAAAATTGTCTGGAGCAGATTCTTCCAAACCCAACAAATGGTAATCGCCACGATCTCCCATATCTGATGCCGAAGCATAGGGATCCTCAGTGCCTGCATTGGTCAAGGAAATGGGTTGTTGCTCATACTCGCCTTCAGATGTGGCAAGGCTTATAAAGGGAAAATGAACTGCTCTTTTAGGTTCTCGGTCGATGGACGTGACTAGAGCCAGAGAAGAGTTCTCCTTGGCATAGGGCTCAAGGGTGGCATCGATCTCTTCCATGGGACCGGCATCTTCATCCATGATATCAGCGTAGTCAGCGAGATCGAAGTCATTTTCTGAGTTGTATGCACAGGTTGTAGGATCCATAGATACAACAAACCTTGGTGACGAAGAAAATGTCCTGTCTGTTCCCCATGGTCAGCACTAGCTATAGACGATTGGGACAATATCCCAAGCCAAACTTACAAGAATTTGTGTTATTTAGAAGGGGGACAGTATCCGTCAATCACCAAAGAACATCACCGTAAACATAAAACCAAACACGCTATGTTTATATAGGTTTGGGCCCTCGTAGTCTGAGAAATAGCCCTACTCTTGTTGGATTTCACTATGAGAATGATGGATTACAAAGTACATAGATTTTAACAATCTCTGTATTGTCTAACTCTTACTTGATCCCCCTCTTCTACAAGTTCTAACCCCTTTTTATACTTCATCAAGAGGCGTCAGTTGCTTCATCAGAGGGACGCTTGGTGGTTGCAAGCGGTTGTAAGCAGTTGCTGTCCATCAGTTAGGATGTGACGGTTATGAATAACTGCACGTTCAACCTTCTCAACAGTGAAGAGAGACTTATATTATCCTAGGAATAACGAAATGCATTGGTCAGAGAGCGGTTATGGTTTATCAAACATGATTGCATAACTGCATCACCCTTAGACCGTGGTCGGTAAGAAAAGTCTTGATGAAACCTTCCTTTCTTGATTTGAGGGTACTTCTAGGCTTAATATTTGTCTTAATTCACTATCATGGTAAGGACAAAGAAACCACTATCAATTTCCTCGTAAAGAGGTTTTAAAATAACTCTCTTATTGTTTGGTTGCATACTAGCTGCGACCATGTATTGAGGATTACCATGTCTCAGTAACCATAGTAACCACGGTAGTGACCATGGACTCGGCGACCTAAGATATTGCTATCATAGAAGTTACAGCCACAAACATTGAGGCCACGGATACTGCACTAGCGTAATGATCATCCGTGGTGGGCTTTCATGTTTGTTCTACAAAATGGGCTGGATTATGTCTAGAAGATCTTGCACTATCACATGATCTCTCTCCATGGTCGCTCGCGACCACGAAAAGGCACAAGCAAATTACTTGGGTAATAATTTCTGTCACTATTTCTGCCTATTTTAATTATGAGATATGGTAGATGGATGTCAAGACGGCTTTCCTAAATGGAAACCTAAGTGAGCATGCATATATGGCATAGCCTAAAGGTTTTGTCGATCCAGAAAAATATTGGGAAAGTATGCAAGCTTTAGAAATTCATTTATGGGTTGAAGCAAACATCCCAGAGTTGGAATCTTTGTTTTGATGAAGTAATCAAATAGTTTGGCTTAATAAAAAAATGAAGAAGAGCATTGTGTTTACAAAAAGGCAAGTGGGAGCGCACTTGTTTTTCTGGTCTTATATGTGGATGACATAAATCTGATCGGAAATGATATTCCTATGCTTGAGTCTGTGAAGTCCTCATTGAAAAGGTGAGAGCGCATATATTTTGGGTATTAAGATCTACTGAGATATATCTAAAAGGCTGATTGGATTAAGCCAAAGTACATATGCGACAAAGTGTTGAATCGATTCAAAATGTAGGATTCCAAGAAAGGTTTTCTACCCATGTCACATGGCATTATTCTTAGCAAGAGTCAATGTCCTTCGACATGTGATGAGCGGGACCAAATGAATAAGATTCCATATGCTTCTACTATTGGGTCTATTATGTATGCCATGCTTTGTGCATGCCCAGATGTCTCCTATGCTCTAAGTGTTACGACCAGATACCAATCAGATCCAAGTGAGAGTCACTGGATTGCTGTAAAAAACATCCTTAAATACTTGAGAAGGACTAAGGATGTGTTCCTGGTTTATGGAGGTGAGGAAGAGCTCGTTGTTAGTGCTTACATTGATGCTAGCTTCCAAACCGACAAAGATGATTTCAGATTGCAATCTGGTTTTGTGTTTTTCCTTAATGGAGGAGCTGTAAGCTGGAAGAGTTCCAAGCAAGAAACTGTCGCTGATTCTACAACAGAAGCATAGTACATTGCTACTTCTGAAGCTGCTAGGGAAGCTATTTGGATTAAAAAGTTCATCTCTGAACCTGGTGTGGTTTCTAGCATTTCGAGCCCAGTGGATCTCTATTGTGATAATAGTGGAGCCATTTTGCAAGCCAAGGAACCAAGGTCTCATCAGAAATCCAAACATATACTCAGGTGTTATCACCTCATCTGAGAAATTGTGAATAGAGGTGATGTGAAGATTTGCAAAGTGTCCACAGATTTGAATGTTGCTGATCCATTGACAAAGCCTCTCCCACAACCAAAGGATGAGGTGCATACTAGAGCAATAGGTATTAGATACATTTGTGATTGACTCTAATCAAAGTGGGAGATTGTTAGTGATATGTCCTAGAAAAATCACAGAGATGTATTTATCTTTGTTACGTTTATGAACATTTGAATAATATGTTATTTTGTTTTTGAATTAATTATCATCTTAGTTCGATCAACAAGTGTGTGACTTGTTCGTGAAACTCTAAATTTGTTTGATGATATTATTCTATAAAGTCCCTGATCCATTATCTTTAAATAGAACATTATTGATTAATGGATTAGCACATATATTGATTGATGGTTATGTTTCACGGATCATGGATATAAGATATCAAAATAATAATGTGGACATATATTGGAGGATATAATGTTGGATAGACCCATTTTGAGACACTGTTTGGATTTTTCATTTAAGTGTCACCAGTTGGTCTCAAATAATGTTTATGATTGATCCTTATACTTGAGACTATCATAGTTTCCTACATGTGTAGTAGTATATTTTGATATTACCAAATGCTACTTTTAATTGAGTGGTAATAGAGGTAATATTCGGGTATGCTATGAGCCATGCGGAGGAATGTGAATTGTTAAGATGGAATTTGCATCTCTCGTAAAATGAGAGAGATATCTCTCAGCCCCTTGATATAGATGAATTGAGAAGTGCATGGCCATGCAGTTTGTGGTTGAGTGTCAACACGGGAAGATCAGTTCACTATGATATTGAGAAAGGATTGAACTGTGCAAGGGTGACACATTTCCTACCTTGGGTTTAATCTAGTATTGAATCGCAAGAGGATCAACATGAAGATATTATATAGGTTCGTTGATTATGATCTTCGTGTGTATTTGGATGGACATTATGTCCTGCTAGGGGCCACTACCACAATTCGGGTAAGTACTCCTGGGTCGTGACCAGATATGAATGAACCTACAGGGTCACAAACTTAACGGGTTGGAACAATTCAATTCAGATTAAGTCTATTATGAGGTTTCTGTATCAGATTTGGAGACTTAATATTAGAATCCTTCATGGTGTGAGTGAAAATAGTTGCAGTCTTTCCTGGCCAAGGTTACTACGAACAGAAGTTAAATATAGTCGAAGTTGCGCATGTTAGATCGTGTAGTTGATGGTTATTTTCGTGCATATGGATGTTTTGCCATGTTTTAACCCCTCATAAAAATTAAGTGTTTCTTATGCCCTTCTAATTGCTACACCTGTCAAGATTTTGGTCGTTGTTTGGTGGGCCTAACAAATCAGGGCACCATCAATTATCTTAATAAGGCGGATGTGTGTTGGACATTCATAAGCATAGAATTGGTTTAACTTAACAAGGCCATCAAAATGGTTTTGGGCTTTGGGGCATGGTGTTAGGAGACATGGTATGGGAGGATTGCAGGAGACCATGGAAAGAGATATTGGATAGTCCAATCTGGCATGTCTTGTTAAATAAATACAAACGGCCATCATGGGTGATAATTACTTGTGGCTTTAATAGATTATGGTCACAGACCTCAGTGGTCGCAACATTTGTAATCTCACTACTAGCAACCACTTTGATCATGTAGACATCTGCCCGCGGTCACCATGGTGACCACACCTGAAACGGCGAGCACGATGCGATGTAATAAACTGCAAGTGGACGGTTGAGCGTTGAGCACTTGAGGGTCGAATTCTAGGAGGAAATGGCGTATTCGTCTTTCTAGCTTAATGGATCACTGATTAAGTCTAAATGAGTTGGTGGTTTGTGTTTCTATAACTAATTCTACTACTAAAGCTATAAATCTAGGGTTTGTGAGCTGGAATGAAAATATAGTGTTTCGGGAATTCCATAGCCATCCGGCGCAATTCTATCCAAGGTCCGAGGATTGCAAGTTAATTTCAATCATTTTCCAAGATAGATTAAGCTGCCAGTACGGTTGCTGGTACAATAGTCGGAGGATCGCTTCCACTATTTAGTTTGGCGAGAGCCTCTCTCCTGTTCAGGATCCTGTGTCAAAGCACTAAGGACTCAAGAACTCTCCTAAATTCTTGCTAAGGCTCAATTGTTATGTCTGTTGCCGAAATAAGAATCTAGGGTTTAGAGGAAGAAAACATCAAGAAATAACTCCAAAACTTGAGATAAAGACCGAGGAAGAATCACGCTTTCCGGATTAGGTCATCCCTAACCCTAGAAGGGATCTACTCGCTAAAAGCCATAATAATGCAGAAATAAGAATAATAATTAAATAAAAACTCACTTGATTACTTGGGAATTGAAGTTGCCGTCCTTGCTGGCTTATAAAAGCAATAAAAATAGAGAAGGGGGCTCTACTAAATAAAAACTAAACTCAAAACTATGTAAATTATATCCTAAAAGCATCCTAAAAAGCATATTTAATTGAGCCAAAAGCTTCTCTATTTATAATACATGGGTTAGCATGCCCAAAAACAACTCTTTGACGTGCAGGCTTCAAACGGTGTGAGAACGGATAAATCTTAGTCAAAACCAACCAGATTGGACCAGTTTTGATCAAACCCGGCTAAAATTGACCAGTTCTGATCAAATACGACTAAAACTGGCCAAATTTGGTTAAACCCAGCAAAATTCGACAAGTTCTGATCAAATTCGACTAGTAAAAGCCGAGGAAATCAAGTCAAACACGACTAGGACACGTGCCGCAATCGTGGCCACACAAGTGTTGTGACCGAAACCGACTCGAACATGACTAGGACACGTGGCGTGTTCGTGGCCGGACACGTGGCATGTTCGTGGCCAAACACGTGTCATAACCGAAGCCGAGCAGGATTCTTTTTAGCCACGTTGTACTTGAATGGGATTCTTTTTGACCCAGGACTCTTTGAGAGCCACTCTTTATTGTCGTGACATGTTCGGATAGGTGTCTTCTTCACCCAGCTGTGTACAGATAAGGATTTTACCCGCCAAAACGTGTTCGACTAGTAGTGTTGTCTGTGGAGTACTCGACCAGGACCTTTTTTCTTTCAGTTTTGGTTTTGTTAGTTGAATTGGGTCCAAATGTGGTCGAAATTATCTCAAATTTGGCAAGTTTAATCCCTAAAACATGATGAACACAACTGTGAAAGCAATATGTAAAAAGAATCAAATTTTACGCATAAAATGTCACATTAAAGGAGTTTTAAGCATGATTTTGCATGTTTTCAATACTAAACCTAGGGTAAAATGCTACTAAGTTAGCACTTATCAAATTCCCCCAAGCTAGCATTTTGCTTATCCTCAAGCAAAGAATGTGAATGATTTTTCCAAAAATTGAGATGCCTTGGTTTATCTGATTTTTAATTAACAGCAGTAGTCTAGCCTGATAAATTCAAGCTACTCATGATCGAGCGATTCAATGGTACATAGAATCCATCTAAATTTCCCCAAATCTATGTTATACTATCCAAGCAGCAGGAGGAAACGAAAAAGTAATGGCGAATTATTTGCCAATGGTCCTTGAAGGTCTGGCACGGACCTGGCTGTTCAACCAGCTAGAAAGATCCATTTACAATTGGGAAATGCTTACCTCATTCCCAGAGCCTTCCCCATGCTGGGGGTTCACCCCACGCCGGGGACCCTCCCGAGGCCGGGAGCCAGTTTCGCCCAGTCGGTCACGTCTGTCGTGCGGGAGGCGGCCCGCCGGATGACTCCCACGCCGCTGCTGGACCCCCCTTGTGAGGGCCCTTCCTCTCTGATTCCGGACGTCGCTCTCGGGGACCACCAGGTGGTGGATTCCGTCCATGTCCCAGTAGTACCTTCCGAGCCCGGCGCATGAGCTCCCTCCTCCCCCAGGGCCGCCACTAAAGGCTCCACCAGAGGATCAGGTCTGCTTTACCCAGGGGGAGGTCGAGCAAATGCGTACCACCAAGTATGGAGAAGCTCCCTCACTCTGCCAGCCGGAACACCCCCCCCCCCCGGGGCTCGCGGATGCGGTGAACCACATTCCCGTCCCAGCCGAGGGAAGAGGCCCGCTGAGGGAGCAATCACCGCTTCTGGGGGTGCCCAGACATCCAGGAGGTTAGTTCGACTAACCCGGAGGAGAAGAGACGCTACCGCTGTGTCGGTGGACCTCTTGGACCCCTCCCCAACTCCGACAACGAGCGCGCATCCCCCGTCAAAGAGGACAGTGATAGGGACTCTCCCCGGGAGGTGGAGGGGGCCAACCAATCGCTGTGCCGCCGCCTCCGGTGCATTTGATGGCCGCGACCTTACCGACCGCCACACATTGAACACTACAATGGTGAGGCCGATCCCTACTAGTTTGTGCAGGTGTATTCCACGGCTATCTCAGTGGCTGGGGGGGATGAGACAGTCTAGTACAACGTCTTCCCCCTCTACCTCACCGGGATCGCCCGCTCATGGTTTTACAACCTGAAGGTCGGCTCCATCAAGTCTTTCGCGCAAGTTAAGCGTGAATTCTGTGCGAACTTCCAACGGAACTACGTGCGTCCCTTGGACTCATCGTAGCTCTACACCGTCCGACAAAGGATGGGGGAGACCATCTGTAGCTTCTTCAAGTGCTTCACTCAAGTCAATAGCAAAGTGGCTCACGTCCCTGACTCCATAGTCATTGAGGCGTGCAAGACCGGGATCCTCCCCGGGGAACTCCATCGAAGACTCTCGAAGCTGCCCCTCCTCCGCCAACAAGCTCTTCACTCTACTCGAGAAGTACACTTGGGCGGAGGAGGATGACCTCTGGAAGAAAAACCAGGGTGCTCCCGCCCCCATTGATCGGGGGGCTAGGGACCCTCTCAAGCGCCCCAAGAGGGGCAATCGTAGTGAGCCATGGCCTTGGGACACCTTTGTCCTCGAGGGTGGAGGCGTCTCGCGCGATGCCCCCAAAGGCAACCGTCCCTTCCCCTAGCCGAAAGGCCGTGGGGGGGGGGGGGGGGTAGTTGTCCCGCAGCCGTGAAGGCCCCGCGGCGGGAGGCAAGGAGGGCCTGTGGTGCACTTTCCACAAGTCCAATACCCACGCTACCCGGGAATGCCACCAGCTTCTCCAACATTTCACCGCATTCCTCAACCAGCGCTGGTAGGGGGGAGTCCTGCCTCCTTGCCCCCCCATCCGGCTTTGCCAGTTCTTCCTGCACCCTCGGGGGACCAGCAGGGACAAGCGCGGGAAGGGGGCTCAACAGAAGAGCTCCCCTTCCAAACCTCCCAAAGGCATGTTAACGTCATCACGGGGGGGTCTGCCTCAGGGCAAGACTCTAAGCACCAGCACAAGGAGTATGCACGTGAGGTAAAGGTTGTGGGGGTGCTACATACGTCTCGACCACCAAAATGGTCGGACGTCCCCTCACTTTTACAGCAGAAGACGCGCGTGCGGTTCGCTTCCCCCATGATGATGCGCTCATCGTCTCCGCCACCGTCTACAACTCCCACTTGGCGCGTATCCTCGTCGATGGTGGAAGCTCCGCCGACGTCCTATACTTGAAGGTGTTTAGAGAGATGCAGGTCGACGAGAAGCTGCTGCAGCCCGCAGCCGGGCCCTTACAAGGCTTCGTCCCGGAGAAGACGATCTACCTGGTGGGGAAGGTGGATCTCCCCATGACCTTCAGTACTCCGGACAACTACCGGACTGAGATGGTCCGGTTTGACGTAGTGGACCTCCCCTCTTCATACAATGCAATCATGGGGAGGACCACAATCAACCGCTTAGGGGTGGCGATCCACCAGAGTTATCTCTGTGTGAAGATCCCCAGGCCTCACGGCGTGATCACTGCCCGAGGCGACCAATACGTGGCCCACGCTTTGTACGAGCGTGTGGCCGTGATGATCGGGAGCGTCAACATTGTCGCGCCCCGACCTGGGGACTACGACTACTCCCGTGGGGACCCAACTCGCTACAGCTGATCCCATATAAGCATACTTTTGACTTCCCAGGATAAGTCAAGCACAGGAGTATATTCACATTGCAGCAGAAAAACTTACAAAATATTTAAGCAGTGTGGCCTCTTGGCCTGAATATTACATAAAGAGATTACAATACCTTCGCGGCATACATGATTTAGCAAAATAACAACTACACAACAGAAGATAGGTGACCCTCCCACAGTAAGAAGTTGACGGCAGAACAACACACATCAGGGTTCTGGTGGAACTGGCTCTCCTCCAACCGGATCCAAGAAGTTCTCCATGCCTTTATCTTGATCATGGGACGCTCCATCTACTGGGTTGATGGTTGCAAGGGTCAGTACTTACGTACTCAACAAGTCATAGGTAAGAGTAGATACATATAGTAGGGATGATATGAACCTATGCTACTAAAGAAGTGTGGATGGTTGTAAAATAGTCTTTTCTTTCATATCTCATCTCATGGCAGCACTTTTCATAACATAGCATCGCTATTCATGTTCACTAAATTATAGCACTACCGCGACACGTCGACACACGACAGCCCACGGCAGCACCCCTTATCACGACAACACATGTCATTTGGGTAATCTTGACTTATCAAATTTTATTTAGAAAACATACTTGTGCCACACCCCGTGGATTTAATCCACCGCAGCAGACTCCTATAAACCCGAGAGCTCGGAGTATTCGAATACATTTTTAACTCTGCAGAGAGGTACCAATTTACCAGCAAGATATTCCACTTTCATGCCCATCCTATCAATATGATTAGACCCTTCCTCACTGCATACTGTGAGTGGCAAGGTGGAGATAACAAGAACTTTTGTCATGTTTCACACACAATTCACCCCTGACCCTGTGGATCTCTCACAAAGCACAGTTGTGGTGGGTTGTACCCAAACCCCCACCCCGAATGCCTCTTCCCATTACTGGGTCAGCGTGCAATCACATTCAGTGATATGTGTAGGAGCCGCACTCCGTGTAAAATCGTGCATCACTTCCACATAAGTACTTGCTTAGGCCTGTCCCATACTAGGCTTGCGGTTAGCACGTGTTTCACGCCACTAGACGCACAACACAAGGTTCTAGTCCTTATATGCCAGTGACCAGACCATCCACAAACCATGCACCTTCAGTGCCTGCTATCCTTTGCAGTTAAGCACCTCCAGTGCTACCGCCATTCCAAACCAAAATTTTGGTCAAGGTTAGGGGTTTTTTTTCATGAATATATATAAGTACATATAATAATTCATGGCTCACTAATTGGTCTTTTCACATTTCATAGGCATCCAGCCTAGTATTGCCAATTCATAATTCAACCATTCTTTCACATGCAATATTATTTATATTCAAGGTCATATCATAGAAATTCATAAAATATAGGTTCAAGATGATCAAGACTATGACTTGCTTTCCGCATCGTAAGAAATAGTAGTCGATGTCGAGTCTGCGACGAAGTCTTCGTACTCGGGCTCTTGATCTACTCTCCAACAAACAAGCAAACAAAGATCACAAACTATTTTAAATGCTTTAAAATCTATATGCAACATGCTCTTAAGAGAAAAGATCCTCACAATGTCGAAACAGACTGAGATTGCAAGCTAATCTAGGTTATAACCTTGGAATTTATAGAATCTGAGCTAAGGATGGTGTTAGAAATTCTTAGGGCTTCAAGGCTGCAATATGGACATCAAGTCCGCGGCTGGTTTGACCAAAAACAGTGAATGTCAGCCGATTGACATTCGGTTCAAGGCTCTGACTTAGCTTCAAGGAAAGCTAGAGATCTTATCTCAAGTTGTGACAGTAGAATAAAATTTAGATCACAACATCAGGAGTCTAAGGGACATAGTCATTCTCAAAATGCATGGCTGGAAGAAGGTAAAAAGGTTCTATGCCACTGGCTGACATAGATTGGCATTGGACTGACATGGCCAGAAACTAGGGCTTGCCATATCTTTTGATCTAGGCTGCAGTTGACGCACCACTTTGTCTGGTAGTTAGGCATTTGTAGCAGGAACAACTTACTCAGCAGGCTCTAGGGCAGGAGATGGCCGTAAAGTGGTGAAAACTGGCGAAGAGCACGGTGGCTGGAGTTTCAAGTCATGGCACTGGACAGGAATTAGGGCATAGCCATAACTTCTGATTTAGACCGAATTAGATATCGAGCTAGTAGAAAAAATTGTTTAGGAGATCAAGATGCATCTGTCGTGGTATTGTGAATACCCCGGCAGGTTTTGAGAACTATCCTACGAAGAAAATGCGACGCGGGCTGACCGGGTGACTAGTCCTCCCCCGCCGGACAATCACAAGAAAAGACACGAGGGTTTATACAGGTTTGGGTCCAGATGGGGGCCCTAGTCCTGTCGGCGTGCTCCCGACCAGAGTCGGCTGGGGAGGCTCTCTCGGGGGAGAGGCTTCCGGAGCACACCTGTGAGTTTTGGCTATTCCAAAAATGAATCACCTGTCTTTACAACTGGGGGTACAAGGGCTATTTATAGCCCCAAAAAGAAGCAAAAAAGACTAAACTACCCCGGACGCTACCGTCGGATTGAGGGATAGCAACGTCCTTCTCCCGGTCAGGTGCCTTGAATGCTTGACAGGTGGTCGCTGATTCCCGAGGCGCTCCTTGTGTGACCTGCACGTGATCAAGAACCAGAGACTTTACCTTTAGAAGGGCGACAATGACCGGAACAGGCACCGGAGGCCAAGTCCCCTGGCAGACGGCTGCGCCCGGGACCGGCACCGGAGGCCAGGTCCCGAGAGCCAAAAGGCGGCGCCCGGGGCAGGCACTGGAGGCCACGTCCCCGGGCAAATGGCGGCGCCCGGGACTAGCACCGGAGGCCAAGTCCCTGGGCAGATGGCAGCGCCCGGGACCGGCACCGGAGGCCAGGTCCCGGGAGCCAAAAGGCGGCGCCCGGGCAGGCACCAGAGGCCACGTCCCCGGGCAAATGGCGGTGCCTGGGACTGGCACCGGAGGCTAGGTCCCGGGAGCCAAAAGGTGGCGCCCGGGACCGGCGCCGGAGGCCCGGTCCCAGGGGCCAAATGGCGGCGCCCGAGGCAGGCACCGGAGGCCACGTCCCCGGGCAAATGGCGGCGGCCGGGACCGGCACCGGAGGCCAGGTCCCGGGAGCCAAATGGCGGCGCCTGGGGCCGGCCCCAGAGGCCAGGTCCCAGGAGCCAAATGGCGGCGCCCGGGGCTGGCACCGGAGGCCACGTCCGCGGGCGAATGGTGGCGCCTGGGACCGGCACTGGAGGCCAGGTCCCAGGAGCCAAATGGCGGCGCCCGGGGCAGGCACCGGAGGCCACGTCCGTGGGCGAATGGCAGCGCCTGGGACCGGCACCGGAGGCCACGTCCCTGGCAAATGTGACACAACTTACCTAGACTTAGTCTCGCGGAGATTTCGCCCAACAGCAGCCCCCCATGCCTCCCGGGGACGATGCTCGAGTCCCCGGTGGGTATGGTACATGTCACCAAGAAAATCTCCCGACCAAGCCACCGGAGCCGTGACGCTTCGGTTCCCGTGCCACGCGCTTATGACCGCGCCTTTGGGTCATAAATGCGCTCGTGGTTCGAACTGGTGCCTCGATTTGCGCGCCAGTCCCTTCGTTTCTCGCACACAGTTTGAACTTCAACGGTCCAGATGTACCACGAAGTGCCACGTGGCGCCCATCTGGACCACTCTTTGCCCCTATAAATAGGGCCTTGGGGGGCCCGGGAAGCTCATTCCAAACTTCTCACTCCAGCGCCCTTAGCTCTCCCGGTAGCTCTCTCCCGGTAGATAGCTCCCGGTAGCCAAGCGTCCGGAGCCTTTAGGTGTCCTGTTCCCTGAAACTTTAGTAACCGAAAAAACCAAACCTGATGGCACCGAAGGGTCGACCGAAGACCACAGAGGTGCCCCGGAGGAAATCTCTCCGGATTTCCTCTGGGCGTCAGAGTTCACGGTTGGGGACATGGAGTCCCTGGTCGAACGCGGAGTCGTTGAGGACGGGGACATCCGGGTCCCCGTGAAGAAGGACGGAGCCCCCCGCCCCAGACCCGGGGAGATTGTGGCCTTCGAGGCCTTCCTCGAGGCGGGGCTCTGGCTCCCAGTGCACCCCTTGCTCCAGGAGTTTTTGAAGGAGTATGGGGTGGCGCTGAACCACCTAACGCCGAACGCCATCGTCCAGATGGGCCTCTTCATTTGGCTCTTCGAGACGGCGACCGGACGGGAGCCAACCCTACGAGCCTTCCGGTACTTTTACGAACCGGCGGCGAGGAGCTCCCACCTGGTGAAGGGGGGTCCCAAGTCCCCCTTTGGCTAGGTGATGGTGCAGATGCTGCCATCCCGGGTGGCCGATTACCTGGCGGCGGCCTCCCGGGACCACTGGGTAACTGGATTCGGAGGTGGTTCTACCTCCGGGTCTGGGACGACGACGTGGTGTACGCCCCGGAGGCCCCCGCCTGCAGTAGGTCGTCTGTTCCGAAGCCTCCGGTGTGGACGGATGAGAAGCTGGAGCTCCTCGGCAAGGTCATTATCTCCTGGGGCACATGCTCAATGAGGGACGCCGCAGAGGAGATGAAGCTCCTGAGGATCTCCCCCTTCTCGCGCGGGAAAAGGGGGATCAGGATGGGCCCGGAGCAGCGGCCCCCGGTCAAGCCGGTGACCTGACGTAAGTCCTTGTTACCTGGTTCATCGCATTTACACATTTTATAAAATTTGACTAACTCTTTACCTTTCGCAGTCCGGCCATACCCGGCGGCTCAGGAGAAGGCGGAGAACCTCCTGGGGAGGTACTTTGCCGACGAGCACGAGCACATCGTGCGCGTCGTGGGGGAGGGCCCTACCAGGAACTTGGTAGCCGAGGCCTTCGGGCTGAAGTTGCCGGAGAGGAAGCCCCTCCCCACCCCCGGATCGCACAAACGGGGGAAGGACGCTGCCGGGGGCTCTGAGCCTAAGAAGGCTAGGGTCCAAAAAGCCCCCGGCCCGTCGACGACGCCGGCTTCGACACCGGCGAAGGCCAGGGACGAGACCGCCGGGACCGGGCGCGCCCGGGCGCCGGCCCGGAAAGAAGTAACACCCCCTCCCCCGAAGAGCCCCGTTGAGGGCCGGGGGAAGGAGCCGGCTGCGGGCAGGGCGGCGTCTGATTCGGAGGACTACACCCCGTCGCCGCCTTCTGTAGCGGCCCTCCCGACACCCTCGGCACCTTTGGAGCCGGAGAAGCTGGAGGTGAGGTTCGCGGAGGCCTCGCCTCCGCGGATGGAGTGGCCGGTGGACGAGCGGGGGAACCCCTCAGTCTACGAGGTCCCTCCGGAAGTGGAGGCCCCGGGGGCCTTCCCGCTCGGGAAGGGGAAAGGGCTGATGGTTCCTCCCCGAGTAGGGACCTCTTCCGAGAGCTCCTCGACCACTTCCACGGAGGCCACCTCCTCGGCGACGAAGACGCCGACCACACTGCCGGACGCCCAGGTCCGGGGACCCCTCACCGGCCGCGACGGGGCCGGCGTCGGGCGGAAGACCCCCCTGCTTTCCGCGGGGGAGGTCACCCGCTACACGGAGGGCCTACAGACCCGGTAGGTGCAGGCCTTCGTTGCGGAGGGAACACTCCATGAGCGTTTTGGGGAGCTTCAATCTCTCCAAGCCCAGGTACTTACCCGAGTCGATGACGCTTTCTTCGGGCACCTACATTTGAATTTTTTCTAACTCTAGAGTTTGTAGGCGGCGGCCATTACCTGGGGCCTTGAGCAGCGAATCGGCCGGCTGCTTAAGGACGAGGAGGAAAGGGTCGTGACCTACCTGGGGCAGCGCGACGAAGCCCTCCAGGAGCTGGCCCGTGTCCGAGCCCAGGTCCACGTCTCCGAGGCCTTCAACGGCCGCCTTCGGCAGGAGGCCAAGGCGAAGAAGGAGGCGTCACAGGTCTCCGTCATCCCGGAGGCCGCCGACGCCCGGGCACAGTGCCGGGCGATCCCCGTCGTTGCGGCCGCGGCGGGGCTTGTTGAGCACCTGGGGGTCGGCGCCCGGGCGATCGGCGGCCGCATCCCCCCCGAGCTTCCCCGAGTTCTTCGAGCCCTCGCGCCGGGAGGTGGAGCAACTCGCAGGGGGCTTCTACGACAGGATTGTCCGGGCGAGGTTCTCGGCACCGGCGCCTACGGCAGCTGATGCCCCGGCCCCGGCGGAGGCCCCCCGGGGGGAGGACGCCAATGTGTCGTGGTATTGCGAATACCCCGGCAGGTTTTGAGAACGATCCTAGCGAAGATTACGCGGCGCGGGTTGACCGGATGACCGGTCCTCCCGCGCCGGACAAGCACAAGAAATGACACACGGATTTATACAGGTTCGGGTCCCGATGGGGGCCCTAGTCCTATCGGTGCGCTCCCGACCGGAGTCGGCTGGGGAGGCTCTCTCTGGGGGAGAGGCTTCCGGAGCACACCTGTTAGTTTTTTAGCTATTCCAACAAATGAATCACTTACTTACAACTGAGGGGTACAAGGGTTATTTATAGCCCCAAAAAGAAGCAAAAAGCCTAAACAACCACGGAAGCCACCGTCGGATTGAGGGGTAGGAACGTCCTTCTCCCGGTCAAACGTCTTGGATGCTTGACAGGTGGTCGCTGATTCCCGAGGCGCTCCTCGCATGACCTGCACGTGATAAACAACTCGAGACTTTACCTTGAGGAGGGCGATGAGACCCGGGACATGCACCGGGGGCCAAGTCCCGGAGACCAAAAGGCGGCGCCCGAGGAGGCACCGGAGTCCAGGTCCTCGGGCAAATGGCGGCGCCCGGGATGGCGCCGGAGGCCATGTCCCGGGGGCCAAATGGCGGCACCCGGGGAGGCACCAGAGGCCAGGTCCCCGGGCAAATGGCGGTGCCTGGGACGGCGCCGGAGGCCACGTCCCAGGGGCCAAAAGGCGGCGCCCGGGGAGGCACCAGAGGCCAGGTCCCCGGGCAAATGGCGGCACCCGGGGAGGCACCGGAGGCCTTTTCCCGGGGGCCAAATGGCGGTGCCCGGGACGGCGCCGGAGGCCATGTCCCGGGGTCCAAAAGGCGGCGCCCGGGGAGGTACCAGCGCCCGCGACGGCGCTGGCGGCCACGTCCCGGGGGCTAAATGGCGGCGCCCGGGGAGGCACCGGAGGCCAGGTCCCTGGGCAAGTGGCAGCGCGCGGGATGGCGTCGGAGGCCATGTCCCGGGGGCCAAAAGGCGGCGCCCGGGGAGGCCCCGGAGGCCATGTCCTCGGGCAACTGTGACGCCACTTAGCTGGACTTAGTTTTGCGGAGATTTCCCCCCAACAGCAGCCCCCCATGCCCCCCGGGAATGATGCTCGAGTCCCCAGTGGGTATGGTTCATGTTACCTGGAAAATCTCCGGATCAAGTTACCGGAGCGGTGACGCTTCGGCTTCTGTGCCCCGCGCTTAAGGCCGCGCCGCTTCACCATAAATGTGCTCGCGGTTCGAACCGGTGCCTCCATTCACGCGCCATCCCTTCGTTTCCCGTGCGTCGTTTGAATTTTAACGGTCCAGATTGCTCCGTGGGGTGCCACATGGTGCCCATCTGGACCATGGCTCGCCTCTATAAATAGGGCCTTGGGGGGCCCGGTAACTTCATTCCAAACTTCCACGGCTCGCGAGTTTTAGCTCTCCCAGTAGCTCTCTCCCAGTAGCTCTTCCCGGTAGCTAGCGCCCGGTAGCAAGCGTCCAGGACTTTTAGGCTTAGCCTCCTGAAAAATTAGTCTCTAAGAAAAACAAACCTGATGGCACCGAAGGGTCGAGCGAAGACGACCGTGGTGCCCCCGGAGGAGGTCGCTACGGACTTCCTCTGGGCGTCCGAGTACGGGGTGGCGCTCAACCACCTCACCCCGAACGCCCTCGTCCGGATGGGTATCTTCATCTGTCTCTTTGAGATGTCGACCGGGAGGGAGCCCATGCTACGCGTCTTCCGGTACTTTTACGAGCCGGCGGCGCGGAGCTCCCACTTGGTGAAGGGGGGACCCAAGTCCCCCTTTGGTTCGGTGATGGTGCAGACGCTGCCGTCTCGGGTGGCCGACTACCCAGCGGCAGCCTCCCGGGACCATTGGGGCGATTGGATCCGGAGGTGGTTTTACCTCCGGGTCAGGGACGACGAGGTGACTTACGCCCCGGAGCCCGCCTCTTACAGCCGGTCGTCCGCGCGGAAGCCTCCGGTGTGGACGGACGAGGACCTCGAGCTCCTCGGCAAGGTGATCATCTCCCGGAAGACCCGCTCTATGCGGGACGCTGCCGAGGAGATGATGGTCCTGAGGATCTCCCCCTTCGCACGCGGGAGGAGGGGGACCGGCATGGGCCCGGAGCAGCGGCCCCCGGTCAAGCCGGTGACCCGACGTAAGTTCTGGTAACCTGCTTCATTCTAGTAACCCCCAGGACCGAGCGCGCCCGGGCGCCGGCCCGGAAGGAAGCGACGCCCCCTCCCCCAAGGCGGAAGGATCTTTCGCGCACGCGCTGGTTGTGTGCGCGCGACATCTCGCGCTCGTAGATAGCGTGGCGGTGGAGCGCTCGGTCGCGTTCCTCCTCCACAAGGTCGATCTCCAGGCGTTGGTTGGCCTCGTTGGCCTGGTACGCTGCGGTCGTAGCTCCGTCTAGGAGCTCGACCCGCAGCGACCGGAAGCTGATCTCCGGGGGGAGGACTGCCTCCGTCCCGTAGACCAGGGACAAGGGAGTACGTCCCGTTGCCCGGGACGGGGTCGTGCGCATGGAGCAGAGGATGCTAGGAAGCTCCTCCGCGCATGCACCCCGCTTACAAGGTGTTTGCTCGACTCTCCGGCGCAACCCCTGTAGGATTACGCCGTTGATCGTCTCGACAGCCCCATTGCTCCAGGGATGGGCCACTGAGGCGAAGTGGATGACGAGCCCCAGGACTTCACAGAATTGCCGGAAATAAGCCGAGTCGAATTGGGTCCCGTTGTCCAAGGTGATTTCCCGGGGGACACCAAAATGACAAACGACGTTTTTCCAGAAAAACCGCTGAACGGCCCGGGACGTGATGCTAGCCAAGGGCTCCACCTCGACCCACTTTGTAAAGTAGTCCACCGCGACCACCGCATACTTGTATCCTCCGGGCGCTGGGGGGAAGGGCCCTAAGAGGTCCATCCCCCAACGCACGAAGGGCCAAGTGATGGGGATAGTCTGCAGCGCTACAGGGGGGAGGTTCGAGCCCTTGGCCATCTTCTGGCATGCTTCACACGCGGAGACAAGGTCTCGCGCGTCGCGCATGACCGTGGGCTAGTAGAAACCCTGCCGGAGAGCCTTGGCCGCGATGGCACGCGGGGCTAGGTGAGAACCACAGCTCCCCGCATGGATGTCTTCGAGAAGTTGAAGTCCTCCCAGCCGGGGGAGGCAGCGCAGGAGGGCAGAAGCCCCCTGCTTGTAGAGCCTTCCCTCCAGCAGGAGATATGCCCGGGCTTTGGCCTGGAGGCGTTTGGCCTCGGTCTCACTAGGAGGGTCCCCCTCCCCCTTGATGAAGGAGATGAGGGGGTCCATCCATGACGGAGTCCGGGTGATCTCGGTGACCTCCGGGACATGAGGCTCGTCGCCCGTGTCCGGGGAGGCCACCGAGGGCTTCGTGATGATTTCCAAGAAGGCCCCCTTGGGGAGCGATTCCCGGGCGCTTGCTGCCCGGGCCAGGGCGTCGGCCCAGTCATTGTCCCTTCGCGGGTTATGCCGGGCCTCGAGGCGTCGAAATGCCTCTCCATCTTTCGCACCTCCTGCAAATAAAGACTTAAGTTTGCGTCATGGCACAGGTAAGACTTGTCCATTTGGCAAACTACGAGCTGAGAATCTCCCTTGACTAGGAGGCACCGGATTCCCAGGGAGCACGCTAGGCGCATCCCGAGGAGAAAAGCCTCGTACTCGGCGACATTGTTGGTTGCGGGTAACTCGAGCCACGCGGCGTACTCGAGTTCTTGCCCCTCGGGGCTCCGGAGGACTACCCCCGCGCCAGCCCCGGCGAGACACAGCGACCCATCGAACATGAGAGTCCAATGATCGCTGCGTCGGGGCGGCACAAGGAGGTCTTCGTCCCCAGACCCAGAGGCCGGGGTCCACTCTGCGACGAAGTCGGCGAGGACTTGCGACTTGATGGTGGAGCGGCCAGTTAGGGACAGGGAGAAGGGGGCGAGCCCTTGTTCGGTGGGACGGTGACTTCTTTGTTCCGGTGGCTTCTTTGTTCCGCAGTACCTCCCCCAGGGGGAGGGACGACGGGACGGTGATGGGGTGTCCCAGGAAGTAATGGCGAAGTTTCCGGGATGCCATCAGGAGGGCGTAGCAGATCTTCTCCATCTCCGTGTACCGAGTTTTGGCCCCTTGGAGGGCCTCACTCACGTAGTACACGGGACGCTGCTGCCCCCCTTGCTCCTTCACCAAGACCGTGCTGACGGCGACGGGGGTCGCGGCAAGGTAGAGGAGGAAGGGCTCTTCTGGAGACGGGCTCACGAGCATTGGAGGGCTCGTGAGGTACTTCTTGAGGTCGTCGAATGCCTACTGGGCCTCGGGGGTCCAGCGGAACCCCTCGAGCCCTCGGAGGATCTTGAAGAACTGGAGGCCTCGCTCCCCCGACCGGGAGACGAAGCGGCTGAGCGCGGCTAGGCGGCCGGAGAGCCGCTGGACATCCTTGGCGGAGCGCGGCGGGGGCATGTCTAGGAATGCCTGGATCTTCTCGGGGTTTGCCTCAATGCCCCGCTGGGATACGAGGAAACCTAGGAGCTTCCCCCCGCACACCCCGAAGGCGCACTTCTCCGGGTTGAGCTTGAGCCCAAACGCGCGGAGGTTGCGGAAGGTCTCCGCCAGGTCGTCAATTTGGGAGGCTGCGCGGGGACTTTTGACGACCGCGTCGTCTACAGATGGCACCATTGGAAGCTTTATATGGACATAAATGCAGAACTCCATTGCATTGGAATGAGCCAGGAGAACGAAAAGCCATAGGACCAAAGATAGTAGAAGAAGCAGAAGCTCATGTCAGAATCATCAGAGAAAGGCTGAAAACAGCACAATCACGACAAAAGAGCTATGCAGATAAACGACAAAGAGAATTATCATTTGAACCAGGAGATTTTGTGTATCTCAAGGTCACACCATTCAAAAGATTACAAAGATTTCAAGTGAAAGGAAAGTTATCTTTAAGGATACATTGGACCATTTAAGATAATCAAGAGAGAATGAGAAACATCCTATGAACTGGAATTACCAGTGAGATTAACAGGAGTACACGATGTGTTTCATGTCTCTCAGCTCCGGAAATGTTTGAAGGAACCTACTGACCAGATAGATGTACAAGATGTGCCTTTACAGAAGAATCTCACTTATCTTGAGCACCCAATCAGAATCCTAGCCACTGATGAACGACAGCTCCGAAGGAAGAAAACCGGATTGTGTAAAGTTCAATAGAAGAATCATTTAGAACAAAGAACTACTTGGAAGAAAGAAGAGAATTTTCAGCAAACCTATCTCTATTCTTATCTTTTCTTGCTTTAGATAAATCTCGGGGCGAGATTTCTTTAAGGAGGGTAGATCTGTAACATCCTGAGTTAGGGGTGAAAACTTCCTTTTTCATCAATAGCATGCATGCTTGTATCTGTAGTAATAGCCAGATCAGTATCTATCCTAAACCCTAAAATCTCCAAAATCTATCCTGTGACCTCAAATCAAGATCAGATTGTTCAGATGTGATCTATCAGTTACTCTGAACTTAAAAGTCTTCAGAACCTAGATCCAATTCTATCTCTAAATTCCAGATTTATCAACTTCTTCTGTTTTCGAAAACAGAAATACATTATATTACCTAAATACCCTAAGTTTCAGAAATACAGATTTAATCAAAATCTTGACCAAGTTCAGACCAGATTATTTCTGGAATATGATCATGGGTATGTCAATACCTTAAACTAAAAAGTTGACAGCCAGATTCTACCATCTAGACTCTTTTCACAAATCAGTCCAAGAATTATCGCAATATAGTCCTTATCTGATATCTGAAAACCTAGAAAGGTTAAAATCTCCAGATTAACTCCAAATTCAGAATTTCTTCGGCAAATCTTTTCTAGATGCTATTTGAAACAAGTTCTTCTTTTGTGCAGATTTCAAGATCTCATCCTAATTACCATAATTCGAAATCAATTAAAGCTCAGATTCAATTACCCTAAAAATACCCTATTTTCAGTCTGTATCAAAGACTATTCAAATGTGCCAAATTTTATCAAATGTTCTTGCCAAATATTCTGTTGAATATAATCTGCTATATCAGTGAAATCAAATTCAGTTTAAACCTTCCAAAACTCCAGTTTCGCAAATTAGTCCTTCTTCCAGATTTTTCTAAAAGCCAGAAAGGCAAAATGCTGCAAATCATCTCCAAATTCAAATCTGATTCAGGGAATATCTTCCAAATACTTTTCAATACAAATTCTTCTTTTATAAGTATCTCAAAATCAAACCCTAAATCCCAGAATTCGAGATCAATAAGTTTCAGACTTATTTTACCCTAATCTACTCTGTTTTCAGTTCATATCAAAAATCATCCGAACATTTCAAATTTTATCTTCAATCTGTGTCAAATCATTTGTTGAATCAAGTTTACCAAAACAGCAGAATCAATTCCAGATCAAACCTTCCAAATCTTCAGATTTACAATTCAGTCCAAATCAAGAAAATCAATAATTGCAAATCAGCCCAAAATCGACCAGGCCAACTGCAGTGCACGACCAGGAACTTCGCCTTGCGTTTGCACCGTGCACGCTCGCCGCCGGCCAAGTCCCTCTTGCATTTGTGCTCGTGCATACTTACTGTTGCTGTTGCGCACGCGTCCTCGCCCTAGCCATCGCCGTGGCAACGCCGTTGAACAACATCTGCTCCTGTGCGCGACCAGCAGCAGCCATTGTCAGTATCTTCTTGCCACGTTACTTGCTTCACCAGCCTTTGTCGCCACCGACTTGCACCGCCCGACATTGATGAGACTCGATGTAGCACAGTTTCGCCTTGCCAGTGTACAGTCGCTTCACCGCTCGCCGTTGTTGCAGCTGCGCCCGGCAAATCTTGTCATCCGGCACAATTCCCTTGCTGCTATCTCTTTGCAAGCATCGCCCTGTGGCCTATATAAGCAGCCATACCCTGTGTCATCTCCCCTTCACCAGGACTTAGCCAATTTTGCAAAATCTCTCGCTGCAGTCGTCTTCTCCGGCGAGTCCAGATTGAGTCCTCACGGTGCCAGCACGCCCTGCTGCACCTCTCACAGAATTAACGGCACCAGAAGGTATATCTCATCTCCCTCATCGTGCTGTATCATTTAATTGAGCGCTTATGCACTTCATCGCCGGTGATTGCCGGAGTTGCTGAAATCAGTGAAATGCCCTGTTCCAGTTGCACAAGTCAAATTAGCCCGAATTAGCCTTCGATTTAATAGACAAAAATGATCAGTGAGCTATTCTAAGCAAGCCTGTGAAGTTGAATGGTGAAATTGATCAAGAACTGGAGTTTTTCGCTAGCCCGAGCTTCACCAGCCGCCGGCGAATGTCGCCAACCTTCTCCGGTGATTCTCCGGCCAATTCGATCGTTCCAGAAGCTTTCTTATACCTTCTAGATGCTCTCCAAGCAAGGAATCGAGTTCAAACATCGTGTAGCCAAAACCCCCAATATCAGTGTCTTCTTCTCCGGCGCCGGCCACCGGAAAACCATTCCCGGCCGATCCAGCTCCAGAAACCTTGTCCACCAGATACGCCTTGATCTCCTGAGCAACTTTGCCTACTAGCTCGACTTCCAATTCGGCCTAAATCAGAAGATATAGCTATGCCCTAATTCCTGTCCAGTGCTGTGAATTGAAATTTCAGCCACCGAGTTCATCGCCGGTTTTCATCACTTTCCGGCCACCTCCTGCCCTAGGTCCAGTTGAATGAATTGTTCCTGTTACTGAGGCCTACATCCCAGACAAAGTGGTGCATAATTTGGAGCTCTAGATCAAAAGTTATGCCAAGCCCTAGTTTCTGGCCATGTCAAGATCAATGCCAGACTATGTCAGTCAGTGGCATTAGCCCTTTTCACTCCCTTCCAGATGTGCATTTTGGGCATAACTTTGTCCCTTAGATTTCTGAGGTTGTGATCAGCATTTTCTTCTTCTATCACAACTTGATTTGAGCCCTTGAAATACATGTTATGCTAAACCCTAGCTTTTGACACTATCTCAGTGCATGCCAGCCAATGGCATTGGCCTTGGTTACCCATTTCTGATTGTGCAATTTGAAAACCACTTTGTCCACTGAATTTGTAGAATTATGATCTACATCTTCTTCTACTGTCATAACTTGAGATAAGCTCTCTAGTTTTCCTTGAAGTTATGTCAGGATCTTGATCCGAATGTCAATCCGCTGACATTCGCTGTTTTTGATCAAACCAGCCACAAACTGTTGTTCTTATTGTAACCTTGAGATCCTAAGAGCATCTAACATCCATCCTTAGCCAAATCCTTAAAACCCTAGATCTCAACTTAGTTCAGCTTGTAATCTCAATTATCTTCAGTATCGTTCAGTCACTCTTGTAAAGCATATCTGCATATAGATTCTAAAACATCTTAATATATAAGTAATATTTGTGTGTATTGTTTGGTTTGTCGTCGAGCAGATTCAGAAGCTGAGATCGAGGACTTCACTGCTGACCCGACATCAACTGCTGTCTTTCACGACGCGGAAGGCAAGTCATATCCTTGGTCATCTTGAACCTATATTTTAAATGTTGCTAAAACATAACCTTGAATATAGGCAATATTGCATGTGAAAGATCGAGAATGGTTGATTTATAAATTGGCAGTACTAGACTGGTTATCTGTGAAATGTGAAATAAACAAGTTTTGAGCCATGAACTATTATATGTATTTATATACTTATATTCATGAAATAAAACCCCTAGTTGTGACCAGAAAATGGTATGGATGGCTGTAGCACTGGAGGTGCTAGACTACAAAGGAATGCAGGCACTGAAGGTGCAGGGTTGTGGATGGTCTGGTCACTGGCATATAAGGACTAGAACCTTGTGTTGTGCGTCTAGTGGCATGAACAACGTGCTAACCGCAAGCCTGGTATGGGACAGGCCTGAACAAGTACTTATGTGGATCATACATGAAACCCCTGCATGAGATGTGTTGTGATGATTGACTTGGAGGCTGACTCCTACTATCACTGAAGGTGATCTGATATTTGATCCAGTAATGGGAAAATGAGGTGGGGTGGAGGTTATGATACAGCCTACCACAACTGTGTTTCGCGGAGAGCCACAGGGTCAGGGGTGAATTGTAAGTGATGCATAACAAAAGTTCTTGTTATCTCCACCTTGCCACTCACACATGGTTGTGAGGAGGGGTCTAATCATTTTGTTATGATAGGATGGGCTTGAAAGTGGAATATCTTGCGGGTAAATTGGTACTTCTCTGCAGAGTTAAAAACGTATTCGAATACTCCGAGCTCCCGGGTTTATAGGAGTCTGCTGCGGTGGATTAAATCCACGGGGTGTGACACAAGTACTATTTTCTAAATAAAATATGTTTAAATCAAGATTACCCAAATGACATGTGTTGTCATGATAAGGAGTGCTGCCGTGGGCTGTCGTGTGTCGACGTGTCGCGGTAGTGCTATAATCTAGTGAACATGAATGATGATGTTATATTATGAAAAGTGCTGCCATAAGATGAGATAAGAAAGGAAAAGATTATTTAACAAATCTTCTCCATCTCCGTGTACCGAGTCTTGGCCCCTTGGAGGGCTTCACTGACGTAGTACACGGGACGGTGCTGCCCCCCTTGCTCCTTCACCAAAACCGCGCTGACGGCGACGGGGGTCGCGGCGAGGTAGAGGAGCAATGGCTCTTCCGGAGACGGACTCACGAGCATTGGAGGGCTCGAGAGGTACTTCTTGAGGTCGTTGAAGGCTTCCTGGGCCTCGGGGGTCCAGCGGAACCCCTCAAGCCCTCGGAGGATCTTGAAGAACTGGAGGCCCCGCTCCCCCGAACGGGAGACGAAGCGGCTGAGCGCGGCCAGGCGGCCGGAGAGCCGCTGGACATCTTTGACGGAGCGCGGCGGGGGCATCTCTAGGAAGGCCCGGATCTTCTCGGGGTTTGCCTCAATGCCCCGCTGGGACACGAGGAAACCCAGGAGCTTCCCCCCGCGCACCCCGAAGGCGCACTTCTCCGGGTTGAGCTTGAGCCCGAACGCGCGGTGGTTGCAGAAGGTCTCTGCGAGGTCGTCGATGTGGGAGGCTGCACGGGGGCTTTTGACGACCGGGTCGTCTACGTAGACTTCGACGTTGCGGCCGACTTGATCTTTGAACACCAGCGTCATAAGGCGCTGGAAGGTGGCTCCCGCATTCTTGAGCCCGAAAGGCATATGGCGGTAGCAGAAGGTTCCGAGGGGAGTTATAAAACTCGTCTTTTACTCATCCCCCTCCGCCATCCGGACTTGATGGTATCCCGAGTAGGCGTCTAGGAAGCTCATCAGCTCGCACCCCGCGGTGGAGTCATCGAGTTGGTCGATCCGCGGGAGCGGGAAGTTGTCTTTGGGGCAAGCGCGGTTAAGGTCGGTAAAGTCCACGCACATGCGCCACTTGCCACTTGACTTCTTGACGAGGACGGGGTTTGCGAGCCACTCGGGGTGCAACACTTCCCGGATGAACCCCGCCTCTCGGAGCCGGGCTATCTCCATCTTGATGGCTTCTTGACGTTCGAGGGAGAGCTTCCTCAACTTCTGCTTGATAGGGGGGTGACCGGGGGTTACCGCGGGCTTGTGTTCAATAACCTCCCGGGCGACGCCCTGCATGTCCGAAGGCTTCCACGCAAAAACATCGGAGTTTTCGCGCAGAAAGGCTGCGAGTTGCGCTGCATGGTCTTGGGGGAGCTCTGCCCCGATTTGGACAGTTTGGTCTCTGCTGCCCAGGGAGAGTGGGACCTTCTGGAGGCCCCCTTCCGGACGCGGCTTGAGGAGGGGCCTCCCAGGGGATGGCGCAGCGACGTCTACGTCCGGGGGGGGAGCCTCCCCCCCGGGTGCCTTGATCAGGTTGACGCTTCCTATTGTGGCAGCAGCTCGCTCGTATAGAGCACGGGCCATGTCTTGATCCCCCCGGACGTTGATCACGCCACGCGGCCCGGGGATCTTCATGCACAAGTAGTTTTGGTGGGTGGCAGCCCCCAGCCGATTGATCGTAGTCCTCCCCATAATCACATTGTAGGAGGAGGGGAGGTCCACTACGTCGAAGCGGACTAGCTCGGTCCGGTAGTTCTCCGGGGTGCCAAAGGTGATCGGGAGATCTACCTTGCCCACGGGGTGGATCGCCTTCCCCGGGACAAACCCTTGCAGAGGCCCCGCCGCTGGTTGCAGGAGCTTCTCATCCACCTGCATTTCCTTGAATGTTTTGAGGAACAGGACGTCGGCGGAGCTTCCGCCGTCCACGAGGATGTGGGCTAAGTGGCAGTTGTAGATTGTCGCGGAGACAATAAGCGCGTCGTCGTGGGGGAAGCGAACCCCTCGCGCGTCTTCCGCCGTAAAGGTGAGGGGGACGTCCGACCACTTGGGCGGCACGGACGCGTGTAGCACCCCCACTACCTTAACTTCTCGCGCGTACTCCTTGCGCTGGCGCTTGGAGTCCCGCCCGGAGGCGGAGCCCCCTACGATGACGTTGATGCGGCGCTGAGAAGTTTGAAAGGGGAGAGCGTCTGAAGGTTCCCCCTCCTGCACCTGCTGCCCCCCCGCGGGAGCGGGAAGGGCCGGAACAGCTGGCCGAGGGGGCAAGGAGGCCGGAGTCCCCCCCCCTGCCCGCGCTGGTCGAGGAATGCCGCGAAGTGTTGCAGCAGCTGGTGGCAATCTCGGGTGGCGTGGGTACTGGACCCGTGGAAGCTGCACCACGGTCCTTCCCGGCTTCTCCCCGCGGGGCCTTCGCGGCCGCGCGAAGACTGTCCTCCCCCATGGCCTCTCGGCTTGGGAAAGGGGCGGTTGCCCTTCGGGGGGTCGCGCGAGCCGCCTCCGCCCTCGAGGACAAAAGTGTCCCGAGGCCGTGGTTCGCTACGGCCCCCCTACCTGGGGTGTCTGGGGGGATCCCGAGCCCCCCGCTCGGCGGGGGCAGGAGCCCCCTGGGTCTTCTTCCAGATGTCGTCTTCCTCCGCCCGAGCGTACTTTTCGAGCACGTTGAAGAGCTCGTCGGCGGAAGAGGGGCAGCTCCGGGAGAGCCTTCGGTGGAGCTCCCCCGGGAGGATGCCGCTTTTGCAGGCTTCGATAACAGTAGAGTCGGGGACATGGGCCACTTTGCTCTTCACCTGGGCAAAGCGCTTGAAAAAGCTTCTAATGGTCTCCCCAGTTCTCTGGCGGACAGTATACAGCTGCGAGGAGTCCAGGGGACGCACGTAGTTCCCCTGGAAGTTGGCACAGAACTCCCGCTTGAGCTGCGAGAAAGACTTGATGGAGCCCGCCTTCAGATTGTAAAACCAGGAGCGGGCAATGCCGGTGAGGTAGAGGGGGAAGACGTTGCATTGGACACTCTCGTCCCCCCCCGCCGCGGAGATGGCGGTGGAGTAGATCTGCACGAACTCGTAAGGGTCCGCCTCGCCATTATAATGCTCGATGTGCGGGGGACGGTAGGGCCGCGGCCATCGGATGCTGCGGAGTCTTCGACACAGGGGCTGGTTCGCCCCCTGCACTTCCCGGGGGGAGCCCCAGTCGCTGTCTTCTTTAACGGGGGACGCCCCCTCGTTATCCGAGTCAGGTAGCGGCCCAAGAGGGCCACCGGAGTGGTGGTGACGACGCTTCTCTTCCGGGCCGGGACTGATTTCCCGGACGTCCGGGCTTCTCTCCGGGGAGGATGGTCCTTCGGCTGGTCTCTTCCCCCGACCGGTGCGAGAGCGAGGCTCCCTGCGACAACGACCGGGGGGGAGCTCTTCCCCGCGGCCGGGAGAATGCATTCGCTCGACCTCCCCCCAGGAGAAGCGAATCTGCTTCGATGGGGGAGAGAGCTCCTGCACTGTGGCCACCGGCCCGGGAGCTACCGGGACCTGCTGGGGGGAGCCCCCTGCGACGGCCCCCGGGACCGGAAAGGGGGGAGACCCTGCACCATCCGGAACCGGGGAGGGGGCGCCCGGGGCGGCGTTTGGATCCGAAGAGGGGGCCCCCGCGGCAACGACCGGGACCGGAAAGGGGGAAGCCCCTGTGACATCCGGAACCAGTGGGGGGTGAGCCCTCTCGGCGACGTCCTGGGTTGGGGAGCCAATGCGGGGGGAAATTCGCTGAGGCACGGGAGCTGCTCTGTCGACCGGCCCCGGTGCGGTAAACGCAACGCGGGGGGCGGGACTGGCTCCCGGCGTAGGGATAGCCCCCGACATGAAATGACCCCCCAGCCCCGGAAGCGAGCCGGGGACGGGGTACCCCCCTGGTGCCACGAAGGGCCCGGGCATGAAATAGCCTCCCGGCACCGGACAGGCCCGGGTGCCGAGAAGTGTCCGGAAGTATATCCAGCGGGATCACACGGGGTAGACAGCCCCCCTGACGCCGGAGGGGCCGCTGGGTATCCCATAAACGGGGGCATGATCCCCGGATATGGGTGCGACGAAAATGTGGGGGCCGAGGGCCGTGCCAACACACTAAGGAGCTCGTCCATAGAGCGCTGGGCGCGGAGCTGGCCCTCCACGAGAGCCTCCAGCAGGGCGTCCCGGGGGGCCGGGGGAGCCGTCGGGGGGAAACTCGTCCCGGCCGAGGTCCCCGCGGCCGCCGGGAGCGACCCGGAGGTGGAGGCACCTAGATTGAGAGGAAAGGTGGGAGGCGGTACCTGGGAATGGTCGCCTCCGGACGGAAGCGCCGGAACAGCAGCGTCCCGGACTGGTGCCGCCAGGTCACCGGGACCGGCGTCACCGGGAAGGGCGCGGGCCCTTGTTCTCGGAGGAGCCATGGCGATTCGTCACGGGTCCCCACGGTCGGCGCCAACTATCGTGGTATTAAGAATACCCCGGCAGGTTTTGAAGACGATCCTAGCGGAAATCGTACAGCGCGGGTTGACCGGGTGACCGGTCCTCCCCCGCCGGGCAAACACAAGAATTGACACCGGGTTTATACAGGTTCGGGTCCCGGTGGGGCCCTAGTCCTGTCGACGCGCTCCCGACCGGAGTCGGCTGGGGAGGCTCTCTCCGGGGGAGAGGCTTCCGGAGCACGTCTGCGAGATTAGCTATTCCAAAAAATAATGAACTGATCTTTACAACAGAGGGGTACAAGGGCTATTTATAGCCCCCAAAAAGAAGCGAAGAGCCTAAACTACCCCGGAAGCCACCGTCGGATCGAAGGGTAGGACCGTCCTTCTCCCGGTCAAATGTCTTGGATGCTTGACAGGTGGTCGCTGATTCCCGAGGCGTCCCTCGCGTGACCTGCACGTGATAAACAAACAGGGATTTTACCTTTTAGGAGGGCGATGACGTCCGGGACCTCTTCCGGAGAGCAGGGTCCCGGGAGTCTAAAAGGCGGCGCCCGGGGCAGGCACCGGAGGCCACTGTCCCCGGGCACATGGCGGCGCCCGGGACATGCCCGGTGGGCGCGGTCCCGGGAGCCTAAAAGGCGGCGCCCGGGGCAGGCACCGGAGGCCACTGTCCCCGGGCACATGGCGGCGCCCGGGACATGCCCGGTGGGCGCGGTCCCGGGAGCCTAAAAGGCGGCGCCCGGGGCAGGCACCGGAGGCCACTGTCCCCGGGCACATGGCGGCGCCCGGGACATGCCCGGGGGGCCCGGTCCCGGGGGCCAAATGGCGGCGCCCGGGGCAGGCACCGGGGGCCACTGTCCCCGGGCACATGGCGGCGCCCGGGACATGCCCGGGGGGCGCGGTCCCGGGAGCCTAAAAGGTGGCGCCCGGGGCAGGCACCGGAGGCCACTGTCCCCGGGCACAAGGCGGCGCCCGGGACATGCCCGGTGGGCGCGGTCCCGGGACCCTAAAAGGCGGCGCCCGGGGCAGGCACCGGAGGCCACTGTCCCCGGGCACATGGCGGCGCCCGGGACATGCCCGGGGGGCCCGGTCCCGGGGGCCAAATGGCGGCGCCCGGGACATGCTCCGGCGGCACGGTCGCGGGAGTCTAAAAGGCAGCGCCCGGGGCAGGCACCGGAGCCCACTGTCCCCGGGCACATGGCGGCGCCCGGGACATGCCCGGGGGGCCCGGTCCCGGGGGCCAAATGGCGGCGCCCGGGACATGCTCCGGCGGCACGGTCCCGGGAGTCTAAAAGGCGGCGCCCGGGGCAGGCACCGGAGGCCACTGTCCCCGGGCACATGGCGGCGCCCGGGACATGCCCGGTGGGCGCGGTCCCGGGAGCCTAAAAGGCGGCGCCCGGGGCAGGCACCGGAGGCCACTGTCCCCGGGCACATGGCGGCGCCCGGGACATGCCCGGTGGGCGCGGTCCCGGGAGCCTAAAAGGCGGCGCCCGGGGCAGGCACCGGAGGCCACTGTCCCCGGGCACATGGCGGCGCCCGGGACATGCCCGGGGGGCCCGGTCCCGGGGGCCAAATGGCGGCGCCCGGGGCAGGCACCGGGGGCCACTGTCCCCGGGCACATGGCGGCGCCCGGGACATGCCCGGGGGGCGCGGTCCCGGGAGCCTAAAAGGTGGCGCCCGGGGCAGGCACCGGAGGCCACTGTCCCCGGGCACAAGGCGGCGCCCGGGACATGCCCGGTGGGCGCGGTCCCGGGACCCTAAAAGGCGGCGCCCGGGGCAGGCACCGGAGGCCACTGTCCCCGGGCACATGGCGGCGCCCGGGACATGCCCGGGGGGCCCGGTCCCGGGGGCCAAATGGCGGCGCCCGGGACATGCTCCGGCGGCACGGTCGCGGGAGTCTAAAAGGCAGCGCCCGGGGCAGGCACCGGAGCCCACTGTCCCCGGGCACATGGCGGCGCCCGGGACATGCCCGGGGGGCCCGGTCCCGGGGGCCAAATGGCGGCGCCCGGGACATGCTCCGGCGGCACGGTCCCGGGAGTCTAAAAGGCGGCGCCCGGGGCAGGCACCGGAGCCCACTGTCCCCGGGCACATGGCGGCGCCTGGGACAAGCCCGGGGGGCCCGGTCCCAGGGGCCAAATGGCGGCGCCAGGGATATGCTCCGGCGGCACGGTCCCGAGAGCCTAAAAGGCGGCGCCTGAGGCAGGCACCGGAGGCCACTGTCCCCGGGCAATCAAGAACTTACCTGGACTTGACCGCGTGGAGATTTCCCCCAACAAGGGCATTCTTCTCATCCAGAAGGGTCTGTCCGGAAGGAAGAGATGGAGCAGCAGAAGGCTGATCGCTGGAGCCTCCTACCTCCTGCATTTTGCAAAAGTTATTCATACTAACTAAAATTATCAGCAAAAAGGGAGAAGAATTGTTACCTGTCCCGGTGCATGACCCGTTGATACACTCATCTTGGGAGGAAGATCATCATATGGTGGAAGAGCAACCTTCCCATCAGAAGATTGCTTCGCCAACCCAATATGACAATCATCTGATCGAGGGATAGTCACCGCTTGCCGACCATGATGTTGATCACCCAAAAGGATGGGAGAATTGGATGTGATGGGATCTTTCTCTAAGGATAAAGGCCTAACTTGCTGAGAGGCATGAACGGGGAGGGTCAAAGGAACTGAAGGAAGAAAGAAACTCGCTACGTTCTTCACCTTTGTTCCACTGGAAGATCCTTCGTCAACCTTGGGTTTCTTCCTTAAGGGAGACAGGACTTCATTCGTTTGAGACCCTTGTTCGACAACTTCCTCTTCATCACTCTCAATCTCGATGATATCATGATCTGCCATTGGGAGAAGTATGTGAAAAGGAAGAAGGTAGGATAACAAGAAAAGGACTTAGGCGTGGAGGGAAATTGTGAAGCTTTAAAAATCCAAGAACCTGGTATTTATAGCCGCCTGGGTGACGGTTTGCATTCCAGGCGCCTCGGGTTTCGTCAAAGCATTTACAATTTTACCTCGAGATAAAAACAATTCTACGACGCTATCATTGCCCGTCACGTAATGTCAGAACCCATCTTGAAAAACCAACCGTTTTCACTTAGTGCGCCACTAAGTGGAGAAGTTAAGGGGCCGGGTTAAAAATCCAATACATGGTCTTAAAATTCGAAATAAACACGTCACTTCGTTTCTTTCGAATTTGGGGGCTAGCTGACGAGGATTGACACCCGGACCACTTCTATTGGACTTCTGGTTAAAGGCAGGTTCTAGTCAGAAGTGTATCTGGCGATACGAGCTCAAGTTGTTCTGAGGGACGTCGCTATGTGATCGCCAGCTTTACGCGGTCAGACCGTAAGCCTTGCGTGGTCAGAAGTTCGTAGGCTATACGCGAACTACATATTCGGGATGTTGCGCGGTCAGCCAATATCCCGCGGTCAGAACATCTGCCGATCAGGATACTTGGGATCTATCTATTCGGTTGCCCATACAACAGGATATTCTAAGTATCCCGAAGATTCCTACACGTGGAGAATCGACCGTCAGAAGGTTAACACATACAGTTATCCATGAATAACACGTGTTTGACCTGCGTGGAGGTTAAGAGCAGTTCCAAAAAACCGCATCCAACCGTCCGTGCAACCGATTGATGCAGTTTCCTCCACATGGCACCCTTTCAAACAGTACAAAAGGATGGCATGGAGCATCAATCAAAGGATCCGAAACATCAACCGAGAGATCGGAAGATCAAGAAATCCAAAATCATTTAAGTTAGCCAAGTCTACGGCCCACCTCATATAGCATTCTAGTAAGCCTTCTTTGGCTTATCTTTGTACACTTTTACAGGGAAAAATCCTCGCCTGTGAGGACTTTTCCCTCCATTTGTAAACCTTTTACCACACTTAGTGAAATCTCAACAGGACGTAGGGCTATTACTCCCACTATCGAGGGCCCGAACCTGTCTAAACTCTCTGTGCTCCTGTTCACCATTGTTCAGCATACCTTCCCGGAGGGTCATCTTGAAAGGTCTCACAATTACAAATTCTGCATAAGTTCGGCTGAGGACTTCGAGTCCGAATCGTCGACAGCGGGGGGCGCCATCTGTGAGACCCCTATTTGAGGATCACCTTGGTAACCGCCCAGGTAGGTTACACACAGCAGGATGACATATGAGCTCCAAACCAGACAAGCATAGTAATAACATTAAACAAGTATTAGGCCAACATGGCCAATATTACATAACCAAAGCACCAAAAATGGCGCTGAGTAGAGTTGCTAAGAAAATAACAAGTTTGTCAGAACTAGAATCGGTATCCAAGTACCGAACACACAGCATAAAGCACAAGGCAACAACGAAAAGCTTGACTTCAATCCGCAGCGGGGTTGGAGTGGCTCCTCCCACATCTGACTTGACTTGGTGCGCAATCCTTCTAGAACGTGGGCTCGTCCGGGGCACTTCCATCTTCTGCCGGGAACTCATAACTGAAGGAATCGGGATCCTCAAATCCCTCTTCTACAGTTGGAAGTAAATGCAAGGGTGAGCACTTGGTGCTCAGCAACACTCATTCCGGGGATTATAGTAATTGTACTTATATGAGGGTGAAACATATGATTCAAGGGTTTTAGTTTCATATGGATATAGATTTCCAAGTTATTTATTTAACGAAACAGTGCTTTGTCATGAAAATAGTACTTTAAACATTAAACAGGTTTTCAATAAAAACATTAGATGTAGTGGTCTCCCATGAGTCACTACTTTGTTAACCGCATTATGAAAACATTCCAAAACATTACTTGTGCTATAACCCATGGATAACATCCACTACGAAAAGACTCCTGAACCTGGGAGTACAGAGTATCTGATACTTCTTTTACACTTTGCAAAGGTGTACCTCTTTTTAAATCCACTGGTTCACTCGGCTTTCAAGTCGGATCAGCTTCATGTGACTTATACACATGTGACAAGGCCGAGATCACACAACGCTTTACAGTTCAGTATTAACAGTATCCCTGCCCGGTAAATAGACAATTAAGTCTCAAGTACCGTTGTGGGTCTTCCCCACTGCCTTACTTCCTAGCCTCTCTGGTCTATGTTCCATCAGGACACATAGCCTTGGTCTATGTCCACGCGGGACATACGACCATTTAAGATTACAGCCGCTCACGGCTTAATCAGGTCTAGGGCGCCTTCCTTCATTAACGCCTTTTTCTCTCATCATTTTTCTGGCTCACATCACTCACGGCCGAACCTTGGCCTTCCAGTTTCCACGCGAGAAACCAGATCGTCAAACCATGCAGGGAACTGCTAATACCAAAAAGCTACTGAGTTGTGCCTGTCCCATACCAGGCAAGTGGTTGGTACGTTTACAATTCGTATAGAGACACAGCACAAGGTTCTTGTCCTTATGAACCAATAGTGAGGAACATTCACATACCCTGGTGCGCACCGCACGCTCTCCATACAATCCAATCCTCACTACTGATCCCTTTTATCAGTTTTCTTGTCAAAACGGTTTTCATTATAACTTCTCATGCATTTGACCATTTCAAGTTTAATGTGGATATTCAGTATATGAGTCCTAGGGTGACAAAAGCATACATAAGAAGGTTCAATAACAAAAAGGGTTTCATGATTCATTAGGGAATATCTACTCATGTCATTCAAACATAACTTGTATTTCAACTAAACATGCATAGTAAGAAACAGTGAATATACTTCATATGAAAATATTGGGTGAGACATGATCAAAGGAATGAGGCTTGCCTTGCAATGTGGGGTCTAAAAACTCAGACGGATCTTCAAGGACTTCTTCCGCTCCTTCAGCTTCTGACTCTGCGGCAATCAGACAACACACAACCACATACCACATAAGCAGACTGAAAATAGTTTCTATAGAAAGTATTAAGTAAATAAGTCATGTATGCAGGGGAAAAGGTTAGGGCAAGGTCACAAGGGCTCTGGTCGAAGAAACGGCTAAAAAGGATTGAACGTCGAAGGGTCGACATTCAGTTCATGGCTTTGACATAACTGGAAACTAGTCTTAGGATGGTTTTCTGGAGAAGTGACAGTAGAGAAAGTTGTAGATCTCAACTCCAGGAATCTAAGGGACAAGGTGGCATTTCAATTGCTCAACCAGAAGGGGTCAAACAAGGCTAATGCCAGTGGCTGACATGCACTGACATAGTGCTGGACATGGCCAGAAACTAGGGCATGGCTTAACTTTTGATCCAGGGCTCCAAATGATGCACCACTTTGTCTGGGAGGTAGGCATTACTAACAGGAACAATATACTCAACAGGCACAAGGGCTGAAAGTGGCCGGAGGGTGGCCAAATCCGGCGATGAACCACGGTGGCCTGGACATGAACTGAGCTACTGGACAGTGATCTTGGCATAGGCATAACTCACAATCTAGGCAGATCCAGGTGTCGAGCTAGTGGACAATATTGCTCAGGGTACTGGAATCTATCTAAGGGACAAGGTTTCAGGCGCTAGATCGGCCGGGAACAAATTCCGGCGACCGGCGCTGGAGAAGACGACACTGGACAAAGGGGGTTTTCGATTCAGGGTGAATGAGCTCAATTCCAAGCTTGGGAATGATCTCTAGGGTACAACAAAGCTACTGGAGGGGTTAATTTGGCCGGAGGATCACCGGCGTGGCCTGGCGACGAGAGCCAGTTCACTGGTGGCGCGCGATTTGGGGAGAGCTATGATCTTAGCTTGATTTTGAAAACCAGATTGGTAGGCTTGCTACAAAGAGTATGCTGATCAATTTCTTCTACTGGTACTAAGGCTAATTTGGCTTAAATCAGGTAGCATTGCAGGAACAGGGGTTTTGAGCTTTTCCGGGGATCACCGGCGTTAGGGTTCGCCGGGGTGCAATTGGGTGCTATGACACGAACAGGTGGAAGAGGGGAACTCACTGGTGGCTTTGGTTTGAAGAATGGTGCAGTAGATTAGGCTGGCACCGTGAGCTCCAGAGGTTGCTCGCCGGAGAAGAAAGCAAACTCGACGGCGGTGAGAAATTAACTGGGAATTTGGCTAAGTCCTGAGCTTGTGCTTCTTCACAGCGTTGAGGGGGGTTTAAATAGGAACGGGGACGGAGCTTGCGAGGGTGAACGCGACAACGGTTGCTTGCGCCGGGGAGAAACTTGTCGGGCGCAGGCGCAACGACGGCGACGGCGACGTGATCGCGCTTCAGGCGGTGCTGCAGCTTTGCCAGTTGCCTTGGGACTTCGCCTGGAACGGCGCAGATGCGGAGGCAACAGCAAGGCTCCGGCGATGACACGTACACGCATGCAACTGCCACGGCAACGAGAGCGAGCGCGAAAACGAGGCTCGGGAGCAGCGGCCGTTTAACCGCTGGGCAAGGCGATGCCACGGTGGCTAGCACGTGCGCGGGAGGTGGTTCAGCTGTTCACAATACAGGCGACAAGAGATGGTGGCCGGCGGCGAGCAAACGCGGCGAGAACGCGGCGCGGCAACGGTGGCTCGGGCACTGGTCGTGGCAACGACCAGGCGCTGGTCGAAAGGACTCGAAAATAACATTTGGGCTGTTCTGCAATTTCTGAAACTTGCTCCAGGGGCTGTTCTGTGAGGAAAGTTTGAATAGGAAATGGACCTGTTTGCAAATCTGGAGATCTGAGGGTCCGATCTGAAATCTGATTTCGCAGCTAAGTTGCAAAAGATTAGTGGAACTTATCTGGCCAAAGTTTGGTAAGATCGGGCAAGATCTGAAGGGTTTCGACAAAATTAGGGAAAACAGTTTAGGGTAAAATAGGGTAATTAGGGTTTTTAAAATAGCAAGGCTTGAAACTCAGCTTTAGGGTGAGATTTTGGAGATGGTCCCGAAGGGAAAAATGTTCTGAACAGCATTTAGAAGGGAATGGCTGAAGCAGATTAGGTTTTGGGGTCCGGATGTGGATTTTGGCTATTTTAGGGTTTAGCAAAACAGGGATGTTACACCATCCTTCTTGGAGGGCATCCAGAAGTCCCCGTCCACGATGACCCCCTGATCCACAAGGGACTCTAAGTCCCCAGAAGTGAACTCGGAGGCCCAGAGGAAGTCCGCTGTGACTTCCTCCAGAGGCACCTTGGCGGCCTTGGCACGACCCTTGGGACCCATTTGGGTTTCCGGTGGGTTAAGCTATCAGGGAACTAAGTCTGAGGGGCTTAGGTTTCCAGAGATTGAGCTTCCGGATGAAGGCTATCAGCAGAGCTTAAGACGCCAGGTGGTGTTTGAGGCTAGAGGGTTTAAGTGTCCTCTCCGGGCCCCTCAAAGCTCTATTTATAGGGCTCAAACGTGGCCTCGATGGGCGCCACGTGGCCTCTCATGATGAATCCGCGCCATTCAATTCAAACTGGCGAGCGTGAGTAGAAGGGACGTGCGCGGGAAACGACACATCGACGGTTTGAACTGTGCGAGGCCATTATGGCCGATGGCGCGCAATAATCGAGACTAGGGGCGACATGATGACCGATGGCGCCGCCATAAGTGTCTAGCGCAAAATTTAAGGCGTCGACAAGGCCCCGGAAATCCCTCCCGGGGGAGATGTTCCCGGTGATGTGAACCATCCCATCCAGGGACTCGAGCAACGTCCCAGGAGGACATGGGGGGCTGCTGTTGGGGGAGTTCTCTGTGCAATCAAGTCCAGGTAAGGGGCAACGGTCTCGGAGCCTTCGTCCCGGGCGCCACCTTTGGCCTGGGGACAAGGGCCCTGGCGACCCCCGTCCCGGGCGCCACCTTTGGCCCAGGGACAACAGTCTCAGTGACCCCTGTCCCGGACGCCGCCACTTGCCAGGAGACCAGGGCCCCGGAGTCTTTGTCCCGGGAACAACGGTCCCAGTGACCCTCGTCCCGGACGCCGCCACTTGCCCAGAGATCAGGGCCCCGGAGTCTTCGTCCCAGGGGCCGCCTTTGTCCCGAGTACTGCCTTCGGCCCGGGGACAAGGGCCCCGGTGACCCCGTACCAGGCGCCGCCTTTGTCCCGGGTGGTGCCTTTGGCCTGGGGACAGGGGTCCCGATGACCCTTGTCCGTAATGCCGCCACTTGCCCGGATACTAGGGCCCCAGAGTCTTCATCCCGGGTGCGGCCTTTGTCCCAGGCGCCATCTGTGGCCTGGGGACAAGGGCCCCGATGACCCCCGTCCCGGGCGCTGCCTTTGGCCCGGGGACAAGGGTCCCGGTGATCCCTATCCCGGACGCCGCCACTTGCCCGGAGACTGTCACGTCTGCCACGACTGTGACATCACCTGTGAGGAGCCCAGCTCGGTGCAGCTGGTCCCTTAAACCACTTGACTTCCCAGGATGAGTCAATCACAGGGATACATTGAAGCAGCAAAATAATACAGTAGTCATAATTGTATGGCCATCAGGCCTTAGTACAAAACGAGGTACAGTGCCTTACAAGGCACAAGGGTCTAACAAAATAACACATCTAGTCAGCGGAAGCTAGGCCCAAAAGCAATCCACAGGAAACAGAGGTTGACAGCAGACAGCACCACATCAGGGCTCCGAAGGGAACTGCTCATCTTCTCCTGGGTCTGCAGCATCTTCAGGGTATCCTCCAAGGTCATAGAATGCTCCATCTATTGAGGAGTTGTTGCAAGGGTGAGTACTTACGTACTCAGCAAGTCATAGGGGAGGTAGAGATATAGTTACAGTATAAATGACATGAGCCTATGCTATTGGGGAAAGAGTGAAGGGTTTTTCCCAAAATACATTTCTTTCTCAATTCTTACTTAACTTCTGATCATACCCATGGCAGTAAATAAATCATATTGATGGTGATACATATATCCCATATTCAAGGCGATATAACCTCATATCACATTATTTTTATTCAAGCCTTTCAATCTTATACTCATAACAGTATTTCGTATACTTTAGGGCATAAATCCACATGCCTCTTAGTTATCACATGTTTACTAGATTATGGTATCACCGCGACACGTCAACACATGACAGTCCACAGCAACGCCCCTTATCGTGACAACACATGCCACTTGGGTAATCTTCAACTAACAAATTTTAGTTTATAAAACAATACTTGTGTCACACCCCATGGGTTTAATCCACCGCGGCATACTCCTAAAACTCGGGAGCATGAAGTATTCGAATACATTTTTAAACTCTGCAGAGATGTACCTCTTTTTAAATCCACTTTTTCACTCGACTTCCAAGTCGGGCCAACTCCATGCGACTTATACGCATGTGACAAGGCCGAGATCACACAACGTTTTTGCAGTCTAATATTAACAGTATCCCTGCCCGGTAAATGGACAATACCGTCCCAAGTACCGTTGTGGGTCCTCCCCACTGCCTTACTTCCTAGCCTGGGTCTATGTTCCCGCAGGACACATAACCTCTTTTGATTACAGTCGCGCACGACTTAATCTGGCGTAGGGCGTCTTCCTTCTTTACACCTTATCCTCTCATAATTTTTCTGATCTCACATCACTCATGGACGAACTGCGTCCCACCAGTTTCCACGCGAGAAACCGGATCGACAAGCCATGCAGGGAACTGATAATACTAAGAAAGCTACTAGGTTGCGCCTGTCCCATACCAGGTAAGTGGTTGGTACGTTTTTCATGCCACTAGACGCATAACACAAGGTTCTAGTCCTTACATGCCAGTGACCAGATCATACCACAAACCATGCACCTTCAGTGCCTACACCTTCAGTGCAGCCAAGCACCTCCAGTGCTACCACCATTCTATACCAAAATACTGGTCACGGCTAGGGGTTCTATTTCATGAATATAAATGTACATGTTTATACTTTTATTAGTTTGTGGCTTACTATCTTATCAAGTTCACATTCCTCAAGTATTCAATCTATCACTGCCATAATATCATTGATCTCAACACATGCAATATTAATGAGATATCTATTCATGGAATAGCATAGCAATTCATAAAATATGGGTCTCAATATGATCAAAGTATGACTTGCCTTCCGCGTCGTAAGTATCAGCAGTCGATGACGGTTCAGCGACAAGATCTTCAACCCCAGGACTCTTGCTCTGAACAAGATCAAACAAGCAAACAGGCATTACAATTAATCCTATTCTTACTAATCCACTACATGCAAAGATGCAAGGAGAAAATACTCTGGTGATACAAGGTTTGAAAGCGATTTGAGTTTAACTATGGAAACCAGGGTTAAAATTAGCTGTTAAGGTTTACAAGGTTCCAAAATATCAGGGTAATATCAAGGTTGTGTCTGGTTCGCCCAAAAACAGCGAACGTCTTTAGGTTGGCATTCGGTTCAAGGCATCGGCATAAGGTCGATGGGTGATAGAGGGCTCAACTCAAGTTGTGACAGTAGAGAAAAGTGTAGATCACAACGTCAGGAGTCTAGGGACAAAGTTATTTTCACAGCGCATGGCTGGAAGTGGGTGAAAAGGCTCAATGCCACTGGCCGACATAGGCTGACAGTGCTCTAGAATGGCATTGACATCGGTTTGAGCAGTTTCCAGTGGCCAAAGTAGGTTTTGATCCAAGCATATGGTGCACAAGGTAGTGAGACAACTATTTGACAAAGTAGTTTCTGTTTTACATGACCAGAGGTGGGTGAACAGGGCTAATGCCACTGGCTGACATAGCCTGGCATAGGCTTGACACGGCCAGAAACTAGGGTTAGCCATATCTTTTGACTCAGGGCTCCAAATGATGCACCACTTTGTCTGGTGGTTAGGCATTTGTAACAGGAACAAATGTCTCAACAGGATATAGGGCAGGAGATGGCCGGAAAGCGATGAAAACCGGCGAAGAGCACGGTGGCCGAACTGTTCTCAACAGTTTCTGGACAAAACCTTGGCATGGTGATACCTCTTCATCTGGGCCGATCCAGGTGTCGAGCTAGAAGGCAAAAATACTCCTGGGGCCGAGGCACATCTCTAGACAAGGTGGTTGGGGTTGAAACGGCCGGGAACAAAATCCGGCGACCGGAGCTAGGGAAGAAGACACAAAATTTGGGCATTTCTGATCTAGGGCAAACGAACTCGAATCCTTGCTTGAGGATAGTCTCTGGGGCATAACAGAGCTAGGTGTGAAGTCAATTTAACTGGAAAATCACCACAGAAGCTTAACGGCGAGTTCCAGTTTGCATGCAAGGTGTAAACTTGGGGTTTTTCATATTTTAGCGAAATTGGTGATTCTGGTTGCTTAGATGTGTTCCACACAGTCCATTGATCAATATTGATCACAGGCTCGAGAGCTAAATCGGTTTAATTAGGGTTTAATTGCTCGCCGGAGTTGTCGGGGAAAATCAGCAATTCCCGGCGAGGTGGTGCGATAGAGTTCAATTGGCTGCTACTACACAGGTAAGTGGATGAGGGTTACTTACTGGTAGCTTCAATTTGGGGTTTGGTGCAGTGGATTGGCCTGGCACCGTGAGCCTCTTCTCGAGCTCGCCGAAGAAGACGAAGACGACGGCGTGGTTAAGAACTTGAGTGATTCTGGTGTGAGTGTGTTTGAGCTGAGCTGGGGGGGCTTTTATAGGCACAGCAAGGGGCTTGCAACGGCTGGAATTGCCTGGAGAATTGAAGCTCGAATCGATGGCGAATTGACCGGCCGGGCGGGACAGCAGCGAAGCGACGCGCTCTAGCGGCCGTGCCGGCTTTTACAGCCTGGCGCACAGTCCTGGTTGATGCAACGGCGAGTTGATGTCTCCCCCAGGCATGTTTGCGACGTGGCGCAACTGCGCTGCCGTTGTCGGGCGCGCGCGCGGGAGAACGAAGGCGCTGCTGGCGGGCGAGGTGCTTCCACGGTGGCGAACACGATGCGCACACGCGGCAGGGAAACAGTGGCTGGGGTGGCAACGCTGCAGATCGCCGGCGACGAACCACAGCAGCGGCAACGGCGACGACCAACTCCGGCGCTCGTGGTCGTTTGAACGGCCTGGTCGTGCACAGTAGCCTGGTCGAACCAGGGACTGATTTGCGATGATTTTTGGTTTGGCTTTGGACTAGATTACAAATCTGGTCTTTGAGAGGTTTAATTTGAGATTTGATTTCATGGCTGAGTATAATATTTCTATTAATACCCATTTAGCTCAAATTTGGAGAAAGTTTGATAAGATTTGAGGGATTTCAGCTATTTTCGAAAATAGGGTAAAATTAGGGTAAACTAAATCTAGATTTTGTCGATCTCAAATTCTGGTAGTTGGGGTGAGATTTTGAAGTCTGGACAGAAGGGAAATTTGTATCAAATAGCATTTGGGAGGTGTTCCCTGAAGAAATTCTAGAGTTTGAGTTGATTCGTGGATTTTAGCCTTTTCAGGTCTCCAGGTAAACAGAAAAGGACTTATTCGCAGTAAAATTTGGACTAAACTGCGAAAAGTGTTTAGATAAATTAATCTGGCTCCCAACTTTTTGAAGTGAGTTGAGGATGAACCTAGGAACATATTCCAGGGGTTACTTGAGTCTGGATAAGGTTAAATCAGGATAACTCAATTACCTAGAAGCTGGGGTACTTAGGGTAAATCTGAATTTTCTTGTTTTCGAAAACAGCGAAAGGCTTAGGTACTGGGAGTTAGGGGCAGAATTTGATCTGGCTCCTGAAGACTTTTATCTTCAGGGTAACTGGTAGGTTAAATCTGGATAGTCAGATCTTGATCTGGATCTAGAGAATAGATTTGGAGATTTTTAGGGTTTGGGAGAGATTAGAGTTCAGCTGATCTGGCTACTACTACAGAGATACATGCATGCAGGGTTTTTATGCAAAACTTTTCACCCCCAAAACTAGGGTGTTACAGAGACCAAGGCCCCGGAGTCTTCGTCCCGGGAACCGGCTTTGGCCCGGGAACCAGGGTCCCGGTGACCCCCGTCCCGGACGCCGCTGCTTGCCCGAAGACTAGGACCCCGCAGTCTTCGTCCTGGGTGCCGCTTTGTCCCGGGCGCCGCGTTCGGCCCCGGGACAAGGGCCCCAGTGACCCCCGTCCTGGGCGCCGCCTTTGTCCTAGGCACCGCCTTTGTCCTAGGCACCTCCTTTGGCCCGGGAAAAGGGCCCCGGTGACCCCCGTCCCGGGCACCGCCTTTTGTCCCCGGCACTGCCTTTGGCCTGGGAACAAGGGTCCTGATGACCCCTGTCACGAACGCCGCCACTTGCTCGGAGCCTAGGGCCCCAGGAGTATTCGTCCCGGGTGCCGCCTTTGTCCCAGGGGCTGCCTTCGTCCTGGGGACAAAGGCCTCGGTAACCCCCGTCCCGATTGCTGCCTTTGGCCCGGGGACAAGGGTGCCGGTGATCCCTATCCCGGATGCCGCCACTTGCCCGGAGACCAGGGCCCCAGAGTCTTCGTCCCGGGCGCCGCCTTTGTCCCGAGCACGGCCTTTGCCCGGGGACAAGGGTCCCAATGACCACCGTCCCGGATGCCGCCGCTTGCCCGGAGACTAGGGCCGCAGTCTTCGTCTCGGGCGCCGCATTCAGCCCGGGGACAAGGGCCCCGATGACCCCCGTCCAGGGCGCCGCCTTTGGCCCGGGGACAAGGGCCCCAGTGACCCCCCTCCTGGGCACCGTCTTTGTCCCAGGGACAAGGGTCCCGGTGACCCCTGTCCCAGGCGCCGCCTTTGGCCCGGGGACAAGGGCCTCGGTGACCCCCGTCCCGGACGCCGCCACCTGCCCGGAGACCAGGGCCCCGGAGTCTTCGTCCTGGGCTATGGCCCGGGGACCAGGGCCCCAGAGCTTGTCCCGGGCGCCGCCTTTTTGCCCGGGGACAATGGCCCCGGTAATCCCCGTCCCGGACACGGTCACGTGAGGGTCAGGCGAGGAGCGCCTCGGGAACTGGCACAGACCCTTGTCAAACATCCATCCCCCTCGACCGGAAAAAGGACGCCAGTGTCCTCTGATCCAACGGCTGCAGCCGGGGTAGTTTAGTCCTTTTGCGTCTTTTGGGCCTATATAAGCCCTTGTATCCCTCTGTTGTAAGGAGAGACAACTCATTTTACATCAATACACGAAAACAAATTGGCGTGCTTAGGAGCACTCTCCCAGCGAGAGGACTCCCCTAGCCAACTCTTGTTGGGAGCACGTCGACAGGACTAGGGTCTCCACTGAGACCTGAACCTGTATAAATCTTCGCATTACTTGCTGTGTTTGTCCGACAGGAGAGGACCAATCACTTGGTCAGCTCGTGATGTCTTCATTTAGCTAGGAACCTCCACAAAACCTGCAGAGGTATTCGCAATACCACGACAATTTGTTTGCGAGAGTAGAACTAGGAATGGAAGGAGCCAAAGAAGTGTTCGAAGACCCCTTAGTGCAGTTAGACCCCGCTTTGCAAGACAAGTCTCTTTCTCATTGATCATGTCTCTCCCAGTATTTTAAGTAAATTAGGTTACTTATTGTTTTAAGTATATACATGCTTTACTTTTAAAATACTATTTTGGATGAATATGAGTAGATATGACCTAAATTCTTGGAAGGCCCTTCATGTTCATATATCCTATGTGCTCATTTGTCGCCCTAGGATTTTGTGCTTAAGTTATGCTTATGATTGAATATATGTGCTAAATGCTAAATGGTCATCCATATGAAAAGTGTGTTTAAACCTTTTTTGTAAAAGTGTAAGTTAGAATCAATAGTTAGGATGGTTTGTGTGGTTGGCACTGTGCACAACGGGAGTTTGGTTTGCTCCTCACTAATGGTTCATAAGGATGAGATCCTTGTGTTGTACTTCCAAGCGGCATGAAAAACGTACTAACCATTTGCCTAGTATGGGACGGGTGTGGCAAAGTAGTTCTCTAGGTATTAGCTTTTCCCTGCAATGGTTGTCGGTTCGGTTTCTCGAGGGAAACTAGTGGGCCACAGAACCGTGAGTTGTGAGAGTGAGTGAGTGAACCAGGAGTTCAAAAGGAAGGCACCCTAGACCTGGATACTGAGTCGTACGTGACTAGATCCATAGGCTATGAGTCTCGTGGGACCATAGACCAAGGCTAGGTAGATTTAGCTGTAGGGTACGCTCCACAATGGTAATATAGATCGAGACATCTATTTACCGGGCAGGGAATTGTTAATGCTAGGATTACAAACTGTCGTGCGATCTCAACCTTGTTGCATGCCTAAAAGATGTATGAAGAGGTACCGACATGAAAGCTAAGTGACCAAGTGGATTAAAGTGCTACACCTTTGCAAAGTTACAAAAAGTATCATATACTCTGAGCTCCCAAGTATTGGAGTCTGTGTGTGGTGGATTATATCCACGTCGGTGTAGCACAAGTAGGATTTGGAACATTTTCGTAATATTGGTTAAAAGTGATGACTCATGGAATACCGCCACGCATAACATTTTCTAAAACCTAGTTTAGGATTTTTGAAGTCTCGCTTTTGAAATCAAAGCCTTTCTTCAAAACTTTAGAGTGAAAATCTATTCTATTCGTACCTATAAACGAAAGAGCCTATTTCTTGAAATCCCCTATCATTTATATACCCACATTCATTAATTGAGACTTCTTGAGCACCGTGAGGACAACGTGCTCACCCTTACTTTTGCACATAAAATTTAGAGGAAGGACTTGTTGATCCTGACTCCTATGGCTTCGAACCCGTTGATGAAGAAGGAACCGTTCTTGATGATCCAGCTTACTAGAGGGTCATTCGCTTAGTGGAGCCCGATGTGGTGGGAGCCCATACTATACCGCTCCTATTGAAGACTGCTGCAGTGGTTTTTTTCATTACTCTGTGCGTTCTGTTCATTTGTGCCGACCTTTGTGTCAATGAAACTTCTTAATTTGTACAACTCTAAATTACGTCCTTCTTGACGCTATGGTATTGTAATATTGGTCCCTGTGACCTTGTACTCGTTTTAATTACCTATATTGCAGTATAATGTGTTGTGTTGTGAGCTTGTGATGTATCATTCCGTGTGCAACCTAACCTGGGAGGTTGCTGACGGATTCCTCATATAAGGTTCCCCACAACAATCATGGCCACACATGTGTTGTGACCGAAACCAACTCAAACACGACCAAGACACGTGGCATGTTTGCAGTCAAACACGTGTCGTAACCGAAGCCGAGTAGGACTCTTTTTCGGCCATGCTGTATTCAACTGGGATTTTTTTTCGAGCAGGAGTCTTTGAGAGCTGCTCTTTTTTGTCGTGGCATGTTCGAAGGTGTGTTTTTTGCCCAGCCATGTACGGATAAGGATTTTACCAGCCAAAATGTGTTCGACCAGCAGTGTTGTCCGTGGAGTACTCGACCAAGACCATTTTGCTTCTAGTTTTGGTTTTCTTAGTCGAATTAGGTCCAAATGTGGTCGAAATTATGTCAAATTTGGCAGGTTTGATACCTGAAACATGATGAACACAACCGTGAAAGCAATTTGTGAAAATAATCAAATTTTATGCATAAAATGTCGCATCAAAGAAGTTTTAAGTATGATTTTGCACGTTTTCAATCTAAACCTAGGGTAAAATGCTACCAAGTTAGCACTTATAAATTTCCTCCAAGCTAGCATTTTGCTTGTCCTCAAGCAAAGAATGTAGATTTTTCCAAAAATTGAGATGCCTTAGTTTATCTGATTTTCAATAAACAATCTTTTGAAAATTCACATCACATCTATGCATATGAGGCAATTGATCTAAGCAATTCAAACTCTCCAAATGTAAATATTTAGATTATCAAATTTCAACCTTAGAAAAGAGAGAGCTTAATCAATTAAATCATCTTGGCAATCTTCTTTCATATAGGATTTAGAATAAACTATTGTCGCGCCCCGCACAGGGTACCACGACTACTCCCGTAGAGACCTAGCTCGCTGCAGCTGGCCTCATACATACATACCACTGACTTCCCAGGATAAGTCAAGCACAGGAGTTCATTGCAGCAGAGTAACTTACAAAATATCATTGATAAACAGTATGGCCTGCTGGCCTGATACAACAAGAATAATATAATGCCTTCACGGCACAAATGGTCTAATTAAAACAAAAGACAACTACTCGGCGGAAGCTAGGCGAAACCCCCACAGTCGTAAGAAGTCGACAGCAGAACAACACATAACAAGGCTCTGGCAGAACTGGCTCTCTTCCTTCTGGATCCACGAAATCTTCCAAGCCTTCGTCTTGGTCATGAAGCACTCCATCTATTGTTGATAAGTTGCAAGGGTGAGCACTTACGTACTCAGCAAGTCATAGGGAAGGTAGAGATACATATAGTATAAATGACATGAACCTATGCTATTGGGGAAAGAGTGAAGGGTTTTTCTCAAAATACATTTCTTTCTCATTTCTTATTCAACTTCCAATCATACTCATGGCAGTAAATAAATCATATTGATGGTGATACATATACCCCATATCCAAGGCGATATCTCCTCATATCACATTACTTTTATTCAAGCCTTTCAATCTTATACTCATAGCAGTATTTCATAAACTTAGGGCATAAACCACATGCCTCTTAATTATCTTATGCTTAAGGCAAATCCACATGCCTCTTAGTTATCATATGATCTCTATATTATGGTATTACCGCGACACGTCAACACATGACAGCCCACGGCAACGCCCCTTATCGTGACAACACATGCCACTTGGGTAATCTTGAGCTAACAAATTTTAGTTTAAAAAAACAATACTTGTGTCACACCCCATGGATTTAATCCACCGCGGCATACTCCTAAAACTCGTGAGCACGAAGTATTCGAATACATTTTTAAACTCTGCAGAGATGTACCTCTTTTTAAATCCACTTTTTCACTCGACTTCCAAGTTGGGCCAACTCCATGCGACTTATACGCATGTGACAAGGCCGAGATCACACAACATTTTTGCAGTCTAGTATTAACAGTATCCCTGCCCGGTAAATGGACAATACCGTCCCAAGTACCGTTGTGGGTCCTCCCCACTGCCTTACTTCCTAGCCTGGGTCTATGTTCCCGCAGGACACATAACCTCTTTTGATTACAGTCGCGCACGACTTAATCTGGCGTAGGGCGTCTTCCTTCTTTACACCTTATCCTCTCATAATTTTTCTAATCTCACATCACTCATGGACGAACTGCGTCCCACCAGTTTCCACGCGAGAAATCGGATCGACAAGCCATGCAGGGGACTGATAATACTAAGAAAGCTACTAGGTTGCGCCTGTCCCATACCAGGTAAGCGGTTCGTACGTTTTTCATGCCACTAGACGCATAACACAAGGTTCTAGTCCTTACATGCCAGTGACCAGATCATACCACAAACCATGCACCTTCAGTGCTTGCACATTCAGTGCAGCCAAGCACCTCCAGTGCTACCACCATTCCATACCAAAATACTGGTCACGGCTAGGGGTTCTATTTCATGAATATAAATGTACATGTTTATACCTTTATTAGTTCATGGCTTGGTATCTTAACAAGTTCACATTCATCAAGTATTCAATCAATCACTGCCATAATATCATTGATCTCAACATATGCAATATTAATGAGATATCTACTCATGGAATAGCATAGCAATTCCTAAAATATAGGTTCAATATGATCAAAGTATGACTTGCCTTCCGCGTCGTAAGAAACAGCAGTTGAAGTCGGGGCTGCGACAAAGTCTTCGAACTCGGACTCTAGCTCTGGACAAGGATCCAACAAGCAAACAGGCATTACAAACAATCCTACTCTTACTAATCCACTTATATGCGAAAATGCAAGGAGAAACACTTAGGCGATACAAGATTTGAGAGCGATTAGGGTTAAACTATGGAAACCAAGGTTAAGATTAGTTGACAAGGGTTTACAAGGTTCCAAATGTTCCAAAATATCAGAATGATATCAAGGCTGCTGCTGGTTCGCACAAAAACAGCGAACGCCTTTAGGTCGACATTCGGTTCAAGGCATCGACATAGGGTCGATGGATGATAGAGGGCTCAACTCAAGTTGTGACAGTAGAATAAAATGTAGATCACAACATCAGGAGTCTAAGAGACAAAGTTATGTTCATTTTACATACCCAGAAGGGGTCAAACTGGCCCAATGCCATTGGCTGACATAGGCTGACAATGCCCAAGAATGGCATTGACATGGTTTGAACAGTTTCTAGTGGCCAAAATGGATTTTGATTCAAGCATATGGTGCACAAGGTAGTGGGGCAACTGTTTGACAAGGTAGTTTCTGGTTTGCATGACCAGAGGTGGGTGAACAGGGCTAATGCCACTGACTGGCATAGTTTGACATAGAGTTGACATGGCCAGAAACTAAGGTTTGCCATAACTTTTGATCTAGGGCTCCAAATGATGCACCACTTTGTCTGGTAGTTAGGCATTTGTAACAGGAACAAATGTCTCAATAGGATCTAGGGTAGGAGATGGCTGGAAAGTGATGAAAACCGGCAAAGAAGTTGACTGGCCTGGAGCACATGTAATATGAACAGTACAGCAAACTAGGGCATAGCTATATCTCACAATCTAGGTCGAATTAGAAGTCGTGATAGAAGACAAAGTTGCTCAGAATGGTCCAAAACATCTAGATGGTAAAGTTTCTAGGGCTGGATTGGCTGGATTTAGGAGATATTGGCTGGAGAAAAGATTAACTCAAACCTGATTTGGGCATTTCTGATTTAAAGTGATTGAACTCAATTCCTTGCTTGTGTATGGTCCTCAGGGTACTAGAATGCTACTGGTGAAGTTAGATTGGCTAGAGATGCACCAGAAAAGCTTAAACAGCAAGCTCAGTTCACAAGCAAAGTTCCAATTTGGGGTTTTTCATATTTCAGCAAATCTGTCGATTTTGGTTGCTTAAGGATGTTAAGCAAGGTCTAGTGAGCATATTTGATTACTAGCTCGAAGGTTGAATCGATCTGGTTGAGGATTAATTGCTCATCGGAGTTCTAGATGAAACACGGCAATTGCCGGTGACAGAGAGCATTTTAAACTAAATTACAAGCTTGGGAAGTATGAGGGAGATGAGAGACGCTCACTGGGGGTGCTGGATTGAAGAGGGAGGCAGTGGAGAAGCTTGGCGCCGAAGCTCTTTCTTGCTGCTCACCGGAGAAGAAGAAGACACGGTGGAGTGTGGCGATTTCTGGTGCTTTGCTGTGTGGTGAAGTTGGCTAAGTCCTGAGGGTTATTTATAGGCGATTTGGGGAGGCTGCAATGGCTGGAAATGCACGAGGAAGTGAAGCGGGCTGGAGGTGACAACTCGGCTAAATCCCGGCGAAGTGACGGCCTGCAGCTGGATTTGGGGCTTTAACCTGCTGCTCTGGTGGAGGTGAAGGCGAATTGATGTTGGGCTTCAGCATGGACTCCACGTGGCCGGGTTTTCCTGTCTGAAACGTTGCCGGTGGCGTGCACAATCGGGGAGGATCAGCTGGCCGGTGCTGGAGAAGGCAATCCACAGTGGCGAACAGGAACCTACCACGTGGCGACGAGGCAGCGGCTAAGATGGCTATGCTGATGATCAACGGCTAGGAGTTCACGGGCGTAGCAACGGTCGAAGAAATCAACTGACCGTGTACTGTAGCTGCAGGTCGAAGCAAAACAGCAGCAGCGCGTGCTCGAAGTCGATGGTCCCGCGCTCGCGTGCTGGATCCAGGTCGTGGTCGAAGTCCAAGGCAACAGCTCGTGGTCGATTGTAACAGGCGCGGTCGAAGACAGGAGGTGGTCGCAACTTGGTGCTGTGGTCGATTTAAACGGCTTGGCTGTGAACAGGAGATGTGGTCGAAGTCGAGCTGAGTGAACAGTAGCCCGTGGTCGAACCAGGGGCCTGGTTGTGATGATTTTTGATGGGTTTTGGACTAAATTGCAAATCTGGTCTTAAAGAGGATTAATTTGGAATTTGATTCCATGGCTGAGTATAATGTTTCTATTAGTACCCATTTAGCTCAAATCTGGAGAAAGTTTGATAAGATTTGAGGGATTTCACCTATTTTCGAAAATAGGGTAAAATTAGGGTAAAATAGATCCGGATTTTGTCGATCTCAAATTCTGGTAGTTGGGGTGAGATTTTGAAGTCTGGACAGAAGGGAAATCTGTATCAAATAGCATTTGGGAGGTGTTCCCTGAAGAAATTCTGAGGCTGGAGTTGATTCGTGGATTTTAGCCCTTTTCAGGCTTCCAGGTAAACAGAAAAAGGACTTATTCGCAGTAAAATCTGGACTAAACTGCGAAAAGTGCTTAGATGAAACAATCTGGTTCCCAACTTTTTGGAGTAAGTTGAGGATATAGTTAGGAACATATTCCAAAAGATACTTGAGTCTGGATAGGGTTAAATCATGATAACTCAATTATCTGGAAACTGGGGTACTTAGGGTAAATCTGAATTTTTCCTGTTTTCGAAAACAGGGAGAGGCTTAGGTACTGAGAGTTAGGGTCAGAATTTGATCTGGCTCCTGAAGACTTTTATCTTCAGGGTAACTAGTAGGTTAAATCTGGATGGTCAGATCTTGATCTGGATCTAGAGAATAGATTTGGAGATTTTTAGGGTTTGGGAGAGATTAGAGTTCAGCTGACCTGGCTACTACTACAGAGATACATGCATGCAAGATTTTATGCAAAAACTTTTCACCCCCAAAACCAGGGTGTTACAACTATACAAAGAAAACACTTATTATGCTACATTGGCGATCCCAATGCATCCACATCCAATATGGATGATCCCGGTGATCACCGTTCGTGTTGTCTAGAAGAGTCCGCACCAGATAATTTGAATTCCCTCTTTGATTTCAAGTGACTCAGACAAAGAGGAGATGTTCTACTTGTCTATGGTCTCGACTCCGCGGGAAGTCGTAGTACTTTCCGAGGAAACTCCTGAGCAATGGCTTGCTAGGGAGAAAGAAGACCGCAAACGGTTGGAAGATGAAGCTCGTATGCATAGAGAGGATCAGGTTTGCAAAATGACAGAGGAAACTCTGTGTCTTATGCAACTTCTCCATGACACCGCGAACTTCGGCCCCAGAACATCCCACCAACGACCCCCTGGTGGTCGTAGGTGGGACCAATCACCCCTCACAGATCCGAAGTGTTCACCGGTAGGTGAGGCACTGATGGTGAAAACTCCTTTGGCTTCTAGAAGGAGGACATAGGAGCGCATTTGTGTGATCGCGGAAGCGCTCTGTAACCCTCCTGCTGGTTTTACTAACGACGATGGGGTAACTTTTGCAAGAGTTCTTGCAAAAAATCTTGACAGAGTTGCATCAAATGTTACTTCAACTGGCTCGTCACGTTCAGTAACCAATTCTCAGGAAGGGGATAGTGATCAACATAGCCAAAGAAGACACGATCGTGTTTGAGCCACACCAACTTGACATAGTCAAGCAAGATCCAGAGGATTGGCCATTCTTGCAATCGCGACCGGGAGCCAATACACTCATGTTTGGGACCACATCTTGGTGTTCCACCTGCAAGCCTTTCCCGTGGTCAGGAGGATGGTCATGATGATCAACAACCGCATACTACATACGTTGGTTGAAAAGCTTTCTCGCCAGGATTAAGAGTAGTAGTCTAGCCTAATAAATTCAAGTCAGGAATGATCAAGTGATTCAATGGTACACATAATCCATCTGAATTTCTCCAAATCTATGTGACTACTATCCAGGTGGCAAGTGGAAACAAAAAAGTAATGACAAATTATTTTTGGACAATCCTTGAAGGTCTGGCACTGACTTGGCTGTTCAACCAGCCAGAAAGATCCATTTACAATTGGGAAATGCTATGTGATGCTATCCTTAGCTATTTTCAAAAACTTCTACGAGAAACCTGGCAAGGAAGACGATCTCCATCGTTTAGGCCTTACCTCGAGTGAGATCCTTCGGCAGTTTGTGAAAAGATTTGTGGGGGTAAGAAATACTATCCCCAACATTTTTGACAATTCGGTAATCAGAGCCTTTAAACATGGCGTTCGATATTGAAGATTCACAGAGGATCTCACCCACCAAGATTAGTGTCAGAGCTTTTTGACATGGATGATCATCATTCTGACACTTCTAAGGCAGTTGAATGGAATAAGATGGTGGATAAGAGTGATTTACCACCACAACCTGATCTAGATTATGAAAGGAAGCATAGTTCTAACAAGAAGTCTGGGCCATCCATGGGCGAGAAGTTCAGGAAGTCAAAAAAGGATGGAGCGAACCAATCCCGAGAGGTTGCGAACATGGATAAGCGACCACGGGACAAAGGTAATAAAGTTCCATTCAAAAAGAATAAAACTTCTTCTGGTGGACGCAATAGTGACCACACGGAAAAGCTGACTAACCCACAGGGGAGCAACAAGTGGTGTCTGATGCATGAGGTTGCAGGACATGACCTCAAGAACTGTCAAAACTAGTTAAAGCGCATGGACGAAGCCCCTATGCCTACAGTACCAGAGAAAGGACATCCTGGTGGGAATAAAGATGCCGATGGAGATGAAGACATGCCATACTAGGTACCAAACAATCATGTTAATGTCATTTTTGGTGGTTCTTCATCCTATTTTTCCAAGCGTCATTAATTCTGTTCGCCGAGAGGTGAATAATGTTGAAGCTCCCCTAGGAGAGCCTCAATACTCCCACTAGGTCATAGGCATCCCTGACCTTCAGCTGAGAAGATTGTCCGAGAGGACTATCATAACCACGACAACTTCCTCTAGTTATAACCCCCACAGTTAGCAATGCTAATTAAAGTGGGTAGAGTCCTTGTTGATGGAGGTAGTTCCCTTGATTTGCTTTTTGCAAAAGCCCTTGACGAGATGCAAATCCCTCATTCAAGGATTAAAAATGTGGTCCACCCATTTTTTGGGATTTTTCCTAGTCATTCATACACTCCTATCGGCTAGATCGTACTGCTGGTAACACTCGGAGAACCAGAGAACTTCTGAATAGAATTGGTTACTTTTGATGTAATTGATTTTGATTCAGCATACAATGCAATTCTTGGTAGGCCGTCACTTGTCAAATTCATGGCAGCAATACACTATGCTTATCAGTCCATTAAGGTGCTAGGACCAAAAGGTGCGATCATAGTGAGGGGCAGCCAAAGTTCGGCACTCACATGCGTTAGCATTTCCTTGGAATTGGTTGTCCAGCTTCCCCTCAGGGATGTCCAGGCTGCAACCAAAGCAAAAGAGCCAGACGCGGTCAAGGCAACTCTGCGACTAGAAGAAAAACTTAAACAAGTTTCCTTTTTCCCAGATGACCCATCCAGGACTATTCGGATTGGGTCAGAACTAGAGAGCAAATAGCAACTTGGGCTCATCTCCTCCAAGATAATGTATATTTGTTTGCGTGGAAACCATTCGACATGCCTGGAGTCCCAAGGGAAGTGATCGAGCACAGGCTAGCTATCCAGCCTGGACAGCGACTTATAAAGCAAAATATCAAGCGTGTTGCCCCTGACCTAGGAGAAGCCATTCGTTCGAAGTTGGATAAGCTCTAGGAAGCTGGCTTTATTCTCTAGGTTGACCATTCTAAATGGCTCACAAACCCAGTCATGGTCCTGAAATCAAATGATAAGTGGTGCATGTGCGTCGATTACATCAGTCTCAATGCTGCCTGCCCGAAGGATGATTTCCCCTTCCCCGCATCGATTAGTTGGTCGATTCAATAGCGGGTTGTGAACTGATGAGCTTCCTGGACGCCTACTCAGGGTACCATCAAATTAGCATGGCTGATAATTGTCATATCTATGTATATTTTTCATATATTCAACCCCCTGATCATGCACATCTAGTCATATAAGGCGGCATTTGCATTAATCATATACATCTTTATCATCAAATCGACCGTATTATTTGTTTTTTGATTTTATTGCAGGTTGATGCCATTTGTGTGGATTTAGGCTAATGGAGCACGTCTCTTTGAACATACCAGACCCTCGGTCGATTCCGGATAGAAGCACGCGTTCCTACAAACGCGTAGGAACTAACCGTGCTGAAATCAGAGTCTCCGGGGCTCAGAATCTCAAACCCTAACTCGGGAAGGAACTTTTTGTAATTTTCTAAAATCCTGAGGGCCTTTCTGCAAAAAATGCCTTTCTTCTCTAAACCCAACCACTGGCCATTGTTTCACCTGAGTCTAGTTTTTCTTTTTTTATCTTCTTCTTCTGCCTTTCTTCTTTTGTTACCTCCTACCACCACGTCGGCGACGACCAGGCCGTATGCCACCGGCGGATCTACTTTTCTATCCTCCCTTCTTTCTCATCCCCAAAACTTCAGCTGTTGACTTCGTCGTCGTCCTATCCTCATCTAGCTGCAAGCAACCAGATCTATGCTGCATCCTCTTCTTCCTCCTCTCCATGCCACGCGCACTCAATGTTCCTCTCCCGCTCCGCGTCGCTGCCTTCGATCGCGCCGCACCTCCACAGCTCTCGTCGTTGAATCCACCACCTCTCCTGCGCTACCGCATCTCCTGTGCCGCTGCCGGATCCGCCCGATCACGCTGCTGTGCTGTTCTTGCGCTCGCCGCCGCCGATCCACCGCCTCTGCCACGCACTGCGTCCAGATCCGCTGCCTCCTAAGCCGGATCTGCCGCCCCCCTCGGCCATCGCCACCTCCACAGACCGCGCCATCTTACACGGCTCCATCGATCCCGCCCCGCCCTTGCCGCCGTGTCCCTCGTCGATCCGCCACCTCTGTCATGCCGATCTTGCCTCACGCCAGCGCTCACCACTACAGAGCCTCTACGCCGCCCTTGTGATGTGCCGCCACCTCCCACCTCGCGGCACCGCCACCTCTGTTGATCGATCCACCCTCACCGATCCCGCACCGCCGCGTGAGCGGCAGCCGGATCACCCAATCCGGCCACCTCCATCACCGGATCTGCTCCGGCGCCATGGCAACCTCTGTAGGATCAAGGATGCCGACTAGAGGGGGTGAATAGGAGGCTTTTAAAATTCCTTTCCCTACTAAGTAATTGTAGCAAGATAATTATGAAACCTAGATGTTGCAATGAGGCTTAAAATAATCTAATCAACTAGTTGCATTCAATCATATGAAATAAGCAATTCAACATGCAACAACAATATAACACTAGTTGCAATTACTCAATATAGATTATACAATACAACAAGCAACTAGTGAATCAAACAATTTGTGTCAAGCTAAATATGAAGTGAATAAAAGACACGCAATTGACACAATATTTTTACCGAGGTCTCGGAGACTCGCCCGGTCTCCCCTACTCCTCGTTGAAGCACTCACACGTGAGCCTCGCTTCTATATCCACGAAGGATATCTCACTAGGGTTTCTCCTTCTCCACACCTGATAGGCGAGCACCACACCCTTCACAAGTTCTTGCCAGCCTCTCCGACAAACTTCAATGGAGAGATCGTGACTTTCCTCTGACACCATCTAGGCGAAGGTGATCGCCAAGAGTAACAAGTCGGATGCGCTTTCGCTTGAACGAACCACATGCTAGAAGCTCAATGATGCAAATGAGATGCTCAACACTCTAGCACTAGCACGAAAATGGTGATTGAAGTGCACTAAGCACTATTAACCTCACACAAATGCTCTCTCTCAAATCTACTCAAGATTTGGGCTCAAATCTAGCCTCTAGATGCAATAGCAAATGCAAAGTCTTGGCTAGCTTATAAACTGAAATATCAACACTGACGAGGATTATCACCCGAGCTAGTTCCAAATAAGACAGAATCAGTTTAGACGTGTGTCTATAAGTCCGTCGTTTTGGTCTCAGACGACCTGAATGGCGCGGACACAAAGATGATTTATGATCGCAGCCCTTGCGCGATCATGAGGCCACAGACAGTGCGCGGTTAGAGGGTCACTGACTATTGCGACCAGAATAACTCGAGAAGGTCTAACCCTTTGAAGAGGCATATCCACAGGATCACGAAGATTTATCCACATATGAAGACAACTACCAGGAGGTTAACATATGTGCTTATCCCTTGATTGCACGTGTTAAGCCCTACGTGGAAGTTAAGTGCGGTTAACAAAACTGCATCCTAGCAACCGTCCGAGGCTGTTTCGTGTTGGTGCCGTTTTGGTTGATATAAAATGGTGGTCAATGCACGTTCTAAGGAAGGTTAAGCATACAAGCTGTTGGGGGAAATCTCCACGGGATCAAGTCCAGGTAAGAGGCGCGGCCATTTGCCCGGGGACAAGGCCCCCCGGTGGCTTGTCCTGGGCGCCGCCATGTGCCCCGGGACAAGGCCCCCCGGTGGTTTGTGCCGGGCGCCGCCTTTTGCCCGTGGACAAGGCCCCCCGGTGGCTTGTCCCGGGCGCCGCCTTTTTCCCGGGAACAAGGCCCCTCGGTGGCTTGTCCCGGGCGCCGCCTTTTGCCCGGGGACAAGGCCCTCCGGTGGGTTGTCCCGGGCGCCGCTGTTCTTCCAAAGCCAAGGGTCTCCAGTCCCAAGTCATGTGAGGATCACGCGAGAAGCACCTCGGGAACTGGCGGACACCTATCAAGCATCCAAGGTTCCTGACCGGAAGAAGGACGTCGCTGCCCCTCGATCCAGCGGTGGCAGGCGGGGTAGTTTAGTGTTTTTGCATTTTTTGGGGCTATATAAGCCCTTGTAACCCCTCATGTGAAGGGGACAATTCATTTTCTTACTCGAATAGCAATCAAACTGGTGCGCTCCAGAGTCATCTCTCTCCCGAGAGAGCTCCCCTAGCCAACTCTGGTTGGGAGAACGCCGACAGGACTAGGGCCTCCACTAAGGCCCAAACCTGTATAAATTCTTGTGTCACTCGCTGTGTTTGCCTGACGGGAGAGGACCGTCGCACGGTCAGCTCACGTCATCTTTTCTTCACTAGGATCTTCCACAAAACCTGCCGAGGTATTCGTAATACCATGACAGTTGGCGCCATCTGTGGGGACTTGTGACGAATCGCCATAGCTCCCCCAAGAACGAGGGCTTGCACCCTCCCTGGTGAAGCCGGTCCCAGTGACCCGGTGCCACCCATCCAAAGCATGGCCATCCCAACACTGATGTCCAGACATGGCCAAACCCAGGTACCATCTTTAACTCTCCCGGTAATTTCCGGCGGACAGGGCTCCGGGTCTGACCCGACCTCGGACACTCCCGGGGGGACGGGCTTTCCCCCGGTGGCTCCACCGGCTTCGTGGGACGCACTACTCGAAGCTCTAGTGGAGGGCCAGCTCCGCGCCCAGCTCTCGATGGAGAGCTCCTCCGCGTTCTAGTGTGGCCGCCAGCCCCCATCTATCCACAATTCCTTTTCATGGGGGCAATGCCCCCATTTATGGGGCATCCGGTGGCCCCTCCAGCCCTGGGAGGTCAGGTCGCCCCCGGGGCTTGTAGCTCCAACGGGGGCTACACTCTGGCAGGCCCATCGTTCGGAGCCTTCCTGACCTTGGGAGCGTTCCTGGGGCTAGGGACTTACCCCATCCACGGGTCTTCCCTGGGCCCGTGGTGCACCCCACTCCCGGGGCATTCACGAGACTGGACACCGGCCTCCCACCGCCGGTCATGCCTGTCGTTCCGAAGGGGGCCCGCCGGGTGACTTCCACGTCGTTGCCGGACCTTCCCCGGCAGGGCCCCCACTCTCCGGCACCGGACGATACTACCGGGGATCGCCCGCCGCACATCGAACACTACAATGGTGAGGCCGACCCTTATGAATTTGTGTAGGTCTATTCCACAGCCATCTCGGCGGCTGGGGGGTTGAGACGGTTCAGTGCAACGTCTTCCCCCTATACCTGACCGGGATCGCCCGCTCGTGGTTCTACAACCTAAAAGCCGGCTCCATCCAGTCCTTCGCGCAGCTCAAACACGAGTTCTGCGCAAACTTCCAGGGGAACTATGTGCGTCCCCTAGATTCTTCGCAGTTGTACACCATCCGGCAGAGGACGGGGGAAACCATCCGCAGCTTTTTCAAGTGCTTTGCTTAGGTCAAGAGCAAAGTGGCTCACGTCCCTGACTCCACAGTCATTGAGGCGTGCAAGAGTGGGATTCTCCCGGGGGAGCTCCACCGGAGACTCTCCCGAAGCTGCCCCTCCTCTGCCGACGAGCTCTTCAACGTACTTGAGAAGTACGCTCGGGCGGAGGCGGACGACCTCTGGAAGAAGTACTAGGGGGCCCTCGCCCCCATTGACCGGGGGGCCAGGGTACCCCCTTAAACGCCAAAAGGGGGGCAATCGTAACGAGCCACGGCCTCGGGAGATGTTGTGGTATTGCGAATACCCCGGCAGGTTTTGAGAATGATCCTAACGAAGATTACGCAGCGCGGATTGACCGGATGACCGGTCCTCCCCCGCCAGACAAGCACAAGAATGACACGAGGATTTATACAGGTTCGGGTCCCGGTGGGGGCCCTGGTCATGTCGACGCGCTCCCGACCGGAGTCGGCTGGGGAGGCTCTCTCCGGGGGGGAGGCTTCCGGAGCACGCCTATGAGTTTAGCTATTCCAATAAAAGTGATCCAATCCTTTCCAACAGAGGGGTACAAGGGCTATTTATAACCCCAAAAAGAAGCAAAAAGCCTAAACTACCCCGGAAGCCACCATCGGATTGAAGGGTAGGACCGTCCTTCTCCTGGTCAAATGCCTTGGATGCTTGACAGGTGGTCGCTAATTCCCGAGGCGCTCCTTACGTGACCTGCACGTGACAAGCAATTCGAGTCTTTACCTTCAGAAGGGCGATGAGGCCCGGGGCACGTGCCGGAGGCCAAGTCCCCGGGCAAATGGCGGCGCCTGGGACGGCACCGGAGGCCAGGTCCCGGGGGCCAAAAGGCGGCGCCCGGGGAGCGGCCGGAGGCCATGTCCCCGGGCAAACGGCGGCACCCGGGACGGCGCCGGAGGCCAAGTCCCGGGAGCCAAAAGGCAACGCCCGGGGAGGGGCCGGTGGCCACGTCCCCGGGTAAATTGCGGCACCCAGGACGGCACTGGAGACCAAGTCCCGGGAGCCAAAAGGCGGCGCCCGGGGAGGGGCCGGAGGCCACGTCCCCGGGCAAATGGCGGCGCCCGGGACGGCACCGGAGGCCATGTCTCGGGAGCCAAAAGGTGGCGCCCGGGGAGGGGCCGGAGGCCACGTCCCCGGCAAATGGCGGCGCCCGGGACGGCGCCGGAGGCCAAGTCCCGGGAGCCAAATGGCGGCGCCCGGGGAGGGGCCGGAGACCACGTCCCCGGGCAAATGGCGGCGCCCGGGACGGCCCCGGAGGCCAAGTCATCGGGCCAATGGCGGCGCCCGGGAAGCGGCCGGAGACCACGTCCCCGGGCAAATGGCGACGCCCGGGGAGGGGCCGGAGGCCACGTCCCCGGGCAAATGGCGGCGCCCGGGAGGGCACCGGAGGCCACGTCCTGGGAGCCAAATGGCGGCGCCCGGGAGGGCACCGGAGGCCACGTCCCGGGGGCCAAAAGGCGGCGCCCAGGGAGGGGCCGGAGGCCACGTCCTCGGGCCAATGGCGGCGCCCGGGACGGCGCCAGAGGCCATGTCCCGGGGGCCAAAAGGCGGCGCCCGGGAAGCGGCCGGAGACCATGTCCCCGGGCAAATGGCGGCGCCCGGGAAGCGGCCGGAGACCATGTCCCCGGGCAAATGGCGGCGCTCGGGAGGGCACCAGAGGCCACGTCCCGGGAGCCAAATGGCGGTGCCCGGGAAGCGGCCGGAGACCACGTCCCCGGGCAAATATGACACGACTTACCTGGACTTAGCACCGCGGAGATTTCCCCCAACAGCAGCCCCCCATGCCCCCCGGGGACGATGCTTGAGTCCCCGGTGGGTATGGTACACGTCATCGGGAAAATCTCCTGGCCAAGTCACCGGAGCTGTAACGTTTCGGTTTCCGTGCCGGATGCTTATGGCCGCGCCGTTTCGCCATAAATGCGCGCGCGGTTCGAACCGGTGCCTCGATTCGCGCACCCGTCCCTTCATTTCCCGCGCGCAGTTTGAACTTCAACGGTCCAGATTGCTCCGCGGGGTGCCACGTGGCGCCCATCTAGACCACGTCTCACCCCTATAAATAGGGCCTTGGGGGACCCGGAAGTTCATTCCAAACTTTCAGCCTCACGATTTTTGATCTCCCGGTAGCTCTCTCGGTAGCTAGCGCCCGGTAGCAAGCGTCCGTGACTTTTAGTTGTAGCCTCCTGAAACGTTAGCCACTGGAAAAAAAGAAAGCCGAACCTGATGGCACCCAAGGCCCGAGCGAAGACCACGGAGGTGCCCCCAGAGGAAATCCCTCTGGATTTCCTCTGGGCATCGGAGTTCACGACCGAGGACGCGGAGTCCCTGGTCGAACGTGGCGTCATCACGGACGGGGACATCCGAGTCCCCGTGAAGAAAGACGGAGCCCCCCGCCCCAGGCCCGGAGAGGTCGTGGCCTTCGAGGCCTTCCTGGAGGCGGGACTCCGGCTCCCGGTGCATCCCATGCTCCGGGAGTTTCTGAAGGAGTATGGGGTGGTGCTCAACCACCTCACCCCGAACGCGCTCGTCCAGATGGGCCTCTTCATCTGGCTCTACGAGACGGTGACCGGGCGGGAGCCCACCCTTCGCGCCTTCCGGTACTTCTACGAACCAGCGGCGCGGAGCTCCCACCTGGTGAAGGGGGGACCCAAGTCCCCCTTCGGTTCGGTGATGGTACAAATGCTGCCGTCCCGGGTGGCCGACTACCCGGCGGCGGTGTAACACCCTGGTTTTGGGGGTGAAAAGTTTTTGCATAAAATCCTGCATGCTTGTATCCCTGTAGTTGTAGCCACATCAGCTAAACCCTCATCTCTCCCAAACCCTAAAAATCTCCAAATCTATTCTCTAGATCCAGATCAAGATCTGACCATCCAGATTTAACCTACCAGTTATTCTGAAGATAAAAGTCTTCAGGAACCAAATTGAATTCTAACCCTAACTCCCAGTATCTAAGTCTCTTTCTGTTTTTGAAAACAGGAAATTCAGATTTACCCTAAGTACCCCAGATTCCAGATAACTGAGTTATCATGATCTAACCCTATCCCGACTCATGTATCTTTTGGAATATGTTCCTAGGTATATCCTCAACTTACTTCAAAAAGTTGGGAACCAGATTGTTTCATCTAAGTACTTTTCGCAGTTTAGTCCAAATTTTACTGCGAATAAGTCCTTTTCTGTTTACCTGGAAGCCTAAAAAGGCTAAAATTCACAAATCAACGCCAACCTCAGAATTTCTTCAGGGAACACCTCCCAAATACTATTTGATACAGATTTCCCTTCTGATCAGACTTCCAAATCTCACCCTAATTACTAGAATTCGAGATCGACAAAATCCAGATCTATTTACCCTAATTTTACCCTATTTTCGAAAATAGGTGAAATCCCTCAAACCTTATCAAATTTTCTCCAGATTTGAGCTAAATGAGTATTAATAGAAATATTATACTCATCCATGAAATCAAATTCCAAATTGAACCTCTCTAAGATCAAAATTACAAATTAGTCCAGATTTCAACTAAAACTCTCACACTTATGCCCCTGGATCGACCAGCCCCTCAGTTCACGACCAACCAATGCAACCGACCAGAACGTGTTTTTGACCAGCCCCTGTTGCTTCGACCACGACCTGGAACAAGCACACGAGCACGGGAGCCTTCGACCTCGAGCGCGCCACTAGCTGTTTGCTTCGCCTGCTGCCGCGTGTGTGCTCGCCATTTGCCACTGTGGATCTTCCCCGGCGCGACTCACAGCCATTGTTTTCTCCCGTTTGCACGCCACCAGCAACGGTCGACGCAGGAGCTTTGCGCCACGTGGAGAACTCGCCGCGGCCAGCCATCAACTTGCCCTCACATCACTTGCAAAAGCCTCCACGGCCGCTGAACCAAGTCACCTCGACGCCAGCTCGCCGTGAAGTCGCAATCCAGTCTTTTCCTTGCCGGCTTCAACTTCCTGTGCACTTCTAGCCATTGCATCGCCTCCAAAACCTCTATAAATAGCCTCTGGCCTCAGTGAAACACCACACACCCACCAGAAGCACCTCAGTCCTCAAACTCGCCGTCTTCTTCTTCTTCCCCGGTGAGCAGCAAAGGGAGCTTCGGTGCCAAGCTTCTCCACTGCTTCCTACTTCGATCCAACACCCCCAGTGAGCTTCTCTCATCTCCCTCATGCTTCTCAAGCTTGGAATTTAGTTTAAATACCCTCAGTCACCGGCAATCGCCGTGTTTCATCTAGAACTCCGATGAGCAATTAACCCTCAACTAAATAGAATTAGCTCTCGAGCCAGTGATCAACTATGCTCATTAGACTTTACTTAACGTACCTAAGTAACCAAAATAGACAGATTTGCTGATATGTGAAAATCCCCAAATTGGAACCTTGCATGTTCACTGAGCTTACTTTTTAAGCTTTTCTGGTGCATCTCTAGCTAATCTAACTTCACTAGTATGTTTCTAGTACCCTGGGTACCATGTACAAGCAAGGAATCGAGTTCTTTTGCCCAGAATCAGAAATGCCCAAATCAGATTTGAGTTCATCTTTTCTCCAGCCAGTATCTTCCAAATCCAGCCACTCCAGCTCAAACCACTTTGCCATTTAGATGTTTTGGACCATTCTGAGCAACTTTGTCTTCTATCACGACTCCCAATTCGGCCTAGATTATGAGATATAGCTATGCCCTAGTTACTGCACTGTTTATGTTGCATGTGCTCCAGGCCAGTCAACTTCTTTGCCGGTTTTCATCACTTTCCGGCCATCTCCTGCCCTAGATCCTGTTGAGTCATTTGTTCCTGTTACAAATTCCTAACTACCAGATAAAGTGGTGCATAATTTGGAGCCCTAGATCAAAAGTTATGGCAAACCCTAGTTTCTGGCCATGTCAACTCTATGTCAAACTATGCCAGTCAGTGGCATTAGCCCTGTTCACCCACCTCTGGTCATGCAAACCAAAAACTACCTTGTCAAACAGTTGCCTCACTACTTTGTGCACCGTATGCTTGAATCAAAACTCAATTTGGCCACTGGGAACTATTCAAACCATGTCAATGCCATTCTTCCGCATTGTCAGCCCTTGTCAGCCTATGTCAGCCAATGGCATTGGGCCAGTTTGACCCCTTCTGGGTATGCAAACTGAACATAACCTTGTCCCTTAGACTCCTGATGTTGTGATCTACATTTTATTCTACTGTCAGAACTTGAGTTGAGCCCTCTATCATCCATCGACCCTATGTCAATGCCTTGAACCGAATGTCGACCTAAAGACGTTCGCTAGTTTTTGAGCGAACCAGCCGCAGCCTTGATATCATTCTGATATTTTGGGACATTTGGAACCTTGTAAACCCTTGACAACTAATCTTAACCCTGGTTTCCATAGTTTAACCCTAATCGTTTCTCAGAACTCTCAAATCTTGTATCGCCTAAGTGTTTCTCCTTGCATTATCGGATATAGTGGATTAGTAAGAATAGGATTGATTGTAATGCCTGTTTGCTTGTTTGATCCTTGTTCAGAGCAAGAGTCCGAGTTCGAAGACTTCGTCGCAGACCCTGACATCAACTGCTGTTTCTTACGACGCGGAAGGCAAGTCATATTCTTGAACATCTTGAACCTATATTTTATGAAATGCTAGAATATACCTTGATTATAAAATAATAATGTTGCATGAGAAAGATTGAGAATAGTTGAATTATGAAATGGCAGCATTAGGCTGATGCCTGTGAAATGTGAATTGATCAAATAATGAGCCATGAACTAATATATTATGTATATTTATATTCATGAAATAAAACCCCTAGCCGTGACCAGTATTTTGGTATGGAATGGTGAAAGCACTGGAGGTGCTTGGTCGCACAGGATGTGCCAGCACTGGAAGTGCATGGATTATGGTATGATTTGGTCACTGGCATATAAGGACCTAGAACATTGTGTTGTGCGTCTAGTGGCATGATTAACGTGCCGACCGGAAGCCTGGTATGGGACAGGCCTGAACAAGTAGTATGTGGATCACACATGAAACCCCTATATGACAAACTCACGATTAAACACGGGGTGCGCTCCAACACATATCACAGGATGTGATCATGCACGCTGACCCTGAGGGGAAGATGCCAATTAGTGGGGGTTGTGAAACTGTCGCGCCCCGAGACTGGGACTACGACTACTCCTGTAGAGACCTAGCTCTCTGCAGCTAGTCCCATTCTCACAAATCTTTGACTTCCCAGGATGAGTCAAACACAGGAGTATATTACATTGCAACAGAGTACTAACAAAATAATAGGCAGTGTGGCCTGCTGGCCTTAATATTACATAAAGAGAATTACAATTCCTACAAGGCATTCAGGGTTTAGCAAAATATTTAACTACATAGCAGAAGATAGGTGACCCTCCCACAAAAGAAGTTGACGGCAGAACAACACACTTCAGGGTTCTGGCGGAACTGATTCTCCTCCTTCTGGATCCACGAAGTACTCCATGCCATCATCTTGATCAAGGTAGGCTCCATCTATTGAGTTGAATGTTGCAAGGGTGAGCACTTACGTACTCAGCAAGTCATAGGTAAGAGTAGATACATATAGTAATGATGATATGAACCTAGACTAGTCAAGAATTATGGATATTTGTAAAATAATCTTTTTCTTTCTTATCTCATGGCAGTACTTTTTCATAAAGTAACATCATCATTCACGTTCACTAGATTATAGCACTACCGCGACATGTCGACACACGACAGCCCACGGCAGCACTCCTTATCATGACAACACATGTCATTTGGGTAATCTTGATTAACCATATTTTATTTAGAAAATAGTACTTGTGTCACACCCCGTGGATTTAATCTACCGCAGCAGACTCCTATAAACCCGGGAGCTCAGAGTATTCGAATACGTTTTTAACTCTGCAGAGAGGTACCAATTTACCCGCAAGATATTCCACTTTCAAGCCCATCCTATCAAATTGATTAGACCCCTCCTCACAACCATGTGTGAGTGGCAAGGTGGAGATAACAAGAATCTTTTGTTATGCATCACTTACAATTCACCCCTGACCCTGTGGCTCTCAGCGAGACACAGTTGTGGCAGGTTGTATCCAAACCTCCACCCCTTTGCTTATTCCCATTACTGGGTCAGCGTGCTTGACCACCTTCAGTGATATGTGTGGGAGCCGCGCTCCGTGTTTATCGTGCATCACTACACATCTCATGCAGGGGTTTCATGTGCGATCCACATAATTACTTGTTCAGGCCTGTCCCATACTAGGCTTGCGGTTAGCACGTTGTTCAGGCCACTAGACGCACAACACAAGGTTCTAGTCCTTATATGCCAGTGACCAGACCATCCACAACCTTGCACCTTCAGTGCCTGCATATCCTTTGCAGTCTAGCACCTCCAATGCTACAGCCATTCCACACCATTTTTCTGGTCACGGCTAGGGGTTTTATTTCATGAATATAAGTATATAGATACATATAATAGTTCATGGCTCAAAACTTGTTTATTTCACATTTCACAGATAACCAGTCTAGTACTGCCAATTCATAAATCAACCATTCTCAATCTTTCACATGCAATATTGCCTATATTCAAGGTTATATTATAGCAACATTTAAAATATAGGTTCAAGATGATCAAGAATATGACTTGCCTTCCGCGTCGTAAGATACAACAGTTGATGACGGGTCAACAGCAAAATCTTCAAAGTCAGCTTCTGAATCTGCTCGACGACAAACAAACACACAATGATTACTTATAATATTAAAATGTTTTATGACTTATATGCAGAAATGCTCAACAAGAATGATTGAACTATACTGGAGATAATTTGAACTACAAACTGAACTGAGTCGAGATTCTAGGGTTTCAAGGAATTTGGGCTAATGATGGTAATCAGATAATCTTAGGGTTTCAGGGTTACAATAGGGATAACAATTTTGTGGCTGGTTTAATCAAAATAGCGAATGTCAACAGATCGACATTCGGATCAAGGCTTTGACATAGCTTTAAGAAAAGCTAGAGTACTTATCTCAAGTTGTGGTAGTAGAAGAAAATGTAGATCACAACTCTACAAATTCAGTGGACAAAGTGGTTTTCAAATTACACAACCAGAAGTGGGTAAACAAGGCCAATGCCACTGGCTGACAAGCTCTGGCATAGAGCTGACAATGCCAAAAACTAGGGCTTGGCATAACTTTTGATCTGGAGCTCCAAATGATGCACCACTTTGTCTGGGAGGTAGGCTTGAGTACCAGGAACAATTAAGTCAACAGGATCTAGGGCAAGAAATGGCTGGAAAGCAAGAAATCTGGTGATGAACTGAGATGAACTGGCTGCACTAGATCATTTCTGGACAAAATCTTGGCAAAGCAATAACTTCCAATCTAGGCCGATCTAGGTGTCGGGCTAGAAGACAAAAATGCTCAGGAGGCTAAGGCGCATCTAAAAGACAAGGTGATTTGGGCTGAAACGGCTGGGAACACTTTTCCAGTGATTGGCGCCGGAGAAGAACACTGCCATTTGGGGGTTTCTGCTATAGGCCAAAAGAACTTAATTCCTAGCTTGGAGAGTATCTAGGAGGTATAAGGAAGCTTGGCGACGTGAGAAGCCTGGCGACGTGAGCCAGTGACTGTCAAATTGCGAAATCGGAATAGCTTCAAATTGGGATCAATTGATTGTTCTAAGTTCACAGGCATGCTTACAAAGGTTCACTGATCCATTTTGATTACAGAAACGAGAGCTAATTTGTACTGGATTGAGCCACATTACAGAAACAGGGCAATCGACAATTCCGGTGATTGCCGGCGTTAGGGGTCACCGGTGAGCAATTAAATAGTACTACACAGAGAGAATGAGTAGGGGAACTCACTGATGGCTTTAATTTGGCAGGAGATTAAGTGTAGAGCGCTGGCACCGTGAGCCTCCTCGACGGCTCGCCGGAGAAGATGACTGAAACAGCGAGATTTGGAATTTGGCTGGTTTCTGGTGAAGTGTGGAGAAGCTGCTGCACACAGGAGCGCTTAAATAGACCAGGCGAAGCTTGCAAGGAGGAGACAATGAAGTGATTGGCTGCTGTGATGAGATTGCTTGCGTGCTGGACATCAGCGGCGAAGACACAGCAAAGAGCGATGATGCGACGGCGACAAGCTTGCAGCTGATCACTAGTGTCGCCTCATCGGGACCTGGCAAAGCTGTAGCAAGCGGTGGCGACAACTACTGGCGCGGCAAAGCGACGTGGCGAGGAGTTGCTGACAACAGCCGTTGTTCGCGCGCGGGAGCAGGCGCTGGTCGTCGACGTAGCAGCGACCTTGCCACAACACTAGCTGGAGAGAGGACACGTGTGCACCGGCATGCACGGTCACAAGTGCGGCGAAGCCACACCGGCGGCGAGCAACCACGGCGCACAGGCACGGCGGTTTCTGGTCGTATGCTTGCTGCTGTCCTGGTCGAAATGGGCTGAGTTGCAATTTCAAATCTTTGAGTTTTGGACTGAATTGTAAATCTGGAATCCTGGAAGGTTTAGACTGAAATTGATTTCATTAATCTGGTAGATTATATTCAACAGGATATTTGGCAAAGGTAATTGATAAGGTTTGGCACATCTGAATAGTTTTTGATATGAACTGAAAATAGGGTAATTTAGGGTAAAGTAAGATTTAAGTTTTGTCTATTTCGAATTCTGGCATTTAGGGTTCGATTTTGATATCTGCACAGAAGAGAGACTTGTGGCAAATAGCATTTTGAGAAGATTTGCTGAAGAAATTCTGAATTTTGAGTTAATCTGGAGATTTTAACCTTTTTGGGTTTTCAGATATCAGATAAGGACTAATTTGCGATAACTCTTGGACTGATTTGTGAAAAGAGTCTAGATGATGAAATCTGGCTGTTAACTTTCTAGTTTAAGGTATTGGCATACCCATGATAATGTTCCATGAATAATCTGGTCTGAACTTGGTCAAGATTTGGATTAAATCTGGATTTCTGAAACTTAGGGTATTTAGGTAATATAGGATATTCTGTTTTCGAAAACAGAATGGAGTTGATAATTCTGGAAGTTAGAGATAGAATTGGATCTGGGTTCTGAAGGCTTTTAGATTCAGGATAACTAATAGATCACATCTGAACAATCTGATCTTGATTTGAGGTCACAGGATAGATTTTGGAGATTTTAGGGCTTAGGATAGATATTGATCTAGCTATTACTACAGATACATGCATGCATGCTATTGATAAAAAGGAAATTTTCACCACTAACTCAGGGTGTTACAGAAACCCTTGCCACAACTGTGGTTTGTGTGTGAAACATGGCTGTCGTGGTATTAAGAATACCCCGGCAGGTTTTGAAGACGATCCTAGCGGAGATTACGCAGCGCGGGTTGACCGGGCGACCGGTCCTCCCCCACCGGACAAACACAAGAAAAGACATGAGGATTTATACAGGTTCGGGTTCCAGTGGGGGCCCTAGTCCTGTCGACGCGCTCCCGACCGGAGTCGGCTGGGGAGGCTCTCTCCGGGGGAGAGGCTTCCGGAGCACGTCTGTGAGATTAGCTATTCCAAAAAATAATGAGCTGATCCTTTACAACAGAGGGGTATAAGGGCTATTTATAGCCCCAAAAAGAAGCAAAAAACCTAAACTACCCCGGAAGCCACCGTCGGATTGAAGGGTAAGACCGTCCTTCTCCCGGTCAAACTGTCTTGGATGCTTGACAGGTGGTCGCTGATTCCCGAGGGGTCCCTCGCGTGACCTGCACGTGATAAACAAACAGGGATTTTACCTTTTAGGAGGGCGGTGACGTCCGGGACCCCTTCCGGAGAGCAGGGTCCCGGGAGCCTAAGAGGCGGCGCCCGGGGCAGGCACTGGGGGCCACTGTCCCCGGGCGAATGGCGGCGCCCGGGACTCGCCCGGGGGGCAAGGTCCCGGGAGCTAAAAGGCGGCGCCCGGGACATACCCCGGAGGCACGGTCTCGGGAGCCTAAAAGGCGGCGCCCGGGACATACCCCGGAGGCACGGTCCCGGGAGCCTAAAAGGCGGCGCCCGGGGCAGGCACCGGCGGCCACTGTCCCCGGGCAAATGGTGGCGCCCGGGACTCGCCCGGGGGGCTAGGTCCCGGGAGCTAAAAGGCGGCGCCCGGGACATACCCCGGAGGCACGGTCCCGGGAGCCTAAAAGGCGGCGCCCGGGGCAAGGCACCGGAGGTCACTGTCCCCGGGCAATCATGAACTTACCTGGACTTGACCGCGAGAAGGTTTCCCCCAACAGCAGCCCCCCATGCCCTCCGGGGACGAAGCTTGAGCCCCCGGAGGGAATGGTTACGGTACCGGGAAAATCTCCGGGCGAAACCTCCGGACGAAAATCACCGGACCCCCGGCGACGCTTCGGTTTCTGTGCCGGGCGCTTTATGGCCGCGCCGTTTTCGCAATAAATGCACGCGCGGTTCGAACCGGCGTCTCGATTTACGCGCCTATCCCTTCGTTTCCCGCGCACGGTTTGAATTTCAGTGGTCCAGATTGCTCCGAGGGGGCCACGTGGCGCGCATCTAGATCTCGGCCAGCCTCTATAAATAGGGCCTTAGGGGGCCCCGGAAGCTCATTCCAAATCTTCAATTCTAACTTCAGCTCTCCCGGTAGCGCTCTTCCGGTAACTTTCCGGTAGCCTTTTCCGGTAGTGAGCGTCCGGGAGTTGTAGACGTAGCCACCTGAAAACTTAGCCACCGAAAAACAAAGAACTGACCTAATGGCGCCGAAAGGTCGAGCGAAGACCACGGAGGTGCCCCCGGAGGAAATCTCCGTGGATTTCCTCTGGGCCTCCGAGTTCTCGGCCTCGGACGCGGAGTCCCTGGTCAAGAAGGGCGTCGTTGAAGACGGAGCCCCCCGCCCCAGGCCCGGAGAGGTTGTGGCCTTTGAGGCCTTCCTCGAGGCAGGGCTCCGGCTCCCGGTGCACCCGATGCTCCGGGAGTTCCTGAAGGAGTACGGGGTGGCGCTCAACCACCTCACCCCCAACGCCCTCGTCCGGATGGGTCTCTTCATCTGGCTGTACGAGACGGCGACCGGGCGGGAGCCCACCCTCCGCGCCTTCCGGTACTTTTACGAGCCGGCAGCGCGGAGCTCCCACCTGGTGAAGGGAGGACCGAAGTCCCCCTTCGGCTCGGTGATGGTCCAGATGCTGCCCTCCCGGGTGGCGGACTACCCGGCGGCGGCCTCCCGGGACCACTGGGGGAACTGGCTCCGGAGGTGGTTCTACCTCCGGGTCCGGGACGAGGCGGTGGTCTACGCCCCGGAGCCTCCCACCTACAGCCGGTCATCCGCACCGAAGCCGCCGGTGTGGACGGACGAGGAGTTCGAGCTCCTCGGGAAGGTGGTGCTGACGAAGAAGGCCGCCTCGATGCGGGAGCCGTGGAGGAGCTGGCGCTCCTGCGGCTTTCCCCCTTCTCACGCGGGGGAAGGGGAATCGGCATGGGCCCGGAGCAGCGGCCTCCGGTCAAGCCGGTGACGCGGCGTAAGTCCCCTGCATTTTTGTACTTGCAATTTTTTATGAGAAATCGACTAACTTTTTACCTCTTGCAGTGCGCCCGTACCCGGCGGCGAGGGACAAGGCGGAGCACCTCCTAGGGAGGTACTTCACCGACGAACACGAGCGCATCGTGCGCCTCGTGGGGGAGGGGCCTCCCCGGAACCTGGTGGCCGAGGCCTACGGGCTCAGGCTTCCGGAGAGGAAGGCCCTTCCCACCCCCGGGTCTCATAAGCGGGGGAAGGATGCGGCTGGGGGCGCGGAGCCCAAAAGGCCCCGGGTCCAAAAGACCCCCGCCCCGACGACGACGCCGGCGACGACGCCGGTGAGGGCCCGGGACGCGGCTCCTGGAGCCGAACATGCCCGGGCGGCGCCCCGGGCAGAGGCGACGCCTCCGCCCCCGGAGGCCCCCGTCGAGGCCCGGCGGAAGGAGATTGTTGCCGGTGGGGCGAGGTCCGATTCCGCGGACTACGCCCCGTCGCCAGTTCGAGTGGCGCTCCTCTCGCCTCTCCCGGCGGCATTGGCGCCGGAGAGGCTGGAGGTGAGGTTCTCCGAGGCGGCGCCTCCGTGCCTCTGGCCGGTTGATTAGGAGGGGGGGAGCCCCTCAGTCTTCGAGGTCCCCCCGGAGCAGGAGGCTCCGAGGGCCCTCCGGCCTGGGGCGGGGAAAGGCCCGATGATCCCCCCCCGGGCGGAGGTCCCCGCCCAATCCTCGTCTTCGTCGTCCTCAGAGGAAACTTCGTCGACGAAGACGCCGGCGACGCCGGCTATTCTCCCGGACTTCGAGGTCCGGGGGCCCTTTCCCGGCCGCAACGGGGGCGCCGGGCAAGATACCTCTCTGCTCCCCGCGGGGGAGGTGGCCCGCTGCGCGGAGGGCCTGCACAGCCGGAAGGTGCAGGCCTTCGTAGCGGGGGGAACGCTCCACGAGCGTTTTGAGGGGCTCGAGTCCCTCGGAGCCCAGGTAACCCGAGCTCTTAATATTTCGGCTTTTTTCCTGCACTTGAGATTTTTCTAACTCTTTATGTATTTTGTAGGTAGCGACTGTTACCTGGGGCCTTGAGCAGCGGGTCACCCGGCTGCTCAAGGAGGCGGAGAGCCGGGCCGCGGCTTGCGTGGAGCAGCGGGAGGCGGCCCTCCGGGAGCGGGACGAAGCTCTTGATGAGCTGTCCCGGGCCCGGGCGCAGGTGCACCTTTCGGAGGGCGCCTATATCCGCCTCCGAGAGGAGGCCAAGGTGCGGGAGAAGGCGCTCCGGGAGCTCGAGAGCTCCAGCGTCCGGGCCCTGTCGGACGCGGGCCGCTCCGTCCGCTCGACCTTGGAAAGCCTTGGCGTTAGCCTGGGCTCTGGGAGCGGCCCGGAGGTGCCCCCGGCGACCCTCGCGGAGGCTGTGCGTTTTCTTAACGCACAAGTCTCCGCCATCCCGGAGGCTGCGGACGTCCGGGCACGGGGCTGAGCGATCCCCGTCATCGCGGCCGCCGCGGGGCTCGTCGACTATCGGGGGGTCGGCGCCCGGGCGATCGGGGGGCGCATCCCCCGGAGCTTCCCGGAGGCCTTCGAGCCAAAGCGCCGGGAGGTGGAGCTGCTGGCGGAGGGATTCTACGACCGGATCATCCGGACGAGGTTCCCGACACCGGCGCCTCCGGCCGCGGATGCCCCTGCCCCGGCCACGGAGGAAGCTCCCCGGGGGGAGGACCCCAATGCTAAAGTATGAGCCTCCCCCGGGTCTTTAGCTAGGACCCCCTTTTTATTTTGTTAGACATCTTGATTCCGGTAGCTTCTTAGGAGAAGCCCCGGGCACTTGTACAAAAATCATTTTGCAATGAAATATATTTGAAATTTTTCTAAGTCTGCAATGAAATGTTACCAGGGTACCCGGGGGGTTATTCCCGGGCAACGGTCCGGGAGAGGCTCTCCGGGGGACGCCCAAGCGGCTTTGATTTTGCTGAGCCTTGTCTCCGGGGAGAGCGACGGGGGTACTGCCCGGGAGCCTGTCCGGTTGAGGTGGCGCCCGGAGTGGCACTTGAATAATTTTGACAACAGCCGTGCTGAATTAACTCCCCCGCGCCCGGAGGCCCGGATGATACCTCCTCTCCGGATACTTCCGCCGGCTGGGTACGAGTTTTGGCCCGAAGACGTACTTCGGGACTCTCAGCGTCGCGTCCGGGCGCTGTACCGGGACTTGGCCCGGGAGCTGAGGGAGCGCCTCCGGGAGCTTTAGGCATAGGGGCCTTAGGCTCGTAGAAAATCCCCCGGGTTAGGACCCGGGTTGTATCATTTCCGAAACCCACCGGAGGGGGAAGATGTCCTCCGGATCTCCCAATAAATAAAGCACGTTGTTGTTGTTTCCTTTTATTGCGCCTCTTATTGGATGGTCTGGGCGACTCATCTTAACAAGGATGAGCTAAGTTTCTTCGTGGGTGGTGCGGTCGACACCCGGGGGTTCCTTATCCCCCCCCCGCCCACAGCGGGCCGGAGAATAGCTCCGCGCGCTGTGGGGGTAACAAGGCCCCCGGGAAGGAAGACACCTGTAGCATAGGAAATTTTCCAAGTTAGAAAATTTTAAAGCGAGGTTTTCAAGGAGAAGACCTTCCGTGAGATAATCATCCGGTCGCCGTGAGAACGGGGAGCCGGGAATAAGGCCTTAGGCGGAAGGAATGTCCAAGAGAACCCGATGGGATTTCCAGAGGCGAGCTTCCGGGGAGACTCTCGTCCGGTCGCCGTAAGAACGCGGAGCCGGGAATAGGGTCTTCGGGGGAGGAAACGCCTGAGAAATCCGATTCTCCGAGGGACAATCGTCCGGTCGCCGTGAAAACGGGGAGCCGGGAATAACGTCGACTCCCGGGGGAGGAATATAGATCCAATCAAGCCTCAAGGGGCTGATCTTCCGGTCGCCGTGAAAACGGGGAGCCGGGAATAACGTCGACTCCCGGAGGAGGAAGATAGATCCAGAAAGCCATTAGACGTCCCGTTGAGGAGAGCGTCTACTCCCGGAGGAGGAAGTGCCCTGAAGACGGGTCTTGAGTGTTTGGGTAGGCGACTAATCTCCCAAAGTGACTCGTTACCGCGGCCGCTGGGGACCGGGTTGCCGCTTACACCGTCAGTCCACGAGGGCTGTTCGTAAGCCACCCTTCAGGAGGGACTTGCTGGGGCAGGGCCCACTTCCTCACGGAGAGGGCATCCTCACGGGGAGGGCTTCCTCACGGGGAGGGCATCTTCACGGGGAAGGCATCCTCGCGGGGAGGGCGTCCTCGCGGGGAGGGCATCACCACTATGGGCGATAAACAAGAACAACCTGCAGTGAGACAGTTTGAACAAAGGCTATGTATTTATTAACAAAATATACAAAGCCCCCCCCTGCGAAACCGCGAAGGGGGGGGGGGGGAAAGGGGAGCTACAGTGTCCCTCCTCCCCCTCGGGCGTGACCGCTCCGGGGGAGGGGACAGGCCCGTAAGGCTAGACGTAGAACTTGCGAAGTAAACGCAAGTTCCAGGTGTGCTTCAGCTCCTGCTCTTGAAGGTTGGAGAGCTTGTAGGCCCCCGAGCCTAGAACAGCGGAGATCCTGTAGGGGCCCTCCCACTTGGGGGAGAGTTTTCCCTGGGCTTGGGGGTCTGTGACGCGCTTGAGGACAAGGTCCCCAAGGCGGAAAGCTCTCTCGCGCACACGCTGGTTGTATGCGCGCGACATCTCGCGCTCGTAGATGGCGTGGCGGAGGAGCGCTCGGTCGCGTTCCTCCTCCACAAGGTCGATTTCCAGCCGCCGGTTGTCTTCGTTGGCCCGGTAGGCTGCGGTCGTGGCTCCGTTCAGGAGCTCGACCCGCAGCGACCGGAAGCCGATCTCCGGGGGGAGGACTGCCTCTGCCCCGTAGACCAGAGAGAAGGGAGCACGCCCTGTGGCCCGGGACGGGGTCGTGCGCATCGAGCAGAGGATGCTAGGGAGCTCCTCTACCCACGCGCCCCGCTTGGAAGCGGTTTGCTCGAGTCTCCGGCGTAACCCCTGTAGGATTACGCCATTGACCCTCTCGACGGCCCCGTTGCTTTGAGGATGGGCCACTGAGGCGAAGTGGATGACGATCCCCAGGCCTTCGCAGAATTCCCGGAAATAAGCCGAGTCGAATTGGGTCCCGTTGTCCACGGTGATTTCCCGGGGGACACCAAAACGGCAAACGACGTTTTTCCAGAAAAACCGCTGAACGGCCCGGGAGGTGATGCTAGCCAAGGGCTCCGCCTCAACCCACTTTGTAAAGTAGTCGACCACGACTACCGCATACTTGTATCCTCCGGGCGCTGGGGGGAAGGGCCCTAAGAGGTCCATCCCCCAGCGCACGAAGGGCCAAGTGATGGGGATAGTCCGCAGCGCTACAGGGGGGAGATTCAAGCCCTTGGACATCTTCTGGCATGCTTCGCACGCGGAGACAAGGTCTCGCGCGTCGCGCATGACTGTAGGCCAGTAGAAGCCCTGCCGAAGGGCCTTGGCGGCGATGGCACGCGGGGCTAGGTGGGAACCACAGCTCCCCGCGTGAATGTCCTCCAGGAGTTGAAGTCCCTCTGACCGGGGGAGGCAGCGCAGGAGGGCTGAAGCCCCCCGCTTGTAGAGCCTTCCCCCCAGCAGGAGATATGCCCGGGCTTTGGCCCGGAGGCGCTTAGCCTCGGTCTCGTTGGGAGGGTCCCCCTCCCCCTTGATGAAGGAGATGAGGGGATCCATCCATGATGACAGCCGGACGATCTCGGCGACCTCCGGGACCGGAGGCTCGGGGCCTGCGTCCGGGGAGGCCACCGAGGGCTTCGTGATTGTTTCCAAGAAGGCCCCCTTGGGGAGCGTTTCCCGGGCGCTTGCCGCTCGGGCCAAGGCATCAGCCCGGTCATTCTCCCTTCGCGGGATATGCCGGGCCTCAAGGCTGTCGAAGTGTTTCTCCATCTTCCGTACTTCCTGCAAGTAAAGACTTAAATTTGCGTCATGGCACAGGTAAGATTTGTCCATTTGGCAGACAACGAGCTGAGAGTCTCCCTTCACTAGTAGGCGCCGGATCCCCAGGGAGCGCGCGAGGCGCATCCCGAGGAGCAGAGCCTCGTATTCGGCGATGTTGTTGGTTGCGGGGAACTCGAGCCGCGCGGCGTACTCGAGCTCCTTCCCCTCGGGGCTCCGGAGGACTACCCCCGCGCCAGCCCCAGCGAGACACAGCGACCCATCAAACAGCAGGGTCCAATGGTCACTGCGTCGGGGCGGCACAAGGAGATCTTCGTCCCCGGACCCAGAGGCGGGAGTCCATTCTGCGACGAAGTCGGCGAGGACCTGCGACTTGATTGCGGAGCGGCCGGTAAGGGACAGGGAGAAGGGGGCAAGCTCGGCCCCCCACTTCCCAATCTGGCCGGTGGCTTCTTTATTCCGCAGTACCTCCCCCAGGGGGAGGGACGACGGAACGGTGATGGGGTGCCCCAGGAAGTAGTGCCGGAGCTTCCGGGACGCCATGACGAGAGCGTAGCAAATCTTCTCCATCTCTGTGTACCGAGTCTTGGCCCCTTGGAGGGCTTCACTGACGTAGTACACGGGACGTTGCTGCCCCCCTTGCTCCTTCACCAAAACCGCGCTGACGGCGACGGGGGTCGCGGCGAGGTAGAGGAGCAAGGGCTCTTCCGGAGACGGACTCACGAGCATTGGAGGGCTCGAGAGGTACTTCTTGAGGTCGTTGAAGGCTTCCTGGGCCTCGGGGGTCCAGCGGAACCCCTCGAGCCCTCGGAGGATCTTGAAGAACTGGAGGCCCCGCTCCCCCGAACGGGAGACGAAGCGGCTGAGCGCGGCCAGGCGGCCGGAGAGCCACTGGACATCTTTCACGGAGCGCGGCGGGGGCATGTCTAGGAAGGCCCGGATCTTCTCGGGGTTTGCCTCAATGCCCCGCTGGGACACGAGGAAACCCAGGAGCTTCCCCCCGCGCACCCCGAAGGCGCACTTCTCCGGGTTGAGCTTAAGCCCGAACGCGAGGAGGTTGCGGAAGGTCTCTGCGAGGTCGTCGATGTGGGAGGCTGCACGGGGACTCTTGACGACCACGTCGTCTACATAGACTTCGACGTTGCGGCCGACTTGCTCTTTGAAGACCAGCGTCATCAGGCGCTGGAAGGTGGCTCCCGCATTCTTGAGCCCGAAGGGCATGTGGCGGTAGCAGAAGGTTCCGAGGGGAGTTATGAAACTCGTCTTTTCCTCGTCCCCCTCCGCCATCCGGACTTGATGGTATCCCGAGTAGGCGTCTAGGAAGCTCATCAGCTCGCACCCCGCGGTGGAGTCAACGAGCTGGTCGATCCGCGGGAGCGGGAAGTTGTCTTTGGGGCAAGCGCGGTTAAGGTCGGTGAAGTCCACGCACATGCGCCACTTGCCACTTGATTTCTTGACGAGGACGGGGTTTGCGAGCCACTCGGGGTGCAACACTTCCCGGATGAACCCTGCCTCTCGGAGCCGGGCTATCTCCGTCTTGATGGCTTCTTGACGTTCGAAGGAGAGCTTTCTCAACTTCTGCCTGATAGGGCGGTGACCGGGGGTTACCGCGAGCTTGTGTTCAATAACCTCCCGGGCGACGCCCCGCATGTCCGAAGGCTTCCACGCAAAAACACCGGAGTTTTCGCGCAGAAAGGCTGCGAGTTGCATTGCATGCTCTTGGGGGAGCTCTGCCCCGATTTGGACAGTTTTGTCCCTGCTGCCCCGGGACAGCGGGACCTTCCGGAGGCCCCCTTCCTGACGCGGCTTGAGGAGGGGCCACCTAGGGGACGGCGCAGCGACGTCTACATCCGGGGGGGGGGAGCCTCCCCCCCGGGCGCCTTGATCAGGTTGACGCTTCCTATTGTGGCAGCAACTCGCTCGTATAGAGCACGGGCCATGTCTTGGTCCCCCCGGACGTTGATCACGCCATGCGGCCCGGGGATCTTCATGCACAGGTAGTTTTGGTGGGTGGCAGCCCCCAGCTGATTGATCGTAGTCCTCCCCATAATCACATTGTAGGAGGAGGGGAGGTCCACTACGTCGAAGCGGACTAGCTCGGTCCGGTAGTTCTCCGGGGTGCCGAAGGTGATCGGGAGATCTACCTTGCCCACGGGGTGGATCGCCTTCCCTGGGACAAACCCTTGCAGAGGCCCTTGCTGCTGGTTGCAGGAGCTTCTCATCCACCTGCATTTCCTTGAAGGTTTTGAGGAACAGGACGTCGGCGGAGCTTCCGCCGTCCACGAGGATGCGGGCCAAGTGGCAGTTGTAGATTGTCGCGGAGACAATGAGCGCGTCGTCGTGGGAGAAGCGAACCCCTCGCGCGTCTTCCGCCGTAAAGGTGAGGGGGACGTCTGACCACTTGGGCGGCACGGACGCGTGTAGCACCCCCACTACCTTAACTTCTCGCGCGTACTCCTTGCGCTGGCGCTTGGAATCCCGCCCGAAGGCGGACCCCCCTACGATGACGTTGATGCGGCGCTGAGAAGTTTGAAAGGGGAGAGCGTCTGAAGGCTCCCCCTCCTGCACCTGCTGCCCCCCCGCGGGAGCGGGAAGGGCCGGAACAGCTGGCCAAGGGGGCAAGGAGGCCGGAGTCCCCCCCCCCCTGCCCGCGCTGGTCGAGGAACGCCGCGAAGTGCTGCAGCAGCTGGTGGCAATCTCGGGTGGCATGGGTACTGGACCCGTGGAAGCTGCACCACGGTCCTTCCCGGCTTCTCCCCGCGGGGCTTTGCGGCCGCGCGAAGACTGTCCCCCCCCATGGCCTCTCGGCTTGGGAAAGGGGCGGTTGCCCTTCGGGGGGTCGCGCGAGCCGCCTCCGCCCTCGAGGACAAAAGTGTCCCGAGGCCGTGGTTCGCTACGGCCCCCCTGCCTGGGGCGCCTGGGGGGATCCCGGGCCCCCCGCTTGGCGGGGGCAGGAGCCCCCTGGGTCTTCTTCCAGATGTCATCTTCCTCCGCGCGAGCATACTTTTCGAGTACGTTAAAGAGCTCGTCGGCGGAAGAGGGGCAGCTTCGAGAGAGTCTTCGGTGGAGTTCCCCCGGGAGGATCCCGCTTTTGCAGGCTTCGATCACTGTGGAGTCCGGGACGTGGGCCACTTTGCTTTTTACTTGGGCAAAGCGCTTGAAGAAGCTTCTGATGGTCTCCCCGGTTCTCTGGCGCACTGTGTATAGCTGTGAAGAATCCAGGGGACGTACGTAATTTCCCTGAAAGTTGGCGCAGAACTCCCGCTTCAGCTGCGAGAAAGGCTTGATGGAGCCCGCCTTCAGATTGTAAAACCAGGAGCGGGCAATGCCGGTGAGGTAGAGGGGGAAGACGTTGCATTGGACGCTCTCGTCCCCCCCCCGCCGCGGAGATGGCTGTGGAGTAGATCTGAACGAACTCGTAAGGGTCCGCTTCGCCATTATAATGTTCGATGTGCGGGGGACGGTAGGGCCGCGGCCATCGGATGCTGCGGAGTCTTCGACATAGAGGCTGGTTCGCCCCCTGCACTTCCCGGGGGGAGCCCCAGTCACTGTCTTCTTTAACGGGGGACGCTCCCTCGTTATCCGAGTCAGGTAGCGGCCCAAGAGGGCCGCCAGAGTGGTGGTGACGACGCTTCTCTTCCGGGCCGGGACTGATTTCCCGGACGTCCGGGCTTCCCTCCGGGGAGGATGGTTCTTCGGCGGGTCTCTTCCCCCGACCGGTGCGAGAGCGAGGCTCCCTGCGACAACGACCGGGGGGAAGCTCTTCCCTGCGGCTGGGAGAATGCATTCGCTCGACCTCCCCCCGGGAGAAGCGGACCTGCTTCGCCGGGGGAGGGAGCTCCTGCACTGTAGCAGCCGGCCCGGAAGCTACCGGGGCCTGCTGGGGGGAGCCCCCTGCGACGGCCCCCAGGACCGGAAAGGGGGGAGCCCCTGCACCATCCGGAACCGGGGAGGGGGCGCCCGGGGCGACTTTTGGATCCGAAGAGGGGGCCCCTGCGGCAACGACCGGGACCGGAAAGGGGGAAGCCCCTGCGACATCCGGAACCAGTGGGGGGTAAGCCCCCTCGGCGACGTCCGGGGTTGGGGAGCCAATGCGGGGGGAAATTCGCTGAGGCACGGAAGCTGCTCTGTCGACCGGCCCTGGTGCGGTAAACGCAACGCGAGGGGCGGGACTGGCTCCCGGCGTAGGAATAACCCCCGGCATGAAATGACCCCCCAGCCCCGGAAGCGGGCCGGAGACGGGGTACCCCCCTGGTGCCACGAAGGGCCCGGGCATGAAATAGCCTCCCGGCACCGGGACAGGCCCGGGTGCCGAGAAGTGTCCGGAAGTATATCCCGCGGGGGGAGGGAACCCCCCAGCGGGATCATACGGGGTAGACAGCCCCCTTGACGCCGGAGAGGCCGCTGGGTATCCCATAAATGGGGGCATGATCCCCGGATTCGGGTGCGACGAAAATGTGGGGGCCGAGGGACGCGCCAACACACTAAGGAGCTCGTCCATAGAGCGCTGGGCGCGGAGCTGGCCCTCCACGAGAGCCTCCAGCAGGGCGTCCCGGGGAGCCGGGGGGGCCGTCGGGGGGAAACTTGTCCCGGCCGAGGTCCCCGCGGCCTGCGGGAGCGACCCGGAGGTGGAGGCACCTAGATTGAGAGGAAAGGTGGGAGGCGGTACCTGGGAATGGTCGCCTCCGGACGGAAGCGCCGGAACAGCAGTGTCCCGGACGGGCGGCGCCAGGTCACCAGGACCGGCGTCACCGGGAAGGGCTCGGGCCCTTGTTCTCAGAGGAGCCATGGCGATTCGTCACGGATCCCCACGGTCGGCGCCAACTGTCGTGGTATTAAGAATACCCCGGCAGGTTTTGAAGACGATCCTAGCGGAGATTACGCAGCGCGGGTTGAACGGGCGACCGGTCCTCCCCCGCCGGACAAACACAAGAAAAGACACGAGGATTTATACAGGTTCGGGTCCCAGTGGGGGCCCTAGTCCTGTCGACGCGCTCCCGACCGGAGTCGGCTGGGGCGGCTCTCTCCGGGGGAGAGGCTTCCTGGAGCACGTCTGTGAGATTAGCTATTCCAAATAATAATGAGCTGATCCTTTACAACAGAGGGGTACAAGGGCTATTTATAGCCCCAAAAAGAAGCAAAAAACCTAAACTACCCCGGAAGCCACCGTCGGATTGAAGGGTAAGACCGTCCTTCTCCCGGTCAAACGTCTTGGATGCTTGACAGGTGGTCGCTGATTCCCGCGGCGTCCCTCGCGTGACCTGCACGTGATAAACAAACAGGGATTTTACCTTTTAGGAGGGCGGTGACGTTCGGGACCCCTTCCGGAGAGCAGGGTCCCGGGAGCCTAAGAGGCGGCGCCCGGGGCAGGCACCGGGGGCCACTGTCCCCGGGCGAATGGCGGTGCCCGGGACTCGCCAGGGGGGCAAGGTCCCGGGAGCTAAAAGGCGGCGCCCGAGACATACCCCGGAGGCACGGTCCCGGCAGCCTAAAAGGCGGCGCCCGGGACATACCCCGGAGGCACGGTCCCGGGAGCCTAAAAGGCGGCGCCCGGGGCAGGCACAGGCGGCCACTGTCCCCGGGCAAATGGCGGCGCCCGGGACTCGCCCGGGGGGCAAGGTCCCAAGAGCTAAAAGGCGGCGCCCGGGACATACCCCGGAGGCACGGTCCCGGGAGCCTAAAAGGCGGCGCCCGGGACATACCCCGGAGGCACGGTCCCAGGAGCCTAAAAGGCGGCGCCCGGGGCAGGCACCGGAGGCCATTGTCCCCGGGCAATCATGAACTTACCTGGACTTGACCGCGAGGAGGTTTCCCCCAACAATGGCAAAAGTTCTTGTTATCTCCACCTTGCCGCTCACAGTATGAAGTGAGTCAGGGGTCCAATCCTTGTGATAGGAAGGGCATGAAAGTGGATATATCTTGCGGGTAAATTGGTACCCCTCTGCAGAGTTAAAAATGTATTCGAATACTTCGTGCTCCCGAGTTTTAGGAGTATGCCGCGGTGGATTAAATCCACGGGGTGTGACACAAGTATTGTTTTATAAATTAAAATTTGTTAGTTCAAGATTACCCAAATGACATGTGTTGTCATGATAAGGGGTGCTGCCGAGGGCTGTCATGTGTTGACGTGTCGCGGTAGTACCATAATTTAGTGATCATGTGATAACTAAGAGGCATGTGGATTGTGCCCTAAGTATATGAAATGCTGCCATGAGAATGAGATTTGAAAATCTTGGAAGAAAAGTATTTTTGGAAAAACCCTCTCACCTCTTTTCCCTCAATAGCATAGGATCAGGTCATCTCTACTATATGTATCTCTACTCTTACCTATGACTTGCTGAGTACGTAAGTGCTCACCCTTGCAACTCATCAACAATAGATGGAGTGCTTCATGACCAAGACGAAGGCTTGGAAGATTTCGTCGATCCAGAAGGAAGAGAGCCAGTTCTGCCAGAACCCTGAAGTGTGCTGTTCTGCTGTCAACTTCTTACGACTGTGGGGGATTTCGCCTAGCTTCCGCCGAGTAGTTGTCTTTTTGTTTTAATTAGACCATTTGTGCCGTGAAGGCATTGTATTACTCTTTTATTGTACCATGCCAGCAGGCCATACTGTTTATGAATAATATTTTGTAAGTTACTCTGCTGCAATGAACTCCTATGCTTGACTTATCCTGGGAAGTTGTCGCGTCTGCCACGACTGTGACATCACCTGTGAGGGGCCCAGCTCGGTGCAGCTGGTCCCATAAACCACTTGACTTCCCAGGATGAGTCAATCACAGGATTTCATTGCAGCAGCAAAATAGTACAATAGTCATAATTGTATGGCCATCAGGCCTTAGTAACAAAACGAGGTACAGTGCCTTACAAGGCACAAGGGTCTAACAAAATAACACATCTAGTCGGCGGAAGCTAGGCCCAAAAGCAAACCACAGGAAACAGAGGTTGACAGCAGACAACACCACATCAGGGCTCCGGAGGAAACTGCTCATCATCGTCTGGGTCCGCAGCATCTTCTGGGTATCCTCCAAGGTCGTAGAACGCTCCATCTATTGAGGAGTTGTTGCAAGGGTGAGTACTTACGTACTCAGCAAGTCATAGGGAAGATAGAGATACATATATATATATATGACATGAACCTATGCTATTGGGGAAAGAGTGAAAGGTTTTTCCCAAAATACATTTCTTTCTCAATTCTTACTCAACTTCTGATTATACCCATGGCAGTAAATAAATCATATTGATGGTGATACATATATCCCATATCCAAGACGATATATCCTCATATCACATTATTTTTATTCAAGCCTTTCAATCTTATACTCATAACAGTATTTCATAACTTAGGGCATAAACCACATGCCTCTTAATTATCATATGACCTCTATATTATGGTATTACCGCGACACGTCAACACATGACAGCCCACGGCAACGCCCCTTATCATGACAACACATGCCACTTGGGTAATCTTGAGCTAACAAATTTTTAGTTTATAAACAATACTTGTGTCACACCCCGTGGATTCAATCCACCGCGGCATACTCCTAAAACTCGGGAGCACGAAGTATTCGAATACATTTTTAAACTCTGCAGAGATGTACCTCTTTTTAAATCCACTTTTTCACTCGACTTCCAAGTCGGGCCAACTCCATGCGACTTATACGCATGTGACAAGGCCGAGATCACACAACGTTTTTGCAGTCTAGTATTAACAGTATCCCTGCTCGGTAAATGGACAAAACCGTCCCAAGTACCGTTGTGGGTCCTCCCCACTGCCTTACTTCCTAGCCTGGGTCTATGTTCCCGCAGGACACATAACCTCTTTTGATTACAGTTGTGCACGACTTAATCTGGCATAGGACGTCTTCCTTCTTTACACCTTATCCTTTCATAATTTTTCTGATCTCACATCTCTCATGGACGAACTGCGTCCCACCAGTTTCCACGCGAGAAACCGGATCGACAAGCCATGCAGGGAACTGATAATACTAAGAAAGCTACTAGGTTGCGCCTGTCCCATACCAGGTAAGTGGTTGGTACGTTTTTCATGCCACTAGACGCATAACAGAAGGTTCTAGTCCTTACATGCCAGTGACCAGATCATACCACAAACCATGCACCTTCAGTGCCTACACCTTCAGTGCAGCCAAGCACCTCCAGTGCTACCACCATTCCATACCAAAATACTGGTCACGGCTAGGGGTTCTATTTCATGAATATAAATGTACATGTTTATACTTTTATTAGTTCGTGGCTTACTATCTTATCAAGTTCACATTCCTCAAGTATTCAATCTATCACTGCCATAATATCATTGATCTCAACACATGCAATATTAATGAAATATCTACTCATGGAATAGCATAGCAATTCATAAAATATGGGTTTCAATATGTTCAAAGTATGACTTGCCTTCCGCGTCGTAAGTATCAGCAGTTGATGATGGTTCAGCGACAAGATCTTCAACCCCGGACTCTTGCTCTGAACAATATCAAACAGGCAAACAGGCATTACAATTCATTATATTCTTACTAATCCACTACTTGCAAAGATGCAAGGAGAAAATACTCTGGTGATACAAGGTTTTGAAAGCGATTTGAGTTTAACTACGGTAACTAGGGTTAAGATTAGTTGTTATGGTTTACAAGGTTCCAAAATATCAGGGTGATATCAAGGTGGTGACTGGTTCGCCCAAAAACAGCGAATGTCTTTAGGTTGGCATTCGGTTCAAGGCATCGACATAAGGTCGATGGGTGATAGAGGGCTTAACTCAAGTTGTGACAGTAGAGAAAAGTGTAGATCACAACATTAGGAGTCTATGGGACAAAGTTATTTTCAAAGTGCATGGCTGGAAGTGGGTGAAAAGGCTCAATGCCACTGGCTGACATAGGCTGACAGTGCTCTAGAATGGCATTGACATGGTTTGAACAGTTTCCAGTGGCCAAAGTAGGCTTTGATTCAAGCATATGGTGCACAAGATAGTGAGGCAGCTATTTGACAAAGAAATTTCTGTTTTACATGACCAGAGGTGGGTGAACAGGGCTAATGCCACTGGCTGACATAGCCTGGCATAGGCTTGACACGGCCAGAACTAGGGTTAGCCATATCTTTTGACTCAGGGCTCCAAATGATGCACCACTTTGTCTAGTGGTTAGGCATTTGCAACAGGAACAAATGTCTCAACAGGACCTAGGGTAGGAGATGGCCGGAAAGTGATGAAAACCGGCGAAGAACACGGTGGCCGAGCTGTTCTCAACAGTTTCTGGACAAAACTTTGGCATGGCAATTCCTCTTCATCTGGGCCGATCCAGGTGTTGAGCTAGAAGGCAAAAATGCTCATGGGGTTGAGGCACATCTACCAGACAAGGTGGTTGGGGTTGAAACGGCCGGGAACAAAGTCCGGCGACCGGAGCTAGGGAAGAAGACACCAAAATTGGGCATTTCTGTTCTAGGGCAAATAAACTTAATTCCTTGCTTGAGGGTGGTCTCTGGGGCATAAGTAAGCTAGGTGTGAAGCTAGATTGGCTGGGGAAACACCAGACAAGCTTAACAGCGAGCCCCAGTTCACATGCAAGGTGCAAAGTTGGGGTTTTCCATATTTTAGCAAATTCTTCGATTCTGGTTGCTTAGATGTGTTCTAAACAGTCCACTGATCATGTTTGATTACAGGCTCGAGAGCTAATTTGACTTAGTTAAGGATTAATTGCTCGCCGGAGTTGCTGGAGAGAAAAGGAAATTGCCGGCGACTGGAGAGGTTTGAAGTCAATTACATGCTCGAGTATGATGAGGGAGGTAAGAGGAGCTTACTGAAGTAGCTGGAATCGAGGAGGAAGCAGTGTAGAGGCTTGGCACCGTGAGCCTCTTCTTGAGCTCGCCGAAGAAGACGAAGAGGATGACAAGGTTAGAGACTTGTGTGGTTCTGGCGTGTGTGTGGTGGAAGGAGATGGCCAGAACAAGCTTAAATAGGCGAAGCGAGCAGCAACGGTTGAAAATGCCTGGAGACTTGGAGCTGTGAATCGACGGCGAATTGACTGGCCGGGCGGGACAGCAGCGAGGTGACGCGCTCCAGCGGCCATGTCGGCTTTGCAGGCTGGCGTGCGCTGTCCCGGGTGATGCAACGGCGAACTGACGGGCTCCTCCGGCATGCTTGCAACGTGGCACCGAGCTTCTGCAGTGGCTGCAGCGATGGCGTGCGCGCGCGGGCAAAATTGGAGATGCTGGTGCGGCCGCGGTGGCTCCACGGTGGCGAACGACGTGCGCACACGTGGCAGGAACGCGGTGGCAGGGGTGGCGACCACGGGGCTTCACCGGCGATGAAGCTCCTGGCGTGGCAGCGCGGTGGTCGTGGTCGTGCACAGCTGCTGGTCGTGCACAGTGTCTCTGGTTGAACCAGGGACCAAATTGCAAGGATTCTTATTTGAAATCTGGACTGATTTGCAATTACTGTCATAGATGGTTAATTTGAGGGTCGATTTCATGGCTGAGTATAACATTTCTATTAGTACTCATTTAGCTCAAATTTGGAGAAAGTTTGATAAGATTTGAGGGATTTCACCTATTTTCGAAAATAGGGTAAAATTAGGGTAAACTAAATCTAGATTTTGTCGATCTCGAATTCTGGTGATTGGAGAGAGATTTTGAAGTCTGATCAAAAGGGAGATCTATATCAAATAGTATTTGGAAGGTGTTTCCTGAAGAAATTCTGGAGTTGGGATTGATTTGCAAATTTTAGCCTTTTCAGGCTCCCAGGTAAACAGAAAAGGACCTATTCGCAGTAATATTTGGACTAAACTGCGAAAAGTGTTTAGATGAATTAATCTGGCTCCCAACTTTTTGGAGTGAGTTGAGGATGAACCTAGGAACATATTCCAGGGGTTACTTGAGTCTGGATAAGGTTAAATCAGAATAATTCAATCATCTGGAAACTGGGGTACTTAGGGTAAATCTGAATTTTCCTGTTTTCGAAAATAGAGAGAGACTTAGGTACTGAGAGTTAGGGTCAGAATTTGATCTGGCTCCTGAAGACTTTTATCTTCAGGGTAACTGGTAGGTTAAATCTGGATGGTCAGATCTTGATCTGGATCTAGGGAATAGATTTGGAGATTTGTAGGGTTTGGGAGAGATTAGAGTTCAGCTAATCTGGCTACTACTACAGGGATACATGCGTGCAGGGTTTTTATGCAAAACTTTTCACCCCCAAAACTAGGGTGTTACAGAAGTCAGTGGTATGTATGTATGAGGCCAGCTGCAGCGAGCTAGGTCTCCACGGGAGTAGTCGTGGTACCCTGTGCGGGGCGCGACAGGCGGCCTCCAGGGACCACTGGGGCGACTGGGTCCGGAGGTGGTTTTACCTCCGGGTCCGGGACGAGGCGGTGGTGTACGCCCCGGAGCCCCCCACCTACAGCCGATCGTCCACGCCGAAGCCTCCGGTGTGGACGGACGAGGAGTTCGAGCTCCTCGGCAGGGTGGCCCTCTCCAAGAAGACCCGCTCAATGTGGGACGCCACCGAGGAGATGGCTCTCCTCCGGATCTCCCCCTTCTCGAGCGGGAAGAGGGGAGTCGGCGTGGGCCCGGAACAGCGGCCCCCGGTGAAGCCGGTGACTCGACGTAAGCTCCGGGAACCTGCATTGCATTTACAAATTTCTGGAAATTTGACGAACTCTTTACCTCTTGTAGTTCGGCTGTACCCGGCGGCAGCGGGAGAAGGCGGAGAACCTCCTGGGGAGGTACTTTGCCGACGAGCACGAGCGCGTCGTGCGCCTCGTGGGGGAGGGCCCTCCCCGGAACTTGGTAGCAGCGGCCTACGCGCTAAAGCTGCCGGAGAGGAAGCCTCTCCCCACCCCCGGGTTGCACAAACGGGGGAAGGAAGCGGCCGGGGGCTCGGAGCCCAAGACCCCCGGCCCGTCGACTACGCCGGCAACGACGCCGGTGAAGGCCCGGGACACAAATCACGGGACCGAGCGCACCCGGGCGGCGGCCCGGGAAGACGCAACACCTCCTCCCCTGAAGGGCCCTGTCGAGGCCCGGGGGAAGGAGCAGGCCGTTGGCGGGGCGGCGTCCGATTCGGCGGACTACGCCCCGTCGCCGCTCTCGGTGGCGGTCCTCCCGGCCCTCCCGGCATCCTTGGAGCCGGAGAGGCTGGAGGTGAGATTCGCGGAGGCCTCGCCTCCGCGGGTTTGGCCGGTGGACGAGGGGGGGAGCCCCTCGGTCTACGAGGTCCCTCCGGAGGAGGAGGCCCCGAGGACCTTCCGGCCCGGGGCGGGGAATGGTCTAATGATCCCCCCCCCCCCGGGCAGGGACCCCCGTCCAAAGCTCCTCGGCCACGTCTTCGGAGGAGACCACGGCCACGAAGACGCCGGTGGCGCCGGCTGCGTTACCGGACTCACAGGTCCGGGGACACCCCACCGGCCACGACGCCGGCGCCGGGCGAGAGGCCCCTCTGCTTCCCGCGGGGGAAGTCGCCCGCTACGCGGAAGGCCTGCACACCCGGAAGGTGCAGGCCTTCGTCGCGGAAGGGACGCTCCATGAGCGTTTTGAGGGGCTTCAGTCCCTCGGGGCCCAGGTAACCCGAGTCGATGACGTCTTCATTTATTTCCTGCACTTGAGATTTTTCTAACTCTATTTTGTAGGTGGCAACTGTTACCTGGGGCCTTGAGCAGCGGGTCACCGGGCTGCTTAAGGAAGCGGAGGGCCGGGCCGCGGCCTCCGTAGGGCAGCGTGAGGAGGCCCTCCGGGAACGCGATGAAGCTCTCGCGGAACTGTCCCGGGTCCGGGCCCAGGTTCACATTTCTGAGGCCGTCAACGGCCGCCTCCGGGAGGAGGCCAAAGTGAGGGAGGAGGCGCTCCGGGAGCTCGAGGGCACAAGCGTCCGGGCGGTGGCGGACGCGGGCCGCTCCGTCCGTTCGGCCCTCGAGATCCTTGGCGTAAGCTTAGGCTCCGGGAGCAGCTCGGAGGTGCCGCCGGTGACCTTCGCGGAGGCTGTGCGTTTTCTCAACGCACAGGTCTCCGCCATTCCAGAAGAGGCCGACGCTTGGGCGCGGGGCCGGGCGATCCCCATTATCGCGGCCGCTGCGGGGCTTGTCGAGTTCCGGGGGGTCGGCGCCCGGGAGATCGGGGGCCACATCCCCCGAGGCTTCCCGGACTCCTTGGAGCCCTCGCGCCGGGAGGTCGAGCAGCTAGCCGGAGGATTCTACAACTGGATCATCCGGGCGAGATTCCCAGCTCCGGCGCCTCCGGCGGGGGACGCCCCGACCCCGGCCTTGGAGGAAACCCCCCGGGGGGAGGACGCCAATGAACATGTATGAGCCTCCCCCCGGGTCTTAGTTAGGGCCCTTTCTTGTTTTCTTAGGATTTTGATCCCGGTAGCTTCTTAGAAGAAGCCCCAGACACTTGTACAAAAACATTTTGAATGCAATGAAGTTAGAATTTTTTCTAAGTCTTTGAATTGAATGTTTTGTTACCAGGGTTCCCAGGAGGTTGCTCCCGGGCGAAGCTCCGGGAGGGGCTCCCCGGGGGACGCCCAAGCGGCTTTAATCTTGCTAAGCCTTATCTCCGGGAATCGGGGCGGGAACAGCGTCCAGGAGCCGATCCGGTTGAGGTGGCGTCCGGAGTGGCACTTGGACAACTTTGACAATCATCGCGCCGAATTGTCACCTCCGCGACCGGGGTTCCGGATGATACCTCCCCTCCGGATACTTCCACTGGCGGGATACGAGTTCCAGCCCGAAGATGTGCTCCGGGACGCTCGGCGCTGCGTGCGAGCATTGTACCGGGACTTGACCCAGGAGCTAGCGGAGAGCCTCCGAGAGTATTAGGCGTAGGAGCCTTAGGGCGTAGAGAATCCCCCGGGTTAGAACTCGGGTTGTATCGTTTCCGAAGCCCACCGGAGGGGGAAGATGTCCTCCGGGTTTGACAATCAATAAAGCTGTGTTGTTGCTTCTTCTTTCATTGTCTTTTTATTTTTTCTTCTTGGATGGTCTGGACGACTCCTTTTCACAAGAATGAGCTAAGTTTGCTCGTGGGCGGTGCGGTCGACACCCGGGGGTTCCTTATCCCCCCCGCCCACAGCGGGCCGGAGGATAGCTCCGCGCGCTGTGGGGGTAACAAGGCCCCCGGGATGGAAGTCACCTGTAGCAAAGGAATTTTTCTAAGTTAGAAAATTTTAAAACGAGGTTTCCAGGAGAAGACCTTCCGGGAGACAATCGTCCGGTCGCCGTGAGAACGGGGAGCCGGGAATAAGGCCTCATGTGGAAGAAACGTCCAAGAATCCGGAGGCGAGCTTCCTAGGAGACAATCGTCCGGTCGCCGTGAGAACGGGGAGCCGGGAATAGGGTCTCCGAGGAAGAAATGTCCGAGAAATCCGTAACTTATCCGGGAGACAGTCGTCCGGTCGCCGTGAAAACAGGGAGCCGGGAATAGGGTCTCCGGGAGGCATTCATCCGGTCGCCGTGAGAATGGGGAGCCGGGAATAAGGTCGCCGGGGACCAATCGTCCGGTCGCCGTGAGAACGGGGAGCCGGGAATAATTTTGTCGGGAGGAATTCATCCGGTCGCCGTGAGAACGGGGAGCCGAGAATAAGGTCGCCGGGGACCAATCGTCCGGTCGCCGTGAGAACGGGGAGCCGGGAATAAGGTCGTCGGGGACCAAATATCCAAGAATGCCATTAGACGTCCCACTGGGGAGAGCGTCGAACATCGACTCCCGTAGGAGGAAGATAGATCCAAGAAGGCCATTAGACGTCCCACTGGGGAGAGCGTCTACTCCCGGAGGAGGAAGTGCCCGAAGACGGGTCTTGAGTGTTTGGGCAGGGGACTAGTCTCCCAAAGTGACTCGTTACCGCGGCCACTGTGACCGGGTTGCCGCTTACACCCTCAGTCCACGAGGGCTGATCGTAAGCCGCCCTACAGGAGGGACTTGCTGGGCCTGGCCCACTTCCTCGCGGAGAGGGCATCCTCACTGGGAGGGCTTCCTCGCGGGGAGGGCATCCTCACTGGGAGGGCCGTCCTTGAGGGGAGGGCATCCTCGCGGGGAGGGTATCGCCGCTAGGGGCGGTAATGAGAAAGACCTGCAATGAGAGTTTAAAAAGCAAGACCTATGTATTGCTAATAAAATGAAGTACAGGGCCTCCCCCTGCGAAGTCGCGAAAGGGGAGGAAAATACAGTGTCCCTCCTCCCCCTCCAGTGTGAATGCTCCGGGGGAGGGGACAGACCCATAAGGCTAAACATAGAACTTGCGAAGTAAACGCAAGTTCCACGTGTGCTTCAGCTCCTGCTCTTGAAGGTTGGAGAGCTTGTAGGCCCCCGAGCCCAGGACCGTGGAGATCCTGTAGGGGCCCTCCCACTTGGGGGAGAGCTTACCCTGGGCCTGGGGGTCTGTCACGTGCTTGAGGACAGGGTCCCCATGGCGGCAAGCCCTCTCGCGCACGCGCTGAGTGTACGCGCGCGCCATCTCTTGCTCGTAGATGGCGTGGCGGAGGAGCGCTCGGTCGCGTTCCTCCTCCACGAGGTCGATCTCCAGGCGCTGGTTGGCCTCGTTGGCCTGGTACACTGCGGGCGTGGTTCCCTCCAGGAGCTCGACCCACAGTGACCGGAAGTCGATCTCCGGGGGGAGGACTGCCTCCGCCCCATAGACCAGGGAGAAGGGAGTACGCCCCAGTCGCCCGTGACGGGGTCGTGCGCATGGAGCAGGGGATGCTAGGGAGCTCCTCTGCCCATGCACCCCGCTTAGAAGCGGTTTGCTCGAGTCTCCGGCGCAACCCCTGTAGGATCACGCCGTTGACCCTCTCGACAGCCCCATTGCTCCGGGGATGGGCCACTGAGGCGAAGTGGATGACGAGCCCCGGGCCTTCGCAGAATTCCCGGAAATAAGCCGAGTCGAATTGGGTCCCGTTGTCCACGGTGATTTCCCGGGGGACACCAAAACGACATACGACGTTTTTCCAGAAAAACCGCTGGACGGCCCGGGACGTGATGCTGTCCAAAGGCTCCACCTCAACCCACTTTGTAAAATTGTCGACTGCGACTACCGCATACTTGTATCCTCCGGGCGCTGGGGGGAAGGGCCCTAAGAGGTCCATCCCCCAGCGCACGAAGGGCCAAGTGATGGGGATTGTCTGCAGCGCTATAGGGGGGAGGTTCGAGCCCTTGGTCCATCTTCTGGCATGCCTCGCACGCGGAGACAAGGTCTCGTGCGTCGCGCATGACCGTGGGCCAGTAGAAGCCCTGCCGGAGGGCCTTGGCTGCGATGGCACGTGGGGCTAGGTGAGAACCACTGCTCCCCGCGTGGATGTCTTCGAGAAGTTGAAGTCCCTCCGGCTGGGGGAGGCAGCGCAGGAGGGCGGAGGCCCCCCGCTTGTAGAGCCTCCCCTCCAGCAGGAGATATGCCCGGGATTTAGCCCGGAGGCGTTTAGCCTCGGTCTCACTAGGAGGGTCCCCCTCCCCCTTGATGAAGGAGATGAGGGGGGGGGGTCCATCCAAGACGGAGTCCGGATGATCTCGGCGACCTTCGGGACATGAGGCTTGTCGCCCGTGTCCGGGGAGGCCACCGAGGGCTTCGTGATGATTTCCAGAAAAGCCCCCTTTGGGAGCGATTCCCGGGCGCTTGCCGCCCGGGCCAGGGCGTCGACCCGGTCATTGTCCCTCCGCGGGATATGCCGGGCCTCGAGGCCGTCGAAATGCCTCTCCATCCTTCGCACTTCCTGCAAATAAAGACTTAAGTTTGTGTCATGGCACAGGTAAGACTTGTCCATTTGGCAAACTACAAGCTGAGAATCTCCCTTGACTAGGAGGCGCCGGATCCCCAAGGAGAGCGCGAGGAGCATCCCAAGGAGCAAAGCCTCGTATTCGGCGACGTTGTTGGTTGCGGGGAACTCGAGCTGCGCGGCGTACTCGAGTTCCTTCCCCTCGGGGCTCGGGAGGACTACTCCCGCACCAGCCCCGGTGAGACACAGCGACCCATCGAACATGAGGGTCCAATGATCACTGCGTCGGGGCGGCACAGGGAGATCTTCGTCCCCGGACCCAGAGGCGGGAGTCCACTCTGCGACGAAGTCAGCGAGGACCTGCGACTTGATGGCGGAGCGGCCGGTAAAGGACAGGGAGAAGGGGGCGAGCTCGGCCCCCCACTTCCCGATCCGGCCGGTGGCTTCCTTGTTCCGCAGTACCTCCCCGAGGGGGAGGGACGACGGGACGGTGATGGGGTGTCCCAGGAAGTAATGCCGAAGCTTCCGGGACGCCATGCGGAGGGCATAGCAAATTTTCTCCATCTCCGTGTACCGAGTTTGGCCCCTTGGAGGGCCTCACTCACGCAGTACACGGGACGCTGCTGCCCCCCTTCCTCCTTCACCAAGACCGTGCTGATGGCGACGGGGGTCGCAACAAGTTAAAGGAGCAAGGGCTCTTCTGGAGACGGACTCACGAGCATTGGAGGGCTCGTGAGGTACTTCTTGAGGTCGTTGAAGGCTTCCTGGGCCTCGGGGGCCCAGCGGAACCCCTCGAGCCCTCGGAGGATCTTGAAGAACTGGAGGCCCCGCTCCCCCTACCGGGAGACGAAGCGGCTTAGCGCGGCTAGGCGGCCAGAGAGCCGCTGGACATCCTTGACGGAGCGCGGCAGGGGCATATCTAGGAAAGCCCGGATCTTTTTGGGGTTTGCCTCAATGCCCCGCTGGGACACGAGGAAACCTAGGAGCTTCCCCCCGCGCACCCCGAAGGCGCACTTCTCTGGGTTGAGTTTGAGCCCGAACGTGCGGAGGCTGCGGAAGGTTTCAGCCAGGTCGTCGATGTGGGAGGCTGCGCGGGGACTCTTGACGACTGCGTCGTCTACGTAGACTTCGACGTTGTGGCCAACTTGATCTTTGAAAACCAGCGTCATGAGGCGCTGGAAGGTCGCCCCCTCGTTCTTGAGCCCGAAGGGCATATGGACGTAGGAGAAGGTTCCGAGCGGAGTTATGAAACTCGTCTTTTCCTCGTCCCCTTCCGCCATCCGGATTTGATGGTAGCCCGAGTAGGCGTCTAGGAAGCTCATGAGCTCGCACCCCGCAGTCGAGTCGACGAGCTGATCAATCCGCGGGAGCGGGAAATTGTCTTTGGGACAGGCGCGGTTAAGGTCGGTGAAGTCCACGCACATCCGCCACCTGCCGGTTGATTTCTTGACGAGGACGGGGTTCGCGAGCCACTCGGTGTGCAGGACCTCCCGAATGAACCCCGCCTCTCGGAGCCGGGTGATCTCCACCTTGATTGCCACTTGGCGCTCGAGGGAGAGTTTCTGCAGCTTCTGTTTGACCGGGGGGTGACCGGGGGCCACTGCGAGCTTGTGCTCAATGACCTCCCGGGCGACGCCCCGCATGTCTGAGGGCTTCCACGCAAAAACATCGGAGTTTTCGTGCAGAAAAGCCGCAAGTTGTGCTGCGTGCTCCTCGGGGAGCTCCGCCCCTACCCGGACGGTTTTGTCTTCGTCGCCCGGGGGCAGCAGGACCTTCCGGAGGCCCCCTTCCGGACGCGGCTTGAGGAGGGGCCTCCCGGGCGTTGGCGCAGCGGCATCTAGTTCCGGGGGAGAAGCCTCCCCCCCGGCGTCTTTATGAGGTTGACGCTTCCGATTGTGGCCGCAGCGCGCTCGTATAGAGCACGGGCCATGTCTTGGTCTCCCCGGACATTGATCACACCATGCGGCCTGGGGATCTTCATGCAGAGGTAGTTTTGATGGGTGGTAGCCCCCAGCCGGTTGATTGTCGTCCTACCCATAATCGCGTTGTAGGAGGAGGGGAGGTCTACTACGTCGAAGCGGACCAGCTCGGTCCGGTAGTTCTCCGGGGTGCCGAACGTCATAGGAAGATCTACCTTGCCCACGGGGTGGATCGCCTTCCCCGGGACAAAACCTTGCAGGGGCCCGGCAGCGAGCTGCAGGAGCTTCTCATCCACCTGCATCTCTTTGAAGGCCTTGAAGAATAGGACGTCAGCGGAGCTTCCGCCGTCCACGAGGATGCGGGGCCAGGTGGCAGTTGTAGATTGTCGCGGAGACAATGAGCGCGTCGTCGTGGGGGAAGCGAACCCCTCGCGCGTCTTCCTTACGCAGACGCTTGGAGTCCCGCCCCGAGGCAGACCCTCCCACGATGACGTTGATGCGGCGCTGAGAGGTCTGGAAGGGGAGAGCTTCTGAAGGCTCCCCCTCCTGCGTCTGCTGCCCCCCCGCGGGAGCGGGAAGGGCCGGAACAGCTGGCCGAGGGGGCAAGGAGGCCGGAGTCCCCCCCTGCCCGCGCTGGTCGAGGAACGCCGCGAAGTGTTGCAGCAGCTGGTGGCAATCTCGGGTAGCGTGGGTACTGGACCCGTGGAAGCTGCACAATGGTCCTTCCCGCCTTCTCCCCGCAGGGGCCCTCCCGGCCGCGCGAAGACTGTCCTCCCCCATGGCCCTTTGGTTTGGGGAAGGGGCGGTTGCCCCTCGGGGGGTCGCGCGAGCCGCCTCCGCACTCGAGGACAAAGGTGTCCCGAGGCCGTGGGGCGTAATCTTGAAGCTTACGTAGATGACTTAGTTGTAAAAAGCTTGACTTATTTAGATGATCTGGCTGAAACCTTCTGTAATTTAAACTGATTTGGAATAAAATTAAACCCAGAAAAGTGTTCTTTCGGGGTTTCATCTGGTAAAATTTTAGGCTTTCACGTTTGTTCTAGAGGAATCGAGGTTAATCCCAAAAAAATCAGGTCTATCGAGCAAATGAGGTCTCCTTCGACCATGAAGGATGTCCAGTGCCTGGCAGGTCACATGGCGGCTTTAAGTCGATTTATATCGTGACTAGGCGAGAGGGCATTACCTTTTTTTCAAAGCTCTTCGAAAACACCATGGTTTTACCTGGTCAGATGAAGCTGAGAAAGCATTCCAGGAGGTTAAGGCATACTTATCCAATCCGCCATTGTTGGTTTCTCCAATCGCAAGGGAACCACTACTTCTTTACTTGGCGGCTACACCTCATGCAGCCAGCGCGATTTTGATTGCAGAAAGAAAAGGAGTGCAACAGCCCGTCTATTATGTAAGTGAGGTACTTCATAGTCCTAAGGAGTGTTATCCTGAGGTCCAGAAGATACTTTACGCGCTACTGATGGCTTCCTGCAAGCTATGACATTACTTTCAGGCGCATAAAATTACAGTGCCCTCGACCTTCCCTTTGGGAGATATTATCCGAAACCCAGAGAAATATGGTCGAATCGCGAAGTGGACTGTGGAACTTGGAGCATTTGACATCCATTTCACCCCTCGCACGATAGCCAAGTCTCAGATCCTTGCAGACTTTGTGGTCGAATGGACTAACCCTGACCCACCTATGCAAGAATCTAAAGACTTATCATGCACTGACCACTGGACGATGTATTTTGATGACTCTCACAGTTTTCAACACTCGGGGGCTGGAGGGTCTTGGTCACGCCTCAGGGCGACCAACTCAAGTATGTCATTCAATTACATTTTGTTGCGACTAACAATGCAGCAGAATATGAAGGTCTTATTGCAGGGCTCCGGACAGCAAAATTCCTCGGAGTCCATCGATTAGTGGTGAGGGGAGACTCACAATTGGTCGTAAATCAGGTAAACAAGGAGTACAACACCTCTGATGAGACAATGGCTCATTACCTAGGGGAAGTGAGGAGATTCGAAAAACACTTCAGTCATTTCGAAGTCCAATACATCCTGCGAAAGGACAATATTCTCGCAGACCAATTATCTAAAATTGGATCCTCATGTACATCTGCTCCGGTAGGAGTGTTCGTCGAACACTTAGAACATCCTTCGATCATGACTACAATCGAAGATGATCTGGTGACAGTCTACGTTACCAACCTTGGACATGAAGAAGATTGGACCCATCCATTGAGGGTCTATCTCGAACATGGGACCTTGCCCAAGGATGAAACTGAAAGTGATCGGTTGATTCGAAAAGCGCGCCTATACAAACTAATAGAGGCGGTCTTGTATAGGAAGGGTACTCAAGGAGTATTCATGCGTTGTATTTCTCAAGAGGAAGGTAAGCCCCTCTTGAAAGAAATCCATGACGGTGTATGTGGTGCGCACGCGTCATTTCGCACACTGGTTGGAAAAGCTCTCCGACAGGGTTTTTACTATCCTTCGGCACTCGATGATGCCAAATACTTGGTCAAGACATGCCCCCAGTGTCAATTTCATGCAAGACAGGTTCATCAACCCGCATATGGCTTGCAAACTATCCCTTTAATGTGGCCCTTTGCGGTCTGGGGGATAGATATTGTGGGACCTATGCCACAGGGGGTCAATGGTTACAAATTCCAGTTCGTAGCTATTGACACGTTTACAAAGTGGATCGAGGCTGAACCAGTCCGCAATATCACCGCTGCTGCTGCACAGAAGTTCTTTCATAAGAACATCGTCACTCGATTTGGTGTTCCAAGTCGTCTCATCACTGACAACGGTTCCCAATTTGCTAGCGCTCTCTTCTTGGACTATTGCGACAATATTGGAACCAAGGTGTGCTTTGCTTCTATAGCTCATCCACAGAGCAATGGTGCCGTCGAACGTGCCAACGGGCAGATACTACAAGGCATCAAGAAACACGTTTTCGATCGCCTTAAGGCGCGTCCGAAGGCTTGGGTAGATGAACTCTACTCCGTTATGTGGGCACTATGTACTACCTGTAGTCGAGCCACCGGTGAGACACCTTTCCAATTGGTATACGGCGCCGAGGCTGTGTTACCTACCAAAATTCGTATTGGTTCTGTCCGAACAGATCAATTCAACTAGATTGATCAGATCGAACAACGTCCTCAAGATTTAACCCTCCTCGAAGAAAAACGTGATCGAGCGTTGCTAAGGTCAGCAGTATATTTGCATGCTTTGCGAAAATATCACAGCAAGAGGGTGCGGCCGCGTAGTCTTCACGTGGGTGATTTGGTTTTATGAAACATACAAAACCAGTCTAACCGCCATAAGTTCTCTCCTCAGTGGGAAGGCCGTTACATTGTTGTTTCAGTACCGCGACCAGGATTGGCTCGATTAGCAATGGAGGACGGCAGAATCTTGGCCAATAATTGGAACATCGATCAACTACGCAATTTCTATGTGTAAGTTCCCCAATCTTTTTTCTTGTTCAATTAGCATGGTTTAGCAAAAATTGTGAGTACTTTCATTTCGCTCATGTTACGTTTGTTTCTTTGCCATACCTATAACTAGCCTTGCTCGGGGGCTGATCGCCGATGACCATCTTGCTACAATATCCTGACCGGATTCACTGGCCGATCTCATGGTCGCATCCAGATAAGACATCCCTCAATAAGCCATTTCTCAACGCACACGGGACTTACTGGCATGTTCCTGATCATTCGAGTGGCTGTCAGTTCGTAATAAGGCCGAGTGTTGTATTAAGGTCAATATCGGTATGATCGAATGATCATATCTAAGTTAAAGCATTCTTAGATATTCATAACGCCCATAATTTTTCCTGAGATTACAATACTAGGTCTTCAGTACTTATGATCTTAGGAGGGGACTAAGGGAATATGGTCATAACATGAAATGAAGAGAAGTACTTTCTTTTTGAATAAATTTAAGGCATGCATTTGCATTGTATAATCACATGTTTGCAGGTACAAAAATTGTTACATTAACAAATTAAAATAAGCCAAGTTCTTTCAAGAGGTTTTCGATCAAAGGCTGGACCTCCTCCATTATGGCCTCAAGCTGATCTTCGCTCTCAATCTCTGCATCTCCGACCACTGGTTTCAAATCAAGATCAGGGCCGTGGTGCAAACAGAGTCTGCAGAGGATGGAGGAGGCTATAGATTGCACTTTTGTCCTCATCGCCTCTTCCTAGTCACTTCGTATCTTCAGGAAGATATTCGAGAAGTGATTCAGCCTAAGTCACAACCAATGTGGCTAACTCGCCAAAGCTAGGATTGATCTTTTGAGATTCGACCACATTAGCTTTGAGCAGAGCTGCCACCGATTTCAGCTTTTCGAAGACGGAAGATTGAACATTGCTGCCAGATGCAATTGTTGCTCTCAAACTCTCGTTCTCCGTGCAGAAAATATCAATCTTCGAGCTATGGAGCTCAATGGTTGCTTGAAGGTCATTCTTTTCTCTTGAAAGAAGGTTTATTTGATCCTCTTGTGCTGCATGAACACGGCAAATGATTCTTACAGCAGTTCATGTAACGAAATAATGTTTTCTGGTCGAAAGTAGACTTACAAGAGAGCTTTAACTGCACTTCATGAAGTTCCCTCTCTAGAGAAGAACATCTCGTGGCTATAGCTTCTTCTTGATTCTCCCGATCAGCCATGCTCTTATTCAAAAAGGAATTTTCTCTGTAACAAGAAGGACGATCAGCTACACTTAAATTTGGATTCAAGTTAACACGAATAAAGAGCACCACACTTACTGTTGCAGCCGGCTGATCTCCCGTTGCGCGACCTCGACATGCTTTGCTATAGCCATTGACCTGGTCGCCACCTAGGGTCAAGTCCTAAAACACAATAAGGAACTGCTCTTAAAACATGGATATTCCTAAACTTTTGCGAGCTCGAAAATATTAGAAAGAGTTTTTTGCATACCTCTACGTAATCGCTGAATGAGCTGCTCTCAACATCAGCGTGAGGTCGAGCCTCAAGACTTGCTGTGTCCACGGCAGGGGTAGTAGATGATCTTTCCTGCTGATCCCCCTCTGTGGCCGGGACTGCGGTTTCCATCCCTTGGGATTGGATCTCCACTGCCATTCCCTCCACGATGGCCTGAAGAACTTCTTCGACCATGGGAATAAGGCTTGGCTCTCCCGCGACCACTGCTGTAGGTGTTGTGCCGAGGCTTGTCGAGGTCGCCGGAGTACTGGGCGCAAGCATCCCTGTGCCTAAAGACAAACAAACATATTGTAAGGTAAAATGCCTCCAGCTGATCATCTCTAGATGGCGATAGGAGAAATTCTTACTTTATTCGAAAACCCACCCATGGTTTCGGTTTCGATGATGAGCTCCCGGGAGAAAGAAGCCCACTGGGTGCTCCTGGGAGAGAATCGTCTTCTGTCCTTGTTTTCCTTTTCTTAAACAAGACAGTGTCCTCTTCTCCCTGTATGTACACAATCTTATGAGTATATGCAGAGGAACGACAACATACAGGATTATGATGATTCTTACCACAGTCGCTCCCTTGATCAGTAAGGGAGGTGTTATTAGTCCTGGGGCTTCACGAGCCTCAGGCATCGGGTTTCGCTTGTAACCACAAGATTGTCAGTGGTCGCGGGGCTCGTTATAGCCGTCCCTGTCCCTGCAGTCAGGGACAAGACTTCGTTGGTTTGAAGGGAAGCTGACCTCTTCGGGATGCTTGTTCCCAAAAGGTCAGTCGCCTTCCTTTTACGATGAATAGAGGAATGTCTTCTTCCTCATCCTCGCTCCCTTCGCCCTGTACGATGAGGAAGTAATTTCCACTCGTACTTGGGGTTACAGGGGGTACAGAAAATCTTACCGCAATATTTTGTGCGGTCATGGTTTTCTTTCGTGAAGAAGCCCCTCCCAGGATCTTCTTAGGTCTTTCGGGAGCTGGCTCCTTCATTTTGTGCTTCGAAGGGGTCTTCTTCGCCTTCTTCGTAGCTGGTCTCCCTGAAGGACCAGCGTCCTCGCTTGGACACATCACCCCAGCAAATTTTCCCAGAAGCTGTATTATTTAAAATGCCTGGGGTAACACAAGTCAAGTGGATGATTTACAACAGAGTTTGTCGAGAGAGATCATACCTTTCGGCGCTCTTGTTTAAGATCGTTGCTGGTTTTAATTAAGCTCTAGGGGTGAGGCGATCCTTTAGCTCCCTCCGCCGCGGCATTATACACCCACAGGAGGTAGTTTGTCCTTTTTTCAATTTCGGACAATGAAAGCGCTGTCACAAACAAGCATGTTACTTGATGCGACATCTTTCATCAATAAAAATGCGTATTTTGTTGACTAGAGGACATACTAGTGTTATAATCCAGTGTGCTGTCTGCCATGGACTCCACCTCCCAAGCCGGATGTTCCCTCTCATGCAGGGGGCTCATCCTATTCTTCACAAAACCGTGGATAATGTCACGCGCAGTCAAGCCCTGCTGGACTAAATGAAGAATAGCTTGAGCTTGTTTCTTCAGTTCTGCGCTCAGAGAGGGAATGGAGTCTAGCTCACTGTCTTTCTCCTGTCGGGTATTCACGAACCATAGTCCTCTCTCCGACGGAGGGGTACAGTAGAACCATTTATGGTGCCACCCATGCACCGAATCCCGTAGAGGCGGGAATGGGTACTCCTTCTTCTCCCTTATGCGGAAGTAGATGCACCCAGCGACATTGGCACTCTTAGACCATGCCGAGAAGTAGAAGCGTCGGAAAAGCTCCACGCTTGGAAGCACTCCGACGAAAGCTTCACACAGATGTTGAAAAATATCCAGGATGAGAACCGCATTTTGGTGGAGATTCACCAACTCCAACCCGTAGTGGTCCAAGATTCCCCGCAGGAACTCGCTCTCTGGGAATCGGAACCCACAGTGCAAGTACTCCTCGAAGATCACCAATTCACCCTCTTGGACGATTGGGGTTCCTTGATCTTTCTCTGCTGGCCACCAGTTGATCAGCAGCCGTGGGCGGAGAATCTCTTCTTTCTCTAGTGCCACCAGACTCTCCTCTGTGTGGTGGACAGATCGGCTCCAGGACACCATTACTATAGAAGATTGAGGAAAAAGGTGATGGCTTTGGAGACGACGAAGATGAGGTGTGCAAAAGAGGGTTTTGTGTGGCAAGAAAGTCTTAAGGCAACGAAGGGTTTTGGCTATGAGGCTTCCACAGTAAGCTACCTCTTCCTTTTATATACCTGAGACAACCCTTCGCTGTATATTTTATTAATTTCCCATAATTGGTGTCTTTCTTCTTGGAACTCGTTATCCATACCCAGTAATGAATCCGAAATGAATTGTATCTTTATCATTTTATTTCACATTCGGGGGCTATGGTACAGATAAAAATATTAGAAATTCCTAAAAGTTTATTAAGAAAAGAATCCCTTATGACTTTCGAATAAACTTATGACCTGTATATTGATCGCAATGCAATTATGTGATCCCTATGGGTATATGTGATCATAACAGCTGTGGTTGCCATATGGTCAAGATACTGTTCTGTGATCGTTACTCTAGTCCTGATCGCGGTCTACGATCTCAATGCTATTCTGAGACCGAAGAACTGTCCTGAGCCAGTTTTGGATAGAAACCTACCTGTGTATTTTTGGTCATAGAGGCACTCTTGTGTAACCATTTCTTCTCACATAATATAAAGAACCTTAATTCAGATTACAAGTTTTACATAATCCTTTTAAGAGATCAAAGTATGTAAGAAAAAGAAATTCTTTATTTCTGGCAATCTTTACATACAAAAGGTACACAGGCGACCAAAGCGTCGACCTGGTCCGATAGCCTCTGACAAAGTTCTCCAAGGGACATGTTAACATCAGTCGGATCAACACTAGCTGCCCCTAGAGAACTGGCTATGGTTCTAAGCCTATCTATGTCATCCCGAAGAAAAGAAGCGCTGTTGTTCCTTATCATGTCGGAGAGTTCTTGCTGCTGCCGAGCGTAGTCCCTCTCCAAGCGGAATTGGTGTGCCTCTTCGCGGGAGTTGTCGTAACATTCTGCCAGATGCAGAATGGCCAAAGACATCTCATCGTTCTTTTTCTCCAGAGCCTCTTTTTCTTTTTGGAGAGTTCGCTCAAGGGATACACTCTCACCAAAAAGAGCCTGGACTTTAGTAGGTTGGTCGCTGGGGGCTCCAGAGGTTTTCATCTCCTGCACATGTATGCATTAGTTTTAAAGATAAAACGACTAGCAGAGAGAATGAAGATAATTACCAATCCTCGCAGTAAAGTTGGATGGGAGGATGAGGTACTTCCCCTGGGAAGTACATCACCCGACAAAAGTCGAGGACCATCTGGTCACGGAAGTGCAATCTTCCCATCAGAAAATTGATCACACAACAAAAGCTGAGGATCGTCTGATCGCAGAAATGTGGGATTTTCCCCAGAAGCAGATGGAAGCTTTGAAGGATTGTTATGGATCTCCAAAGGTGGAGATGAGGGTTCAACCTACCGAGTTGCATGGACAGGAAGAACTTCATGGAACAAGGAAAGAGAGCACAATGATGCATCCCCAACCTTTGTACCCGTGAATGAAGCTCCACTGGAGGACCCTTTGTCAACCTTCGACTTCTTCTTTGGGGGAATTAGTTCCTCAATCACCTGTAAGTTCCCAAAATGCATTTGGAAACGATCAAGATGTAAAACGATGACCTCAACCAGAGTTCCAGAAAAGTCTTACCTTCTGGAAGTCGTGGTCGAATTCGGGTATCACTTCTTCTTCATCACTCTCAATCTCGATAATGTTCTTGAGATCTTGATCTGCCATCGAGACGAGAATCGAGGATTAGAGGGAGCAACTGAAGAGGAGAAGTAGCTCTAAAAGACTTAGTCGTGATGTGAAACTCGTGAGTTCTTAAAACACACTTACTGTTGCCATCACGATGGGTCAATTAAGTCATTATTACCTGTCAAGAAAAACTCAGGGTTTTCCTCTGGATATGAACCGTCACACGGCGGAATAGTTTTAGTTGAAGTTGAAACGTCGGGTTCATAATTCGATGCAGGATAAAAATTTGAAGCAAATATGTCTTTTCATTTTCTTCAAATTTGGCGGCTAGCTGACAAGGATTATCACCCGAGCTAGTTCAAAATAAGACAGAAACAGTTTAGACGTGTGTCTATAAGTCTGTCGTTTTGGTCTCAGACGACCTGAAGGGCGAGGACACAAAGATGATTTGTGACCAGAATAAATCGAGAAGGTCTAACCCTTTGAACAGGAATATCCCGACGATCACGAGTATTTATCCACGTATGAAGACAACAGCCAGGAGGTTAACATATGCGGTTATCCCTTAATTACACGTGTTAAGCCTGCGTGGAAGTTAAGTGCGGTTAACAAAACTGCATCCTAGCAACCGTCAGAGGCTGTTTTGTGTTGGCGCCATTTTGTTCGATATAAAAAGGTGGTCAATGTACGTTCTAAGGAAGGTTAAGCATACAAGCATTACCAGAAGTCCAGGTAACCTGAAGGCTTATTCATAGTTAGATAGACACTAACATAGGAGAGATATTCACCTGTGATCATCTCTTCCTCCTTCTTGTAAACATCTTTTCTCATATAGTGAAATCATAACAGGACGTAGGGTTATTACTCCCACAGTCGAGGGCCCGAACCTGTATAAATTCTCTTGTGCCCATACAGATATTACTCATCCTATCTTCCCGGAGGAGCACCCTGAAAGGTCCCGCAACTCACAAATTTGCATAAGATCGACTAAGGACCCCGAGTCTGAATCGTCGACAAACACTTTGAGCAGTCACAAATGAAGCCAAACACAAGATATATATAGCCCTCAAGGAAAACTAGCCGTTTGCAACCAACTGCAACATTTTTGTACAGGCCGGACCTGTCCGGCCATGCCAGATATTGTCCAGCTAGTACACCAAAATGCGACTGTTGCAAACGTGTCAGTGACCGTTGGGAGGTTTTTTGTAAAGGCCGGACAATGTCCGGCCATGTCGGACAAAAGCCCCGAACATATATATGTCTCTATTTCACTCAGCTTAAACAAATTGTATAAGCTGGACAATGTCCAGCCATACCGGACAAAGTCTGGCCATCCTGGACAAAAGCCCTCGGACGGATGCAAATGTCTCTGGTTACATGTCAAAGAAATTTGTACAGGCTGGACAAAGTCCGGCCAAAACATATTGATAGAAATAACAAGCATAACTTTTGATCCAGAGATCCGATTGAGGTGATTTTTGGCTTGTTGGAAAGATAACTCAAAGGACTACAATTTTGTTGACAAAAGCAAGACTTAAAAAGGTCTAGAAACTTCTAGGAAACTCAAAAACCTTCCTGCTGCCAAAATATCCAACCCAAAAATCAACTCTAATGCAATTTAGGGTATTTGCACATACGGATTTGCTGTTTTTTTTGCGGATACCTCAGCTGACACTCAGCGACGACCACGACCAATATGATTTATGAACCAAAACCACTGGTCGAATATCCGATCGAAAATAGGTGGTCGAGTGGATTTGGTCAAGCGTATGCAAGCGAGCCGAAGACTGGTACGACCAGTTCGAACTCCTACGACCATGACCAAACCCTAAACAGAAAACCGCCAAACGGGCGACACGACCACGACCACGTACCAAACATGGATATGATCAGAATGTGCAAAGACGATCATGACTAGCTCTAGAGTAATAAACCAATTTAAGTAGCTGGCGATCAAGACTAAGTGCAGTTTTCAAAATATTTTCTCTAATGCATCACAAACTACATTTAGACTCTAGCAATGCAAGAGGTGATAAAACACTAGTGCAAGATGATATGAATGCATCTGAGTTTCCGCACTAGATAGATTCAAGCTACTAGTTTCCGACACCTCTTAATAGTACGGTCAAACTAGTAAAAAGAATCCTATCAACCTAGTCTATCTCCAAACACCGAGACCGGTAAAATCCTAAGAAAACAATCCTTAATCTTGGATTTTACCTTCGATGAAGCTCGATCCTTCGAAGCTTGTCCTTGCAAAGCTCGACCTTGGTAAGCTTGACCTCGCTTGAGATCACTCATGTCAGCATCATCCTCTTCATGCCCTTGCTTGCTTTCATCCTGCAACCATTCTGAGACTAGAACACATACACTCAATGCACAAACGTTAGTCTCATATACAGTTCGTCATTAATCACCACCAGAGAAATCACTCCACACAGGAGTTAATTCAACGATTTCTCTCTTCGATGAAATGACAAAACCATTTTCGATAAGCAACAAATGAGTAAGAGATGAATCACACAATCATATAGATCTATATATGATGAAGACATACGCACACGAACCATACTACTCATATCATGATAAAGATAAGCATGATGCAACCACCGAGCTCCCTCTCAACACATGCATCGATCTCGATACCACAAATGAAGGAGTTATCAAACTTCCGGATTTATCACACGACATTCCAATTTACACTTAGCACAATATTGATGCAACCATAGAGCTCCCCTTCAACATATGCATCAATTGTTAAACCATAACCGGGAGTCATCGACTTCTAGGGTTTAACATTAACAATTCAATGTACTTGTGCTAAACTAGGATTTATACAAGTTGTCATTTAATCCTCAAAGCTGTCATTATCCAGATCAATATTAATCATTAAAGATTTATCCAAATCGTCATTAATCATCAAAACCCAGACACTTAGATCGACCTAGATCCAACAACCTTGTCTTGCGGGCCGACAACGACAACAACCACTCCACCACCTTCTACAGCGAGCACCTGCTCGTTCTGCTTCATCGACCTCTATGTCCACCTCGGTGACTTCTCCTTCTTCCTCAGCGCCGATGGCCACGCTCCTCTTCCACGACCTCCTCTACGGCTTCGATTGCATCGACGACCACATCCACACTGCATCGTCGACCACTTCAGTGAATACCTGCTCTCAAACCCTTCTCTTCTTCCTCTCCTCTGTTTCTTGCAATGCTTGTAAAGAACTGAATTCTATTGTTTGGATGAATTGGAGGAACGATTGCTTCTAGACATGATGCTGTGATTGATGCTTAACAAAATTTCTCCCATTTAGTCTTGTGCAGTCTAATTAGAATCTTCTCTGTGTGGCTTGAGCTCCTGGAATTGAGCTTTTAGTTTTCTGGAGATCTTTAAATCAGCTGCTCTTCATCTGATTATTTCTCTATGTTGATTGCTTGTGATGAGACACTAAATTAGTCATTTCAGTTGCTTAATCAATTGATACACTTCTCTTCAATGATTGCAATTTCTTGTTTGTTGATTGTCACCCTTGGGATTAAGTTCATGAGGATTCAATTCAGAGTGTGAATGCTTCAAGGGCTTTCTTATGAATTTCCTTAGGTCTAGTTTTTGTGTGTGAAACCACAATTTGATGCTGATGTTGAGACCTTGCTGAATTCAACTCCAGTGTTCTTGTTACTGCTTTCTTTTGCATTGATCTAAGATGAAGAACTCCCATTCTTTGAGCATTCCATAATTTGCATTTGATTGTTGAATCAATTTTAGTGGACCTTGTTGTTATTTCAACTACCAGTGCATGTTGGAGAATCCTGTGGGTTTGAGTCACCTTGCATTCGACATTCTTGAGGGGAGCTGGGGAATTGTAGATGGTTAGTGTTTGTTTTGTACTGGTGTTTGTTGATACTTGCCGTAGATTGTGATTTGTTGATACTACTACACGATTTCTTTCTATCGCTTGTATTATGAAACGCTAGTCTAGAACGAACACTAGTCGCTTGTCGAGGAGATCACTTCTTTCTTTCTTTCACATTCTTCCAACATTTTAACCCTCTTTCTTTCGTCTAGTTTATTTTCTTTTGTCATTCGATTTAGTTTAGTTCTTCATGTTTTGCTTCTCTAGTCCCTGTGGAAAGAACGACTGAATACTCATCCTACTGCTCCGATCGTGTTCTCTTGCGAGACACATTCTGACGTAGTAGTATGTGCCAAATGGTGTGATGAAGGTAGTTTTGTCCTCATCCTTTTCTGCCATTTGGGCTTAAGAATGCTGATTCCATGTATTAGCACTTGATGCAGAAGACCTTTCAATCACAATTAGGGCATAACTTAGAAACTTATGTAGATGACTTGGTTGTAAAGAGTGTAAAGAGCTCTAGTCATATAGATGACCTGGCTGAAGCTTTCTGTAACCTGAATAAGCATGGAATAAAGTTGAATCCTGAAAAGTGCTCTTTTGGAGTTTCTTTTGATAAACTTTTGGGTTTCCTTGTTTGTTCACGAGGTATTGAGGTTAGTCCTGAAAAAATTCGGGCCATTGAGCAAATGTGATCTCCTTCGACCACGAAGGAGGTAGAAAGCCTAATCAGCCGAATGGCGGCTTGAAGTCGTTTCATTTTAAGGTTCTACAAAAGCACAATGGTTTCCAGTGGTTGGATGAAGCCGAAAAATCCTTTCAAAAAGTAAAAACATATTTAGCCATTGCTCCAATATATATTGGTTTCCCCATCCTTGGGAGATCCATTACTTATCTATTTGGCTGCTACCCCTCACACGGTTAGTGCTGTCCTGGTTGCGTAGAGGGAGGGAGTGCAATAACCAGTCTATTATGTGAGTGAAGTATTGAATGGACCAAAGGAGAGATACCCTGAGGTCCAAAAATTACTTTATGCTCTCTTAATGGCTTCACGGAAGCTGCGACATTACTTTCAGGCGCACAAGATTACTATGCCCTCGTCCTTTCCTTTAGGGGACATTCTCTGTAATCCGGAAGTAACGGGTCAAGTTGCGAAATGAGCTATAGAAATAGCAGCATTCGATCTCCACTTTATAGCCCGAGTAGCAAAAAAAATCCCAAATTCTTGAAGATTTCATGGTTGAATGGACTAATCCAGAACCACCTGCGCAAGAATTTGAGGATTTAGAAAATACCGACCACTGGATGTTGTATTTCGATGGCTCTCGAAGTTTCATAAACTCGGGGGCTGGAGCGGTCTTAATTATGCCTCACGGCGACCAGCTCCAGTATACTGTACAATTACACTTTGTTGCTACCAATAACACAACAGAGTATGAAGTCTTCTAGTCGGGCTTTGAGCAGCCAAATCCCTTAGAGTCCATCAATTAGTGGTGAAGAGAGATTCACAACTAGTCTTAAACTAGGTGAATAAGGAATACCAATGTTCCGACGAGATAATGGCTCTATACCTGGACGAAGTGAGGAAATCAGAGAAATACTTTAGAAATTTCAAAGTCCAATTTGTTCCGCGAAGAGACAATATTCTTGCAAACCAATTGTCAAAGATTGGTTCCTCACGTACATCGTCCCTGGTAGGAGTATTCATTGAGCAGTTAAAAAGCCCTCAATCATGACCACCACAGAGGTACCAGAGGCGATGACTAACGTTGCTGCCCTTGAGCATGAAGTAGATTGGATCCTACCATTGAGGAACTATCTTGCGCATGGGACCATGCCCGAGAACGAAACCAAGAGTGACCGATTAGTTCGAAAAGCATGAATGTACAGATTGGTTGAAGGAACCCTATACAGAAAAGGTGCTCAAGGAGTGCTGATGCACTGTATTCCTCGAGAAGATGGTAAATCCCTTCTAAGAGAGATTCATGGAGGCATGTGTGGTGCACACGCATCCTATCGAACACTGGTCGGACAAGCCTTCCAACAGGGTTATTACTGGCCATCGGCACTTAATGATGCCATGCAATTGGTCAAGACTTGCCCACAGTGTCAATTTCATGCTTGGCAGTTCCACTAGCTAGCATATGCATTACAAACTATTCCTTCGACGTGGCCATTTGCCACATGGGGAATTGATATTGTAGGGCCCATGCCTCAAGCGGTCAATGGATACAAGTTTCTGTTCGTACCCATTGATACGTTTACCAACTAGATTGAGGCTGAACCTATTCAAAACATTACCACTGTAGCGGCGAAGAAGTTCTTTTAAAAGAACATAGTAACATGTTTGGGGTTCCAAATTGCCTTATAACAGATAATGGATCTTAGTTTGTTAGTGCTATTTTTATGGACTACTGCGACCATATTGGGACTAAAATTTTCTTCATATCCATTGCTCATCCACAGAGTAATGGTGCAGTTGAACAGGCCAATGGGCAAATAATAGAAGGGGTTAAGAAACGTGTTTTCGACCACTTTAAGTTACGCTCAGAGCCTTGGGCAGAAAAACTCCACTCTGTTCTACGGGCATTGTGCACCACATCCAGTAGAGCTACGGGCGAAACACCTTTCTAGCTAGTTTACGGTGCATAAGCCATGTTGCTAGTTGAAATCAAAATTAGCTTTGCTCGCATGGATCACTTAGATACCATAAATCAAAGTGAAAAATAATTTCAAGCCTTGATCCAACCACAGCATATTTATAAACTTTGCATAAATATCATAGTAAAAGGGTGCAACCACCTACACTAAACGTGGGGGACTTGGTTTTATGAAAAATCCAAAACCAGTCTGGTCGCATTAATTCTCGCCTTAGTGGGAAGGTCCCTTTACTGTGGTCGCCATGCCGTGACCAGGATCGGCTCAGTTGGCTATGGAGGATGGAAGAATATTATGAAACGCTTAGAACATAGACTAGTTGCATAAATTTTATGTGTAAGTTCTTTCCTTTCCCATTATAAGTTTTTATTAGTACTTTATCACCTTATGTTATGGTTGTGTTCTCATCCTCAACCTTACTTTCTATCGGGTTACACCCAGGGGCTGGTCGCAATAAGTGCCTTACTATAATGTATAAGTGGATCTGCTGGCCAATCTCATGGTCGCATCTAGTTAAGATTTCTCTTTCTAAGCCGGTCGTTACCGCATAAGGGACTTACTAGTATGTTCTGATCATTCAAGTGGCTGTCAGTCAGCAAAAAACTTATGCCTTTATACTATGCAAGTTATTTTTGCGATCTTATGATCACATCTAGATGAGACATCTCTTTTTAAACTGGTTCTTACCGCATAAGAGAATTACTAGCATGTGCTGATCATTCGAGCCATGGTCTCCTTAGGCCAACAAAATTATCCTGTGACCATAGTACGACGTCTTTAGTATCATTGGTCATAGGAGGGGGCTAGGTGAGTATAATCATAACATTCAGTCAGTAAATTAAGTACTTTTCATTTTTCATTCGTTTCTTTGCTAATCATGTGTATTTCCAAGCTATGAAACAAAAATTTTGATAGCAAGGTAAAAGTCTTTATTCCTTTTCATTATTTCAAGAAAGTTGCATTGAGAGGGGATACATCAAGAAAGGCCGAGGTTGCGCAATAATTTTACTATTAGAGGCCTGACCTCAGCCATGATCACATTAAGTTGGTCTTGGCTGTCAAAAGTCACATCTTTTGCCACTGGATTCAGATCTACGTTCGGACCTTGGCGAACTGATCACACCTAAAATGGTGTGATTTTGTAATACCGCAAGTGGACGGTTGATCGTTGAGCACTCGAGGGTCGAATTCCATGAAGAACAAGAGTATTTGTCTTTTGGTTTAATGGATCAGTTATTAAGTCTGAACAATTTTGGGGTTTTTTGTCTACAACTAAATCTACTACTAAATCTATCAATCTAGGGTTTAAAGTAGTAAATTACAAGTATGAAATTTGGGGTTTAAAAGAAAGAAAGCAAAGCTAGGGTTTCGGGGGTTCCATATCCATCTGGTGTAATTCTATCCAAGGTCTGAGAATTGCATGTTAATTTCAATTGTTTCCAAGACAGATTAAGTTTTTTTGAATGGAAGGCAATAGGCAAGAAGCCTACTGCTAGAATATATATATATATATATATATATAAAGGTAAAGTAATAAAAGGTTACAATAGTCCAAAGAGAAAACAGATTACATAAGATTCAACCAAGAAAAGATTTGAATTCTAATTCTTTCTGGGACTCTTTGAGCCAAAAGAAACAAATCATCCCTGAAGGCCAATGTCCAAATCAAAAAACTAGGAGACTGAGATTGGAAAATTTTCTTGTTTCTAATCTTCCAGATGTTCCATACCGCAATAATAATGATCTCCAAGAAAAATCCTTAAAAGGAACAGTATAATCTTGAAAATTTCCAATAATATCCAAGAGAGAGGAGTTCCCCGTCCAATTCACCATCCAGTTTATTCCAATGAAAGACCAACATTGTTTAGCAAAACCACAATTAAAAAAGATATGAGTTTGAATTTCAATATATCCCTCCTCGCATAATTCACAGTCCAAAGAATGAATAACCAAGTTCCTCCTAATTAACCTCTCTCTAGTATTCAAGTGTTCCCAAAGGAAGATCCAGAAAAAGACTGAGTTTTACAGAACAACGATTCTTCCAACAGTCTTTAAAAATGGGATGAATAGGATAAACACCCATCAAACTTCTGTAAACCTTTCTTGTTCGAAAAGACAAGGAGCTGTTAGAGAGCATGGACCAACCATCATTTGAATGATTATTTTCGACATGACTCTGCTGAAGCAAGAGCATTTGCTGAAATTGAGAAAAGCCAATTCAGATAGGGGGAGATGAAAACAATCAACATCCAAGTTTAAATACCAAAAATCTTGAACTTTGAAATTTCTGGAAGAGAAAGAGTATAATTCCGACCATTTGTGAGATAGAATTTCTGAGCTAAAAAAATCTTCCCAGAAATCACAGGTATCTCCTTTCCCCAAAGAGCAAGAAAAGAAACCTTTAAAAATGACCAAAAGATGCAAAATGTCTTTCCACCAAAATGACCCAATCATCTAAGAATCTGAAGGAAAATTTTGAAAGTAGTAAGCATTCCAAAGAAGCTGAACCCAAGGAGCTGAATCCTTATTAAAAAATTTAAAAATAAATTTCAGAAGAAAAGCCATATTCTGAGATCTCAAGTTAATAACTCCAAGACCACCATTTTTCTTAGGTCTACAAATTTTGTCCCAAGCAATCAGATAGTGACCTCCCAAACAACTAGAATGACCTTTCCATAAAAAAGCTCTCCTAATCTTGTCAATTTTATTAATGAAAGAAAAAGGAATTCTCAGGTTTGACATTAGGAACATAGGTAGGGAAGAAAGCACCGAATTAATAAGTGTTAACCTTCCTCCTAATGAAAGGAAGGAGAATTTCCATCCAGATAATCTCCTATCTATACGTTCAATGACCCTGTCGAAATATTCCACCCTTGGCTTAACCACTACAAGCGGAAGACCCAAGTAAGTAAATAGGAAGGAACCAATTTGACATCCAAGAATTCTGGCAAGATTCCTAGTCAAATCTTCAGAGCAATTGATCGGAATTAAAAATGATTTTAGAAAGTTAACTCTTAAACCAATAGACCTGGCAAAAGAATTAAGGAGAGCTTGAAGCAGAAATAATTCCTTAGCATCAGCTTTGACCATAATGAGGGTGTCATCAGCATACTGAATAATGGGGAAGTCCTCATTTCCCACGACTATCACCGGAAGGCTAAGAAGACCCAAGTTTTTAGCCCAGTTCAAAACAGATTGTAAAAGATCAGCAACTATGACGAACAATAGAGGAGAAAGAGGATTGTCGACGATTCGGACTCGGGGTCCTCAGCCGAACTTATGCAAAATTTGTAATTGTGAGACCTTTCAAGATGACCCTCCGGGAAGGTATGTAGAACAATGGTGAACAGGAGCACATGGAGATTTATACAGGTTCGGGCCCTCGATGGTGGGAGTAAAAGCCCTACGTCCTGTTAGAATTTCACTATATGTTATAAAGCTTTACAAACTAGCAGGGAGAAACCTTCACAGGCGAAAGTTTTCCCTATATAAGTGTACAAAAAAGAGCTATAGGAGACTTGTAAGTATTGTCTAATCTAAGCCGTAGACTTGGCTGTTTGAGTGGTCGAGATATCTTTTATCTCACTTATATCAGGGGTCTTGTTCTTCCAAATGTCTTCGATCCTCCGTTTGATGTACTTTGCCACCTTTTTATACTGGTTGAAAGGGTGCCAAATGAAGAAAACTGCATCAAACGGTTGGATGCGGTTTTTGGAGAACTGCTGTTAACTTCCACGGAGGTTATTATCTCGTGTTAATCATGAATAACCGCATATATTAACCTCTGACGGTTGGTCTTCAACGTGGAGAAATTCTCGGGATGCTTGGAATATCCTGATATAAGGATAACCGAATAAACTCCAAGCACCCTGGTCGATAACGTTCTGACCGCGGAATGTGGGCTGCCCGCACAACATCCCGGACATCTAGTTCGCGTATAGCATACGAACTTCTAACCGCACAAGGCTGTCGGCCTGACCGCACGAAATCCCCGACCTGATCGCGTAAAGCTGGCGACCTCATGGTGATGCCTCTCAAAATGGCTTGAGTTCGCATTGCCACATATGTCTGGTTTGAACCTGTCTTGAACCAAAAGTTTATTAGAAGTGACCCGGGTGTCAATCCTCGTCAGCTAGCCCCCAAATTCGAAGAAAACGAAGAGACGTGTTTATTTCGAATTTTAAAACCGTGCATTGGATTTTTAACCCGGCTCTTCAATTTTTCCACTTAGTGGCGCACTAAGTGAAAACGGTTGGTTTCCCAAGACGGGCTCTGACATTATGTGACGGGCAATGATAGCGCCGTATAACTGTTTTTATCTCGAGGTAAAATTGTAAATGCTTTGACGAAACCCGAGGCGTCTGGAATGCAAACCGTCACCCAGGCGGCTATAAATACCAAGCTCCTGGATTTGTAAAATTTCACAATTTCCCTCCACGCCTAAGTCCTTTTCTTGTTATTCTGCCTTCTTCCTTTTCACATACTCCTCCCAATGGCAGATCACGATATCATCGAGATTGAGAGTGATGAAGAGGAAGTTGTCGAACAAGGGTCTCAAACAATTGAAGTCCTGTCTCCCTTAAGGAAGAAACCCAAGGTTGACGAAGGATCTTCCAGTGGAACAAAGGTGAAGAATGTAGCAAGTTTCTTTCTTCCTTCAGTTCCTTTGACCCTCCCCGTTCATGCCTCTCGGCAAGTTAGGCCTTTATCCTTAAAAAATCCCATCACATCCAATTCTCCCATCCTTTTGGGTGATCAACATCCTGGTCGGCAAGCGGTGACTATCCCTCGATCAGATGATTGCCATATTGGGTTGGCGAAGCAATCTTCTGATGGGAAGGTTGCTCTTCCACCATCTGATGATCTTCCTCCCAAGATGGGTGTATTAACGGGTTATGCACTGGGACAGGTAACAATTCTTCTCCCCTCTTGCTGATAATTATAGTTAGTGTGACTAACTTTTGCAAAATGCAGGAGGTTGGAGGCTCTAGCAATCAGCCTTCTGCTGCTCCATCTCTTCCTTCCGGACAGACTCTTTCGGAAGAGAAGAATGCCCTGGAGAAGAAGACCGAGGAGATGGCCTCGAAGATTCTGCGTCTAGCAGAATGTCTTGATAGATCCCGAGAAGAGGCGCACCATTTCCGTCGAGAGAGGGACTTCGCTCAGCAACAGCGAGAACTCTCTGACTTGATTAGGGATAATAGTGCGTCTGTTGTTAGGGACGATGTAGATAGACTTAGGGTAGTTTCTAGTTCCCTGGGGGGAAAATCCTCCTCCTCTGCAGACAGAGGGGGAGGTAGTGGAGCAAAGGCCAGTTGTGGTGGCTCCAGCGACCCAGGAGTTGCCAAGGCCTTCGGATGTAGCCCCACCAGCCAGTACAGTAGCCCAGGTAAAGACCTTGCTTTTTGTCTCTATCTTTTTCTTAAAAATATGCTCATAGCTGAACACATCCAGGGGGGAGCTACCTTGTTTGCCATGAGGAAGGCAAGAACCGATGATGGTTCTTTTTCCCAAGGGGAACCTTCCCAGAAATCTCAGGAGCGAATGGGATTTCAAATAAGGTAAGAACCTTGAATTGGCAATAATCTTAAACAACAACTGCTCAAATTGTCTTTCTTGTCAGGCAAAGGAAGACGGCGCCCAGCTCTTCAACCGCCCCCGGAGGGGTTGAAGCCGCAGCTGGTACAGGAGCTTCCAACGAAGAACGCTCCACCCCTGTGGTCCAGGAAGTCGTCCAGACCGCAGGGGAAGGAATAAATGTAGGGACCCAGTCACAACCGATGACTACTGGGGGTAGTGCCCAGCCGGCACTCCCACCAACTGTCCCTGTAGTAAGCGCATCAGGGGATCTAGCGAGGATCCCCGCTGGAATGAATGATGCTGTCTTACAAAAGTTTATGAAGGTATAATAAACCTCCATTCTCGTGCCTGAATTGTACTTAGGACACCTTTGATCTTCTTCCTTGGCACCACAGGGATTATCTTGGCTAATAAGCCATTCGCATGTTGTGATGGCCAGTACAAAAGCCATTCAAAAAGAACGCGACAGCTTGCGCAGGTGAGTACCATTACCCTTTGGTTAGTATGGGTGCAATTTGGTTGTGACTACCTTGATTTTGCTGCAGAGAGGTTACATTTTTGAAGAAAGAGGTGGCCAGTTCAGTTTCAATGTTTAAGAAACAAGAAACTGAACTCAACAAACTTCAATCAGAAAATGCTGGTAAGCCGATTCCTGATTAAGGAGACTTAAGCCCATAACATGCAAATAATCTCCTCTCTCTGTACAGCGCAAGCAGGTCGAATTACACAGCTTAGTCGGGACAAGGGGATTCTTGAATCCTCGATTCGCCACACCGATCGGGCGATCAAAGAGCTGAGCCTTCTGATCTTCGAAAAACTGAAGGCCGTGGCTGATCTTTTGAAGACCGATGTGGTAGAACCGAAGCAAGACAACCTCAGCATAAGTGATTGGACTTCGCTGCTTACTGCCCAGGCGGATTCACTGCTTGAGTATCTCCCTGGAGATACACGGCGACGCGAAGAGGTGATCAGAACCAGGGTTCGATCAGCCGCAGTAGCCGTACTCAGCCGGGTTCGACTTCACCATGGCCCAGATGCAGATCTGAGCGCACTGGTGGGTCCGGTTGAGGTCGAGAGTGAAGAGCTGCTCGATGCAGTCATAGAGGAGGTCAAGCCCTTAGTAGATAGGCTCCTGACTGAGCTGGGGATCGAATGATCCTTATTTTTGTATCTAGACAATTGTGTATAATGCAATGTATGTAAAAAATTATTTTTGACAGGAAGTACATATTTTGCATTTTTATAATATGAATTCCATACTATAAGCACATCCCCCCTAGCCCTCGCCTCTGCTTATGAATACTAAAGCCTTAGTGTTATAAGCAGAGGAGAAAACATAAGCGTAACGACCAGGGGTGTGCGTTTTAAACCAACGATCAGGATCAATGTAACGTCTAATCTTATTGCGAACTGGTAGCCACTCAGATGACCAAGGACTCACCAGATAGCCCCGTATGCGTTGAGAAACGGCTTATTTAGGAGTGACTTATCTGTAAGTGGTCATGAGATCGACCAGCGAATCTAATTAGATTGTTGTAATGATCTGACCGTCGGCGATCAGCCCCCGGTCGAATGCATATGATACGGGCTTAAAGAGAAAAACTCATTGTATGAAAGCAAAACATATTTTGTTTTGGCAAAAGATGCTAATTGAACAGGAAAAAAGTGATTGGAATACTTACACGTAAAACTTGCGAAGTTGATCGATGTTCCAAGTATTGGACAAAATCCGACCATCCTCCATAGCTAACCGCGCCGATCCTGTCCGCGGCACTGAGACAACAGTATAAGGACCTTCCCATTTTGGGGAGAATTTGTTGCGATTAGACTGGTCTTGAATTTTTTGTAAGACCAAGTCGCCCACGTTGAGATCACGTGGTCGCACCTTTTTACTGTGATACCTGCGTAAAGCTTGCAAGTATGCCGCGGACTTAACCAGGGTGCGATCACGCCGTTCTTCTAAGAGGATGAGATCTTGCGCCCGTTGTTCGGACTGATTAATCTGTTCGAACTGATCTGTCCGAATAGAACCAATACTTACTTCTATAGGCAATACCGCCTCGGCCCCATAAACCAAATGGAAGGGCGTCTCACCGGTGGCGTGACTAGAAGTAGTCCGTAATGCCCATAGAACGGTATAGAGCTCATCTGCCCAAGCCCCTGAGCGGGTCTTAAGGCGATCAAAGACGCGCTTTTTAATGCCTTGCAGTATTTGCCCATTGGCTCGTTCTACGGCACCATTGCTTTGTGGATGGGCCACAGAAGCAAAGCACACCTTGGTCCCAACCTGATCGCAGTAGTCTAGGAAAAGACCGCTGGCGAACTGAGAACCATTGTCTGTGATGAGACGGTTTGGAACACCAAATCGTGCCACAATGTTCTTATGGAAGAACTTTTGTGCAGCTGATGCAGTAATATTTCGTACTGGTTCGGCCTCAATCCACTTTGTAAATGTGTCAATGGCTACGAACAGAAACTTGTACCCATTGACCGCTTGTGGCATAGGACCGACGATATCCATTCCCCAGACCGCGAATGGCCATGTGAGAGGAATGGTTTGCAACACATAGGCAGGTTGATGAACTTGCCTTGCATGGAACTGACACTGGGGACACGTCTTGACCATATGCTTGGCGTCATCAAGCGCCGAAGGCCAGTAGAACCCTTGTCGAAAAGTCTTTCCGACCAGTGTTCGATATGACGAGTGCGCACCGCATACACCGTCATGTATTTCTCTCAAGAGGGACTTTCCTTCCTCCTGAGATATACAACGCATGAATACTCCTTGAGTACCCTTTCTGTACAAAATCCCATCTATGAGTTTGTACAGACGCGCTTTTCGAATTAACCGATCACTTTCGGTTTCGTCCTCGGGTAGGGTCCCATGTTCAAGATAGACCCTCAATGGATGAGCCCAATCTTGTTCCTGACCGAGGTTGGTAACGAAGGCTATTACCGGATCATCCTCGACCGAAGTCATGATCGAAGGATGGTCCAAGTGTTCAATGAACACTCCTGCCGGAGCGGATGAGCGTGAGGATCCAATTTTGGATAATTGGTCTGTGATAATATTGTCCTTTCGCGGGATGTATTGGACTTCGAAATGACTGAAGTGTTTTTCCAATCTCCTCACTTCCCCCAGGTAATGAGCCATTGTCTCATCGGAGGTGCTGTACTCCTTGTTTACCTGGTTTACGACCAGCTGTGAGTCTCTCCTCACCACTAATCGACGGACTCCGAGGGATTTTGCTGCCCGGAGCCCTGCAAGAAGACCTTCATACTCTGCTGCATTGTTGGTTGCAACAAAGTGTAGTTGAATGACATACTTAAGCTGTTCGCCCTGGGGCGTAACTAAGACCACTCCAGCCCCCGAGTATTGAAAAATACAGGAGCCGTCAAAGTACATTGTCCAATAATCGTGGCACTCCAGTTCCTCTGCCAATTGCACGGGTGGCTCAGGGTTGGTCCATTCGACCACAAAGTCGGCCAAAACCTGAGACTTAACCGCCGTGCGGGGTGTGAAATGGATTTCGAAGGCACCGAGTTCGACCGCCCATTTGGCGATTCGACCAGATTTCTCTGGATTTCGGACAATATCCCCCAAAGGAAAAGAGGAGGGTACTGTGATCTTGTGCGCTTGAAAGTAATGTCGTAGCTTACGGGAAGCCATCAGTAGCGCGTAAAGTATCTTCTGGACCTCAGGGTAGTGCTCCTTAGGACCATGAAGTACTTCGCTCACATAGGAGACGGGTCTATGTATTTCTTCCCTATCCGCGATTAGAACGGCGCTGACCGCGTGTGGTGTGGCCGCCAGGTAAAGAAGCAACGGTTCTCCTTTGTCAGGAGACACCAATACTGGCGGACTGGATAGATATGTTTTTACCTCCTGGAATGCTTTTTCGGCCTCATCCGACCATGTAAAGTTCTGATGCTTCCGCAAGGCTTTGAAGAAAGGCAATCCCCTTTCGCCTAATCGCGATATGAATCAACTTAAAGCCACCATGCAACCAGCCAGGCGTTGAACATCCTTCATGGTCGAGGGCGACCTCATTTGTTCAATAGCCCAGATTTTCTCAGGATTAACTTCAATGCCCCTGGAACACACAAGGAAACCAAGGAGTTTTCCTGAAGAAACCCCGAAAGAGCATTTCTCCGGGTTTAATTTTATTCCAAAGCAATTCAAATTACAGAAGGTTTCAGCGAGATCGTCCAAATGAGACAATCTCTTGGTACTTTTTAGAACCAAGTCGTCTACATATGCTTCGAGATTACGCCCTATCTGGGAAAGAAAGGTCTTTTGCATCAAGCGGTGGTACGTGGAACCTGCGTTCTTGAGACCGAACGGCATTCTGACGTAGCAGTATGTGCCGAACGGGGTGATGAAGGCAGTCTTCTCTTCATCGTCTTCTGCCATGCTAATTTGATGGTATCCTGAGTAAGCGTCCAGAAAACTCATCAGTTCGCAACCCACAGTCGAGTCGACCAGCTGGTCGATGCGGGGAAGGGGAAAGTCATCCTTCGGACAGGCAGCGTTGAGGCTAGTGTAATCGACACACATGCGCCACTTGCCATTTGACTTGCGGACCATGACCGGATTTGCGAGCCATTCCGGGTGATCCACTTCGCGGATAAACCCGGCTTGTAAGAGTTTGCCCAACTCTTCTTGGATGGCTTCCTGTCGGTCAGTGGCAAAATGCTTGAGCTTTTGCTTTATTGGTCGTTGTCCAGGTCGAATTGCTAACCTGTGCTCAATTACTTCCCTTGGGACACCGGGCATGTCGGACGGTTTCCACGCAAACACGTCTGCGTTAGCCCGGAGGAAAGCAACGAGGTCGAGTTCCTATTTGTCATCCAGGGCTGATCCAACCCGAATTGTCTTGGATGGGTCATCTGGGTACAAAGGAACTTGTTTGAGTTTTTCATCTGGTCGAGGAGCAGCCTTGATCGCATCGGTGGCAACGGAACGGTGGCGACCTGAGCGTCCCGGAGGGGAAGCTGATCGACCATCTCCAAAGATAGCCGGTCGCACGTGAGTGCCACGTTGCGACTGCCTCGGACCGAAATGACACCTTTGGGGCCAGGCAATTTCCCGCACTGATAAGCATAGTGCGTTGCCATCATGAACTTAGCAAGAGTCGGCCTGCCAAAGATTGCATTATAAGCTGAATCACAATCGATTACATCGAAAGTAACCAATTCTGTTCGGAAGTTGTCTGGTTCTCCCAGAGTGACCGGGAGGACGACTGTCCCAATGGCATCATGGAGGGGCCTGGGATTATCCCATAAAACGGATGGATTATGGGCTTGATCTTCGAACGAGGAATTTGCATCTCGTCGAGTGCCTTGACCAATAAAAGATCAAGGGAACTTCCCCCGTCAATCAGGACCCTTTCGACTCTCGCGTTACTGATGATTGGGGTGATGACCAGAGGTAGCCTCAATGGTCGGGTTAGCCCCACAGGACAGTCAGCGCGATCGAACGTCAAAGGTATATCCGACCAACGGGGGTATTGAGGTTCACCAAGGGATGTCTCCGTTTGGTTAACCTCTCGGCAGAAGGTTTTAAACTGCCTTTTGGAAACGAAAGAGGAAGAACCTCCGAAAATGACATTAACATGATTTTGAGGTACCTGGTAAGCCATTTCTTCGTCTCCGTCGACGTCTCTAATCCCGCACGCCTGCTCTTTAGGCGGTAAGGTTGGCATTGGCCCAACTCCTTGGTAGAAATCATCCAGTTGTTTCAACCAACTCCTGCAGTTTTTGAGGTCGTGGCCTGCGGAGTTGTGGAGCGGACACCACTTCTTGCCCTCCTGCGGATTAGTTGATTTTTCTGGCTGGTCGGAATCCCGACCACCTGAGGCAGTTTTACTTTTAAATGAAGACTTATTACCTTTGGTCGAAGGTGGCTTCTCTGCGACTGCGACCTCGCGGTACTGTCCAGAGCGGTTCCTCTTCGACTTCTTTGACTTCCTACCCGGTGAAGACTCCGGCTTTTTGCTTGAATCTTCTTTCCTGGCGTCCTTGAAGCCTGGTTGGGGTGGTAGGTCCCCCTTATCGACCATTTGGTTCCATTCGACCGCTTCGGCTGCATCGGAATATCGATCTGCCATGTCGAACAGATCGGCCACTGATCGAGGAGGGTGGATAAGCAAGTCTTCAGTGAATCTCTGGTATCGAACGGCATGCTTAAATGCCCTGATTACGGAGCCATCAGATATGTTCGGGATGGTATTCCTCACCCCGACGAACCTCTTGACAAACTGCCGAAGTGTTTCGATCGAAGTTTGCCGCAGCCTATGCAGGTTGTCCTCCTTACCCGGCTTTTGGTAACAATTTTGAAAATTGCTGAGGATGGCATCGCATAGCATTTCCCAATTGTAGATGGAACCCTCAGGCTGATTAAACAACCAGGTTCTAGCCGGTCCTGCGAGGACTGTAGGCAGGTAGTTGGCCATGACCTTGTTATCGCCTCCCACAGCTTGGATGGCAGTAATATAGATCTGAAGGAACTCGGATGGGTTCTGAGTTCCATCAAACCTCTCAATGGCCCCTGGTCGAAACTTATCGGGCCAAATGACTGCTCGTAGGCCAGGCGAAAAAGCTTTGCAACCAACGTAAGGACCGTGGACCGCCCTATGACTCTCGGTTGGGTCTCGAGCAACCTCACGCAATGGCGAAGTTACTCGTGGTCCCAAACGAGAGTGAATAGGAACTCGATCCCTACTATGAGAATCCTGCATTCGCCAGTATTTGTCCTGTCGGGACGGTACGGGCGGCGGGTAACTCCACCGGCCAGAGCCAGAATGAGGACCATCCCGTTCACGGGAATGTGTTACCGAGCGGGAAGAGGCTGTTGGGGTCGCCTTGGATGCGACCTCGTCCAGTCTTTCCGCCAGGATCCTGAAAAAGGCCGGTTTTTGCGCATCCGTGACCGTAGGAGGAAAATTACGCATGACTTCCGCGATAGATCACAGTCGTCCATGGGTACTTCTCCTAGGGGCACCAGGTGTTATCGTTTCTTCGTCCACTGGGAAACGCTCCGGTGGCAAAGAAGGAGTCTGGTCACGTCTACGACCACGCGACCGTCGAGAAGAACTTGGGGCAGCATCGTAACGAGCCTGCGCATCTTGAAGAGCCTCTAGGGCAGTTCTGCGTAGTTCGTTGTTCTGTTGCTCGAATTCTTGATCCTCCTTCTGTTTGCGATCTTGTTCTTCCCTGGCAGCCTGTTGATTAGGAGTTTCTTCCGACAGCGCAGCAAACTGCCTAGGAAGAGAGGTTGCCGATGGGGAAAACATCTCGGTTTGTTCCGAGTCGGACTCGAAATCAAAGAGACGGTGAAGGTTATCAGGGTCGAACCTTCCTGGGCTAATTTCCGGGTCATCATCATATTTTCCCTCAGCAGGGTCGTATGACGGGCCGAATTCAACACCTAGCACATTAAGAACCTCTGTGGGTTCTGACCTTGTGCTAGTTGCTCCCTGGTCGATTGACATGACCTGAAGAGATGATTCAACCTGCGGAAGATTCTGGCCTTCGACCTCCTCCATCGGAACAGGATCGCTTGGAGAAGGCATCGGTATATGGGCATAATCCTCGAGATCGAAGTCGTTCTCGGAATCATATGCTCCAGCCATGTTTCAGCGAACCTCCGGATTTCAATTAGGACGCCTTGAGAAAGACCCCACGGTGGGCGCCAGCTGTCGACGATTCGGACTCGGGGTCCTCAGCCGAACTTATACAAAATTTGTAATTGTGAGACCTTTCAAGATGACCCTCTGGGAAGGTATGTAGAACAATGGTGAACAGGAGTGCAGAGAGATTTATACAGGTTCGGGCCCTCGATGGTGGGAGTAAAAGCCCTACGTCCTGTTAGAATTTCACTATATGTTATAAAGCTTTACAAACTAGCAGGGAGAAACCTTCACAGGCGAAAGTTTTCCCTATATAAGTGTACAAAAAAGAGCTATAGGAAACTTGTAAGTATTGTCTAATCTAAGCTGTAGACTTGGCTATTTGAGTGGTCGAGATATCTTGTATCTCACTTATATCAGGGGTCTTGTTCTTCCAAATGTCTTCGATCCTCCGTTTGATGTACTTTGCCACCTTTTTATACTGGTTGAAAGGGTGCCAAATGAAGAAAACTGCATCAAACGGTTGGATGCGATTTCTGGAGAACCGCTGTTAACTTCCACGGAGGTTATTATCACGTGTTAATCATGAATAACCGCATATATTAACCTCTGACGGTTGGTCTTCAACGTGGAGAAATTCTCAGGATGCTTGGAATATCCTGATATAAGGATAACCGAATAAACTCCAAGCACCCTGGTCGATAACGTTCTGACCGCGGAATGTGGGCTGACCGCACAACATCCCGGACATCTAGTTCGCGTATAGCATACGAACTTCTAACCGCACAAGGCTGTCGGCCTGACCGCACGAAATCCCTGACCTGATCGCGTAAAGCTTGCGACCTCATGGTGATGCCTCTCAAAATGGCTTGAGTTCGCATTGCCACATATGTCTGGTTTGAACCTGTCTTGAACCAAAAGTTTATTAGAAGTGACCCGGGTGTCAATCCTCGTCAAGGATCACCTTGATGGACACCTCTTTTACAAATTATTTTCTTGCCGGGAGCTCCATTTAACAGAATTTTGGAAGATCTCCAATTTAACCATCTATCACCAAAACCTTTAGACTTTAACACCTCGAGAATAGCTTCATGTTCAATCAAATCGAAAGATTTTTCAAAATCAAGTTTCAAGAGGACAGACTTTCTCTGAGTGGTCTTACAAATATGAACATATTCATACGCCCAAGCTGCACAATCCTGAATGGTTCTGGACTTAATAAAACCATATTGATTACGATGTACAATCAGAGGAATAACTGATAGAAGGTGATTAGCAAGAATCTTGGCAATGATCTTCAAAGACCTATTCAACAAAGAAATAGGCCTGAAATTATTGACATTAACAACACCTTGCTTCTTCGGGATTAAAGTAACAAAAGAAGCATTTAATCTGTATAATTCAATATCTCCATCAAAGAAACTTCTGATGAGATCATAGAAGTCATGCCTAATGATAGGCCAACTAGCTCTGAAAAAATTTCCATTAAAGCCATCAGGACCTGTGCTTTTATTATTAGGCATGCTAAACAACACATGATCAATCTCTTGAGAAGAGAAATTCAACTCAAGGTAGGAAAGCTCTTCGGGAAAAGCAGGAACCATCTCCTCAAGATTAAACATCATGCTTGAGTATTCTGAAGAGCCAAATTTGTTTTTGAAAAAGACCCATAGATGATTCGCCAAATCTTCTTGATCAAGAAGATCTATGTTATTGTCATCCTTCAAGGAAATAATGTAATTCCTTCTAAAATTATTGGAAGCCACAAAATGAAAGAATCTAGTGTTTTCGTCTCACAATTTTTCCCATCTAATACGACCTCTTTGTTTCCAACAGACATTCCTGTTCTGAGAAGTTCACTAATATGCTTTTTGAGAATAATCCTTAAGTTAAATTCCTTTTTGAATAAATCTGTTGGGGGAAATCTCCACGCGGTCAAGTCCAGGTAAGTTCATGATTGCCCGGGGAGAATGGCCTCCGTTGCCTGCCCCGGGCGCCGCCATTTGGTCCCCGGGACCGTGCCCCCCGGGCATGCCCCGGGCGCCGCCATTTGGCCCCCGGGACCGTGCCCCCCGGGCGGGTCCCGGGCGCCGCCATTTGGCCCGGGACAGTGGCCTCCGTTGCCTGCCCCGGGCGCCGCCATTTGGCCCCCGGGACCGTGCCCCCCGGGCATGTCCCGGGCGCCGCCATTTGGCCCCCGGGACCGTGCCCCCCGGGCATGTCCCGGGCGCCGCCATTTGGCCCCCGGGACCGTGCCCCCCGGGCATGCCCCGGGCGCCGCCATTTGGCCCCTGGGACCGTGCCCCCCGGGCGGGTCCCGGGCGCCGCCATTTGGCCCGGGACGGTGGCCTCCGGTGCCCGCCCCGGGCGCCGCCATTCGCCCGGGGACAGTGGCCTCCGTTGCCTGCCCCGGGCGCCGCCATTTGGTCCCCGATACCGTGCCCCCCAGGCATGTCCCGGGCGCCGCCATTTGGCCCCCGGGACCGTGCCCCCCGGGCATGTCCCGGGCGCCGCCATTTGGCCCCCGGGACCGTGCCCCCCGGGCATGTCCCGGGCGCCGCCTTTTAACTCCCGGGACCTTGCCCCCCGGGCGAGTCCCGGGCGCCGCCATTCGCCCGGGGACAGTGGCCCCCGGTGCCGGCCCCGGGCGCCGCCTCCTAGGCTCCCGGGACCCTGCTCTCCGGAAGGGGTCCCAGACGTCACCGCCCTCCTAAAAGGTAAAATCCCTGTTTGTTTCTCACGTGCAGGTCACGCGAGGGGCGCCTCGGGAATCAGCGACCACCTGTCAAGCATCCAAGACGTTTGACCGGGAGAAGGACGGTCCTACCCTTCAATCCGACGGTGGCTCCCGGGGTAGTTTAGGTTTTTTGCTTCTTTTTGGGGCTATAAATAGCCCTTGTACCCCTCTGTTGTAAAAGATCAGTTCATTATTATTTGGAATAGCTAATCTCACAGACGTGCTCCGGAAGCCTCTCCCCCGGAGAGAGCCTCCCCAGCCGACTCCGGTCGGGAGCGCGTCGACAGGACTAGGGCCCCCACCGGGACCCGAACCTGTATAAATCCATGTGTCAATTCTTGTGTTTGTCCGGCGGGGGAGGACCGGTCACCCGGTCAACCCGCGCTGCATGATCTTCGCTAGGATCGTCTTCAAAACCTGCCAGGGTATTCTTAATACCACGACAGTTGGCGCCGTCCGTGGGGACCCGTGACGAATCGACATGGCTCCTCCGAGAACAAGGGCCCGCGCCCTTCCCGGTGACGCCGGTCCTGGCGACCTGGCGCCGCCCGTCCGGGACACTGCTGTTCCGGCGCTTCCGTCCGGAGGCGTCCATTCCCAGGTACCGCCTCCCATCTTTCCTCTCAATCTAGGTGCCTCCACTTCCGGGTCGCTCCCGGAGGCCGCGGGGACCTCGGCCGGGACAAGTTTCCTCCCGACGGCCCCCCCGGCTCCCCGGGACGCCCTGCTGGAGGCTCTCGTAGAGGGCCAGCTCCGCGCCCAGCGCTCTATGGACGAGCTCCTTAGTGTGCTGGCGCGGCCCTCGGCCCCCACATTTTCACCGCACCCGTGTCCGGGGATCATGCCCCCGTTCATGGGATACCCAGCGGCCCCTCCGGCGTCAGGGGGGCTGTCTACCCCGTATGATCCTGCTGGGGGGTTTCCTCCCCCTGCGGGATATACTTCCGGACACTTCTCGGCACCCGGGCCTGTCCCGGTGCCGGGAGGCTATTTCATGCCCGGGCCCTTCGTGGCACCAGGGGGGTACCCCGTCCCCGGCCCGCTTCCGGGGCTGGGGAGTCATTTAATGCCGGGGGTTATTCCTACGCCGGGAGCCAGTCCCGCCCCTCGCGTTGCGTTTACCGCACCGGGGCCGGTCGACAGAGCAGCTCCCGTGCCTCAGCGAATTTCCCCCCGCATTGGCTCCCCAACCCCGGACGTCGCCGAGGGGGCTCACCCCCCACCGGTTCCGGATGTCGCAGGGGCTTCCCCTTTTCCGGTCCCGGTCGTTGCCACAGGGGCCCCCTCTTCGGATCCTAATGCCGCCCCGGGCGCCCCCTCCCCGGTTCCGGATGGTGCAGGGGCTCCCCCCTTTCCGGTCCCGGGGGCCATCGCAGGGGGCTCCCCCCAGCAGGCCCCGGTAGCTTCCGGGCCGGCTGCTACAGTGCAGGAGCTCCCTCCCCCGGCGAAGCAGGTCAGCTTCTCCCGGGGGGAGGTCGAGCGAATGCATTCTCCCAGCCGCGGGGAAGAGCTTCCCCCCGGTCGTTGTCACAGGGAGCCTCGCTCTCGCACCGGTCGGGGGAAGAGACCCGCCGAAGAACCATCCTCCTCGGAGGGAAGCCCGGACGTCCGGGAAATCAGTCCCGGCCCGGAAGAGAAGCGTCGTCACCACCACTCTGGTGGCCCTCTTGGGCCGCTACCTGACTCGGATAACGAGGGGGCGTCCCCCGTTAAAGAAGACAGTGACTGGGGCTCCCCCCGGGAAGTGCAGGGGGCGAACCAGCCTCTATGTCGAAGTCTCCGCAGCATCCAATGGCCGCGGCCCTACCGTCCCCCGCACATCGAGCATTATAATGGCGAGGCGGATCCTTATGAGTTCGTGCAGATTTACTCCACAGCCATCTCCGCGGCGGGGGGGGGACGAGAGCGTCCAATGCAACGTCTTCCCCCTCTACCTCACCGGCATTGCCCGCTCCTGGTTTTACAATCTGAAGGCGGGCTCCATCAAGTCTTTCTCGCAGCTAAAGCGGGAGTTCTGCGCCAACTTTCAGGGAAATTACGTACGTCCCCTGGATTCTTCACAGCTATACTAGGGGGACTGGCCGCGGTATCGAGTCACTTTGGGAGCCTAGTCCCCTGCCCAAACACTCAAGACCCGTCTTCGGGCACTTCCTCCTCCGGGAGTAGACGCTCTCCTCAGCGGGACGTCTAATGGCTTTCCGGATTATCTTCCTCCTCCGGGAGTCGACGTTATTCCCGGCTCCCCGTTCCCACGGCGACCGGAAGATCAGCCCCTTGCGGCTTGATTGGATCTATCTTCCTCCTCCGGGAGTCGACGTTATTCCCGGCTCCCCGTCTTCACGGCGACCGGATGATTGGTCCCCAGCGACCTTATTCCCAGCTCCCCGTTCTCACGGCGACCGGATGAATGCCTCCCGGAGACCTTATTCCCGGCACCCCGTTCTCACGGCGACCGGACGATTGTCTCTTGGAGAAGCCGGATTTCTCGGGCATTTCCTTCCCCGAAGACCCTATTCCCGGCTCTCCGTTCTTACGGCGACCGGACGAGTGTCTCCCAGGAAGCTCGCCTCTGGAAATCCCATCGGGTTCTCTTGGGCATTCCTTCCGCTTAAGGCCTTATTCCCGGCTCCGCGTTCTCACGGCGACCGGATGATTATCTCCCGGAAGGTCTTCTCCTTGAAAACCTCGCTTTAAAATTTTCTAACTTAGAAAATATTTCTCCTACAGGTTACGCTCCCTCCGGGGACCCTGTTACCCCCACAGCGCGCGGAGGCCTCCTCCGGCCCGCTGTGGGCGGGGGGGGGGGACAGGGGGCCCCCGGGTCACCCACAAAGAAACTTAGCTCATCCTTGTTAAGATGAGTCGTCCAGACCATCCAAGAAGAAAATAAAGAGGCGCAATAAAAGGAAACAACAACAACGTGCTTTATTGATCAGTAAACCCGGAGGACATCTTCCCCCTCCGGTGGGTTTCGGAAATGATACAACCCGGGTCCTAACCCGGGGGATTTTCTACGAGCCTAAGGCCCCTACACCTAAAGCTCCCGGAGGCGCTCCCTCAGCTCCCGGGCCAAGTCCCGGTACAGCGCCCGGACGCGACGCTGAGAGTCCCGAAGTACGTCCTCGGGCCAAAACTCGTACCCAGCCGGCGGAAGTATCCGGAGAGGAGGTATCATCTGGGCCTTCGGGCGCGGGGGAGTTAATTCAGCACGGCTGTTGTCAAAATTATCCAAGTGCCATTCCGGGCGCCACCTCAACCGGACAGGCTCCCGGGCAGTACCGCCGTCGCGCCTCCCGGAGACAAGGCTCAGCAAAACCAAAGCCGCTTGGGCGTCCCCCGGAGAGCCTCTCCCGGACCGTTGCTCGGGAGCAACCCCCCGGGAACCCTGGTAACATTTCATTACAAAGACTTAGAAAAATTTCTAATATATTTCATTGCAAAATGTTTTTGTACAAGTGCCCGGGGCTTCTCCTAAGAAGCTACCGGAATCAAAATGTCTAACAAAATAAAAAGGGGTCCTAGCTAAAGACCCGGGGGAGGCTCATACTTTGGCATTGGGGTCCTCCCCCCGGGGAGCTTCCTCCGTGGCCGGGGCAGGGACATCCGCGGCCGGAGGCGCCGGTGTCGGGAACCACGTCCGGATGATCCGATCGTAGAACCCCTCCGCCAGCAGCTCCACCTCCCGGCGCGTTGGCTCGAAGGCCTCCGGGAAGCCCCGGGGGATGCGCCCCCCGATCGCCCGGGCGCCGACCCCACGGTAGTCAACGAGCCCCGCGGCGGCCGCGATGACGGGGATCGCCCGGCCCCGTGCCCGGACGTCCGCAGCCTCCGGGATGGCGGAGACTTGTGCGTTAAGAAAACGCACAGCCTCCGCGAGGGTCGCCGGGGGCACCTCCGGGCCGCTCCCGGAGCCCAGGCTAACACCAAGGCTTTCCAAGGCCGAGCGGACGGAGCGGCCTGCGTCCGACAGCGCCCGGACGCTGGAGCTCTCGAGCACCCGGAGCGCCTTCTCCCGCACCTTGGCCTCCTCTCGGAGGCGGATGTAGGCGCCCTCCGAAAGGTGCACCTGCGCCCGGGCCCGGGACAGCTCATCAAGAGCTTCGTCCCTCTCCCGGAGGGCCGCCTCCCACTGCTCGACGCAGGCCACGGCCCGGCTCTCCGCCTCCTTGAGCAGCCGGGTGACCCGCTGCTCAAGGCCCCAGGTAACAGTCGCTACCTACAAAATGCATAAAGAGTTAGAAAAATCTTAAGTGCAAGAAAAAGGCCGAAGTGTTGAGAGCTCGAGTTACTTGGGCTCCGAGGGACTCGAGCCCCTCAAAACGCTCGTGGAGCGTTCCTCCTGCTACGAAGGCCTGCACCTTCCGGTTGTGCAGGCCCTCCGCGTAGCGGGCCACCTCACCCGCGGGAAGTAGGGAGGTGTCTTGCCCGGCCCTCCTGTCGCGGCCGGGAGAGGGCCCCCGGGCCTCTGAATCCGGGAGCACGGCCGGCGTCGCCGGCGTCTTCGTCGACGAAGTTTCCTCCGAAGACGAAGACGAAGATTGGGCGGGGACCTCCACCCGGGGGGGGATCATCGGGCCTTTCCCCGCCCCAGGCCGGAGGGCCCTCGGAGCCTCCTGCTCCGGGGGGACCTCGAAGACTGAGGGGCTCCCCCCTGTTCATCAACCGGCCAGTGGCGCGGGGGCGCCGCCCGCGAAAACCTCACCTCTAGCCTCTCCGGCGCCAATGCCGCCGGGAGAGGCGAGAGGAGCGTCACGCGAATTGGCGACGGGGCGTAGTCCGCCGAATCGGACCCCGCCCCATCAACAACAACCTCCTTCCCCCAGGCCTCGACGGGGGCCTCCGGGGGCGGAGGCGTCGCCTCTGCCCGGGGCGCCGCCCGGGCATGTTCGGCTCTGGGAGCCGCGTCCCGGGCCCTCACCGGCGTCGTCGCCGGCGCCGTCGTCGGAGCTGGGGTCTTTTGGACCCGGGGCTTTTTGGGGTCCGAGCCCCCGGCAGCATCCTTCCCCCGTTTATGAGACCCGGGGGTGGGAAGGGGCTTCCTCTCCGGAAGCCTGAGCCCGTAGGCCTCGGCCACCAAGTTCCGGGGAGGCCCCTCCCCCACGAGGCGCACGATGCGCTCGTGTTCGTCGGGGAAGTACCTCCCCAGGAGGTGCTCCGCCTTGTCCCTCGCCGCCGGGTACGGGCGCACTGTAAGAGGTAAAAAGTTAGTCAATTTCCCGTAAAAAACTGCAAGTACGAAAATGCAGGGGACTTACGCCGCGTCACCGGCATGACCGGAGGCCGCTGCTCCGGGCCCATGCCGATCCCCCTTCCCCCGCGTGAGAAGGGGGAAAGTCGCAGGAGCGCCAGCTCCTCCGCGGCGTCCCGCATCGAGCGGGCCTTCTTCGCCAGCACCACCTTCCCGAGGAGCTCGAACTCCTCGTCCGTCCACACCGGCGGCTTCGGTGCGGATGACCGGCTGTAGGTGGGAGGCTCCGGGGCGTAGACCACCGCCTCGTCCCGGACCCGGAGGTAGAACCACCTCCGGAGCCAGTCCCCCTAGTGGTCCCGGGAGGCCGCCGCCGGGTAGTCCGCCACCCGGGAGGGCAGCATCTGGACCATTACCGAGCCGAAGGGGGACTTCGGTCCTCCCTTCACCAGGTGGGAGCTCTGCGCTGCCGGCTCATAAAAGTACCGGAAGACTCGGAGGGTGGGCTCCCGCCCGGTCGCCGTCTCGTACAGCCAGATGAAGAGACCCATCCGGACGAGGGCGTTGGGGGTGAGGTGGTTGAGCGCCACCCCGTACTCCTTTAGGAACTCCCGGAGCATCGGGTGCACCGGGAGCCGGAGCCCTGCCTCGAGGAAGGCCTCAAAGGCCACAACCTCTCCGGGCCTGGGGCGGGGGGCTCCGTCCTTCTTTAGGGGGACCCGGATGTCCCCCTCTTCGACGACGCCCTTCTTGACGAGGGACTCTGCGTCCGAGGCCGAGAACTCGGAGGCCCAGAGGAAATCCACGGGGATTTCCTCCGGGGGCACCTCCGTGGTCTTCGCTCGACCTTTGGGCGCCATTAGGTGAGTTCTTTGTTTTTCGGTGGCTAAGTTTTCAGGTGGCTAAGTCGACAACTCCCGGACGCTCGCTACCGGAAAAAGCTACCGGAAGAGCGCTACCGGGAGAGCTGAAGCTGGAGTTGAAGATTTGGAATGAGCTTCCGGGGCCCCCCTAAGGACCTATTTATAGAGGCTGGCCGAGATCTAGATGCGCGCCACGTGGCCCCCTCGGAGCAATCTGGACCACTGAAATTCAAACCGTACGCGGGAAACGAAGGGACAGGCGCGCAAATCAAGACGCCGGTTCGAACCGCGCGTGCATTTATTGCGAAAACGGCGCGGCCATAAAGCGCCCGGCACAGAAACCGAAGCGTCGCGGGGCGCCCGATGATCTTCGTCCGGAGGTTTCGCCCGGAGATTTTCCCGGTACCATAACCATTCCCTCCGGGGGCTCAAGCTTCGTCCCCGGAGGGCATGGGGGGCTGCTGTTGGGGGAAATCTCCACGCGGTCAAGTCCAGGTAAGTTCATGATTGCTCGGGGAGAATGGCCTCCGTTTCCAGCCCCGGGCGCCGCCATTTGGTCCCCGGGACCGTGCCCCCCGGGCATGCCCCGGGCGCCGCCATTTGGCCCCCGGGACCGTGCCCCCCGGGCGGGTCCCGGGCGCCGCCATTTGGCCCGGGACAGTGGCCTCCGTTGCCTGCCCCGGGCGCCGCCATGTGCTCCCCGGGACCGTGCCCCCCGGGCATGTCCCGGGCGCCGCCATTTGGCCCCCGGGACCGTGCCCCCCGGGCATGTCCCGGGCGCCGCCATTTGGCCCCCGGACCGTGCCCCCCGGGCGCCGCCATTTGGCCCCCGGCACCGTGCCCCCCGGGCTGGTCCCGAGCGCCGCCATTTGGCCCGGGACGGTGGCCTCCGGTGCCCGCCCCGGGCGCCGCCATTCGCCCGGGGACAGTGGCCTCCGTTGCCTGCCCCGGGCGCCGCCATTTGGTCCCCGGGACCGTGCCCCCCGGGCTTGTCCCGGGCGCCGCCATTTGGCCCCGGGGACCGTGCCCCCCGGGCATGTCCCGGGCGCCGCCATTTGGCCCCCGGGACCGTGCCCCCCGGGCATGTCCCGGGCGCCGCCATTTGGTCCACGGGACCGTGCCCCCCGGGCATGTCCCGGGCGCCGCCTTTTAACTCCCGGGACCTTGCCCCCCGGGCGAGTCCCGGGCGCCGCCATTCGCCCGGGGACTGTGGCCCCCGGTGCCGGCCCCGGGCGCCACCTCCTAGGGTCCCGGGACCCTGCTCTCCGGAAGGGGTCCCAGACGTCACCGCCCTCCTAAAAGGTAAAATCCCTGTTTGTTTATCACGTGCAGGTCACGCGAGGGGCGCCTCGGGAATCAGCGACCACCTGTCAAGCATCCAAGACGTTTGACCGGGAGAAGGACGGTCCTACCCTTCAATCCGACGGTGGCTCCCGGGGTAGTTTAGGTTTTTTGCTTCTTTTTGGGGCTATAAATAGCCCTTGTACCCCTCTGTTGTAAAAGATCAGTTCATTATTATTTGGAATAGCTAATCTCACAGACGTGCTCCGGAAGCCTCTCCCCCGGAGAGAGCCTCCCCAGCCGACTCCGGTCGGGAGCGCGTCGACAGGACTAGGGCCCCCACCGGGACCCGAACCTATATAAATCCACGTGTCAATTCTTGTGTTTGTCCGGCGGGGGAGGACCGGTCACCCGGTCAACCCGCGCTGCGTGATCTCCGCTAGGATCGTCTTCAAAACCTGCCGTGGTATTCTTAATACCACGACAAAATCTCTCTGTTCTTCTTGGCCATCTAGCAAGTTAAGAGAGCAGTAACAATAATCCACCTAAGCTTGAGAGAACCTAAACTTTTTACTCCACTGCTTCAACACTTTACACAAAAGTTTAAACTTGGTGTTGATTCTTCTAGCCACGTTAAGGTCCATTCGCCCAGAATTCCAAGAACTCTGAACCACACTCAAAAAATCAGGAGCAGAGGCCCAAAAATTTTCAAATCTGAATAACTTCGAAGAAGGGAGAGAAGAAGAAATCAGAATGGTACATGGCAAATGATCCGAAACCGTCCTAGCAGAAGATTTAACAAATGTGTAGGGAAATTCCTTAAGCCAAACACCATTTGCAAAAAACCAATCAAGCTTTTCCAAAACCGGTTGAGCTTGCATATTAGACTAGGTAAACTTATTACCTTTGATAGGCAAATCCTCCAGAAGGAGATGGTTAATAGCTTCATTAAAGAGATCAGCTTCTCAGATTTAAACAAACCCTTTTTCTTATTGGAAGACAAACATAAAAGGTTAAAATCACCCATGATTAACCAGGGCAAATAGGATGGAGCTGAAATGTTACGGAACCAATTCAAAAACTCAATTTTCTTCCTGGGGCAACAAGGGCCATAAACATTAGAAATCATCCACATCTTTCCAGATATTTTGTTCATGAGAGTAACCGAAAGGCAATAATCAAAGTGAATCACATCCACTTTTTGAAAAATGGCACAATTCCAAAGGATTTGATCAATAACAAATTAACCACCTCTAATTTAGTCTTTTGAAGACATAAAATGGAATAATATTCTTCCAAAATTTTAGATCGCGCAACAATCTTTTTATCCAGAGCATTAATACCTCTAATATTCCAATTAAGAATACTGAATTTCTTAAAAGCATTCATCTGATAACAAGCAAAATACAACCAAGTCATGATCTCAAAACGAGATTGCTCCAACACCAGCAACAAAATAACAGAAAAAAGCATTCAGAGGGATGACCAAACAAGCCATCCAAGAAATTAGCCAAAAAAAAGGTTCTCCAGCTAACCCGAAAAACCCAATCCACCCCGTTAATCATCTAAATCTTGGATTATAGGAACCATCAGTTTGTCCTTGGAGATTAACTCCAGGGGGATCCAACAAAATGAACCAATAGCTTGCAGCATTTCAATCGAGAGTTGAGGCGCAGGAGGCAAGACCGACCTAGGTTTGAAGCCTTTAGATTTTGCCGCCAATCTAGGACTGCGACAAAGACCAGAAACGACCAAAGGAGTCTTATTTTTAGTTTTGGACGGACCAAAAAACAAAAATGACTTCTTAGAGTTCAACTAGAACCCCGAAGAAGAGGAAGTCCTTGAAGCAAGTTAGTTAAACAGAGACCAAGAGCTCCTCGAGCAAAACAGAGAATTAATGGATGAAAGTTTAAATCCAGGAGTTCCACGAATAGCCAGCAAGCAGTTTCCAACAGGCAGACAGGAAGACAGAGAATAAGCTACAGAGGAAGAAGAGTCCTCCAAATCCTCCCAGGCATCCCAGACCTCCAATTGCTGAGGAACGAGAGCATCCCAAACCGGATCACCAGCCTCATTCAAATTATCTTGATCATAATCAGGATCCTGCTCCTCAGGGTCATCCATGTCCAAATCTTCTAAATTATCATTAGCATTATCCAGCGGAGGCTGGGGATCATCCGGATCATCCTCATTACCCTCAAGAGCATTAGTGGGGTGAGAATGGCAAATAACCACTTGAACTATCTAGCTACGTCCAAGAGAAACACTTGGTTCAGTGATCACTAGAAAATGAGGGATATCAACAAGGGTCGTGTCGTGGTATTACGAATACCCCGGCACATTTTGTGGACGATCCTAGCGAAGAAAATACGGCGCGGGCTGACCGGGTGACCGGTCCTCCCCTGCCGGGAAAGCACAACAAATGACACGAGGGTTTATACAGGTTCGGGTCCCGGTGGGGGTCCTAGTCCTGTCGGCGTGCTCCCGACCGGAATCGGCTGGGGGAGCTCTCTCGGGGAGAGATGGCTCCGGAGCACACCTGTGAGATTGTCTATTCTAAGTAATAATGAGCAAATGTGCCCTACATGAGGTGTTACAAGGGCTTTTATAGCCCCAAAAGAAGCAAAAAGACTAAACTACCCCGCCTGCCACCGTTGGATCGCAGGGTAGCAACGTCCTTCTCCCGGCCAGGCGCCTCGGATGCTTGACAGGTGTCCGCCGATTCCCGAGGCGCTTCTCACGTGACCTGCACGTGACCCAGGACCGTGGACTCTTGTCTCCGGAAGGACGGCAATACCCGGGACAGGCACCGGGGGCCTTGTCCCCGGGCGATACACCCTGGTTTTGGGAGTGAAAATTCCTTTTCATGAAAATCATGCATGCATGTATCTCTTTAGAAGTAGCAAGATCAGTTCAATTCTAATCTATCGTATGCCCCAAAAATCCCAAAATCTATCCTGAAGATCCAATTCAAGATCAGATTATCCAGAAATAATCTACTATTTATACTGAGTATAAAGGCCTTCAGAAGCCAGATCAAATTCAATCTCTAACTCCCAGAATTATCAACCTCTTTCTATTTTCGAAAACAAGAATTAATTGAATATTCTAATTACCCTAAATACCCTGAGTTTCAGAATCCATATTTAACCAAATCTTAACCTAATCTAGACTAGATTATTCTTGGATTGTAATCATGGGTATGCCAATACCTTAATCCAAAAAGTTGGCAACCAGATTCCATCATTTAAGCCCTTTTTACAAGTTAGTCCAAATTGTATCGCAAATTAGTCCTTTTCTTATTTCCCAGAGCCCGAAAAGGCTAAAGCCACAAATCAGCTCCAAATCTCAATTCGATTCAGGGAATACCTCCAAAATGCTATTCAATACAAAATCGCCTTTTGTCAGAACATCAAAATCTCACCCTAAGTCTCAGATTTCCAGATCTCGACAAAACCCAGATTTAAGATACCCTAATTACCCTGTTTTCACTTCAGTTCAAATTTGATCAAAAGTTCCCAGATTTTATCAGGTCCTCTCTCAAGTCATCCGTTAAATAAAGTTCTTCAAATCTGTAAAGTCAAAATCATCCATAATCTTCAATATCTCAGATTTTACAGTTTAGTCCAAAATCAGAAAACTAAAATTGCAATCAAGTCCACCCTCTTGTTTCGACCAGCAGCACCACCTTTGACCAGGGCAGCCGCAACCAGTAGCTGTGCCATTTTCGACCTCAGGCCCAGCTGCGACCAGGAGCACAACTGCACCGCGAACCTCACCGCCGGTGGAGCTTTGCCGCAACCCCGCCGCCACATGCACGCACCAGATTGGCCTCCGTGGTAGCGCTGCAGCAGCACCAGCATCGCCCGAATCTTTCCCTCGCACGCGCGCGCGCTCGCCTGCAGCAATGTCAGAAGCTTTGTGCCACATTGCTTCCATGCCGGAGCCGCCAGACGCTTTACCACTGCACTTGCCAGAGCACGCGACGACCGTGCTGAAAAGCCGTCGAGACCGCTGCACACTGCCACCATAGCCAACCAGTTGGATATCCTCCCGATTGCTCCAAATATCAAGAGCCCCATCTTCCATTATTTAAGCTTCCCCGTAGCTCGTAGCAGCTTCACTCCTCACCAGAACCAGCAAGCCTCATTTCTTCTCACCTTCTTCTTCGTCTCCAGCAAGACGCCGAGGAGGAGCACGACGCCGGGACAATCTACTCCACCAATCTCAAAATTGATTCTACCAGTAAGTACCTTGTGCTCACTTCATCGTTTTGTAGGCTTTTGATTGAACTCCGGTGGTTCCTGTCGCCGATGATCGCCGTTATTTGCTTATGCCCTGTTCCAGCCTTGTAGCCTGATTTAGCCAGAATTAGTACTCCTTTTAGTAGAGGAAATTGATCAGTAGATCCTTCTTTGCAAGCCCATGCTGTTGGATTTCAAATTGAAGCTCGGTTGGAGCCTTTCCCCTGTTTTCGCGCGCCGCAGTGAGCAGTTCACGTCGCCGGCCCGTATAGCTTCACCTCCGACCAAATTGACCATGGCATTGTGATCCTTGAACTCCATAGATGGTGTAGCCGAACCTAATTGACCGGAGCTATCCTATATCAGCAGCGCCCCAGTTGTCGTCTTCTTCGAGTCCGGCATCAACTCCGGCGAGCTCCAGTACTTGATTGCAACTCAATTCCTCGCTGGAGAATGATCAGCAACACCCCAGAAGCGTTAATCCTCAACCAATTTCGAGTTTCATCGTCTGTAGCTCGCTGCCACCGTAGCTCACCTCATTTCCTGAAAACTGACGAGTTCGACTTCGCCGTTTGCCGTCGTCTCATCGCCGTTGTTCAATCTACTTTGTCTTGTAGATTTTCCTCAAGCTACTGAGCATATCACTCCAGTGCATCGCCCTTCGATGCTGTGCCAAATTGCAAGTAATCCCTATGCCAAGATCTGTCCAGTACCTGTGTCTTGCCGTGTCGCCACCGTGAGTTCTCATCGCCGTTCATCACTGTCCGACCACCTTAGTTCCTGAAATCTCCACCATTGGATTCCTGTTGTCTTCGCCTACCTCCTAGACATAGTTGGCGAAGCAAAGCTCAAGAAGATAGATCAAATACTCAAGCCCTAGAATCTGGCCGTGCACTGACATTCAATTCACTGTGTCCAGGGGTCTCTTTGCAAATTGCCTAAATTCTGGACCTTTCCTGTGAAAACCACCTTGTCAAATAGCTGCCTTATTACATTTTGCATCTAATGCTTTGATCAAATCACATTCTTCCCACTGGAAATTATCCAAACCACATCAATTCCATTCCTTGACAATGCCAGCCCTTGTCAGTTCATGCCAGCCAATGGCATTAGGCCAATTTAACCACTTCTGGTTATGCAAGCTGAAAACCACCTTGTCCACTAAGCTTGTAGAGCTATGTTCTACATTTTATTCAACTACCACACCTTGAGATAAGCTCTCTAGCATTCTCTGAAGCTATGTCAGAGCCCTGAACCGAATGTCGACCTATTGACGTTCGTCGTCTTTGAGCAAAACAGCTGTGGACTTGATGTCCATATTGTAGCCTTGAAACCCTGAGAGTCTCTAGCATTCGTCCTCAACCCTAATTCCATAAATCTCCAAGATCAACTCAAATCCAGCTTTCAAGCTTACCTGTTCCAGTATCGCCAAGAGTATTTCTCCTTTGCTTGTTGCATATAGATTATTAATGGATTGTGATTCCTGTTTGCTTGTTTGATCTTTGATTAGAGCAAGAGCCTGAGTATGAAGATTTTGTCAAACCCGACATCGACTGCTGTACCTTACGACGCGGAAGGCAAGTCATATTCTTGAACATCTTGAACCTATATTTTATGAATTGTTAAGATATTGCCTTGACTATAAGCAGTATTGCATTTGATGAAATGACAAAAGTATGATATGGCAGTACTAGGCTATATGCCAGTAACACCCTGAGTTTAGGGGTGAAAATTTCTTTCTGAAAAAGTCATGCATCCATATGTCTCTTCTAGATTAGCCAAATCAGCCCCAGCTTTATTCTGTTCTAAGCCCAAAATCTTAAAATCTATCCTGTAGACCCAAATCAAGATCTGACTTTTCAGATTTGATCTACTATCTATCCTGAGTATAAAAGCCTTCAGAACCCAGATTCAATTCTATCTCTAACTTCCAGATTTATCAACTCCTTTCTGTTTTCAAAAATAGAAATATCTTATATTACCTAAATACCCTAAGTTTCAGAAATTCAGATTTAATCAAAATCTTGATCAAGTTCAGACCAGATTATTCTTGGATTATGATCAAGGGTATGCCAATACCTTAATCCAAAAAGTTGGCAGCCAGATTTCATCATCTAAACCTTTTTCACAGATCAGTCTGTCGACGATTCGGACTCGGAGTCCTCAGCCGAACTTATGCAAAATTTGTAATAGCAAGACCTTTCAAGATGACCCTCCGGGAAGGTATGTAGAAATATGGAGAACAAGAGCACAGAGAGGTTTATACAGGTTCGGGCCCTCGATGGTGGGAGTAATAGCCCTACGTCCTGTTGGGATTTCACTATATGTGATAAAGGTTTACAAGATGGCGGGAAAAGACCTTCACAGGCGAAGGTTTTTTCCTATGTAAGGATACAAAAAGAAGCCAAAGAGGCTTGTAGAAAACTATCTAATCAAGGCCGTAGACTTGGCTGTTTGAGTGGTTGAGATGTGTTGTATCTCGCTTGTATCAGAGATGTTCCTCTCCCTGTTTGATGCACCTTGCCACCCTTTTATACTGGTCGAAAGGGTGCCATATCATAACTGCATCAGACAGTTGCTTGGATGGTTGGATGCGGTTTTTAGAGAACCGCTCTTAACCTCCACGCAGGTTAAACACGTGTTATTCATGGATAACTTCACGTATTAACCTCCTGACGGTTGGTCCTCCACGTGGAGAAATCTTTGGGATACTTGTAATATTCCCGCTATAGGGACAGCCGGACAGATGAACTCCAAGTACCCTGGTCGAGAATGTTTTGACCGCGAGATGTTGGCTGACCACGCAACATCTCCGACATCTTGTTCGCGTATAGCATACGAACTTCTGACCGCGCGAAGCCTGCAGTCTGATGGCGCAAAACTTGCAACCTGATCACGCAAAGCCTGCGACCTGATCGCGCAAAGCCTGCGACCTCGGGCTGATGCTTCTCAGAATGAGTTGAGTTCGCACCGCCGGGCATGTGTCTGGCTCGAATCTGTCTTGAACCAACAGTGCATTTATTTGAACTGACCCGGGTGTCAATCCTCGTCAGCTAGCCCCCAAATTCGACGGAAACGAAGGGACGTGTTTATTTCGAATTTAAAGTCATGCATCGGATTTTTAACCCGACTCTTCAAATCCCCCGCTTAGTGGCGCACTAAGTGGGTCGGTTGGTTCCCCGAGATGGGCTCTGGGCATTACGTGACGGGTAATGATGGCACTGTTGAAATGTTTTTTAATCCGAGGTGAAATTGTAAATGCTTTTAAAAACCCGAGGTGATTTAGAATGTGAACCGTCATCTTGGCGGCTATAAATACCGGGTCTTTCGTTTGCAAAGCTCCACAATTTCTTCCCACGGCTAAGTCCTTTCTAAAATTACCTTCATTCTTTTCTTCATACACCTCCTGATGGTAGATCACAACATCAATGAGGTTGAAAGTGACGAAGAGGAAGTTCTCAAGCAGGAGCCCCAAATGCCTGAAGATCCATCTCCTTCAAAGGAGAAACTCAAGGTTGACGAAGGATCTTCCAGCAGAGCAAAGGTAGCAGATGAGCCATCATCTTTTCTTCCTTCAGCTTTCTACTCCAACACCCCCTGCTTTTGTTTGGGTGATCAATTTTCCGGTCGGCAAGCGGTGACTATACGACCAGAAGATCCCCAACTTGTGTTGGGGAAGCAATCTTCTGGTGGGAAGGTTGCACTTGCACCATCTGATGATCATCCGATTTTATCGGATGATCTACTTCCCAGGATGGCTATATCAACGTGTCATGAGCAGGGACAGGTAATAACCCTCCTCTCCTTTTGCTGATAGTTATAGTTAGCACAACTAACTTTTGCAAATGTAGGAGATTAAAGGCCCCAGTGATCAGCCTTCTGCTACTCCACCTCTTCTCCTCGAACAGATTCTTCCAGAGGAGAAGAATGCCTTGGAGAAGAAGACCGAAGAGATGTCTTCGGCGATTTTGCATCTGGCAGAATGTTTTGAACGATCCCGTGAAGAGGCGCACCAGTTCCATCGAGAGAGGGACCACGCTCAGCAACAGCTAGAACTCTCCGATTTAATCAGGAACAGTAGTGTATCTCTTGTTAGGGATGATGTAGATAGGCTTAGATTAGTTGCAAGTTCTCTGGGGTTGTCAGTGTAGATCCTACTGACAACAACATGTCCCTAGGAGAACTTTTCAAACTTCTTTCGGATCTGGTCGACGCTCTGGTCGCCGGTATTACTTTTGTATGTAAAGAATGCAAGAAATAAAACTTTCTTTTTTATATGAATATTCTTCACATCCTCTGTGCGAAAATATGGCCGTAAATATTATGTTCGCGACCACTCATACACAGGGAAATTTCAGTTCTGCGATCAAAATCACGCTTTTATAAAAGTGCCGTGACCAGCTCTGATACCGCGATCAGGCTTAAAGCTGTGGTTCGAACTGAAGCATACTGCGACCAGAATTGAGGCTCGGTCAAACCGTCACTTCGATTAGAATCGGAGCTTAATCCAAAGCATGGTCTCGATCATACCACAACCCGGTCGAAATATATCCATACGTCCAAAAATTGAGTCATAGGATTTTTTCATGAAAATGTCCAAGGCATATAAAGGAAAACGTCCTCTGAAAAGCACTGAAAACTTTTCAGGCCTTTTGCACTTTCAGTTTCTGAAACAAAGAAGTCTTTTTGTTTGAGATCCGATGCCTATACACTTTAACGGGTCCGCCAGAGATAGTATCCATTATGGGAAATGAATAAAATACTCAGTGGAACGTTTGAATGGAACGTTACTCACATTAGTGTGTCTCCTTGGGTCTATAAAAGGAGCAGGTGTCTTCTTGAGAAAGCCACACAGCTAAAAACCCTCAACATTTCCGCCGCACAAAACCCTCGTTCTTCTCAGCCTTCGTCTTTGTCGTGGTATTGCGAATACCCCGGCAGGTTTTGAGAACGATCCTAGCGAAGATTACGCGGCGCGGGTTGACCGGATGACCGGTCCTCCCCCGCCGGACAAACACAAGAAATGACACGAGGATTTATACAGGTTCAGGTCCCGGTGGGGGCCGTAGTCCTATGGTGCGCTCCCGACAGGAGTCGACTGGGGAGGCTCTCTCCGGGGGAGAGGCCTCCGGAGTACACCTGTGAGTTTAGCTATTCCAATTACAATGAATCACCTGCTTACAACTGAGGGGTACAAGGGCTATTTATAGCACCAAAAAGAAGCAAAAAGCCTAAACTACCCCAGAAGCCACCGTCGGATTAAGGGGTAGGAACATCCTTCTCCCGGTCAAACGTCTTGGATGCTTGACAGGTGGTCGCTGATTCCCGAGGCGCTCCTCGCGTGACCTGCACGTGATAAACAACTCGAGACTTTACCTTTAGAAGGGCGACGAGGCCCGGGACCGGCACCGGAGGCCAAGTCCAGGGAGCCAAAAGGTGGCGCCCGGGGAGGGCACCGGAGTCCGCGTCCCCGGGCAAATGGCGGCGCCCGGGATCGGCTCCGGAGGGCAGGTCCCGGGGGCCAAAGTGGCGGCGCCCGGGGAGGCACCGGAGGCCAGGTCCCCGGGCAAATGGCGGCGCCCGGGGAGGCCCCGGAGGCCACGCCCCCGGGCAAATGGCGGCGCCCGGGACCGGCGCCGGAGGCCAGGTCCCGGGGCCGAAATGGCGGCGCCCGGGGAGGCCCCGGAGGCCACGTCCCTGGGCAAATGGCGGGGCCCAGGACCGGCGCCGGAGGCCAGGTCCCGGGGGCCGAAATGACGGTGCCCAGGACGGCTTCGGAGGCCAGTCCCAGGGGCCAAAATGGTGGCACCCGGGGACGTCCCGGAGTCCAGGTCCCCAGGCAAATGGCAGCGCCCGGGACCGGCGCCGGAGGCCAGGTCCCGGGGGCCCAAATGGCGGCGCCTTGGGAGGCCCCGGAGGCCAGGTCCCCGGGCAAATGGCGGCGCCCGGGACCGGCACCGGAGGCCAGGTCCCGGGGGCTCAAATGGTGGCGCCCGGGGAGGCCCCGGAGGCCAGTTCCCCGGGCAAATGGCGGCGCCCGGGACCGGCGCCGGAGGCCCGGTCCCGGGGGCCCAAATGGTGGCGCCCGGGACGGCGCCGGAGGCCAGGTCCCGGGAACCAAAATGACGGCGCCCGGGAAGGCGCCGGAGGCCAGGTCCCGGGGCCCAAAATGGCGGAGCCCGGGGAGGCCCCGGAGGCCACGTCCCCGGGCGAATGTGAGGCAACTTACCTGGACTTAGTCTCGCCGAGATTTCCCCCAATAGCAGCCCCCCATGGCCCCCGGGGACGATGCTCGAGGCCCCGGTGGACATGGTTCATGTCACCGGGAAAATCTCCGGACCAAGCCACCGGAACCGTGACGCGTCGGCTTCCGTGCCCCGCGCCTACAGCCGCGCCGCTTCGCCATAAATGCGCTCGCGATTCGAACCGGTGCCTCGATTCGGGCGCCAGTCCCTTAATTTCCCGCGCACGGTTTGAACTTCAATGGTCCAAATTGATCCGCGGGGTGCCACGTGGCGCCCATCTGGATCACGGCTCGCCTCTATAAATAGGGCCTTGGGGGACCCGGGAACTTCATTCCAAACTTCCACGGCTCGCGAGTTTTAGCTCTCCCGGTAGCTTTCTCCTGGTAGCTGTTCCCGGTAGCTAGCGCCCGGTAGCAAGCGTCCGGAACCTTTAGACATAGCCCCCTGAAAAGTTAGCCACCGAAAAAAGAACAAACCTGATGGCACCGAAGGGTCGAACGAAGACGACCGAGGTGCCCCCAGAGGAAGTCGCTCCGGACTTCCTCTGGGCGTCCAAGTTCATGGCCGAGGACGCCGTGTCCATGGTCGAACGCGGCGTCGTCGAGGACGGGGACATCTGAGTCCCCGTGAAGAAAGACGGAGCCCCCCGCCCCAGGCCCGGAGAGGTCGTGGCCTTCGAGGGCTTCCTGGAGGCGGTGCTCCGGCTCCCGGTGCATCCCATGCTCCGGGAGTTTCTGAAGGAGTACGGGGTGGCGCTCAACCACCTCACCCCGAACACCATAGTCTGGATGGGGATCTTCATCTGGCTATTCGAGACGGCGACTGGGAGGGAGCCCACCCTTCGCGTCTTCCGGTACTTCTACGAGCCGGCGGCGCGGAGCTCCCACCTGGTGAAAGGGGCGCCCAAGTCCCCCTTCGGCTCGGTGATGGTGCAGATGCTGCCGTCCCGGGTGGCCGATTACCCGGCGGCAGCCACCCGGGACCATTGGCGGGACTGGATCCAGAGGTGGTTCTACCTCCGGGTCTGGGACGACGACGTGACGTACGCCCCGGAGCCCGCCTCTTACAGCCGGTCGTCCGGGCCGAAGCCCCCGGTGTGGACGGACGAGGAGCTCGAGCTCCTCGGCAAGGTGATCATCTCCCGGAAAACCCACTCTATGCAGGACGCCGCCGAGGAGATGATGCTCCTGAGGATCTCCCCTTTCACGCGCGGGAGGAGGGGGACCGCCATGGGCCCGGAGCAGCGGCCCCCGGTCAAGCCGGTGACGCGACGTAAGTCCCGGTAACCTGCTTCATTGCAATTACGAATTTTTGAAAATTTCACTAACTCTTTACCTCTTGTAGTCGAGCCGTACCCGGCGGCGCGGGAGAAGGCGGAGAACCTCCTGGGGAGGTACTTCACCGACGAGCACGAGCGCGTTGTGCGCCTCGTGGGGGAGGGCCCTCCCCAGAACCTGGTGGCTGAGGCCTGCGGGCTGAAGCTCCCGGAGAGGAAGCCCCTCCCCACCCCCGGGTCACACAAGCGGGGGAAGGACGCGGCCGGGGACTCTGAGCCTAAGAAGGCCAGAGTCCAAAAAACCCCCGGCCCGTCGACGACGTCGGCGACGACACCGGCGAAGCCCTGGGACGAGACCCCCGGGACCGAGCGCACCCGGGCGCCGGCCCGGAAGGAAGCAACACCTCCTCCCCCGAAGAGCCCCGTTGACGCTCGGGGGAAGGAAATGGCCGCGGGCGGGGCGGGATCGGACTCTGTGAACTACGCCCCGTCGCCGCCTTCGATAGCGGTCCTCCCAACACCCCCGGCCCCCTTGGAGCCGGAGAAGCTGGAGGTGAGGTTCGCGGGGGCATCGCCTCCACGAATGGAGTGGCCCGTGGACGAAGGGGGGAGTCCCTCCGTCTTCGAAGTCCCTCCGGAAGTAGAGGCCCCGGGGGCCTTCCCGCCCGGGAAGAGGAAAGGGTTGATTGTCCCTCCCAGGGCGGTGAGCTCTTCCGAGAGCTTCCCGGCCACTTCCACGGAGGCCACCTCCTCGGCGACGAAGACGCCGACTACACTGTCGGACGCCCAGGTCCGGGGACCATCCGCCGGCCGCGACGGAACCGGCGCCGGGCGGGAGACCCCCTGCTTTCCGCGGGGGAGGTTGCCCGCTATACGGAGGGCCTGCAAACCCGAAAGGTGCAGGCCTTCGCTGCGGAGGGGACGCTCCATGATCATTTCTGGGGGCTTCAATCTCTCCATGCCCAGGTAACCCGAGTTGGTGACGTCTTCCTTCATGCCCTGCACTTGAGTTTTTTCTAACTCTAAAGTTTGTAGGTGGCGACTGTTACCTGGGGCCTTGAGCAGTGGATCGGCCAGCTGCTTAAGGACACGGAGGATAGGGCGCGACTTACCTGGGGCAGCGCGATGAAGCCCTCCGGGAATTGTCCCTGGTCCGGGCCCAGGTCCACGTCTCTGAGACCGTCAATGCAAGCCTTCGGCAGGAGGCCAAGGCGAGGGAGGAGGCGTTCCGGGAGCTCGAGGGCACGAGCGTCCGGGGGGTGACGGACGCAGGCCGCTCCATCCGCTCGGCCCTCGAGAGCCTTGGCGTAAGCCTAGGCTCTGGGAGCAGCTCGGAGGTGCCCCCGGCGACCCTCGCGGAGGCCGTGCGTTTTCTCAACACGCAGGTCTCCGTCATCCCGAAGGCTGCTGACGCCCGGGCTCGGGGCCGGGCGATCCCCGTTGTTGCGGCCGCGGCAGGGCTCGTCGAGCACCGGGGAGTGGGCGCCCGGGCGATCGGGGGCCGCATCCTGCGGAGCTTCCCCGAGTTCTTCGAGCCCTCGCGCCGGGAGGTGGAGCAGCTCGCCGGGGGCTTCTACAACCGGATCATCCGGGTGAGGTTCCCGGCACCGGCGCCTTCGGCAGCGGACGCCCCGGCCCTGGTCTCAGAAGAAGCCCCCCGGGGCGAGGACGCCAATGAAAAAGTATGAGCCTCCCCCCGGGTCTTAGTTAGGACCCTTTTTGTTTTCTTAGGATTTTGATCCCGGTAGCTTCTTAGAAGAAGCCCCGGACACTTGTAAAAAGATATTTTGAATGCAATAGAGTCAGAAATTTTTCTAAGTCTTTGAATTGAATGCGATGTTACCAGGGTTCCCGGGAGGTTACTCCCGGGCGAAGGTCCGGGAGGGGCTCTCCGAGGGATGCCCAAGCGGCTTTAATATTGCTAAGCCTCATCTCCGGGGAGCGCAGCGGGGACGCCGTCCGGGAGCCCGTCCGGTTAAGGTGGCATCCGGAGTGGCACTTGGACAATTTTGACAATCATCGCGCTGAATTGTCCCCCCCGCCTCCGGGGTTCCGGGTGATACCTCCTCTTCGGATACTTCCACCGGCGGGATACGAGTTCTGGCCCGAAGATGTGCTCCGGGACGCTCGGCGCCGCGTGCGCGCATTGTACCGGGACTTGCCCGGGAACTAGCGGAGAGCCTCCGGGAGTATTAGGCGTAGGAGCCTTAGGATGTAGAGGATCCCCCGGGTTAGAGCCCAGGTTGTACCATTTCTGAAGCCCACCGGAGGGGGAAGATGTCGTCCGGGTTTGACAATCAATAAAGCTGTTTGCTTGCTTCTTCTTTCGTTGTCTTTTTATTTTTTCTTCTTGGATGGTCTGGATGACTCCTTTTCACAAGAATGAGCTAAGTTTGCTCATGGGCGGTGCGGTCGACACCCGGGGTTTCCTTATCCCCCCCGGCCACAGCGGGCCGGAGGGTAGCTCTGCGCGCTGTGGGGGTAACAAGGCCCCCGAGGTGGAAGTGACCTGTAGCATAGGAATTTTTCTAAGTTAGAAAATTCTAAAACGGGGTTTCCAATGGAAAGACCTTCCGGGGGACAATCGTCCGATCGCCGTGAGAACGGGGAGCCGGAAATGAGGCCTCGTGTAGAAGAAACATCCAAGAAAACCCGATGAGATTTCCGGAGGCGAGCTTCTTGGGAGATGATCGTCCGGTCGCCGTGAGAACGGGAGCCGGGAATAAGGTCTCCGGGGAAGAAATGTCCGAGAAATCCGTGACTTCTCCAGGAGACAATCGTCCGGTCACCGTGAGGACGGGGAGCCGGGAATAGGGTCTCTGGGAGGCAATCATCCGGTCGCCATGAGAACGGGGAGCCGGGAATAAGGTCGCCAGGGACCAAATATCCAAGAATGGCATTAGACGTCCCACTGGGGAGAGCGTCTACTCCCGGAGGAGGAAGAGATATCCAAGGAGGCCATTAGATGTCCCACTGGGGAGAGCGTCTACTCCCGGAGGAGGAAGTGCCCGATGACGGGTCTTGAGTGTTTGGGCAGGGGACTAGTCTCCCAAAGTGACTCGTTACCGCGGCTGCTGGGGACCGGGTTGCCGCTTACACCCTCAGTCCATGAGGGCTAATCGTAAGTCACCCTACAGGAGGGACTTGCTGGGTCTGGGCACACTTCCTCGCGGGGAGGGCATCCTCACGGGGAGGTCTTCCTCATGGGGAGGGCATCCTCACTGGGAGGGCGTCCTCGCGGGGAGGGCATCGCCGCTAGGGGCGGTAATGAGAAGAACCTACAAAGAGGCAGTTGAAAAGCAAGACCTATGTATTGCTAATAAAATGAAGTATAGTGCCTCCCCCTGCGAAGTCGTGAAAGGGGAGGAAAAGGTAAATACAGTGTCCCTCCTCCCCCTCTGGCGTGATCGCTCCGGGGGAGGGGATAGGCCCATAAGGCTAAACATAGAACTTGGTAAGTAAACGCAAGTTCCACGTGTGCTTCAGCTCCTGCTCTTGAAGGTTGGAGAGCTTATAAGCCCCCGAGCCCAGGACCACTGAGATCCTGTAGGGGCCCTCCCACTTGGGGGAGAGCTTACCCTGGGCTTGGGGGGCCTAATGCACTTGAGGACAAGGTCCTTAAGGAGAAAGGCCCTCTCGAGGCGACGACCGGGACCGGAAAGGGGGAAGCCCCTGTGACGACGACCGGAACCGGAAAGGGGGAAGCCCCTGTAATATCCGGGACCGGCAAAGGGGGAGCCCCCCGCTACGACGACCGGAACGGGAAAGGGGGAAGCCCCTATAATATCCAGGACCGGCAAGGGGGAGCCCCCGCGACGACGTCCGGGACCAGGGAGCCGATGAGGGGGAAAGTCCGCTGAGGCACGGGAGCTGCTCTGTCAACCGCCCCCGGTGCGTTAAATGCGACGCAAGGGGCAGGACTGGCTCCCGGCGTAGGGAAAACCCCCGGCATGAAATGGGCCCCCGGCCCCGGGATTGGGCCTGGAACGGGGTACCCCCTGGTGCCATCGAAGTGCCTCTGCACCTTTCGCACCTCCTGCAAATAAAAGACTAGAGTTTGCGTTATGACACAGGTAAGGCTCGTCCTTTTGGCAAACTACGGGCTGAGAATCTCCCTTCAGTAGGAGGCGTCGGATCCTCGGGGAACACACGCGGCGCAACCTGAGGAGCAAAGCCTCGTACTCGGCGACGTTGTTGGTTCTGGGGAAAGCAAGACCTTCCGGAGGCCCCCTTCCGGACGCAGCTTGAGGAGGGGCCTCCCGGCAGGTATCGCCGCTGTGTCTGGTTCCAGGGGGAGACCTCCCCCCCGGGTGCCTCAATGATGTTGACGCTTCCGATTGTGGCCGCAGCGCGCTCGTAAAGAGCCCGGGCCATGTCTTGGTCTCCCCGGACGTTGATCACGCCATGCGGCCCGGGGATCTTCATGCAGAGGTAGTTTTGATGGGTGGCAGCCCCCAGCCGGTTGATTGTCGTCCTCCCCATAATCGCGTTGTAGGAGGAGGGGAGGTCCACTACGTCGAAGCGGACCAGCTCGGTCCGGTAGTTCTCCGGGGTGCCGAATGTCACAGGAAGATCTACCTTGCCCACGGGATGGATCGCCTTCCCAGGGACAAAACCTTGTAGAGGCCCAGCTGCGGGCTGCAGGAGCTTCTCATCCACCTGCATTTCTTTGAAGGCCTTCAAGAATAGGACGTTGATGGAGCTCCCGCTGTCCACAAGGATGCGGGCCAAGTGGCAGTTGTAGATTGTTGCGGAGACGATGAGCGCGTCGTCACGGGGGAAGCGAACCCCTCGCGCGTCTTCCGCCGTGAAGGTGAGGGGGACGTCTGACCACTTAGGTGGCGGGGACGCGTGTAGCACCCCCACAACCTTGACCTCGCGCGCGTACTCCTTACGCTGGCGCTTAGAGTCCCGCCCGGAGGCGGACCCTCCCACGATGACGTTGATGTGGCGCTGAGAAGTTTGAAAGGGGAGAGCTTCTGAAGGCTCCCCCTCCTGCGTCTGCTTCTGCGTCTGCTGACCCCCCGCGGGAGCGGGGAGGGCCGGAACAGCTGGCCGAGGGAGCGAGGAGGCTGGAGTCCCCCCATTGCCCGCGCTGGTCGAGGAACGCTGTGAAGTGCTGTAGTAGCAGGCTGCAGTCTCGGGTAGCGTGGGTACTGGACCTGTGGAAGCTACACCACAGTCCTACCCGCCTTCTCCCTACGGGGCCTTCCCGGCCGCGCGAGGACTGTCCTCCCCCATGGCCTTTTGGCTTGGGGAAAGGGCGGTTGTCCCCCGGGGGGTCGCGCGAGCCGCCTCCACCCTCGAGGACAAAGGTGTCCCGAGGCTATGGCTCGCTACGCTCCCCCTGTCTGTGGCGCTTGAGGGGATCCCTGGCCCCCCGGTCGGCGGGGGCGGGAACCCCCTGGGTCTTCTTCCAAATGTTGTCTTCCTCCGCCCGAGCTCATCGGCGGAAGAGGGGCAGCTCCGGGAGAGCCTTCGATGGAGCTCCCCCGGGAGGATGCCACTTTTGTAGGCTTCGATGACCGTAGAGTCAGGGACGTGGGCCACTTTGCTCTTCACCTGAGCAAAGCGCTTGAAGAAGCTTCTGATGGTTTCCCCAGTCCTCTGCCGGACAGTGTAGAGTTGTGAGGAGTCCAGGGGGCGCACATAGTTCCCCTGGAAGTTCGCGCAAAACTCCCGCTTGAGCTGCGTGAAAGACTTGATGGAGCCGGCCTTCAGGTTGTAGAACCAGGAGCGGGCGATGCCGGTGAGGTAGAGGGGGAAGACGTTGCATTGTACCGTATCGTCCCCCCGGCCGCGGAGATGGCTGTGGAGTAAACCTGCACAAATTCGTAAGGGTCTGCCTCACCGTTATAGTGCTCGATGTGTGGAGGACGGTAGGGCCGCGGCCACCGGATGCTGCGAAACCTTCGGCACAGGGGCTGGTTAGCCCCCTGCACTTCCCGGGGAGAGTCCCGGTCGCTGTCTTCTTTGATGGGACCCTCGTTGTCGGAGTTGGGGAGCGGTCCAAGAGGTCCGCCGAAGTGGCGGTGGCGACGCTTCTCTTTTGGACCGAGGCTGAGTTCCCGGACGTCCGGGCTCTCCCTCGGGGAGGCTGGGTCTTCCGTGGGTTTCTTCCCCCGGCCGGCGCGAGAGCGAGGCTCCCCGCACCCGCGGCCGGGGGGAAGTTCTTCCCCGCGCTCAGGTGAATGCATTCGCTCGACCTCCCCCCGGGCGAAACGGATGCGTTCCGCCGGGGGAGGGAGCTTATGCACTGTAGCTACCGGCCCAGAAGCTTCCGGGGCCAGCTGGGGGGAGCCCCCTGCGACGACCCTCGGGACCGGAAAGGGGGAAGCCCCTGTATGATCCGGAACCGGGGAGGGGGCGCCCACGGCGACGTTTGGAACCGAAGTGGAGGGGGCCCCAGTTGCAACAATCGGAACCGGAAAGGGGGAAGCCCCTGTAACATCCGGAACCGGCGAGGGGGGAGCTCCCGCGGCGACGTCCGGAACTGGGGAGCCCATGCGGGGGGAAGTCCGCTGAGGCACGGGAGCTGCTCTGTCGACCGCCCCCGGTGCGGTAAACGCGACGCGGGGGGTGGGACGGGCTCCCGGTGCAGGGAAAACCCCCGGCATGAAGTGGGCTCCCGGCCCCGGCAATAGGCCTGGGACGGGGTAACCCCCTGGTGCCACGAAGGGCCCTGGCATGAAGTAGCCTCCCGGCATCGGGACGGGCCCGGGTACCGGGAAGGGTCCAGACGTATATCCCACAGGGGGAGGGAACCCCCCGGCAGGATCAAACGGGGCGGACAGACCCCCGGAGGTCGGAGGGGCCGCCGGGTAACCCATAAACGGGGGCATAGTCCTCGAGTACAGGTGCGACGCAAATGTGGGGGCCAGAGGCCATGCCAACACGCTGAGCAGCTTATCCATTGAGTGCTTGGCGCGGAGCTGGCCCTCCACTAGAGCCTCAAGCAGGGCGTCCCGGGGAGCCGGGGGAGCCGTCGGGGGGAGACTGGTCCCGACTGAGGTCCCCGCGGTCACCGGGAATGACCTGGACGTGGAAGCACCTAAGTTAAGAGGAAAGGAGGGTGGCGGTACCTGGGCCAGGCCGCCTCCGGGCGGAAGCGCCGGGACAGCAGTGTCCCAGACGGGCGGCGCCGGGTCTCCGAGATAGGCGTCACCGGAAAGGGTGTGAGCCCTTGTTCTTGGGGGAGCCATGGCGTCTTGTCACGAGTCCCCACGGACGGCGCCAACTGTCGTGGTATTGCAAATACCCCGGCAGGTTTTGAGAACGATCCTAGCGAAGATTATGCGGCGCGGGTTGACCGGATGACCGGTCCTCCCCAGCCGGACAAACACAAGAAATGACACGAGGATTTATACAGGTTCGGGTCCCAGTGGGGGCCCTAGTCCTGTCGGTGTGCTCCCGACCGGAGTCGGCTGGGGAGGCTCTCTCCGGGGGAGAGGCTTCCGGAGCACACCTGTGAGTTTAGCTATTGCAATAACAATGAATCATCTGCTTACAGCTGAGGGCTACAAGGGCTATTTATAGCCCCAAAAAGAAGCAAAAAGCCTAAACTACCCCGGAAGCCACCGTCGAATTGAGGTGTAGGAACGTCCTTCTCCCGGTCAAACGTCTTGGACACTTGACAGGTGGTCGCTGATTCCCGAGGCACTCCTCGCGTGACCTGCACGTGATAAACAACTCGAGACTTTACCATTAGAAGGGCGACGAGGCCTGGGACCGGCACCGGAGGCCAAATCCCGGGAGCCAAAAGGCGGCGCCCGGGGAGGGCACCGGAGGCCGCGTCCCCGGGCAAATGGCGGCGCCCGGGGAGGCACCGGAGGCCAGGTCCCCGGGCAAATGGCGGTGCCCGGGGAGGCCCCGGAGGCCACGGCCCCGAGCAAATGGCTGCTCCCGGGACCGTCGCCGGAGGCCAGGTCCCGGGGGCCAAAATGGCGGCGCCCGGGGACGTCTCGGAGACCACGTCCCTGGGCAAATGGCGGCACCGGGACAAGCACCGGAGGCCAAGTCCCAGGGGCCCAAATGGCGGCGCCCGGGGAGGCCCCGGAGGCCAGGTCCCCGGGCAAACGGCGCCGGCCGGGACCGGCGCCAGAGGCCAGGTCCCGGTGGGCCAAATGGCTGCGCCCGGGGAGGCCCCGGAGGCCAGGTCCTCGGGGAAATGGTGGCGCCCGGGACCGGCGCCGGAGGCCTGGTCCCGGGGGCCCAAATGGCGGCGCCCGGGACAGCACCGGAGGCCAGGTCCCAGGAGCCAAATGGCGGCGCCTGGGATGGCGCCGGAGGCCAGGTCCCGGGAGCCAAAATGACGGCGCCCGGGACGGCGCCGGAGGCCAGGTCCCGGCGGCCAAAATGGCGGCGCCCGGGGAGGCCCCGGGGGCCACGTCCCCAGTTGAATGTGACGCAACTTACCTGGACTTAGTCTCGCGGAGATTTCCCCCAACAGTCTTCCCCAAAAGTCGCCAACTTTTCCTTCGACTCTCTACCAAAAAATGGCGTCCTGGAGCCGATCAATCCACCACTCGGAGGAGAGTTTAGTGGCGTTGGAGAAGGAGGAGATCCTTCCTCCGTGGCTGCTAATCAACTGGCGGCCCGCGGAGAAGGACCAAGAAACCCCGATCGTCCGAGAGGGCGAGTTGGTGGTTTTTGAAGAATATTTGCGCTGCGGGTTCCGATTCCCTGAGAGTCGGTTCTTGAAGGACGTCCTCGAGCACTACGGGTTGGAGCTAATCAACCCCCACCCAAACGCAGTGTTGATACTGGCGGTGTTTCAACACTTGTGCGGGGCGTTCGTCGGAGTATATCCCAGTGTGGATCTCTTCTGGCTATTTTATTTTTCGGCGTGGTTGAAGAGTGCCAACGCCGCCGGATGCATTTACTTCCGGCTAAGGGATAAGAAGGAGTATCCCTTCCCACCCCTGCGAGACTCGGTGCACGGGTGGCACCAGAAATGGTTTTACTGCACCCCGCCAACCAAGAGCGGGCTGTGGTTTGAAAACTCGCGGCCGGAGAAGCCGAGCGAGTTGGATACTCTCCCGGCGATGAACGCGGAGTTCATGAAGCACGCCGAGGTGATCCTTCACTTAGTCGGACAAGGGTTGACAGCATGCAACATCATCCGAGACTTTGTGAAGAACCGGGTGAGCCCCCTGCGTGAAAGGGCTCATCCGGCTTGGGAGATCAAGTCCATGGCTGACAGTACCCTGGACTATAATGAAGGTATTCATTTCTGGCACTGAAATCCTTTTATGTCATTTCTGAAATGCATCAATTTAACTCGTATCTGGGAACAGTCCTGCCCTCAGCCGAGATTGAGAGGCGGACTAACTACCTCCTCAGGGCGTACAACGCCGAGGTAGAGGGCCCCAAGGGATCGCCTCGCCCCCAAAGCTTGATTCACGCCGGTGATGACCTTAAACAGGAGCGCCGAAAGGTACACTTTCCACTTGGCCTCTGTTTTGCAGGTCTCATGTATGTCCAGCACTAATCAATTCCATTGGAATGAGAACAGCTCCTAGGGAGGTTCACCGAGGCGACGTTTCCCAGCGAGAACGTCGGTTCCCTGGGAAAACCGACAACAAAACACATGAAGAAGGTTTCCTCGAGACCCAGGACGAGGAATCCTGCCCCCAAGAAAGCCAGGCTAAATCTTGGGGAAGGGTCTTCACGAAGCGTTCCTCCTACCCCCAGAAAAACTGCGGTAAGATATCACATCCCTCCGATCTTTCCAGGTGCAAACTGGAATTACTTCTTCGTCGTACAGGGAGACGGGAGTGAGGAGGAGGAAGATGATGATGTCCCCCTGATTCGCCGGAGGAGGAGGATTGCGGGTTCTCCATCCGGCGACGCTCCAACCCATTCAGCAGAAACAACTGCTATCGCAGAGGCGGCTGTAGCAGACCCAGCGGCCACCGAAAGCCCCGTGGCCGCAAACAACATCCCAACCCCTGAAGCCCCCGAGGCTTCCGGGCCAGTTGCCTCTACTTCCCTGGTCGGAGGGACGACCGTGGTAAGATTCTCTCACAGTCTTGTTTTCTTCAATTCCCTCTGTGCATTTGATAAGTTAATGCTTATGCAAAGAGAAGAACTTCCCCCCGTGATTCCGGTGAGTCCCAGGGAGGAAAATCCTCCACCCCCGCAGACAGGAGTGGAGGTGGTTGGACAAGACCCTACCGCGGTTGCAAACGAGGCACCGGTCTCAGAAGTCCAGGAGCCATCCAGGCCCTCGGATGCAGCCCTACCAACTGGTCCAGTTGCCCAGGTAAAGACTCTTATCGTTTGTCTTCATCTTCCCTTAGAAATGTGCTTACAAAGGAACACATCTAGGGATGGAATGCCTTATTTGGCATGAGGAAGATCAGGACAGACGACAGTTGTCCTCTTTCTCACGGAGAGCCTTCCCAGAAATCTCAAAAACTAATGGGATTTCAAATAAGGTAAGAACCTTTATGTTGGTTGTATTAAAACAAGTCGTGGCGATCACGAATTGTAACTGCTTGGTTCCTCTTTCCTTTGTCAGGCGAAAAGAAACAGCATCCAGCCCTTCAACCGCTTCGGGGAGGGTTGAAGTTGCTACTGCTGCAGGAGCCTCCAGTGAGGAGCGCTCCGCCCCCTTGGTCCAGGAAGTCGTCCGGGCCGTGAGGGGAGAGGCAAGCGCGGAGACCCAGTCGCAACCAACAGCGACTGGGGGTAGTGCCCAGCAGGCACTCCCAGCGTCTGCCCTTGTTGTGGCCGCATCGGGGCCTTCAACGGGTCTTCCGGTTACTTCGGAAGATATTTCCTTACGGGAATTCATGAAGGTATGATGAACTTCACTTTCAGTGCCTGAATTGTACATAGGACACCTTTAATTCCTTTTTTGCATCATAGGAGTTATCCCGGATGACGGCCAAGTCGCACGCTATGATGGCGAGCGTTGAGGCCATACACAAAGAAAGAGACAGCTTGCGCAGGTAAGGATCATTACTCTTCAACTTGTATAGATACAAATTGGTTATGTTTACTCCTTCTGTTCTACTACAGAGAGGTGGCACTGATGAAGAAAGAAGTGGCCACAGTCAAGCTCCATTCGATCTCAGTGACTAGAAACCAAGAGATCGAAAACAACAAGCTGCTGTCACAACTCACTGGTAAGTCGATTCCTGATTTAGGAAGACTTAACTTCATAATGCGCGAGTAATCTTTTCTCCTGCTGCAGCGCAAGCGGGTCAAATAAAACAACTCAGTGAAGACAATGGACTCCTCCGTGACTCTATTCAATGTTCCGAAAGGGCAATCAGGGAGCTGAGCCGTTTGATCTTCGAAAAACTGAAGGCGGTGGCTCATCTCCTGAAGGCTGATGTGGTCGAAACCACAAGAGATAATTTCAGCCTAAATGACTGGTCTACACCAGTCATGGCCCAGGCGGAGTCACTTCTCGAGTATCTTCCTGAAGATACACGGCGACGAGAAGAGGCGATCAGAACCAGGGTTCGGTCAGCCGCTTCTACCATCCTCGGCCCGGTTCGACTTCACCATGGCCCAGATGCAGATCTAAATCCACTGGTGGGACCGGTTGAGGTCGAGAGTGAGGAACAGCTAGAGGCAGTCATGGAGGAAATCAAGCCTCTTGTAGATAAGCTCCTGACTGAGCTCGGGATCGAGTGATCCCTATAACTGTACAAAAACAATTGTATACGATGCAATGTATGTGGAAATTCATTTTTTGAAAAATGAATATATATTCTGATTTGTGTTGTTTCATACTATAAACATATCCCCCTAGCCCCCGCCTGTGATTGTAAATACTGAAGACTTAGTATTACAAACGCAGGAGAGAAGTGAATATGACGACCATGGATGTGTGATCGAACCAACAATTATGATCAAAGTAACGCCTTGCCTTGTTTACAAACCAGCAGCCACTCAGATAACCGGGGACTTGCCAGAAAGCCCCATGTGCATTGAAAAATGGCTTATTTAGGAGTGACTTGTCTGGAAGCGGTTATGAGATCGGCCAGCGAATCCGACTAGGACGTTATGATGATCTAACCGCGGGCTACCAGCCCCTGAGTTGAATTCGCAGCACATGGGCATGGAGGAAAATATTCATCGTATGAAACCAAAACATTTTTTTTTATGAAAAAATGCTAATTGAACAGGAAAAGGGATTGAGTACTTACATGTAGAACTTGCGAAGTTGATCGATGTTCCAAGTATTGGACAAAATTCGACCATCCTCCATGGCTAACCGCGCGGATCCTGGTCGCGACACCGAGACAACAGTGTAAGGACCTTCCCATTTCGGGGAGATTTGTTGCGATTAGACTGGTCTTGGATTTTTCGTAAAACCAGGTCGCCCACGTGAAGACTACGTGGTCGCACCCTTTTGCTGTGATACTTGCGCAAGGCTTGCAAGTATGCTGCGGACTTGACCATAGCGCGATCACGCCTTTCTTCTAAGAGGATGAGATCTTGTGACCGCTGTTCGGACTGATTAACCTATTCGAATTGTTCTGTCCGAACAGACCCAATATTGACTTCCATAGGCAACATAGCCTCGGCCCCATAGACCAGATGGAAGGGCGTCTCACCGGTGACTCGACTAGAGGTAGTTCGTAGTGCCCATAGAACGGTATAAAGCTCGTCTGCCCAAGCCCCCGAGCGAGTCTTAAGGCGATCAAAAACACGTTTTTTGATGCCTTATAGTATCTGCCCATTGGCCCGTTCTACAGCACCATTGCTTTGTGGATGTGCCACAGAAGCAAAGCACACAGTAGTTCCGATCTGGTCGCAGTAATCTAGGAAAAGACCACTGGCGAACTGAGAACCATTGTCGGTGATAAGACGGTTTAGAACACCAAATTGGGCAACAATGTTCTTATGAAAGAACTTTTGTGCCGCTGAGGCGATAATATTTCGTACCGGTTCGGCCTCAATCCACTTTGTAAACGTGTCAATGGCTACAAACAGAAACTTGTACCCGTTGACCGCTTGTGGCATAGGACCAACAATATCAATTCCCCAGACCGCGAAAGGCCATACAAGGGGAATGGTTTGTAACGCATAGGCAGGTTGATGAACCTGTCTCGTGTGGAACTGACACTGAGGACACATCTTGACCATATGCTTGGCATCATCGAGTGCCGAAGGCCAGTAGAATCCTTGTCAAAAAGCTTTTCCGACCAGTGTTCGATATGGCGCGTGCGCACCGCATACACCGTCATGTATTTCCTTCAAGAGGGATGTTCCTTCCTCCTGAGATATAGAACACATGAATACTCCTTGAGTACCCTTTCTGTACAGAATCCCATCTATGAGCTTGTACAGACGCGCTTTATGAATTAACCGATCGCTTTCGGTTTCGTCCTCGGGTAGGGTCCCATGTTCAAGATAAACTCTCAATGGATGAGTCCAATCCTGTTCTTGACCGAGGTTGGTAACGCAGACTATTACCGGATTATCCTCGATCGAAGTCATGATCGAAGGACGGTCCAAGTGTTCAATGAACACTCCTGTCGGAGCGGATGTGCATGAGGACCCAATTTTGGATAATTGGTCTGCGAGAATGTTGTCCTTTCGCGGGATGTATTGGACTTCGAAATGACTGAAGTGTTTTTCCAATCTCCTCACTTCCCCCAGGTAATGAGCCATTGTCTCATCGGAGGTGCTGTGTTCCTTGTTTACCTGGTTTACGACCAGTTGTGAGTCTCCCCTCACCACCAATCGACGGACTCCGAGGAATTTTGCTGCCCGGAGCCCTGCAAGAAGACCTTCATACCCTGCCGCGTTGTTGGTCGCAACAAAGTGTAGTTGGATGACATACTTAAGCTGTTCGCCCTGAGGCGTAACTAAGACCACTCCAGCCCCTGAGTGTTGAAAACTACGGGAGCCGTCAAAGTACATTGTCCAGTGATCGGGGCACTCCAATTCCTCTGGCACCTGCACGAGTGGCTCAGGGTTGGTCCATTCGACCACGAAGTCGGCCAAAACCTAAGACTTAACTGCCATGCGGGGCGTGAAATGGATATCGAAGGCACCGAGTTCGACCAGATTTTTCTGGATTTTGGACAATATCCCCCAAAGGAAAAGAGGAGGGTACTGTGATCTTATGAGCTTGGAAGTAGTGTCGTAGCTTACGGGAAGCCATCAGTAGCGTGTAAAATACCTTCTGGACCTCAGGGTAATGCTCCTTAGGACCATGAAGTACTTCGCTCACATAGTAGACGGGTCTGTGTATTCCTTCCCTATCCGCGATCAGGACAGCGCTGACCGCATGCGGTGTGGCCGCCAAATAAAGAAGCAATGGTTCTCCTTTGTCGGGAGATACCAACACTGGCGGACTAGACAGATATGTCTTCACCACCTGAAATGCTTTTTCGGGCTCATTCGACCATGTGAAATTGTGATGCTTCCGCAAGGCTTTAAAGAAAGGCAATCCCCTTTCGCCTAGTCGCGATATGAAGCGACTTAAGGCCGCCATGCGACCAGCCAGGCGTTCAACATCCTTCATGGTCGAGGGCGATCTCATTTGTTCAATGGCCCTGATTTTCTCAGGATTAACTTCAATGCCCCTGGAACACACAAGGCAACCAAGAAGCTTTCCTGAAGAAACCCCGAAAGAACATTTCTCCGGGTTTAATTTTATTCCAAAGCATTTTAAGTTACAGAAGGTTTCAGCGAGATTGTCCAAATGAGACAATCTCTTGGTACTTTTTACAACCAAGTCGTCTACATATGCTTCGAGATTACGCCCTATCTGGGAAAGAAAGGTCTTTTGCATCAAGCACTGGTACGTGGAACCTGCGTTCTTGAGACCGAACGGCATTCTGACGTAGCAGTAGGTGCCAAACGGGGTGATGAAGGCAGTTTTCTCTTCATCTTCTTCTGCCATGCAAATTTGATGATATCCTGAGTAGGCGTCCAGGAAGCTCATCAGTTCGCAACCCGCGGTTGAATCGACCAACTGGTCAATGCGGGGAAGGGGAAAGTCATCCTTCGGACAGGCAGCGTTAAGGCTAGTATAGTCGACGCACATGCGCCACTTGCCATTTGACTTGCGGACCATGACCGGATTGGCGAGCCATTCCGGGTGATCGACTTCACGAATGAACCCGGCCTTTAGGAGTTTGTCCAACTCCTCTCGGATGGCTTCCTGTCAGTCAACAGCAAAACGCCTGTGCTTTTGCTTTATTGGTCGTTGTCCAGGTCGAATTGATAACCTGTGCTCGGTTACTTCCCTTGGGACACCGAGCATGTCGGACGGTTTCCACGCAAACACATCTGCATTAGCCCAGAGGAAAGCAATGAGCACGAGTTCCTATTTGTCATCCAGACCTGATCCGACCCGAATTGTCTTGGATGGATCATCTGGGTACAAAGGAACCATTTTGAGTTTCTCATCTGGTAGAGGAGCAGCCTTGATCGCGTCGGTGGCAACGGTGCCGACCTGGGCGTCCCGGAGGGGAAGTTGATCGACCATCTCCAAAGATAGCCGGTCGCACGTGAGTGCCACATTGCGACTGCCTCGGACCGAGTTGACACCTTTGGGGCCAGGCAATTTGCCGCACTGGTAAGCATAGTGCGTTGCCATCATGAATTTAGCAAGAGTTGGCCTACCAAAGATTGGATTATAAGCTGAATCACAATCGATTACGTAAAAAGTAACCAATTCTGTCCGGAAGTTATCCGGTTCTCCCAGTGTGACCGGGAGGACCACCTGTCCCAACGGCATCATGGAGGGGCCTGGGATTATCCCATAAAATGGATGGATTATGGGCTTGATCTTCGAACGAGGAATTTGCATCTCGTCGAGCGCCTTGACCAACAAAATGTCAAGGGAACACCCTCCATCGATCAGGACCCTTTCAACTCTCGCATTACTAATGATCGGGGTAATGACCAGAGGGAGCCTCAATGGTCGAGTAAGCCCCGCGGGACAATCAGAACGATCGAATGTCAAGGGTGTATCTGACCAACGGGGGTATTGAGGTTCACCAAGAGATGTCTCCGTTTGGTTAACCTCTCGGTAAAAGGCATTAAACTGCCTTTTGGAAACGAAAGAAGAAGAACCCCCGAAAATAACATTAATATGATTTTGAGGTACCTGGTAGGACATTTCCTCGTCTCCGTCGGTGTCTCTAGGCCCGACTCCCTGGTAGAAATCATCCAATTGCTTCAACCAACTCCTGCAGTTCTTGAGGTCGTGGCCTGCGGAGTTGTGGAGTAGACACCACTTCTTGCCTTCCTGCGGATTAGTCGACTTTTCTGGCTGGTCGGCACCACGACCACCAAAAGCAATTTTATTCTTAAATGAAGGCTTGTTACCTTTGGTCCAAGGCAGCTTCTCTGCGACTGCGACCTCGCGGTACTGTCCAGAGCGGTTCCTCTTCGACTATTTTGACTTCCCACCTGATGAAGATTCCGGCTTCTTACTTGAATCTACTTTCCTGGCGTCTTTGAGACCTGGTTGAGGTGGTAGGTCACCCTTGTCGACCATCTGGTTCCATTCGACTGCTTCGGCTACGTCAGAGTATCGATCGGCCATGTCGAACAGATCGGCCACTGATCGAGGAGGGTGGATAAGCAAGTCTTCGGTGAATCTCCGGTATCGAACGGCATGTTTAAATGCCCTGATAATGGAGCCATTAGATATGTTCGGGATGGTATTCCTCACCCCGACAAACCTCTTGACAAACTACCGAAGAGTTTCGGTTGAAGTTTGTCGTAGCCGATGAAGATCGTCCTCTTTACCCGGCTTTTGGTAACAGTTTGGGAAATTGCTGAGGATAGCGTCGCACAACATTTCCCAATTATAGATGGAACCTTCGGGCTGGTTAAACAGCCAGGTTCTAGCCGGTCCTTCGAGGACTGTAGGCAGGTAGTTGGCCATGACTCGGTCATCGCCTCCTTCCGCTTGGATGGCAGTGATATAGATTTGAAGGAACTCGGATGGGTTCTGAGTTCCGTCAAACCTCTCAATGGCCCCTGGTCGAAACTTATCAGGCCAAACGACCGCACGTAGGTCGGGAGAGAAAGCTTTACAACCGACGTAGGGACCGTGAACTGCCCTGTGACTCTCGACCAGGTTACGGGCGACCTTACGCAACGGTGAAGTTACTCGCGGTCCCAAACGAGAGTGAACAGGAACCCGATCCCTACTACGAGAATCCTGCGTTCGCCGGTACTTGTCCTGTCGGGACGGTATGGGCGGTGGGTAACTTCGCCGGCCAGAACCAGAGTGAGGACACTCTCATTCGCGGGAACGTGTTACCGAACGGGAAGAGGCCGTTGGGGTCGCCTCAGATGCGACCTCATCCAGCCTTTCCGCCAAGATCCTGGTTGTCGTGTCTGCCACGACTGTGACATCACCTGTGAGGAGCCCAGCTCGGTGCAGCTGGTCCCTTAAACCACTTGACTTCCCAGGATGAGTCAATCACAGGGATACATTGAAGCAGCAAAATAATACAGTAGTCATAATTGTATGGCCATCAGGCCTTAGTACAAAACGAGGTGCAGTGCCTTACAAGGCACAAGGGTCTAACAAAATAACACATCTAGTCGGCGGAAGCAAGGCCCAAAAGCAATCCACAGGAAACAGAGGTTGACAGCAGACAGCACCACATCAGGGCTCCGGAGGAAACTGCTCATCATCTCCTGGGTCTGCAGCATCTTCAGGGTATCCTCCAAGGTCGTAGAACGCTCCATCTATTGAGGAGTTGTTGCAAGGGTGAGTACTTATGTACTCAGCAAGTCATAGGGGAGGTAGAGATATAGTTACAGTATAAATGACATGAGCCTATGCTATTGGGGAAAGAGTGAAGGGGTTTTTCCCAAAATACATTTCTTTCTCAATTCTTACTCAACTTCTGATCATACCCATGGCAGTAATTAAATCATATTGATGGTGATACATATATCCCATATCCATGGCGATATATCCTCATATCACATTATTTTTATTCAAGCCTTTCTATCTTATACTCATAACAGTATTTCATAACTTAGGACATAAACCACATGCCTCTTAATTATCATATGATCTCTATATTATGGTATTACCGCGACACGTCAACACATGACAGCCCACGGCAACGCCCCTTATCATGACAACACATGCCACTTGGGTAATCTTGAGCTAACAAATTTTAGTTTATAAAACAATACTTGTGTCACACCCCATGGATTTAATCCACCGCGGCATACTCCTAAAACTCGGGAGTACGAAGTATTCGAATACATTTTTAAACTCTGCAGAGATGTACCTCTTTTTAAATCCACTTTTTCACTCGACTTCCAAGTCGGGCCAACTCCATGCGACTTATACGCATGTGACAAGGCCGAGATCACACAATGTTTTGCAATCTAGTATTAACAGTATCCCTGCCCGGTAAATGGACAATACCGTCCCAAGTACCGTTGTGGGTCCTCCCCACTGCCTTACTTCCTAGCCTGGGTCTATGTTCCCGCAGGACACATAACCTCTTTTGATTACAGTCGCGCACGACTTAATCTGGCGTAGGGCGTCTTCCTTCTTTACACCTTATCCTCTCATAATTTTTCTGATCTCACATCACTCATGGACGAACTGCGTCCCACCAGTTTCCACGCGAGAAACCGGATCGACAAGCCATGCAGGGAACGGATAATACTAAGAAAGCTACTAGGTTGCGCCTGTCCCATACCAGGTAAGTGGTTGGTACGTTTTTCATGCCACTAGACGCATAACACAAGGTTCTAGTCCTTACATGCCAGTGACCAGATCATACCACAAACCATGCACCTTCAGTGCCTACACCTTCAGTGCAGCCAAGCACCTCCAGTGCTACCACCATTCCATACCAAAATACTGGTCACGGCTAGGGGTTCTATTTCATGAATATTAATGTACATGTTTAAACTTTTATTAGTTCGTGGCTTACTATCTTATCAAGTTCACATTCCTCAAGTATTCAATCTATCACTGCCATAATATCATTGATCTCAACACATGCAATATTAATGAGGTATCTACTCATGGAATAGCATAGCAATTCATAAAATATGGGTTTCAATATGATCAAAGTATGACTTGCCTTCCGCGTCGTAAGTATCAGCAGTCGATGACGGTTCAGCGACAAGATCTTCAACCCCGGACTCTTGCTCTAAACAAGATCAAACAAGCAAACAGGCATTACAATTCATTCTATTCTTACTAATTCACTACATGCAAAGATGCAAGGAGAAAATACTCTGGGAAAACAAGGTTTGGAAGCGATTAGAGTTAAACTGTGGGAATCAGGGTTAAAATTAGTTGTCAAGGTTTACAAGGTTCTAAAATATCAGGGTAATATCAAGTTTGTGACTGGTTCGCCCAAAAACAGCGAACGTCTTTAGGTTGGCATTCGGTTCAAGGCATCGGCATAAGGTCGATGGGTGATAGAGGGCTCAACTCAAGTTGTGACAGTAGAGAAAAGTGTAGATCACAACATCAGGAGTCTAAGGGACAAAGTTATTTCCAAGTTTCATGGCTGGAAGTGGGTGAAAAGGCTCAATGCCACTGGCTGACACAGCCTGGCATAGGGTTGACATGGCCAGAAACTAGGGTTAGCCTTATCTTTTGACTCAGGGCTCCAAATGATGCACCACTTTGTCTGATGGTTAGGCATTTGTAACAGGAACAAATGTCTCAACAGGACCTAGGGCAGGAGATGGCCGGAAAGCGATGAAAACCGGCGAAGAACACGGTGGCCGAGCTGTTCTCAACAGTTTCTGGACCAAACTTTGGCATGGCAATACCTCTTCATCTGGGCCGATCCAGGTGTCGAGCTAGAAGGCAAAAATACTCATGGGGTCGAGGCACATCTACTAGACAAGGTGGTTGGGGTTGAAACGGCCGGGAACAAAATCCGGCGGCCGGAGCTAGGGAAGAAGACACAAAAATTGGGCATTTCTGTTCTAGGGAAAACGAACTCGAGCCCTTGCTTGAGGAGGGTCTCTGGGGCATACAAAGGCTATGTGTGAAGTTGAATTCACCAAACATTCAACAGATAAGCTAAATCAGCAGGCACAGTGAACATGCACGGTTGAATTTTGGGGTTTTTCACATTTTATCAAAATTGATGATTCTAGTTGCTTAGATGTGTTCCACACAGTCCACTGATCAATATTGATCACAGGCTCGAGAGCTAAATCGGTTTAATTGGGGTTTAATTGCTCGCCGGAGTTGTCGGGGAAAAACAGCAATTCCCGGCGATGAGGTGCGATAGAACTCAATTGGCTGCTACTACACAGGTAAGTGGTTGAGAGTAACTCACTGGTAGCTTCAATTTGGAGTTCGGTGCAGTGGATTGGCCTGGCACCGTGAGCCTCCTCTCGAGCTCGCCGAAGAAGACGAAGACGACGGCGTGGTTAGGGATTTTGGGTGGTTCTGGTGTGAGTGTGTTTGAGCTGAGCTGGGGTGGCTTTTATAGGCACAGCAAGGGGCTTGCAACGGTTGGAAATGCACGGGGAAGTGAAGCGGGCTGGAGGTGACAACACGGCTGAATCCCGGTGAAGTGACGCGCTCCAGCGGCCGTGCCGGCTTTAGCCTGTTGCTCTGGTGGAGGTGAAGGCGAAGTGATGCTTCCCCAAGGCATGCTTGCGACGTGGCGCAACTGTGCTGCCGTTGTCGGGCGCGCGCGCGGGAGAACGAAGGCGTTGCTGGCGGGATGAAGCTGCTCCACGGTGGCGAACACGATGCACAAACGTGGCAAGGAAGCTGTGGCGGAGGTGGCGGCGCTGGAGATCGCCGGCGACGAAACCAAAGCAGTGGCAACGGCGACGACCAACTCCGGCGCTCGTGGTCGTTTGAACGGCCTGGTCGTGCACAGTAGCCTGGTCGAACCAGGGACTGATTTGCGATGATTTTTGGTTTGGCTTTGGACTAAACTGCAAATCTGGTCTTTGAGAGGTTTAATTTGAGATTTGATTTCATGGCTGAGTATAACATTTCTATTAATACCCATTTAGCTCAAATTTGGAGAAAGTTTGATAGGATTTGAGGGATTTCACCTATTTTCGAAAATAGGGTAAAATTAGGGTAAACTAAATCTGGATTTTGTCGATCTCGAATTCTGGTGGTTGGAGAAAAATTTTGAAGTCTGATCAAACAGGAGATTTGCATCAAATAGCATTTGGGAGGTGTTCCCTGAAGAAATTCTGGGGTTGGATTTGATTCATGGATTTTAGCCTTTTCAGGCTTCCAGGTAAAGAGAAAAGGACTTATTCGCAGTAAAATTTGTATTAAACTGCGAAAAGTGTTTAGATGAATTAATCTGGCTCCCAACTTTTTGAAGTGAGTTGAGGATGAACCTAGGAACATATTCCAGGGGTTACTTGAGTCTGGATAAGGTTAAATCGAGATAACTTAATCATCTGGAAACTGGGGTACTTAGGGTAAATCTGAATTTTTCCTGTTTTCGAAAACAGAGAAAGGCTTAGGTACTGGGAGTTAGGGTCAGAATTTGATCTGGCTCCTTAAGACTTTTATCTTCAGGGTAACTGGTAGGTTAAATCTGGATGGTCAGATCTTGATCTGGATCTAGAGAATAGATTTGGAGATTTTTAGGGTTTGGGAGAGATTAGAGTTCAGCTGATCTGGCTACTACTACAGAGATACATGCATGCAGGGTTTTTATGCAAAACTTTTCACCCCCAAAACTAGGGTGTTACAAGCCTACCCTCCTTAAAGAAATCTCGCCCCGAGATTTACCTAGAGAAGGGAAAAGGTAGGGATAAGCCTGCCGCAGATCATCCTCTTTCTCCCAAGTCGCTTCTTCCTTTGAGTGATCTTCCCATTGAACCTTGCAAAGCTTGATTTTCTTTCTTTTGAGTTGACGCTCATCACTAGCCAGTATTTGCAATGGTTGACTGAGGTAAGTGAGATTCTTCTGAAGCGGGATCCCCTGGTGTTCTATCTGATCCGTTGGTTCCTTGAGGCACTTACGGAGTTGCGAGACATGAACCACGTCATGAATTTCTCCAAGATCTGATGGTAAATCCAATTTGTAAGATACCTCTCCTTTCCTCTTAAGGACTTTGAATGGCCCAATGTACCTTGGGGACAGTTTTCCTCTCTGATGGAATCTTCTCATCCCTTTTAACGGTGTAACCTTGAGATAAACTGATTCGCCTGGTGCAAACGACAATTCCCTTCTTCGGTTGTCGGCATAGCTCTTCTGGCGTGACTGTGCTGCCTTTAATCGTTCTCTGATGAGCTTGACGTGTGCTTCAGCTTCTTCGATTAGTTCGGGTCCAATGACTTGCGTTTCTCCTGGCTCGTCCCAATGCAGTGGAGTTCTGCACTTGCGCCCATACAAAGCTTCAAAGGGTGCCATTTGCAGACTAGCTTGGTAACTGTTATTATAAGTAAACTCCGCAAATGGTAAGCACTTTTCCCAAGAGGTTCCATAATCTAAGATGCAAGCTCTGAGAAGGTCTTCCAAGATTTGATTTACACGTTCAGTCTGTCCTCCTGTCTGTGGATGATATGCAGTGCTAAACTGCAATTGGGTTCCCAAAGCTTCGTGGAGTCGGTTCCAGAATTTGGATGTGAATTGTGTTCCTCGATCTGAAACGATCTTTTTCGGGATACCATGCAGTGTCACTATTTGCTGCAGGTATAGCTCCGCTAATTTGTTGCCATTATACGTTTTCTTGACTGGTATAAAATGAGCAACCTTCGTGAGTCTATCCACAATGACCCATATGGAATCATATCCCCCTTGTGTTCTGGGAAGTCCTGTGATAAAATCCATACCAATCTCTTCCCATTTCCAGGTTGGCACTGGTAAGGGTTGCAGCTTTCCGGCTATCTTCTGATGATCGGCCTTAATCCTTTGGCAAGTGTCACATCTTGCGACATATTCCGCGATTTCCCTCTTCATTCCATTCCACCAGAATTGCGTTCTCAGATCCTTGTACATCTTGGTGTTTCCAGGGTGTAGTGAATATGGGGTTTTATGGGCTTCGAAAAGAATTAATTCTTTGAGGTCTGAATTTCGGGGCACACAAATCCTTCCCCGATACCACACAATTCCTTGATGATCTTCACTGAAATCCTGGGTTTTTCCTGATCTGATGTGGCCCTTGATCTTATGTATCTCCTCATCTTCTTTCTGAGCATCCTCAATCTGCTTTTGGAGTTGAGACTCCACAGTCAATGTAGCTAACATCCCAGATGGCACTATGGTTACTTCAAGATTCTGAAATTCCTGCCGTAAGCACGGGTTTTTGGGTGTAGCTCCTTGTAGGGTATAAGCCTTTCTGCTCAAGGCATCTGCCACTACGTTGGCTTTCCCTGGATGGTAGAGTATGCTGAGGTCGTAGTCCTTGATCAGCTCGAGCCATCGGCGCTGACGCATATTGAGCTCTGTCTGTGTGAAGATATACTTGAGGCTTTTATGATCTGTAAAGATCTCACACTTATGTCCAATGAGATAATGCCGCCATATCTTTAAAGCGTGCACCACTGCTGCTAACTCCAAATCATGAGTCAGATAATTTGCCTCATGTGGTCTCCATTGACGTGAAGCATAAGCTACTACTCGACCTTGCTGCATTAACACACAGCCTATTCCTTGCTTTGAAGCATCACAGTAAACTACAAAATCTTCTTTGCTGTTTGGTAATGTGAGGACCGGTGTTGTTGTCAATTTCTGCTTCAGCTTCTGAAAACTTTCTTCACACTTGATGGTCCATTCAAATGCAACGTCCTTCTTTAGCAGGTTCGTGAGAGGTTTGGCTATCTGGGAAAATCCTTCAATGAATCTCCTATAATAACCTGCTAATCCCAAGAAACTTCTAATCTCTGAAACTGAGGTAGGTTGCTTCCACTCCTTGATTGCGGAGATTTTAGCTGAATCCACTGAAATTCCTTCTGCTGTCAACACATGTCCAAGAAATGAAATTCTTGACATCTAAGATTCACATTTATCAAACTTGGCATAAAATTGCCTCTCTCGTAGCCTTCCCAAGACTAGGTGTAAATGTTGCTCATGCTCTTCCGTACTCTTGGAATATATCAGAATGTCATCTATGAATACTATGACAAACTTGTCAAGATAATCCATAAACGTACTGTTCATGATATTCATGAAAGCTGCCGGAGCATTGGTCAATCCAAAGGGCACTACTGTGAATTCATATAGCCCGTATCTTGTAGTGAAGGCAGTCTTCGGTATATCTCCCTTCTTGATTTTCAGCTGATGATATCCACATTTTAAATCTATCTTGGAAAATACTTTGGCTCCTCGAAGTTGGTCGAACAAGTCATCAATTCTTGGTAATGGGTACTTGTTCTTAATAGTGACTTCATTCAAAGCTCGGTAATCTACACACATCCGTAAAGTTCCGTCTTTCTTCCTTACAAACAAAACTGGGGCTCCCCAATGTAACACCCCTGTTTTGCTAAACCCTAAAATAGCCAAAATCCACATCCGGACCCCAAAACCTAATCTGCTTCAGCCATTCCCTTCTAAATGCTGTTCAGAACATTTTTCCCTTCGGGACCATCTCCAAAATCTCACCCTAAAGCTGAGTTTCAAGCCTTGCCATTTTAAAACCCTAATTACCCTAATTACCCTAAACTGTTTTCCCCAATTTTGTCGAAACCCTTCAGATCTTGCCCGATCTTACCAAACTTTGGCCAGATAAATTCTATTAATATTTTGCAACTTAGCTGCGAAATCAGATTTCAGATCGGACCCTCAGATCTCCAAATTTGCAAACAGGCCCAAGTTCTATTCAAGTTTTCTTCACAAGACAGCCCCTGGAACAAGTTTCAGAAATTGCAGAACAGCCCAAATGTTATTTTCGAGTCCTTTCGACCAGCGCCTGGTCGTTGCCACGACCAGTGCTCGAGCCACCGTTGCCGCGCTGTGTTCTCGCCGTGCTTGCTCGCCGCCGGCCACCGTTTCTGTCGCCTGTGCCCGTGAGTTGCTGTGCCACCTCCCGCGCACGTGCCAGCAGTGCGTCGCCTTGCCCAGCGGGTAAACAACCACGCTCCCGAGCTTTGTTTTCGCGCGCGCTCCCGTTGCCGTGGCAGTTGCATGTGTGTACGTGTCGTTGCCAGAGCTACGCTATCGCCTCCACATCTGCGCCGTCCCGGACGAAGTCCCTAGGCAACTGGCAAAGCTGCAGCACCGCCTGAGCGTGATCACGTCGCCGTCGCCGTCGTTGCGCCTGCACCCGACAAACTTCTCCCCGGCACAAGCAACCGTTGTCGCGTTCACCCTCGCAAGCTCCGTCCCCGTGCCTATTTAAACCCCCTCAACGCTGTGAAGAAGCACAAACTCAGGACTTAGCCAAATTCCCAGTTAATTTCTCACCGCCGTCGAGTTTGCTTTCTTCTCCGGCGAGCAACCTCTGGAGCTCACGGTGCCAGCCCAATCCACTGCACCATTCTTCAAACCAAAGCCACCAGTGAGTTTCCCTATTCCACCTGTTCGTGTAATAGCACCCAATTGCACCCCGGCGAACCCTAACGCCGGTGATCACCGGAAAAGCTCAAAACCCCTGTTCCTGCAATGCTACCTGATTTAAGCCAAATTAGCCTTAGTACCAGTAGAAGAAATTGATCAGCATACTCTTTGTAGCAAGCCTACCAATCTGGTTTTCAAAATCGAGCTAAGATCATAGCTCTCCCCAAATCGCGCGCCACCAGTGAACTGGCTCTCGTCGCCAGGCCACGCCGGCGATCCTCCGGCCAAATTAACCCCTCCAGTAGCTTTGTTGTGCCCTAGAGATCATTCCCAAGCTTGGAATTGAGCTCATTCGCCCTGAATCGAAAACCCCCTTTGTCCAGTGTCGTCTTCTCCAGCGCCGGTCGCCGGAATTTGTTCCCGGCCGATCTAGCGCCTGAAACCTTGTCCCTTAGATAGATTCCGGTACCCTGAGCAATATTGTCCACTAGCTCGACACCTGGATCTGCCTAGATTGTGAGTTATGCCTATGCCAAGATTACTGTCCAGTAGCTCAGTTCATGTCCAGGCCACCGTAGTTCATCGCCGGATTTGGCCACCCTCCGGCCACTTTCAGCCCTTGTGCCTGTTGAGTATATTGTTCCTGTTAGTAATGCCTACCTCCCAGACAAAGTGGTGCATCATTTGGAGCCCTGGATCAAAAGTTAAGCCATGCCCTAGTTTCTGGCCATGTCCAGCACCATGTCAGTGCATGTCAGCCACTGGCATTAGCCTTGTTTGACCCCTTCTGGTTGAGCAATTAAAATGCCACCTTGTCCTTTAGATTCCTGGAGTTGTGTTCTACAACTTTCTCTACTATCACTTCTCCAGAAAACCATCCCAAGACTAGTTTCCAGTTATGTCAAAGCCATGAACTGAATGTCGACCCTTCGACGTTCAATCCTTTTTAGCCGTTTCTTCGACCAGAGCCCTTGTGACCTTGCCCTAACTTTTTCCCCTGCATGCATGACTTATTTACTTAATACTTTCTATAGAAACTATTTTCAGTATGCTTATGTGGTATGTGTTTGTGTGTTGTCTGATTGCCGCAGAGTCAGAAGCTGAAGGAGCGGAAGAAGTCTTTGAAGATCCGTCTGAGTTTTTAGACCCCACATTGCAAGGCAAGCCTCATTCCTTTGATCATGTCTCACCCAATATTTTCATATGAAGTATATTCACTGTTTCTTACTATGCATATTTAGTTGAAATACAAGTTATGTTTGAATGACATGAGTAGATATTCCCTAATGAATCATGAAACCCTTTTTGTTATTGAACCTTCTTATGTATGCTTTTGTCACCCTAGGACTCATATACTGAATATCCACATTAAACTTGAAATGGTCAAATGCATGAGAAGTTATAATGAAAACCGTTTTGACAAGAAAACTGATAAAAGGGATCAGTAGTGAGGATTGGATTGTATGGAGAGGGTGCGGTGCGCACCAGGGTATGTGAATGTTCCTCACTATTGGTTCATAAGGACAAGAACCTTGTGCTGTGTCTCTATATGAATTGTAAACGTACCAACCACTTGCCTGGTATGGGACAGGCACAACTCAGTAGCTTTTCGGTATTAGCAGTTCCCTGCATGGTTTGACGATCTGGTTTCTCGCGTGGAAACTGGAAGGCCAAGTTTCGGCCATGAGTGATGTGAGCCAGAAAAATGATGAGAGAAAAAGGCGTGAAAGAAGGAAGGCGCCCTAGACCTGATTAAGCCGTGAGCGGCTGTAATCTTAAATGGTCGTATGTCTCGCGTGGACATAGACCAAGGCTATGTGTCCTGATGGAACATAGACCAGAGAGGCTAGGAAGTAAGGCAGTGGGGAAGACCCACAACGGTACTTGAGACTTAATTGTCTATTTACCGGGCAGGGATACTGTTAATACTGAACTGTAAAGCGTTGCGTGATCTCGGCCTTGTCACATGTGTATAAGTCACATGAAGCTGATCCGACTTGAAAGCCGAGTGAACCAGTGGATTTAAAAAGAGGTACACCTTTGCAAAGTGTAAAAGAAGTATCAGATACTCTGTACTCCCAGGTTCAGGAGTCTTTTCGTAGTGGATGTTATCCATGGGTTATAGCACAAGTAATGTTTTGGAATGTTTTCATAATGCGGTTAACAAAGTAGTGACTCATGGGAGACCACTACATCTAACGTTTTTATTGAAAACCTGTTTAATGTTTCAAGTACTATTTTCATGACAAAGTACTGTTTTATTAAACAAATAACTTGGAAATCTATATATCTCTATCCATATGAAACTAAAACCCTTGAATCATATGTTTCACCCTCATATAAGTACAATTACTATAATCCCCGGAATGAGTGTTGCTGAGCACCAAGTGCTCACCCTTTCATTTACTTCCAACTGTAGAAGAGGGATTCGAGGATCCCGATTCCTTCAGTTATGAGTTCCCGGCAGAAGATGGAAGTGCCCCGGACGAGCCCACGTTCTAGAAGGATTGCGCACCAAGTCAAGTCAGATGTGGGAGGAGCCACTCCAATCCCGCTGCGGATGGAAATCAAGCTTTTCGTTGTTGCCTTGTGCTTTATGCTGTGTGTTCGGTACTTGGATACCGACTCTGGTTCTGACAAACTTGTTATTTTCTTAGCAACTCTACTCAGCGCCATTTTTGGTGCTTTGGTTATGTAATATTGGCCATGTTGGCCTGATGCTTGTTTAATGTTATTACTATGCTTGTCTGGTTTGGAGCTCATATGTCATCCTGCTGTGTGTAACCTACCTGGGCGGTTACCAAGGTGATCCTCAAATGGGGGTCTCACACCCAAGGTGAAGCACTGGGTCGGATAAATCCTTTACCCTCCAGTTCCTCTAACTGATTTTTCAACTCTTCTAAGTCCGTTACCGGCATCCTATATGGTCTCCTAGCTATAGGTGCCACTCCTGGTTTAAGCTCAATGGTAAACTCTATCTCCCTGTCAGGTGGCATCCCTGGGAGTTCTTCTGGGAATACATCCGGGTATTCCTATACTGTGGGCACTTGATCCAAGCATACTTCCTGAAGTGCATGGACTGATCCTTGCAATTTTTCGACCGATGATCTTTCCGCATGGAATAGGACTTCCTTCCCTTGGTTACTAACAAGGCTTAGAGTTTTCTTCTCACAATCCACTAGACCTTTATGCTGAGATAACCAATCCATTCCTATTATAATGTCTAGGCCTTGCAGTTCTAGGACTAATAGATTAGCCCAGAACTCTACCCCATCTATTTTGAAGGTTATATGACGACAAGCTGAATATACAGGCAGCTTAGCTCCTGGGGTCTGTATAGCCATAGGGTACTCTAGAGGTACCTTAGGTATTCTTACTTTAAATGCGAAATCTTCTGATATGAATGAGTTTGTAGCTCCAGGATCAAACAGTATTAAAGCAGATGCAGGCTGGATCAAGAATCTACCTAGGAGAATGTCAGAGGCATTGTCCGCTTCTTGAAGGGAGGTGAAGTTCAGTCGGCCTCCTCGGCCTGCCATTTGTTTTCCTCCTCGCCCTCGTCCTCGGCCTGCTACATTTCCCCCTCTGTTGGGCAAACCTCCTCTGGGGCTCTGCAATGGAGATGCAGCTGTGGTTCTAGGCGCCATTGTTTGTGTTCCAGCTTGCGATCTTGCTATCGCCATTGGGAGTTGAATCCACGGGCAACTGTATTTGCGGTGTCCCATCTGTCCGCAATGATAGCATTGAATCCTTAATTGAGGGCAATGCCGTTGATAGTGCGCTCCTCTGCAGTTGGGGCATGTCGGCGTGAATGGTGGTCTTGACGCCGGGTAGGGCGGACGAAAATTTGGAGATGTTGGGGCCTTTCCCCTAGATGAGCTGGCTGGCGGTCGCGACTGTTGCATCATCTTCCTCTTCCGATTTTCTTCTCCGAGGCCTCGCTTTTCTTCTATCTTTAATACTCGATTCACCAGGGTCTGGAATTCTGTGAACTCATGGGAGGCAATCTGATACTGCAAATAGTGCTGAAGTCCCTCGGTGAAACGTTCAATCTTCTTATCTTCCGTGTCGATGTCGTTGGATGCATACCGAGCTAGATGGTGGAATTGGTGCAGGTACTCAGTGACATTTCGGTTCCCTTGAGTCAAGTTCCGGAATTCTCGGCGTTTGGCTGCCATGACGCCTGTAGGGATATGGAATTTTCGGAACTGATCCTTAAATTCCGTCCAAGTGATGTTGTCTTTGTCCAAGTGTGCTTCTTGATAATTCATCCACCAAGCAGCTGCTGCTCCAGTGAGTTGGTGTGATCCGAATAACACCTTCTCTCAATCATTGCAACGAACAGTGTCCAGTTTCCTTTCGATGTCCCGCAGCCAGTCGTCTGCGACGATTGGGTCGGTCGCGCTTGCGAAGGTTGGCGGTCGCGTCTTCTGGAAGTCTGAGAGTCGAGTTCCGACGGCAGTACCTTCAGCAGTCCCTGGCATTTTCTGAATGACTTGAGCTAACAACTGGGTATGTGCAGCCTGGGCTTCTTGGCGGCTCCTCTCCATTGAAAGAAGAATTTCCTGGAGACTTGGTGAGTCTTCTTGTGGTGGTAGTGAGCTCTGCGATCCTGGATGAGGTGTGGTTCCTCTTCGTGGTGTAACTGGGTCTTGGCCCTCTTGGTCATCTTGGGTCCTTCTCCTTGTGTGAACCATTCTGATCTTCTGAAGAGAGAAGCAGACAGGTCTAACTAACTAAGGGAGAATTAGGGTACTAATGCAGAAATTAATGCGAAGCTGATTCATTAATGCACAAGTAGTTGATACAAAAGCGGCTAAACGCCTTAGACTGATACAACAAAAATACAAGTAATGGTGATGATAACAACCAAAAGCATCACCAATCCTAGAAGATCTACCCTGGCCTGAGGATCTAAAAGAACAGGCAACTAACTGCTCCCACAGGGCTCAACCTCCTCTGGCTCCATCTCGTCGTCGGACTCCTCCAGAGTGACAAACCCAGGTGGTCCAGACTCATGGAACAGCAGAGCAGACCCACTGCCCTTTGCCTGGCGGGTGCTAGGGGTAGAGAATGAGCGTCGGTACCCAGCTGCATTAGCAACCCTCCGACGAATCAAGCTAGGTCCCGCACTGGGTCCAAAGGTACGAGCTGGGGAGACAACTGTCGGAGCAACCTCCTCAACTGTGCGGCGTCTCTGAGCTGCAGGCTGAGAAGTCAACGACGGGGAAGCGGTTCGGCCACGTTTCTTCTGCTCCTCCAACTCCTTGCGGAGCTCCTGGTGCTCAGCAAGCAAAGTGGAGTAGCGCGAGTCGAGGGTCCTCAACAGACCTACGGTGCCTGCCAGACACGGGTCCGGGTACTCCACGATGGGTGACAACCCAGAGGGAGATGAAGGCACGTGACGGAAAGGTGACTCCTGGAGCCGACATGAGTACACCTGGCGTACCCGATGCACAGCCTCTCGAGCTGCGTCCTGGATAGCATCCAGTCGGCTTGCCCTGCTGGCCTCCACCCTGATCACCCATCCTTCACGACTATCGAGAGCGTGCACCAGCACTTTGGCCTTGAAGCCATAGCGACGCCCCTCATAATAGTCCCAAATAGTCTCGCAGATCGGCCGCTCATCAATCCCTAGGAATTGAGCAATATGCCACAGCAATGTGGCCCATCCACCGAGACGCTCGATGTAGCTGAAACGCTCCTTGGCCATCCTGCCGAGAATTTTGGAAGCAAAATAAGATTTTGAAGTCAACATTTTTATAGGAGCAAGAACATCCTTTGCAAAATAAAATTTTTCAGAAATAATTTTTAAATAATTTACGAGGTCCTGGCGCTACCAAGCCCTAAGGGTACCGTCCTACAGTCAAGGTCTGTGCTGCTCTGATACCACTATTTTATGTCGTGTCTGCCACGACTGTGACATCACCTGTGAGGAGCCCAGCTCGGTGCAGCTGGTCCCTTAAACCACTTGACTTCCCAGGATGAGTCAATCACAGGGATACATTTAAGCAGCAAAATAATACAGTAGTCATAATTGTATGGCTATCAGGCCTTAGTACAAAACGAGGTACAGTGCCTTACAAGGCACAAGGGTCTAACAAAATAACACATCTAGTCGGCGGAAGCTAGGCCCAAAAGCAATCCACAGGAAACAGAGGTTGACAGCAGACAGCACCACATCAGGGCTCCGGAGGAAACTGCTCATCATCTCCTGGGTCCGCAGCATCTTCAGGGTATCCTCCAAGGTCGTAGAACGCTCCATCTATTGAGGAGTTGTTGCAAGGGTGAGTACTTATGTACTCAGCAAGTCATAGGGGAGGTAGAGATATAGTTACAGTATAAATGACATGAGCCTATGCTATTGGGGAAAGAGTGAAGGAGTTTTTCCCAAAATATATTTCTTTCTCAATTCTTACTCAACTTCAGATCATACCCATGGCAGTAATTAAATCATATTGATGGTGATACATATATCCCATATCCAAGGCGATATATCCTCATATCACATTATTTTTATTCAAGCCTTTCTATCTTATACTCATAACTGTTGAGGGAAATCTCCACGCGGTCAAGTCCAGGTAAGTTCATGATTGCCCGGGGAGAATGGCCTCCGTTGCCTGCCCCGGGCGCCGCCATTTGGCCCCCGGGACCGTGCCCCCCAGGCATGTCCCGGGCGCCGCCATTTGGTCCCCGGGACCGTGCCCCCCGGGCATGCCCCGGGCGCCGCCATTTGGTCCCCGGGACCGTGCCCCCCGGGCGGGTCCCGGGCGCCGCCATTTTTCCCGGGGAGAATGGCCTCCGTTGCCTGCCCCGGGCGCCGCCATTTGGCCCCCGGGACCGTGCCCCCCGGGCATGTCCCGGGCGCCGCCATTTGGTCCCCGGGACCGTGCCCCCCGGGCATGCCCCGGGCGCCGCCATTTGGCCCCCGGGACCGTGACCCCCGGGCGGGTCCCGGGCGCCGCCATTTTGCCCGGGGAGAATGGCCTCCGTTGCCTGCCCCGGGCGCCGCCATTTGGCCCTCGGGACCGTTCCCCCCCGGGCATGTCCCCGGCGCCGCCATTTGGTCCCCGGGACCGTGCCCCCCGGGCATGCCCCGGGCGCCGCCATTTGGCCCCCGGGACCGTGCCCCCCGGGCGGGTCCCGGGCGCCGCCATTTTGCCCGGGGAGAATGGCCTCTGTTGCCTGCCCCGGGCGCCGCCATTTGGCCCCCGGGACCGTGCCCCCCGGGCATGTCCCGGGCGCCGCCATTTGGTCCCCGGGACCGTGCCCCCCGGGCATGCCCCGGGCGCCGCCATTTGGCCCCCGGGACCGTGCCCCCCGGGCATGTCCCGGGCGCCGCCATTTGGTCCCCGGGACCGTGCCCCCCGGGCATGCCCCGGGCGCCGCCATTTGGCCCCCGGGACCGTGCCCCCCGGGCGGGTCCCGGGCGCCGCCATTTGTCCCCCGGGACCGTGCCCCCCGGGCATGTCCCGGGCGCCGCCATTTGGTCCCCGGGACCGTGCCCCCCGGGCATGCCCCGGGCGCCTCCATTTGGCCCCCGGGACCGTGCCCCCCGGGTGGGTCCCGGGCGCCGCCATTTGGCCCGGGACAGTGGCCTCCGTTGCCTGCCCCGGGCGCCGCCATTTGGTGCCCGGGACCGTGCCCCCCGGGCATGTCCCGGGCGCCGCCATTTGGCCCCCGGGACCGTGCCCCCCGGGCATGTCCCGGGCGCCGCCATTTGGTCCACGGGACCGTGCCCCCCGGGCATGTCCCGGGCGCCGCCTTTTAACTCCAGGGACCTTGCCCCCCGGGCGAGTCCCGGGCGCCGCCATTCGCCCGGGGACAGTGGCCCCCGGTGCCGGCCCTGGGCGCCGCCTCCTAGGCTCCCGGGACCCTGCTCTCCGGAAGGGGTCCCAGACGTCACCGCCCTCCTAAAAGGTAAAATCCCTGTTTGTTTATCACGTGCAGGTCACGCGAGGGGCGCCTCGGGAATCAGCGACCACCTGTCAAGCATCCAAGACGTTTGACCGGGAGAAGGACGGTCCTACCCTTCAATCCGACGGTGGCTCCCGGGGTAGTTTAGGTTTTTTGCTTCTTTTTGGGGCTATAAATAGCCCTTGTACCCCTCTGTTGTAAAGGATCAGTTCATTATTATTTGGAATAGCTAATCTCACAGACGTGCTCCGGAAGCCTCTCCCCCGGAGAGAGCCTCCCCAGCCGACTCCGGTCGGGAGCGCGTCGACAGGACTAGGGCCCCCACCGGGACCCGAACCTGTATAAATCCACGTGTCAATTCTTGTGTTTGTCCGGCGGGGGAGGACCGGTCACCCGGTCAACCCGCGCTGCGTGATCTCCGCTAGGATCGTCTTCAAAACCTGCCGGGGTATTCTTAATACCACGACAGTTGGCGCCGTCCGTGGGGACCCGTGACGAATCGCCATGGCTCCTCCGAGAACAAGGGCCCGCGCCCTTCCCGGTGACGCCGGTCCTGGCGACCTGGCGCCGCCCGTCCGGGACACTGCTGTTCCGGCGCTTCCGTCCGGAGGCGTCCATTCCCAGGTACCGCCTCCCATCTTTCCTCTCAATCTAGGTGCCTCCACTTCCGGGTCGCTCCCGGAGGCCGCGGGGACCTCGGCCAGGACAAGATTCCTCCCGACGGCCCCCCCGGCTCCCCGGCACGCCCTGCTGGAGGCTCTCGTAGAGGGCCAGCTCCGCGCCCAGCGCTCTATGGACGAGCTCCTTAGTGTGCTGGCGCGGCCCTCGGCCCCCACATTTTCGCCGCACCCGTGTCCGGGGATCATGCCCCCGTTCATGGGATACCCAGCGGCCCCTCCGGCGTCAGGGGGGCTGTCTACCCCGTATGATCCTGCTGCGGGGTTTCCTCCCCTCGCGGGATATACTTCCGGACACTTCTCGGCACCCGGGCCTGTCCCGGTGCCGGGAGGCTATTTCATGCCCGGGCCCTTCGTGGCACCAGGGGGGTACCCCGTCCCCGGCCCGCTTCCGGGGCTGGGGAGTCATTTAATGCCGGGGGTTATTCCTACGCCGGGAGCCAGTCCCGCCCCTCGCGTTGCGTTTACCGCACCGGGGCCGGTGGACAGAGCAGCTCCCGTGCCTCAGCGAATTTCCCCCCGCGTTGGCTCCCCAACCCCGGACGTCGCCGAGGGGGCTCACCCCCCACCGGTTCCGGATGTTGCAGGGGCTTCCCCTTTTCCGGTCCCGGTCGTTGCCACAGGGGCCCCCTCTTCGGATCCTAACGCCGCCCCGGGCGCCCCCTCCCCAGTTCCGGATGGTGCAGGGGCTCCCCCCTTTCCGGTCCCGGGGGCCATCGCAGGGGGCTCCCCCCAGCAGGCCCCGGTAGCTTCCGGGCCGGCTGCTACAGTGCAGGAGCTCCCTCCCCCGGCGAAGCAGGTCCGCTTCTCCCGGGGGGAGGTCGAGCGAATGCATTCTCCCAGCCGCGGGGAAGAGCTTCCCCCCGGTCGTTGTCGCAGGGAGCCTCGCTCTCGCACCGGTCGGGGGAAGAGACCCGCCGAAGAACCATCCTCCTCGGAGGGAAGCCCGGACGTTCGGGAAATCTGTCCCGGCCCGGAAGAGAAGCGTCGTCACCACCACTCTGGTGGCCCTCTTGGGCCGCTACCTGACTCGGATAACGAGGGGGCGTCCCCCGTTAAAGAAGACAGTGACTGGGGCTCCCCCCGGGAAGTGCAGGGGGCGAACCAGCCTCTATGTCGAAGACTCCGCAGCATCCGATGGCCGCGGCCCTACCGTCCCCCGCACATCAAGCATTATAATGGCGAGGCGGATCCTTATGAGTTCGTGCAGATTTCTCCACAGCCATCTCCGCGGCGGGGGGGGGACGAGAGCGTCCAATGCAACGTCTTCCCCCTCTACCTCACCGGCATTGCCCGCTCCTGGTTTTACAATCTGAAGGCGGGCTCCATCAAGTCTTTCTCGCAGCTAAAGCGGGAGTTCTGCGCCAACTTTCAGGGAAATTACGTACGTCCCCTGGATTCTTCACAGCTATACACAGTGCGCCAGAGAACCGGGGAGACCATCAGAAGCTTCTTCAAGCGCTTTGCCCAAGTAAAAAGCAAAGTGGCCCACGTCCCGAACTCCACAGTGATCGAAGCCTGCAAAAGTGGGATCCTCCCGGGGGAACTCCACCGAAGACTCTCTCGAAGCTGCCCCTCCTCCGCCGACGAGCTCTTCAACGTACTCGAAAAGTACGCTCGCGCGGAGGAAGACGATATCTGGAAGAAGACCCAGGGGGCTCCTGCCCCCGCCGAGTGGGGGGCCCGGGATCCCCCCAGGCGCCCCAGGCAGGGGGGCCGTAGCGAACCACGGCCTCGGGACACTTTTGTCCTCGAGGGCGGAGGCGGCTCGCGCGACCCCCCGAAGGGCAACCGCCCCTTTCCCAAGCCGAGAGGCCATGGGGGAGGACAGTCTTTGCGCGGCCGCGAAGGCCCCGCGGGGAGAAGTCGGGAAGGACCGTGGTGCAGCTTCCACGGGTCGAGTACCCACGCCACCCGAGATTGCCACCAGCTGCTGCAGCACTTCGCGGCGTTCCTCGACCAGCGCGGGCAGGGGGGGGGACTCCGGCCTCCTTGCCCCCTCGGCCAGCTGTCCCGGCCCTTCCCGCTCCCGCGGGGGGGCAACAGGTGCAGGAGGGGGAGCCTTCAGACGCTCTCCCCTTTCAAACTTCTGAGCGCCGCATCAACGTCATCGTAGGGGGCTCCGCCTCCGGGCGGGACTCCAAGCGCCAGCGCAAGGAGTATGCGCGAGAAGTTAAGGTAGTGGGGGTGCTACACGCGTCCGTGCCGCCCAAGTGGTCGGACGTCCCCCTCACCTTTACGGCGGAAGACGCGCGAGGGGTTCGCTTCCCCCATGACGACGCGCTTATTGTCTCCGCGACAATCTACAACTGCCACTTAGCCCGCATCCTCGTGGACGGCGGAAGCTCCGCCGACGTCCTGTTCCTCAAAACCTTCAAGGAAATGCAGGTGGATGAGAAGCTCCTGCAACCAGCGGCAGGGCCTCTGCAAGGGTTTGTCCCGGGGAAGGCGATCCACCCCGTGGGCAAGGTAGATCTCCCGATCACCTTCGGCACCCCGGAGAACTACCGGACCGAGCTAGTCCGCTTCGACGTAGTGGACCTCCCCTCCTCCTACAATGTGATTATGGGGAGGACTACGATCAATCGGCTGGGGGCTGCCACCCACCAAAACTACTTATGCATGAAGATCCCCGGGCCGCATGGCGTGATCAACGTCCGGGGGGACCAAGACATGGCCCGTGCCCTATACGAGCGGGCTGCTGCCACAATAGGAAGCGTCAACCTGATCAAGGCACCCGGGGGGGAGGCTCCCCCCCCGAACGTAGACGTCGCTGTGCCATCCCCTGGGAGGCCCCTCCTCAAGCCGCGTCCGGAAGGGGGCCTCCGGAAGGTCCCGCTGTCCCCGGGCAGCAGGGACAAAACTGTCCAAATCCGGGCAGAGCTCCCCCAAGACCATGCAGCGCAACTCGCAACCTTTCTGCGCGAAAACTCTGATGTTTTTGCGTGGAATCCTTCGGACATGCGGGGCGTCGCCCGGGAGGTTATTGAACACAAGCTCGCGGTAACCCCCGGTCACCCCCCTTTCAAGCAGAAGTTGAGGAAGCTCTCCCTCGAACGTCAAGAAGCCATCAAGACGGAGATAGCCCAGCTCCGAGAGGCGGGGTTCATCCGGGAAGTGTTGCACCCCGAGTGGCTCGCAAACCCCGTCCTCGTCAAGAAATCAACTGGCAAGTGGCGCATGTGCGTGGACTTCACCGACCTTAACCGCGCTTGCCCCTAAGACAACTTCCCGCTCCCGCGGATCGACCAGCTCGTTGACTCCACCGCGGGGTGCGAGCTGATGAGCTTCCTAGACGCCTACTCGGGATACCATCAAGTCCGGATGGCGGAGGGGGACGAGGAAAAGACGAGTTTCATAACTCCCCTCGGAACCTTCTGCTACCGCCACATGCCCTTCGGGCTCAAGAATGCGGGAGCCACCTTCCAGCGCCTGATGACGCTGGTCTTCAAAGATCAAGTCGGCCGCAACGTCGAAGTCTACGTAGACGACGCGGTCGTCAAGAGTCCCCGTGCAGCCTCCCACATCGACGACCTCGCAAAGACCTTCCGCAACCTCCGCGCGTTCGGGCTTAAGCTCAACCCGGAGAAGTGCGCCTTCGGGGTGCGCGGGGGAAAGCTCCTGGGTTTCCTCGTGTCCCAGCGGGGCATTGAGGCAAACCCCGAGAAGATCCGGGCCTTCCTAGACATGCCCCCGCCGCGCTCCGTCAAAGATGTCCAGCGGCTCTCCGGCCGCCTGGCCGCGCTCAGTCGCTTCGTCTCCCGTTCGGGGGAGCGGGGCCTCCAGTTTTTCAAGATCCTCCGAGGGCTTGAGGGGTTCCGCTGGACGCCCGAGGCCCAGGAAGCCTTCAACGACCTCAAGAAGTACCTCTCGAGCCCTCCAATGCTCGTGAGTCCGTCCCCGGAAGAGCCCTTGCTCCTCTACCTCGCCGCGACCCCCGTCGCCGTCAGCGCGGTTTTGGTGAAGGAGCAAGGGGGGCAGCAACGCCCCGTGTACTACGTCAGTGAAGCCCTCCAGGGGGCCAAGACTCGGTACACGGAGATGGAGAAGATTTTCTACGCTCTCCTCATGGCGTCCCGGAAGCTCCGGCACTACTTCCTGGGGCACCCCATCACCGTTCCGTCGTCCCTCCCCCTGGGGGAGGTACTGCGGAATAAAGAAGCCACCGGCCGGATTGGGAAGTGGGGGGCCGAGCTTGCCCCCTTCTCCCTGTCCCTTACCGGCCGCTCCGCAATCAAGTCGCAGGTCCTCGCCGACTTCGTCGCAGAATGGACTCCCGCCTCTGGGTCCGGGGACGAAGATCTCCCTGTGCCACCCCGACGCAGTGACCATTGGACCCTGCTGTTTGATGGGTCACTGTGTCTCACTGGGGCTGGCGCGGGGGTAGTCCTCCGGAGCCCCGAGGGGAAGGAGCTCAAGTACGCCGCGTGGCTCGAGTTCCCCGCAACCAACAACGTCGCCGAATACGAGGCTCTGCTCCTCGGGATGCGCCTCGCGCGCTCCCTGGGGATCCGACGCCTCCTAGTAAAGGGAGACTCTCAGCTCGTTGTCTGCCAAATGGACAAGTCTTACCTGTGCCATGACGCAAATTTAAGTCTTTACTTGCAGGAAGTACGAAAGATGGAGAAACACTTCGACGGCCTTGAGGCCCGGCATATCCCGCGAAGGGAGAATGACCGGGCTGATGCTTTGGCCCGGGCGGCAAGCGCCCGGGAAATGCTCCCCAAGGGGGCCTTCTTGGAAACAATCACGAAGCCCTCGGTGGCCTCCCCGGACGCAGGCCCCGAGCCTCCGGTCCTGGAGGTCGCCGAGATCGTCCGGCCGTCGTCATGGATGGATCCCCTCATCTCCTTCATCAAGGGGGAGGGGGACCCTCCCAACGAGACCGAGGTTAAGCGCCTCCGGGCCAAAGCCCAGGCATATCTCCTGCTGGAGGGAAGGCTCTACAAGCGGGGGGCTTCAGCCCTCCTGCGCTGCCTCCCCCGGTCGGAGGGACTTCAACTCCTGGAAGACATTCACGCGGGGAGCTGTGGTTCTCACCTAGCCCCGCGTGCCATCACAGCCAAGGCCCTTCGGCAGGGCTTCTACTGGCCTACAGTCATGTGCGACGCGCGAGACCTTGTCTCCGCGTGCGAAGCATGCCAAAAGATGGCCAAGGGCTCGAATCTCCCCCCTGTAGCGCTGCGGACTATCCCCATCACTTGGCCCTTCGTGCGCTGAGGGATGGACCTCTTAGGGCCCTTCCCCCCAGCGCCCGGAGGATACAAGTATGCGGTAGTCGCGGTCGACTACTTTACAAAGTGGGTTGAGGCGGAGCCCTTGGCTAGCATAACCTCCCGGGCTGTTCAGCAGTTTTTCTGGAAAAACGTCGTTTGTCGTTTTGGTGTCCCCCGGGAAATCACCGTGGACAACGGGACCCAATTCGACTCGGCTTATTTCCGGGAATTCTGCGAGGGCCTGGGGGTCATCATCCACTTCGCCTCAGTGGCCCATCCCCAAAGCAACGGGGCCGTCGAGAGGGTCAATGGCGTAATCCTACAGGGGCTACGCCGGAGACTCGAACAAACCGCTTCCAAGCGGGGTGCGTGGGCAGAGGAGCTCCCTAGCATCCTCTGCTCGATGCGCACGACCCCGTCCCGGGCCACAGGGCGTGCTCCCTTCTCCCTAGTCTACGGGGCGGAGGCAGTCCTCCCCCCGGAGATCGGCTTTCGGTCGCTGCGGGTCGAGCTCCTGAACGGAGCCACGACCGCAGCCTACCGGGCCAACGAAGACAACCGGCGGCTGGAAATCGACCTCGTGGAAGAGGAACGCGACCGAGCGCTCCTCCGCCACGCCATCTACGAGCGCGAGATGTCGCGCGCATACAACCAGCGCGTGCGCGAGAGAGCTTTCCGCCTTGGGGACCTTGTCCTCAAGCGCGTCACAGACCCCCAAGCCCAGGGTAAGCTCTCCCCCAAGTGGGAGGGCCCCTATAGGATCTCCGCTGTCCTAGGCTCGGGGGCCTACAAGCTCTCCAACCTTCAAGAGCAGGAGCTGAAACACACCTGGAACTCGCGTTTACTTCGCAAGTTCTACGTCTAGCCTTACGGGCCTGTTCCCCCCCCTTATGAGGCGTAGGAGGGACACTGTAGCTCCGCTTTCCCCCCCCCCCCTTCGCGGTTTCGCAGGGGGGGGCTTTGTATATTTTGTTAATCAATGCATAGCCTTTGTTCTTCAACTGTCTCATTGCAGGTCTTTCTCGTTACCGCCCCTAGCGGCGATGCCCTCCCCGCGAGGATGCCCTCCCCGCGAGGAAGCCCTCCTTGTGAGGATGCCCTCCCCGCGAGGAAGTGGGCCATCCCCAACAAGTCCCTACAACGGAGCCTGCACTCCCGTAGGGCGGCTTACGATCAGCCCTCGTGGACTGAGGGTGTAAGCGGCAACCCGGTCCCCAGCGGCCGCGGTAACGAGTCACTTTGGGAGCCTAGTCCCCTGCCCAAACACTCAAGACCCGTCTTCGGGCACTTCCTCCTCCGGGAGTAGACGCTCTCCTCAGCGGGACGTCTAATGGCTTTCTGGATTATCTTCCTCCTCCGGGAGTCGACGTTATTCCCGGCTCCCCGTTCCCACGGCGACCGGAAGATCAGCCCCTTGCGGCTTGATTGGATCTATCTTCCTCCTCCGGGAGTCGACGTTATTCCCGGCTCCCCGTCTTCACGGCGACCGGATGATTGGTCCCCAGCGACCTTATTCCCGGCTCCCCGTTCTCACGGCGACCGGACGATTGTCTCTTGGAGAAGCCGGATTTCTAGGGCATTTCCTTCCCCGAAGACCCTATTCCCGGCTCTCCGTTCTTACGGCGACCGGACGAGTGTCTCCCAGGAAGCTCGCCTCTGGAAATCCCATCGGGTTCTCTTGGGCATTCCTTCCGCTTAAGGCCTTATTCCCGGCTCCGCGTTCTCACGGCGACCGGATGATTATCTCCCGGAAGGTCTTCTCCTTGAAAACCTCGCTTTAAAATTTTCTAACTTAGAAAATATTTCTCCTATAGGTTACGCTCCCTCCGGGGACCCTGTTACCCCCACAGCGCGCGGAGGCCTCCTCCGGCCCGCTGTGGGCGGGGGGGGACAGGGGGCCCCCGGGTCACCCACGAAGAAACTTAGCTCATCCTTGTTAAGATGAGTCGTCCAGACCATCCAAGAAGAAAATAAAGAGGCGCAATAAAAGGAAACAACAACAATGTGCATTATTGATCAGTAAACCCGGAGGACATCTTCCCCCTCCGGTGGGTTTCGGAAATGATACAACCCGGGTCCTAACCCGGGGGATTTTCTACGAGCCTAAGGCCCCTACGCCTAAAGCTCCCGGAGGCGCTCCCTCAGCTCCCGGGCCAAGTCCCGGTACAGCGCCCGGACGCGACGCTGAGAGTCCCGAAGTACGTCCTCGGGCCAAAACTCGTACCCAGCCGGCGGAAGTATCCTGAGAGGAGGTATCATCTGGGCCTTCGGGCGCGGGGGAGTTAATTCAGCACGGCTGTTGTCAAAATTATCCAAGTGCCATTCCGGGCGCCACCTCAACCGGACAGGCTCCCGGGCAGTACCGCCGTCGCGCCTCCCGGAGACAAGGCTCAGCAAAACCAAAGCCGCTTGGGCGTCCCCCGGAGAGCCTCTCCCGGACCGTTGCTCGGGAGCAACCCCCCGGGAACCCTGGTAACATTTCATTACAAAGACTTAGAAAAATTTCTAATATATTTCATTGCAAAATGTTTTTGTACAAGTGCCCGGGGCTTCTCCTAAGAAGCTACCGGAATCAAAATGTCTAACAAAATAAAAAGGGGTCCTAGCTAAAGACCCGGGGGAGGCTCATACTTTGGCATTGGGGTCCTCCCCCCGGGGAGCTTCCTCCGTGGCCGGGGCAGGGACATCCGCGGCCGGAGGCGCCGGTGTCGGGAACCACGTCCGGATGATCCGATCGTAGAACCCCTCCGCCAGCAGCTCCACCTCCCGGCGCGTTGGCTCGAAGGCCTCCGGGAAGCCCCGGGGGATGCCCGCCCCGATCGCCCGGGCGCCGACCCCACGGTAGTCAACGAGCCCCGCGGCGGCCGCGATGACGGGGATCGCCCGGCCCCGTGCCCGGACGTCCACAGCCTCCGGGATGGCGGAGACTTGTGCGTTAAGAAAACGCACAGCCTCCGCGAGGGTCGCCGGGGGCACCTCCGGGCCGCTCCCGGAGCCCAGGCTAACGCCAAGGCTTTCCAAGGCCGAGCGGACGGAGCGGCCTGCGTCCGACAGCGCCCGGACGCTGGAGCTCTCGAGCTCCCGGAGCGCCTTCTCCCGCACCTTGGCCTCCTCTCGGAGGCGGATGTAGGCGCCCTCCGAAAGGTGCACCTGCGCCCGGGCCCGGGACAGCTCATCAAGAGCTTCGTCCCGCTCCCGGAGGGCCGCCTCCCGCTGCTCGATGCAGGCCGCGGCCCGGCTCTCCGCCTCCCGCTGCTCAAGGCCCCAGGTAACAGTCGCTACCTACAAAATGCATAAAGATTTAGAAAAATCTTAAGTGCAGGAAAAAGGCCGAAGTGTTGAGAGCTCGAGTTACCTGGGCTCCGAGGGACTCGAGCCCCTCAAAACGCTCGTGGAGCGTTCCTCCTGCTATGAAGGCCTGCACCTTCTGGTTGTGCAGGCCCTCCGCGTAGCGGGCCACCTCACCCGCGGGAAGTAGGGAGGTGTCTTGCCCGGCCCTCCTGTCGCGGCCGGGAGAGGGCCCCCGGACCTCTGAATCCGGGAGCACGGCCGGTGTCGCCGGCGTCTTCGTCGACGAAGTTTCCTCCGAAGGCGAAGACGAAGATTGGGTGGGGACCTCCGCCCGGGGGGTGATCATCGGGCCTTTCCCCGCCCCAGGCCGGAGGGCCCTCGGAGCCTCCTGCTCTGGGGGGACCTCGAAGACTGAGGGGCTCCCCCCCTCTTCATCAACCGGCCCGAGGCGCGGGGGCGCCGCCCCCGAAAACCTCACCTCTAGCCTCTCCGGCGCCAATGCCGCCGGGAGAGGCGAGAGGAGCGTCACGCGAATTGGCGACGGGGCGTAGTCCGCCGAATCGGACCCCGCCCCATCAACAACAACCTCCTTCCCCCGGGCCTCGACGGGGGCCTCCGGGGGCGGAGGCGTCGCCTCTGCCCGGGGCGCCGCCCGGGCATGTTCGGCTCCGGGAGCCGCGTCCCGGGCCCTCACCGGCGTCGTCGCCGGCGCCGTCGTCGGAGCTGGGGTCTTTTGGACCCGGGGCTTTTTGGGCTCCGAGCCCCCGGCAGCATCCTTCCCCCGTTTATGAGACCCGGGGGTGGGAAGGGGCTTCCTCTCCGGAAGCCTGAGCCCGTAGGCCTCGGCCACCAAGTTCCGGGGAGGCCCCTCCCCCACGAGGCGCACGATGCGCTCGTGTTCGTCGGCGAAGTACCTCCCCAGGAGGTGCTCCGCCTTGTCCCTCGCCGCCGGGTACGGGCGCACTGTAAGAGGTAAAAAGTTAGTCAATTTCCCGTAAAAAACTGCAAGTACGAAAATGCAGGGGACTTACGCCGCGTCACCGGCTTGACCGGAGGCCGCTGCTCCGGGCCCATGCCGATCCCCCTTCCCCCGCGTGAGAAGGGGGAAAGTCGCAGGAGCGCCAGCTCCTCCGCGGCGTCCCGCATCGAGCGGGCCTTCTTCGCCAGCACCACCTTCCCGAGGAGCTCGAACTCCTCGTCCGTCCACACCGGCGGCTTCGGTGCGGATGACCGGCTGTAGGTGGGAGGCTCCGGGGCGTAGACCACCGCCTCGTCCCGGACCCGGAGGTAGAACCACCTCCGGAACCAGTCCCCCCAGTGGTCCCGGGAGGCCACCGCCGGGTAGTCCGCCACCCGGGAGGGCAGCATCTGGACCATTACCGAGCCGAAGGGGGACTTCGGTCCTCCCTTCACCAGGTGGGAGCTCCGCGCTGCCGGCTCGTAAAAGTACCGGAAGACTCGGAGGGTGGGCTCCCGCCCGGTCGCCGTCTCGTACAGCCAGATGAAGAGACCCATCCGGACGAGGGCGTTGGGGGTGAGGTGGTTGAGCGCCACCCCGTACTCCTTTAGGAACTCCCGGAGCATCGGGTGCACCGGGAGCCGGAGCCCTGCCTCGAGGAAGGCCTCAAAGGCCACAACCTCTCCGGGCCTGGGGCGGGGGGCTCCGTCCTTCTTTAGGGGGACCCGGATGTCCCCCTCTTCGACGACGCCCTTCTTGACGAGGGACTCTGCGTCCGAGGCCGAGAACTCGGAGGCCCAGAGGAAATCCACGGGGATTTCCTCCGGGGGCACCTCCGTGGTCTTCGCTCGACCTTTGGGCGCCATTAGGTGAGTTCTTTGTTTTTCGGTGGCTAAGTTTTCAGGTGGCTAAGTCAACAACTCCCGGACGCTCGCTACCGGAAAAAGCTACCGGAAGAGCGCTACCGGGAGAGCTGAAGCTGGAGTTGAAGATTTGGAATGAGCTTCCGGGGCCCCCCTAAGGCCCTATTTATAGAGGTTGGCCGAGATCTAGATGCGCGCCACGTGGCCCCCTCGGAGCAATCTGGACCACTGAAATTCAAACCGTGCGCGGGAAACGAAGGGACAAGTGCGCAAATCAAGACGCCGGTTCGAACCGCGTGTGCATTTATTGCGAAAACGGAGCGGCCATAAAGCGCCCGGAACAGAAACCGAAGCGTCGCGGGGCGCCCGATGATCTTCGTCCGGAGGTTTCGCCCGGAGATTTTCCCGGTACCATAACCATTCCCTCCGGGGGCTCAAGCTTCGTCCCCGGAGGGCATGGGGGGCTGCTGTTGGGGGAAATCTCCACGCGGTCAAGTCCAGGTAAGTTCATGATTGCCCGGGGAGAATGGCCTCCGTTGCCTGCCCCGGGCGCCGCCATTTGGCCCCCGGGACCGTGCCCCCCGGGCATGTCCCGGGCGCCGGCATTTGGTCCCCGGGACCGTGCCCCCTCCGTTGCCTGCCCCGGGCGCCGCCATTTGGCCCCCGGGACCGTGCCCCCCGGGCATGTCCCGGGCGCCGCCATTTGGTCCCCGGGACCGTGCCCCCCGGGCATGCCCCGGGCGCCGCCATTTGGCCCCCGGGACCGTGCCCCCCGGGCAGGTCCCGGGCGCCGCCATTTTGCCCGGGGAGAATGGCCTCCGTTGCCTGCCCCGGGCGCCGCCTTTTGGCCCCAGGGACCGTGCCCCCCGGGCATGTCCCGGGCGCCGCCATTTGGTCCCCGGGACCGTGCCCCCTGGGCATGCCCCGGGCGCCGCCATTTGGCCCCCGGGACCGTGACCCCCGGGCGGGTCCCGGGCGCCGCCATTTTGCCCGGGGAGAATGGCCTCCGTTGCCTGCCCCGGGCGCCGCCATTTGGCCCCCGGGACCGTGCCCCCCGGGCATGTCCCGGGCGCTGCCATTTGGTCCCCGGGACCGTGCCCCCCGGGCATGCCCCGGGCGCCGCCATTTGGCCCCCGGGACCGTGCCCCCCGGGCGGGTCCCGGGCGCCGCCATTTTGCCTGGGGAGAATGGCCTCCGTTGCCTGCCCCGGGCGCCGCCATTTTGTCAGACCCCCATTTGAGGATCACCTTGGTAACCGCCCAGGTAGGTTACACACAGCAGGATGACACATGAGCTCCAAACCAGACAAGCATAATAATAACATTAAACAGGTAGCAGACCAGCTTGGCCAATATTACATACCCAAAGCACCGAAAATGGCGCTAAGTAGAGTTGCTAAGAAAATAACAAGTTTATCATAACCAGAATTGGTATCCAAGTACCGAACACACAACATAAAACACAAAGCAACGACAAAAAGCTTGATTTCCATCCGCAGCGGGGTTGAAGTGGCTCCTCCCACATCTGACTTCACTTGGTGCGTGTCACGCCCCGCACAGGGTACCACGACTACTCCCGTGGAGACCTAGCTCGCTGCAGCTGGCCTCATACATACATACCACTGACTTCCCAGGATAAGTCAAGCACAGGAGTTCATTGCAGCAGAGTACTTACAAAATATCATCGATAAACAGTATGGCCTGCTGGCCTGATACAACAAGAGTAATACAATGCCTTCACGGCACAAATGGTCTAATTAAGACAACTACTCGGCGGAAGCTAGGCGAAACCCCACAGTCGTAAGAAGTTGATAGCAGAACAACACACATCAAGGCTCTGGCAGAACTGGCTCCCTTCCTTTTGGATCCACGAAGTCTTCCAATCCTTCATCTTGGTCATGGAGCACTCCATCTATTGTTGATAAGTTGCAAGGGTGAGCACTTACGTACTCAGCAAGTCATAGGGAAGGTAGAGATACATATAGTATAAATGACATGAACCTATGCTATTGGGGAAAGAGTGAAGGGTTTTTCTCAAAATACATTTCTTTCTCATTTCTTATTCAACTTCCAATCATACTCATGGCAGTAAATAAATCATATTGATAATGATTCATATATCCCATATCCAAGGTGATATTTCCTCATATCACATTACTTTTATTCAAGCCTTTCAATCTTATACTCATAGCAGTATCTCATATATTTTTAGGGCATAAACCACATGCCTCTTAACTAACACATATTTACTAGATTATGGTATTACCGCGACATGTCAACACATGACAGCCCACGGCAACGCCCCTTATCGTGACAACACATGCCACTTGGGTAATCTTGAGCTAACAAATTTTAGTTTATAAAACAATACTTGTGTCACACCCCGTGGATTTAATCCACCGCGGCATACTCCTAAACTAGGGAGCACGAAGTATTCGAATACATTTTTAAACTCTGCAGAGATGTACCTCTTTTTAAATCCACTTTTTCACTCGACTTCCAAGTCGGGCCAACTCCATGCGACTTATACGCATGTGACAAGGCCGAGATCACACAACGTTTTTGCAGTCTAGTATTAACAGTATCCCTGCCCGGTAAATGGACAATACCATCCCAAGTACCGTTGTGGGTCCTCCCCACTGCCTTACTTCCTAGCCTGGGTCTATGTTCCCGCAGGACACATAACCTCTTTCGATTACAGTCGCGCACGACTTAATCTGGCGTAGGGCGTCTTCCTTCTTTACACCTTATCCTCTCATAATTTTTCTGATCTCACATCACTCATGGACGAACTGCGTCCCACCAGTTTCCACGCGAGAAACCGGATCGACAAGCCATGCAGGGAACTGATAATACTAAGAAAGCTACTAGATTGCGCCTGTCCCATACCAGGTAAGTGGTTGGTACATTTTTCATGCCACTAGACGCACGACACAAGGTTCTAGTCCTTACATGCCAGTGACCAGATCATACCACAACCATGCACTTTCAGTGCCTGCACATCCAGTGCAGCAAGCACCTCCAGTGCTACCACCATTCCATACCAAAATACTGGTCACGGCTAGGGGTTCTATTTCATGAATATAAATGTATATGTACATACTTTTATTAGTTCATGGCTTGCTATCTTAACAAGTTCACATTCCTCAAGTATTCAATCTATCACTGCCATAATATTATTGATCTCAACACATGCAATATTAATGAGATATCTACTCATGGAATAGCATAGCAATTCATAAAATATTGGTTCAATATGGTCAAAGTATGACTTGCCTTCCGCGTCGTAAGAAACAACAGTTGAAGTCGAGTCTATGATGAAGTCTTCAAACTTAGACCTTTGCTCTGAACAAGGATCAAACAAGCAAACAGGCATTACAATCAATCCTACTCTTACTATTCCATTATATGCGATAATGTAAGGAGAAACACTTAGGCGATGCAAGATTTGAGAGTTCTGAGAAACAATTATGGTTAAACTATGGAAACCAGGGTTAAGATTAGTTGTCAAGGGTTTACAAGGTTCCAAATGTTCCAAAATATCAGAATGATATCAAGGTTGTGACTGGTTTGCTCAAAAACAGCGAACGTCTTTAGGTTGGCATTCAGTTCAAGGCATCGACATAGGGTCGATGGATGATAGAGGGCTCAACTCAAGTTGTGACAGTAGAATAAGTTGTAGATCACAACATCAGGAGTCTAAGGGACAAGGTTATGTTCAGTTTGCATACCCAGAAGGGGTCAAACTGGCCCAATGCCATTGGCTGACATAGGCTGACAAGGGCTGGCAATGCCGAAGAATGGCATTGACACGGTTTGAATAGTTCCCAATGGCCAAAATGAGTTTTGATTCAAGCATATGGTGCACAAGGTAGTGAGGCAACTATTTGACAAAGTATTTTCTATTTTTCATGACCAGAGGTGGGTGAACAGGGCTAATGCCACTGACTGGCATAGTTTGACATAGAGTTGACATGGCCAGAAACTAGGGTTTGCCATAACTTTTGGTCTAGGGCTCCAAATGATGCACCACTTTGTCTGGTAGTTAGACATTTGTAACAGGAACAAATGTCTCAACAGGATCTAGGGCAGGAGATGGCCGGAAAGTGATGAAAACCGGCAAGGAAGTTGACTGGCCTGGAGCACATGCAACATAAACAGTGCAGTAACTAGGGCATAGCTATATCTCACAATCTAGGCCGAATTGGAAGTCGTGATAGAAGACAAAGTTGCTCAGAATGGTCCAAAACATCTAAATGGCAAAGTGGTTAGGGCTAGATCGGCTGGATTTGGAAGATACTGGCTGGGGAAAAGATGAACTCAAATCTGATTTGGGCATTTCTGATTTAAAGTGATTGAACTCAATTCCTTGCTTTTGTATGGTCCTCAGGGTACTAGAAATGCATTGGTGAAGTTATATTAACAGATTGCTCAACAGAGGAGCTAAATCAGTAAGTACAAGTTCATGTTCATGGCTGGAAATTGGGGGTTTTTGTTTTACAGAAAATTTGTTCAAACCAATAGTTCAGGGGTCTTAAGTGAGCTATTCTAAGTATCTTTCACTACTGGCTCGAAGATCAATTCATTCTAGATTGTAGTTAATTGCTCGTCGGAGTAAATGAGCAGAAGTGGCAATTATCGACGATTGAGTGAGATTGAAGTTAATTCCTAGCTCGAATAGGGTGAGGGAGGTAAGGGGAACTTACTGATGGTGCTAGATCGAGGAGAGGGGCTCTGAAGAAGCTTGGATCTGATTTCACTTTTGCTGCCACTGGAGAAGATGAACAATGTGAGTATTTCTCTGTGGTTGCTGCTCTTTGCTGGTGTGCTGAGGACAGTGAAATGTGGGGGAGTATTTATAGCTGAACCAGGGAGCTTGGCAACGGTTGAAAATGCCTAGAAAGTTGAAGCCGGCAAGGATGTGATGCAAAGCCGACAGGAGGAGCTTGCCGGCGAAGTGACCTGGTGCCAGCGGCCGTGAAGCCTTTTCCCAGCTGTCCCGGTCGAATAGATGGTGAAGTGAGTGCTACTCTCGGCATGGAGGACAAATGGCACAAAACGGCTGCTGGAAATCGGGTGTGAGTGGGTTAAACCGAGGTGGAGGACTGCTGGCCTCGGGGAGAAACACCGGGGAAGATCCACAGTGCAGTGACGACTAGACACGTGGCAGGAGGTAAGTGGGTGATGCACTGTAGCAGGTGGTCGAGGCTACGAGCGCAGCAGGTCGCATGAACAGTGATGGGCCTGTGATCGTATGTGATATCGAACAGGAGATGAGGTTGGTGCTCGTGGTCGATTCAAGGTGAACAATAGAAGTGGTCATTGGTCGATTTGGCTAGGTGGTCGCGAACAGGAGGTGTGGTCTATTGGACGGGCCTGGTCGAAGTCGAAATTGAGTGTTCTGGTGGTGAACAGAGGGGCTGGTCGATTCCAGGGGCATAATTGTAATGATTTCGGTTGAAAAGTGGACTGATTTGTAAATCTGGCTTTAAAGAAGTTTAATTTGGAATTTGATTTCATGGTTGAGTATAATATTTCTATTAATACTCATTTAGCTCAAATCTGGAGAAAATTTGATAAGGTTTGAGGGATTTCACCTATTTTCGAAAATAGAGTAAAATTAGGGTAAAATAGATCTGAATTTTGTCGATCTCGAATTCTGGTGATTGGGGTGAGATTTTGAAGTTTAAACAGAAGGAAAATCTGTATCAAATAGTATTTGGGAGGTGTTCCCTGAAGAATTTCTGAGGTTGCAGTTGATTTGTGGGTTTTAGCCTTTTCAGGCTTCCAGGTAAATAGGAAAGGACTTATTCGCAGTAAAATTTGGACTAAACTGCGAAAAGTGCTTAGGTGAAACAATCTGGTTCCCAACTTTTTGGAGCAAGTTGAGGATATACTTAGGAACATATTCCAAAAGATACTTGAGTCTGGATAGGATTAGATTATGATAACTCAATTATCTGGAAACTAGGGTACTTAGGGTAAATCTGAATTTTCTGTTTTCGAAAATAGAAAGAGACTTAGATACTGGAAGTTAGGGTTAGAATTCAATCTGGCTCCTGAAGACTTTTATCTTCAGAATAACTGGTAGGTTAAATCTGAATTGTCAGATCTTGATCTGGATCTAGAGAATAGGTTTGGAGATTTTTAGGGTTTGAGAGAGATTAGGGTTCAGCTGATCTGGCTACAACTACAGAGATACCTGCATGCAGGATTTTATGCAAACACTTTTCACCCCCAAAACCAGGGTGTTACAGTGCGCAATCCTCCTAGAACGTGGGCTCGTCCGGGGCACTTCCTTCTTCTGCCGGGAACTCATAACTGAAGGAATCGGGATCCTCGAATCCCTCTTCTACAGTTGGATGTAAAATGCAAGGGTGAGCACTTGGTGCTCAGCAACACTCATTCCGGGGATTAATGTGATTGTGCTTACATGAGGGTGAAATATATGATTCTGGGGTTTTAGTTTCATATGGATAGAGATATATAGATTTCCAAATCATTTGTTCAGTAAAACAGTACTTTGTCATGAGAATAATACTTTGAACGTTAAACAAGTTTTCAATAAAACATTAGATGTAGTGGTCTCCCATGAGTCACTACTTTGTTAACCGCATTATGAAAATATTCCGAAACATTACTTGTGCTATAACCCATGGATAACATCCACTACGAAAAGACTCCTGGACTTGGGAGTACAGAGTATCCGATACTTCTTTTACACTTTGCAAAGGTGTACCTCTTTTTAAATCCACTGGTTCACTCGGCTTTCAAGTCGGATCAGCTCCATGTGACTTATACACATGTGACAAGGCCGAGATCACACAACGCTTTACAGTTCAGTATTAACAGTATCCCTGCCCGGTAAATAGACAATTAAGTCTCAAGTACCGTTGTGGGTCTTCCCCACTGCCTTACTTCCTAGCCTCTCTGGTCTATGTTCCCGCAGGACACATAGCCTTGGTCTATGTCCACGCGAGACATACGACCATTTAAGATTACAGCCGCTCACGGCTTAATCAGGTCTAGGGCGCCTTCCTTCATTTACGCCTTTTTCTCTCATCATTTTTCTGACTCACATCACTCATGGCCGAACCTTGGCCTTCCAGTTTCCACGCGAGAAACCAGATCGTCCAACCATGCAGGGAACTGCTAATACCAAAAAGCTACTGAGTTGTGCCTGTCCCATACCAGGCAAGTGGTTGGTACGTTTACAATTCGTATAGAGACACAGCACAAGGTTCTTGTCCTTATGAACCAATAGTGAGGAACATTCACATACCCTGGTGCGCACCGCACCCTCTCCATACAATCCAATCCTCACTACTGATCCCTTTTATCAGTTTTCTTGTCAAAACGGTTTTCATTATAACTTCTCATGCATTTGACCATTTCAAGTTTAATGTGGATATTCAGTATATGAGTCCTAGGGTGACAAGAGCATATATACACGAAGGTTCAATAACAAAAAGGGTTTCATGATCCATTAGGTAATATCTACTCATGTCATTCAAACATAACTTGTATTTCAATTAAGCATGCATAGTAAGAAACAGTGAATATACTTCATATGAAAATATTGGGTGAGACATGATCAAAGGAATGAGGCTTGCCTTGCAATGTGGGGTCTAAAAACTCAGACGGATCTTCAAGGACTTCTTCCGTTCCTTCCGCTTCTGACTCTGCGGCAAACAATTAACACACAAACACATACCACATAAGCATACTGAAAATAGTTTCTATAGAAAGTATTAAGTAAATAAGTCATGCATGCAGGGGAAAAAAGTTAGGGCAAGGTCACAAGGGCTCTGGTCGAAGAAACGGCTAAAAAGGATTGAACGTCGAGGGGTCGACGTTCAGTTCATGGCTTTGACATAACTGGAAACTAGTCTTAGGATGGTTTTCTGGAGAAGTGACAGTAGAGAAAGTTGTAGATCTCAACTCCAGGAATCTAAAGGACAAGGTGGCATTTCAATTGCTCAACCAGAAGGGGTCAAACAAGGCTAATGCCAGTGGCTGACATGCACTGACATGGTGCTGGACATGGCCAGAAACTAGGGCATGGCTTAACTTTTGATCCAGGGCTCCAAATGATGCACCACTTTGTCTGGGAGGTAGGCATTACTAACAGGAACAATATACTCAACAGGCACAAGGGCTGAAAGTGGCCGGAGGGTGGCCAAATCCGGCGATGAACCACGGTGGCCTGGACATGAGCTGAGTTACTGGACAGTAATCTTGGCATAGGCATAACTCACAATCTAGGCAGATCCAGGTGTCGAGCTAGTGGACAATATTGCTCAGGGTACTGGAATCTATCTAAGGGACAAGGTTTCAGGTGCTGGATCGGCCGGGAATAAATTCCGGCGACCGGCGCTGGAGAAGACGACACTGGACAAAGGGGGTTTTCGATTCAGGGCGAATGAGCTCAATTCCAAGCTTGGGGATGATCTCTAGGGCACAACAAAGCTACTGGGGAGGTTAATTTCATTGGATATCGGCCGGAGAAGCTTGGCGCCGAAGTCCGGCGAACGGCCGAGGTTCAAATTTGGGATTTCTTCGATTTAAGCTTAATTGGGGATTCTGGTTCTACAGGCTTGCTCTACTAGGCTTACTGATCAACTTCTTCTACAGGATTGAGGGTTAATTTGGGCTGAATCGAGCGGCATTGGGGAAACAGGGCAAATCGGGAATCCGGCGATCACCGGCGATGGGGATCGATCTGGTGCAATTGGTTGCTATGACACAGAGAGGGGAACGAGGGGAACTCACTGGTGAACCTGGATTGAAGAGAGGGGCTGTGGAAAGGGCTGGCACCGTGAGCTCTCTCACTGGCTCGCCGGAGAAGAAAGCGAAAACGGCGAGAAGCTGGAATTTTGGCTAAGTCCTGAGCTTGTGCTTCTTCACAGCGTCGAGGGGGTTTAAATAGGCACGGGGACGGAGCTTGCGAGGGGAACGCGACAACGGTTGCTTGCGCCGGGGAGAAAATTGTCGGGCGCAGGCGCAACGACGGCGACGGCGACGTGATCGCGCTTCAGGCGGTGCTGCAGCTTTGCCAGTTGCCTTGGGACTTCACCAGTGATGGCGCAGATGCGGAGGCGACAATGTAGCTCCGGCAATGACACGTAACGCCATGCAACTGCCACGGCAACGGGAGCGCGCGCGAAAACGAGGCTCGGGAGCGCGGCCGTTTATCCGCTGGGCAAGGCGAGGCCACGGCGCTGGCACGTGCGCGGGAGGTGGCTCGGTTGTTCACAACACTGGCGACAAGAGCGGTGGCCGGCGGCGAGCAAACGCGGCGAGGACACGGCGCGGCAACGGTGGCTCGGGCACTGGTCGTGGCAACGACCAGGCGCTGGTCGAAAGGACTCGAAAATAACATTTGGGCTGTTCTGCAATTTCTGAAACTTATTCCAGGGGCTGTTCTGTGAGGATAATTTGAATAGGACTTGGGCCTGTTTGCAAATTTGGAGATCTGAGGGTCCGATCTAAAATCTGATTTCGCAGCTAAGTTGCAAAAGATTAGTAGAACTTATCTGGCCAAAGTTTGGTAAGATCGGGCAAGATCTGAAGGGTTTCGACAAAATTGGGGAAAACAGTTTAGGGTAAATAGGGTAATTAGGGTTTTAAAATGGCGAGGCTTGAAACTCAGCTTTAGGGTGAGATTTTGGAGATGGTCCTGAAGGGAAAAATGTTCTGAACAGTATTTAGAAGGGAATGGCTGAAGCAGATTAGGTTTTGGGGTCCGGATGTGGATTTTGGCTATTTTAGGGTTTGTCAAAAACAGGGGTGTTACAAATCTACCCACCTTAGAAACAATCTCGTCCTCGAGATTAGGGCAGGTCAGAGAATAGGAAGGGAAATTCTCGTCGGAGATCTTCTTCTTTTTCCCACGTTGACTCCTCCTCTGAGTGATTGTTCCACTGGACTCTGCAGAATCGGAGGGTTCTTGACTTCAGCACTTTCTCTCTGGTTTCCAGAATTCTAATAGGGTATTCTTGACAAGATAAGTCTGGTTGAATCTCATTCTCTGTAGGAGATATCTGTTCTGTTGGTTTTCTCAAGTATTTCTTCAGCTGAGATACATGAAACACGTCATGAATTCCGCTCAGTTCTGGTGGCAATTCCAACTTGTATGCCATTTCACCTCGCTTTTCCAGAATTCGATATGGTCCCACATATCTTGGTTTTAACTTTCCCTTTATCTGGAACCTTCGAACTCCTTTGTATGGCATAACCTTGAGATACACATAATCGCCCTCTTCAAAAGATAGCTCTCTTCTACGGTTATCCGCATAGCTTTTCTGTCTAGATTGAGCTGTTTTCAGTTTTTCTTGTATGATCCTGACGTGGGCTGTGGCTTCTTCTACCAATTGGGGTCCTAAATGTTGCTTTTGACCAATTTCTGTCCAATACAGAGGCGTACGGCATCTTCTTCCATATAGGGCTTCATATGGTGCCATTTGTAGGCTTGCTTGGAAACTGTTGTTGTATGTGAACTCTGCATATGGTAGGAATAACTCCCAAGAGTCTCCATAGTCCAAAACACAAGCCCTCAACATATCTTCCAAAATTTGGTTTACTCTTTCAGTCTGACCTCCGGTTTGAGGGTGGTAAGCGGTACTGAATTTTAACTTTGTGCCCAGGGCTTTCTGCAACTCTTGCCAAAATCTTGAAACGAACTGGGCTCCTCTATCGGAAACAATAGCCTTCGGCACTCCGTGTAGGACAACTATTCTGTTGAGATACAGCTCTGCTAAGTCCTTAGCTGTATATAGGGTCTTCACTGGGAGAAAATGTGCTACCTTTGTTAATCTATCTACTATGACCCATATAGAATCAAATCCTTTCTTCGTCCTTGGTAGTCCCACAATGAAATCCATTCCGATTTCGTCCCACTTCCACTCTGGGATTTGTAAAGGTTGTAGCGGTCCCGCAGGCTTTTGATGTTCTGCCTTCACTCTTTGGCATGTGTCACAAGTTGCGACAAACTTGGCAATCTCTCTCTTCATTCCTTTCCACCAAAAATTTTTCTTCAAGTCCTTGTACATTTTGGTGCTGCCTGGGTGTATGGAATATGGGGTTTGATGAGCTTCTTGCATGATTAAGTCTTTGATCTCGTGGTCATTCGGAATGCAGATACGGTCATCGTACCATAGAATTCCCTGTTCATCTTCTTGAAGGTTGGTTGTATCTTTGCTCTTCATGTCCTCCTTCATCTCTTGAAGATCTGGGTCAATTGCTTGAGCTTGTCGGATTTTATCCTTCAACTCACATTCCATCTTTAGCGTAGCGATGGTTCCTTGGTCCACTAATTCTAATTGTAGCCTTTCGAAATCCTTGATCAGTTGTGTCGGCACTTCTAGCTGTGTTATCTGGTTATAACGAGACTTCCTGCTCAAGGCATCAGCTACTACATTGGCTTTTCCTGGGTGATAGTGGATCTCTAGATCATAATCTTTGATCAGTTCTAACCATCTTCTCTGCCTCATATTCAACTCCTGTTGCGTGAATATGTACTTCAGGCTCTTATGATCCGTATAAATTTCGCACTTACTGCCTAGTAGGTAGTGTCTCCATATCTTTAGTGCATGTACGACAGCAGCTAGCTCCAAATCATGCGTCGGATAATTCTCCTCATGAGGTCGTAGCTGTCTAGAAGCATAAGCTATCACTTTCCTTTCTTGCATCAATACACATCCTAATCCTCGTTTGGAGGCGTCACAGAAGACTTGAAAATCCTTCTTGACGTCCGGCAGTATCAGGATTGGTGCAGTTGTCAACCTTTTCTTCAGTTCCTCAAAGCTTCTTTCGCACTCCTCAGTCCAATTAAAAGGGGCATTCTTCTTCAGTAGCTGGGTTAGCGGTTTGGTGATCTTCGAGAATCCTTCTACAAATCTTCGATAATATCCCGCTAATCCCAAGAAACTTCTAACCTCTGTTGCGGTTTCAGGTTGTTTCCAATCGGTAACCGCTTGTATCTTCAACGGGTCCATAAATATTCCTTCTCCTGAGATGATGTGTCCCAAGAAAGAAATTTTCTTCAACCAAAAAGCACATTTGCTAAACTTGGCATATAGCTGGTGGTCTGCCAGTTTCTGTAGCACAATCCTCAGGTGATGTGCGTGCTCCTCCTCCGTCTTAGAGTAGACAAGGATATCATCCACAAATACAATGATGTATTTATCCAGGAATTCCATGAGGATCTTATTCATTAGGTTCATGAATACCGCGGGTGCATTAGTTAATCCAAAGGGCATCACTGTGAACTCATGCAACCCATATCTGGTTACGAAAGCAGTTTTAGGAATGTCCTGCTCTCGGATCCTTAACTGGTGGTACCCCGATCTCAGGTCTATTCTTGAGAACACTTTTGCTCCTCTGAGCTGGTCAAAAAGATCATCTATCCTTGGTAAGGGGTATTTGTTCTTAATGGTCATGTCGTTTAGCTTGCGGTAGTCTATGCAAAGTCGCATACTACCATCTTTCTTCTTAACAAAGAGCACTGGGGCTCCCCATGGTGATGAGCTGGATCTGATGAATCCTTTTTCTTCCAATTCAGCTATCTGCTTCTTTAATTCCTCTTGCTCATGGCCTGTCATCCGAAACAACTTTCTAGCATATGGCGCAGATCCGGGTTTTAGTTCAATAGTGAACTCTATATCCCTATTTGGTGGCAATCCGGGAAGTTCTTCTGGAAAGACTTCCGGGTACTCGTTGACAATCGGTACCTCTTCAAACTTCACTTCTTCAACGCAGTTCAATCTCTGCAGGTGGTCGCAGATTGGAGTTCTGTCTGCATGGAACGTAATTTGCTTTCCACTGGCATTTGTCAGGGTGATTGTTTTCTTCTCACAATCCATCAATCCCTTATGCTTGGCCAGCCAATCCATTCCGAGAATGACATCCAATCCTTGAAGGTTTAGAACTAGCATGTCTGCCAGGAATTCTAGATTGCCGATACGGAAGGCAACATTTCTACAGATAGAATTAACAATCATCCTAGCACCAGGTGACTGAATGATGATAGGATGCTCTAAAGCAACCACAGGCAAGTTATTACTCAACAAGCAATCTTTCGACATGAATGAATGAGTTGCACCGGGATCAAATAGAACAACTGAAATCTGAGAGGAGATCAAGAGTCTACCGATCACGACGTCAGTTGCCTCTCCTGCTTCTGTAGCAGTCACGAAGTTGAGTCTTCCTCCGGTGGTTGGTGTTCCTCTTCCTCTGTTAGTTTGGAATCTTCCTCCTCTAGCTTGTGGTGCTCCTCTGGCAATGGTTCGTGCAGGTGCAGGGGATTTGGCTGCCTGAGCTTTGGCAACGTTGGGAGGTAAATGCCGAAATGGACAAGTCTCTCTGTGATGTCCTCTTCTGCCACAATGGAAGCATTCTGCATTCTTCAGTGTACAGTCTCTATAGAGGTGACTCCCTTTGCATCCGGGGCATGTTAGAGTTGTTGGCGATGAAGTCCTCTGGGGTCTTGGTGGTGCGGGTGGTCTGAAAGCGGCTCTGGCATATGGCGCTGGTCTTCCTCGACTAGAGTTTCCTTGAAATGGATATGCTACACTTTTCCTCTTGCGGTCCTCTTCTACTACGCCTCTTTTCTCCTCCATTTTGAGTACTCTATTCACAAGGACTTGGAAGTCCGTGAACTCGTGTGTTGACAGGTGATACTGATATGAGTTTTGTAGGCCTTCGCAGAATCTGTCGATCTTCCGCTCTTCTGTCATGATGTCTTCTGGTGCATACCTGGCCAATTTGATGAACTCATGCAAATACTGCTTCACCGTCCTTCCTCCTTGCCTTAGATTAATAGCTCCTTTGGGGACATGGTATTTGCGGAACTGTTCCTTGAATTCATTCCAGGTAATTGAATTCTGATTAGGGTGTACCGTCTTGTAATTCTCCCACCATGCTGCAGCCGATCCTGTGAGCTGATGGGGTCCATATAGCAGCTTCTCTTCATCATTACACCTGACAGTATCCAATTTCCTCTCAATTTCTCGTAACCAATCGTCTGCCACAATTGGGTCTTCAGTGCAGGAGAAAGTTGGAGGACGTGTCTTCTGGAAGTCTGTCAGTCTTGCTCCAATGTTCGAACCTTCCTCGCGTCGTGTTGCGGAGTTTTGCATCAACTGTTCCAGAATTTGACTCTGTACCTCTGCAGATCTCTGTCTGTTTTGCTCCATCCATATTAATATTTCCGTCAGATTTCCTCCTTGCGGTACTGAGGCTGATGAATTTGGCTGATCTGATTCATCTCTAGTCCTTCTTGTTGATGTGTTTCTTGGGACTTCTTCTGAACCTTGGATTCTACCTCTGGTGTTCACCATTCTGTTCTGCCAAGATAATTGAGACAAGACTACTAATTCAAGAGAGTACAGATTGAACATAAGCTGAAAGAAAAGATCAATCCAAGAGATTGGATTGGAACATGCAATTTCCATTTTCAAAGATTTTCTAAAGATACAAGGTTTTCACCTTTACAGCTTTGGAGTTACCAACAAACAATACAAACAAAGTAGCTACTACAACAAGAGCTAAAGACTAACGGTTACAAGGGCTAGAGCAGAAGGGTCATGCTGAAGAGAAAACTACGATCTCCTGTCGGTCTTGGAAGAACTGCAAGGTTCCACTTCTTCAGGGTCTTCCTCTTCTTGATCTTCGTCGGCATCCATAGGGTCCCATTGCATGTCGTTGTCCTCTTCTTCCTCAGATGAATCGTTGGTGTTGCAGGTAGCAATCTCTTTTCCTTTGCCCTCAGGAACTTCCTTTCCTTTCGCGAGAGTAGGATACTCTGGTGCAGGGGTGTTGATCACAATGCCACGCGAAGCAGGCGTGAAATAACCCAGGTAATCCCTAGGTCTTCCCACACTCTTGCGGGCTGTGAGTCTTATCTTCAAGCGGTTCCTCTTGTTCACCGATCCTTCGTCTTTGACTTCTCGAGCTCTGCTAGGTTCAGCCAACTCCTGAATCTGTTTCTCCTTCTCTTGGAGTTCTGAGCGAACTTTCGCAAGCGCTCCTTCCAGATAGTGACGGTCATCCCGAGCATTTTCATGCTCACGCAGCAATCGAGTGTAGCTTGACTCCAAGACTTGGACTACATCTCTGGTTTTGGTCAGGATGGCGTCTCTCTGGTTGTTGGAGGGATGAACAATTCGACGATCCGATCCGGGAATTTGGTAGGGGACAAAGCAGAAAGGAGAACCTATAAGAAAGTCATCGTACAGCTGGCGTATGGTACCTATGGCACGACGAGCAGCGTCTTGGATAGCATCTTCTTCTTCCTGTCTACGAGCTTCCTTTCTTGTTGATCCTCTCCCGATCTCTGGGATCTCGTACACAATCACCGAGGCACGGAAACCAAAAGGTGTACCATCGACTTCCTCTCGACGGACGTAGTATACGGGTCGCTGGTTGTCTCTTGCTCCCAGAAATTGTAACATCATCCAAAGCATCAATGCCCATGATCCCAACTCGTCTCCGTGAATTAGCTTCTTACCAGGGGCCATCTGCGATGATGAGACACAGAACTCTTAAAAGTAGGAAAATGGTTTTGAAAGTTTTCAAATAATACTCATTATGCTTTTCTTAAACAAATTAGGTTTTTCACAATTAGATTTTTACCAAATAATCTAGCGATTCTCTACTTTAGGGACGCCCATTCTAGTAAGGGTCACGACCTACAGTCAAGCTTCATGCTCTGATACCATTCGCTGTCAGACCCCCATTTGAGGATCACCTTGGTAACCGCCCAGGTAGGTTACACACAGCAGGATGACACATGAGCTCCAAACCAGACAAGCATAATAATAACATTAAACAGGTAGCAGACCAGCTTGGCCAATATTACATACCCAAAGCACCGAAAATGGCGCTAAGTAGAGTTGCTAAGAAAATAACAAGTTTATCATAACCAGAATTGGTATCCAAGTACCGAACACACAACATAAAACACAAAGCAACGACAAAAAGCTTGATTTCCATCCGCAGCGGGGTTGAAGTGGCTCCTCCCACATCTGACTTGACTTGGTGCGCAATCCTCCTAGAACGTGGGCTCGTCCGGGGCACTTCCTTCTTCTGCCGGGAACTCATAACTGAAGGAATCGGGATCCTCGAATCCCTCTTCTACAGTTGGATGTAAAATGCAAGGGTGAGCACTTGGTGCTCAGCAACACTCATTCCGGGGATTAATGTGATTGTGCTTACATGAGGGTGAAATATATGATTCTGGGGTTTTAGTTTCATATGGATAGAGATATATAGATTTCCAAATCATTTGTTCAGTAAAACAGTACTTTGTCATGAGAATAATACTTTGAACGTTAAACAAGTTTTCAATAAAACATTAGATGTAGTGGTCTCCCATGAGTCACTACTTTGTTAACCGCATTATGAAAATATTCCGAAACATTACTTGTGCTATAACCCATGGATAACATCCACTACGAAAAGACTCCTGGACTTGGGAGTACAGAGTATCCGATACTTCTTTTACACTTTGCAAAGGTGTACCTCTTTTTAAATCCACTGGTTCACTCGGCTTTCAAGTCGGATCAGCTCCATGTGACTTATACACATGTGACAAGGCCGAGATCACACAACGCTTTACAGTTCAGTATTAACAGTATCCCTGCCCGGTAAATAGACAATTAAGTCTCAAGTACCGTTGTGGGTCTTCCCCACTGCCTTACTTCCTAGCCTCTCTGGTCTATGTTCCCGCAGGACACATAGCCTTGGTCTATGTCCACGCGAGACATACGACCATTTAAGATTACAGCCGCTCACGGCTTAATCAGGTCTAGGGCGCCTTCCTTCATTTACGCCTTTTTCTCTCATCATTTTTCTGACTCACATCACTCATGGCCGAACCTTGGCCTTCCAGTTTCCACGCGAGAAACCAGATCGTCCAACCATGCAGGGAACTGCTAATACCAAAAAGCTACTGAGTTGTGCCTGTCCCATACCAGGCAAGTGGTTGGTACGTTTACAATTCGTATAGAGACACAGCACAAGGTTCTTGTCCTTATGAACCAATAGTGAGGAACATTCACATACCCTGGTGCGCACCGCACCCTCTCCATACAATCCAATCCTCACTACTGATCCCTTTTATCAGTTTTCTTGTCAAAACGGTTTTCATTATAACTTCTCATGCATTTGACCATTTCAAGTTTAATGTGGATATTCAGTATATGAGTCCTAGGGTGACAAGAGCATATATACACGAAGGTTCAATAACAAAAAGGGTTTCATGATCCATTAGGTAATATCTACTCATGTCATTCAAACATAACTTGTATTTCAATTAAGCATGCATAGTAAGAAACAGTGAATATACTTCATATGAAAATATTGGGTGAGACATGATCAAAGGAATGAGGCTTGCCTTGCAATGTGGGGTCTAAAAACTCAGACGGATCTTCAAGGACTTCTTCCGTTCCTTCCGCTTCTGACTCTGCGGCAAACAATTAACACACAAACACATACCACATAAGCATACTGAAAATAGTTTCTATAGAAAGTATTAAGTAAATAAGTCATGCATGCAGGGGAAAAAAGTTAGGGCAAGGTCACAAGGGCTCTGGTCGAAGAAACGGCTAAAAAGGATTGAACGTCGAGGGGTCGACGTTCAGTTCATGGCTTTGACATAACTGGAAACTAGTCTTAGGATGGTTTTCTGGAGAAGTGACAGTAGAGAAAGTTGTAGATCTCAACTCCAGGAATCTAAAGGACAAGGTGGCATTTCAATTGCTCAACCAGAAGGGGTCAAACAAGGCTAATGCCAGTGGCTGACATGCACTGACATGGTGCTGGACATGGCCAGAAACTAGGGCATGGCTTAACTTTTGATCCAGGGCTCCAAATGATGCACCACTTTGTCTGGGAGGTAGGCATTACTAACAGGAACAATATACTCAACAGGCACAAGGGCTGAAAGTGGCCGGAGGGTGGCCAAATCCGGCGATGAACCACGGTGGCCTGGACATGAGCTGAGTTACTGGACAGTAATCTTGGCATAGGCATAACTCACAATCTAGGCAGATCCAGGTGTCGAGCTAGTGGACAATATTGCTCAGGGTACTGGAATCTATCTAAGGGACAAGGTTTCAGGTGCTGGATCGGCCGGGAATAAATTCCGGCGACCGGCGCTGGAGAAGACGACACTGGACAAAGGGGGTTTTCGATTCAGGGCGAATGAGCTCAATTCCAAGCTTGGGGATGATCTCTAGGGCACAACAAAGCTACTGGGGAGGTTAATTTCATTGGATATCGGCCGGAGAAGCTTGGCGCCGAAGTCCGGCGAACGGCCGAGGTTCAAATTTGGGATTTCTTCGATTTAAGCTTAATTGGGGATTCTGGTTCTACAGGCTTGCTCTACTAGGCTTACTGATCAACTTCTTCTACAGGATTGAGGGTTAATTTGGGCTGAATCGAGCGGCATTGGGGAAACAGGGCAAATCGGGAATCCGGCGATCACCGGCGATGGGGATCGATCTGGTGCAATTGGTTGCTATGACACAGAGAGGGGAACGAGGGGAACTCACTGGTGAACCTGGATTGAAGAGAGGGGCTGTGGAAAGGGCTGGCACCGTGAGCTCTCTCACTGGCTCGCCGGAGAAGAAAGCGAAAACGGCGAGAAGCTGGAATTTTGGCTAAGTCCTGAGCTTGTGCTTCTTCACAGCGTCGAGGGGGTTTAAATAGGCACGGGGACGGAGCTTGCGAGGGGAACGCGACAACGGTTGCTTGCGCCGGGGAGAAAATTGTCGGGCGCAGGCGCAACGACGGCGACGGCGACGTGATCGCGCTTCAGGCGGTGCTGCAGCTTTGCCAGTTGCCTTGGGACTTCACCAGTGATGGCGCAGATGCGGAGGCGACAATGTAGCTCCGGCAATGACACGTAACGCCATGCAACTGCCACGGCAACGGGAGCGCGCGCGAAAACGAGGCTCGGGAGCGCGGCCGTTTATCCGCTGGGCAAGGCGAGGCCACGGCGCTGGCACGTGCGCGGGAGGTGGCTCGGTTGTTCACAACACTGGCGACAAGAGCGGTGGCCGGCGGCGAGCAAACGCGGCGAGGACACGGCGCGGCAACGGTGGCTCGGGCACTGGTCGTGGCAACGACCAGGCGCTGGTCGAAAGGACTCGAAAATAACATTTGGGCTGTTCTGCAATTTCTGAAACTTATTCCAGGGGCTGTTCTGTGAGGATAATTTGAATAGGACTTGGGCCTGTTTGCAAATTTGGAGATCTGAGGGTCCGATCTAAAATCTGATTTCGCAGCTAAGTTGCAAAAGATTAGTAGAACTTATCTGGCCAAAGTTTGGTAAGATCGGGCAAGATCTGAAGGGTTTCGACAAAATTGGGGAAAACAGTTTAGGGTAAATAGGGTAATTAGGGTTTTAAAATGGCGAGGCTTGAAACTCAGCTTTAGGGTGAGATTTTGGAGATGGTCCCGAAGGGAAAAATGTTCTGAACAGTATTTAGAAGGGAATGGCTGAAGCAGATTAGGTTTTGGGGTCCGGATGTGGATTTTGGCTATTTTAGGGTTTGTCAAAAACAGGGGTGTTACACATTTGGTCCCCGGGACCGTGCCCCCCGGGCATGCCCCGGGAGCCGCCATTTGGCCCCCGGGACCGTGCCCCCCAGGCGGGTCCCGGGCGCCGCCATTTGGCCGGGGACAGTTGCCTCCGTTGCCTGCCCCGGGCGCCGCCATTTGGTCCCCGGGACCGTGCCCCCCGGGCATGTCCCGGGCGCCGCCATTTGGCCCCCGGGACCGTGCCCCCCGGGCATGTCCCGGGTGCCGCCTTTTAACTCCCGGGCGCCGCCATTCGCCCGGGGACAGTGGCCCCCGGTGCCGGCCCCGGGCGCCGCCTCCTAGGCTCCCGGGACCCTGCTCTCCGGAAGGGGTCCCAGACGTCACCGCCCTCCTAAAAGGTAAAATCCCTGTTTGTTTATCACGTGCAGGTCACGCGAGGGGCGCCTCGGGAATCAGCGACCACCTGTCAAGCATCCAAGACGTTTGACCGGGAGAAGGACGGTCCTACCCTTCAATCCGACGGTGGCTCCCGGGGTAGTTTAGGTTTTTTGCTTCTTTTTGGGGCTATAAATAGCCCTTGTACCCCTCTGTTGTAAAGGATCAGTTCATTATTATTTGGAATAGCTAATCTCACAGACGTGCTCCGGAAGCCTCTCCCCCGGAGAGAGCCTCCCCAGCCGACTCCGGTCGGGAGCGCGTCGACAGGACTAGGGCCCCCACCGGGACCCGAACCTGTATAAATCCACGTGTCAATTCTTGTGTTTGTCCGGCGGGGGAGGACCGGTCACCCGGTCAACCCGCGCTGCGTGATCTCCGCTAGGATCGTCTTCAAAACCTGCCGGGGTATTCTTAATACCACGACAATAACAGTATTTCATAACTTAGGGCATAAACCACATGCCTCTTAATTATCATATGATCTCTATATTATGGTATTACCGCGACACGTCAACACATGACAGCCCACGGCAACGCCCCTTATCATGACAACACATGCCACTTGGGTAATCTTGAGCTAACAAATTTTAGTTTATAAAACAATACTTGTGTCACACCCCATGGATTTAATCCACCGCGGCATACTCCTAAAACTCGGGAGTACGAAGTATTCGAATACATTTTTAAACTCTGCAGAGATGTACCTCTTTTTAAATCCACTTTTTCACTCGACTTCCAAGTCGGGCCAACTCCATGCGACTTATACGCATGTGACAAGGCCGAGATCACACAACGTTTTGCAATCTAGTATTAACAGTATCCCTGCCCGGTAAATGGACAATACCGTCCCAAGTACCGTTGTGGGTCCTCCCCACTGCCTTACTTCCTAGCCTGGGTCTATGTTCCCGCAGGACACATAACCTCTTTTGATTACAGTCGCGCACGACTTAATCTGGCGTAGGGCGTCTTCCTTCTTTACACGTTATCCTCTCATAATTTTTCTGATCTCACATCACTCATGGACGAACTGCGTCCCACCAGTTTCCACGCGAGAAACCGGAGCGACAAGCCTGTCGACGATTCGGACTCGGAGTCCTCAGCCGAACTTATGCAGAATTTGTAATAGTGAGACCTTTCAAGATGACCCTTCGGGAAGGTATGCTGAACAATGGTGAACAGGAGCACAGAGAATTTAGACAGGTTCGGGCCCTCGATGGTGGGAGTAAAAGCCCTACGTCCTGTTGAGATTTCACTAAGTGTGGTAAAATGTTTACAAATGGAAGGAAAAGTCCTCACAGGCAAAGATTTTTCCTGTAAAAGTGTACAAAGATAAGCTAAAGAAGACTTAAAAATGCTATATGAGGTGTGCCGTAGACTTAGCTAACTTTTATTCCCCCTGATTGATACTTCATGCCATCCTTTTATACTGCTTGAAAGGGTGCCATGTGAAGGAAACTTCATCAATCGGTTGCACGGACGGTTGGATACGGTTTTTGAAACTGCTCTTAACCTCCACGTAGGTGAAACACGTGTTATTCATGGATAACTGTACGTGTTAACCTCCTGACGGTTGATTTTCCACGTGTAGGAATCTTCGGGATACTTAGAATATCCTGTCGTATGGACAACCGAATAGATAGATCCCAGGTATCCTGATCGGCAGATGTTCTGACCGCGGGATTCGGCTGACCGCGTAATATCCCGAATGTGTAGTTCGCGTATAGCCCATGAACTTCTGACGGCGCAAGGCTTACGGTCTGACCGCGTAAAGCTGCGACTTGATCGCGTAAAGCTTGCGACCTCGTGGTGATGCCTCTCAGAATAGCTTGAGTTCGCATCTCCAGACACATGTCTGGTTCGAACCTGTCTTGAACCAGAAGTTTATTAGAAGTGACCCGGGTGTCAATCCTCGTCAGCTAGCCCCCAAATTCGAAGAAAACGAAGAGACGTGTTTATTTCGAATTTAAAAACCGTGCATTGGATTTTTAACCCAACCCTTTAACTTCTCCACTTAGTGGCGCACTAAGTGAAAACGGTTGGTTTTTCAAGACGGGTTCTGACATTACGTGACGGGCAATGATGGCGCCGTAGAGATTTTTATCTCGAGGTAAAATTGTAAATGTCTTTAACAAAACTCGAGGTGTCTGGGAGGTGAACCGTCGACCTGGCGGCTATAAATACCAGACCCCTGGACATGTAAAGATTTACAATTTCCCTCTCACGCCTAAGTCTTTTTCTTGTTACCTGGCCTCCTTCCTTTTCACTTACTCTTCCCAATGGCAGATCACGAAATCATCGAGATTGAGAGCGATGAAGGGGAAATTGTCGAACAAGGGTCTCAAACGAATGAAGTCCTGTCTCCCTTAAGGAAGAAACCCAAGGTTGACGAAGGATCTTCCAGTGGAACAAAGGTGAAGAATGTAGCGAGTTTCTTTCTTCCTTCAGTTCCTTTGACCCTCCCCATTCATGCCTTTAGGCCTTTATCCTTAGAGAAAGATCCCTTCACGTCCAATTCCCCCATCCTTTTGGGTGATCAACATCCTGGTCGGCAAGCGGTGACTATCCCTCGATCAGATGATTGCCATATTGGGTTGGCGAAGCAATCTTCTTCTGGGAAGGTTGCTCTTCCACCATATGATGATCTTCCTCCCAAGATGGGTGTATCAACGGGTTATGCACCGGGACAGGTAACAATTCTTCTCCTTTTTTGCTGATAATTTTAGTTAATATGACTAACTTTTGCAAAATGCAGGAGGTAGGAGGCCCCAGCGATCAGCCTTCTGCTGCTCCATCTCTTCCTTCCGGACAGACTCTTCTGGAAGAGAAGAATGCCCTGGAGAAGAAGACCGAGGAGATGGCCTCGAAGATTCTGTGTTTAGCAGAATGTCTTGATCGATCCCGAGAGGAGGCGCACCATTTCCGTCGAGAGAGAGACTTCGCTCAGCAACAGCGAGAACTCTCTGACTTGATTAGGGACAATAGTGCGTCTGTTGTTAGGGACGATATAGATAGACTTAGAGTAGTCGCTAGTTCCTTGGGGGTTGTCAGTGTAGATCCTACTGACAACAATATGTCCCTTGGGGAACTTTGTAAACTTCTTTCGGAACAAGTCGATGCTTTTATCAACCGTATCCCTTTTGTATGTAAAGAATGTAATAAATAAAGTTTCTTTTATCCATATGAACATTCTTCATACCTTCTGTGCGAAATTAAGGCTAAAAGCTTAGTCCGCGACCATTCATACACAGGAAATTTCAGTTCTGCGATTAGAATCGCGCTTTAAAAGATCACCATGACCTGCCTTGATGCCGCGATCAGACTTAAGGCCGCGGTTAGAACTGAATTGCGACCAGAGTTGAACATCCGGTTAAACTATTACTTCGATTAGAGACGAAGTTTTAGCCTAGAACACGATTTCGATAAAACCATAACCCAATTAGAAACACTTCAGTACGTTAAAAATTGGGTTACGTGATTTTTTCGAACAAAATGTTCAAAGTATAAAAAGGAAAAACTTCCTCTGAAAAGTACTGGAAATTTTTCAGTCCTTTTACACTTTCAGTTTCCAAAACAAAGAAGTCTTTTTGTTTCAGATCCGACGCCTGAGTACTTTATCGGGTCCATCAGAGACAGTATCCATTATGGGAAATGAATAAAGCATTTAATGGAACGTTTGAAACAAGCCGTTTACTCATTAATGCGTCGCCTTGGGTCTATAAAAAGCAGTAGGTAGCTTCTTGAGGAAGCCACTCGGCCGCGAAAAAACCCTTAGAATTCCCGCCGCTCAAAACCCTCACTTTCTTCAGCCTTCATCTTCCCCAAATCGCCAGCTTCCCCTTTGATTCTACACCATAGATGGCGTCCTGGAGCAGATCCATTCATCATTCTGAGGAGAGCCTGATGGCGCTTGAGAAGGAGGAGATCCTTTCTCCGCGGCTGCTCATTAACTGGCGACCTGCGGAGAAGGACCAAGAAACCCCAACTGTCCAAGAAGGCGAGTTGGTGGTTTTTGAGGAGTATTTTCGTTGCGGGTTCCGATTCCCTGAGAGTCGGTTCCTTAAGGATATCTTTGAACATTACGGGTGGGAACTGATCAACCTCCACCCCAACGCGATGCTGATTCTTGCAGTATTCCAGCATCTCTGTGAAGCCTTCGTCGGAGTATATCCCAGCGTGGATCTTTTCCGACGATTTTACTTTTCGGCGTGGTCGAAGAGCACCAACGCCGCCGGATGCATCTACTTCCGGCTGAGGGATAAAAAGGAGTATCCCTCCCCACCCCTGCGAGACTTAGTGCACGGGTGGCACCAGAAATGGTTTTACTGCACCCCGCCGACCGAGAGCGGGCTGTGGTTTGAGAACTCGCGGCCGGAGAAAACGAGCGAGTTGGATACTCTCCCGGCGATGAACGCGGAGTTCATGAAGCATGCCGAGGTGATCCTTCACTTAGTCGAACAAGGGATGACGGCACGTGACGTCATCCGAGACTTTGTGAAGAATCGGGTGAGCCCCCTACGTGAAAGGGCTCATCCGGCTTGGGAGATCAAGTCCATGGCGGACACTACCCTGGACTATAACGAAGATACTCATTTCTGACATTGAAATCCTTTTGTCATTTTTGAAATGTATCAATTTAACTCGTATCTGGGAACAGTCCTGCCCTCAGCTGAGATTGAGAGGCGGACTAACTACCTCCTCAGGGCGTACAACGCCGAGGTAGAGGGCCCCAAGGGATCGCCTCGCCCCCAAAGCTTGATTCATGCTGGCGACGACCTTAAACAGGAGCGCCGAAAGGTAAACTTTCCACTTGGCCTCTGTTTTGCAGGTTTCATGTATGTCCAGCACTAATCAATCCCATTGGAATGAGAATTGCTCCTAGGGAGGTTTGCGGATGCAACATTCCCAAGTGAAAATGTCGGCTCTCTGAAGAAGCCGACGGCGAGGAACGTGAAGAAGGTCTCTCAGAGACCCAGGACAAAGAGTCCTGCCTCTAAGAAGACCAAGCTGAACCCTGGAGAGGGGTCTTCACGAAGCATTCCTCGTCTCGCAAGAAAGACTGCGGTAAGATATCGCATTCCTGCTACTTTTTCAGGCGCGACATGGAATCACTTCTTCGTCGTACAGGGAGAGGGGAGCGAGGAGGAAGAGGATGACGTTCCTCTGATCCTTCGAAGGAGGAAGATCGCGGATCTTCCATCCAGCGATGCCCCAGGCTGCCCCGCAGAGACCACAGCTGCCGAAGAAGTGGCCGTGGTTGACCCTGCGACCACTGAAGATCTTGTGGTCGTAGGTGACCTTCCAATTCCTGAAGCCCCCGAGGTTTCAGGGTCAATCATCTCTGCTTCCCTGGTCGAAGGGACGACTAAGGTAAAGGATCTTTTCGATCATTCCCTCCATGGCTCTTTCTGCGCATTTGACAAGTTAATGTACATACAGGAAGGAGAGCTTCCCCCTGGGTCCACTGGGGATTCCAGGGAGGAAAATCCTCCTCCTCCGCGGACAGAGGAGGAGGTAGACGAACAAAGGCCGGCTGTGACGGTTCCAGCAACTCAGGAATCGCCAAGGCCTTCGGATGTAGTCCCACCAGTTAGTCCGGTGGTCCAGGTAAAGATCTTTCTATGTGTTTTTACCCGTTCCCTAAGAATATGCCAGTAACGTGACATTTGCAGGGGGGTGCTGTCTTATTTACCATAAGGAAGGCAAGAACCGGAGACGGCTCTCCTTCACAAGGGGAATTTTCCCAGAAGTCCCAGGAACGAATGGGATTTCGAATAAGGTAAAAACTCTTACTTGACAGTAATCTTAGATAAAAGCTGTCTGACCCATTCTTCCTGTTAGGCAAAAGAAGACAGCGCCTATACCTTCAACCGCCACTGGGGAGGTTGAAGCTAGGGCTGATGAGGGAGCCTCTAATGAAGAGCGCTCTACTCCCGTGGTTCAGGAAGTCGTCACCAGTGGCCTCTGGGGGTGGCGTCCGGCCGGCACTCCCATCAACTGTCCCCGTCGCAGGCACTTCAGGCGCGCTAGCAAGGATTCCTGCTAGCATGGATGATGCCGCTTTAAATAAGTTTATGAAGGTATGATCACCCCTGTTTCGGCGCTTGAATCGCCTTTAGAGCATACTTGACTCTCTTGCTTTGTGTCACAGGGCTTGTCATGGGTGACGAGCCAGTCGCATGCTGCAATGGCTAGCATGGTGGCTGTTCAAAAAGATCGTGACGGCTTGCGCAAGTGAGTATCGTCATCCTTCTGTTAATATAAGTAGGCTTTAATTGTGACTAACCTGATTTTGCTGCAGAGAGGTTACGTTCTTGAAGAAAGAGTTAGCCAAGATAAGGCTGAACTCAGTTACAGAGTTCCAGAAACTACGGACTGAAATCAATAAACTTCAGTCTGAGAAGGCTGGTAAGTCGATTCTCAATTTGAGAAAACTTAAAGCCGTTTCTTGTTTAATAACCTCGTTTCTCTGTACAGCGCAAGCAGGTCACATTACCCAGCTTGTCAAGGACAAGATGCTTCTCGAGTCCTCGCTCAACCATACTGATCAAGTGGTCAAAGAGTTGAGCCTATTGGTCTTCGAAAAACTGAAGGCCATAGCCAGCCTTTTGAATACCAACGTGGTAGAGTTGAGGAAGGACGACCCAAATGTCAGCGATTGGGCATCACTGCTTACAACTCAAGCAGAATCACTGCTCGAATATCTCCCTGGAGATTTACGGCGACGTGAAGAGACAATCAGGACGAGAGTCCGATCAGCCGCTTCTGCCGTACTCAGCCGGGTTCGACTTCACCATGGCCCAGATGCGAATCTGAGCGCGCTGGTGGGACCGGTTGAGGTCGAGAGTGAAGAACTGCTTGACGCCGTTATTGAAGAAGTTAAGCCCTTCGTTGACAAACTCTTGGCTGAGCTGAGGATCGAATGATCCTTACATTTTGTAACCAAACAATTGTAATTACAATGCTATGTATGTAAAACAATTTTTTCAAAAGAAAGTGCATATTCACATCATAAGTTTCATACTATAAGTATATTCCTCTGGCCCCCGCCTCTGTTTTATGAATACTGAAGCCTTAGTATTTTAAGCAGAGGGGAAAACATAAGTATGATGACCAAGGATATGTGCTTCAAGCCGATGGTCAAGATTAAAGTAACATTTTAACCTTATTGCAAACTGGTAGCCACCCAAATGACCGAAGACTAGCCAGATAGTCCCGTGTGCGTTGAGAAACGGCTTATTTAGGAGTGACTTATCTAGAAGTGATCATGAGATTGACCAGCGAATCCGGTTGAAAAATGCTGTAATAACCTAACCGCCAGCGATCAGCCCCCAGGTCGAATTTGTATAATTTGGGCTTAAAGAAAAACACTCATTGTATGAAAACAAGACTTGCTTTTCATGAAAAGATGCTAATTGAACAGGAAAAAAGTGATTGGAATACTCACACGTAAAACTTGCGAAGTTGATCGATGTTCCAAGTATTGGACAAAATCCGACCATCCTCCATGGCTAACCGCGCAGATCCTGGCCGCGGCACTGAGACGACAGTGTATGGTCCCTCCCACTTTGGGGAGAATTTATTGCGGTTAGACTGGTCTTGAATTTTTCGTAAAACCAAGTCGCCCACGTTGAGATCACGTGGTCACACCTTTTTACTGTGATACTTGCGTAGAGCCTGCAAGTATACCGCGGACTTAATCAGGGCGCGATCACGCCGTTCTTCCAGGAGGATGAGATCTCGCGATCGCTGTTCGGATTGGTTGACCTGTTCGAATTGATTCGTGCGAACAGATCCAATACTTACTTCCATAGGCAACACAGCCTCGGCTCCATAGACCAAATGGAAGGGTGTCTCACCGGTGGCTCGACTAGAGGTAGTCCATAGTGCCCATAGAACAGTATAGAGCTCGTCTGCCCAAGCCCCCGAGCGGGTCTTGAGGCGATCAAAAACACGTTTTTTGATACCTTGCAATACTTGCCCATTGGCCCGTTCTACGGCACCATTGCTTTGTGGATGTGCCACGGAAGCAAAGCACACCTTGGTCCCAATCTGATCGCAGTAGTCTAGGAAAAGACCGCTAGCGGACTGAGAACCGTTGTCTGTGATGAGACGGTTTGGAACACCAAATCGTGCCACAATGTTCTTGTGAAAGAACTTTTGTGCGGCTGATGCAGTAATATTTCGTACTGGTTCGGCCTCAATCCACTTTGTGAACGTGTCAATGGCTACGAACAGAAACTTGTACCCATTGACCGATTGTGGCATAGGACCGACGATGTCCATTCCCCAGATCGCGAAAGGCCATGCGAGAGGAATAGTTTGCAATGCATAAGCAGGTTGATGAACCTGTCTTGCATGAAACTGACACTGTGGACACATCTTGACCATAAGCTTGGCATCATCGAGTGCCGAAGGCTAGTAGAATCCCTGTCGAAAAACTTTTCCGACCAGTGTTCGGTGTGACGCGTGTGCACCGCATACACCGTCATGTATTTCTTTCAAGAGGGATTTTCCTTCCTCCTGAGATATGCAGCGCATGAATACTCCTTGAGTACCCTTTCTGTACATAACCCCATCTATGAGTTTGTACAGACGCGCCTTTCGAATTAACCGATCGCTTTTGGTTTCGTCCTCGGGTAGGGTCCCATGTTCAAGATAGACCCTCAATGGATGAGTCCAATCTTGTTCCTGACCGAGGTTGGCAACGAAGGCTATTGCCGGATCATCCTCGACCGAAGTCATGATCGAAGGATGGTCCAAGTGTTCAATGAACACTCCTGCCGGAGCGGATGAGCGTGAGGATCCAATTTTGGATAATTGGTCTGCGAGAATGTTGTCCTTTCGCGGGATGTATTGGACTTCGAAGTGACTGAAGTGTTTTTCCAATTTCCTCACTTCCCCCAGGTAATGAGCCATTGTCTCATCGGAGGTGCTGTACTCCTTGTTTACCTGGTTTACGACCAGCTGTGAGTCCCCCCTCACCACTAATCGACGGACTCCGAGGAATTTTGCTGCCCGGAGCCCTGCAAGAAGACCTTCATACTCTGCTGCATTGTTGGTTGCAACAAAGTGTAGTTGAATGACATACTTAAGCTGTTCGCCCTGAGGCGTAACTAAGACCACTCCAGCCCCCGAGTGTTGAAAACTACGGGAGCCGTCAAAGTACATTGTCCAATAATCGGGGCACTCCAGTTCCTTCGCCAACTGCACGGGTGGCTCAGGGTTGGTCCATTCGACCACAAAGTCGGCCAAAACCTGAGACTTAACCGCCGTGCGAGGGGTGAAATGGATCTCAAAGGCACCGAATTCGACCGCCCATTTGGCGATTCGACCAGATTTTTCTGGATTTCGGACAATATCCCCCAAAGGAAAAGAGGAGGGTACTGTGATCTTGTGTGCTTGAAAGTAATATCGTAGCTTACGGGAAGCCATCAGTAGTGCGTAAAGTATCTTCTGGACCTCAGGGTAGCGCTCCTTAGGACCATGAAGTACTTCGCTCACATAGTAGACGGGTCTGTGTACTCCTTCCCTTTCCGCGATCAGAACTGCGCTGACCGCGTGTGGGGTGGCCGCCAAATACAGAAGTAATGGTTCTTCCTTTTTAGGAGACACCAATACCGGCGGACTAGAAAGGTATGTTTTTACCTCCTGAAACGCTTTTTCGGCTTCGTCGGACCACGTGAAGTTATGATGTTTACGCAAGGCTTTAAATAAAGGTAGTCCCCTTTCGCCTAATCGCGATATGAAGCGACTTAAAGCCGCCATGCGACCAGCCAGGTGTTGAACATCCTTCATGGTCGAGGGCGACCTCATTTGTTCAATAGCTCTGATTTTCTCAGGATTAACCTCAATGCCCCTGGAACACACAAGGAAACCAAGAAGCTTTCCTGAAGAAACCCCGAAAGAACATTTCTCCGGGTTCAATTTATTCCAAAGCGATTCAAGTTACAGAAGGTTTCAGCAAGATCGTCCAAATGAGACAATCTTTTGGTGCTCTTTACAACCAAGTCGTCTACATATGCTTCGAGATTACGCCCTATCTGGGAAAGAAAGGTCTTTTGCATCAAGCGCTGGTACGTGGAACCAGCGTTCTTGAGACCGAACGGCATTCTGACGTAGCAGTATGTGCCGAACGGGGTGATGAAGGCAGTTTTCTCTTCATCGTCTTCTGCCATGCTAATTTGATGATATCCCGAGTAGGCATCCAGAAAACTCATCAGTTCGCAACCCGCAGTGGAGTCAACCAGCTGGTCGATGCGGGGAAGGGGAAAGTCGTCCTTCGTACAGGCACTATTGAGGCTAGTATAGTCGACGCACATGCGCCACTTGCCATTTGACTTGCGGACCATGACCGGATTGGCGAGCCAGTCCGGGTGATTCACCTCGCGGATAAACCCGGCTTGTAAGAGTTTGTCTAACTCTTCTCGGATGGCTTCCTGTCTGTCAGTGGCAAAACGCCTGAGCTTTTGCTTTATTGGTCGTTGTCCAGGTCGAATTGCTAACCTGTGCTCAATTACTTCCCTTGGGACACCGGGCATGTCGGACGGTTTCCACGCAAACACGTCTGCGTTAGCTCGGAGGAAAGCAACGAGGTCGAGTTCCTATTTGTCATCCAGGGCTGACCCAACCCGAATTGTCCTGGATGGGTCATCTGGGTACAAAGGAACTTGTTTGAGTTTCTCATCTGGTCGAGGGTCAGCCCTGATCGCATCGATGGCGACAGTGGCGACCTGAGCGTCCCGGAGGGGAAGTTGATCGACCATCTCCAAAGATAGCCGGTCGCACGTGAGTGCCACGTTGCGACTACCTCGGACCGAAATGACACCTTTGGGGCCAGGCAATTTCCCGCACTGATAAGCATAGTGCGTTGCCATCATGAACTTAGCGAGAGTAGGCCTGCCAAAGATTGCATTATAAGCTGAATCACAATCGATTACATCGAAAGTAACCAATTCTGTTCGGAAGTTATCTGGTTCTCCCAGAGTGACCGGGAGGACCACTTGTCCCAATGGCATCATGGAGGGGCCTGGGATTATCCCATAAAACGGATGGATTATGGGCTTGATCTTTGAACGAGGAATTTGCATCTCGTCGAGTGTCTTGACCAATAAAAGATCAAGGGAACTTCCCCCGTCGATCAGGACCCTTTCGACTCTCGCGTTACTGATGATTGGGGTAATAACCAGAGGTAACCTCAATGGTCGAGTTAGCCCCGCAGGACAGTCAGCGCGGTCGAACGTCAAAGGCATATCCGACCAACGGGGATATTGAGGTTCACCAAGGGATGTCTCCGTTTGGTTAACCTCTCGGCAAAAAGTTTTAAACTGCCTTTTGGAAACGAAAGAGGAGGAACCTCCGAAAATGACATTAACATGATTTTGAGGTACCTGGTAAGCCATTTCTTCGTCTCCATCGCCGTCTCTAACCCCGCACGCCTGCTCTTTGGGCGGTAAGGTTGGCATTGGCCCAGCTCCTTGGTAGAAATCATCCAGCTGTTTCAACCAACTCCTGCAGTTTTTGAGATCGTGGCCTGCGGAATTGTGGAGTGGACACCACCTTTTGCCCTCCTGCGGATTAGTTGATTTTTCTGGCGGGTCGGAATCCCGGCCACCAGAAGCAGTTTTACTTTTAAAAGAAGACTTATTACCTTTGGTCGAAGGTGGTTTCTCCGCGACCGCGACCTCACGGTACTGTTCAGAGCGGTTCCTCTTCGACTTTTTTGACTTCCCACCCGGTGAAGACTCCGGCTTTTTGCTTGAATCTTCTTTCTTGGCGTCCTTGAAGCCTGGTTGGGGCGGTAGGTCCCCCTTGTCAACCATTCGGTTCCATTCGACTGCCTCGGCTGCATCGGAGTATCGATCAGCCATATCGAACAGATCGGCCACCGATCGAGGAGGGTGGATGAGCAAGTCTTCAGTGAATCTCCGGTATCGAACGGCATGCTTAAATGCCCTGATTACGGAGCCATCAGATATGTTCGGGATGGTATTTCTTACCCCGACAAACCTCTTGACAAACTGCCGAAGCGTTTCGGTCGAAGTTTGCCGCAATCTATGCAAGTCGTCCTCCTTACCCGGCTTTTGGTAACAGTTTTGGAAATTGCTGAGGATGGCATCGCATAGCATTTCCCAATTATAGATAGAACCCTCAGGCTGATTGAACAACCAGGTTCTAGCCGGTCCTACGAGGACTGTTGGCAGGTAGTTGGCCATGACCTTGTCATCGCCTCCTGCTGCTTGGATGGCAGTAATATAGATCTGAAGAAACTCGGATGGGTTCTGAGTTCCATCAAACCTCTCAATGGCCCCTGGTCGAAACTTATCGGGCCAAACGACTGCTCGTAGGCCAGGCGAGAAAGCTTTGCAACCAACGTAAGGACCGTGAACCGTCCTGCGATTTTCGGTCGGGTTTCGAGCAAACTCACTTAATGGCGGGGTTACTCGGGGTCCCAAACGAGAATGAACGGGAACTCGATCCCTACTGCGAGGGTCCTGCATTCGCCGATATTTGTCCTGTCGGGACGGTATAGGCGGTGGGTAACTCCGTCGGCCAGAGCCAAAATGAGGACCATCTCGATCACGGGAATGTGTCACTGAGCGGGAAGAGGCTGTTGGGGTCGCCTCGGATGCGGCCTCGTCCAATCTTTCCGCCAGGATCTTGTAAAAGGCCGGTCTCTGCGCATCCGTGACCGTAGGAGGAAAATTGCGCATGACTTCCGCGATAGATCGCAGTCGACCATGGGTACTTCTCCTAGGGGCACCAGGTGTTATTGTTTCCTCGTCCACTGGGAAGTGCTCCGGTGGTAAGGAAGGAGTCTGGTCACGTCTATGACCACGCGACCGTCGAGAAGAACTCGGGGCAGCATCGTAACGAGCCTGCGCATCTTGAAGAGCCTCTAGGGCAGTTCTGCGTAGTTCGTTGTTTTGTTGCTCGAGATCTTGCTCCTCCTTCTGTTTGCGATCTTGTTCTTCCCTGGCAGCCTGTTGATCGGGAGTTTCCTCCGACAACGCAGCAAACTGCCTAGGGAGAGAAGTTGTCGATGGGGAGAACATCTTGGTCTGTTCCGAGTCAGACTCGAAATCAAAGAGACGGTGGAGGTTATCAGGGTCGAACCTCCCTGGGCTAACCTCGGGGTCACCATCATACTTTCCCTCAGTGGGATCGCATGACGGGCCGGATTCATCACCTAACACATTAAGAACCTCTGCGGGTTCTGACCTTGTGCCAGTTACCTCCTGGTCGATTATCATGACTTGGGGAGATGATTCATCCTGTGGAAGATTCTGGCCTTCGACCTCTTCCATCGGAACGGGATCACTTGGAGAAGGCATTGGGATATGAGCATAATCCTCGAGATCGAAATCATTATCGGAATCATATGCTCCAGCCATGTTTCGGCAAACCTCCGAATTTCAATTAAGACGCCTTGAGAAAGGCCCCACGGTGGGCGCCAACTGTCGACGATTCGGACTCGGAGTCCTCAGCCGAACTTATGCAGAATTTGTAATAGTGAGACCTTTCAAGATGACCCTTCGGGAAGGTATGCTGAACAATGGTGAACAGGAGCACAGAGAATTTAGACAGGTTCGGGCCCTCGATGGTGGGAGTAAAAGCCCTACGTCCTGTTGAGATTTCACTAAGTGTGGTAAAATGTTTACAAATGGAAGGAAAAGTCCTCACAGGCAAGGATTTTTCCTGTAAAAGTGTACAAAGATAAGCTAAAGAAGACTTAAAAATGCTATATGAGGTGTGCCGTAGACTTAGCTAACTTTTATTCCCCCTGATTGATACTTCATGCCATCCTTTTATACTGCTTGAAAGGGTGCCATGTGAAGGAAACTTCATCAATCGGTTGCACGGACGGTTGGATACGGTTTTTGAAACTGCTCTTAACCTCCACGTAGGTGAAACACGTGTTATTCATGGATAACTGTACGTGTTAACCTCCTGACGGTTGATTTTCCACTTGTAGGAATCTTCGGGATACTTAGAATATCCTGTCGTATGGACAACCGAATAGATAGATCCCAGGTATCCTGATCGGCAGATGTTCTGACCGCGGGATTCGGCTGACCGCGTAATATCCCGAATGTGTAGTTCGCGTATAGCCCACGAACTTCTGACGGCGCAAGGCTTACGGTCTGACCGCGTAAAGCTGCGACTTGATCGCGTAAAGCTTGCGACCTCGTGGTGATGCCTCTCAGAATAGCTTGAGTTCGCATCTCCAGACACATGTCTGGTTCGAACCTGTCTTGAACCAGAAGTTTATTAGAAGTGACCCGGGTGTCAATCCTCGTCAAAGCCATGCAGGGAACTGATAATACTAAGAAAGCTACTAGGTTGCGCCTGTCCCATACCAGGTAAGTGGTTGGTACGTTTTTCATGCCACTAGACGCATAACACAAGGTTCTAGTCCTTACATGCCAGTGACCAGATCATACCACAAACCATGCACCTTCAGTGCCTACACCTTCAGTGCAGCCAAGCACCTCCAGTGCTACCACCATTCCATACCAAAATACTGGTCACGGCTAGGGGTTCTATTTCATGAATATTAATGTACATGTTTAAACTTTTATTAGTTCGTGGCTTACTATCTTATCAAGTTCACATTCCTCAAGTATTCAATCTATCACTGCCATAATATCATTGATCTCAACACATGCAATATTAATGAGGTATCTACTCATGGAATAGCATAGCAATTCATAAAATATGGGTTTCAATATGATCAAAGTATGACTTGCCTTCCGCGTCGTAAGTATCAGCAGTCGATGACGGTTCAGCGACAAGATCTTCAACCCCGCACTCTTGCTCTAAACAAGATCAAACAAGCAAACAGGCATTACAATTCATTCTATTCTTACTAATTCACTACATGCAAAGATGCAAGGAGAAAATACTCTGGGAAAACAAGGTTTGGAAGCGATTAGAGTTAAACTGTGGGGATCAGGGTTAAAATTAGTTGTCAAGGTTTCCAAGGTTCCAAAATATCAGGGTAATATCAAGTTTGTGACTGGTTCGCCCAAAAACAGCGAACGTCTTTAGGTTGGCATTCGGTTCAAGGCATCGGCATAAGGTCGATGGGTGATAGAGGGCTCAACTCAAGTTGTGACAGTAGAGAAAAGTGTAGATCACAACATCAGGAGTCTAAGGGACAAAGTTATTTCCAAGTTTCATGGCTGTAAGTTGGTGAAAAGGCTCAATGCCACTGGCTGACACAGCCTGGCATAGGGTTGACATGGCCAGAAACTAGGGTTAGCCTTATCTTTTGACTCAGGGCTCCAAATGATGCACCACTTTGTCTGGTGGTTAGGCATTTGTAACAGGAACAAATGTCTCAACAGGACCTAGGGCAGGAGATGGCCGGAAAGCGATGAAAACTGGCGAAGAACACGGTGGCCGAGCTGTTCTCAACAGTTTCTGGACCAAACTTTGGCATGGCAATACCTCTTCATCTGGGCCGATCCAGGTGTCGAGCTAGAAGGCAAAAATACTCATGGGGTCGAGGCACATCTACTAGACAAGGTGGTTGGGGTTGAAACGGCCGGGAACAAAATCCGGCGGCCGGAGCTAGGGAAGAAGACACAAAAATTGGTCATTTCTGTTCTAGGGCAAACGAACTCGAGCCCTTGCTTGAGGAGGGTCTCTGGGGCATACAAAGGCTATGTGTGAAGTTGAATTCACCAAACATTCAACAGATAAGCTAAATCAGCAGGCACAGTGAACATGCACGGTTGAATTTTGGGGTTTTTCACATTTTAGCAAAATTGATGATTCTAGTTGCTTAGATGTGTTCCACACAGTCCACTGATCAATATTGATCACAGGCTCGAGAGCTAAATCGGTTTAATTGGGGTTTAATTGCTCGCCGGAGTTGTCGGGGAAAAACAGCAATTCCCGGCGATGAGGTGCGATAGAACTCAATTGGCTGCTACTACACAGGTAAGTGGTTGAGAGTAACTCACTGGTAGCTTCAATTTGGAGTTCGGTGCAGTGGATTGGCCTGGCACCGTGAGCCTCCTCTCGAGCTCGCCGAAGAAGACGAAGACGACGGCGTGGTTAGGGATTTTGGGTGGTTCTGGTGTGAGTGTGTTTGAGCTGAGCTGGGGTGGCTTTTATAGGCACAGCAAGGGGCTTGCAACGGTTGGAAATGCACGGGGAAGTGAAGCGGGCTGGAGGTGACAACACGGCTGAATCCCGGTGAAGTGACGCGCTCCAGCGGCCATGCCGGCTTTAGCCTGTTGCTCTGGTGGAGGTGAAGGCGAAGTGATGCTTCCCCAAGGCATGCTTGCGACGTGGCACAACTGTGCTGCCGTTGTCGGGCGCGCGCGCGGGAGAACGAAGGCGTTGCTGGCGGGATGAAGCTGCTCCACGGTGGCGAACACGATGCACAAACGTGGCAAGGAAGCTGTGGCGGAGGTGGCGGCGCTGGAGATCGCCGGCGACGAAACCACAGCAGTGGCAACGGCGACGACCAACTCCGGCGCTCGTGGTCGTTTGAACGGCCTGGTCGTGCACAGTAGCCTGGTCGAACCAGGGACTGATTTGCGATGATTTTTGGTTTGGCTTTGGACTAAACTGCAAATCTGGTCTTTGAGAGGTTTAATTTGAGATTTGATTTCATGGATGAGTATAACATTTCTATTAATACCCATTTAGCTCAAATTTGGAGAAAGTTTGATAGGATTTGAGGGATTTCACCTATTTTCGAAAATAGGGTAAAATTAGGGTAAACTAAATCTGGATTTTGTCGATCTCGAATTCTGGTGGTTGGAGAGAAATTTTGAAGTCTGATCAAACAGGAGATTTGCATCAAATAGCATTTGGGAGGTGTTCCCTGAAGAAATTCTGGGGTTGGATTTGATTCGTGGATTTTAGCCTTTTCAGGCTTCCAGGTAAACAGAAAAGGACTTATTCGCAGTAAAATTTGGATTAAACTGCGAAAAGTGTTTAGATGAATTAATCTGGCTCCCAACTTTTTGAAGTGAGTTGAGGATGAACCTAGGAACATATTCCAGGGGTTACTTGAGTCTGGATAAGGTTAAATCGAGATAACTTAATCATCTGGAAACTGTGGTACTTAGGGTAAATCTGAATTTTTCCTATTTTCGAAAACAGAGAAAGGCTTAGGTACTGGGAGTTAGGGTCAGAATTTGATCTGGCTCCTTAAGACTTTTATCTTCGGGGTAACTGGTAGGTTAAATCTGGATGGTCAGATCTTGATCTGGATCTAGAGAATAGATTTGGAGATTTTTAGGGTTTGGGAGAGATTAGAGTTCAGCTGATCTGGCTACTACTACATAATAGATTTGGAGATTTTTATGCAAAACTTTTCACCCCCAAAACTAGGGTGTTGCACTGGTAAAGGCCGGTTTCTGCGCATCCATGACCGTAGGAGGAAAGTTACGCATGACTTCCGTGATATATCGTAGTCGACCATGGGTGCTTCTCTTAGGGGCACCAGGTGTTACTGTTTCTTCGTCCACCGGGAAACGCTCCGGTGGTAAAGAAGGGGTCTGGTCACGTTTGCGACCACGTGACCGTCGAGAAGAACTCGGAGCAGCATCGTAACGAGCCTGCGCATCTTGAAGAGCCTCTAGGGCAGTTCTGCGTAGTTCATTGTTTTGTTGCTCGAGATCTTCATCCTCCTTTTGTTTGCGATCCCGTTCTTCCCTAGCAGCCTGTTGGTCGAGAGTCTCCTCCGACAAGGCAGCGAACTGTCTAGGTAGAGAGGTTGTTGATGGGGAAAACATCTCGGTTTGTTCCGAGTCGGACTCGAAATCAAAGAGACGGTGAAGGTTATCAGGGTCGAATGTCCCCGGGCTGATTTACAGATCGATATCATCCTTCCCCTCAGCGGGGTCATATGATGGACCGGATTCATCCTCTAGCGCATTGAGAACCTCTGTGGGTTCTGACCTTGCGCTAGTCGCCCCCTGGTCGATGGACATGACTTGGAGAGATGATTCCACCTCTGGAAGATTCTGGCCTTCAACCTCCTCCATCAGAACAGGATTGCTTGGTGAAGGCATTGGAATGTGAGCATAATCCTCGAGATCAAAATCGTTCTCGGAATCATATACTCCAGCCATGTTCTAGCGAACCTCCGGATTAAAATTAGGACGCCTTGAGAAAGGCCCCACGGTGGGCGCCAGCTATCGACGATTCGGACTTGGAGCCCTCAGCTGAACTTATGCAAAATTTGTAATAACAAGACCTTTCAAGATGACCCTCCGGGAAGGTATGTAGAAATATGGAGAACAGGAGCACAGAGACGTTTATACAGGTTCGGGCCCTCGATGGTGGGAGTAATAGCCCTACGTCCTGTTGGGATTTCACTATATGTGATAAAGGTTTACAAGATGGCGGGAAAAGACCTTCACAGGCGAAGGTTTTTTCCAATGTAAGGATACAAAAAGAAGCCAAGAGGCTTGTAGAAAACTATCTAATCTAGGCCGTAGACTTGGCTGTTTGAGTGGTTGAGATGTGTTGTATCTCGCTTGTATCAGAGATGTTCCTCTCCCTGTTTGATGCACCTTGCCACCCTTTTATACTGGTCGAAAGGGTGCCATATCGTAACTGCATCAGATAGTTGCTTGGATGGTTGGATGCGGTTTTTAGAGAACCGCTCTTAACCTCCACGCAGGTTAAACACGTGTTATTCATGGATAACTTCACGTATTAACCTCCTGACGGTTGGTCCTCCACGTGGAGAAATCTTCGGGATACTTGGAATATTCCCGCTATAGGGACAGCTGGACAAATGAACTCCAAGTACCCCGGTCGAGAATGTTCTGACCTCGAGATGTTGGCTGACCGCGCAACATCTCCGACATCCTGTTCGCGTATAGCATACGAACTTCTGACCGCGCGAAGCCTGCGGTCTGATTGCGCAAAACCTGCAACCTGATCGCGCAAAGCTTGCGACCTCGGGGTGATGCTTCTCAGAATGACTTGAGTTTGCACCGCCGGGCACGTGTCTGGCTCGAATCTGCTTGAACCAACAGTGCATTTATTTGAACTGACCCGGGTGTCAATCCTCGTCACAGTCCTTTTCCAGATTTTCTAGAAGCCTGAGAAGGCAAAATATTACAAATCATCTCCAAATCCAAATCTGATTCAGGGAACACCGCCCAAATGCTTTTCAACACAAACTTTTCTTTTATGAGTATCTCAAAATCAAATCCTAAATCCCAGGATTCGAGATCGACAAAATTCAGATCTTGTCATGGTATTACGGATACTCCGGCAGGTTCGGACGTGCGTAGCACGGATACAGCGGCGCGAGCAGACCGAGTTACTGGTCTCCTCCCGCCGGGCAACACAGAAAGTGACACAGTGGTTTATACAGGTTCGGGTCTCAGTGGGGGCCCTAGTCCTGTTGGCTCTCTCCGGACGCGAGTCCGCTGGGGAGGTGAGCTCTCAGGGAGAGGTCTCCGAGAGAACCGAGTGTTGAGTTAATATAAATGAATTGGAATCCCTGAAAAAGGGTACAAGAGGGGTATATATAGCCCCCAAGAAATACAAAAGACAAAAATGCCCTCGCTGCGGCCATTGGATGGAAGGGCGAAGACGTCCTTTGGCCTGATGGATGGCCTGGATGCTCCACACGTGGCGCCACAAGGTTCCTAGGGGCCCCACGGTTAGCAACAGCTCTTCATGGACCCGGAGGCTCTCCGGATCTCACCGGGTGCCACCGGGGTCCCGGAGACCCTCCGGAGCTCGCCGGGTGTCACCGGGGTCCCGGAGACCCTCCGTACTCACCGGGTGCCACCGGGGTCCTGGAGACCTCCGTATCTCACCGGGGGCCACCGGGCTTCCGGAGACCCTCCGGAGCTCACCGGGTGTCACCGGGGTCCCGGAGGCCCTCCGTATCTCACCGGGCGCCACCGGGCTCCCGGAGACCCTCCGGAGCTCACCGGGTGTCACCGGCGTCCCGGAGACCCTCCGTATCTCATCGGGTGCCACCGGGCTCCCGGAGACCCTCCGGAGCTCACCGGGTGCCACCGGGCTCCCGGAGACCCTCCGTATCTCATCGGGTGCCACCGGGCTCCCAGAGAACCTCTGGAGCTCACCGGGTGCCAGCGGGCTCCCAGAGACCCTCCGTATCTCACGGGGTGCCACCGGGCTTCCGGAGACCCTCCAGAGCTCACCGGGCGTCACCGGGGTCCCGGAGACCCTCCGTATCTCACCGGGTGCCACCGGGCTCCCGGAGACCCTCCGGAGCTCACCGGGCGTCACCGGGGTCCCAGAGACCCTCCGGAGCTCACCGGGTGCCACCGGGATCCCAGAGACCCTCCGGAGCTCACCGGGTGCCACCGGGGTCCCAGAGACCCTCCGGATCTCACCGGGTGCCACCGGGGTCCCGGAGACCCTCCGGATCCCACTGGGTGTCACCGGGGTCCCAGAGACCCTCCGGATCTCACCGGGTTTCACCGTGGGCTCCTTGGGACTTCCTTGGGACTTCGTGGGGCCGCTGGGGATTCCCCCAACAGCAGCCCCCCCAGGCCCTCGGGGGCGCTTGGAGCCTTCGATGGGTATGTGAATCTCCAATCCGACTCTTCGTATCCCACGAAGTCCCCTACGCACCCCGCGTCGCTTCGGCTTCCGAACTGTCCCTCCGCGGGACGCGTCTATCCGCAAATCGACGCATCGTTTCGATGCGCCCGCGTCCGCGTCGCCTCGTTTCACGCGCGACGGTTGAGCTCCGCGGCTCTGATGGTTTTGTGGACACGCGTCAGGCATCCGGGCCCCCCTCCGTCGCCTATAAATAGGTGAGGGGCCCTCCATTTGAGCACGCCCACAAGCCCTCGAAGTTCCACAAATTCCAGTTGTCTCCCGGTGATTTCCGGTGATTTCCGGTGACCTCATCCGGAAGCGGCCGGTAATTTCCGGTAGTTTCCGGTAGTTTCCGGAGACTTCGTCCGGTAGTTTCCGGAGACCATCCGGGAACGCCCGGTAATTTCCGGTAGTTTCCGGAGACTTCGTCCGGAAACGCTCGGTAGTTTCCGGTGACTTTTGTCTGGAGGCGTCCGGTGGTTCCCGGTAATTTCCGGTAGTTTTCGTCTGTGATGGCACCGAAGAGTCGCGCCAAGGTCTCCGAGTTGCCCGCGGAGGAGGTGACCTCCGATTTCCTCGGGGCCACCGAGTTATCCTCGGGGGCCCTTGAGGCCTTCTTGGAGCGCGGCTACTTCCAGGCGGGAGATATTAGGATCCCCGGCCCTGCGGAGCAGGTGCCGAGCCCCCGGGACGGGGAGGTGGTGGCTTTGGAGGCATTCGTGGAGGCCGGCTGTAACATCCTGAGTTTTGGGGTGAAAAGTTTCTTTCTTAAAAATCATGCATGCATATGTCTCTTCTAGATCAACCAAATCAGCCTCAGCTTTATTCTGTTCTAGCCCTAAAATCTCCAAAATTTATCCTGTGACCCCAAGTCAAGATCTGACTTTCCAAATTTGATCTATCAGTTATCCTAAACCTAAAAGCCTTCAGAACCCAGATTCAATTCTATCTCTAACTTCCAGAATTATCAACTCTTTTCTGTTTTCGAAAACAGAATATCTGTTATTACCTAAATACCCTAAGTTTCAGAAATTCAGATTTAATCAAAATCTTAGCCAAGTTCGTACCAGATTATTCCTGGAACATGATCATGGGTATGCCAATACCTTAAACCAGAAAGTTGGCAGCCAGATTTTATCATCTAAACCTTTTTCGCAAATCAGTCCAAGAGTTATTGCAAATTAGTCCTTTACCTGATATCTGGAAACCCAAAAAGGCTAAAATCTCCAGATTAACTTCAAACTCAAAATCTCTTCAGCAAATCTTTTCTAAATGCTATTTGTCACAAGTTTCTCTTCTGTTCAGATTCCAAAATCTCATCCTAAATCCCAGAATTCGAAATCAATTGAAATTCAGATTTCAATTACCCTAAAATGCCCTATTTTCAGTTCATATCAAAAATCATCCGAACATTTCAAATTTTATCTTCAATCTGTGCCAAATAATTTGTTGAATCAAATTTGCCAAATCAGCAGAATCAAAATCAGATCAAACCTTCCAAATCTCCAGAATTACAGATCAGTCCAAATCAAGAAATCGGAAATTGCAATCAGGCCCCTAATTCGACCAGGGCAGTAGCCAGTGCACGACCAGAAGCTTCGCCGTGCATTTGCGCCGTGCTTACTCGCCGCCGGCCACGCCTCGCCTGCGCCTAAGCTCGTACTCACTTGAGTTGCATGTGCACACGCGTCCACGCCCCAGCCATCGCCGTGGCAACGCCGTTGAACAGCTTGCTCCCGTGCGCGACCGTTGTCAGCATTTGCTTGCCACGTTGCTTTGCATTGCCAGCTCCAGTTGCCACTGCTTGCACCGCCCGACAATGTGGAGTTCCAAAGAGCCGACAAGCTGAGCAGTAGTCACCTCGCCTGAGCACCGTCGCGTCACCGTTCGCCGTTGTTGCTTCTGCGCCCAGCAACTCATGTCAACCGACACAAATTCCCTTGCTGCTATCTCCTTGCAAGCATCGCCCTGTGGTCTATTTAAGCAGCCATACCCTGTGTCATCTCCCCTTCACCAGGACTTAGCCAAATTTCCAAATCTCCTCGCCGTCGTCTTCTTCTCCGGCGAGTCCAGATTGAGGCCTCACGGTGCCAGCACGCCCTGCTGCACTTCTCGCCGAATTAACAGCACCAGAAGGTATAGCTCATCTCCCTCATCATGCTGTACCATCTAATTGAGTTATATTGCATCCAGTCGCCGGTGATCGCCGGAATTCCCGATTGCCCTGTTCCGGCAATGCAGACCAAATCACTTCGAATTAGCTCTCGAACTTGTGAAGAAAAATGATCAGTGAACCTTTTGAAGCAAGCCTATGCATCAATATCTCCAGATTGAGCTCGAATTGAAGTTTTCCCCAGTTTTGAGCTTCTCCAGAAACCGGCGATCATCGCCAGGCTTCTCCGGCCATCCTCCGGCCAAATTGATTGTCCAGATAGCTTCATCTTACCCTTCTTTCACTCTCCAAGCTTGGATTAGAGTTCTTTCGGCCTGTATCAAAAATCCCCAAATGGCAGTGTCTTCTTCTCCGGCGCAGTTCACCGGAAATCCTTTCCCGGCCGTTTCAGCTTCATCCACTTTGTCATTCAGGTGTGCCCCAACTTCCTGAGCATATTTGTCTTCTAGCTCGATCCCTGAAACTGCCCAGAATTCAAGTTACAGCTATGCCAAGATTTCTGTCCAGTGGCTTCACTGTGCCGTGTCGCCACCACACTTCTCCTTCAAATTTCATCACCTTCCAGCCATCTTCTGCCCTAGATCCTGTTGAATGATTTGTTCCTGTTATCATTTCCTACCTCCCAGACAAAGTGGTGCATCATTTGGAGCTCTAGATCAAAAGTTATGCCAAGCCCTAGTTTCTGGCCATGTCAAGATCAATGCCAGACTATGTCAGTCAGTGGCATTAGCCCTTTTCACTCCCTTCCAGATGTGCATTTTGGGCATAACTTTGTCTCTTAGATTCCTGAGGTTGTGATCTACATTTTCTTCTTCTATCACAACTTGATTTGAGCCCTTGAAATGCATGTTATGCTAAACCCTAGTTTTTGACACTATTCCAGTGCATGCCAGCCAATGGCATTGGCCTTGTTTACCCACTTCTGATTGTGCATTTTGAAAGCCACTTTGTCCACTGAATTTGTAGAGTTATGATCTACATTTTCTTCTACTGTCATAACTTGAGATAAGTTCTCTAGTTTTCCTTAAAGTTATGTCAGATTCTTGATCCGAATGTCAATCTGCCGACATTCGCTGTTCTTGATCAAACCAGCCACAAAACTGATGTTCTTATTGTAACCTTGAGATCCTAAGAGCATCTAACACCCATCCTTAGCCAAATCCTTGAAACCCTAGATCTCAACTCAGTTCAGCTTGCAATCTCAATTATCTCCAGTATCGTTCAGTCACTCTTGTAAAGCATATCTGCATATAGATCCTAAAACATCTTAATATATAAATAATATTTGTGTGTATTGTTTGGTTTGTCGTCGAGCAGATCTAGAAGCTGAGATCGAGGACTTCGCTGTTGAACCGTCATCAACTGCTGTTTCTTACGACGCGGAAGGCAAGTCATATCCTTGGTCATCTTGAACCTATATTTTAAATGTTGCTATAATATAACCTTGAATATAGGCAATATTGCATGTGAAAGATTGAGAATGGTTGATTTATGAATTGGCAGTACTAGACTGGTTATCTGTGAAATGTGAAATAAACAAGTTTTGAGCCATGAACTATTATATGTATCTATATACTTATATTCATGAAATAAAACCCCTAGCCGTGACCAGAAAAATGGTATGGATGGCTGTAGCACTGGAGGTGCTAGACTGCAAAGGAATGCAGGCACTGAAGGTGCAGGGTTGTGGATGGTCTGGTCACTGGCCTATAAGGACTAGAACCTTGTGTTGTGCGTCTAGTGGCATGAACAACGTGCTAACCGCAAGCCTGGTATGGGACAGGCCTGAACAAGTACTTATGTGGATCGTACATGAAACCCCTGCATGAGATGTGTTGTGATGATTGACTTGGAGGCTGACTCCTACTATCACTGAAGGTGATCTGATATTTGACCCAGTAATGGGAAAATGAGGTGGGGTGGAGGTTATGATACAGCCTACCACAACTGTGTTTCGCTGAGAGCCACAGGGTCAGGGGTGAATTGTAAGTGATGCATAACAAAAGTTCTTGTTATTTCCACCTTGCCACTCACACATGGTTGTGAGGAGGGGTCTAATCATTTTGATAGGATGGGCTTGAAAGTGGAATATCTTGCGGGTAAATTGGTACCTCTCTGCAGAGTTAAAAACGTATTCGAATACTCCGAGCTCCCGGGTTTTATAGGAGTCTGCTGCGGTGGATTAAATCCACGGGGTGTGACACAAGTACTATTTTCTAAATAAAATATGTTTAAATCAAGATTACCCAAATGACATGTGTTGTCATGATAAGGAGTGCTGCCGTGGGCTGTCGTGTGTCGACGTGTCGCGGTAGTGCTATAATCTAGTGAACATGAATGATGATGTTATATTATGAAAAGTGCTGCCATAAGATGAGATAAGAAAGGAAAAGATTATTTTACAAATATCCATAATTCTTGATTAGTCTAGGTTCATGTCATCACTACTATATGTATCTACTCTTACCTATGACTTGCTGAGTACGTAAGTGCTCACTCTTGCAACCTACAAATCAATAGACGGAGCAAACAACAATCAAGATGAAGGCGTGGAGTACTTCGTGGATCCAGAAGGAGGAGCGTCAGTCCCGTCATTTCCCTGATGTGTGTGTTGTTCTGCCGTCCACTTCTCTTTGTGGGTGGGTCACCTACCTTCTGCTGTGTAGATGTTATTTTGCTAAACCATGTATGCCGTGAAGGCATTGTAATCTCCTTATGTAATATCAAGGCCAGCAGGCCACACTGCTTAACTATTTTGTAAGTTACTCTGTTGCAATGTGATATACTCCTGTGCTTGACTTATCCTGGGACGTCAAGGGTATGTGTATGCTATGCATATATGGGACTAGCTGCAGCGAGCTAGATCTCTACAGGAGTAGTCGTAGTCCCAGTCTCGGGGCGCGACACCGGCCTTCGGCTCCCCGTGCACCCGCTGCTCCATCATGACTCCAGGCCGCGCTGACGAGTACCTGGTGCTAGCCTCCCGGGATCACTGGGGGGACTGGCTCCGGCACTGGTTCTACCTCCGGGTAGGAGACCCGGGGGTGACCTACTCTCGGGAGCCATTGACGTACTCACGGTCTAGTGCCCCGGTGGCCCCCGAGTGGACTGTGGCGGAGATGAACCTCCTTACCGCGATGGGGGAGGTTCGATTCCGGCGGTCCGTACGGGATCTTGCGGAGGAGATGGCTCTCCTCCAAGTGGCGCCGTTCCACACCCGCCGAGGGAGGGGGATGTCGCCGGCGCACAGACCACCCCGGATGACGGTGGCGAACCGTAAGTATTCAGACTCTTTCTTCCCGCTAGGGGGTTCTTCCTAACACTTGCTTCATTTTTTGTTCTTGCAGTTAGGTCCTATGGTCGGGCCAAGGAGGTCGAAGCGACCCTCGTCGGCCGGTACTATGAGGACGAGCACGAGAGGGTGCTGCGTGTCATCGGGGAGGGTCCTCCCCGAAACGTTGTCGCGGAGGCGTTCGGGTTGAGGCTCCCAGCCCGGACTCCTCTGCCTACCCCTGCTTCACGCAAGCGGGGGAAGGAGGTCACCGGCGGGCCCTCGAAGCGGTCTCGTCCGTCTGGCAGCCCCTCGGGGTCCCGGCCCCGGAGGAGCCCGGCGAGGCCCCGCTCTTCTCCACCACCTTCTCCCGCGAAGGAGACTGCGGCGGTGGTTGCCGGGCCATCTGATGCCGCTCCCGACACCCCAGGTGGGCCGGATCCGATGGGCGGCGTCCCGGCCGGAGAGGGTCAGGGCTCGGACTCGGAGATGTACGCCTCGAGTCCTTCGCCGCCTCCGGCCCCCGCGGGGTCCCGGCCGCAGCCCTCGTCCAGTGAGGTCTCCGTCCGGTTCCGGATGCCGGGCGGCCTGCCGATGGCCTCGATTTTGTCCCCGGAGACAGGTTCATCGGCGGTTCGGCCCACGGTGGCGGCGCTCCCTGTACCCGGGAGGGGTAAGGGCCTGTTCGTCCGCCCCGGGGTTCCGGCCCCGCCGGATCAGGCCTTCGGCTCTTCCGATGGTTGGACTTCGGAGGGTGCTCTGCCCGGTGGGGAGGCCTCCCGAGGGAGCGACCCGGGGGGCGACGAGGGCGACGTCGACGCGGTCATCGCCTCCGGGCTTCGGGTAAGTTGCTTGAGTCTTACGCTCCTTCGTTAGTTGTGTTCTGATGACGGTTTCTGCGCAGACGGTCGCCTTAGCCTGGGGCTTCAGGGCCCGGCTCACCACGCGCCTCCGGGCCGCCGAGGACATAGCGGCCTTCGAGCGCGCCGGGAAAGGGAAGGCGCTCAGGGACGCGGCCTCGGAGCGCTCTGAGAAGGAGTGAGCACTCGGGGAGCTGGCCGCGGTGCAGGCTCGGCTCGCCGCCGCCGAGGATACGGCTTCCCGGCTACGGAGGGAGCTGCAGGCGGAGCGAGAGGCCGCAGCCTCGGGCGTCCACGCCGTGGTCGCGGGGGGTCGGGCGATCCGCACTACCCTCGAGGAGCTCGGGATCGAGCTCGGTCGGGGGGCCGGCCCTGACCCGGGTCCGACGTCGGTGGGGGAGGCCGCGCACGTTCATGGTGCGCAGGTCGCCCTGATCCCAGTTGCTGCGGAGGCGCGGGCGCGCGGGCTCGCCGTCCCGGTGATTGCCTTGGCGGCGGCCCTCGTCGAGCAGCGCGGGGAGGGCGCCAGAGTTATCGGGGATCTGGTCCCCCGGAGCTTCCCTGCCTTCTTCGACCCTCGGCGGCCTGAGCTGGAGCGATCCGCCGAGGTTCTCTTCGACCGCATCACCGGCGCCATGGAGACGGGCAACCGGCGCCATGGAGACGGGCAGCCGGCGCTCGGGCCAGGGCGCGTCGGCCAGCACGGACGTCCCCCCGGGGGGGGACAAGGACGGGCAAGTATGAGCTCCTCCCCCCCTGGTTAGATTAGGCTTCTCTTTTTTACGTCTTTTGCTCTGGACGGCTTCCTTAGAGAGAGCCCCGGGAACTTGTAAATACCTTTTGACTGAAATAAAGTAGTTCTTTCGTTAAATGTGTTCAAACTTGTCGGCAGGTATCTTTAGACGTCGCTTTTCCAGGGCTTTCTTGCCCTGACGACCATCTTTTGGAGAGTGCTCGAGGGTCGCCCGGGGGGTCTAGCCCAGGTGGTGCCCGGGCGGCCTCGATTTTACTAAGTCTGGCAGCCGGGGGAGTATCCTTCGGGCTAGACTCCGAGTTCGTTCATGACAACTTTGCGAAGGAAAGTGCCTCCAGGGAGCCGGCCCTTCTGCGTTGGCCCCCGGAGTGGCACTTAGGAAACTTCGACGATTGTCGCACTGAGTTGTCTCCACCGAGGTCGGGGGCTTTGAAAGTCCCCCCGCTCAGGATACTCCCTCCGGACGGCTACGAATGTTGGCCAGAGGATCTCCTTCGGCGGGCTCTTCGGCGTATGAGGAGTTTGTACAAGGATCTCTCCCGGGAGATCTCAGAGGGTCTCCGGACTTATTAGGTGTAGCTGCTTCTCGAGACTGGTTCTTCGATGCATCTTCCTACTGGAGCCTATCTCCCCGAACCATACTCGCGCGCCCGGGTTTCTCCCGGGGGGCGCTTTCGTCTTACTGGGGGGGTTGTCCCCCAGTGCGGCGTTGTATCAATTTAAGATGTAGGTTTGTTTATTTTGTCGTGCCTTTGCTTCGGAAACTTTGGAGTCTTTTGCGTAAAGCCGTTATTTTTCTGTTCAGGTCCGGGGTTTGGTTCGGGGTTTTGGTCCTCCCCCCCCCCCCCCACAGCGGGGTGCAGCTCGGCTCCGTACGCTGTGGGTAGGGAGTGAAGGGGCCCGGACCGCACCGGGTGCGTAGTTTGCGCAGCCCCCGATGGATGGTGCGCGACTGAGGAGCTGGTCGGTCTATGTTTTTAGGAGAGCAAGCTCCGTCTGCCTCAGGGGGCAACGGATATTCCCTTAGGAGGGTTCCGTAACCCGGTAGCGGGTGTAGAGTGTTCGAGGGGGGACTATTCTCTCGAAGTGACTCGTTACCGCAGTTTATGAAAACTGGGTTGCCGCTTACCCCCTCAGTCCACGAGGGGTTAATGTAAGCCGCCCAATGGGAGCTGGGCTCCCGTCGTAGGGACTTTTTAGGCTGTGGTAGCCTACTTCCTCACGGAGAGGGCATCCTCACGGAGAGGGGATTTTTATAGAGGGGAAGTCGCCTTTTAGGCAGAAAAACTCCTGTAAAAGAATTTCAGCGGTGAAGTAGAAAAGAGCCATTCAATTTAATGAAGACGTAAAAATTCCAGACTTGAGCACAAAATCCACTTGTATTAACATGCGGTGAGGTACAACACCTCCCCCCGCGGAAGCGCGGCCGAGGAGGGAACTAAGTACATAAACCTCCCCCCGCGGCAGCGCGGCGGAGGGGGTGACGAGCCCGGAGGCTAAACATAAAACTTGCGGAGCAAGGTTATGTTCCAGGTGTGCGCCAGCTCTTGGTCTTCAAGTGTGGAGAGCTTGTAGGCTCCCGAGCCCAGGACTGCGGAGATCCTGTACGGGCCCTCCCACTTGGGGGATAGTTTGCCCTGGCCTTGGGGGTCTGTCACGCGCTTGAGGGCCAAATCCCCAAGGCGGAAGGCCCTTTCACGCACACGCTGGTTGTACGCGCGTGCCATCTCGCGCTCGTAGATGGTGTGGTGGAGAAGCGCTCGATCGCGTTCTTCTTCGACGAGGTCGACCTCCGACCGTTGGTTATCCTCGTTGGTTTGATGCACTGCGGTCGTAGCTCCGTCAAGGAGCTCGACCCGCAGTGACCGAAAACCAATCTCCGAGGGGAGAACTGCTTCGGCCCCGTAGACGAGCGAAAAAGGCGTGCGCCCTGTCGCTCGGCTAGGGGTCGTGCGCATGGAGCAGAGGATACTTGGAAGCTCTTCTGCCCACGCCCCTCTCCTGGAGGCGGTTTGTTCAAGCCGTCGGCGCAGGCCTTGCAGGATCATGCCGTTGACTCTTTCAACGGCTCCGTTGCTTTGGGGATGAGCCACGGAGGCAAAATGGAGGGTAGTGCCTAAGCCTTCACAGAATTCCCGAAAATATGCCGAGTCGAACTGGGTCCCGTTGTCGACGATGATTTCTTGGGGGACCCCGAAGCGACATACAACATTTTTCCAAAAAAAACGTTGCACTGCCCGGGAAGTGATGCTGGCCAAGGGCTCAGCCTCCACCCACTTGGAAAAGTAATCCACGGCGACCACCGCGTACTTGTAACCCCCGGGTGCTGGGGGGAAGGGACCAAGAAGATCCATCCCCCAGCGTGCGAAGGGCCAAGTAACAGGGATGGTTTGCAGTGTTGCGGAGGGGAGCTTGGTGCCCTTCGCCATCTTTTGGCAGGCCTCGCACGCAAAGATTAGATCCCGTGCGTCACGGACCAATGTGGGCCAGTAAAACCCCTGGCGAAGGGCCTTCGCCGCGACCGCCCGTGGAGCCAAGTGGGATCCACAACTCCTCAAGTGTATGTCCTCGAGGAGCTGGAGTCCGTCGGCTCACGGGAGGCAGTGAAGAAGGGCGGAAGCCCCCTGTTTGTAGAGCTTTCCATCCAGCAGAACATATGCCCTGGATTTGGCCCGGAGGCGCTTGGCGTCAGCGTCGCTGGAAGGCTCCCCCTCGTCCCTTATGCAGGAGATGAGGGGGTCCATCCATGATGCAGTTCGAGTTATCTCGGACACCTACGGGACGCAAACCTCCGGGTTCGCGTCCGGAAGGGTTATAGAGGGCTTGGCAATGATTTCCAGAAAAGCGCCCTTAGGAAGGTGTTCTCGGGCGCTGGCCACCCGGGCCAATGCGTCGGCCCGGGTGTTATCCCGTCGGGGGATGTATCGGGCCTCCAAACCTTCAAAGTGTCTTTCCATCTTCCGCACCTCCCCCAAGTATAGACTCAGGTTCGCGTCATGACACAAGTAGGACTTGTCCATTTGGTTGACCACCAGCTGGGAGTCTCCTTTCACCAGGAGGCGGCGGATCCCCAGGGAGCGCACGAGGCGCAATCCCAGGAGCAAGGCCTCGTACTCGGCGACATTGTTGGTAGCCGGGAATTCGAGCTTGGCGGCGTACTCCAGCATTTTCCCTTCGGGACTCCGAAGAACCACCCCCGCACCGGCTCCGGCGAGGCAGAAGGAGCCATCGAACATGAGCGTCCAATGGTCCAGGCACCGGGGGGAGGCGAGGGGAGCCTCTCCGTCCGTCTCAGCGGTCGGGGTCCATTCCGCCACGAAGTCAGCGAGGACTTGCGACTTGATGGCGGAGCGGCCCGTGAAGGTGAGGGAGAAGGGAGCGAGCTCAGCTCCCCACTTGCCAATTCGGCCGGTGGCCTCCTTGTTTCTCACCACTTCCCCCAGCGGGAGAGATGACGGGACCGTGATTGGGTGCCCGAGGAAGTAGTGGCGGAGCTTCCGCGACGCCATGAGGAGAGCATAGCATAGCATCTCCACTTCGGTGTACCGCGTCTTAGCCCCCTGAAGGGCCTCACTAACATAGTATACAGGGCGCTGCTGCCCGTCTTGCTCTCTCACGAGCACCGCGCTCACTTCGACTGGGGTCGCAGCAAGGTAGAGTAGTAGAGGTTCCTCCGGGGACGGGCTCACGAGCATCAGAGGGCTCGCGAGGTACTTTTTCAAGGCGTCAAATGCAGTCTGGGCCTCGGGGGTCCATCTGAACCCCCCGAGATCCCGGAGGACTTTGAAGAACTGGAGTCCGCGTTCTCCTGACCGCGAGATGAAACGACCCAACGCGGCCAGGCGGCCCGCAAGCCTCTGCACGTCTTTGACAGAACGCGGGGAGGCATGTCCAGCAGGGCCCGAATTTTTTCGGGATTCGCTTCAATGCCCCGCTGGGACACCAAGAAGCCAAGTAGCCTCCCGCCGCGTACGCCAAAGGCGCATTTTTCCGGGTTGAGTTTCAACCCGTACTTGCGGAGGCTACGAAAGGTCTCCGCCAAGTCGTTGATGTGTGCGGCCGTGCGGAGGCTTTTGACGACCGCATCGTCAACATAGACCTCGACGTTGCGGCTGATTTGGTCCTTCAGGACCAGCGTCATGAGACGCTGGAAGGTTGCCCCGGCATTTTTCAACCCGAAGGGCATGTGGAGATTGCAGAAGGTGCCGAGGGGAGTTATAAAACTCGTCTTTTCCTCGTCCTCTGCAGCCATCCGAACCTGATGGTATCCCGAATATGCATCGAGGAAGCTCATCAGTTCGCACCCCGCGGTCGAATCGACCAGTTGGTCTATCCGCGGGAGTGGGTAGTTATCTTTTGGGCAAGCGCGGTTGAGATCGGTGAAATCCACGCACATCCTCCACTTTCCACTTGACTTCTTTACGAGGACAGGGTTTGCCAACCATTCGGGATGGAGGACTTCCCGAACAAACCCCGCCTCTAGAAGCTTGGAGACTTCTACCTTGGTGACGTCTTGGCGCTCAAGGGATAACTTTCTCAACTTCTGCTTGACCGGGGAACGGCCGGGGATCACAGCGAGCTTATGCTCAATGATATCCCAGGAGACGCCTTGCATGTCCGAGGGTTCCCACGCGAAAACGTCTGAGTTTTCGCGAAGAAAACCGCGAGCTGTTCGGCGTGTTCCTCGGAGAGGTCTGCTCCGATCTTGACGGTTTTATCTTCATCTCCTGCGGACAGTTGGACCTTCCGAAGGTCTCCGTCGGGGCGCGGCCTCAGGAGTGGCCTCCCGGAGAGGACGACTGGGGTGGCACGAGGTTCGGAGGGGGACGCTCCCCCCGGGGTCTTGATCACGTTGATGTTTCCGACGGCGGCGGTGGTGTGCTCGTAGAGAGAGCGGGCCACGTTCTGGTCGCCTCGAACGGTGATCGCACCGTGAGGTCCCGGGATTTTCACACAGAGATAATTCTGGTGAATCGCCGCCCCCAGATGGTTGATCGTGGTCCTCCCCATAATAGCGTTGTACGAAGAGGGGAGGTCCACCACATCGAACCGGACCATCTCCATCCGGTAGTTTTCTGGGGTGCCGAAGGTCATCGGTAGATCAACCTTCCCCACCGGGTGAATGGTCTTCCCGGGAACGAAACCTTGCAACGGCCCAAGCGCGGGCTGCAGCAGCTTCTCGTCGACTTGCATCTCCCTAAACGCCTTCAGGTATAAGACATCGGCGGAGCTTCCACTGTCGACGAGGATGCGTGCTAGTTGGCAGTTGTAGACTGTAGCCGAGACGATGAGCGCATCGTCGTGCGGGAAGCGAACCCCGCACGCATCTTCCGCTGTGAAGGTGAGGGGGACGTCCGACCATTTCGATGGCGGAGACGTGTGCAGCACCCCCACCACCCTCACCTCCCGTGCGTACTCCTTGCGCTGGTGCTTGGAGTCCAGTCTCGAGGCAGATCCCCCGGTGATGACGTTTATACGTCTTTGGGAGGTTTGAAAGGGGAGCTCCTGGGCCGAGCTCCCTTCTTGCGTTTGTCTCCGCTGCTCGCCCATAGGCGCAGGGAGCGCTGGCAGAGGTGCCGAGGGAGGCAAGGGGGCAGGGCCCCCTCCCCCCTAGCCACGCTGGTCGAGAAAAGCCGCAAAGTGCTGTAGAAGCTGATTGCATTCCCGAGTAGCGTGGGTACTCGATTTGTGGAATGTGCACCACACATTGGCTTTGCCTTCCTTGCCCTCCTTGGGGCGGCTGTCGCGCCCCCGGGAGGACTGTCCTCCCTCGTAGCCCTTCGACTTGGCAGGAGCACGACCGCCTTTGGCGCTGTCGCTCGAGCCGCCTCCGCCCTCGAGGACGAAAGTGTCCCGAGGCCGTGGCTCGCGACGATCATTTCTTCGGGAACGTTTGCTGGAGGGGTCCCTGGCCTCTAGGTCGGCGGGGGCAGGAACCCCCTGGTTCTTCTTCCAAAGATCGTCCTCCTCCGCACGGGCGTACTTCTCAAGTACGATGAAGAGTTCGTCGGCGGAGGTGGGGCAGCTCCGGGAGAGCCTCCGGTGGAGCTCTCCGGGGAGTATTCCACTCTTGCATGCTTCGATGACCGTGGAGTCCGGGACATGCGCCACTTTCCTCTTCACCTGAGCGAAGCGCTTAAAGAAGTCGCGGATAGTCTCCCCCGTCTTCTGCCGGACGGTGTAGAGTTGGGACGAGTCTAAGGGCCGCACATAGTTGCCTTGGAAGTTCGCGCAAAATTCGCGCTTCAGCTGCGCGAAGGATTTGATGGATCCCGCTTTTAGGTTGTAGAACCATGAGCGCGCGATGCCCGTGAGGTAGAGGGGGAGGACATTGCATTACACTGTCTCGTCTGATGAGACCATGTACATCATGGTTATGACCAAGACGACATCAACATGGTGGTCATCAAGATGTCATCGTCCGCCACCTTGGCCAGGACGCGAAAGCTGGCAGCACGTACATCGTCTGGATTTTGTGCTGTCGCCGCCACAAGTTCGGCCTCCACCTTGGCCACCTCCTCAAACACAAGACGTGCTCAAGAAAGGTGCCTCTACACCTCTAAGGTCGCACAAGCCACGTCGCTCCAAGGCCAGCCCACAAGTGAGCTCAATTCATCCGCGAGTCCGGTTCGGCCATCTGCGCGTAGTCCAACTTCAAACGGACGTACAGGCCACATACGAAGTCCGTTTTCGACGTTCTTGGACTCTACGGACAAGAGAACGACGAGAGCTTTCCAACGGATCCAGTCCCATGTCCAAATTCCTTACGGATCAACAGGAATCATCAAAACAATATTACGACCAGAATCTCACGTGCGCTGCGACGCTCCACTTTGGGCCCAAGGCCCATGTACCCCTAGGGTTTCCTCCTCCACCCCATGGCCGCCCCATACAGTATATATATGGCCGCCATGGCTGTCGTTTATGTTAGAGAATATACGTATCAGATACGAGTTCGAATAAGATTCGTATCAAATCAGGAAACCTAATCTGTTAGGATTTCTTCTGCATGGGTAATTCGAATAAGATTCGTATCACATCAGGAAACCTAATATGTTAGGATTTCCTCTACATGGCCCTATATATAGAGATGTATGATGGGCTTTGAGCATAACCACAAAAGTCATAGTTGCCATCTCTTTTGATAGCCCATAAACCCTTGTTGTGCACATTGGTGCTAGCACACCATTGCACAACGTTCCATCCCAGTACGTGTGGATACCGGTAGAGGCGCTGCTGCAATTGCTGCGCTGATCAGGACGATCCGTGAGCGATCATTGTCATCTACATCCACTGTTCTGGACGATCCGCAAACGGTTGTTGCGAACATTCGATCGCTGCATCAAATCTGCTTCCGCTACTGGTAACAATCTAATCTATGATCTATTACTTGCAGTTTTCGAGTAAGTTAAATAGAAATTCTGCTAGTGTAGCTTACTCGATTTCCTACAGTGGTATCAGAGCCATCCTGTATAGTATTAGATCTGGATTAATTATATAGATATGTGATATATGAAGTTATGGTAGATTAGATCTACTAGTTCATTCAATCTGTTACCGTATAAGTTTTATTATACATGTTTGTTTTGACATCCAAGTGTTGTGATGAACAATTTTTTGGCCGACTTTACTATGAACTAATGTCTAATGATCCTAGCATGGGCCAGAGGGAGGTAATGTTAGGGTTTATATGACAATAGTAGATTAGATCTTCTAAATCATATGTGTATAGATTGGATCTATATATGACATTAGCTGCCTATTCTAGATATTCATATTGGAGTTAATATGAATGACTTAAGGGGATTTAAACCAATCAGATTGGTTCGAAAATTTGATTAATATGATTAATTTAAAAAAAAAAAGATTATATTTGATAACCAGAAGCTGTCAACTTTGGTGTCTAAGGAAAGAACACATCATAAGGTTTTTCTTAATAAGCCCCGCTTGGAACGCTTTCCTTCATGGTGTGAGCGAAAACAGTCGCGGTCTTTCCTGGCCAAGGTTACTGCCAACGGAAATTAAATATAGTCGTAGTTATGCATGTGAGATTATCTAATTGATGATTATTTTCATGCATATAGATGTTGTGACATCTTTTAACCCCTCATGAAACATAAAGATTATACTTGACAACCAGAAGCTGTCAGCTTTGGTGTCTAAGGAAAGAACACATCATAAGGTTTTTCTTAATAAGCCCCGCTTGACGGAACGCTTTCCTTCATGGTGTGAGCGAAAACAGTCGCGGTCTTTCCTGGCCAAGGTTACTGCCAACGGAAGTTAAATATAGTCGAAATTGCACCTATTAGATCATCTAGCTGATGGTTATTTTCGTGCATATGGATGTTTTGCCATGTTTTAACCCCTCATAAAAATTTAGTGTTTATTATACCCTTCCAATTGCTGCACCTGTCAAGATTTTGATCGTTGCTTGGTGGGTCTGACAAATCAGGGCACCATCAATTATCTTAATAAGGCAGGATGTGTGTTGGACACCCATAAGCATAGAATTGGTTTAACTTAACAAAGCCATCAAAACGGTTTTGGGCTTTGGGGCATGGTGTTGGGATGACACCCAACAAACAAGAGTTATATATGATATAATTAGTAAGGAGTTGCTTACCTAAATAACTAGGTTTCTAGCAGTGATGCCAAAGCTCACTAGAACTTAGTGAAATATGGATCTTGGCCTACTATATATATTTCTTTGAGGGATTTTTTCTAAAATATATAGTTGGTACATCTTTTATTGAATTGTTTAATAAAAGACTTTTCATAAATATAATGCTATAATTTTGCATTTCTTTACTGTTGTAGACCATGGATAGTGGTAGCTCCTCAAACAATTTCAGTTTGCGATCTGTCCTTAATAAAGAAAAGCTCAATGGAACAAATTTTATTGATTGGTATAGAAATTTGAGAATTGTTCTCAAACAAGAGAGAAAGGACTATGTTCTAGAGACTCCTATACCTGATGAACCAGCCGCTAGTGCTTTACGTGCTCAAAAGGATGCTTATAAAAAGCATACTGATGACGCACTTGATGCCAGCTGTCTAATGCTTGTCACGATGAACTCTGAGCTTCAGAAGCAATATGAGAACATGACAGCTTATGACATGGCCGTGTCTCTTAGAAACTTATTCGAGGAGCAGGCCAGGGTGGAAAGATATGAGACCACCAAGAAATTGCATGATTGCAAGTTGGCAGAAGGAAGTTCGGTCAGTCCTCATGTGATCAAGATGATTGGTTACATTGAGAATTTGGAAAAACTTGGTTTTCCCCTTAGTCAAGAGTTGGCTACTGATATGATTCTCCAATCGCTCCCTCCGAGCTATGACCAGTTTGTCATGAATTATAACATGAATAATCTGGAGAAATCATTGACCGAATTGCATGGGATGCTTAAAACAGCGGAACAGAACATTAAGAAAAACCCAAATAATGTAATGATGGTTCAAAAGGGAAAAAGCTTTAAGAAGAAGGGCAAGGGCAAGGCTAAGGGAAAGGGCAAAGCTCTAGAAAGATCCTCTAGCGCTAAACCTAATTCCAAAGGAAAGTCCAAGCCCGGTGCCACCCCTACTACTGAATGCTTCTATTGCAAGGAATCTGGCCATTGGAAGAGGAATTGCAAGAAATACTTGGAAGATTTAAAGAAAAAGAAGGAAAGTGAGACTCCTTCAGGTATATATGTTATAGAAGTTCATTTAGCTACTTCTCCTTCCGACTCTTGGGTATTTGATACCGGATCGGCTGCTCATATTTGCACTTCGATGCAGGGGCTTAAAAGGAGTAGAAATTTGGCTAAGGGCGAGGTTCAACTTCGCGTTGGCAATGGAGCAAGAGTTGCAGCCTTAGCTGTTGGAACTTTTATATTAGCTTTACCTTCAGGATTAGTTTTAGAACTTAATAACTGTTATTATGTTCCTGCCATAAGCAAAAACATTGTATCCGTGTCGTGTTTGGACACGCTGGGTTATGAATTTAGAATAAAGAACAATCGTTGTTCCTTTTATTTAAATGATATGTTTTATGGCAATGCCTCATTGGAGAATGGGCTTTATCAGCTAAATCTTGAATTACCTGTCTATAACATATGTACTAAGAGGCTTAGGTCTAATGATTTGAATCCCACGTTTATCTGGCATTGTCGTTTAGGCCATATCAATGAGAAACGCATCATGGAACTCCTGAAAGATGGACTTCTAGACTCATTTGATTTTCAATCATTTGATGTGTGTGAATCTTGTTTACTTGGCAAAATGACAAAGGCACCTTTCACGGGTGAAAGTGAAAGGGCAAATGACTTATTGGCTCTTATTCATACTGATGTATGTGGACCATTAAGTTCAACAGCTAGAGGTGGTTTTCAGTACTTCATAACTTTTACCGATGACTTTAGTAGATATGGATATGTCTATTTAATGAGGCATAAATCTGAAACGTTTGATAAATTCAAGGAATTTCAGAATGAAGTACAAAATCAACTTGGCAAGACAATCAAAACCCTACGATCTGATCGTGGAGGGGAATATTTGAGCCAAGAGTTTGGTGATCATCTAAAACAACATGGAATTGTTCCACAATTGACCCCGCCAGGAACACCTCAATGGAATGGTGTGTCAGAACGACGGAACAGGACCTTGTTGGACATGGTTCGGTCAATGATGAGCCAAACTGATCTTCCATTGTCCTTCTGGGGATATGCTCTAGAAACAGCTGCGTTCACATTAAATAGGGCTCCATCAAAAGCCGTAGAAAAGACACCATATGAGATATGGAATGGAAGGCGTCCTGGATTGTCTTTTCTTAAGATTTGGGGTTGTGAAGTTTATGTAAAACGTTTAATGTCTGATAAGCTCAAACCCAAATCAGATAAATGCTTCTTTGTGGGCTATCCTAAGGAAACAAAAGGATATTACTTCTATAATCGAGAAGAAAACAAAGTGTTTGTTGCCCGAAACGGTGTCTTTTTGGAGAAAGAGTTTCTTTCAAAAGGAGTAAGTGGGAGCACAGTGCAACTTGAAGAAATTCGGGAATCACTGGAAATTGTTTCAGCACCCACTGAAGCTCAGCAAGACCTGCAAAACAATGTAGAAAATAATGCAGGACAAGCACCGGTTATACGTAGGTCTGAAAGGGTACGTCACGCACCTGGAAGGTACATGCTCCTTACAATGGAGCAGCGTGAAGTATTATTGATAGATAATGATGAACCTAAGACTTACGAAGAAGCGATGATGAGCCCTGACTCTGAGAAATGGCTTGGAGCCATGAGATCCAAAATTGAATCCATGCATGACAATCGAGTGTGGAACTTGGTTGATCTGCCTGATGGTGTAAAAGCCATTGAGTGCAAATGGGTTTATAAGAAAAAGATTGACATGGATGGTCATGTTTATATCCATAAAGCACGATTAGTTGCAAAAGGTTTCAAGCAAATTCAAGGTGTTGATTATGATGAAACATTTTCGCCCGTTGCTATGTTAAAGTCAATCAGGATCATCCTAGCTATTGCTGCCTATTTCGATTATGAGATATGGCAGATGGATGTCAAAACGGCTTTCCTAAATGGAAACCTAAGTGAGGATGTGTATATGGCACAGCCTAAAGGTTTTGTCGATCCAGATAATACTAGGAAAGTATGCAAGCTTCATAAATCCATTTATGGGTTGAAGCAAGCTTCTCGGAGTTGGAATCTTCGTTTTGATGAAGTAGTCAAACAGTTTGGTTTCATCAAAAATGAAGAAGAGCCTTGTGTTTATAAAAAGGTAAATGGGAGCGCACTTGTTTTTCTGGTCTTATATGTGGATGACATACTTCTGATCGGAAATGATATTCCTATGCTTGATTCTGTGAAGTCCTCATTGAAAAGTAGCTTCTCTATGAAAGACTTAGGTGAGGCAACATATATTTTGGGCATTAAGATCTATCGAGATAGATCTAAAAGGTTAATTGGATTAAGCCAAAATACATATATTGACAAAGTATTGAATAGATTCAATATGCACGATTCCAAGAAAGGTTTTCTACCTATGTCACATGGCATTAGTCTTAGCAAGAGTCAATGTCCTTCGACATGTGATGAGCGGGACCGAATGAATAAGATTCCATATGCTTCTGCTGTTGGATCTATTATGTATGCCATGCTATGTACACGCCCAGATGTCTCCTATGCTCTAAGTGTTACGAGCAGATACCAATCAAATCCAGGTGAAAGTCACTGGACTGCTGTAAAAAACATCCTTAAATATTTGAGGAGGACTAAGGATGTGTTCTTGGTTTATGGAGGTGAGGAAGAGCTCGTTGTTAGTGGCTACACCGATGCTAGCTTCCAAACCGACAAAGATGATTTCAAATCGCAATCTGGTTTTGTATTTTGCCTTAATGGAGGAGCTGTAAGCTGGAAGAGTTCCAAGCAAGAAACTGTCGCTGATTCTACAACAGAAGCAGAGTACATTGCTGTTTCTGAAGCTGCTAAAGAAGCTGTTTGGATTAAAAAGTTCATCTCTGAACTTGGTGTGGTTTCTAGTATTTCAAGCCCAGTGGATCTCTATTGTGACAATAGTGGAGCCATTGCGCAAGCCAAGGAACCAAGGTCTCATCAGAAATCCAAACATATACTCAGGCGTTATCACCTCATCCGAGAAATCGTGAATAGAGGTGATGTGAAGATTTGCAAAGTGTCCACGGATTTGAATGTTGCTGATCCGTTGACAAAACCTCTCCCGCAACCAAAGCATGAGGTGCATACAAGAGCAATAGGTATTAGATACATTTGTGATTGACTCTAGTCCAAGTGGGAGGTTGTTAGTGATATGTCCTAGAGCAAATCACAGAGATGTATTTATCTTTGTTATATTTATGAACATTTGAATAATAAGTTATTTTTGAATAAATTATCATCTTGGTTTGATCAACAAGTATGTGACTTGTTCGTGAGACTCTAAATTTATTTGATGATATTATTCTAATTTAGTCCCTGATCCATTATCTTTAAATAGGACATTATTGATTAATGGATCAGCACATTTATTGATTGATGGTTATGTTTCACGGACCATGGATACAAGATATCAAATCAATAATGTGGACATATATTGGAGAATATAATGTTGGATAGACCCATTTTGAGACACTGTTTGGATTTGTTATTTAAGTGTCACCAGTAGGTCTCAAATAATGTTTATGATTGATCCTTAGACCTGAGACCATCATAGTTTCCTACATGCGTAGTAGTATACTTTGATAGTACCAAACGCTACTTTTAATTAAGTAGTAATAAAGGTAATATTCGGGTATACTATGAGCCATGCGGAGGAATATGAATGGTTAAGATGGAATTTGCATATCTTATAAAATGAGAGAGATATCTCTGGGCCCCTCGATATAGATGAATTGAGAAGTGCATGGCCATGCCGTTTGTGGTTGAAGTGTCAACTACAAGAAGATCAATTCACTATGAGATCGAGAAAGGATTGAACTGTGTAAGGGTGGCACATTTCCTACCTTGGGTTTAATCTAGTATCGTATGGCAAGAGGATCAACATGAAAACATTATATAGGTTTGCTGATTATGATCTTTGTGTGTATTTGGATAGTCGTTATGTCCTGCTAGGGGCCACTACCGACTTACAATTCGGGTAAGTATTCTCGGGTTGTGACTAAATATACACGAACCTACAGGGTCACACACTTAACGGGTTGGAACAATGCAATTCGGATTAAGTCTATTTTGGGTTTCCATATCAGATTTGGAAACTTAATGATAGACTCCTTATGCATTTGGATTGGGTTTGATATGAGTTTCTGTATCAGATTCGGAAACTTAATGTTTGACTCCTTATGTATTTGGATTGGGTTTAGACTCATTATCCATTTGGATTGGGTTTGGTATAGGTTTCCATATCAAATTCGGAGACTTAATATTAGACTCCTTATGCATTCGGATTGGGTTTGTTATGGGTTTTCGTATCAGATCCGGATTGGGTCTGTTAGAGAATATACGTATCAGATACGAGTTCGAATAAGAATCGTATCAAATCAGGAAACCTAATCTGTTAGGATTTCTTCTGCATGGGTAATTCGAATAAGATTCGTATCACATCAGGAAACCTAATATGTTAGGATTTCCTCTACATGGCCCTATATATAGAGATGTATGATGGGCTTTGAGCATAACCACAAAAGTCATAGTTGCCATCTCTTTTGATAGCCCATAAACCCTTGTTGTGCACATTGGTGCTAGCACACCATTGCACAACGTTCCATCCCAGTACGTGTGGATACCGGTAGAGGCGCTGCTGCAATTGCTGCGCTGATCAGGACGATCCGTGAGCGATCATTGTCATCTACATCCACTATTCTGGACGATCCGCAAACGGTTGTTGCGAACATTCGATCGCTGCATCAAATCTGCTTCCGCTACTGGTAACAATCTAATCTATGATCTATTACTTGCAGTTTTCGAGTAAGTTAAATAGAAATTCTGCTAGTGTAGCTTACTCGATTTCCTACAGTTTAGACTTGGGTTTTGCTTAGATCAATTTTGTCTTTGAACAGTATCGCCGTTCATCGGTTTGTGAGACCCCAACTCGTTATCTTCATCCTCAATTGCAAATTCAGTTGCATCTTTCTCGTTCTTGCTTGTGTTCTTGATTCGCATGCAGGGATAAGCCTTCTTGGCGAGGTCAATCGTGTTTGTGCATGGTTGATAACCAACGGAGCCGTGGTGTAGCGATTGCTGGGATCGGATCGGTTCTGATCGGAAGCCGGATCGACAACGTCGAGTCTCCACCAATCGACTTACCTCTACCTGTCGGAAGATCGGGCCACCGTGCGCATCAAGTGGTATCAGAGCCTCGGTTTCCCGTCAGGTATCATTGTATCCCCTTTAGTTTTGTTTTGCCATCGTCCTAGAGTCCAGAAAATTTGCCCCACAAAAAAAGTTCACCATCAATTCCGCTGTCCTACAACCCTTTGAGCTTTGCGATTTCGTTTTCAGTTTTGCATTGTAGAATTTGTATCCATCGTCATCGTCTTGTTACTGGTTTAGAGTAAGTTGTTGATCTAGTTTGAGTCTTGCATCTTGACGTCGAGTCTAACGCCATCACGTCGTCGCCGCCGCGTCAAACTCGGGTGTCAATCTGTCAAGTTCGATAGTTTGCTTTTATCTCCTTCTTCTGAACTCCAAATTGGACAAATTCAGAGTCTAAATTGTAGCTCAGAAAATTCTCTACAACTTTGTCCATTGTGAGAAGTTCTAGAAACGCCGTTTTCAAGTCCAAAATCGCGTTGCAAGTGAATCTGTTTGATTTCGGATTTCCTACACAGACTGTAATTGCGGGGCCCATATCGCCTAGATACGTTATCCAAAATTGGTGTTACATATATGCAAATTGATCAACACGAAACGATCTACAACTTTTCTGTTATACGTTTTAGCGTTTGAGGCCTCCAGAAATCCGAAAACAGCATAGGAAGTTTCTGCATAGTAGATCTGTTTTTCCAGCGAGAGAAAATTGAGTGTTTGTGTATATATCTTGTAATCTCTCATATGCGGCACTATTGATATTTAAAAAAAAACGTGAAAAAGGCAAGTGCAAAAAAAAGAAGCCGCACAAAGATAAAAAAATAAATAAATAAAAAGCAAGGAAAAAAAATCAAAAGTGCTTGTATCCTTTGTATCGACAGTGTTACGTCATTCGTTTTGCTTGCTTGAGCTAGGTCTGAGAACGAGTTTAGGCCAGCAACTTTGACAAGTACTTTGGATATTTATTCAGCTTTGCTATTCTGATTTCGATGACTGCATATTCCTTGCTACTAAATATTGCATATCCAAGCTCCACAAATACATCCTTCTGATCAGCACAGGTTATTGACCCTTGCAATCACTTCATCACGCTCTCACGGTGTCACGAACCAGCCACCGGTTGCACCGTCCCTCGCTGTGTTGGTAAGAACAGGGTAAGAACTTGGTAAGATTGCTTGAGAGCGTGAGATCTAACCTAGTAGTTGATAGGGATAATACTTTTGTGTTATCTTTGGTTTCTACTAACAATGGCAGGTTCATGGATCATTGGGGAAAATGTACAACTATATCAACGCTGGAATCACGATCGAAAAGATAATGGAGGTGACAATGCCAATGGTAAAATAGCCTTACCTTCTTTTTATGGTGCATATGATGGTGAAATTTACTTTGATTGGGAGATGATAGTTGAACAGAAATTTAATTCCCATCTAGTTCCCGAGATTCATAGAGTTAGACAAGCCATTAGTGAATTTAGAGATTTTGCTATAATCTAGTGGAATGAACTAGTAAATACCCGTTTACAACCTGATTCTTGGGCGAGATTAAAAGATGCTATGCGTAATAGATTTGTTCCTCCTTCCTACCAACGTGATATGCGCAAGAGATTGCAACGATTAGATCAAGGTAGTATGACTGTTCAGGAATATTACCAAGAGCTTCAAAAGGGTATGTTACGTTGTGGGGTAGTAGAGGAACCTGAGGATAAAATTGCTCGTTTTTACGGTGGTTTGCGTCCAGAAATTCAGGATATTGTTGATTATAAAGAATATACAACTGTCCATCGCTTGTTTCAACTTGCTATGTTAGCAGAGGAGTTGCAGGGACGCCATTCTAAGAGCAGGAGCAACACCGGCAGCACCTTCACGCCCCGAATGACTACGGGACAAGCGAAGACAGTGCCTTCTTCCACCTTCCGACCAGCTGCACCGCCACCTTCGACGAGCACACGACGGGCATCGACGGCACCGCCCGCCCGTGCCGCGGACAGCAGCAAGTCGACCCCGCCAACACCGGTCAAGAGCTCCTCCTCCATCGCTTCCACGGGCCGTACATCGACGGTAATTCGCTGCCACAAGTGCCAAGGGATTGGCCACGTCAAGAAAGAGTGCCCCAGCCAGCGGGCATACATCGCCACAGACGACGGAGGTTACATCAGCGCCTCCGATGTTGAGGATGAGATCGACGACACCAGGGTGGACGACGACGAGGTTGATGCTGATGCCACCTTTGGTGCCGAGGATACCGCTGCGTACAGGTCCATCATTGTCCAGCGTGTCCTTAGCGCACAAATGGAGCAAGCCGAGCAGCAGCAGCACCACAACTTGTTCCAGATTTTCTTCGTCATCAACAACCGACGAGCGCGCGTGATCATTGACTCCGGCAGCTGCAACAACTTGGTGAGTACAGATTTGGTCAAGAAGCTTGGCTTGACCACACGCCCGCACGCACATCCATACCACATTCAGTGGCTGAATGATTCCGGCAGAGCTAAGGTAACACAAACAGTTCGGGTTCATTTTTCCATTGGTTCCTATTCTGATTTTGCTGATTGTGATGTGGTGCCGATGCAAGCTTGCTCTCTTTTATTGGGTCGCCCATGGGAATATGACACTGATGCACTTCACCACGGTAGAAGTAATAAATACACTTTTATGCATAAGGGAAAGAAAATTACACTTCTACCTTTGACCCCCGCTGAAATTGTTAAATCCGATAGGGAGCGGCTTGCTAATGACAAGAAAACCATTGATGAAAAATCTGAAATTCAGCATGTAGCCAACCAAATTAAATTGAGGAATCCCGTCTTGCTTGCTACAAATCTGATCTTGCTGCAATTAATGAAAATGCCACTAATCATGTCTTGCCATGTCACTCTAATTCAATTTTCAAGGTATATGATAGTTTTTAAGAAAGGGAGTATATAAATGTTAATGGTTCTGTGTCTAATGATTTGATTATCAAAGATATGCATATTGCTGTGCTCTCTGTTGGTGCTAACATTTTGCAGAAAAACACAATGGAGTCGAGGACGACTCCACATCAAGAAAGGGAGAATGATGAGACCATGTACATCATGGTTATGACCAAGACGACATCAACATGGTGGTCATCAAGATGTCATCGTCCGCCACCTTGGCCAGGACGCGAAAGCTGGCAGCACGTACATCGTCTGGATTTTGTGCTGTCGCCGCCACAAGTTCGGCCTCCACCTTGGCCACCTCCTCAAACACAAGACGTGCTCAAGAAAGGCGCCTCTACACCTCTAAGGTCGCACAAGCCACGTCGCTCCAAGGCCAGCCCACAAGTGAGCTCAATTCATCCGCGAGTCCGGTTCGGCCATCTGCGCGTAGTCCAACTTCAAACAGACGTACAGGCCACATACGAAGTCCGTTTTCGACGTTCTTGGACTCTACGGACAAGAGAACGACGAGAGCTTTCCAACGGATCCAGTCCCATGTCCAAATTCCTTATGGATCAACAGGAAACATCAAAACAAAATTACGACCAGAATCTCACGTGCGCTGCGACGCTCCACTTTGGGCCCAAGGCCCATGTACCCCTAGGGTTTCCTCCTCCACCCCATGGCCGCCCCATACAGTATATATATGGCCGCCATGGCTGTCGTTTAGACTTGGGTTTTGCTTAGATCAATTCTGTCTTTGAACAGTATCGCCGTTCATCGGTTTGTGAGACCCCAACTCGTGATCTTCATCCTCAATTGCAAATTCAGTTGCATCTTTCTCGTTCTTGCTTGTGTTCTCGATTCGCATGCAAGGATAAGCCTTCTTGGCGAGGTCAATCGTGTTTGTGCATGGTTGATAACCAACGGAGCCGTGGTGTAGCGATTGCTGGGTTCGGATCGGTTCTGATCGGAAGCCGGATCGTCAACGTCGAGTCTCCACCAATCGACTTACCTCTACCTGTCGGAAGATCGGGCCACCGTGCGCATCATTGTCCCCCCCGGCTACCGAGATGGCCGTCGAGTACACCTGCACAAACTCATAAGGATCGGCCTCACTGTTGTAATGTTCAATGTGCGGCGGGCGGTAAGGCCGCGGCCAGCGTATGCGGCGGAGGTGACGGCATAGCGGTTGGTTGATCCCCTCAACTTCCTTGGGGGATCCACGATCGCCTTCTCTTGCCGGGGACGCGCGCTCACTGTCGGAGTCTGGGAGGGGCGGCAGCGGTCCGCCGGTGTGACGGTGCCGTCTCTTTTCCTCCGGGTTAGTTGAGCTGACCTCTTGGGCGTCGAGGTATTCCGCTGGAATGGTGGCAGCTTCCTCGAACGGTCTCTTCCCCCGGGCGATTTGGGAGCGCGTCTCCGCGCGCCCGCGGGTTCGGGGGAGTCTTGACCGATGGCGGGAGGTGGTTTCTCCGGACTTGGCGGTACGCATTCGCTCGACCTCCTCCCTTGTGAAGCGGGTCTGATCCGCTGAAGGCGCCCGCGGGGGCGGCCCCGGAGGGGGAGGGAGCTGATGCGCATTTGCCACCGTCCCAGTGGACGCTACCGGCGCGCGAACTGGGCCACGCGCCAGGTCCGTGGTTGCAGCTTGAGTTCCCGGGAGGTCCGCAGGGGCGGGCGTTGCATCGATCCCGGGCGTCGGGCCGCAGGGGCTGCCGGGCGTCGGGCCGCAGGGGCTGCCGGGCTCGGGTGCCGGGGTTGCCGCTCGCGGGGGCTCTGGACCCAGCGCCAGGCGACTCCCAGAGGCAGGGGAGGGCTCGGAGACGAGTTGACTCCCCGGCGCAGGAAGTGTCCCCGGGATCGGATACGGCCCGGGTGCGCCTCCGGGAACGGGGAACATCCCCGGCCCGGGAAAGGCGGGGTGCCCCATGAAGAATTGGGGCTGTGCCCCCATAAACGGATACGGAGGCGGGTAGACGGGAGCTGGGGGCCGCGCCAAGACGCGCAGCAGCTCCTCCAGGGTGTGCTGGGTACGGAGCTGGCCCTGAATCAAAGCCCCCAGCATAGAATCTCCGGAGACCGGAACGGAGGGTTGGGGCGCGCTAGACCCTGGAAGCTCGGTCGTGGTCGCCGGGTCGGAAGTGGGAATTCCCCGGCCGGAGGCCGCGGGTAGAGGAAGTGGGTCCTCCCCCCGCACGCCCCCGAGCGGCAGGGCCGCGGGAGTCTCATCCCGTTGAGGCGGAGGCGGCTCGCTGGGACCATCACCCTCGGGAGATGAGAGGGCTTGAGCTCTGGTTGTTGCGGGAGCCATGGCGATTCGTCGCGATAGTCCCCACGGACGGCGCCAACTATCGTGGTATTACGGATGCCCCGGCAGGTTCGGATGTGTGTAGCACGGATACAGCGGTGCGAGCAGACCGAGTTACTGGTCTCCTCCCGCCGGGCAACACAGAAAGTGACACAGTGGTTTATACAGGTTCGGGTCCCAGTGGGCGCCCTAGTCCTGTTGGCTCTCTCCGGACGTGAGTCCGCTGGGGAGGTGAGCTCCCAGGGAGAGGTCTCCGAGAGAACCGAGTGTTGAGTTAATATAAATGAATTGGAATCCCTAAAGAAGGGTACAAGAGGGGTATATATAGCCCCCAAGAAATACAAAAGACAAAAATGCCCTCGCTGCGGCCGTTGGATGGAAGGGCGAAGACGTCCTTTGGCTTGATGGACGGCCTGGATGCTCGACACGTGGCGCCACAAGCTTCCTAGGGGCCCCACGGTCAGCAACAGCTCTTCATGGACCCGGAGGCTCTCCGGATCTCACCGGGTGCCACCGGGGTCCCCGAGACCCTCCGGAGCTCGCCCGGAGACCCTCCGTACTCACCGGGTGTCACCGGGGTCCCGGAGACCCTCCGTATCTCATTGGGTCCCACCGGGCTCCCGGAAACCCTCCGGAGCTCACCGGGTGTCACCGGGGTCCCGGAGACCCTCCGTATCTCACCGGGTGCCACCGGGCTCCCGGAGACCCTCCGGAGCTCACCGGGCGTCACCGGGGTCCCGGAGACCCTCCGTATCTCACCGGGTGCCATCGGGCTCCCGGAGACGCTCCGGAGCTCACCGGGCGTCACCGGGGTCCCGGAGACCCTCCGTATCTCATCGGGTGCCACCGGGGTCCCGGAGACCCTCCGGATCTCACCGGGTTTCACCGTGGGCTCCTTGGGACTTCCTTGGGACTTCGTGGGGCCGCTGGGGATTCCCCCAACAGATCTATTTTACCCTAATCTACTCTATTTTTAGTTTATATCAAAAATCATTCAATTGTTTCAAATTTTATCTTCTATCTGTGCCAAATTATCTGTTTAATTAAGTTTGCCAAATCAGCAGAATCAAATTCAACCCTAATCTTCTAAATCTCCAGATTTACAATTCAGCCCAAAGCTAAGAATCAGATATTGCAAATCAGTCCATGACCAGGGCAGTTGCTGAGTTCTCGACCAGAGCCTCACCGTGTTTGTGCGCCGCGTTTGCTCGCCGCCGGCTAAGCCTCGCCTGCGCTTGTGCTCGTGCACGTTTGTTCTTGCTTTTGTGCACGCGTCCGCGTCTCAGCCATCGCCGTGGCAGCGCCAGCGACCAGCATTTGCTCTTGCGCGCGACCGGCAGCAACCGTTGTCAGCAACTCCATGCCACGTTGCTTCGCTATGCCAGCTCTTGTTGCCACTGTTTGCTCCACCCAACATTGTTGAGTTCCAATGAGCCGACAATTGGATCAGTTCAGAGCTGCCTGCTCATCGTCTTGTCGCTGCCGCTGTTTGTTCACCGCTGTCGTGCCTGCGCCCGGCCAGTCAAGTCACCGGTGCCAATTTCTTTGCTATTACGTCCTTGCCAATTCCGTCCCTGGTCTATTTAACTAGCCAACACCTTGTGTAGTTCTCTCTTCATCAGAAATCAGTTAAATTCCAAATCTCTTCCACCTTCGTCTTCTTCTCGGCGAGTCCAGCACGAAGGCTCACGGTGCCAGCTCCAATCACTGCACCTTTTGCCAAATTGAAGCCACCAGTGAGTATCTCTCATCCTTCTCATCGTTCTGTTGCATTCAATTGCTCTCCGGTGGACCCTAACGCCGGTGATCACCGGAATCCTCGATTTGGCCTGTTCCGGCAATGCAGCCCGATTCAATTCAAATCAGTTCTCGATTCAGTAGAACAAATTGATCAGTGATCTTTATTTAGCAAGCCTGTGCATCCAGATTTCAAAATTGTACTTGAATCGAAGCTTTCCCCAAATTGAAACTTCACCAGTGCCGACGATCGTCACCAGGCTTCTCAGGTGATGATCCGGCCAAATTAATCATGCCAATAGTTTCCTTATACTTCTCAGATACTCTCCAAGCTTGGAATTGAGTTCAAATCTTCTGTATCGAAAACCCCCAATTGCAGTGCCATCTTCTCCGGCGCCGGCCACCGGAAATCTATTCCCGGCCGATCTAGCTTCAGCCACCTTGTCCATCAGATGTACCTCAATCTCCTGAGCATCTTTGTCTTCTAGCCCGATCTCTGAAACCGTCCAGATTGCAAGATATAGCTATGCCAAGATCTTGTCCAGTGACTTCACTGTGCCGTGTCGCCACCACACTTCTTCACAGATTTTCATCACCTTCCAGCCATCTTCAGCCCTGGAACCTATTGAATCATTTGTTCCTGATATCAAGGCCTACCTCCCAGACAAAGTGGTGCATCAATTGGAGCCCTAGATCAAAAGTTATGGTGAGCCCTAGTTTCTGGCCATGTCAATCCAATGTCAGTCTATGTCAGCCAGTGGCGTTAGCCCTTTTCACTTCATTCCAGATGTGCATTTTGGGCATAACTTTGTCCTTTAGATTCCTGAGGTTGTGATCTACAATTTCTTCTTCTATCACAACTTGAATTGAGCCCTTAAAATGCATTTTATGCTAAGCCCTAGTTTTTGACAGTGTCAGTACTATGTCAGTGCATGCCAGTCAGTGGCATTGGCCTTGTTTACCCATTTCTGGTTGTGCAATTTGAGAGCCACTTTGTCCACTGAATTTGTAGAGTTGTGATCTACACTTTCTTCTACTGTCACAACTTGAGATAAGCTCTCTAGCTTTCCTTGAAGCTATGTCAGAGCCTTGATCCGAATGTCAATCTGCTGACATTCGTTGTTTTTAATCAAACCAGCCACAAAATTGATGTTCTTATTGCAGCCTTGAGATCCTAAAAGCATCTAACACCCATCCTTAGCCAAATTCCTTGAAACTCTAGAATCTCGACTCAGTTCAGCTTGCAATCCCAATTATCTCCAGTATCGTTCAGATATTCCATTAAGCATATCTGCATATAGATCATAAATCATTTTAACATAGTTAGTAATTATTATATGCTTGATTGTCGCCGAGCAGATCCAAAAACTAAGTTCGAGGACTTCGCTGTTGACTCAACATCAACTGTTGTATCTTACGACGTGGAAGGCAAGTCATATCATTGGTCATCTTGAACCTATATTTTAAGAGTTGCTATAACATAACCTTAAATATAGATAATATTTCATGTGAAAGATTGAGAATGGTTGATTTATGAATTGGCAGTACTAGACTGGTTATCTGTGAAATGTGAAATAAACAAGTTTTGAGCCATGAACTATTATATATGTATTTATATACTTATATTCATAAAATAAAACCCCTAGCCGTGACCAGAATTTTGGTATGGAATGGTGGTAGCACTGGTGGTGCTAAATTGCGAAGGATAGCAGGCACTGAAGGTGCAGGGTTGTGGTTGGTCTGCTGTAGCTTCTAGGCCCCTAAAGAGTGTTTTAATAATTAATGACAACTACAAATGCTACACTAACGTTACCTGCCTAGTTGTGTCAAGAAGAGACTTAAAAGACAGGTTAATGAAAGGCGAAGAAAGAGCCTCTTGATGAAGAAAGGGCATTGATCAAAAGGGCAAATGTACGAAATAAGGTCTTTTCCATTTTTATCGGTCTAAGGTGATTAGAGAAGAATTTTGACCGGATTTTAGGATAGTTGCCGTACTATTAAGAGAAGCATGTGGTGTATCACAAAATACTTCATCTATGTACCGTATTTTTCGACCTGACCTTATAAGGTGTCTAGAAACTATGTCGTCTCTGGACAGTTTCACGGTCTGACCGAAATAGGCTCCGGTCTGACCGTGTATGTGCCTGACAAGGGCAGTTGAGCATTTATTGCGCCTGTTTAATGCCGTTGCAATTGCGGCGGTCTGACCGAGCTTGTACCTGCGGTCTGACCGCCAGGTGATCTTTTTCTCTCAACGGCCTGTAACGGCTATATTTATTGTGGGGTGTATATATACTCCCATGCACGGCCCTGTTCACAACTCTTGTCATAATTTGAGCATTGTCATCATCCTTGAGAGCTTTAGCACATTTCATACACTCTAGGGTTCAAATTCTCGAATTTGTGAGAGTGTGCATTTGAGATCTTCTAGTGCATTGCATCTAGATAATTAAATTAACCTCGTGGCACTAGAAGAAGGCTAAGTGATCATCACCGGCATGTTACTCTTGGAGTTTGCCGGCTCCTAGACGGCTAGGAGAAAGGTTTTGGAGAGCTCTTCAAGGAAGATTTTGTAGAAGCCTCAAAACGTCTTGTGAAAGGGTTGAGCACGCCTTGCCGGAGCGGTAAAGTGCATCCTTAGTGAAATCGAGGTTTGGATAACTCATCACACTAATCCGGCTCAAGATCTAGGTCACTTCTCGAGAGAAGGTTGACTAGATAGAGGAGCGGTTAGAGATTTGAGTTTGCCTCAACGTGGATTAGGGGTGATCGGCAAATCACCGAGACCACGAGATATATCCTTGTGTTGAAATTGTGCTTTGTTCATCTTGTGTTGTTTATTTGCTCTCATTATCTCTAAATTGTTTGTCTTATTGATAATTTGTTAAAATCGCCTATTCACCCCCCTCTAATTGATATCCTAGACCCCTTTCATCTGGTCACTGGCATATAAGGACTAGAACCTTGTGTTGTGCGTCTAGTGGCATGAACAACGTGTTAACCGCAAGCCTGGAATGGGACAGGCCTGAACAAGTACTTATGTGGATCGCACATGAAACCCTTGCATGAGATGCGTAGTGATGCACGATTTACACAGAGAATGGCTCCCACACATATCACTGAAGGTGATCTTCCACGCTGATCCAGTAATGGAAATATGCGTAGGGGTGGAGGTCAGGATACAACCTACCACAACTGTGGTTCGTGGAGACCCACAGGGTCGGGGGTGAAATGTGAGTGATACATAACAAAAGTTCTTGTTATCTCCACCTTGCCACTCACAATGTGAAGTGAGCCAGGGGTCCAATCATTATGTTATGATAGGAAGGGCTTGAAAGTGGAATATCTTGCGGGTAAATTGGTACCTCTCTGTAGAGTTAAAAACGTATTCGAATACTCCGAGCTCCCGGGTTTATAGGAGTCTGCTGCGGTGGATTAAATCCATGGGGTGTGACACAAGTATGTTTTCTAAATAAAATTTTTTAAATCAAGACTACCCAAATGACATGTGTTGTCATGATAAGGAGTGCTGCCGTGGGCTGTCGTGTGTCGACGTGTCGCGGTAGTGCTATAATCTAGTGAACATGAATAGTGATGCTATATTATGAGAAGTGCTGCCATAAGATGAGATGAGATATGAAAGAAAAAGATTATTTTACAAACATCTATAATTCTTGACTAGTCTAGGTTCAAATCATCACTACTATATGTATCTACTCTTACCTATGACTTGCTGAGTACGTAAGTGCTCACCCTTGCAACCTACAAATCAGTAGATGGAGCATTCAATAATCAAGATGAAGGCGTGAAGAATTTCTTGGATCCAGAAGGAGGAGAGTCAGTTCTGCCAAAACCCTGATGTGTGTTGTTCTGCCGTCCACTTCTCATTGTGGGAGGGTCACCTATCTTCTGCTGTGTAGTTAATATTTTGCTAAACCTTGAATGCCTTGAAGGCATTGTAATCTCTTTATGTAATATTAAGACCTGCAGGCCACACTGCTTAAATATTTTGTAAGTTACTCTGTTGCAATGTAATATACTCCTGTGCTTGACTTATCCTGGGAAGTCAAGGGTATGTATATATGGGACTAGCTGCAGCGAGCTAGGTCTCTACAGGAGTAGTCGTAGTCCCAGTTTTGGGGCGCGACAATGCCGACAAAATATGAGGAGATTCCCTATAAAATGATCAAACTATGAGTCATAACTAATATATATGTATATATGTATATTAATTGTCGCGCCCCGAGCAGGGTACCACGACTACTCCTGTGGAGACCTAGCTCACTGCAGCTGGTCTCATACATACATACCACTGACTTCCCAGGATAAGTCAAGCACAGGAGTTCATTGCAACAGAGTAACTTACAAAATATCATTGATAAACAGTATGGTCTGCTGGCCTGGTACAACAAGAGTAATACAATGCCTTCATGGCACAAATGGTCTAATTAAAACAAAAAGACAACTACTCGGCGGAAGCTAGGCGAAACCCCCACAGTCGTAAGAAGTTGACGGCAGAACAGCACACTTCAGGGTTCTGGCAGAACTGGCTCTCTTCCTTCTGGATCCACGAAATCTTCCAAGCGTTCGTCTTGGTATTGTAGCACTCCATCTATTGTTGATAAGTTGCAAGGGTGAGCACTTACGTACTCAGCAAGTCATAGGTAAGAGTAGAGATACGTATAGTAGAGATGACATGATCCTATACTATTGAGGGAAAAGAGGTGAGAGGGTTTTTCCATAAATACTTTTCTTCCAAGCTTTTCAAATCTCATGCTCATGGTAGCATTTCATATACTTAGGGCACAATCCACAAGCCTCTTAGATATCACATGATCACTAAATTATGATACTACCGCGACACGTCAACACATGACAGCCCACGGCAGCACCCCTTATCATGACAACACATGTCATTTGGGTAATCTTGACTTAACAAATTTTAATTTATAAAACAATACTTGTGTCACACCCCGTGGATTTAATCCACCGCGGCATACTCCTAAAACTCGGGAGCACGAAGTATTCGGATACATTTTTAACTCTGCAGAGGGGTACCAATTTACCCGCAAGATATATCCACTTTCATGCCCTTCCTATCACAAGGATTGGACCCTTGACTCACTTCATACTGTGAGTAGCAAGGTGGAGATAACCAGAACTTTTGCCGTGTTTCACACACAATTCACCCCAGACCCCGTGGTTTTCTTCACGCAAACCATAGTTGTGGCAGGGTTTCACAACCCCCACTAATTGGCGTCTTCCCCTCAGGGTCAGCGTGCATGATCACATCCAGTGATTTGTGTTGGAGCGCACCCCGTGTTTAATCGTGAGTTTGTCATATAGGGGTTTCATGTCTGATCCACATACTACTTGTTCAGGCCTGTCCCATACCAGGCTTGCGGTCGGCACGTTAATCATGCCACTAGACGCACAACACAAGGTTCTAGGTCCTTATATGCCAGTGACCAGCTCATACCATAATCCATGCACTTCCAGTGCAACCAAGCACATCCAGTGCTTTCACCATTCCATACCAAAATACTGGTCACGGCTAGGGGTTTTATTTCATGAATATAAATATATATATATAATATATTAGTTCATGGCTCATTATTTGATCAATTCACATTTCACAGGCATCAGCCTGATGCTGCCATTTCATAATTCAACTATTCTCAATCTTTCTCATGCAATATTATTATTTTATAATCAAGGTATATTCTAGCAATTCATAAAATATAGGTTCAAGATGTTCAAGAATATAACTTGCCTTCCGCGTCGTAAGAAACAGCAGTTGATGTCGGGTCTGCGACGAAGTCTTCGAACTCAGACTCTTGCTCTGAACAAGGATCAAACAAGCAAACAGGCATTACAATCAATCCTACTCTTACTAATCCACTATATGCGATAATGCAAAGTGAAAGTGTCTCGGCGACACAATATTTGGATTCTGGGAAGCGATTAGGGTTAAACTATGGAAACCAAGGTTAAGATTAGTTGTCAAAGGTTTACAAGGTTCCAAATGTTCCAAAATATCAGAATGATATCAAGGTTGGGGTTGGTTCGCTCAAAAACAGTGAACGTCTTTAGGTTGGCATTCGGTTCAAGGCATCGACATAGGGTTGATGGATGATAGAGGGCTCAACTCAAGTTGTGACAGTAGAATAAAATGTAGATCACAACATCAGGAGTCTAAGAGACAAAGTTATGTTCAGTTTGCATGCCCAGAAGGGGTCAAACTGGCCCAATGCCATTGGCTGACAATGCCCAAGAATGGCATTGACATGGTTTGAACAGTTCCCAGTGGCCAAAATGGGTTTTGATTCAAGCATATGGTGCACAAGGTAGTGAGGCAACTATTTGACAAAGTATTTTCTATTTTTCATGATCAGAGGTGGGTGAACAGGGCTAATGCCACTGACTGGCATAGTTTGACATAGAGTTGACATGGCCAGAAACTAGGGTTTGCCATAACTTTTGATCTAGGGCTCCAAATGATGCAACACTTTGTCTGGTAGTTAGCCATTTGTAACAGGAACAAATGTCTCAACAAGATCTAGGGCAGGAGATGGCCGGAAAGTGATGAAAACCGGTAAAGAAGTTGACTGGCCTGGAGCACATGCAACATAAACAGTGCAGTAACTAGGGCATGGCTTTATCTCACAATCTAGGCCGAATTAGAAGTCGTGATAGAAGACAAAGTTGCTCAGAATGGTCCAAAACATCTAAATGGCAAAGTGGTTTGAGCTGGAGTGGCTGGATTTGGAAGATACTGGTTGGAGAAAAGATGAACTCAAATCTGATTTGGGCATTTCTGATTTAAAGTGATTGAACTCAATTCCTTGCTTGTGTATGGTCCTCAGGGTACTAGAAATGCACTGGTGAAGTTAGATTAACAGATTGCTCAACAGAGAAGCTAAATCAGTAAGTACAAGTTCATGTTCATGGCTGGAAATTGGGGGTTTTTGATTTACAACGAATTTGTTCAAACCAATAGCTCAGGGGTCTTAAGTGAGCTATTCTAAGCATCTTTCACTACTGGCTCGAAGATCAATTCATTCTGGAATGAAATTAATTGGTCGCCAGAGGTACTGGAGTAAAACTAAAATTGCCGGCGACTGAGGGTATTTAAACTAAATTCCAAGCTCGAGAAGCATGAGGGAGATGAGAGAAACTCACTGGGGGTGTTGGATCGAAGAATGAAGTAGTGGAGAAGCTTGGCACCGTGCTCCCTCTTTGCTGCTCACCGGGGAAGAAGAAGACACAGTGAACTGCTGGTTTTCTGGTGATTTTGCTGTGCAAGAGGTAAGGCTAAGTCCCAGGGGGTATAAATAGGCAAGCTGGAGGTGCTGTAACGGCTAGATGTGCACGGGAAGTTGAAGCCGGCAAGGAAAAGACTGGATTGCGACTTCACGGCGAAGACAGGCGGCGAAACGACTTGGTTCAGCGGCCGTGAAGGCTTTACAGGTGATGGGAAGGTGAACTGATGGCTGGCCGCGGCGAGTTCTCCACGTGGCGCAAAGCTCCTGCGTCGACCGTTGCTGGTGGCATGCAAACGGGAGGAAATCAGCTGGCTGTGAGTCGCGCCGGGGAAGATCCACAGTGGCCAACAGTACTCGCACACGTGGCACTGTTCAGTTGGTGAAGATGGCGACCACGGGCTGGCCTCAACGACTACGGCTACTGTAGCAGCTGGCGAGGTCGAAGTCGATGGGAGCTGCAGTGGTGCACGTGGTCGCATGCGAGCTGTGGCCGTGATCGTGCACTGGGACCAGGTCGTGGTCGAAGCAAACACAGCAGCGCGAGGTCGAAAACAGCAGCTGGTCGGTTGCACTGCTCTGGTCGAAGTCGAAATAGCCCATTTGGTCGAACCAGGGGTATAAGTGTAAGAGTTTTAGTTGAAATCTGGACTGATTTGTAAATATGGTTTTAAAGAGGTTTAATTTGGAAATTGATTTCGTGGATGAGTATAATATTTCTATTAATACTCATTTAGCTCAAATCTGGAGGAAATTTGATAAGGTTTGAGGGATTTCACCTATTTTCGAAAATAGGGTAAAATTAGGGTAAAATAGATCTGGATTTTGTAAATCTTAAATTCTTGGTAATTAGGGTAAGATTTTGAAGTTTAAACAGAAGGGAAATCTGTATCAAATAGTATTTGGGAGGTGTTCCCTAAAGAAATTCTGGATTTGGAGCTGATTCGTGAATTTTAGCCTTTTCAGGCTTCCAGGTAAACAGAGAAAGGACTTATTCGCAGTAAAATATGGACTAAACTGCGAAAAGTGTTTAGATGAAACAATCTGGTTCCCAACTTTTTGAAGTAAGTTGAGGATATACCTAGGAACATATTCCAAAAGATACTTGAGTCTGGATAGGGTTAGATCATGATAACTCAATTATCTGGAAACTGGGGTACTTAGGGTAAATCTGAATTTCCTATTTTCGAAAACAGAAAGAGACTTAGATACTGGGAGTTAGGGTTAGAATTCAATTTGGTTCCTGAAGACTTTTATCTTCAGAATAACTGGTAGGTTAAATCTGGATGGTCAGATCTTGATCTGGATCTAGAGAATAGATTTGGAGATTTTTAGGGTTTAGCTGATCTGGCTACAACTACAGGGATACATGCATGCAGGATTTTATGCAAAAACGTTTCACCCCCAAAACCAGGGTGTTACATTAATGAAATAAAACCCTTGCCGTGGCCGGAGTTTGGTATGGAATGGTGGTGGTATTGACGAGTGCAGGGTTTGTGGAATGCACTGGTCATGGACATGTAAGGACTAGAACCTTGTGTTATACTTCCATGCGGCATGAAAAACGTACTAACCACTTGCCCGGTATGGGATGGGCACAACTTAGTAGCTTTCTCAGTATTAGCTTTTCCATGCAATGGTTGTCGGTCCGGTTTCTCACAAGAAACTGGTGGGCCAATGAGGGCCATGAGTGATGTGAGTTCAGAAAATTATGAGAGGAAAAGGTGGAAAGAAGGAAGACGCCCTACGCTTGATTAAGTCGTGCGCGGCTGTAATCAAAATAGGTTATGTGTCTTGTGAGAACATAGACCAAGGCTAGGAAGTAAGGCAGTGGGGAGGACCCACAACGGTAATGAGGACTGGAATGTCTATTTACCAGGCAGGGAATTGTTAATGCTAGGATTGCAAATTGTTGTGTGATCTCAGCCTTGTCACATGCGTAAAAGTCGCATGGAGAGGTCCCCACTTGAAAGCTGAGTGAACGGTGGATTAAAGTGGTATACCTTTGCAGAGTTAAAAACATATTCGAATACTCCGAGCTCCCGGGTCTATAGGAGCCTGCGCGCGGTGGATCCTATCCACGTCGATGTGACATAAGTATGTTTTCTAAATAAAATATGGCTAGACTTAGCTCATGTGTGCTTGACATGTGTTGTCATGAAATGAGGTGCTAACATGGGCAGACATGTGTTGTCGTGCTATGGTAGTACTTCTAAGAGTTTATAAAAGATATTAATAGTATGTCATGATGAGCACTGCCATAAGTTCAGGAAGAAGAAAAGTATTTTGCAACCTTCCCTCCTTCCCTAATAGCATAGATTCATATCATTCTACTATATGTACTTACTCTTATCTATGACTTGCTGAGTACGTAAGTGCTCACCCTTGCAATTCACTATCCAGTAGATGGAATGTCCCTGATCAAGACGAAGGCCTGGAGAGCTTCTTGGATCCCTGAAGGAAGAGAGTCAGTTCCACACAAGTCCTGAAAAGTGTTGCTCTGCTTTCAACTTCTTGTTGTGGGGGTTCACTTAGCTTCTGCCAAGTAGATGTTCTTCTGCAACCAAACTTATTTATGCCGTGAAGGCTTGTAATTTATTATGTTGTAATGAGGCCAGTTGGCCATACTGCTCAATGTAATGAAAGCTAAACTGATGCAATATACTCCTATGTTTGACTCATCCTGGGAAGTCAAAAGGTATGGGATCAGCTATAGCGAGCCGGGTCCCCATGGGAGTAGTCGTGTTCCCCTGTAAAGGCGGGGCACGACAAAATTGTGGTATCAGAGCAGTACAAGAACTTGACTGTAGGGCGACACCATTAGGAATTGGCTGCGCTAGGACAGCGTAATTTATCAAAAAACTATTTCTCCGAAAACCCCATTTTTGTAAAAAGGAACTTTGTAGCTTTTAAAAATTTTGATTTTAAAAATCTTATTTGGTTTTTCTAAAATTTTGTCAAGAGCGCGTTTTGCTTTCATCGAGAGCCTTGGGAGTTGGGCTACGTTGTTTCGGCACATAGTCTAGTTCTTGGGGTTAGAACTTGTTCGAGTAGTTAGTCAACCGTTAAGGGGGTTTAGCCAAGAGATGGTGTAGATAAGAGCAGGTGAATGCTCTTGGTAGCTTTTGTGCTTCGCCGTTGCTTTCGCGATGGTTAACTTGTGTATTATGGCTAGAGGCCAAAATATCTAAGTATTTTATGCATTAATATAGTTGCATTAATTTATGCACTAGTGTCTTAGTTATCTCTTAGTTAGTTTAGATCTTCCTGGATTCCCTTCGGAACCATCATGATCGACACGAGAAGGAGATCCCGGAACAGCAAAGAGGGCAGAGAGCAAAGTCCGCAAGAAGAAGATCCTACGAGGAAAGGATCCTTATTTCGACAAGGAGCTCAAAGATCCAACCCGTCGCAAGAAGAGCAACCAAGTTTGCAAGAAATCCTTTTGTCTATAGAGTAAAACTGTCAGGAAGCCCAGACAGCCAATACCCAGCTGCTAGCCCAAATAGTTCAGACACTACCTCCCAGAGCCATAGAAAGAACTACCATAGGCGCTAGATTAGCAAACTCTCAGAAAACTTGTTCCCCGACATTTTCAAGCGCGACCAACCCCATGATCACCGATGATTGGTTAAGGGATATAAAGGGAAAACTAGACACAGTCCGATGCAGCAACTGAGAGAAAGTTCTGTCTGGATCCCGTCAGATAGCAAGAGCTATAGCCGTATGGTGGATGAACTACCAGGAAACTCACCTGGACAAAGATAACACATTTCTTGAATGGAATTTATGAAACAATTCCAGAAGTTTCACATACCCACTGATGTCATAGCTGCCAAATGCTAGGAATTTCGAAACCTGATTCAAGAAAACAAGACCGTCACAGAGTGTCTGCACCAATTCAACCATCTAACTCGATCTGTCAAGATGTAACCTTCAGTATAGAAGAGGTAGAATTCGCAGTAAATCTGTTGGTATTAGAACTGCAAGGTCTAGACGTTATATTGGGCATAGATTGGTTGTCCCAACATACAAGTCTGGTGGATTGTGAGAAGAGAACCATAAGCCTTGTCAGTAACCAAGGGAGAAAGTTCTGTTCTCTGCGGAAAGATCGTCAGCCAAGCAACCGCTAGGATCTGTTCAAGCACTACAGAAGTTATGCCTAGAAGAAGTACCCATAGTGCAACTATACCCCAATGTGTTTCTAGAAGAACTTCTGAGAATGATACCCGATAGGAATATCGAGTTTCTCTATTGAGCTTAAATCAGGAGCGGCACCCATAGTGAAACAACCTTATCGGATGCCAGTCACAAATTTGAAAGAGCTCAAGAGTCTATTGGAAGATTTAGGAAGCAAAGGATTCATCACACCCAGTGCTTCACCATGGGGAGACCAGTATTGTTCGTGAGAAAGAAAGATGGAGCTCTACAGATGTGCATGGATTATCGAGCCTTAAATGAGGTGACCATAAAGAACAAGTGTCCATTGCCGAGGATCGACGACTTGTTTGACCAACTTCAAGGGGCTAAAGTATTTTCCAAGATAGACTTGAAGTCTTGATACCATCAATTGAGGATCAAGGAAGAAGATGTACCAAAGACCGCTTTCACTACAAGATATGGATTGTATGAGTTTACAGTAGTACCAATTGGCTTGACCAATGCCCCAGCCACTTTCATGAATGTCATGAACAACACATTTATGGATTTTCTAGACCAGTTTGTTATGGTGTTCATAGATGACATTCTGATATACTCCAAGAGCCCGAAGGAGCATGAGCAACATCCGCACCTAGTCTTGGGAAGACTACAATTTTATGCCAAGTCTGACAAATGTGAATTTTGGATAACGAGAATTGCATTTCTTGGACATGTCTTAACGGAAGAAGGAATTTCGGTGAATTCAGCTAAGATTACTGCAATCAAAGAGTGGAAACAGCCCACTACAGTTCCAGAAATGAGAAGTTTCTTGGGTTTGAGAGACTACTATAGGAGATTCATACAAAGATTCTGCCAAATTGCCAAACCTCTCACTAACCTGCTATAGAAGGACGTTGAATTTGCATAGACCACCAAGTGCGAAGAAAGCTTTCAGAAGCAAAACAGAAATTGGCAAAACACCAATCCTCACATTGCCAGATAGAAAGGAAGACTTCGTAGTTTATCGTGATGCTTCAAGGCAAAAAAAGATAGGCTGTGTATTGATGCAGAAAGGCCAAGTAGTGACTTATGCTTCACGTCAACTGAAGCCACATAAGGAGAATTATCCCACGCATAATTTGGAATTAGCAGCAGTAGTACGTGCCTCAAAGAAATGGTGACACTACCTGATTAGGAACAAGTGTGAGATTTATACCGATCACGAGAGACTGAAGTGTATCTTCACACAAACGCAACTCAACATGCGTCAACAACGATAGCTTGAATTGATCAAGGACTATGATCTCAGTATTCATTGCCATCTAGGAAAGACTAACATAGCAGCAGACGCCTTGAGTAGGAAGGCTTAAAGCTTACAAGGGAGAGTCATGCCAAGTGATCCATGCTTATAGCAAGAGATACGAGATCTTCGTATGGAAATGACATCACAAGGAACGTTAACCACTTTGGTAGTAGAACTCCAATTTGAAGAACAAATGAGAAGTGCCCAGAAAGAGGATAAAGAGATTTGCAAGATTAAGAACTGAATCAAGTTGGGAAAAGCTCAGGATTTACTAAAATCAACGAGCAGGAAAATGCATGGTATCAGGGAAGAATCTGTGTTCCTAAAGCACAGGCCTTAAGGAATTAGTTCTCCATAAGGCACATAAAACCTCGTGCTCAATGCACCTGGGTAACACTAAAATGTACCGAAACTTGAAAAATCAGTTTTGGTGAGATAATATGAAGAAAGAGATCACAGAATACATTTGCAAACTATGATACCTGTCAGCGAATTAGAGCAAAACGTCAGAAGATAGCCAGGAAGTTACAACTTTTGTCAGTACCACTATGGAAATGAGAAGAGATCAGAATGGATTTTATCCCAAAAATGCAAGGAGGATATGACTCCATATAGGTCATCATTGACAGACTCACCAAAGTAGCACACTTCATCCCAGTTAAAAAGAGAACTATGATGGGAGTAAATTAACTGAGTTGTCTATGCAAAGAATAGTGACACTGCATGGTACCCTTGAGAAAATCATTTCAGATAGTGGAGCATAGTTTACATCAAAATTTTGTAGCGGACTCGATGAAACACTAAGAACTTATTTGAATTTTAGCACTGCATATCACCCTTAGACAGGAGGATAGACATAGAGAGTAAATCAGATTTTGGAAGATTTTCTAAGAACTTGCATACAAGATTACGGAACATCATGGGATAAATGCTTGCCACTTGCAGAATTTGCTTGCAACAATAGCTATCGGTATAGTTTACAAATGGCATCGTTTGAAGCTGTATACGAATGAAAACGCAGAACCCCATTGCATTGGAATGAGCCATGAGAACGAAGGATCATAGGACTAGAGATAGTGGAAAAAGTAGAAGCTCGTGTAAAGCTTATCAGAGAAAGGCTGAAGATAGCATAGTCTCGACAAAGAGAATTACGCGAACAATCGGCAAAGAGAACTATCATTTGAACAAGGTGATCTAGTCAACCTTAAAGTCACACCTTTCAAAGGATTGCGAAGATTATAGGAGAAAGGGAAGTTATCTCCTAGGTATATTGGACCATTCAAAATACTTAATAGAAAAAGGAGAAGTGGCCTATGAGTTGGAGTTACCCTCAGAATTAGTAGGAGTACATGATGTATTCCACGTTTCGCAACTCCGGAAGTATTTGAAGAGAACCAACCGACCGAGTAGAAGTTCACAAAGTATCTTTGCAGAAGAACTTTTCAAATTTCAAGCACCAAATCCAAATTCGGGACAACGACGAGCAAAGAAGATTAAGTCATGGAAAGTTCAGTGGGGAAACCATTCAGAACGAGAAGCCACCGTAGCTCACCTCAGTTCCTGAAAACCGACGAGTTCGACTTCGCCGTTCGCCGTCGTCTCATCGTCGTTGTTCAATCTACTTTGTCCTATAGATTTGGCTCAAGCTACTGAGCATATCACTCCACTGCATCGCCCTTCGATGCTGTGCCAAATCGCAAGTAATCCCTATGCCAAGATCTGTCCAGTACCTGTGTCTTGCCGTGTCACCACCGTGATTTCTCATCGTCGTTCATCACCGTCCGACCACCTTAGTTCCTGAAACCTCCACCATTGGATTCTTGTTGTCTTCGCCTACCTCCTAGACATAGTTGGCGAAGCAAAGCTCAAGAAGATCGATCAAATACTCAAGCCCTAGAATGTGGCCGTGCACTGACATTCAATTCACTGTGTCTAGGGGCCTCTTTGCAAATTGCCTAAATTCTGGACCTTTCCTGTGAAAACCACCTTGTCAAATAGCTACCTTATTACATTTTGCATCTAATGCTTTGATCAAATCACATTCTTCGCACTGGAAATTATCCAAACCACATCAATGCCATTCCTTGACAATGCCAGCCCTTGTCAGTTCATGCCAGCCAATGGCATTAGGCCAATTTAACCACTTTTGGTTATGCAACCTGAAAGCCACCTTGTCCACTAAGCTTGTAGAGCTATGTTCTACATTTTATTCAACTACCACACCTTGAGATAAGCTCTCTAGCATTCTCTAAAGCTATGTCAGGGCGTTGAACCGAATGTCAACCTATTGACGTTCGTCGTCTTTGAGCAAAACAGCTGCGGACTTGATGTCCATATTGTAGCCTTGAAACCCTGAGAGTCTCTAGCATTCGTCCTCAACCCTAATTCCATAAATCTCCAAGATCAACTCAAATCCAGCTTTCAAGCTTACCTGTTCCAGTATCACCAAGAGTATTTCTCCTTTGCATGTTGCATATAGATTATTAATGGATTGTGATTCCTGTTTGCTTGTTTGATCTTTGATTAGAACAAGAGCCTGAGTATGAAGATTTCGTCAAACCCGACATCGACTGCTGTACCTTATGACGCGGAAAGCAAGTCATATTCTTTGATGAGGACATCACCCCTAAGATGCGTCCATTCTTCCAACACCTGTTGTGCAAGGACCAATAACAAGGGCACGTGCACGTCAACTAAATCACCAGGTGAGCTCGTTTCTTAGTACACGAGAGAATATTGACAAGAGCGAGTTACTACCTAATAATATTGTGCTTGTGCTGAGGAATCATGGTGTTGATCAGCGAGGGTGTCACTTTGCGCCAAGACGGGTCGGGAATCAAGTCTTCCGCGAGCTGGAGTCCGGGTCGGCTATGGCGGAGCAGCCTGTCTTCAAACGGGTGTAGCAGATGCATATGAACTCCATTTGGGGCGTTCAAGTACATTACGGAGAAGCCCTCGATGAGACCTTTCCAACGGATCTGGTCCCACGTCCAAAATCCTTCTGAGTCAATCAAAATCGTCGAAAAAATTGGAGACCAGATTCTGTTGGGCCGTGTGGTGCTGCGTCACCTGTCTATTGGGCCTCAGCCGGTGTATCCCACGTGGGGGGGTGTGCCCCAAACCCTAGACTCCACCCCTCTCTCATATTAAAACCTCGTAGCCGTCATTGTTAGACTTGGGTTTTGCTTAGAATTTTCTGCTGTCACAGTTCGCCGTCTTTCGGTTTGTGGAACCCCAACACTTCGTGATCTTAATATATACTTGCAATTCGAGATTGCTTCTTCTGTGTTCTTGCACGTGTTCTTCGATTCGCTTGCAGGAATAGGCCTTCGTGGCTAGGTCAACCGCGCCTCGGTACGGTTGATAACGAACGGAACAGTGGTGTAACGATTGCAGGCCTAGATCGGTTCTGGTCGAAAGTTGGATCGTCAATGTCGAGTCTCCACCAATCGAACTATCCCATACCTGTCGGAAGATCGGGACCCCGTTCCTCATCATTCTTGAACATCTTGAACCAATATTTATGAATTGTTAAGATATTGCCTTGACTATAAGCAGTATTGCATTTGATGAAATGACAAAAGTATGATATGGCGGTACTAGGCTGTATGCTGACAAAATATGAAGAGATTCCTTATAAAATGATCAAACTGTGAGCCATAACTAATATATATGTATATATGTATATTCATGAAATAAAACCCTTGCCGTGGCCAGAGTTTGGTATGGAATGGTGGTGGCACTGACGAGTGCAAGGTTTGTGGAACGAACTGGTCATGGGCATGTAAGGACTAGAACCTTGTGTTATACTTCCATGCGGCATGAAAAATGTTCTAACCACTTGCCCGGTATGGGACGGGCACAACTTAGTAGCTTTCTCAGTATTGGCTTTTCCCTGCAATGGTTGTCGGTCCAGTTTCTCCCGAGAAACTGGTGGGCCAATGAGGGCCATGAGTGATGTGAGTTCAGAAAAATTATGAGAGGAAAAGGTGGAAAGAAGGAAGACGCCCTACGCCTGATTAAGTCGTGCACGGCTGTAATCAAAATAGGCTATGTGTCTTGCGGGAACATAGACCAAGACTAGGAAGTAAGGCAGTGGGGAGGACCCACAACGGTAATGAGGATTGGAATGTCTATTTACAGGGCAGGGAATTGTTAATGCTAGGATTGCAAACTGTTGTGTGATCTCAGCCTTGTCACATGCGTAAAAGTCGCATGGAGAGATCCCGACTTGGAAGCTGAGTGAACGGTGGATTAAAGTGGTACACCTTTGCAAAGTTACAAACGTATTCAAATACTCCGAGCTCCCGGGTCTAAAGGAGCCTACGTGTGGTGGATCCTATCCACGTCGATGTGACACAAGTATGTTTTATAAATAAAATATGGCTAGACTTAGCTCATGTGTGCTTGACATGTGTTGTCATGAAATGAGGTGCTAACATGGGCAGACATGTGTTGTCATGCTATGGTAGTACTTCTAAGAGTTTATAAAAGATATTAATAGTATGTCATGATGAGCACTGCCATAAGTTCAGGAAGAAGAAAAGTATTTTGCAACCTTCCCTCCTTCCCTAATAGCATAGGTTCATATCATTCTACTATATGTACCTACTCTTATCTATGACTTACTGAGTACGTAAGTGCTCACCCTTGCAATTCACTATCCAGTAGATGGAATGTCCCTAATCAAGACGAAGGCCTAGAGAGCTTCTTGGATCCCTGAAGGAAGAGAGTCAGTTCCACCCAAGTCCTAAAAAGTGTTGCTCTGCTTTCAACTTCTTACTGTGGGGGTTCACTTAGCTTCTGCCGAGTAGATGTTCTTCTGCAACCAAACTTATTTATGCCGTGAAGGCTTGTAATTTATTATGTTGTAATGAGGCCAGTTGGCCATACTACTCAATGTAATGAAAGTTAAACTGATGCAATATACTCCTATGTTTGACTCATCCTGGGAAGTCAAAAGATATGGGATCAGCTATAGCGAGCCGGGTCCCCATGAGAGTAGTCGTGTTCCCCTATAAAGGCGGGGCGCGAAACCTTGTCCCCGGGCAAAAGGTGGCGCTTGGGACAGGCACCAGGGGCCTTGTCCCCGGGCTTAAGGTGGCGCCCGGGACAGGCATTAGGGGCCTTGTCCCCGGGCAAAAGGCGCAACTTCTTACCTGGACTTAGTCTCGCGGAGATTTTCCCCCAACAGCAGCCCCCGATGCCCTTCGGGGATGGTGCTCGAGCTCCCGGTGGGAATGGTTCATGTTTCCGGGAAAATCTCTGAGACAAGCTATCGGACCAGTGGTGCTTCGATTTCCGTGCCGCGCGCTTATGACCACGCCGGTCGGCCATAATGGCCGCTCGCGGTTTGAAACGACGTGTGGGACCCTCATTTGAGGATTCCAGTGGCAATCGCCCAGGTGCATTGCACTCAGAAAAGGCACATTGCAGCTCACAACAATAGAATGCATTATATAAAAAATGCGAGTAATTAAAAACAAGTGCTGATCACAAGGACCAACATTACAATAACTTAGCGCCGAAATAACGCATTTAATTGTTAATACAAATTAAGGAGTTTTCGACACAAGGGTCGGCACAAAATAAAATAGCAACGATAAACAAAAGGACTTCTTCAGTCTTCTTTCTCTGCAGCGGCGGTATTGCATGGGCCTTCTCCACATCGAACTCCACCTTGGTGCATAACCCTTTAACCAGATGGGTCCTCATTTTCTTCTTCTTGTTCCACATTGGGTTCAAGACCATAAGATTCAGGGTCGACGAATCCTTCCTCTAAATTTGTTTGTAAAAGCAAGGGTGAGCACATTGTCCACATGGTGCTCAACAAGTCCCAAGTAACAATGCATATATATAGATGATGGGGAGTTTCTCAAGAAATAGCTCTTTGGTTTTGTACACACATATATAATAGATTTTCACATACTGCTTTGAAGAAGGGTCTTTGTTTTCGAAAGCGAGGCTTTTGAAATCCTAACTAGATTTTCAGAAAATGTTGTGTGTGGCGGTCTTTCATGAGTCACCACTTTACTCAGATTTTGTGAAAAACTTCCAAAAGCTACTTGTGCTGTATCGACGTGAATAGAATTCACAGCGCGCAGACTCCATGACCTGGGAGCTCAGAGTATCTGATACTTTTTAAACTTTGCAAAGGTGTACCACCTTAATCCACCAATCATTTGGCTTTCAAGTCGGATCAGCTTCATGCGACTTTTACGCATGTGACAAGGCCGAGATGACACAACAATTTATAGTCCTAGTATTAACTATTTCCCTGCCCGGTAAATAGACAGTTAAGTCTCAAGTACCGTTGTGGGTCCTCCCCACTGCCTTACTTCCTATCCTGGGCCTATGTTCTCGCAAGACACATAGCCTCTCTTGATTACAGTCGCGCACGACTTAATCTGGCTTAGGGCGTCTTCCTTCTTTCCACCTTTTCCTCTCATGATTTTTCTGAACTCACATCACTCGTGGCCTTCTGCGGCCCACCAGTTCTCGCAAGAAACTGGACCGACAACCATTGCAGGGAAAAGCTAACACTAAAGAAAGCTACTAAGTTGCGCCCGTCCCATAAACAGGCAGGTGGTTGGTACGTTTTTCATGCCGCATAGAAGCACAACACAAGGTTCTAGTCCTTATGAATCTTTAGTGAGGAGTCTTTCACATTCCCAGTGCGCACACAGCACCATCCAATCAAACCATCCTCACTATCGATTCCAATCACATTTTCTTTCACAAAAAGGGGTTTTGAACATGCTTTTCTTATATGTGACCATTCAACATTTATCATATAATCATCGAGCATAGCATAGCCTAAGCATGATAATCTAGGGTAACAAGGGTGCAGGGATATTCAATGTCAAAAGGGGCTTTACAATCATTTAGGTCATATCTAGTCATCTTTATTGAAACATAATTCTTATTTGAATCTAAGGCATGCATATACTTGAAAACAGTTAAAACATACTTCATTTCAAAATAGTAGGCGAGACATGATCAAGGGTTTGAGACTTGCCTTGCAGTGACGGGTCCAGCTGCTCAAATGAATCTTCAGGGATCTCCTCTGCTCCTTCAACGTCTGGTTCCACGACGGGTACAAACAACACATACACACTATATAAGCATACAAGCACTAGAAAATAATACGTAAATACATCATGCATGCAGGGGAATTGGTTTAGATAAGGTCACTTGACATTGGTTGAAGAGATGGGTTCAAAGGGCTTGAATGTCGAAGGGCTGACATTCGACTCATGGCTTGACATTGCCCTAAATCAGTTCTAGGTTTGTTTTCTGGAGATGTGATAGTAGGGAATGTTGTAGAACATGGCTCGAAAGGCTTAGTGGACAAGGTGGCATTTCAATTGCTCAAAAGAAACAGGTCTAAATCATCCAATGCCACAGGTGGACATGCACTGACATAGTGTTAGACATGGCCAGAAACTAGGGCATTGCATAACTTTTGATCTAGAGCTCCAAATGATGCACAACTGTGTCTGGGGTTTAGGCATTGATAACAGCTACAAAACTCTCAACAGGCTCAAGGGCTGAAAGTGGCCGGAGGGTGGCCAAATCCGGTGAGCAAACATGGTGGCCTGGACATGAACTGAGCCACTGGACAGCAACCTTGGCATGGCTATAACTTTTGATTCAGGTCGATTCAGAGGTCGGGCTAGTAGACAAAATTGCTCAGGGGGTTGAGATCCATCTAAATGACAAGGTGAACGAGGCTAGATCGGCCGGGGATAAATTCCGGCGACCGGCGCTGGAGAAGACAACCTCCAGATTGGGCGTTTCTGTTTCAAAGGGTTTGAGCTCGATTCCTTGCTCAGGGAGTGAGAGGGTGAGGTGAGGGATCTATTTGCGGGGTTGAATCGGCCGGAGAGTGGCCGGAGAAGCTTGGCGACGAGGACCAGCTCACTGGTGGCGCGCAAACTTCGGAAAGGCCATGATCTCTGCTCAAATCTGAAATCTAAGCTTGCAGGCTTGCTCCATTGGGTGTACTGGTCAATTCCTATCATTGGCACGAAGGTTAATTCGGGCTAAATCGCTAGGCATTGTGGGAACAGGGGTTTTCGGTTTTCCGGTGATTGCCGGCGTTGAGATGCGCCGGGGACCAATTAATGGCTACGGTACGAAGAGAGAGGTGTAGGGAGCTTACTGGTGGCGTTGGTTTGGAGGAAGAAGCTTCGGGCGAAGCTGGCGCCGTGAGCTCCAGAAGCGACTCGCCGGAGAAGATGAGCTTCGCGGCGGCGCTGAGGACTCGGTTGCTCTCTGGTGCTAAGGCTAAAGCAAATAAGCTGTGGGGTGGTGCGAGGCAATGCTGGGCAAGGGAGGGGGCTTATATAGCCGCGGGTGAGGCTCTCGGGAGCAGCAGCAATCGCCGGGGAGATCTTCTTCTGACGCAGGGACGGTCATCGATGCACTTCGGGACGCGGCGGGGCTCTGCCAGAGACGGTGAATCGCGGGGAAACAGGATTTGGTCAGGGGGTGGTGGCGATGATCTTCGGGATGGCGGCCAAGTGGCATGAAGTTCCTGGCAACAGCAGCAGGCACGCGTGCGCGGGGAAGAAGATGGCATGGTGGGGTTTGAGCGCTCCACGGTGGCGGTACAGCTGCGCACGGCTGGTGGCTACGTGGCCGTGAGGTGGCAGCGCGGCGAACTTTGCCGACGACGAGTTAACGGCGCGGCAATTTGGCGGTTGCTGGTTGAAAACTTCACAGGGACCTGGTTGTGAACTTTGGACCTATTTGCAATGATTTGGACTGATCTGTGAAAGTTTTGGCTCGGGAGTTTGGGCCTATTTGCAATTCTGAAGATCTGAAGGGCTGATTTGAATTCTGATTTTGCAGATGAGTGCTACTAAAAGTCTTGGACTCATCTAGCAGGAAAAATGATGAAATCCGGTAACATCTGGTGGTTTTGACAAAAATCGAAAACAGGGTAAAACAGGGTAATTAGGGTTTGAACTTTTGTCGAGGCTGAAACTAGGGTTTTGGTCGAGATTCTGGGATTCTTCCAGAAGGGAAAAATGTTCAGAAAAATGAAAGAAAGGTTATCACTTGATCAGATTTGGATTTTGAGGTGATCTGGGACTTTTAGCCTTTTTGGGTTTTCTGAAATTTCTGAAAAGGACTAAATTGAAATGCTTTTGGACTGAAATGTGAAAATGATCTGGGGAAAGAAATTTAGCAGCCAACTTTTTAGGTTAAGGTAGTGGCATACCCAAGATCAAGATAGGGTTAAAATATCAGGGTTTCCAAAGAAGGTATGCTGATTCGTAAGCAGAAAAGATAGTCAAAAACTGGGGTGTTACAACCTACCCTCCTTAGGAATAATCTCGTCCTCGAGATTCCGAACAGTCTGAGAATAGGTAAGGAAAATTCTGATGCAGCTCTTCTTCTCTCTCCCAAGTTGATTCTTCTTCGGTGTGGTTATTCCATTGGACTCTGCAAAATTTTATGGTCCTTGACTTCAATCTCCTTTCACTGACTTCTAACACCTTGACTGGATATTCCTGACATGTCAGATCCGGTTGAACCTCTATTTCTGTGGGAGACACTTGCTCTGTTGGTTTTCTCAGGCATTTCCTCAGTTGGGATACGTGAAAGACATCATGGACTCCTGCTAACTCAGGCGGTAGCTCTAGTTTGTATGCTACTTCTCCTCGTCTTTCCAAAACCTTGTATGGTCCTACATATCTTGGGCTTAACTTTCCCTTCATCTGGAATCGTCGAACTCCTTTGTAGGGTATCACTTTGAGATATACGTAATCGCCTATCTCGAAGGATAGTTCCCTCCTTCTTCTGTCGGCGTAACTCTTTTGTCGAGACTGGGCCGTTTGCAATCTCTCTTGTATGATTCTTACATGAGCTGTGGCATCCTCCACTAATTGCGGTCCAAGAAATTGCTTCTGTCCCACTTCGGTCCAATATAGTGGCGTACGGCACTTCTTTCCATAAAGTGCTTCATAAGGGGCCATTTGTAGACTCACTTGATAGCTATTGTTGTAGGTAAATTCTGCGTATGGTAGAAATTGTTCCCAAGAATTTCCATAGTCCAAAGCACAAGCTCTCAACATATCCTCTAAAATTTGGTTCACTCTTTCTGTTTGACCTCCAGTTTGCGGGTGGTAAGCTGTACTGAACTTCAACTTCGTTCCTAGGGATTTCTGTAACTCTTCCCAAAATCTTGATACAAATTGTGCTCCTCTGTCTGAGACGATTGTTTTTGGTACTCCATGTAGCATAACAATCCTGGTAAGATATAGCTCTGCCAGTTTTTGCGTTGTGTACTGCGTCTTTACTGGTAGAAAATGAGCTACTTTCGTCAATCTATCGACTATGACCCATATAGAATCGTATCCTTGTTGGGTTCTTGGTAAACCAACTATGAAATCCATTCCAATCTCATCCCATTTCCATTCCGGGGTTGGTAGGGGTTGCAGCGGTCCTGCAGGTTTCTGATGTTCTGCTTTCACTCTTTGACAGGTGTCACACGAAGCTATAAACTCGGCAATTTCCTTTTTCATTCCTTTCCACCAAAACCGATCCTTTAGATCCTGATACATCTTTGTACTACCTGGGTGAATAGAGTACGGGGTACAATGGGCCTCTTGCAGTATCATGTTCTTGATTTCCTTGTCTCCTGGAACACAGATTCGGTCATGATACCACAAAATTCCTTCTTCGTCCTCACGAAGGTTAATCACATCCTCGTGTTTCATGTCCTCTTTCATCTTCTGAATACTCTGGTCCACTTCTTGAGCTTTTCGGATTTGGTCCTTCAGCTCACATTTTACTGCTAATGCGGCGACGGTTCCTTGTTCAACGAACTCTAAACTCAACTTCTCGAAATCTCCAAGCAATTGGGGTGGTATTCCTAAGATCTCTGCTTGATTGCAGTAGGATTTTCTGCTCAAGGCATCAGCTACTACATTCGCTTTTCCAGGGTGGTAGTGTATTCCAAGGTCATAATCTTTAATCAGCTCTAGCCATCTTCGCTGTCTCATGTTCAAGTCCTGTTGGGTGAAGATGTATTTCAAACTCTTGTGGTCCATGTAGATTTCACATCTATTTCCAAGTAGATAGTGTCGCCAAATCTTTAACGCATGAACGACGGCGGCTAACTCCAAGTCGTGAGTTGGATAATTCTCCTCATGTGGTCGCAATTGTCTCGATGCATAAGCTACGACTCTTCCTTCTTGCATAAGGACACAACCTAGTCCTTGCTTTGACGCATCGCAGTAGACTTCAAAATCCTTTTTGTTATCCGGTAATGTAAGGACAGGTGCGGTCGTTAATATCTTCTTCAACTCCTCAAAGCTCTTTTCACATCCTTCTGTCCAGTCGAATAAAACATCTTTCTTTAGTAGTCTGGTGAGTGGCTTTGTAATCTTGGAGAATCCTTTGACAAATCTCCGGTAATATCCGGCTAATCCTAGGAAACTTCTTACTTCAGTCACTGTCTCCGGTTGTTTCCATTCCATGATAGCCTGAATTTTTGACGGATCCATTGAGATTCCTTTTCCAGAGATAATGTGGCCTAAGAACGAAATTTCTTTTAACCAAAAGGCACACTTATCGAATTTGGCATACAGTCGATGTTCTACTAACTTTTCCAACACCATCCTAAGATGTTGTGCGTGCTTTTCCTCTGACTCTGAAAAGATGAGGATGTCGTCGACAAACACAATGACAAACTTGTCCAGAAATTCCATGAGAACCTTGTTCATCAAATTCATGAACACTGCTGGCACATTCGTTAAACCAAATGGCACTACAGTAAACTCATGCAATCCATATCTTGTTATGAATGCAGTTTTCGGGATATCTCGTTCTCGAATCTTCAGTTGGTGGTATCCGGACCTTAGGTCGATCTTTGAAAATATCTTTGCTCCTCTTAGTTGATCAAAGAGATCATCGATCCTTGGCAAAGGGTACTTGTTCTTGATCGTCATATCGTTTAGTTTCCGGTAGTCGACACAAAGTCGTAGACTGCCATCTTTCTTCTTAGCGAAAAGCACCGGGGCTCCCCAAGGTGAGGAACTTGTTCTAACAAATCCCTTTCTTTCCAATTCTTCCACTTGCTTTCTTAATTCTTCTTGTTCTTCACTTGTCATACGTGCAAGCTTTCTTGCATAAGGGGCAGATCCGGGTTTTAATTCGATTGAGAATTCAATGTCCCAATCTAGTGGCATTCCGGGAAGCTCTTCAGGAAAAACTTCTGGATATTCATTCACTATTGGAACTCCCTCAAATGGAACTCCTTCCAAGCTGTTCAAACTATACACTCAGTTGTTCACTATTGATCACTCTGCGTGGAGTGTGACTTGTTTTCCTTCAGCATTCGTCAGGGTTATTGCCTTCTTTTCACAGTCCATCTGGCCTTTATGCTTGGCTAGCCAGTCCATTCCGAGAATGACGTCTAGTCCTTGAAGGTCCAAAACTAGCAGGTTTGCTAGGAATCCTAGATTGCCAATACTAAAGGCGATATTTCTACAGATAGAGTTGACAGGCATTCGAGCTCCAGGGGATTGAATTAAAATAGGGAACTCTAATGCAGATACTGGCAACTTATTTCTGAGCACGAAGGGTCTTGACACAAATGAATGAGTAGCACCAGGGTCAAATAATGCAACCGAAAGTTCAGAGTGGATAAAGATCCTACCGATTACGACGTCTGATGCTTCTCCTGCCTCAACGGCGGATGCATAGTTAAGTCTTCCGCGACCTGCAGCAGGTACTCCTCTTCCTCGGCCATTTTGAAACCTTCCTCCTCTGGAGGGTGGAGCATTCCTGGTGAAGCCTTGGGCTGGAACAGAGGGTCTTGCAGCTTGCATACGAGCGACATTGGATGGAAGGTGTTGCAGTGGACAAGTGTTCCTACGATGTCCCTTCCTTCCGCAATGAAAGCACTCCTCGTTCTTAAGGGGGCAGTCCTTCAAGAGGTGATTTCCTCTACATCCAGCACATTGAGCTATTGCAGTAGGCGCAGGCCTTTGGGGTCTCTGAGGTGGTCTGAAGGCTGGTCGGAAAGTTGGCATCGGTCTCCCTCGACTAGCACTTCCTTGGTAAGAGTTGGGCAAAGCCTTCCTCTTTCGGTCTTCTTCAATTATTCCTCTTTTCTCCTCCATCTTAAGTAGTCGGTTTATTAGGACGTGGAAGTCTGTGAACTCGTGGGATGACAGTTGGTATTGCAGGGAATTCTGTAGTCCTTCACAAAACCTATCAATCTTCCTTTCCTCTGTCGCTATATCTTCAGGTGCGTATCTTGCCAGTTGGATAAATTCGTGCAGGTATTGTTTCATGGTCTTACTCCCTTGTCGCAGATTTACGAATTCTCGGCGCTTTGCCTGGACAACGCCTTTTGGGACGTGGTATCTACAGAATTCCTCCTTGAACTCATTCCAGGTGATCGAATCTCTGTTGGTGTGCACGGTCTGGTAATTCTCCCACCAAGCAGCAGCAGGTCCAGCCAGTTGGTTCGATCCGTACAAGAGATTTTCTTCATCACTGCATCTGACAGTATTCAACTTTCTTTCCACATCTCGGAGCCAGTCGTCTGCCACGATGGGGTCTTTTGTGCTTGAGAAAGTCGGGGGTCGCGTCTTTTGAAAATCAGTTAACTTTGCGCCCATCACGGGTCCTTCAGTTTGTCCGGATGCAATATGCTGCATCAGCTGTCCCAAGATTTGGTTCTGCACAGCCGCTGACTCTTGACGATTGCGCTCCATCCATAGCAGCACATCGTTGATGTCACCTCCCTGTGGCATCGTCGAAGATCCTGGTCTATCGGGGTCTGTGCGGCCTCTTGCTCCGGGTGTAGCTCCTGTATTGTTGGGGTTTTCCTCTAGCCCTCCTTCCTGGGGTCTCGCACGTGTGTTAACCATCCTACTCAAACAGGAGGTTAAGAATAGAAACATTGATTCGGAAAGAATCGTTCACAGGGATGCTAGCAGAATGCTGGCATTAACTCAAGAAGTAAGAATAAGGATATGCAAAATGACTTTTCCATAAACCAATTTTTCAAAAGATACAAAGCTTCTAGCCTCATTGGCTTACAGAGCTCCTCTAGCAACCAGCATACATCAACCATACTAAAACAACTACAACAAAAGGAAATCTAGCGTCTGCTGGGTTAGGCACAAAAGTTCGAAAGTCTGCAGTCACTCCTCAGCATCATCAGAAGAATCACAAGGCTCAACCTCCTCGGGATCCTCCTCCTCATCGTCATCAGCATCCATCGGGTCATCTTCGTTGTCGTCGTTGATGTTGACAATCTCCTTCCCTTTTCCCTCAGGGGTCTTTTCCTTCTTTGCGGTGCAGGGAAGTTCGATCGCTTGACCGTTGATGACTATGCCACGCGACGCAGGCATGAAACCACTGAGATACTCCTTTGAGTTTCCTACCTTCTTGCGAGCGGTGATCCTCAACTTTGGGCGACTCTTCTTGGTTATCGACTCTGCAGCTTCAAGGTCCTTTTCTCCACTTGATTCAGCCATTTCTTGAATTTGTCTTTCTTTTTCTCGGAGACTTGCACGAGCCCTAATAAGCATGCCCTCAAGGTAGTGGCGATCATCGCGAACACGCTCGTAGTCTCGAAATAGGCGGGTGTATGCAATCTTCGAAGCGCGAACGACGTCTCGAGTCTTCGTCAGGATAGCGTTCTCCTGGTCGCTGGACGGAAGAACAACTCGATACTCCGATCCGGGGACCTGGTAAGGTACGAAGCGGTAAGGGGAATCAGAAAGGTAGTCGCTGTACATCTGCCGGACGGAACCTACAGCACGACGGGCAGCGTCCAAGATAGCATCCTCCTCTTCTTCTCTACGGGCTTGGCGTCTAACTGAGCCTCTCCCATGCTCGGGGATCTCGTAGACAATCACCGAGGCCCGACAACCTATGGGTCGTCCATTTATCTCATCTTGCCAGACACAATATACTGGTCTCTGACTGTCCCGTGCTCCAAGGAATTGCAGCATCATCCACAACAACAGTGCCCACGATCCGAGCTCGTCTCCATGAAGGTATCTCCTGTCGGAAGCCATCTGAAGACAGAACGAAAGGCATCTATAAGAGAAGTCCAAAATCTTTTTTCAAAGATCAAAAATAACATTTTTCTTAAGGAAAATAGGTTTTCGTAAACAAATTTTGACAAAGAACTAGCGAACTTTTCTTCTAGGGACGCCAAAGTCTATCTAAGGGTTATGACCTACAGTCGAGTCTTCCGCTCTGATACCAAGTTCTGTGGGACCCTCATTTGAGGATTCCAGTGGCAATCGCCCAGGTAGATTGCACTCAGAAAAGGCACATTGCAGCTCACAACAATAGAATGCATTATATAAAAAATGCGAGTAATTAAAAATAAGTGCTGATCACAAGGACCAACATTACAATAACTTAGCGCTGAAAAGACGCATTTAATTGTTAATACAAATTAAGGAGTTTTCGACACAAGGGTCGGCACAAAATAAAACAGCAACGATAAACAAAAGGACTTCTTCAGTCTTCTTTCTCTGCAGCGGCGGTATTGCATGGGCCTTCTCCACATCGAACTCCACCTTGGTGCATAACCCTTTAACCAGATGGGTCCTCAGTTTCTTCTTCTTGTTCCACATTGGGTTCAAGACCATAAGATTCAGGGTCGACGAATCCTTCCTCTAAATTTGTTTGTAAAAGCAAGGGTGAGCACATTGTCCACATGGTGCTCAACAAGTCCCAAGTAATAACAATGCATATATATATAGATGATGGGGAGTTTCTCAAGAAATAGCTCTTTGGTTTTGTACACACATATATAATAGATTTTCACATACTGCTTTGAAGAAGGGTCTTTGTTTTCGAAAGCGAGGCTTTTGAAATCCTAACTAGATTTTCAGAAAATGTTGTGTGTGGCGGTCTTTCGTGAGTCACCACTTTACTCAGATTTTGTGAAAAACTTCCAAAAGCTACTTGTGCTGTATCGACGTGAATAGAATTCACAGCGCGCAGACTCCATGACCTAGGAGCTCAGAGTATCTGATACTTTTTAAACTTTGCAAAGGTGTACCACCTTAATCCACCAATCATTCGGCTTTCAAGTCGGATCAGCTTCATGCGACTTTTATGCATGTGACAAGGCCGAGATGACACAACAATTTACAGTCCTAGTATTAACTATTTCCCTGCCCGGTAAATAGACAGTTAAGTCTCAAGTACCGTTGTGGGTCCTCCCCACTGCCTTACTTCCTAGCCTGGGCCTATGTTCTCGCAAGACACATAGCCTCTCTTGATTACAGTCGCGCACGACTTAATCTGGCTTAGGGCATCTTCCTTCTTTCCACCTTTTCCTCTCATGATTTTTCTGAACTCACATCACTCGTGGCCTTCTGCGGCCCACCAGTTCTCGCAAGAAACTGGACCGACAACCATTGCAGGGAAAAGCTAACACTAAAGAAAGCTACTAAGTTGCGCCCGTCCCATAAACAGGCAGGTGGTTGGTACGTTTTTCATGCCGCATAGAAGCACAACACAAGGTTCTAGTCCTTATGAATCTTTAGTGAGGAGTCTTTCACATTCCCAGTGCGCACACAGCACCATCCAATCAAACCATCCTCACTATCGATTCCAATCACATTTTCTTTCACAAAAAGGGGTTTTGAACATGCTTTTCTCATATGTGACCATTCAACATTTATCATATAATCATCGAGCATAGCATAGCCTAAGCATGATAATCTAGGGTAACAAGGGTGCAGGGATATTCAATGTCAAAAGGGGCTTTACAATCATTTAGGTCATATCTAGTCATCTTTATTGAAACATAATTCTTATTTGAATCTAAGGCATGCATATACTTGAAAACAGTTAAAACATACTTCATTTCAAAATAGTAGGCGAGACATGATCAAGGGTTTGAGACTTGCCTTGCAGTGACGGGTCTAGCTGCTCAAATGAATCTTCAGGGATCTCCTCTGCTCCTTCAACGTCTGGTTCCACGACGGGTACAAACAACACATACACACTATATAAGCATAAAAGCACTAGAAAATAATACGTAAATACATCACGCATGCAGGGGAATTGGTTTAGACAAGGTCACTTGACATTGGTTGAAGAGATGGGTTCAAAGGGCTTGAATGTCGAAGGGCTGACATTCGACTCATGGCTTGACATTGCCCTAAATCGGTTCTAGGTTTGTTTTCTGGAGATGTGATAGTAGGGAATGTTGTAGAACATGGCTCGAAAGGCTTAGTGGACAAGGTGGCATTTCAATTGCTCAAAAGAAACAAGTCTAAATCATCCAATGCCACAGGTGGACATGCACTGACATAGTGTTAGACATGGCCAGAAACTAGGGCATTGCATAACTTTTGATCTAGAGCTCCAAATGATGCACAACTTTGTCTGGGGTTTAGGCATTGATAACAGCTACAAAACTCTCAACAGGCTCAAGGGCTGAAAGTGGCCGGAGGGTGGCCAAATCCGGTGAGCAAACACGGTGGCCTGGACATGAACTGAGCCACTGGACAGCAACCTTGGCATGGCTATAACTTTTGATTCAAGTCGATTCAGAGGTCGGGCTAGTAGACAAAATTGCTCAGGGGGTTGAGATCCATCTAAATGACAAGGTGAACGAGGCTAGATCGGCTGGGGATAAATTCCGACGACCGGCGCTGGAGAAGACAACCTCCAGATTGGGTGTTTCTATTTCAAAGGGTTTGAGCTCGATTCCTTGCTCAGGGAGTGAGAGGGTGAGGTGATCTGGGACTTTTAGCCTTTTTGGGTTTTCTGAAATTTCTGAAAAGGACTAAATTGAAACGCTTTTGGACTGAAATGTGAAAATGATCTGGGGAAAGAAATTTAGCAGCCAACTTTTTAGGTTAAGGTAGTGGCATACCCAAGATCAAGATAGGGTTAAAATATCAGGGTTTCCAAAGAAGGTATGCTGATTCGTAAGTAGAAAAGATAGTCAAAAACTGGGGTGTTACACGACGCCTCATTTCACGCGCCCATCCCTTCGTTTCCCGCGTGCTGTTTGAATTCCAATGACGCGGATGTACCACGAAAGGCCACATGGCGCCCATCGGGGCCGCGCTCGGCCTCTATAAATAGGGCCTCTGGGGGCTCGGAGAGATCATTCAAAACTTTCAAACCTTCAAGCCTTTAGCACCCTTAGCTCTCCCAGTAGCTAGTTCCCAGAAGCTTAGCCTCCGGAACCCTTAGGTTCCCCCCAGTTTCCGAAGCCTAAGCCACTGATAAAGTCTGATGGGACCTAAGGGCCGAGCCAAGGCCGCGGAGGTGCCCCCGGAGGAAGTCACCGCGGACTTCCTCTGGGCCTCTGAGTTCATGATCGGGGACTTGGAGTACCTGGTCAACCGGGGGATCGTCGCGGACGGGGACATCCGGATCCCCGCGAAGAAAGACCGAGCCCCCCGCCCCAGGCCCGGAGAGGTCGTGGCCTTCTTCGAGGCGGGGCTCTGGCTCCCGGTGCATCCTTTGCTCTGGGAGTTTCTGAAGGAGTATGGGGTGGCACTGAACCACCTCACACTGAATGCCATCGTCCGGATGGGCCCCTTCATATGGCTCTTCGAGACGGCTACCGGACGGGAACCCACGCTCTGGGCGTTCCGGTACTTCTACGAGCCGGCAGCGAGGAGCTCCCACCTGGTCAAGGGAGCGCCAAAGTCCCCCTTTGGCTCGGTGATGATTCAGCTGCTACCATCCCGGGTAGCTGAGTACACGGTGGCAGCCTCTTGGGACCACTGGGGGGACTGGATCTGGAAGTGGTTCTACCACCGGGTCCGGGACGATGAGGTGGTGTACTCCCCGGAGGCCCCCACCTACTGCCGGTCGTCCGCGCCGAAGCCCCCGGTGTGGACGGAGGAGGAGCGAAAGCTCCTCGGCAAGGTCGTCGCCTCCCGGGGCGTCCGCTCTATGTGGGACGCCGCCGAGGAGCTGACGCTCCTGAAGATCTCGCCCTTCTCGCACGGGAGGAGGGGGATCAGGATGTGCCCGGCCCAACGGCCCCCGCAGAAGCCGGTGACCCGACGTAAGTTCCCGATGACTTAGTCCATTTCTCTTAAATTTTTCTAACTCTTAGCTTTCACAGTCCGGCCGTACCCGGTGGCCCGGGAGAAGGCGGAGAACCTCCTCGGGAGGTACTACGCCGACGAGCACGAGCGCATTGTGCGCCTCGTGGGGGAGGGCCCTCCCCGGAATCTGCTAGCCGACGCCTTCGGGCTAAGGCTACCAGAAAGAAAGCCCCCCCCACCCCCTGTTCCCACAAGAGGGGAAGGGAGGTTACTGGGGGCTCTGAGCCGAAGAAGGCCAAAGCTCAGAAAGCCCCCGGTCCTTCGACGACACCAGGCTCCACACCGGTGAAGGCCTGGGACGAGACCCCCGGGACCGGGCGCGCACGGGCGCCGGCCCGGAAGGAAACAACGCCCCCTCCCCCGGAGAGCCCCGCCGAGGCTCGGGGGAAGGGACCAGCCGTAGACGGGGGGGCGTCCGATTCGGCGGACTACGCCCCCTCGCCACCTTCGGCGATAGCCCTCCTAGTGGCCTCAGCGTCACTGGAGCCGGAGAGGCCGGAGGTCCGGTTCGCGGAGGCCTTGCCCCCGCGTGTAGAGTGGCCGGTGGACGAGGGGGGGAGCCGCTCGGTCTATGAGGTCCCTCCGGAGACAGAGGTCCTGGGGGCCCCACGGCCCGGGAAGGGGAAGGGGCTCCTGATCCCCCCCGGGGAGGGACCTCCTCCGAGACCTCCTCGACCACCTCTTCGGTGGCCATATCCTCGGCGGCGAAGACGCCGGCCACCGCCACCCTGGTCCACATTACCCCGGCAACTCATGTCCGCGGGCCCGTCGTCGGCCGCGATGGGTCTGGCGCCGGGAGGGAGAACCCCCTGCTTTCCGCGGGGGAGGTCGATCGTTACGCAGAGAGCCTGCAGACACGGAAGGTCAAGGCCTACGTCTCGGAAGGGATGCTCCGCGAGCGTTTTGGGGAGCTTCAATCTCTCCAAATTCAGGTACCTCCCCAAGCCGGTGGGTGTTTTCCTTCGGCCCCCCCCAACTCGAATTTTTTCTAACTCTTGAGCTTGTAGGGGGCAGCCATTACCTGGGGGCTCCAGAGGCGCTTCGGCCGGGCGCTCAAGGAAGTGGAGGAGAGGGCTGTCGCATACCAGGAGCAGCGGGACGATGCCCTCCGGGAGCTAGCCCGGGTCTGGGCACAAATCCACGCCTCCGAGACCGCCAACGACCGTCCCTGGCGGGAGGCCAAGGCGAAGGTGGACGCCCTTCGGGAGCTCGAGGGCTCGAGCGTCCGGGCGGTGATGAACGCGGGCCGCTCAGTCCGCTCAGCCCTTGAGGGGCTCGGCGTGAGCCTAGGCTCCAGGAGCGGCTCCGAGGCGCTCCCAGCAACTTTCACGGAGGCTGTGCGTTTTCTCAATGCACAAGTCTGCGTGATCCCGGAGGCCACTGATGCCCGGGTGCGAGGCCGGGCAATCCCCGTGGTGGCGGCCGCGGCCGGACTCATGGAGCACCGGGGGGTGGGCGCCCGGCCAATCGGGGGCCGCATCCCCCAGAGCTTCCCGGAGTTTATCGAGCCCTCGCACTGGGAGGTGGAGCAGCTTGCCGGGGGCTTCTATGACCAGATCATCCGGGCGAGATTCCCGGCACCGGCGCCTCCGGGAGCGGATGCACCGGCTCCGGCGGGAGCCCCCAGGGGGGAGGACGCCAATGATCAAGTATGAGCCTCCCCCTGGTTCTAGATAGGACCCCTTTTTGTTTTTTAGGTTTTTGCTCCCAGTTGCTTCTTAGAAGAAGCCCCGGACACTTTGTATGAAAATATTTTGAATGCAATGGAAATTGAAATTTTTTCTAAGTCTAAATGAATGCAATGTATCAGGCTTCCCGGGAGGTTACTCCCGGGTGAAGGTCCAGAAGAGGTTCCCTGGGGGCGAGGCCTTTAAGCCCCGGTGAGTGCCGCCCGGGGGACGCCCAGGCCACTTTAATTTTGTTAAGTCTCTTCTCTGGGGAATGCAGCGGGGGCGTTGTCTGGGAGCCAATCCGGTTGCGATGGCATCCGGGGTGGCACCCAGACAACTTCGATAATCATCGCGCTAACTACCCCCTCCGCGTCCGGGGTCCCGGATGATTCCCCCTCTTTGGATACTTCCACCGGCGGGCTACGAGTATTGGCCCGAGGACCTACTCCAGGAAGCCCAGCGCCGCATACGCGGCTTGTACCGGGACCTTCCCCAGGAGCTATCGGAAGGTCTCCGGGATTATTAGACGTAGGTGCTTTAGGACGTAGACTTTCCCGGTTATAATCCGGGTTGTATCGTATCCGATGTAGCGATGCCCACCGGAGGGGGAAGATGTCCTCCGGTTGAATGATCAATAAAGTTGACTATTTGCTTTGAGATTTCTTTTATAGAGCTAGGTTTGCCCGTTTACTTTTGAAGGTCTGGAACGGTGTGATTCCCGGGTACTCCTTGTCTCCCCCCCTCCACAGCGGGCCGGAGGGTAGCTCCGTGCGCTGTGGGGGCGACAAAGCTCCCGGGATGAAGACCGGTTGCTTAAGAATTTTTCCAAGTTTTTCAAGGTAAAAATTTCAATTTTTCCGGGAGAACTCTCCAGTCGCCGTGAAAAAGGGGAGCTGGGAATGAGGTCTCCGGGAAGAAACGTCTGGGAAAATCCAAGACGAAATTTCCGGAGGGTCAGGAAAAAGATGTCCGCGAAAATCCAAAATCCAAGATTTTTTCGGGAGCTCTCCGGTCGCCTTGAAAACGGGGAACCAGGTTTCCGGGAAATTTTTCGGGAAAGAACCCCCCCGGTCACTGTGAAAACGGAGAGCCGAGAATAAGGTCTCTAGGGAAGGACATCCAAGAAAATCCGAGACGAAATTTCCGAAGGTAATTTTTCCGGGAGACAACCGTCCGGTCGTCGTGAAAATGGGGAGCCGGGAGTAATGTCTCCGAGAAAAAATATCCAAGAACTCCGTCTCTGAGGAGACAATCGACTCCCGGAGGAGGGTGTGCCCGATGACGGGTCTGAGTATTTGGGTAGGGGAGTAGTCTCCCAAATTGACTCGTTACAGTGGTCCTTGAGGACCGGGTTGCCGCTTACACCCTCAGTCCATGAGGGGTGATTGTAAGCCGCCCTACGGGAGTGGAACTCCCGTTGTAGGGACTTGTTGGGTCGTGCTAGCCCACTTCCTCACAGGGAGGGCATCCTCACGGGGAGGGCATCGCCGTGAGAGACGGTAGTGTAAAAAACCTGCATTGAGACAGAGTTGAAGAAAAATCCAGTTGTATTAACAATGAACCAAAATACAACGCCTCCCCCCGCGTAATCACGAAAGGGGAGGGAACGGTGATTACAATGTCCCTCCTCCCCCTCCGGAGCAATCGCTTCGAGGGAACGGACAGTGAGTACAAGGTCCCCCTCCCCCTCGGGCGTAATCGCTCTGGGGGTGGGGACGAGCCCGTGTAGGCTAGACGTAAAACTTGCGAAGTAAACGCAAATTCCACGTGTGCTTCAGCTCCTGCTCTTGCAGGTTGGAGAGCTTGTAAGCCCCCGAGCCCAGGACCGCCGATATCCTGTAGGGGCCCTCCCATTTGGAGGAGAGCTTGCCTTGGGCTTGGGGGTCCGTGATGCACTTGAGGACGAGGTCCCCAAGGCGAAAAGCCCTCTCGCGCACGCGCTGGTTGTATGCATGCGCCATTTCGTGCTCGTAGATGGCGTGGCAGAGGAGCGCTCGATCGCATTCCTCCTCCACAAGATCGACCTCCAGTCGTTGATTCGCCTCATTGGCTTGGTACGCCGCGGTCGTAGCTCCGTTTAGGAGCTCGACTCGCAGTGACCAAAAGGCAACCTCCGGGGGGAGGACTGCCTCAGCCCGGTATACTAGGGAAAAGGGAGTGTGTCCCGTCGCCCGGCTCGGAGTCGTGCGCATAGAGCAGAGGATGCTAGGAGCTCCTCTGTCCATGCACCCCACTTGGAAGCGGCTTGCTCGAGTCGTCGGCATAACCCTTGTAGGATTATACCGTTTACCCTTTCAACGGCATCGTTGCTCTGGGGATGGGCCACTGAAGCGAAGTGGATGGTGAGCCCCAGGCCTTCACAGAATTCCCGGAAATACGCCGAGTTGAATTGGGTCCCGTTATCAACAGTGATTTCTCGGGGGACACCAAAACGACAAAGAGATTTTTCGAGAAGAACCGCTATACCATCCGGGACTTAATGCTGGCCAAGGGTTCAGCCTCTACCCACTTAGTAAAGTAGTCGACCGTGACCACCGCATACTTGTAGCCCCCGGGCGCTGGGGGGAAGGGCCCTAGGAGGTCCATCCCGCAACGTGCGAAGGGCCAAGTGATGGGGATAGTATGCAGCGCTACGGGGGGGAGGTTCGAACCCTTGGTTATCTTCTGGCAAGCCTCACACACGAAGACATTGTCTCGCGCGTCGCGCATCACCGTGGGCCAGTAAAAGCCCTGGTGAAGGGCCTTGGCCGCGATAGCGCGCGGGGATAGATGAGAGCCGCAGCTCCCCGAGTGGATATCTTGGAGAAACCGGAGTCCCTCCGGCCGTGGGAGGCAACGGTGCAGGGCGGAAGCCTCCTGCTTGTAGAGCTTCCCCTCCAATAGGAGGTATGCCCGGGCTTTGGCCCGGAGACGCTTAGCCTCGGTCTCGTTTGGAGGGTCCCCCTCCCCCTTGATGAAGGAGATAAGGGGGTCCATCCAGGACGAAGTACGGGTGATTTCGGTGATTTCTGGGACGCGGGGCTCGTCGCCCGCGTCCGGGAAGGTCATTGAGGGCTTCGCAATAATCTCCAGGAAGGCCCCTTTGGGGAGCAGTTCCCGGGCGCTGGCCGCCCGGGCTAGGGTGTCGGCCCGGTCATTGTCCCTTCGTGGGATATGCCGGGCTTCGAGGCCGTCAAAGTGTCTCTCCATCTTGCGCACCTCCTGCAAGTAAAGGCTCAAGTTTGCGTCATGGCACAAGTAAGACTTGTCCATTTGACAAACTATGAGGTGGGAGTCTCCCTTCACCAGGAGGCATCAAATCCCCAGGGAGCGTGCAAGGCGCAACCTGAGGAGCAAAGCTGTTGGGGGAAATCTCCGCGAGACTAAGTCCAGGTAAGTTGCGTCACATTCGCCCGGGGACGAGGCCTCCGGGGCCTCCCCCGGCGCCGCCATTTGCCCGGGGACGTGGCCTCTAGGGCCTCCCCGGACGTTGCCATTTTCGCCCCCGGGACCCGGCCACCGGCGCCGGTCCCGGGCGCCGCCATTTGCCTGACGACATGGCCTCCGGTGCCTCCCGGGGAGCCGCCATTTTGGCCCCTGGGACTTGGCCTCCAGCGCCGATCTCGGGCGCCGCCATTTGTCCAAGGACGTGGCCTCCGGGGCCTCCTTGGGCGCCACCATTTTGGCCCCCAGGACCTGGCCTCCGGTGCCGGTCCCGAGCGCCGCCTTTTGGCTCCCGGGACCTGGTCTCCGGTGCCTCCCCGGGCACCGCCATTTTGGCCCCCGGGACCTGGCCTCCGGCGCTAGTCCCGGGCGCCGCCATTTGCCGGGGGACGTGGCCTCCGGGGCCTCCCCGGGAGCCGCCATTTTGCCCCCCAGGACCTGGCCTCCGGTGCCAGTCCCAGGCGCTGCCTTTTAGCTCCCAGGACCTGGCCTCCGGTGCCTCCCCGGGCGCCTCCATTTTGGCCCCCGGGACCTGGCCTCCGGCGACGGTCCCGCGCGCCGCCATTTGCTCGGGGACCTGGCCTCCGGTGCCGGTCCCGGGCGCCGCCTTTTGGCTCCCGGGACCTGGCCTCCGGTGCCTCCCCGGGCGTCGCCATTTTGGCGCCCGGGACCTGGCCTCCAGCGCTGGTCCCGGGCCCCGCCATTTGCCCAGGGACGTGGCCTCCGGGGCCTCCCCGGGCGCCGTCATTTTGGCCCCCAGGACCTGGCCTCCGGTGCCGGTCCCGGGCGCCGCCTTTTGGCTCCCGGGACCTGGCCTCTGGTGCCTCCCCGGGCGCCGCCATTTTGGCCCCCGGGACCTGGCCTCCAGCGCCGGTCCCGGGCGCCGTGATTTGCCCAGGGACGTGGCCTCCGGTGCCTCCCCGAGCGCCACCTTTTTGCTACCGGGACCTGGCCTCCGGCGCATGTCCCGGGCCTCATCGCCCTTCTAAAGGTAAAGTCTCGAGTTGTTTATCACATGCAGGTCACGCGAGGAGCGCCTCGGGAATCAGCGACCACCTGTCAAGCATCCATGGCGTTATACCGGGAGAAGGACGTTGCTACCCCTCGATCTGACGGTGGCTTCCGGGGTAGATAGGTCTTTTTGCTTCTTTTTGGGGCTATAAATTGCGCTTGTACCCCTCAGTTGTAAGCAGGTGATTCATTTTATTGGAATAGCCAAAAGTCACAGGTGTGCTCCGGAAGCCTCTCCCCCAGAGAGAGCCTCCCCAGCCGACTCCTGTCGGGAGCACCCCGACAGGACTAGGGCCCCCACCGGGACCCGAACCTGTATAAGCCCTCGTGTCAATTCTTGTGTTTGTCCGGCGGGGGAGGACCGGTCACCCGGTCAGCCCGCGCCGCGTAATCTTCACTAGGATCGTTCACAAAACCTGCCGGGGTATTCGTAATACCACGACAGTTGGCGCCGTCCGTGGGGACTCGTGACAAGACGCCATGGCTCCCCCAAGAACAAGGGCTCACACCCTTCCCGGTGACGCCGGTCTCGGAGACCCGGTGCTGCCCGTCAGGGACACGGCTGTCCCTGTGCTTCCACCCGCAGGTGGTCAGGCCCAAGTACCGCCTCCCGCCTTTCCTCTTAACTTAGGTGCTTCTACCTCCAGGTCGCTCCCGGTGACCTCGGGGACCTTGGCTGGGACCAGTCTGTCCCCGACGGCTCCCCGGGACGCCCTGCTTGAGGCTCTCGTGGAGGGCTAGCTCCGCGCCCAGCGCTCTATGGATGAACAGCTCAGCATGTCGGCGCGGCCTCCGGGCCCCACATTCGCGACGCCCCCATACCCGGGGACTACGCCCTCGTTTATGGGTTACCCGGCGGCCCCTCCGGCCTCCGGAGGTCTGGCCGCCCCGTATGATCCCGCCGGGGGGTTCCCTCCCCCTGCGGGATATACGTCCAGGCCCTTCTCAGCACCCGGGCCCGTCCCGGTGCCGGGGGGCCACTTCGTGCCCGGGCCCTTCGTGGCACCAGGGGGTACCCCGTTCCGTGCCCATTCCCGGGGCCAGGGGCCCATTTCATACCGGGGGTTTTCCCTACACCGGGAGCCAGTCCTGCCCCTCGCGTCGCGTTTACTGCATCGGGGGCGGTCGACCGACGTTATGTCTAAGTATAGTGTATTCCTTTAAAAGGTCTGTCTGTCCGTAGTTGAGACCTAGGTCAGACTCCTGGAACTTCTTGATTTATGTTTCTGTTGTTTTTGAGCTATGACGGTCGGACCGTTTGATTAGACCGGTCTGACCGAGAAATCTGTCTGACTGTGATTTTGAACTACGGTCTGACCGTATGGCCGGTCTGTCCGTATTTTTCGGCCTGACCATATAAAGTGTCCAGAAACTATGTCGTCTCTGGACAGTTTCACGGTCTGACCGAAATAGGCTCCGGTCTGACCGTGTGTGTGCCTGACAAGGGCAGTTGAGTATTTATTGCGCCTGTTTAATGCCGTTGCAATTGCGGCGGTCTGACTGAGCTTATACCTGCGGTCTGACCGCCAGCTGATCTTTTTCTCCCAACGGCCTATAACGGCTATATTTATTGTGGGGGGTATATATACTCCCATGCACGGCCCTGTTCACAACTTTTGGCATAATCTTGAGCATTGTCATCATCCTTGAGAGCTTAAGCTAGTTTCATACACTCTAGGGTTCAAATTCTCGAATTTGTGAGAGTGTGCATTTGAGATCTTCTAGTGTATTTCATTTAGATCATTAAATCAATCTTGTGGCACTAGAAGATGGCTAAGTGATCATCACCGGCTTGTTACTCTTGCCGGCTCCTAGACGGCTAGGAGAAAGGTTTTGGAGAGCTCTTCAAGGAATATTGTGAAGACTCCTCAAAATGTCTTGTGAAAGGGTTGAGCACGCCTTGCCGGAGCGGTAAAGTGCATCCTTAGTGAAATCGAGGTTTGGATAACTCATCACACTAATCTGGCTCAAGATCTAGGTCACTTCTCGAGAGAAGGTTGACTAGATAGAGGAGCGGTTAGAGATTTGAGTTTGCCTCAACGTGGATTAGGGGTGATCGGCAAATCACCGAGACCACGGGATATATCCTTGTGTTGAAATTGTGCTTTGTTCATCTTGTGTTATTTCTTTGCTCTCATTATCTAAATTGTTTGTTTTATTGATAATTTGTTAAAATCGCCTATTCACCCCCCTCTAGTCGATATCCTAGATCCCTTTCAGCCCCCTGGTTCTTCTTCCAGAGGTCGTCCTCCTCTGCCTGAGCGTACTTCTCAAGTACGTTGAAGAGCTCGTCAGCAGAGCTCTCCCGGGAGGATCCCGCTCTTGCACGCCTCTATGACCGTAGAGTCGGGGACGTGAGCCACTTTGCTCTTAACTTGAGCGAAGCACTTGAAGAAACTGTAGATGGTCTCCCCCGTCCTCTGCCGGATGGTGTACAGCTGCGAAGAATACATGGGATGCATGTAATTCCCCTGGAAGATCGCGCAGAACTCGCGCTTGAGCTGCGCGAAGGACTTGATGGAGCCGACCTTCAGATTGTAGAACCAGGAGCGGGCGATCCCTGTAAGGTAGAGGGGGAAGACGTTGCATTGCACCGTCTTGTCCCCCCCAGCAGCCGAGATGGCCGTGGAATATACCTGCACAAATTCATAGGGGTCGGCCTCACCATTGTAGTGCTCGATGTGCGGCGGGCGGTAAGGCCGCGGCCATCAAATGCACCGAAGTCTACGGCATAGAGGCTGATTAGGCCCCTGCACTTCCCGAGGGGAGTCCCGGTCGCTGTCTCCTTTGACAGGGGACGCGCCCTTGTTGTCGGAGTCGAGGAGTGGCCCAAGAGGTCCACCGGCGTGGCGGTAACGACGCTTTTCTTCCGGGCTGGGGCTGAGTTACAGGACGTCCGGGCTCTCCCCGGAGAGGTTGGCTCTTCGGCGGGTCTCTTCCCCCTGGCGATGCGGGAGCGCTCTCTGCGCCCGCCACCCGGGGGAAGCTCTTCCCCGGACTTAGCCGTACGCATTTGCTCAACCTCCTCCCGGGAGAAACGGACCTCGTCCGCCGGAGGCACCCCCGGGGGCGGCCCCGGGGGAGGAGGGAGCTCCTGCACTGTAGCTACCGGCCCGGGCGCAACCGGGGCCGGCAGGGGGGAGCCCCCTGTGGCAACCTCCGGAACGGGAAAGGGGGAAGCCCTTGTATTATTTGGAATCGGGGAGGGGACCCCCGCAGCGACGTTTGGAACCGGAAACGGGGAAACCCTGTGTTATCTGGAACCGAAGAGGGGGGAACCCCCGCGGCGGCGACCGGAACCGGAAAGGGGGGAACCCCTGTATTATCCGGAACCGGCGAAGGGGGGGCTCCCACGGTGACGTCCGGAGCCTGGGCGCCGTTGCGGGGGGAGGTCCGTTGTGGAACGGGAGCTGCTCTGTCGACCGCCCCCGGTGCGGTAAACGCAACCTGTGGGGCGGGACTAGCGCCCAGCGCAGGGAAAACCCCCGGCCTCAGGAATGGGCCCGGAATAGGGTATCCCCCCGGCGCCGCGAAGGGTCCGGTCATGAAGTGTAACACCCTGAGTTTAGGGGTGAAAATTTCCTTTTTCGTAAATAGCATGCATGCATGTATCTGTAGTAGTAGCCAGATCAGTATCTATCTTAAGCCCTAAAATCTCCAAATCTTTCTTGTGAACCCCAAATCAAGATCAGATTGTTCAGATGTAATCTATCAGTTATCCTAAACTTAAAAGTCTTCAGAAGCCAGATTCAATTCCATCTCTCAATCCTAGATTTGTCAAAACTTCTGTTTTGGAAAACAGAAATTAAGTTAATTACCCTAAATACTCTAAACCCAGATTTAGCCAAATCCTGACCTAATTCAGACCAAATTACTCTTGGACTATGATCATGGGTATGCCAATACCTTAATCCAGAAAGCTGACAGCCAGATTTTATCATCTAGACTCTTTTCGCATATCAGTCCATTAGTTATCGCAAATTAGTCCTTTATCTGATATCTGGAAACCCAAAAAGGCTAAAATCTTCAGATTAACTCCAAACTCAGAATTTCTTCAGCAAATCTCTTCTAAATGTTATTTGACACAATTTTCTCTTTTGTTCAGATTTCAAAATCTCATCCTAAGTGCCAGAATTCGGAATCAATTGAAATTCGGATTTCAATTACCCTAAAATACCCTATTTTCAGTTCATATCAAAAAACTATTCAAATGTGCCAGATTTTATCAAACATCTTTGCCAAATGTTTTGTTGAATATAATCTGCCAGATTAGTGAAATCAAATTCAGTTTAAACCTTCCAAAACTCCAGATTTACAGAACAGTCCAAAACTCAAGATTTGAAATTGCAGTTCAGTCCAATTCGACCAGAGCTCGCTGTGCCTGTGCGCCGTGGCTGTTCGTCGCCGGTGAAGCTTCGCCCGCGCTCGTGACCGTGCATGTTGTGTGTACGTGTCCTCGCCTCAGCCATTGCCGTGGCAACGCCGCTGCAACGTCGACCACCAGCGCCTGCTACCGTGTGTGACCAGCAGCCTTTTGTCAGCAGCTCCCCGCACGTTGCTTTCCCGTGCCAGTCGTTGTCGCCACAGTTTTCTCCAGCACTGCTAAGTCCCGATGAATCAACATGGTGATCAGTTGCAGTCCTGTCGCCGTCGCAATCACCGTTCTTCGCTGTGTCTTCGCCGCTGTTACTTCTGCACGCAACCAATCCCATCCCCAGCTGCCAATCACTTCGCTGCTCCCTCCTTGCAAGCTTCACCTGGTGTCGACGATTCGGACTCGGAGTCCTCAGCCGAACTTATGCAGAATTTATAATTGTGAGACCTTTCAAGATGACCCTTCGGGAAGGTATGCTGAACAATAGTGAATAGGAGCACAGAGAGTGTAGACAGGTTCGGGCCCTCGATGGTGGGAGTAAAAGCCCTACGTCCTGTTGAGATTTCACTAAGTGTGGTAAAAGGTTTACAAATGGAGGAAAAAGTCCTCACAGGCGAGGATTTTTCCTGTAAGAGTGTACAAAGATAAGCCAAAGAAGGCTTATTAAAATGCTATATGAGGTGTGCCGTAGACTTGGCTAACTTGGATGATTTTCTCTCTTTTTCATTGATGCTCCATGCCATCCTTTTATATTGTTTGAAAGGGTGCCATGTAGAGGAAACTGCATCAAACGGTTGCATGGACGGTTGGATGCGGTTTTTTGGAACTGCTCTTAACCTCCACGCAGGTTAAACACGTGTTATTCATGGATAACTGTATGTGTTAACCTTCTGACGGTTGATTCTCCACGTGTAGGAATCTTCGGGATACTTAGAATATCCTGTTGTACGGGCAACCGAAATAGATAGATCCCAAGTATCCTGATCGACAGATGTTCTGACCGCGGGATATTGGCTGACCGCGCAATATCCCGAATGTGTAGTTCGCGTATAGCTTACGAACTTCTGACCGCGCAAGGCTTATGGTCTGACCGCGTAAAGCTGCGACCTGATCGCGTAAAGCTTGCGACCTCATGGTGATGCCCCTCAGAATAGCTTGAGTTCGCATCACCAGGTACATGTCTGGTTCGAACTTGTCTTGAACCAAAAAGTTTATTAGAAATGACCCGGGTGTCAATCCTCGTCAGCTAGCCCCCAAATTCGAAGAAAACGAAGAGACGTGTTTATTTCGAATTTAAAAACTGTGCATTGGATTTTTAACCCGGCCCTTTAACTTCTCCACTTAGTGGCGCACTAAGTGAAAACGGTTGGTTTTTCAAGACGAGTTCTGACATTACGTGACGGGCAATGATAGCGCCGTAGAATTGTTTTTATCTCGAGGTAAAATTGTAAATGTTTTAGCAAAACCCGAGGCGTCTGAAATGCAAACCGTCACCCAGGCGGCTATAAATACCAGACCCCTGGACATGTAAAAATCTACAATTTCCCTCTCACGTCTAAGTCTTTTTCTTGTTATCCTGCCTCCTTCCTTTTCACATACCCCTCCCAATGGCAGATCATGAAATCATCGAGATTGAGAGCGATGAAGGGGAAATTGTCGAACAAGGGTCTCAAACGAATGAAGTCCTGTCTCCCTTAAGGAAAAAACCCAAGGTTGACGAAGGATCTTCCAGTGGAACAAAGGTAAAGAACGTAGCGAGTTTCTTTCTTCCTTCAGTTCCTTTGACCCTCCCCGTTCATGCCTCTCGGCAAGTTAGGCCTTTATCCTTAGGAAAAGATCCCTTCACATCCAATTCCCCCATCCTTTTGGGTGATCAACATCCTGGTCGGCAAGCGGTGACTATCCCTCGATCAGATGATTGCCATATTGGGTTGGCGAAGCAATCTTCTTCTGGGGAGGTTGCCATATGATGATCTTCCTCCCAAGATGGGTGTATCAACGGGTTATGCACCGGGACAGGTAACAATTCTTCTCCCTTTTTTGCTGATAATTTTAGTTAGTATGACTAACTTTTGCAAAAATGTAGGAGGTAGGAGGCCCCAGCGATCAGCCTTCTGCTGCTCCATCTCTTCCTTCCGGACAGACCCTTCTGGAAGAGAAGAATGCCCTGGAGAAGAAAACCGAGTAGATGGCCTTGAAGATTCTGTGTTTAGCAGAATGTTTTGATCGATCCCGAGAAGAGGCGCACCATTTCCGTCGAGAGAGGGACTTCGCTCAGCAACAGCGAGAACTCTGACTTGATTAGGGACAATAGTGCGTCTGTTGTTAGGGACGATATAGATAGACTTAGGGTAGTTGCTAGTTCCCTGGGGGTTGTCAGTGTAGACCCTACTGACAACAACATGTCCCTTGGGGAACTTTGTAAACTTCTTTCGGAGCAAGTTGATGTTTTGATCGACTGCATCCCTTTTGTATGTAAAGAATGTAAGAAATAAAAAGTTCTTTATTTCTCATGAAATGTTCCCCACATCTTCTGTGCGAAAATATAGCCATGAACTTTACGTTCGCGACCATTCATACACAGGAAATTTTAGTTCTGCGATCAAAATCACTTTTAAGAAAAAAGCACCGCGACCTGCCCTGATTCTACGATCAGTTTCAAAGCCGCGGTCAGAACTAAGGTTCGACCAGAGTTGGGACTCGGTCAGGATGTCACTTCGATTAGAATCGAAGTTTCAGCCTAAAACACGATTTCGATAAAACCATAACCCAATTAGAAACACTTCAGTACGTTAAAAATTGGGTTACATGATTTTTTCGAATAAAATGTTCAAAGTATAAAAAGGAAAAACGTCCTCTGAAAAGTACTGAAAATTTTTCAGTCCTTCTACGCTTTCAGTTTCCAAAACAAAGAAGCCTTTTTGTTTCAGATCCGACGCCTGAGTACTTTATCGGGTCCATCAGAGACAGTATCCATTATGGGAAATGAATAAAGCATTCAATGGAATGTTTGAAATGAGCCGTTTACTCATTAATGCGTCGCCTTGGGTCTATAAAAAGAGCAGATGTCTTCTCAAAGAAGCCACACAGCTAAAAACCCTTATTATTCCCGCCGCTCAAAACCCTCATTTTCTTCAGCCTTCATCTTCCCCAAATCGCCAGCTTCCCCTTTGATTCTACACCAAAGATGGCGTCCTGGAGCAGATCCATTCACCATTCTGAGGAGAGCCTGATGGCATTAGAGAAGGAGGAGATCCTTTCTCCGCGGCTGCTCATTAACTGGCGACCTGCGGAGAAGGACCAAGAAACCCCAACTGTCCAAGAAGGCGAGTTGGTGGTTTTTGAGGAGTATTTGCGTTGCGGGTTCCGATTCCCTGAGAGTCGGTTCCTTAAGGATGTCCTTGAACATTACGGGTGGGAACTGATCAACCTCCACCCCAACGCGATGCTGATTCTTGCAGTATTCCAGCATCTTTGTGAAGCCTTCGTCGGAATATATCCCAGCGTGGATCTTTTCCGACGATTTTACTTTTCGGCGTGGTCGAAGAGTACCAACGCCGCCGGATGCATCTACTTCTGGCTGAGGGATAAAAAGGAGTATCCCTCCCCACCCCTACGAGATTCTGTGCATGGGTGGCACCAAAGGTGGTTTTACTGCTCTCGACCATCCGAAAGCAGTTTATGGTTCGAAAACTCGCGACCGGAGAAGTCGAGCGAGTTAGACATTCCTCCGGCGATGAACTCGGAGCTTTCGAAGCATGCCGAGGTGATTCTTCACTTAGTCAATGAAGGATTGATGGCTCGAGATATCATTAGAGACTTCGTGAAGAACCGGGTGAGTCCTCTGCGTGAAAGGGCTCATCCGGCGTGGGAGATTAAGTCTATGGGTGATAGCACCCTGGACTACAGTCAAGGTATTTATTTCTTTGGTGCTGAACTTTCTCCTTTTTGAATTGTACAAATTCTGACTTGAGTTTGGGAACAGTCCTGCCTTCATCCGAGATTGAAAGGCGGACCAACTCCCTCCTTAGGACCTACAATTCCGATGTAGAGGGCCCTAAGGAATCACCTCGCCCGCAGAGCTTGATTCACGCTGGTGATGACCTCAGACAGGAGCGCCGAAAGGTAATTTCCTTGTCCAGCTTTGGCTCTGCAGGTCTTGTGTGTGTCCAGTGCTAATCCCTTGTAATGGACTGCGAACCAGCTCCTAGGGAAGTTTGCGGATGCGACGTTCCCAAGTGAAAATGTCGGCTCTCCGAAGAAGCCGACGGCGAAGAATGTGAAGAAGGTCTCTCAGAGACCCAGGACAAAGAGTCCTGCCCCTAAGAAGACCAAGCTAAACCCTAGGGAGGGGTCTTCACGAAGCATTCCTCGTCCCGCAAGAAAAACTGCGGTAAGATATCGCATTCCTGCTACTTTTTCAGGCGCGACATGGAATCACTTCTTCGTCGTACAGGGAGAGGGGAGCGAGGAGGAAGAGGATGACGTTCCTCTGATCCTTCGAAGGAGGAAGATCGCGGATCTTCCATCCAGCGATGCCCCAAGCTGCCCCGCAGAGACCACTACTACCGAGGAGGTGGTCGTGGAAGATCCTGCGACCACCGAAAATCTTGTGGTCGCGGGTAACCCTCCAATTCCTGAAGCCCCCGAGGTTTCAGGGTCAATTATCTCTGCTTCCCTGGTCGAAGGGACAACCAAGGTAAGGAATCTTTTTCGGCCGTTCCTTCTATGACTCTTTCTGCACATTTGTCAAGTTAATGTATATACAGGGAGGAGAGCTTCCCCCTGGGACCACTGGGGGTTCCAGGGAGGAAAATCCTCCTCCTCTGCGGACAGAGGAGGAGGTGGATGAACAAAGGCCAGCTATGATGGTTCCAGCAACTCTGGAATTGCCAAGGCCTTCAGATCAGCCCCACCAGTTAACCCGGTGGCCCAGGTAAAGATCTTTTCATGTGTTTTTACCTGTTCCCTAAGAATATGCCTATAACATGACATTTCCAGGGGGGTGCTGCCTTGTTTACCATAAGGAAGGCGAGAACCGGAGACGGCTCTCCTTCGCAAGGGGAATTTTCCCAGAAGTCCCAGGAACGAATGGGATTTCAAATAAGGTAAGAGCTCTTACTTGACAGTAATCTTAAATAAAAGTTGCCTGACCCATTCTTCCTGTTAGGCAAAAGAAGACAGCACCTAACCCTTCAACCGCCACTGGGGAGGTTGAAATTAGGGCTGATGAGGGAGCCTCTAATGAAGAGCGCTCTGCTCCCGCGGTTCAGGAAGTCGTCTGGACCGCGGGAGGTGAAACAAGTACAGGGATCGGGTCACAACCAGTAGCCTCTGGGGGTGGCGTCCGGCCAGCACTCCCGCCAACTATCCCTGTAGTGAGCACGTCGGAGGCTCTAGCGGGGATTCCCGCTGAACTGAATGATGCCGTTTTACAAAAGTTTATGAAGGTATAATAAGACTTTGCTTCCGTGCCTGAATTATACTTAGGACACCTTTGACCTTCTTCTTTGGCACCATAGGGATTGTCCTGCCTAACAAGCCATTCGCGTGTTGTGATGGCTAGTACAGAAGCCATTCAAAAAGAACGCGATAGCTTGCGCAGGTGAGTACCATTACCCTCTGGTTAACATGGGTATATCTTGGTTATGACTGCCTTGATTTTGTTGCAGAGAGGTTGCATTCTTGAAGAAGGAGGTGGCCGGTTCAGTCTCAATGCTTAAGAAACAAGAAACTGAACTCAACAGACTTCGATCAGAGAATGCTGGTAAGCCGATTCCTGACTAGGAAGACTTAAATCCATAATATGCGAATAATCTTCTCTCTCTGTACAGCGCAAGCAGGTCGAATTACGCAGCTCAGTCAAGACAAGGAGATTCTTGAATCCTCGATTCGCCACAGCGATCGGGCAATCAAAGAACTGAGCCTCCGGATCTTTGAAAAACTAAAGGCCGTGGCTGATCTTTTGAAGACCGATGTGGTAGAACTGAGGCAAGACAACCTCAGTATAAATGACTGGACATCGCTGCTTACTGCTCAGGCGGATTCACTGCTTGAGTATCTCCCCAGAGATACACGGCGACGCGAAGAGGCGATCAGAACCAGGGTTTGATCAGCCGCAGCAGCCATACTCAGCCGGGTTCGACTTCACCATGGCCCAGATGCAGATCTGAACGCATTGGTGGGTCCGGTTGAGGTCGAGAGTGAAGAGCTGCTCGATGCAGTCATAGAGGAAGTCCAGCCCCTAGTAGATAAACTCCTGACTGAGCTGGGGATCGAATGATCCTTATTTTTGTAACCAAACAATTGTAATTACAATGCAATATATGTAAAACTATATTTTCAAAAGAAAGTGCATATTCACATCATAAGTTTCATACTATAAGTATATTCCTCTAGCCCCCGCCTCTGTTTTGTGAATACTGGAGCCTTAGTATTTTAAGCAGAGGGGAAAACATAAGTATGATGACCAGGGATATGCGCTTCAAGCCGATGGTCAAGATTAAAGTAACATTTTTAACCTTATTGCAAACTGGTAGCCACCCAGATGACCGAAGACTAGCCAGATAGTCCCGTGTGCGTTGAGGAACGGCTTATTTAGGAGCGACTTATCTGGAAGTGATCATGAGATCGACCAGCGAATCCGGTTAAAAAATGCTGTAGTAATCTAACCGCCGGCGATCAGCCCCAGGTCGAATTTGTATAATTTGGGCTTAAAGAAAACACTCATTGTATGAAAACAAGACATGCTTTTTATGAAAAGATGCTAATTGAACAGGGAAAAAGTGATTGGAATACTTACACGTAAAACTTGCGAAGTTGATCGATGTTCCAAGTATTCGACAAAATCCGACCATCCTCCATGGCTAACCGCGCAAATCCTGGCCGCGGCACTGAGACTACAGTGTATGGTCCTTCCCACTTTGGGGAGAATTTATTGCGGTTAGACTGGTCTTGAATTTTTCGTAAAACCAAGTCGCCCACGTTGAGATCACGTGGTCGCACCTTTTTACTGTGATACTTGCGTAGAGCCTGCAAGTATACCGCGGACTTGATCAGGGCGCGATCACGCCGTTCTTCCAGGAGGATGAGATCTTGCGATCGCTGTTTGGATTGGTTGACCTGTTCGAATTGATTCGTGCGAACAGATCCAATACTGACTTCCATAGGCAACACAGCCTCGGCCTCATAGACCAAATGGAAGGGTGTCTCACCGGTGGCTCGACTAGAGGTAGTCCGTAGTGCCCATAGAACAGTATAGAGCTCGTCTGCCCAAGCCCCCGAGCGAGTCTTGAGGCGATCAAAAACACGTTTTTTGATGCCTTGCAATACTTGCCCATTGGCCCGTTCTACGGCACCATTGCTTTGTGGATGTGCCACGGAAGCAAAGCACACCTTAGTCCCAATCTGATCGCAGTAGTCTAGGAAGAGACCGCTAGCGAACTGAGAACCGTTGTCTGTGATGAGACGGTTTGGAACACCAAATCGTGCCACAATGTTCTTGTGAAAGAACTTTTGTGCAGCTGATGCAGTAATATTTCGTACTGGTTCGGCCTCAATCCACTTTGTGAACGTGTCAATGGCTACGAACAGAAACTTGTACCCATTGACCGCTTGTGGCATAGGACCGACGATGTCCATTCCCCAGATCGCGAAGGGCCATGCGAGAGGAATAGTTTGCAATGCATAAGCAGGTTGATGAACCTGTCTTGCATGAAACTGACACTGTGGACACATCTTGACCATAAACTTGGCATCATCGAGTGCCGAAGGCCAGTAAAATCCCTGTCGAAAAATTTTTCCGACCAGTGTTCGGTATGACGCGTGTGCACCGCATACACCGTCATGTATTTCTTTCAAGAGGGATTTTCCTTCCTCCTGAGATATGCAGCGCATGAATACTCCTTGAGTACCCTTTCGGTACATAACCCCATCTATGAGTTTGTACAGACGCGCCTTTCGAATTAATCGATCGCTTTTGGTTTCGTCCTCGGGAAGGGTCCCATGTTCAAGATAGACCCTCAATGGATGAGTCCAATCTTGTTCCTGACCGAGGTTGGCAACGAAGGCTATTGCCGGATCATCCTCGACCGAAGTCATGATCGAAGGATGGTCCAAGTGTTCAATGAACACTCCTGCCGGAGCGGATGAGCGTGAGGATCCAATTTTGGATAATTGGTCTGCGAGAATATTGTCCTTTCGCGGGACGTATTGGACTTCGAAGTGACTGAAGTGTTTTTCCAATCTCCTCACTTCCCCCAGGTAATGAGCCATTGTCTCATCAGAGGTGCTGTACTCCTTGTTTACCTGGTTTACGACTAGCTGTGAGTCCCCCTCACCACTAATCGACGGACTCCGAGGAATTTTGCTGCCCGGAGCCCTGCAAGAAGACCTTCATACTCTGCTGCATTGTTGGTGGCAACAAAGTGTAGTTGAATAACATACTTAAGCTGTTCGCCCTGAGGCGTAACTAAGACCACTCCAGCCCCCGAGTGTTGAAAACTACGGGAGCCGTCAAAGTACATTGTCCAATAATCGGGGTACTCCAGTTCCTTTGCCAACTGCACGGGTGGCTCAGGGTTGGTCCATTCGACCACAAAGTCGGCCAAAACCTGAGACTTAACCGCCGTGCGAGGGGTGAAATGGATCTCGAAGGCACCGAATTCGACCGCCCATTTGGCGATTCGACCAGATTTTTCTGGATTTCGGACAATATCCCCTAAAGGAAAAGAGGAGGGTACTGTGATCTTGTGTGCTTGAAAGTAATGTCGTAGCTTACGGGAAGCCATCAGTAGCGCGTAAAGTATCTTCTGGACCTCAGGGTAGCGCTCCTTAGGACCATGAAGTACTTCGCTCACATAGTAGACGGGTCTGTGTACTCATTCCCTTTCCGCCATCAGAACTGCGCTGACCGCGTGTGGGGTGGCCGCCAAATACAGAAGTAATGGTTCTTCCTTTTCAGGAGACACCAATACCGGCGGACTGGAAAGATATGTTTTTACCTCCTGAAACGCTTTTTCGGCCTCGTTAGACCACGTGAAGTTATGATGTTTCCGCAAGGCTTTAAAGAAAGGTAGTCCTCTTTCGCCTAATCGCGATATGAAGCGAATTAAAGCCGCCATGCGACCAGCCAGGCGTTGAACATCCTTCATGGTCGAGGGCGACCTCATTTGTTCAATAGCTCTGATTTTCTTAGGATTAACCTCAATACCCCTGGAACACACAAGAAAACCAAGAAGTTTTCCTGAAGAAACCCCGAAAGAACATTTCTCCAGGTTCAATTTTATTCCAAAGCGATTCAAGTTACAGAAGGTTTCAGCAAGATCGTCCAAATGAGACAATCTTTTGGTGCTCTTTACAACCAAGTCGTCTACATATGCTTCGAGATTACGCCCTATCTGGGAAAGAAAAGTCTTTTGCATCAAGCGCTGGTACGTGGAACCAGCGTTCTTGGGACCGAACGGCATTCTGACGTAGCAGTATGTGCCGAACGGGGTGATGAAGGCAGTTTTCTCTTCATCGTCTTCTGCCATGCTAATTTGATGATATCCTGAATAGGCATCCAAAAAACTCATCAGTTCGCAACCCGCAGTGGAGTCAACCAGCTGGTCGATGCGGGGAAGGGGAAAGTCATCCTTCGGACAAGCACTGTTGAGGCTAGTATAGTCGACGCACATGCGCCACTTGCCATTTGACTTGCGGACCATGACCGGATTGGCGAGCCAGTCCGGGTGATTCACTTCGCGGATAAACCCGGCTTGTAAGAGTTTGTCTAACTCTTCTCGGATGGCTTCCTGTCGGTCGGTGGCAAAACGCCTGAGCTTTTGCTTTATTGGTCGTTGTCCAGGTCGAATTGCTAACCTGTGCTCAATTACTTCCCTTGGGACACCGGGCATGTCGGACGGTTTCCACGCAAACACGTCTGCGTTAGCCCGGAGGAAAGCAACGAGGTCGAGTTCCTATTTGTCATCCAGGGCTGACCCAACCCGAATTGTCTTGGATGGGTCATCTGGGTACAAGGGAACTTGTTTGAGTTTCTCATCTGGTCGAGGAGCAGCCCTGATCGCATCGGTGGCGACAGTGGCGACCTGAGCGTCCCGGAGGGGAAGTTGATCGACCATCTCCAAAGATAGCCGGTCGCACGTGAGCGCCACGTTGCGACTACCTCAGACCGAAATGACACCTTTGGGGCCAGGCAATTTCCCGCACTGATAAGCATAGTGCGTTGCCATCATGAACTTAGCAAGAGTCGGCCTGCCAAAGATTGCATTATAAGCTGAATCACAATCGATTACATCGAAAGTAACCAATTCTGTTTGGAAATTATCTGGTTCTCCCAGAGTGACCGGGAGGACCACTTGTCCCAATGGCATCATCGAGGGGCCTGGGATTATCCCATAAAACGGATGGATTATGGGCTTGATCTTCGAACGAGGAATTTGCATCTCGTCGAGTGTCTTGACCAATAAAAGATCAAGGGAACTTCCCCCGTCAATCAGGACCCTTTCGACTCTCGCGTTACTGATGATTGGGGTAATAACCAGAGGTAGCCTCAATGGTCGAGTTAGCCCCACAGGACAGTCAGCGCGATCGAACGTCAAAGGTATATCCGACCAACGGGGATATTGAGGTTCACCAAGGGATGTCTCCATTTAGTTAACCTCTCGGCAAAAAGTTTTAAACTGCCTTTTGGAAACGAAAGAGGAGGAACCTCCGAAAATGACATTAACATGATTTTGAGGTACCTGGTAAGCCATTTCTTCGTCTCCATCGACGTCTCTAACCCCGCACGCCTGCTCTTTAGGCGGTAAGGTTGGCATTGGCCCAGCTCCTTGGTAGAAATCATCCAGCTGTTTCAACCAACTCCTGCAGTTTTTGAGATCGTGGCCTGCGGAATTGTGGAGTGAACACCACTTTTTGCCTTCCTGCGGATTAGTTGATTTTTCTCGCTGGTCGGAATCCCGGCCGCCAGAAGCAGTTTTACTTTTAAAAGAAGACTTATTACCTTTGGTCGAAGGTGGTTTCTCCGCGACCGCAACCTCACGGTACTGTCCAAAGCGGTTCCTCTTCGACTTTTTTGACTTCCCACCCGGTGAAGACTCCGGCTTTTTGCTGGAATCTTGTTTCCTGGCATCCTTGAAGCCTAGTTGGGGCGGTAGGTCCCCCTTGTCAACCATTCGGTTCCATTCGACTGCCTCGGCTGCATCGGAGTATCGATCAGCCATATCAAACAGATCGGCCACTGATCGAGGAGGGTGGATGAGCAAGTCTTCAGTGAATCTCCGGTATCGAACGGCATGCTTAAATGCCCTGATTACGGAGCCATCAGATATGTTCGGGATGATATTTCTTACCCCGACAAACCTCTTGACAAACTGCCGAAGCGTTTCGGTCGAAGTTTGCCGCAGTCTATGCAAGTCGTCCTCCTTACCCGGCTTTTGGTAACAGTTTTGGAAATTGCTGAGGATGGCATCGCATAGCATTTCCCAATTATAGATAGAACCCTCAGGCTGATTGAACAACCAGGTTCTAGCCGGTCCTACGAGGACTGTTGGCAGGTAGTTGGCCATGACCTTGTCATCGCCTCCTGCTGCTTGGATGGCAGTAATATAGATCTGAAGGAACTCAGATGGGTTTTGAGTTCCATCAAACCTCTCAATGGCCCCTGGTCGAAACTTATCGGGCCAAACGACTGCTCGTAGGCCAGGCGAGAAAGCTTTGCAACCAACGTAAGGACCGTGAACCGTCCTGCGACTTTCGGTCGGGTTTCGAGCAAACTCACTTAATGGCGAGGTTACTCGGGGTCCCAAACGAGAGTGAACGGGAACTCGATCCCTACTACGAGAGTCCTGCATTCGCCGATATTTGTCCTGTCGGGACGGTAAAGGTGGCGGGTAACTTCGTCGGCCAGAGCCAAAATGAGGACCATCTCGTTCACGGGGGTGTGTCACTGAGCGGGAAGAAGCTGTTGGGGTCGCCTCGGATGCGACCTCGTCCAGTCTTTCCGCCAGGATCCTGAAAAAGGACGGTCTCTGCGCATCCGTGACCGTAGGAGGAAAATTACGCATGACCTCTGCGATAGATCGCAGTCGACCATGGGTACTTCTCCTAGGGGCACCAGGTGTTACTGTTTCTTCGTCCACTGGGAAATGCTCCGGTGGTAAGGAAGGAGTCTGGTCACGTCTACGACCACGCGACCGTCGAGAAGAACTCGGGGCAGCATCGTAACGAGCCTGCGCATCTTGAAGAGCCTCTAGGGCAGTTCTGCGTAGTTCGTTGTTCTGTTGCTCGAGATCTTGCTCCTCCTTCTGTTTGCGATCTTGTTCTTCCCTGGCAACCTGTTGATCAGGAGTTTCCTCCGACAACGCAGCAAACTACCTAGGGAGAGAGGTCGTCGATGGGGAGAACATCTCGGTTTGTTCCGAGTCAGACTCGAAATCAAAGAGACGGTGGAGGTTATCAGGGTCGAACCTTCCTGGGCTAACTTCAGGGTCACCATCATATTTTCCCTCAGCGGGATCGTATGACGGGCCGGGTTCATCCCCTAGCACATTCAGAACCTCTGCGGGTTTTGACCTTGTGCCAGTTACCTCCTGGTCGATTAACATGACTTGGGGAGATGATTCAACCTGTGGAAGATTCTGGCCTTCGACCTCTTCCATCGGAACAGGATCGCTTGGAGAAGGCATGGGTATATGGGCATAATCCTCGAGATCGAAATCGTTCTCGGAATCATATGCTCCAGCCATGTTTCGGCGAACCTCCGAATTTTAATTAGGACGCCTTGAGAAAGGCCCCACGGTGGGGGCCAGCTGTCGACGATTCGGACTCGGAGTCCTCAGCCGAACTTATGCAGAATTTATAATTGTGAGACCATTCAAGATGACCCTTCGGGAAGGTATGCTGAACTATAGTGAACAGGAGTACAGAGAGTTTAGACAGGTTCGGGCCCTCGATGGTGGGAGTAAAAGCCCTACGTCCTGTTGAGATTTCACTAAGTGTGGTAAAAGGTTTACAAATGGAGGAAAAAGTCCTCACAGGCGAGGATTTTTCCTGTAAGAGTGTACAAAGATAAGCCAAAGAAGGCTTATTAAAATGCTATATGAGGTGTGCCGTAGACTTGGCTAACTTGGATGATTTTCTCTCTTTTTCATTGATGCTCCATGCCATCCTTTTATATTGTTTGAAAGGGTGCCATGTAGAGGAAACTGCATCAAACGGTTGCATGGATGGTTGGATGCGGTTTTTTGGAACTGCTCTTAACCTCCACGCAGGTTAAACACGTGTTATTCATGGATAACTGTATGTGTTAACCTTCTGACGGTTGATTCTCCACGTGTAGGAATCTTCGGGATACTTAGAATATCCTGTTGTACGGGCAACCGAAATAGATAGATCCCAAGTATCCTGATCGACAGATGTTCTGACCGCGGGATATTGGCTGACCGCGCAATATCCCGAATGTGTAGTTCGCGTATAGCTTACGAACTTCTGACCGCGCAAGGCTTACGGTCTGACCGCGTAAAGCTGCGACCTGATCGCGTAAAGCTTGCGACCTCATGGTGATGCCCCTCAGAATAGCTTGAGTTCGCATCACCAGGTACATGTCTGGTTCGAACTTGTCTTGAACCAAAAAGTTTATTAGAAATGACCCGGGTGTCAATCCTCGTCACCTGGCCTATTTAAGCACTCCTGTGCTCAGCAGTTCCCTCACACTTCACCAGAAATCAGCCAAATCCCAAATCATTCTGTTTTAGTCATCTTCTCGAGCAAGCCGTCGAGGAGGCTCACGGTGCCAGCACGCTCCACTGCACCAACCTTCGAATTAAAGCCATCAATGAGTTCCCCTACTCGTCCTCTCTGTGTAGTATCACTTATTGCTCTCCGGTGGACCCTAACGCCGGTGATCGTGGGAATTGCCAAATGACCTGTTCCGGCAATGCAACCCGATTCACTTCGTTTTAGCTTTCGAATCTGTGGAATAAAATGATCAGTGAACCTTTTTAAGCAAGCCTATGCATCCAGATTTTAGAATTGAACCTCAATCCAATGTTTCCCCAAATCCAAACTCCACCAGTCGCCGGCGATCGTCGCCAGGCTTCTCAGGTGATTCTTTGACCAAAATAACCGTGCCAATAGCTTCCTTATACTTCTCAGATACTCACCAAGCTTGGAATTGAGTTCTTTTAGCCTGTATCGAAAACCCCCAAATGACAGTGCTTCTTCTCCGACGCTGATCACCGGAAAACTTTTCCTAGCCGTTTCAGTCCTAACCACCTTGTCCAGTGTGTATGCCTTGACCTCTTGAGCATTTTTGTCTTCTAGCCTGACACCTAGATCGGCCTAGATCGAAAGTTATAGTTTTGCCAAGATTTTGTTCAAAACTGATCTAGTGCAGTGAGTTCACCGCAGTTCATCATCGGATTTCTTGTTGTCCAGCCATTTTCAGCCTTGGATCCTGTTGACTTATTTGTTCCTGTTGTCAATGCCTACCTCCCAGACAAAGTGGTACATCAATTGGAGCTCTAGATCAAAAGTTATGCCAATTCCTAGTTTTTGGCATTGTCAGCTCTATGTCAGAGCTTGTCAGCCAGTGGCATTGGCCTTGTTTACCCACTTCTAGTTGTGCAATTTGAAAACCACTTTGTCCACTGAATTTGTAGAGTTGTGATCTACATTTTCTTCTACTACCACAACTTGAGATAAGCACTCTAGCTTTTCTTAAAGCTAGGTCAAAGCCTTGATCTGAATGTCAATCTGCGGACATTTGTTGTTTTGATTAAACCAGCCACAAAATTGTTATCCCTATTGTAATCCTGAAACCCTAAGATTATCTAATCACCATCCTTAGCCCAGATTCCTTGAAACCCTAGAATCTCGACTCAGTTCAGCTTACAGTTCAAATTATCTCCATTATAGTTCAATCATTCTTGTTGAGCATTTCTGCATATAAGTCATAAAACATTTTAATATTATAAGTAATCATTGTGTGTTTGTTTGTCGTCGAGCAGATCCAGAAGCTGACTTTGAAGATTTTACTGTTGACCCGTCATCAACTGCTATATCTTACGATGCGGAAGGCAAGTCATATCCTTGGTCATTTTGAACCTATATTTTAAATGTTGCTATAACATAACCTTGAATATAGATAATATTGCATGTGAAAGATTGAGAATGGTTGATTTATGAATTGGCAGTACTAGACTGGTTATTTGTGAAATGTGAAATAAACAAGTTTTGAGCCATGAACTATTATATATGTATATACTTATATTCATGAAATAAAACCCCTAGCCGTGACCAGAAATTTGGTATGGATGGCGGTAGCACTGGAGGTGCTAGACTGCAAAGGATGTGCAAGCACTGAAGATGTAGGGTTGTGGATGGTCTGGTCACTGGCATATAAGGACTAGAACCTAGTGTTGTGCGTCTAGTGGTATGAACAACGTGCTAACCGCAAGCCTGGTATGGGACAGGCCTGAACAAGTACTTATGTGGATCGCACATGAAACCCCTGCATGAGATGTGTAGTGATGCACGTAAGCATGGAGAATGGCTCCCACACATATCACTGAAGGTGATCAAGCACGCTGACCCAGTAATGGGAATAAGCAAAGGGGTGGAGGTTAGGATACAACCTACCACAACTGTGGTTCGCGGAGAGCCACAGGGTCGGGGGTGAATTGTGAGTGAGACATAACAAAAGTTCTTGTTATCTCCACCTTGCCACTCACACATGGTTGTGAGGAGGGGTCTAATCATTTTGATAGGATGGGCTTGAAAGTGGAATATCTTGCGGGTAAATTGGTACCTCTCTGCAGAGTTAAAAACGTATTCGAATACTCCGAGCTCCCGGGTTTTATAGGAGTCTGCTGCGGTGGATTAAATCCACGGGGTGTGACACAAGTATTATTTTCTAAATAAAATGTGTTAAATCAAGATTACCCAAATGGCATGTGTTGTCATGATAAGGAGTGTTGCCGTGGGCTATCATGTGTCGACGTGTCGCGGTAGTGCTATAATCTAGTGAACAAGAAGATAAATGATATATTATGAAATGTGCTGCCATGAAATAAGATGAGATGAGGTATGAAAGAAAAAGATTATTTTATAAACACCCATAATTCTTGACTAGTCTAGGTTCATATCATCACTACTATATGTATCTACTCTTACCTATGACTTGCTGAGTACGTAAGTGCTCACCCTTGCAACATTCAACTCAATAGATGGAGCGTTCTTTGACCAAGATGATGGCATGGAGAACTTCGTGGATCCAGAAGGAGGAGAATCAGTTCCGCCAGAGCCCTGATGTGTGTTGTTCTGCCGTCAACTTCTTTTGTGGGAGGGTCACCTATCTTCTGCTGTATAGTTAATATTTTGCTAAACCCTGAATGCCTTATAGGCATTGTAATCCTTTATGTAATATTAAGGCCAGCAGGCCACACTGCTTAAATATTTTGTCAGTACTCTGTTGCAATGTAATATACTCCTGTGTTTGACTCATCCTGTGAAGTCAAAGATTTGTGTATACGGGACTAGCTGCAGCGAGCTAGGTCTCTACAGGAGTAGTCGTAGTCCCAGTTTTGGGGCGCGACATGAAGTAACCCCCCGGCATTGGGAAGGCTCCGGACGGAGGACCCACCGGGGGAGGGTACCCCCCGACGGTGTCGCACGGGGCGGCCGGGCCTCCGGAGACCGAAGGGGCCACCGGGTGACCCATAAACGGGGGCATGAACCCCAGGTATAGGTACTGCGGGTATGTGGGGGCCGGTGGCCGCGCCAATACGCGGAGCAGCTCATCCATAGAGCGCTGGGCGCGGAGCTGGCCCTCCACTAAAGCCTCAAGCAAGGCGTCCCGGGGGGCCGGGGGAGCCGTCGGGGGGAGAATGGTCCCGGCCGAGGCTACCGCGGTCACCGGGACTGACCCGGAGGTCGAACCACCGAAATTGAGAGGGAAGGTGGGGGGCGGTACCTGGGTCTGACCGCCTCCGGGCGCAAGCGCCGGGACGGTCGTGTCCCGGACGGGTGGCGCCGGGTCAGTGGGACCGGCGTGACCGGGAAGGGCGCGGGCCCTCGTTCTTGGGGGAGCCATGGCGTCTCGTCACGCGTCCCCACGGACGGCGCCAACTGTCGTGGTATTACGAATACCCCGACAGGTTTTGTGGACGATCCTAGCGAAGAAAATACGGCGCGGGCTGACCGGGTGACCGGTCCTCCCCCGCTGGGCAAGCACAACAAATGACACGAGGGTTTATACAGGTTCGGGTCCCGGTGGGGGCCCTAGTCCTGTCGGCGTGCTCCCGACCGGAATCGGTTGGGGGAGCTCTCTCGGGGAGATATGGCTCCACAGCACACCAGTGAGATTGTCTATTATAAGTAATAATGAGCAAATGTGCCCCACATGAGGTGTTACAAGGGCTTTTATAGCCCCAAAAGAAGCAAAAAGACTAAACTACCCGGCCTGCTACTGTTGGATCGCAGGGCAGCAACGTCCTTCTCCCGGCCAGGCGCCTTGGATGCTTGACAGGTGTCCGCCGATTCCTGAGGCGCTTCTCACATGACTTGCACGTGACCCGGGACCGTGGACTCTTGTCTCCGGAAGGACGGTAATACCCGGGACAAGCCACCGGGGTCCTTGTCCCTGGACAAAAGGCGGCACCCGAGACAGGCACCGAGGGCCTTGTCCCCAGGCAAAAGGCGGCGCCTGGGATAGGCACCGGGGGCCTTGTCCCCGGGAAAAAGGCGCAACCTCTTACCTGGACTTGGTCTCGCGGAGATTTTCCCCCAACAGGTCGTAACCTGACACTTGACCAAAGCATGAGACCTATCACCAGTCCTTTGATAATCATTATCCCATTCACAAAGAAAACCAAAAGTAGAAACAGCTTTGCTCAGAGTAGAAACTGACCAAAAATCCAGATGGAAGTTCAAAAGCAGAAGCCAGACCTCTTGATTAAAGCTAACTCGCCTAGAGTTAACACCTTCATCATGAAGATTGAAGAACATCATGAAATCAGCATCACATGAAGACCTTCATTAAGAAGAATATCCCTCTGCAGAGTAGAAGGGAGACGAACGGAACCATCTCCAAGTCCAGAAGGGTAAACCTGAGCCTGAATCTGTCTGTTGTTCTGAAGGTAGTTACCAACTACATGAATTGGATCCACCGCCTCAGGCACCACATCCACAATAGCAGTATTCTCATTGGTTTCACTCCTAGTAGAGATGCATCGAGTACACAGAGGTGGACCCTGAACCACAATTTCCTCCAAAAGCTCTCTGAGAAACTGAGCGGGATTAACCCAGTAATTAGCCATGTTTTTGATCGAAGAAGCAATGAGCGCCGAGGAGATAAATGATGCCAGAAGAAATAGTGAAGAAGGAGAATAAGAGATCAGAGTAGACGAAGAGACACTTCGAGTGACAACGGGATTAACACGAGACCCGAAGAACTCAGAAAAGCTATCATAATGGTGAGTAATTTTCTTTCATTTGATCGAGGCCATCTGGTCCATCAAAGAAAGGTTAGTGCCAAACGAGAGGGCCGCATCCACCGTCCGATCCATAAAGCCTCCAAAAACAAAAGGCGCGAAAGGAGAGGTAGAACCACAAGCAAAACCCTGCTTAACCAAAATGGCTTTGGGAATAAAAGCTTTTTTCCTCTTCGACTCCATAAGTCTTTTAAGATAGAAGCGTTTAATATGACCATAATTGAAACAGCTCGACCACCGAACCAAAGAGATACACTCTTTTCTGAAATGCCCCGGAGCCAGACAATTAAAGCAAATTTTAGACTTTCCCAAATTTAGATAAGAAAAATGGGTCTTCTTGCTGCGATCACTGAAGGAATGAGAATGTAACGCCCTGAGTTAGGGGTGAAAATTTCCTTTTTCATAAATAGCATGCATGCATGTATCTGTAGTATTAGCCAGATCAGTTTCTATCTCAAGCCCTAAAATCTCCAAAATTTATCCTGTGACCTCAAATCAAGATCAGATTGTTCAGATGTGATCTATCAGTTACTTTGAACTTAAAAGTCTTCAGAACCTAGATCCAATTCTATCTCTAAATCCCAGAATTATCAACTTTTTCTGTTTTCGAAAACAGAAATACCTTATATTACCCAAATACCCTAAGTTTCAGAAGTGCAGATTTAATCAAAATCTTGACCAAGTTCAGACTAGATTATTCCTGGAATATGATCATGGGTATGTCAATACCTTAATCTAAAAAGTTGACAGCCAGATTCTGCTATCTAGACTCTTTTCACAAATTAGTCCAAGAATTATCGCAAAATAGTCCTTATCTGATATCTGAAAATCCAAAAAGGCTAAAATCTCCAGATTAACTCCAAATTCAGAATTTCTTCGGCAAATCTTCTCAAAATGCTATTTGTCACAAGTTTCTCTTCTGTTCAAATTCCAAAATCTCATCCTAAGTGCCAGAATTCAAAATCAAATGAAATTCAGATTTCAATTACCCTAAATTACCCTATTTTCAGTTTGTATCGAAAACTATTCAAATGTGTAAAATCTTATCATTTATCTTTGCCAAATATCCTGTTGAATATAATATACCAGATTAGTGAAATCAATTTCAGTTTAAACCTTCTAAATCTCCAGATTTACATTTCAGTCCAAAACTCAAAGAATTGAAACTGCAGTTCAGTCCATTTTCGACCAGGACAGCAGCAAGCATTCGACCAGGCCGTTTTACTGTGCGCACGACCAGGGCTCGCCGTGATTTCTTGCGCCGTGGTTGCTTGCCGCCGTTGAAGCTTCGCCTGCAACTTGATCGTGCATGCTGTTGCGCACGTGTCCTCGCCTCAGCCGTCACCGTGGCAGCGCCGCTGCAACGTCAACGACCAGCGCTTGCTCCCGCGCGCGATCACCGGCTTTTGTCAGCAATCCATCGCCACGTTTCCTTGCAGCGCCAGTTGTTGTCGCCACCGCTTGCTCCATCTTTGCAAAGTCCCGATGAACGACAATGTGGATAGTTGCAGTCCTGTCGCCGTCGCAATCACCGTTCTTCGCTGTGTCTTCGCCGCTGATGCTCAGCACGCAATCCATCTCATCTTAGCTGCCAATTACTTCGTTGTCTCCTCCTTGCAAGCTTCGCCTGGCCTATTTAAGCACTCTTGTGCTCAGTAGCTCCCTCCATACTTCACCAGAAACCAGCCAAGTTCCAGAATTTGCTCTTTTCGTTTTCTTCTCCGGCGAGCCGTCGAGGAAGCTCACGGTGCCAGCACTCTACAGATCATCTCCTGCCAAATTAACAACACCAGTGAGTTTCCCTACTCATTCTCTCTGTGTGATATCATCTAATTGCTCCCCGGTGACCTCTATCGCCGGTGATCGCCGGGATTGCTAAATGCCCTGTTCCGGCAATGCAGGCCAAATCACCTCGAATTAGCTCTCATTGCTGTAGAAGAAGTTGATCAGTGAGTCATTTCCAGCAAGCCTGTGCATCAAGATCTCCAGATTGAGCTCGAATCGAAGGTATCCCCAAATTCAAGCTCTACCAGTCGCCGGCGATCGTCGCCAGGCTTCTCCGGTGATCCTCCGGTCAATTTGATGTTACCAGAAGCTTCCCTATACCTCCTAGATGCTCTCCAAGCAAGGAATTAAGTTCTTGTTGCCTGTAGCAGAAACCCCCAATCAGCAGTGTTTTCTTCTCCGGCGCCGATGATCGGAAAAGTGTTCCCGGCCGTTTCAGCTCAAATCACTTTGTCCACTGTGTGTGCCTTAACTTCCTGAACATTTTTGTCTTCTAGCCCGACACCTAGATCGGCCTAGATTGGAAGTTACAGCCATGCCAAGATCTTGTCCAGAACTGATCTAGTGCAGCCAGTTCATCTCAGTTCATCATCAAATTTCTTGCTTTCCAGCCATTTCCTGCCCTAGATCCTGTTAACTTAATTGTTCCTGTTACTCAAGCCTACCTCCCAGACAAAGTGGTGCATCATTTGGAGCTCCAGATCAAAAGTTATGCTAAGCCCTAGTTTTTGGCATTGTCAGCTCTATGCCAGAGCTTGTCAGCCAGTGGCATTGACCTTGTTTACCCACTTCTGGTTGTGCATTTTGAAAACCACTTTGTCCACTGAATTTGTAGAGTTGTGATCTACATTTTCTTCTACTACCATAACTTGAGATAAGCACTCTAGCTTTTCTTAAAGCTATGTCCAAGCTTTGATCCGAATGTCGATCTGTTGACATTCGCTGTTTTGATTAAACCAGCCACAAAATTGTTATCCCTATTGCAATCCTGACACCCTAAGATTATCTAATCACCACCCTTAGCCCAAATTCCTTGAAACCCTAGAATCTCAGTTCAGTTTGCAGTTCAACTTATCTCCAGTTTAGTTCAATCATTCTTGTTAAGCATTTCTACATATAAGTCATAAAACATTTTAATATTATAAGTAATTATTGTGTGTTTGTTTGTCGTCGAGCAGATTCAGAAGCTGACTTTGAAGATTTTGCTGTTGATCCGTCATCGACTGCTGTATTTTACGACGCGGAAGGCAAGTCATATCCTTGGTCATCTTGAACCTATATTTTAAATGTTGCTAAAACATAACCTTGAATATAGGCAATATTGCATGTGAAAGATTGAGAATGGTTGATTTATGAATTGGCAGTACTAGACTGGTTATCTGTGAAATGTGAAATAAACAAGTTTTGAGCCATGAACTATTATATGTATCTATATACTTATATTCATGAAATAAAACCCCTAGCCGTGACCAGAAAAATGGTGTGGATGGCTGTAGCACTGGAGGTGCTAGACTGCAAAGGAATGCAGGCACTGAAGGTGCAGGGTTGTGGATGGTCTGGTCATTGGCATATAAGGACTAGAACCTTGTGTTGTGCGTCTAGTGGCATGAACAACGTGCTAACCGCAAGCCTGGTATGGGACAGGCCTGAACAAGTAATTATGTGGATCGCACATGAAACCCCTGCATGAGATGTGTAGTGATGCACGATAAACACGGAGCGCGGCTCCCACACATATCACTGAAGGTGATCAAGCACGCTGACCCAGTAATGGGAATATGCAATGGGGTGGAGGTTTGGATACAACCTGCCACAACTGTGCCTCGCTGAGAGCCACAGGGCCGGGGGTGAATTGTGAGTAAAACATAACAAAAGTTCTTGTTATTTCCACCTTGCCGCTCACAGTATGAAGTGAGTCAGGGGTCCAATCATTTTGTTATGATAGGAAAGGTTTGAAAGTGGAATATCTTGCGGGTAAATTGGTACCTCTCTGCAGAGTTAAAAATGTATTCGAATACTCCGAGCTCCCGGGTTTATAGGAGTCTGCTGCGGTGGATTAAATCCATGGGGTGTGACACAAGTACTATTTTCTAAATAAAATATGTTTAAATCAAGATTACCCAAATGACATGTGTTGTCATGATAAGGAGTGCTGCCGTGGGCTGTCGTGTGTCGACGTGTCGCGGTAGTGCTATAATCTAGTGACATGATTGATGATGTTATATTATGAAAAGTGCTGCCATAAGATGAGATGAGAAAGGAAAAGATTATTTTACAAATATCCATAATTCTTGACTAGTCTAAGTTCATATCATCACTACTATATGTATCTACTCTTACCTATGACTTACTGAGTACGTAAGTGCTCACCCTTGCAACATTCAACTCAATAGATGGAGCCTACCTTGATCAAGATGACGGCACGGAGTACTACATGGATCCAGAGGGAGGGGAATCAGTTCCGCCAGAACCCTGAAGTGTGTTGTTCTGCCGTCAACTTCTTTTGTGGGAGGGTCACCTATCTTCTGCTGCGTAGTTAAATATTTTGTTAAACCCTGAATGCCTTGTAGGCATTGTAATCCTCTTTATGTAATATTAAGGCCAGCAGGCCACACTGCTTAATATTTTGTGAGTACTCTGTTGCAATGTAATATACTCCTATGTTTGACTCATCCTGGGAAGTCAAAGGTTTGTGAGAATGGGACTAGCTGCAGCGAGCTAGGTCTCTACAGGAGTAGTCGTTGTCCCAGTCTCGGGGCGCGACAGAGAACGAACCGAAGAAGAATTAACCAAACCAATAGAACAATTTTCAAGGGGAAATTGCAAAAGATCGAACACCGACTTGCAAAAATTATCTTGCCCAGAAGAATAGTGCAATTTGTTCCTATTGAATCTTTTAGTGATAACCAAATTCCAATCATTATCTTGTTCAATCAACCATTTATTGAATTATCTTTGCCAATGAGGACCCCCATTATTCCAAAGAGAGAAGAAGATAGAAAAATCCTGATGAATGATCTTGTTGATTTTATAAATGCCCAAGCCAATTCTTTTATCGCAAACAGAAAATTTGAAGCTCCAATTAGTCAGACCCAACACTCTAAAATCCTCAGCCTTTCCCCCAAAAAAAGCAGCAAGAATAGTGCTCAACGAAACCTCAGAGAGACGAAACTTCCTTTTCTCAAAGGAGGCCACTAAAAAGAAATCTTTAGCAGCAAACCGAGTGATATTAGAAACCGGAGAGCAAAACATGTCTCTCATATCCCTTCTAAAAAGCAAACCTTTGGACCAATCCAGAGAAGAAGAAAGAGACGCCATGAATCCACCCGAAACAACAAACGAAACACCTTCAAGAGGACCAGCTAACAAAAGGAAGGAACCAATCCAGGGAAGAACCAATCCAGAGGAGAAGCAGATCAATCAAGAAATCAAAGCAAAGCCCAGATCACCTACCAGATCACCCAGCTTTGATTTTGGCTTGTTGCTGGTACAACGACCAGAGGATCACTTCCACTGTTACATTTGGCGATAGCCTCTCTGTTGTTCAGGATCCCACGTCAAAGCGCTAAGGACTCAAGAACTCCTCTAAATTCTTATTAAGGCTCAACTATTACATCTATTGCTGAAACAAGAATTTAGGGTTTAGAGGAAGAAAACAGCAAGAAATAATTGTAACACTTAAAATTGAAACCAAGGAAGAATCTCGCCTTCCGGATTAGGTCATCCCTAACCCTAGAAGATATCTACTCGCAAAAAGCCATTAAAATACTGGAATAATAAGAATTAAATAAAAACTTGATTGCTGGAAAATTGAAGTTGTCGTCCTTGCAGGCTTACAAAAGCTAGAAAAATAGAGAAGGGGGCTCTTCTAAGAATACTAAACTAAAAAGTAGCTAAAAACTACTACTAAACCCTAAAGAAAGCATGTCTAATTGAGTCAAAGTTTCTCTATTTATTGTACATAAGTCCTAAAATTAACCAATTACAACTCAGGACTTGTTTAGGAGGGAAACTGACTCAGATTCAGACTGCGGAATGCGTTAAACCGACTAACGGGTCTGGGCACTCGTCAAAAGGACTAACGGGTTTGTTTCAGATTCGGGATTCGGGTTTTGGATTCGGATTTCGGATCCAAATCCCTATTTTTCAGATTTTCAATATTTTCTTTCTCCACTTTGTTTCCTATCCAAACGATGTCAAAATATCTCCAAATTTGGTACGTTTGTTCCCTGAAACATGACGAACACACCCATGAAAGTGGATTCTAAAAAAGTTACAAAACCTCACATAAGATGACATATCAAAAGAATTTTAAGCATCATTTTTGCATGTTTTCAATACTAAACCTAGTGTAAAATTGTACCAGATTAAGACTTATCAAATTCTCTCAAGCTAGCATTTTGCTTGTCCTCAAGCAAAGAATGTGAATAATTTTTCCAAAATTAAGATGTCTTGGTAAATCAGATTCTCTATAAACAATCTTCCAAAAACTCACATCACATCTATGCATATGAGACAATTGATCTAAGCCATTTAAACTTTCAAAATGTAAATATTAAGATTATCAAATTTCAACCTTAGAAAAGAGAGAGTTTAATCAATTAAATTTTCTTGACAATCTTCTTTCGTATAGGATTTAGAATAAACCATACAAAGAAAACACTCATTATGTTACAATTTATACAAAGTTGCTAAATTGCCCTTTAGAGAAAAATTAAAATACTTATATTTCTGTTTTTTTCACTTTTATTTATTTATTTATTTTTTTTTATTCTTCAACTTTTTCATGCTCTTGGCCACAATGTTTTTACTGGATCATTCCGTTGCAGCTAGAGGAGACACAGCTGAAGACGCTTACTTAAGTACACCTACAGAAAGGCAGCTTTGTCGGTTTCCAAGCCCTTGTAAGCAATCTCAATGCTCCATATACCTTCCCTTCACCAGTTAGTCGACAATTCACCACCACCTCCCCCCAGCGGATCGCATATACGTTACACTAGACTAGACAAAGCTGCATCTTAAGCAACTGTTTTACTGAAAATAGTTTTTTTGTGTATAAGTTAAGTAAATCTTCCCTTCCCCAGCTGGTCGACGATTCACCACCGCCTTCCCCTAGTGGGTTGATTATACTTTACTCTTACACATTTTTTTATTTGAAAAGAGAAGGGTATTTAGCAATCTAGGCATAAAAAGTGACATAAGAGAGTTAATTCTAAAAAATAGTTTATTAGAAATCTTCAATTTGGAAGAAGTCAAGTACAATTTAAAAGACAAGTTCAAACTTTAATGGTCAATTTAAGATAAAAACTGAACATAAGCAATGGAAATTTTTAAGAGAGCTAAGTTCAATGGATCCTATGCAAAGACGTGATAGAATAGTTATCTAATTCACTAAAGATTATCTTCAAAAACTAGGCATTCCAAGTGATAAATCTCTTTTTTTTTAATTTTCAGTTTATAATGGAATGTGGTGGAATGATGATTCAGTGAAGACTAAGCAAACGGTTAAGTGAACACCTCGCATGCTAAATCAGACATCATCCTCAATGTATGGAGAGAGATACAGATTACCATTTGCGCTAGTGGTTGTGGAAGATGCCGTGGTGAAAGAGGACATTGTGGTCCACACAACTCCAATGGTGCAATCCAAGGTGTCGCAAGTGAAAACCTAAAAAGAAAAACAAAAAGAAATGGAAAATAAGAAGAAATACTTGCGTACCTTGGAGATCATCAGAAGACGGTGGAGAAGAATGGTAGAAATATGGCGATGTATAGGACGGATAGGTAGGTGGTGGATAGAGTTTTAAAAAACTTCATTTCTTTTGAAAAATTCTACCCGAGCTCGCCACTGGTCGTAGTCGAGGTCGTGCTCGGCTCGGGTAAAAAGAAAAGCAAGAGTTTTTTTTTCAAAAAGAGTTAGCCCTAGTCTACGGAAAACAAGTTTTGGGTGATCAAACGGCGTCAGAATGGAGTGATTTTCACACCACTGTGTTCATAAAAGAGAGAACCGGGTTGCCTCCAGGCTAGTGCTGGTTTAACATCCCGCTCGATGGAACATCCTCGGCCATTTAGAAATATATAGAATTGAAGGAATCGAGTGAGTTCAGCTTACTTACCTGGTCTCCCGCATTGTAAAGCTTGATACTGTGCATGTTTACCTTGAAAGTGGTGCCATTTTGTGCTCGAAGCTCTACGACACCATACGAATAGACTTTTTTTATCATGTATGGTCCAATCCATTGTGATTTCAATTTCGCTGGGTATAATTTCAACCTAGTATTGAATAATAAAATCAAATCACCTGGTTTGAACTCACGGTTGTGGATCCTTTTGTCGTACCACTTCTTTGTGTTGTCTTTGTAGATCAAGGCACTTTTCTAGGAGTTGTTCTGAAGCTCTTCTAGTTCATGCAATTCAAGGATTCATCTTCGCCCCGCTTTGTCAACGTCCCAATTGAGTTCTTTTAATGCCCATAATGCCCTATGTGACAATTCAACACGCAAATGGCAATTCTTACCAAACACAATTTTGTAAGGCGTCATACCTAGCGGAGTCTTGAATGCAGTGCGATATGCCCAAAGAACATCTGGAAGTTTGAGCGTCCGATCCGTACGAGACGGCGCCACCACCTACTGACTTAGACATTTTAAACAAAATTTTCTCCTCCTCTATGCGAAAAGTAATTCTTCTCTCACGAACATCAATGAGCGCACCTGCTGTCCGAAGCATTGGTCATCCCAATATGATAGGTATAGCAACATCTTCATCCATAACAAGAAAAACAAAATCAACTGAAAGATAAAATTTACCAACTTGAAGAGGCACGTCTTCTAGGATTCCTTCCGGATGTTTTACCAAACGATCGGCAAGTTGTAGAACCATGCGTGTAGGCTTGATCTCACCCATGCTCAAATGTTGTGCGATGGTGAGAGGCATCACACTAACACTTGCACTTAGGTCGCAAAGAGCTCGATTTATGTGTACCATACCTATGTTTCAAGGGATGGAGAAGCTCCATTAATCCCCTAGCTTTGCTAGCATCCTGTTCTGAATTAAAGCACTACAATTTTTGGTCAAAGCAACAGTTTCAAATTCACTCAAATTCCTCTTTTTAGTTAGAATGTCTTTTAAGAATTTTTCATAAGAAGGCATTTGAGTTACTAAATTAGTAAAAGGCACAGTCACATTGAGCTTTTTCAAGATTTCCACAAATTTTTCAAATTGCTTATCGAGTTTTGGGTGGAGTTGGATTATAAATACGTGTTACCTGATTTTCTCCACCTTCCTTTTCTTTTGGTTCGGCTTCCTTGTCGTCATCCTTTGTCGGCAGTAATGGTACTTCCTCAATTTCTCTTGCCAACGCAGGTTCGGTTAGTGGTGTTCGTTCTGGTAGCTCTGTTCCACTCCTTAAGATCGCTGTATTAGAAACAAGAGATTTAGAACAAGCTATGGAATTAATTTGTTCAGAATTGCGAGGATTGATAGGTTGAGAAGGAAGAGAGTTATCGTTTTTTGGTGCAAGATTCGCCAATTGTGTGATTTTTGAGTCCGAGCATGCGGACGTGAGTTGATATGGAGTCTATCTTTTGGCTCATGGACAACTTCTCTTTCTCTTGATTTGCCAGAAAGTTCTCTAGCATGCGCTCCATGTTCGACTGCTCAGGTTGTCGTTGGTTTGGCGATCGATAAGGTTGCTGATTTTGTGGTTGGAACAGTGGCCTTTGAGCTTGATATTGGGGATTTTGTTGATGTAGTTGTTGCTGTCCAAAATTTGGTTGTTGATGTTGAGGTTGCTGATTTTGTCCTGGCAAAGTTTTGATTGTTGCGCCATCCAGAGTTATACGAGTTAGGAAAAACATTACCTTGTCATTGTTGCAAACCCCGAAAAGAGTTTTCCTGCTCTATAGATGGGGTTAAATTGGCATTCATGGCCATAGTGGCCTTGTATGCCGTACAATTCACATATAGGTGTAATTGCATTAACAGACGAAGTAGTAGTTGATCCAAGAATAGACAATTTATCGGTTAGAAGTGCTACCTGTTCGACCAATTGCAACATTACACTTACATCCATGTTGTTGGTCGGGGTTTGTTGGGAAGCTCATTCGGTTCCCCATTGAGTGTAGTTTTGAGTGATACCTTCGATAAGGTCGTATGCTTCGTCTACACTTTTGTTCATCAGTGCACCACCAGCTGCAGCGTCTATGGCCATCCATGCATTGTAGTTGTAACACCCTGAGTTTAGGGGTACAAACTTCCTTTTTCATGAACATCATGCATGCATGTATCTGTAGTAGTAGCCAGATCAGTATCTATTTCAAACCCTAAAAATCTCCAAATCTTTCCTGTGAACCCAAATCAAGATCAAATTATTCAGATATGATTTATCAGTTACTTTGAACATAAAAGCCTTCGGAAGCCAGATTCAATTCCATCTCTAACTTTCAGATCTATCAATCCTTTTCTATTTCGAAAACAGGATTTTACTTAATATTCTAATTACCCTAAATACTGAACTCAGATTTAGCCAAGTCTTGACCCAATTCGGACCAGATTACTCTTGGACTATAATCATGGGTATGCCAATACCTTAATCCAGAAAGTTGGCAGCCAAATAATATTATCTAAGACTTTTTCACATATCAGTCCAAATTATGTTGCAAATTAGTCCTTTATCTGATATCTGGAAACCCAAAAAGGCTAAAATCTTCAGATTAACTCCAAATTCAGAATTTCTTCAGCAAATCTTTTCTAAATGCTATTTGATACAATTTTTCCTTCTGTCCAGATTCCAAAATCACATCTTAGAGGCCAGAATTCAAAATCGACCAAAACTCAGGTTCTAATTACCCTAAAATACCCTATTTTCGGTTTGTATCGAAAATCCATCAAATTATGCCAGATTTTACCAAATTTCTTGCTGGATGAGTATAAGGTATAATTTTATACTCAGCTATGAAATCAGATTGCAAATCAACTATCTCTAAGTCAGAAATTACAAATCAGTCCAAGTTGCAAACAAAGAATCTTGCAATTAGGTCCCTGGCTCGACCACATCTCCTGTTCACGACCAGAGGAGTTTCTTGCGACTAGGGCTCAGCAAATCAGCTTCTTCGACCTCGGCCAGCGGTGCACAGTACTCCCTTTCGACCGCGACCACAGCTCGTAGTGTTTGCTTTGATCAGTGCCTTTGCGACCGCGACCAGGAGAGCCTCGTCGTCGTGATCGTCGCCGCCGACCTTCGCAGTACTCGTGTTCACCTGAGTTTTCTTGGATGCACGTGTCTGCACCTCAGTCTTTATCGTGGCAGTCTCTATCCAGCTCACCAGCAGCTTGCACAGCATCGTTGCTTGCTGTTGCTTCAACCCGAAGTCTTCACCGGCGCAAGCAAGCAGTGAGCTTTGCTTTGCCTATAAATAGCAACCCCAGAGCAACTTCTTCATCTTTTGCAGTGCTCTCCAAAGCCCTCAAGCAATTAAACCGTATTTCTTCTCTGCTGTCATCTTCTCCGGTGAGCCGCCGAGGAGGTCAACGACGCCAGCTTCACCCACTGTATCAATTCCCAAATTGAAGCCACCAGTGAGTATCATGTATCTCCCATCTCCCTTATCGTGCTGTATCATTTAATTGAACTCCCGTGCCCCTCATCGCCGATGATCGCCGGCAATTGCCGAATTTCAAAAATGCCCTGTTCCAGCTACACAACTCAATTTAATCCGAATTAGCCTTCGATCCAGTAGAGTAAAATGATCAGTGAGCATTATTTAGCAAGCCGGTAAGCTCAGAATCCCCAATTGAACTCCAATTGAAGCTTTCCCCAAATTTGAATTTCACCAGAAACCGGCTCATGTCGCCAGGCTTCTCCGGTGATCCTCCTGTCAAATTGACTTCACTAGTAGCTTCCTTGTATCCCTCTATTACTCTCCAAGCAAGGAATTAAGTTCAAACCTCCTGTATCAAAAACCCCCCAATTCTAGTGGCTTCTTCTCCGGCGCCGGCCACTGGAAATCTATCCCCGGCCGATCTAGCTCTAGCCACCTTGTCCATTAGATGAATCTTGATCTCCTGAGCAATTTTGTCTACTAGCTTGACTTCCAATTCGGCCTAAATCGAAAGTTATAGCTATGCCCTAATCTCTGTCCAGTGCCAAGATTTGAAACTTCAGCCACCGTGTTCTTCGCCGGTTTTCATCACTTTACGGCCATTTCCTGCCCTAGATCCTGTTGAGTGAATTGTTCCTATTATCAAGGCCTACCTCCCAGACAAAGTGGTGCATCAATTGGAGCCCTAGATAAAAAGTTATGGAAAGCCCTAGTTTCTGGCCATGTCAGTCCAATGCCAGGCTATGCTAGCCAGTGGCATTAGCTCTTTTCACCTCTTTCCAGTTGTTCAAATTGAAAACAACCTTGTCCCTTAGACTTGTGGAGTTGTAATCTACATTTTATTCTAGTGCCACAAGTTGAGATAGTCCCTCTGTCATCCATCGATCCTTTGTCAACACTTTGAACCGAATGTCAACCTGAGGACATTCGTCGTTTTTAGGCAAACCAGCTGCGGACTTAATGTCATTTCCATACTCTGGAACCCTAAAAGTCCCTAGCACTCACTTTCAGCCCTAATTCTGTGAGTTAGCCCTAATCAGCTTCTAAACCCAATCATTCCAGAATCATCAAGACAACCAGATGATCAGATCATCAAATCAAGCAATCAGAAGACAGTAGTCTAAGTTAGATAGCTTTCACAAGCCTTCCAGGCATTGTCTTACACATAGGAAAAATCTTCGCCTGTGAAGATCTTTTCCATAACTCTGTAACTCTTTTTACCATACATAGTGAAATCCCAACAGGACGTAGGGCTATTACTCCCACCATGGAGGGCTCGAACCTGTATAAACCTCTCTGTGCTCCAGTAATCTTTGATTCAACATACCTTCCCGGAGGGACACCCTGAAAGGTCTCACAACCAACAAATTATGCATAAGTTCGGCTAAGGACCCCAGTCCGAATCGTCGATAGCTGGCGCCCACCGTGGGGCCTTTCTCAAGGCGTTCTAATTTTCATCCGGAGGTTCGCTGAATCATGGCTGGAGCATATGATTCCGAGAATGATTTCGATCTCGAGGATTACGCTCACATTCTGATGCCTTCTCCGAGCGATCCTGTCCCGATGGAGGAAACTGGAGGCGAGGACCTCCCGGAGGTCGAATCAACCCTCCAGATCATGTCTATCGACCAGGAGGCGACTAACGCAAGGTCAGAACCTACTGAGGTCCTTAATGCGTTAGAAGGTGAATCCGGTCTGTCATACGACCCTACTGAGGGGAAGCATGATGTCGACCAGGAAATCAGCTCGGGGAGGTTTGATCCTGATAACCTCCATCGTCTCTTTGATTTCGAGTCTGACTCGGAACAAACCGAGATGTTTTCTCCCTCCGCGACCTCTCTCCCTAGACAGTTCACTGCCTTGTTGGAGGAAACTCCTGATCAACAGGCTACTAGGGAAGAACAGGAACACAAACAAAAGGAGGATCTAGATCTCGAGCAACAAGACAACGAACTACACAGAACTGCCCTAGAGGCTCTTCAAGATGCGCAGGCTCGTTACGATGCTTCTCCGAGTTCTTCCCGATGATCACATGGTCACAAACGCGACCAGACACCTTCTTTGCCTCCGGAGCGTTTCCCGGTGGACGAAGAAATGGTAACACATGGTGCTCCTAGGAGAAGTACGCATGGCTGGCTTCGATCTATCGCGGAGGTCATGCGTAATTTTCCTCCTACAGTCACTGATGCGCAGAAACCGGCCTTCACCAGAATCCTGGCGGAGAGGTTGGATGAGGTCGCATCTGAGGCGACCCCTACGGCCTCATCCCGGTCGGTGACACGTTCCCACAACCGAGAGCATTCTCACTCTGGTTCTGGTCGACGGAGTCACCCGCCACCTGTACCATCCCACCAGGACAAGTCCAGGCAGGCGCAGGATTCTCGTGATAGGGATCAAGGCCCTGTCCACTCTCGTTTAGGACCACGAGTGGCTTCTCCATTGCGTGAGGTCGCCCGCGATCCGATCGAAAGCCACAGGACAGTTCACAGTCCCTACGTTGGTTGTAAAGCTTTCTCGCCCGGCCTTCGTGTGGTCGTTTGGCCAGACAAGTTTAGACTAGGGGCCATAGAGAGGTTCGATGGAACTCAGAACCCTTCCGAGTTCCATCAAATCTACATTACTGCCATCCAAGCGGCGGGTGGCGATGACCGGGTCATGGCCAACTACCTGCCAACAGTCCTCAAAGGACCGGCAAGAACCTGGTTGTTTAACCAACTCGAAGGTTTGATCTATAATTGGGAAATACTGTGTGATGCTATCCTCAGCAATTTCCAAAATTGTTATCAGAAGCCGGGTAAAGAGGATGACCTTCATCAACTACAGAAAACTTTGACCAAAACCCTTCGTTAGTTTGTTAAGAGATTTGTCGGGGTGAGGAATACCATCCAGATCATATCTGATAGCTCCGTTATTAGGGCATTTAAACATGCCGTTCGATATCAGAGATTCACCGAAGACTTGCTCATCCATCCTCCTTGATCAGTAGGCAATCTCTTTGATATGGCTGATCGATATTCTGACACAGCCGAGGCTGTTGAATGGAACCGGATGGTCGATAAAGGTAACCTACCGCCTCAACCAGGTATCAAGGACACTAGGAAGGAAGATCCAAGTAGGAAGCCAGAATCTTCATCAAGTGGGAAGTCGAAGAAGTCGAAAAGGAATCGCTCTAGATGGTACTGCGAGGTCGCAGTTGCAGAGAAGCCTCCTTCGACCAAAGGTAACAAGCCTTCGTTTAAAAATAAAACTGCTTCTGGTGGTCGTAGTGCCGACCAGCCAGAGAAGTCGACTAACCCGCAGGAAGGCAAGAAATGGTGTCCACTCCACAACTCTGCAGGCCACGACCTCAAGAACTACAGGAGTTGGTTGAAGCAGTTAGACGACTTCTACCAAGGGGTTGGACCGATGCCGACCTTACCGGCTAAGGAACAAGCATGCGGGCTAAGAGACGCCGATGGGGATGAAGAGATGTCTTACCAGGTACCTCATAATCATGTTAATGTTATTTTCGGAGGTTCCTCCTCTTTCGTTTCAAAAAGTCAATTTAAAGCCTTTTATCGAGAGGTTAACCAAACGGAGACATCCCTTGATGAACCTCAGTACCCCCGTTGGTCGGTTACACCTTTGACGTTTGATCGCTCTGACTATCCTGCGGGGCTTACTCGACCATTGAGGCTTCCTCTGGTCATTACCCCTATTATCAGTAATGTGAGAGTCGAAAGAGTCCTGATCGATGGAGGAAGCTCCTTGGACATCCTATTGGTCAAGGCGCTCAGCGAGATGCAAATTCCTCGTTTGAAAATTAAGCGCATAATCCATCCGTTTTATGGGATAATTCCTGGTCCCTCCATGATGCCGCTGGGACAGGTGGTCCTCCCGATCACACTGGGAGAACCGGATAACTTCTGAATAGAATTGGTTACTTTTGATGTAATTGATTGTGGTTCAGCTTACAATGCAATCTTTGGTAGGCCAGCTCTTGCTATGTTCATGATGGAAACGCACTATGCTTATGAGTGCGGCAAGTTGCCTGGCCCCAAAGGTGTCATCTCAATCCGAGGCAGTCGCAACGTGGCACTGACGTGTGACCAGCTATCTTTGGAGATGGTCGACCAACTTCCCCTCCGGGACGCTCAGGTCGCCACAGTGGCCGCTGACGCGATCAGGGCTGCTCCTCGACCAGATGAGAAACTCAAACTAGTTCCTTTGTACCCAGATGATCCATCCAAGACAATTCGGGTCGGATCAGGCCTGGATGACAAATAGGAACTCGAGCTCATTACTTTCCTCCGGGCTAACGCAGATGTGTTTGCGTGGAAACCATCCGACATGCTCGGTGTCCCAAGGGAGGTAATCGAGCACAGGTTTGCAATTCAACCTGGACACCGACCAATAAAGCAAAAGCTCAGGCGTTTTGCTATTGACCAATAGGAAGCCATCCGAGAGGAGTTGGACAAACTCCTAAAGGCCGGATTTATCCGCGAGGTCGATCACCCGAAATGGCTTGCAAACCCGGTCATGGTCCGCAAGTCAAATGGTAAGTGGTGCATGTGCGTCGACTACACCAGCCTCAACAGTGCCTGTCCGAAGGATGACTTTCCTCTTTCCCGCATCGACCAGCTGATCGACTCAACCGCGGGCTGCGAACTGATGAGCTTCCTGGACGCTTACTCAGGATATCATCAAATTAGCATGGCAGAAGAAGATGAAGAGAAGACTTCCTTCATCACCCCGTTCGGCACCTAGTGCTACGTCAGAATGCCGTTCGGTCTCAAGAACGCAGGTTCCACGTGCCAGCGCTTTATGCAAAAGACCTTTCTTTCCCAGATAGAGCGTAATCTCGAAGCATATGTAGACGACTTGGTTGTAAAAAGCACTAAGAGATTGTCTCATTTGGACGATCTCGCTGAAACATTCTGTAATTTGAATTGCTTTGGGATCAAATTGAACCCGGAGAAATGTTCTTTCGGGGTTTCTTCAGGAAAACTTCTTGGTTTCCTTGTTTGTTCCAGAGGCATTGAAGTCAATCCTGAAAAATCAGGGCTATCGAACAGATGAGGTCTCCCTCGACCATGAAGGATGTTCAGCGCCTGGCAGGTCGCATGGCGGCCTTAAGTCAGTTCATATCACGACTAGGCGAGAGGGGACTACCATTTTTCAAAGCTCTGCGAAAACACCACAATTTCGTATGGTCCGATGAGGCCAAAAAAGTGTTTCAGGAGGTGAAGGCATATATATCCAGTCCACCAGTCTTGGTGTCTCCCGACAAAGGAGAACCATTACTTCTCTATTTGGCGGCCACACCGCATGCGGTCAGCACTGTCCTGATCGTGGATAGGGAGGGAATACACAAACCCGTCTACTATGTAAGCGAGGTACTTCATGGTCCTAAGGAGCGATACCCTAAGGTCCAGAAGATACTTTACGCACTACTGATGGCTTCCTGTAAGCTACGACATTACTTTCAAACACATAAGATCATAGTACCCTCCTCTTTTTCATTGGGGGATATTGTCTGCAATCCGGAGAAATCTGGTCTGATCGTAAAATGAGCTGTCGAGCTCGGTGCCATCGATATCCATTTCACGCCCCACACTGCGGTTAAGTCTCAGGTCTTGGCCAACTTTGTCGTCGAATGGACCAATCCTGAGCCACTCGTGCGGATACCCGAGGAATTGGAATGCCCCGATCACTGGACAATGTACTTCGACGGCTCTCATAGTTTTCAACACTCGGGGGCTGGAGTGGTCTTAGTTACGCCTCAGGGCGAACAGCTTAAGTTTGTCTTTCTACTACATTTTGTTGTGACCAATAACACAGCAGAGTATGAAGGTCTTCTTGTAGGGCTCCGGGCAGCAAAATTCCTCGGAGTCCGTCGATTAGTGGTGAGGGGAGACTCACAGCTGGTCGTAAACCAGGTAAACAAGGACTACAGCACCTCCGATGAGACAATGGCTCATTACCTGGGGGAAGTGAGGAGGTTGAAAAAACACTTCAGTCATTTCGAAGTCCAATACATCCCGTGAAAGGACAACATTCTCGCAGACCAATTATCCAAAATTTGGTCCTCATGCACATCCGCTCCGGTAGGAGTGTTCGTCGAACACTTGGAACATCCTTCGATTATGACTTTGGTCGAGGATGATCCGATAATAGTGTGCGTTACCAACCTCGGTTAGGAACAGGATTGGACTCATCCATTGAGAGTCTATCTTGAACATGGGACCTTGGCCGAGGATGAAACCAAAAGTGATTGGTTGATTCAAAAAGCGCGTCTATACAAACTTATAGAATGAGTTTTGTATAGAAAAGGTACTCAAGGAGTATTCATGCACTGTGTATCTCAAGAGGAAGGTAAATCCCTCTTAAAAGAAATACATGACGGTGTATGCTGAGCGCAAGCGTCATATCGTACACTGGTTAGAAAAGCTTTTCAACAAGGATTCTACTGGCCTTCGGCACTTGATGATGCCAAGAATATGGTCAAGATGTGTCCTCAGTGTCAGTTTCATGCGAGACAGGTTCACCAACCTTCCTATGCATTGCAACCATTCCCCTCGCATGGCCTTTTGCAGTTTGGAGAATGGATATTGTCGGTCCTATGCCACAAGCGGTCAATGGATACAAGTTCCTGTTCGTAGCTATTGACACGTTTACGAAGTGGATTGAGGCCGAACCGGTACGCAATATTACCGCTGCTGCAGCACAAAAGTTCTTCCATAAGAACATTGTTGCTCGATTTGGTGTTCCGAATCGTCTCATTATGGATAACGGTTCTCAGTGTGCTAGTGGTCTTTTTCCGGATTACTGCGATCAGATTGGAACCAAGGTGTGCTTTGCTTCTGTGGGTCATCCACAGAGCAATGGAGCCGTGGAACGTACCAACGAGCAGATACAGTAAGGCATCAAGAAACGTGTTTTTGATCGCCTTAAGACTCACTTGGGGGCTTGGGCAGACAAGCTGTACACCGTTCTATGGGCACTACGAACTACTTCTAGTCGAGCCACCGGTGAGACGCCCTTCCATCTGGTCTATGGGGCTGAGGCTGTATTGCCTATGGAAGTTAGTATTGGATCTGTCCAGACAGATCAATTCACACGAGTTGATCAGGCCAAACAGCGATCACAAGATCTCATCCTCCTAGAAGAAAAGCGTGATCGTGCTTTGATCAAGTCTGCGGTATATTTGCAAGCTTTGCGCAAGTACCATAACAAAAGGGTGCAACCACGTAGTCTTCACGTGGGGGATCTGGTTTTACGAAAAATACAAGACCAATCCAATCACAACAAATTCTCCCTGAAGTGGGAAGGCCGTTATACTGTTGTTTCGGTGCCGCGACCAAGATCAGCTCGGTTAGCGATGGAGGATGGTCGAATCTTATCCAATACTTGGAACATCGATCAACTACGCAAGTTTTACGTGTAAGTACCCAATCTCTTTTCCTTTTCAATTAGCATGGTTTAAATAAAACGAGTGCTTTTTTGTTGTTTCATACGTCGAATATTTCCTTTTATGCCCATGTGTTACAAATTTGGCCCGGGGGCTGGTCGCCGGTGATTATATCGCCAAAATTCCCTAATCGGATTCGCTGGCCGATCTCATGACCACTTCCAGATAAGACACTCCTCAATAAGCCGTTTCTCAATGCACACGGGGCTTGCTGGCATGTCCTTGGTCATCTGAGTGGCTGCTGATTTGCAATAAGGTTAGGCATTGCATCGAGTATAAATGCTGGCCTGGTCGAATGTCCCTGGTCGTTACACCCATATTTTTCCTGTGCTTATAATACTAAGTATCCAGTATATATAATCACAGGCGGGGGCTAGGGGAATATGGTTATAATATGAAACAACAAAAAGTGCTTTCTTTCGAAATAAAACCAAAAAATGCATGCATTGCATTCTATGAATTGTGTCTGTACAGGTACAAGGTTTACATAATCCCAAGCTCGATCAAGAGTTTGTCTATGAGAGGTCTAATTTCCTCCATGATAGCCTCAAGTTGGTCTTCACTCTCGATCTCTACCTCTCCTACCAGTGGATTTAGATCCAAATCTGGGCCATGGTGGAGACGAAACCTGCAGAGAATGGCGGAGGCTGTTGATCGGACTCTTGTTCTGATCGCCTCTTGTTGTCACCTAGTATCTTCAGGAAGATACTCGTGGAGTGATTCTGCTTGGGCTACGACCAACTTAGACCAGTCACTAGGGCTAAGGTCGTCTGTTGTGGTTTCGACCACATCAGCCCTTAGAAGACCGGCTACCATCTTCAGCTTTTCGAAGATGGATATGCTCAAGTCTTTGTTCTCCCAGCGGACTGAGTCGATGGTCATCTGGAGGTCTACCTTCTCTTGACCAAGCTAGTTTATTTTATCTACTTGCGCTGCAGTAAGGAGGTCGTTATAAATAGTCCAAGCGGTAAAGTTAATTCGTTCTGGTCGGAAGTTGACTTACATGAGAGCTGTGATCGCAGTTCTTTGAGCTCGGCCTCTAGATGAGAAATCGTGGTGGCCGCCCTAAGCTCGTCATTTTCCTGATCGACAAGGCTCTTCTTCAGGAAGGCATTTTCCCTGCAACAAAAAAGACGATTGTCATAACAAGTTTGTATTCAAGCAAACTAAAGCACTTTTTTCTTACTCCTGCAAGCGATTCTTTTCCTCTTGTATGGCCTCGATGCTATTTGCCATAGCCATCGATCTGGTCGCCATACGGGTTAGCTCCTATGGCATAGAGGGAAGTCAGTTGCAAAATCTGAGTGCTCTGTGCAAAACTCAGATACCGTGAGGGGTGTTCGACATACCTCAGTGTATTCCCGAAGCAACTTGTCCTTCGGGATGGTTGGAGGCTGAGTCGATGGACTCGCCTCATCCCCGGTGGGAGCAGCAGATGAATGTCCTTGCTGAGCCTCGGTCGCAGATTTCAATACCTGCGGTTGGGCCTCCGCATCCAACTCGTCCCTAACGGCCCGGACGACTTCCAGGATCGGAGGGACAGAGCTTTCTTCCCCGGAGGCTTCAGCACCGGAAGGAACTTCAACCCTCACCGAGGCTATTGGAGGGTTTGGTGCTGAATCTCTACGCCTAAGCAGGAAAAGAAACCCTCAATTTCACGGATGGTTTCCACAACCTGATCCCATGTAAATAGAAGGGAATTCTTACCTTAACTGAAATCCCATTAGCTTCTGGGACTTCAAAGATGGTTCCCCAAGAGAAAGAGAACAATCATCGTCTGTTCTAGTCTCTCTTTGTGAACAAGACCTCATTTTCTCGCTATGTATATCAGCTTGTAAGCATATACATGAGGAATGATGAAGATCTGAATGGAAAGAACCCTTACCGGGGTAACCTACTCGTTTGGCCGGGATGCACCTGATGGTCTGGGTGTCTCCTGAACCACCGGTGCTGGCACTTCGTCCGCGACCCTGAGGTTGGAAGTGGTCGCGGGGTCTTGCTCCGTTATTTCCGCCCCTGTCGCCAAGAGCGGAGTACTTGCCCCCCTAGGATTCACAAGAGTCGTAGGAGGAAGTTCTTCTCCCTGTACAAGCGTAGATCGGTGAACACGTATACAGACAAAATTGTAAATTCAAGACCGCGAGGAACCTTACTGCGGTCGTCCCTTCGACCAGGGAGGGAGAAGTTACAGACCCTGAAGCCTCCCGAGCTTCAGGAGCAGAGATCTCACCCGCGACCACAAGATTCTCGATGGCCGTGGGATCTGCGGTAGCTGTCTCTGCGGGGTGAGGCAGCTCTTCGTCGGCTTGAGGAGTGATCGCCGTCCTCTTCTGGCAAATCAGAGGAATGTCGTCTTCCTCCTCCTCGCCTCCTTCACCCTGTACGATGGAGAAGTAATTCCAGTTTGCACCTGGGGTAACAGGAGGCACATGATATCTTACCGCAGTCTTCTTCGCGGTAGGGGGCGTCCTATGCGAGGAGCCTTCCTCGAGAAGTTTCTTGGATTTCTTGGGGGCAGGTTCCCTCGCTCCAGAAGCGACTTTCTTCACTCTCTTCATTGTCGATTTTCCCAGGAAACCGACGCTTTCACCTGGACATGTTGCCTCGGCAAATTTCCCCAAAAGCTACACCGACCCGGTGTTCTTGTTAGCACAAAACACACATATGACTAACAGACAGAACATAACGAGAGATGACATACCTTTCGACGTTCCTGTCTAAGGTCGTTGCCAGCATGAATCAAGCTTTGGGGGCGAGGCGATCCCTTGGTTCCCTCCACTTTGGCACTATATGCCCTGAGGAGGTAGTTCGTCCGCTTCTTGACTTCGGACGAAGGCAAAACTGCGTCACCAGCAGACCAGTCAGCAAGTTATGACAGAAAAGTGTAAGACTTCGTTGGCTAAGTCATGTACCATTGTTATAGTCCAAGGTGCTGTCTGCCATGGACTATATCTCCCAAGCCGGATGAGCCCTTTCATGCAGGGGGCTCACCTGATTCTTCACGAAGTCGCGAATGACATCACAAGCTGTCAGTCCTTGCTGGACTAAGTGAAGAATCACCTCGGCTTGCTTCTTCTGCTCTGCATTCAGAGCAGGGAGGGAATCCAACTTGCTAGGCTTCTCTGGCCGCGAGTTCACAAACCACAACCCTCTCTCAGACGGAGGGGTGCAGTAAACCATTTCTGGTACCACCCGTGCACAGAGTCTCGCAGGGGTGGAAAGGGATACTCTTTCTTCTCCCTTATCCGGAAGTAAATACATCCGGCGGCATTGATGCTCTTTGACCACGCCAAATAGTAGAACCGTCGGAAGAGATCCACGCTGGGATACACTCCGACGAAGGCTTCGCACAGGTGCTGGAAGATCGCCAGGATCAGGACCGCATTTGGGTGGAGATTCACCAACTCCAACCCATAATGCTCCAAGATCCCCTTCATGAATCGACTCTTAGGAAAACGGAACCCGCTCCTCAAGTATTCTTCAAAAACCACCAACTCGCCCTCTTGGACGATTGGGGTTTCTTGATCCTTCCCCGCAGGTCGCCAATTGATCAGCAATCTTGGGGGAAGAATCTCTTCTTTCCCCAATGCCATCAGGCTCTCCTCCGTATGGTGAACTGATCGGCTCCAAGACGTCATTTTTGGAAGAGATTGTGAGGGAAAGCTGGCGGCTTTGGGGCAATGGAAGATGAGGAACGAGGGTTTTGAGCGGCGGAAGTTCTAGGGCTGGAGGCTGGATGTGTGGCTTCCTCAAGAAGCTACCTGCTCCTTTTATAGGCCCGAGGAGATGCTCCACTGAGGGTAACGTTCCATTGGATATTCTATTCATTTCCCATAATGGATGTTTTCTTTGGTAAACCCGCTATGCGCACCGAATCCGAAACAAAGGGTCTTCTTTGTCTCGAATTTGAGGGTTAAAGATGCGCATAAAAACGTGAAGAGTTTTACAAAAGGTTTTCGGAGGACATTTTCCTTCATATTTCATGTAAACTTTCACGAGTTGATCATAAAGATATTCTATGATTCAACTGCTGGGTATACAGTTGATTGTCGATCAGATTGTTGTATTATCGGAAATATGTTTATGATTGGACTACAATTCTAGTCGAAGTGTAGGTCTGATCAAATTTCGGTTCTGATCGCGGTAACCTTCCAGATCGAACTTCATTTCTAACTGCGGCTTTAAGTCTGATCGCGGTATCAGCACTAGTCGCGGTGTAATATCTTAAAAGTGTTTCTGGTCGTAATACCGGAATTTATCTGTGCATGAGTGGTCGTAAAAACACTACTTATGGCCGCGTTTTCACACAGAAGTTATGAAGAATCTTCATGTTATGTAAGGTTAAAGAAATCTTTATTTCTGACAATCTTTACATACAAAAGGGATGCCGGCGACCAGAGCGTCAACCTGATCCGGGAGGAGTTTAAAAAGTTCTCCTAGGGACATGTTGTTGTCAGTAGGATCTACACTGACGACCCCTAGGGAACTAGCAACTACTCTAAGCCTATCTACATCATCCCTAACAAGAGACGCACTATTATTCCTAATCAAATCGGAGAGTTCTCACTGTTGCTGAGCGTGATCCCTCTCCCGATGGAATTGGAGTGCCTCTTCACGGGATCTTTCAAAACATTCTGCCAGATGCAGAATCGCCGAAGACATCTCTTCGGTCTTCTTCTCTAGAGCCTCTCTTTCCCCTTGGAGAGTCTGTCCGAGGGGGAAGGCAGGATCTCAGCAGGATGATCGCTGGGGGCTCCAATCTCCTACATTTGCAAATGTTAGTTGCACTAATTGTAACAACGAGCAAAAGGAGATAGAAATATTTACCTGTCCTCGCAAGTGACAGGTTGATATAGTTCCCCCAGAAAGTAGATCACCCGATAAAGGTTGAGGATCATCATATGGTGGAAGTGCGACCTTCCCACTAGAAGATTGCTTCCCCAACACAAGTTGAGGATCATCTGGTCGTGGAAGTACAGCTTGCCAACCAGAAAGTTGATCACCCGAACAAAAACGGGGATCATTGGGATGAAATGGAGAAAGCTGAGAAGAATGTCCCTCCAAAGGTGGAGATGAAAGTTCGACCAGCCGAGGTGCATGGACAGGAAGAACTACAGGAACTGAAGGAAGAAAGAACAATGACGCGTCTTTCACCTTTGTTCTGCTGGAGGATCCCTCGTCAACCTTGGGTTTCTTCTTTGAAGGAGACAAATCTTTGGACATCTGCAAATCCTGCTCGAAAACTTCTTCTTCATCACTCTCAATCTCGATGATGTTGTGGTCTGGCATCGAGAAGTGTATGAAAGGAAGGGAAGATGGCTTTGGAAGAGACTTAGCCGGGAAGAAAAATTGTGGAGTTTTGAATTCCAGAGGCTTCGGTATTAATAGCCGCCGGGGTGACGGTTCAGTTTCCGAACACCTCGAGTTTTTAAAGCATTTACAATTTTACCTCGGGTTAAAAAACGTTGCAACGGCGCCATCATTACCCGTCACGTATTACCCAGAGTCCGTCTCGGGGAGCCAGCCGCCACACTTAGTGCGCCACTAAGTGGAGGATTTGAAGCGTCGGGTTAAGTATTTGATGTAAGTCTTAAAATTTGAAGCAAACACGTCCCCTTCATTCTCTTCAAATTTGGGGGCTAGCTGACAAGGATTGATACCCGAGCCAGATCAAATAAATGCACGGCTGGTTCAGGACAGATTGCAACCAGACAAGCGCCTGGTGATGCGAACTCAAGTTACTCCGAGAAGCACAATCATGTGGTTGCAGGCTTTACGCGATCAGACCGTAGCCAGTGCGCAGTCAGGAATTCGTATGCCATACGCGAACAGAAGATTGCAGATAGTGCGTGGCCAAGTAACAACGCGCGGTCAGAACACCTTCGACCAGGGAACGCGGGATTATTTTGTCCCTACAACAGGAATATCCCGTGAATCCCGAAGATTCTTGCACGAGTGGAGACAACCGTTAGGAGGTTAATACGTGCGGTTATCCATGAATAACACGTGTTAAACCTGTGTGGAGGTTAAAGGCAGTTGCCAAAACTGCATCCAAGCAACTGTTCGATGCCGTTATGACTTGGCACCCTTTTGACCAGTATAAAGGGGTAGCCCAAGGCATCAAACAGGGGATGGAATCGAGACAATCGAACAACCAGATGATCAGATCATCAAATCAAGCAATCAGAAGACAGTAGTCTAAAAATTAGATAGCTTTCACAAGCCTTCCAGGCATTGTCTTACACATAGGAAAAATCTTCGCCTGTGAAGATCTTTTCCATAACTCTGTAACTCTTTTTACCATACATAGTGAAATCCCAACAGGACGTAGTGCTATTACTCCCACCATGGAGGGCCCGAACCTGTATAAACCTCTCTGTGCTCTAGTTATCTTTGATTCAACATACCTTCCCGGAGGTAACCCTGAAAGGTCTCACAACCTACAAATTATGCATAAGTTCGGCTAAGGACCCCGAGTCCGAATCATCGACAGTTTCAATTAAGCCTCAAAACAATTTGTACAGGCCGGACAATGACAGGCCGGTCCCAGACAAAAGCCCCCAGATGAATGTATATGTCTCTAGTTACAACTCAAACAAAACTCTCAAGTTTTGTACAGGCTGGACAATGTTTGGCCGTCAGGGACAATGCCCGGCCTATTATGGACAAAACCCCCGGACGAATGTATATGTCTCTGGTTACAATCCAAATAAAACTCTCAAGTTTTATACAGGCCAGACAATGTTCGGCCATCACAGACAATGTCCGGCCTTCCCCGAACTAAATCTCCAGACAAATCTAAATGTCTCTGTTTACATTTTGCACAAGCCACTAGGGTTTTGTACAGGCCGGACAATGTCTGGTCACCACAGACAATGTCCGGCCTTCCCTGAACTAAAGCTCTGGACAAATCTAAATGTCTATGTTTACATTTTGCACAAGCCACTAGAGTTTTGTACAGGCCAAACAATGTCCGGTCACCACAGACAATGTTCGGCCTGTGCAAACCAAAAATAGGACTTTACCAATTTTACTCTAACTCAGAGTCTGGGTGTATGCACATGCAATTAAATTGTTTTCTAATGGATAAGCCTGCTGACACTCAGCAAAGACCACGACCTAGTTTGATTTAATGAGAATTTGGATAATGATAGTTTGGATGATTAAATGACAATTTGGATAAACCTGTTCAGCACAAGCAAATTGAAGTGTCATGTGTTAAACCATCCGACATGCCCGGTGTCCCAAGGGAGGTAATCGAGCACAGGTTTGCAATTCAACCTGGACAACGACCAATAAAGCAAAAGCTCAGGCGTTTTGCCACCGACCGACAGGAAGCCATCCTAGAAGAGTTAGACAAACTCTTACAAGCCGGGTTTATCCGCGAAGTAAATCACCCGGACTGGCTCACCAATCCGGTCATGGTCCGCAAGTCAAATGGTAAGTGGCACATGTGCGTCGACTACACTAGCCTCAACAGTGCCTGTCCGAAGGATGACTTTCCCCTTCCCCGCATCGACCAGCTGGTTGACTCCACTGCGGGTTGCGAACTGATGAGTTTTCTGGATGCCTACTCAGGATATCATCAAATTAGCATGGCAGAAGACGATGAAGAGAAAACTGCCTTCATCACCCCGTTCGGCACATACTGCTACGTCAGAATGCCGTTCGGTCTCAAGAACGCAGGTTCCACGTACCAGCGCTTGATGCAAAAGACCTTTCTTTCCCAGATAGGGCGTAATCTCGAAGCATATGTAGACGACTTGGTTGTAAAGAGCACCAAAAGATTGTCTCATTTGGACGATCTTGCTGAAACCTTCTGTAACTTGAATCACTTTGGAATAAAATTGAACCCGTAGAAATGTTCTTTCGGGGTTTCTTCAGGGAAGCTTCTTGGTTTCCTTGTGTGTTCCAGGGGCATTGAGGTTAATCCTGAGAAAATCAGAGCTATTGAACAAATGAGGTCGCCCTCGACCATGAAGGATGTTCAACGCCTGGCTGGTCGCATGGCGGCTTTAAGTCGCTTTATATCGCGATTAGGCGAAAGGGGACTACCTTTCTTTAAAGCCTTGCGGAAACATCATAACTTCACGTGGTCCGACGAGGCCGAAAAAGCATTTCAGGAGGTAAAAACATATCTGTCCAGTCCGCCAGAATTGGTGTCTCCTGAAAAGGAAGAACCATTACTTCTGTATTTGGCGGCCACCCCACACGCGGTCAGCGCAGTTCTGATCGCGGAAAGGGAAGGAGTACACAGACCCGTCTACTATGTGAGCGAAGTACTTCATGGTCCTAAAGAGCGCTACCCTGAGGTCCAGAAGATACTTTACGCGCTACTGATGGCTTCCCGTAAGCTACGACATTACTTTCAAGCACACAAGATCACAGTACCCTCCTCTTTTCCTTTAGGGGATATTGTCCGAAATCCAGAAAAATCTGGTCGAATCGCCAAATGGGCGGTCGAATTCGGTGCCTTCGAGATCCATTTCACCCCTCGCACGGCGGTTAAGCCTCAGGTTTTGGCCGACTTTGTGGTCGAATGGACCAACCCTGAGCCACCCGTGCAGTTGGCAAAGGAACTGGAGTGCCCCGATTATTGGACAATGTACTTTGACGGCTCCCGTAGTTTTCAACACTCGGGGGTTGGAATAGTCTTAGTTACGCCCCAGGGCGAACAGCTTAAGTATGTCATTCAACTACACTTTGTTGCAACCAACAACGCAGCAGAGTACGAAGGTCTTCTTGCAGGGCTCCGGGCAGCAAAATTCCTCGGCGTCCGTCGATTAGTGGTGAGGGGGGACTCACAGCTAGTCGTAAACCAGGTAAACAAGGAGTACAGCACCTCCGATGAGACAATGGCTCATTACCTGGGGGAAGTGAGGAGATTGGAAAAACACTTCAGTCACTTCGAAGTCCAATACATCCCTCGAAAGGACAATATTCTCGCAGACCAATTATCCAAAATTGGATCCTCACGCTCATCCGCTCCGGCAGGAGTGTTCATTGACCACTTGGACCATCCTTCGATCATGACTTCGGTCGAGGATTATCCGGCAATAGCCGTCGTTGCCAACCTCGGTCAGGAACAAGATTGGACTCATCCATTGAGGGTTTATCTTGAACATGGGACCCTACCCTAGGACGAAACCAAAAGCGATCGGTTAATTCGAAAGGCGCGTCTGTACAAACTCATAGATGGGGTTATGTACAGAAAGGGTACTCAAGGAGTATTCATGCGCTGCATATCTTAGGAGGAAGGAAAATCCCTCTTGAAAGAAATACATGACGGTGTATGCGGTGCACACGCGTCATACCGAACACTGGTCGGAAAAGTTTTTCGACAGGGATTCTACTGGCCTTCGGCACTCGATGATGCCAAGCTTATGGTCAATATGTGTCCACAGTGTCAGTTTCATGCAAGACAGGTTCATCAACCTGCTTATGCATTGCAAACTATTCCTCTCGCATGGCCCTTCGCGATCTGGGGAATGGACATCGTCGGTCCTATGCCACAAGCGGTCAATGGGTACAAGTTTCTGTTCGTAGCCATTGACACGTTCACAAAGTGGATTGAGGCCGAACCAGTACGAAATATTACTACATCAGCCGCACAAAAGTTCTTTCACAAGAACATTGTGGCACGATTTGGTGTTCCAAACTGTCTCATCACAGACAACGGTTCTCAGTTCGCTAGCGGTCTCTTCCTAGACTACTGCGATCAGATTGGGACCAAGGTGTGCTTTGCTTCTGTGGCACATCCACAAAGCAATGGTACCGTAGAACGGGCCAATGGGCAAGTATTGCAAGGCATCAAAAAACGTGTTTTTGATCGCCTCAAGACCCGCTCGGGGGCTTGGGCAGACGAGCTTTATACTGTTCTATGGGCACTACGGACTACCTCTAGTCGAGCCACCGGTGAGACACCCTTCCATTTGGTCTATGGGGCCGAGGCTGTGTTGCCTATGGAAGTTAGTATTGGATCTGTTCGCACGAATCAATTCGAACAAGTCAACCAATCCGAACAGCGATCGCAAGATCTCATCCTCCTGGAAGAACGGCGTGATCGCGCCCTGATCAAGTCCGCGGTATACTTGTAGGCTCTACGCAAGTATCACAGTAAAAAGGTGCGACCACGTGATCTCAACGTTGGCGACTTGGTTTTACGAAAAATTCAAGACCAGTCTAATCGCAACAAATTCTCCCCAAAATGGGAAGGTCCTTATACTGTTGTCTCAGTGCCGCGGACAGGATCGTCGCAGTTAGCTATGGAGGATGGTCGGATTTTGTCCAATACTTGGAACATCGATCAACTTCGCAAGTTTTACGTGTAAGTACCACACCCCTTTTCCAGTTCAATTAGCATCTTTTCATAAAAAGCATGTCTTGTTTTCATACAATGAGTGTTTTTCTTTAAGCCCAAATTATACAAATTCGACCTGGGGGCTGATCGCCGGCGGTTAGGTTATTACAGCATTTTTCAACCGGATTCGCTGGTCGATCTCATGATCACTTCCAGATAAGTCACTCCTAAATAAGCCGTTTCTCAACGCACACGGGACTATCTGGCTAGTCCTCGGTCATCTGGGTGGCTACCAGTTTGCAATAAGGTTAAAATGTTACTTTAATCTTGACCATCGGCTTGAAGCACATATCCCTGGTCATCATACTTATGTTTTCCCCTCTGCTTAAAATACTAAGGCTTCAGTATTCACAAAACAGAGGCGGGGGCTAGAGGGATATACTTATAGTATGAAACTCATGATGTGAATATGCATTTTTTTTTTAAAAAAAAAAATAGTTTTACATACATGGCATTGTAATTAAAATTGTTTGGTTACAAAAAATAAGGATCATTCGATCCCCAGCTCAGTCAGGAGTCTATCTACTAGGGGCTTGACTTCCTTTATGACTGCATCGAGCAGCTCTTCACTCTCGACCTCAACCGGACCCACCAATGCGTTCAGATCTGCATCTGGGCCATGGTGAAGTCGAACCCGGCTGAGTACGGCTGCTGCGGCTGATCGAACCCTGGTTCTGATCACCTCTTCGCGTCGCCGTGTATCTCCAGGGAGATACTCAAGCAGTGAATCCGCCTGGGCAGTAAGCAGCGATGTCCAGTCACTTATGCTGAGGTTGTCTTGCTTCGGTTCTACCACATCGGTCTTCAAAAGATCAGCCACGGCCTTTAGTTTTTCGAAGATCCGGAGGCTCAGTTCTTTGATTGCCCGATCGGTGTGGCGAATCGAGGATTCAAGAATCTCCTTGTCTCGACTGAGCTGCGTAATTCGACCTGCTTGCGCTGTACAGAGAGAAGAGATTATTTGCATATTATGGATTCAAGTCTTCCTAATCAGGAATCGGCTTACCAGCATTCTCTGATCGAAGTTTGTTGAGTTCAGTTTCTTGTTTCTTAAACATTGAGACTGAACCGGCCACCTCTTTCTTCAAAAATGTAACCTCTCTGCAGCAAAATCAAGGCAGTCACAACCAAGATTCACCCATGCTAACCAAAGGGTAATGGTACTCACCTGCGCAAGCTGTCGCGTTCTTTTTGAATGGCTTCTGTACTGGCCATCACAACACGCGAATGGCTTATTAGCCAGGATAATCCCTGTGGTGCCAAAGAAGAAGATCAAAGGTGTCCTAAGTACAATTCAGGCACGAAAGCAGAGTTTTATCATACCTTCATAAACTTTTGTAAAACAGCATCATTCAGTTTAGCGGGGATCCTCGCTAGAGCCCCTGACGCGCTCACTACAGGGACAGTTGGTGGGAGTGCCGGCTGGACGCCACCCCCAGTAGTCATCGGTGGCGACTGGGTCCCTACATTTATTCTTTCCCCTGCGGTCTGGACGACTTCCTGGACCACAGGGGTGGAGCGTTCTTCGTTGGAAGCTCCTGCACCAGCTGCGACTTCAACCTCTCCGGAGGCGATTGAAGAGCTGGGCGCCGTCTTTCTTTGCCTGACATGAAGGACAATTTGAGCAGTTTTTATTTAAGATTATTGCCAAATTTAAGGTTCTTACCTTATTTGAAATCCCATTCGCTCCTGGGATTTCTGGGAAGGTTCCCCTTGGGAAGAAGAACCATCATCGGTTCTTGCCTTCCTTATGGCAAATAAGGCAGCACCCCCCTGGAAATGTCATGTTATAAGCATATTCTTAGGGAACAGGTAAAAACACATAGAAAGGTCTTTACCTGGGCCACCGGACTAACTGGTGGGGCTACATCCGAAGGCCTTGGAAACTCCAGAGTTGCTGGGACCGTCACGGCCGGCCTTTGTTCATCTACCTCCTCCTCTGTCCGCGGAGGAGGAGGATTTTCCTCCCTGGAACCCCCAGTGGTCCCAGGGGGAAGCTCTCCTCCCTGTATGTACATTAACTTGTCAAATGTGCAGAAAGAGTCATAGAAGGAACGGTCGAAAAGATTCCTTACTTTGGTCGTCCCTTCGACCAGGGAAGCAGAGATAATTGACCCTGAAACCTCGGGGGCTTCAGGAATTGGAAGGTCACCTGCGACCACAAGATCTTCGGTGGTCGCAGGATCAGCCACGGCCACCTCTTCGGCAGCTGTGGTCCCTACGGGACAGCTTGAGGCGTCACCAGCAGGGGACTCCCCGGTCCTCCTCCTTTTGATGACTAGAGGCACATCATCGTCCTCTTCCTCCTCGCTCCCCTCTCCCTGTACGACGAAGAAGTGATTCCATGTCGCGCCTGAAAAAGTAGCAGGAATGCGATATCTTACCGCAGTCTTTCTTGTGGGACGAGGAATGCTTCGTGAAGACCCCTCCCCAGGGTTCAGCTTGGTCTTCTTGGGGGCAGGACTCTTTGTACTGGGTCTCTGAGAGACCTTCTTCACATTCTTCGCTGTCGGCTTCCCCAGAGAGCCGACATTTTCGCTTGGGAACGTCGCATCAGCAAACTTCCCTAGGAGCTGGTTCACAGTCCATTACAATGGATTAGCGCTGGACACACACAAGACCTGCAGAACCAAAGCCGGACAAGGAAATTACCTTTCGGCGCTCCTGTCTGAGGTCATCACCGGCATGAATCAAGCTCTGCGGGCGAGGTGATCCCTTAGGGCCCTCTACATCAGCATTGTAGGCCCTAAGGAGGGAATTAGTTCACCTCTCAATTTCGGCTGAGGACAGAACTGTTCCCAAATTCAAGTCAGAAAACATAAATTTTAGAAATGAGAAAGCACAGTGCTAAAAGGTTGAGTACCTTCATTGTAGTCCAGGGTTCCATCCGCCATGGACTTGATTTCCCAAGTAGGATAAGCCCTTTCGCGCAGGGGGCTCACTCGGTTCTTCACGAAGTCTCGGATGACATCCCTCGCTGTCAATCCTTGACCCACCAAGTGAAGAATCACCTCGGCGTGCTTCAGGTGCTCCACGCCCAGCGTCGGAGGAGCATCCAACTCGCTTGACTTCTCTGGCCGCGAGTTCTCAAACCATAAACTACTCTCGGACGGCGGAGAGCAGTAAAACCACCTCTGGTGCCACCCGTGTACCGAATCCCGCAGAGGTGCGGAGGGATACTCCTTCTTGTCCCTCAGCCGGAAGTAGATGCATCCGGCGGCATTGGTGCTCTTCGACCATGCCGAGAAGTAGAACCGTCGGAAGAGGTCCACGCTAGGATATACTCCGACGAAGGCCTCGCAAAGATGCTGAAACACTGCCAGAATCAGCATCGCATTTGGGTGGAGGTTGATCAGTTCCCACCCATAATGTTCGAGGATGTCTTTTAGGAACCGACTCTCAGGGAATCGGAACCCGCAGCGCAGATACTCCTCGAAGATTACCAACTCGCCCTCTCGGACGATTGGAGTTTCTTGGTCCTTCTCCGCAGGCCGCCAATTGATCAGCAGCCGCGATGGAAGGATCTCCTCTTTCTCCAACGCCACCAGAGTCTCCTCAGAATGGTGGTTGGATCTGCTCCAAGATGCCATTTTTTGAGGAAGATTGGTCAAAAAAGTCGATGATTTTGTGGAAGATGAAGGCAAGAAGATGAGGGTTTTGTGCGGCGGGAACTCTAAGGGTTTTTCGCGGCTGAATAGCTTCCTCAAGAAGCTACCTACTGCTTTTATAGACTCGAGGAGTCACGCCTCTGTGAGTAACGTTCCACTCAAGCGTCCTCTTAAATATTTTATTCATTTCCCATAATGGATATTCTATGATAAACCCTTTAAAGCGTTTCGGGTATCGCATCTGAAATAAAAAGACTTCTTTATTTCGGAAGCTGAAAGGGCTAAAACTCGAGAAGTCTGCTAAGGCTTTTTGAGGGTTATTTACCTTTCTTTTTACTTGAACATTTTTGTGAAAAATATCATGTAACTCAAATTTTGACGTACGGATATATTCTAACTGGGTTATGGTTTGGTTAAAACCATGTTATTTAACTTCGTTTCTAATCGAAGTAATGGTCTAACCGAACGTTCAACTCTAGTCGCAATTCAGTTCTAACCGCGGCCTTAAGTCTGATCGCGGCATCAGGGCAGGTCAAAGTGATCTTTTAAAGCGCGATTCTAATCGCAGAACTGAAATTTCCTGTGTATGAATGGTCGCGGACTAAACTTTTGGCCATAATTTCACACAGAAGGTATGAAGAATGTTCATATGAATAAAAGAAACTTTATTTATTACATTCTTTACATACAAAAGGGATACGGTCGATAAAAGCATCGACCTGTTCCGAAAGAAGTTTACAAAGTTCCCCAAGGGACATGTTGTTGACAGTAGGATTTACACTGGCAACCCCCAGGGAACTAGCAACTACCCTAAGTCTATCTATATCGTCCCTAACAACAGACGCACTATTGTCCCTAATCAAGTCAGAGAGTTCTCGCTGTTGCTGAGCGAAGTCCCTCTCTCGACGGAAATGGTGCGCCTCTTCTCGGGATCGATCAAGACATTCTGCTAAACGCAGAATCTTCGAGGCCATCTCCTCGGTCTTCTTCTCCAGGGCATTCTTTTCTTCCAGAAGGGTCTGTCCGGAAGGAAGAGATGGAGCAGCAGAAGGCTGATCGCTGGAGCCTCCTACCTCCTGCATTTTGCAAAAGTTAGTCATACTAACTAAAATTATCAGCAAAAAGGGAGAAGAATTGTTACCTGTCCTGGTGCATAACCCGTTGATACACCCATCTTGGGAGGAAGATCATCATATGGTGGAAGAGCAACCTTCCCATCAGACGATTGCTTCACCAACCCAATACGGCAATCATCTGATCGAGGGATAGTCACCGCTTGCCGACCAGGATGTTGATCACCCAAAAGGATGGGAGAATTGGATGTGATGGGATCTTTCTCTAAGTATAAAGGCCTAACTTGCTGAGAGGCATGAACGGGGAGGGTCAAAGGAACTGAAGGAAGAAAGAAACTCGCTACGTTCTTCACCTTTGTTCCACTGGAAGATCCTTCGTCAACCTTGGGTTTCTTCCTTAAGGGAGACAGGACTTCATTCGTTTGAGACCCTTGTTCGACAACTTCCTCTTCATCACTCTCAATCTCGATGATATCGTGATCTGCCATTGGGAGAAGTATGTGAAAAGGAAGAAGGAAGGATAACAAGAAAAGGACTTAGGCGTGGAGGGAAATTGTGAAGCTTTACAAATCCAAGAACCTGGTATTTATAGCCGCCTGGGTGACGGTTTGCATTCCAGGCGCCTCGGGTTTCGTCAAAGCATTTACAATTTTACCTCGAGATAAAAACAATTCTACGGCGCTATCATTGCCCGTCACGTAATGTCAGAACCCGTCTTGAAAAACCAACCGTTTTCACTTAGTGCGCCACTAAGTGGAGAAGTTAAAGGGCCGGGTTAAAAATCCAATGCATGGTCTTAAAATTCGAAATAAACACGTCACTTCGTTTCTTTCGAATTTGGGGGCTAGCTGACGAGGATTGACACCCGGACCACTTCTATTGGACTTCTGGTTAAAGGCAGGTTCGAGTCAGAAGTGTATCTAGCGATACGAGCTCAAGTTGTTCTGAGGGACGTCACTATGTGATCGCCAGCTTTACGCGGTCAGACCGTAAGCCTTGCGCGGTCAGAAGTTCGTAGGCTATACGCGAACTACATATTCGGGATATTGTGCGATCAGCCTACATCCCGCGGTCAGAACATCTGCCGATCAGGATACTTGGGATCTATCTATTCGGTTGCCCATACAACAGGATATTCTAAGTATCCCGAAGATTCCTACACGTGGAGAATTGACCGTCAGAAGGTTAACACATACAGTTATCCATGAATAACACATGTTTAACCTGCGTGGAGGTTAAGAGCAGTTCCAAAAAACCGCATCCAACCGTCCGTGCAACCGATTGATGCAGTTTCCTTCACATGGCACCCTTTCAAACAGTACAAAAGGATGGCATGGAGCATCAATCAGGAGGGAGGATCCGAAAGATCAACCAAAAGGTGATCCAAAACATCAACCGAGAGATCGGAAGATCAAGAAATCCAAAATCATTTAAGTTAGCCAAGTCTACGGCCCACCTCAGATAGCATTTTAGTAAGCCTTCTTTGGCTTATCCTTGTACACTTTTACAGGGAAAATCCTCGCCTGTGAGGAATTTTCCCTCCATTTGTAAACCTTTTACCACACTTAGTGAAATCTCAACAGGACGTAGGGCTATTACTCCCACTATCGAGGGCCCGAACCTGTCTAAACTCTCTGTGCTCCTGTTCACCATTGTTCAGCATACCTTCCCGGAGGGTCATCTTGAAAGGTCTCACAATTACAAATTCTGCATAAGTTCGGCTGAGGACCCTGAGTCCGAATCGTCGACAGTTATGCTGGAAACCGCAAAACTCTCCACAGTCCATGTGTGGGCTGTAAAGCTTTTTCGCCAGGCCTCCGTGCGGTCATCTGGCCGGATAAGTTCAATCCAGGGGCTATTGAGAGGTTTGGTGGGACCCAGAATCCATCGGAGTTCCTTCAAATTTACATCACCGCTATCCAAGCGGCTGGTGGGGATGATCGCGTCATGGCCAATTACTTGCCGATTGTCCTTGAGGGACCAACAAGGACCTGGCTAACAATCAGCCCGAAGGTTCAATATATAACTGAGAAATGTTGTGCGATGCTATCCTCAAAAATTTCTAGAATTGTTATCAGAAACCCCAGAAAGAGGACGATCTTCATCGTCTATGACAAACCTCTACGGAGACTCTTCGACAATTTGTCAAAAGGTTTGTCGGGGTGAGAAATACCATCCCGAACATATCCGATAACTCCGTTATCAGGGCGTTTAAGCACGCTGTTCGACATCAGAGGTTTATGGAAAATTTACTTATCCACCCTCCTCGGTCAGTAGCTGATCTTTTTGATATGGCTGATCGCTACTCAGACGCGGCCGAGGCCGTTGAATGGAATAGGATGGTGGACAAAGGGAATTTACCGCCCCAACCAGGTTTCAAAGACGTGGAAAAAGAGGATGCAGGCAAGAAGCCGGAGTCTTCATCGGGCGGGAAGTCGAAGAAGTCCAAAAAGAATCGAACCGGACAGTACTGGGAGGTCGCAGTCGCGGAAAAGCCTCCACCGGCCAAAGGTAATAAGTTTTCGTTGAAAAATAAAACTACGTTTGGGGGTCGCAACGCCGACCAGCCAGAAAAACCGACTAACTCGCAGGAAGGAAAGAAGTGGTGCCCGATCCATAACTCTCCGGGACACAACCTCAAGAATTGCCAGAGCTGGTTGAAGCAACTAGATGACTTTTACCAGGGTATTGGGCCGATGCCCACTTTGCCATCGAAAGAGCAGACTTGCAGGCTTAGAGATGCCGATGGGGATGAAGAAATGTCCTACCAGGCCGACTCTCGCTAAATTTATGATGGCGACGCACTATGCTTATCAGTGCAGTAAGTTATCTGGCCCCAAAGGTGTTATCTCGGTCTGGGGTAGCCGCAATGTGGCATTGACTTGCGATTGGTTATCCCTGGAGCTCGTAGATCAACTTCCCCTTCGAGATGTCAAGATCACCACCACAGCCGTGGATGTGATCAAAGTCACCCATCGACCAGAGGGAAAGCTAAAACTGGTTCCGTTATGCCCAAATGATCCATCTAGAATAATTCGGATTGGATCAGGCCTGGATGACAAATAGGAACTCGAACTCATTACTTTCCTCCGAGCTAATGCAGATGTGTTTGCGTGGAAACCATCCAACTTGCCCGATGTCCCAAGGGAGGTTATTGAGCACATGTTAGCAATTTGACGTGGACAGCGACCAATAAAGCAGAAGCTCAGACGCTTCGCTGTTGATCAGCAAGAAGCTATCCGCGTGGAGTTAGACAAACTCCAAACGGACAGGTTTATTCGGGAAGTCGATCATCCGGAATGGCTTGCAAATCCGGTCATGGTCTGTAAGTCAAATGGTAAGTGGTGCATGTGCGTTGATTACACCAACCTAAATAGTGCCTGCCCGAAGGATGACTTTCCCCTTCCCTACATCGATCAGTTGGTCGACACAACTACGGGTTGCAAACTGATGATCTTCCTAGAAGTTTACTCAGGGTATCATCAAATTAGTATGGCAGAAGAAGATGAAGAGAACACTGCGTTCATTGCACCATTGGCACCTACTGCTACGGCAGAATGCCATTTGGTCTCAAGAACGCTGGTTCCACGTACCAACGCTTGATGCAACAGACCTTTCTTTTCCATATGGGGTGTAATCTTGAAGCTTACGTAGATGACTTGGTTGTAAAAAGCATGACTCATTTAGATGATGTTGCTCAAACCTTCTATAATTTAAATCGATTTGGAATAAAATTAAACCCAGAAAAGTGTTTTTTCGGGGTTTCATCTGGTAAACTTTTAGGCTTTCTCGTCTATTCTAGAGGAATCGAGGTTAATCCCAAAAAAATCAGGGCCATCGAGCAAATGAGGTCTCCTTCGACCATGAAGGATGTCCAGTGCCTGGCAGGTCGCATGGCCGCTTTAAGTCGATTTATATCGCGACTAGGCGAGAGGGGATTACCTTTCTTCAAGGCTCTTCAAAAACACCATGGTTTCACCTGGTCAGATGAAGCTGAGAAAGCATTCCAGGAGGTTAGAGCATACTTATCCAGTCCGCCAGTGTTGGTTTCTCCAATCAAAGGGGAACCACTACTTTACTTGGCGGCCACACCTCATGCGGTCAGCGCGGTTCTGATCGCAGAAAGAGAAGGTGTGCAACGGCCCGTCTATTACATAAGCGAGGTACTTCATGGCCCTAAGGAGCGTTACCCTGAGGTCCAGAACATACTTTACACGCTATTGATGGCTTCACGCAAACTACGGCATTACTTTCAGGCACATAAAATTACAGTGCTCTCATCCTTCCCTTTGGGAGATATTATCTGAAACCCGGAGAAATCTGGTCGAATCGTGAAGTGGACTGTGGAACTTGGAGCACTTGACATCCATTTCACACATCGCACGGCAGTTAAATATCAGATCCTTGCAGACTTTGTTGTCGAATGGACTAACCCTGACCCACCTATGCAAGAATCTAAAGACTTATCATGCACCGACCACTGGACGATGTATTTTGGCGGCTCTCGCAGTTTTCAACACTCTGGGGCTGGAGTGGTCTTAGTCACACCCCAGGGCGACCAACTCAAGTATGTCATTCAATTACATTTTGTTGCGACTAACAACGCAGCAGAATATGAAGGTCTTATTGCAGGGCTCCGGGCAGCAAAATTCCTCGGAGTCCGTCGATTAGTGGTGAGGGGAGACTCACAGCTGGTCATAAACCAGGTAAACAAGGAGTATAGCACCTCTGTTGAGACAATGGCTCATTACCTGGGGGAACTGAGGAGATTTGAAAATTTGAAAAACACTTCAGTCATTTCGAAGTCCAATACATCCCGTAAAAGGACAATATTCTCGCAGACCAATTATCTAAAATTTGATCCTCACGTACATCTGCTCCGGCTGGAGTGTTCGTCGAACACTTAGAACATCCTTCGATCATGACTACAGTCGAAGATGACCATGTGACAATCTTCGTTACCAACCTTGGACAAGAAGGAGATTGGACCTATCCATTGAGGGTCTATCTCGAACATGGGACCTTGCCCAAGGATGAAACCGAAAGTGATCGATTGATTCGAAAAGCGCACCTATACAAACTTATAGAAGGGGTCTTGTATAGGAAGGGTACTCAAGGAATATTCATGCGTCATATTTCTCAAGAGGAAGCTAAGTCCCTCTTAAAAGAAATCCATGACGGTGTGTGTGGTGCGCACGCGTCACTTCGCACACTGGTCGGGAAAGCTTTCCGACAGAGTTTTTACTGGCCTTCGGCACTCAATGATGCCAAATACTTGGTCAAGACATACCCTCAGTGTCAATTTCATGCAAGATAGGTTCATCATCCCGCATATGCCTTGCAAACTATCCCTTTAACATGGCCCTTTGTGGTCTGGGGGATAGATATTGTGGGACCTATGCCACAGGCAGTTAATGGTTACAAGTTCTTATTCGTAGCTATTGACACGTTTACAAAGTGGATTGAGGCTGAACCAGTCCGCAATATCACCGCTACTGCAGCACCTAAGTTCTTTCATAAGAACATCGTCACTCGATTTGGTGTTCCAAGTCATCTCATCACTGACAACGGTTCCCAGTTTGGTAGCGGTCTCTTTCTGGACTATTGCGATAATATTGGAACCAAGGTGTGCTTTGCATCTGTAGCTCATCCATAAAGCAATGGTGCCGTCGAACGTGCCAACGGGCAGATGCTACAAGGCATCAAGAAACGTGTTTTCAATCGCCTTAAGGTGCGTCCGAAGGCTTGGGTAGATGAACTCTACTCCGTTCTGTGGGCACTGCGTACTACCTGTAGTCAAGCCACCGGTGAGACACCTTTCCAATTGGTATATGGCACCGAAGCTATGTTACCTACGGAAATTGGTACCGGTTCTGTCCGAACAGATCAATTCGACCAAATTAATCAGATCGAATAACGTACTCAGGATTTAACCCTCCTCGAAGAAAAACGTGATCGGGCGTTGATAAGGTCAGCAGTATAGTTGCAAGCTTTGCGAAAATATCACAGCAAGAGGATGCGGCCGTGTAGTCTTCACGTGGGTGATCTGGTTTTATGAAAAATACAAACCCAGTCTAACGCAATAAGTTCTCTCCTCAGCGGGAAGGCCCTTACACTGTTGTTTTAGTACCGCGACCAGGATCGGCTCGGTTAGCATTGGACGATGGTAGAATCTTGTCCAATACTTGGACGTCGATCAACTATGCAAGTTTTACGTGTAAGTTCTCCAATCTTTTTTCCAGTTCAATTAGCATGGTTTATCAAAAACTTCGTGAGTACTTTTCTTTGGCTCATGTTATGTTCGTTTCTTTATTTTCCATACCTATACAGAGCCCGGCTCGGGGGCTGATCGCCAACCATCATCTTGCTACAATATCCTAATCGGATTCGCTGGCTGATCTCATGGTCACATCTAGCTAAGATATCCCTCAATAAGCCGTTTCTCAACGCACACGGGACTTACTGGCATGTTATAAATGTAATTTCTCAGGTACAATTACTAAAAGAGATCATTACAAGAAATCAAATAAGGCCTAGTTCTTTCAATAGATCTTCGACTAGAGGCTTGACTTCTTCAGAGATGGCCTCAAGTTGATCACTCTCGATCTTTGTGTCTTCTACCACCGGCTTCAGATTCAAATCTGGGCCATGGTGAAATCGTAATTTGCAAAGAATGGCAGAGGCTATAGATCGTACATTCGACTTCATTGCCTCTTTCTGCCGTTTTGTATCTCTAGGAAGATACTCGAGGAGTGATTCGGCTTTGGCCGCGACCAATGTGGCTAACTCGCTAAGGCTTGTATTGTCCTTTTGCGACTCGATCACATCTGCTTTTAGCAGAGTAGCCACCATCTTCAGCTTTTTGAAGATGTTCAGTTGAGTACTGCTGCAAGAGGAAATTGTTTTGTTTAAGCCTTCATTCTCCATGTTAACAGTATCAATCTTCGAGCTTTGTAACTCGATGGTCACCTGAAGGTTTTTCTTCTCTTCTGAAAGATGGCTTAATTGATCCTCTTGTGCTGCATGAACACGGCAGATGATTCTTATAGAAGTTCATGTAACGAAATAATGCTTTCTTGTCGAAAGTAGGCTTACAAGAAAGCTTTAACTACGCTTGGCGAAGTTCCCTCTCTGGAGAAGAGTATCTAGTGGCTACAGCTTCTTGACTCTCTCAATCAGCCATGCTCTTATTCAAACAGGCATTTTCTCTGTAACAAGAAGGACAATCAGCTACGCTTAAATACGGATTCAAGTTAACACGAATAAAAGAGCACCACACTTATGGTTGCAGCCGGCTGATCTCCCGTTGCGCGACCTCGACATGCTTTTCTATAGCCATCGACTTGGTCGCCACCTGGGTCAAGTCCTGAAACATGATAAGGAATTGCTCTTAAACTTGAATATTCCCAAATTTTTGCGAGCTCAAAAATAATAAAAGAGTTTTTTGCGTACCTCTACGTAATTGCTGAATGAGCTGCTCTCAACATCAGCATGAGGTCGAGCCTCAAGACTTGCTTTGTCCACGGCCGGGGCAGTAGATGATCTTTCCTGTTGATCCCCCCAGTAGCCGGGACTGCGGTTTCCATCCCTTGGGATTGGATCTCCGCTGCCATTCCCTCCACGATGGCCTGAAGGACTTCTTCGACCATGGGTGTAGGGCTTGGCTCTCCCGCGACCTCTGCTGTAGGTGTTGCGCCATGGCTTGTCGAGGTTGCTGGAGTACTGGGCGCAGCATCCCTGGGCCTAAAAGCAAACAAACATATTGTAGGGTAAAATGCCTCCTGTTGGCTATCTCTAGATGGCGATAGGAGAGATTCTTACTTTATTCGAAACCCCACCCATGGTTTGGGTTTCAATGACGAGCTCCGGGGAGAAAGAAGCCCACTGGGTGCTCCTGGGAAAGAGTCCTCTTCTGTCCTTGTCTTCCTTTTCTTAAATAGGAAAATATCCTCTTCTTCCTGTATGTACACAATTCAATGAGTATGTGCAGAGGAATGACAACATACGAGACTGTGAGGATTCTTACCACAGTCGCTCCCTCGATCAGTAAGGGAGGTGTTATTAGTCCTGGGGCTTCACGAGCCTCAGGCACAGGGGTTTCACCCGTAACCACAGGATTGTCAGTGGTCGTGGGGCCCATTGTAGCCGTTTCTATCCCTGCGGTCAGGGACAAGACTTTGTCGATTTGAAGGGAAGCTGACCTCTCTAGGATGCTTGTTCCCAAAAGGTCAATCGCTTTCCTCTTGCGACAAACTAGAGGAATGTCGTCTTCCTCATCCTCGCTCCCTTCACCCTGTACAACGAAGAAGTAATTTCCACTCGTACTTGGGGTTACAGGGGGTACCGAAAATCTTATCGCAGTATTTTTGGCGGTTACGGTTTTCTTTCGTGAAGAAGCCCCTCCCATGATCTTCTTGGGTTTTTCGGGAGCAAGCTCCTTCATTTTGCGCTTCGAAGGGGTTTTCTTCGCCTTCTTCACAACTGGTCTCCCTGAAGGACCAGTGTCCTCGCTTGGATGCATCACCCCAGCAAATTTTCCCAGAAGCTGTATTATTTAAAATGCTTTTGATAATACAAGTCAAGTGGATGATTTACAACAGAGCTTGTTGGGAAAGATCATACCTTTTGGCGCTCTTGTTTAAGATTGTCGCCGGCATTAATTAAGCTCTGGGGGCAAGGCGATCCTTTAACTCCCTCTGCTACGACATTATATGCCCGTAGGAGGTAATTTGTCCTTTCTCGATTTCGGACAAAGATAGAACTGTGTCACAAACAAGCATGTTAATAAATAGGATATCTTTCATCAGTAAAACTGCATATTTTGTTGACTAGAGGACATACCAGTGTTGTAATCCAGGGTGCTGTCCGCCATGGACTCCACCTCCCAAGCTGGATGTGCCCTCTCACGCAGGGGGCTCATCCTATTCTTCACAAAGTCGCGTATGATATCACACGCGGTCAAGCCCTGCTGGACTAAGTGAAGAATGGCTTGAGCTTGTCTCTTCAGTTCTGCGCTCAGAGTGGGAAGAGGGTCTAACTCACTGTCTTTCTCTGGTCGGGTATTTGCGAACCACATTCCGCTCTCCGACGGAAGAGTGTAGTAGACGAGGTATGCGAAAGAGGGTTTTGTGCGGCAAGAAAGTCTAAGGCAACGAAGGGTTTTTGGCTATGAGGCTTCTCCAGTAAGCTACCTCTTCCTTTTATATGCCCGAGAAAACCCTTCACTGAATATTTTATTAATTTCCCATAATGGGTCCCTTTCCTTTTGGAACCGTTATCCATACCTAGTAATGAATCCGAAATGAAATGTGTTTTTATCATTTTATTTCACATTCGGGAGCTATGGTACAGATAAAAATATGAAAAATTCCTAAAAGTTTATTAAGGAAATAATCCCTTATGACTTTGGAATAAACTTATGACCTGTGTACTGATTGCAATGCAATTCTGTGATCACTGCAGATATGTGTGATCATAACAGCTGTGGTCGCCGTATGGTCAAGATACTGTTCTGTGATCGTTACTCTAGTTCTGATTGCAGTTTACGGTCTTGATGCTATTCTGAGACCGAAGAACTGTTCTATGAACATTACTCTAGTTCTGATCGCAGTCTACGGTCTTAATGCTATTCTGAGACCGAAGAACTGTCCTGAGCCAGTTTCGGACAGAAACCTATCTGTGTATTTTTGGTCGCAGAGGCACTCTTCTGTAACCATTTCTTCTCACAGAATATAAAGAACCTTAATTCGGATTATAAGTTCTACATATTCCTCTTAAGAGATCAAGTATGTAAGAAAAAGAAATTCTTTCTTTCTGGCAATCTTTACATACAAAAGGTACATAGGCGACCAAAGCGTCGACCTGGTCCGATAGCCATTTACAAAGTTCTCCCAGGGACATGTTAACATTAGTGGGATCAACACTGGCTGCCCCCAGAGAACTGGCTATGGCTTTAAGCCTATCTACATCATCCCGAAGTAAAGAAGCGCTGTTATTCCTTATCATATCGGAGAGTTTTCGCTACTGCCGAGCATAGTCCCTCTCCAAGCGGAATTGGCGTGCCTCTTCGCGGGAGTTGTCATAACATTCTGCCAGATGCAGAATGGCCGAAGACATCTCATTGGTCTTCTTCTCCAGAGCTTCTTTTTCTTTTTGGAGAGTTCGCTCGAGAGATACATTCTCACCAAAAAGAGCCTGGACTTCAACAGGCTGGTCGCTGGGAGCTCCAGAGATTCTCATCTCCGGCACATGTATGTGTTAGTTTTAAAGATAAAATGACCAGTAGAGAGAATGAAAATAATTTCCAATCCTCGCAGTAAAGTTGGACGGGAGGATGAGGTACTTCCCCCGGGAAGTAGATCACCCGACAAAAGTCGAGGACCATCTGGTCGCGGGAGTGCAACCTTCCCACCAGAAAATTGATCACCCAACAAAAGCTGAGGATCGTCTGATCGCAGAATTGTGGGACTTCCCCTAGAAGCAGATGGAAGCTTTGAAGTATTATTATGGATCTCCAAAGGTGGAGATGAGGGTTCAACCTACCGAGTTGCATGGACAGGGAGAACTACCTAGGACAAGAAAAGAGAGTGCAATGATGCATCCCCAACCTTTGTACCCGTGAATGAAGCTCCACTGGAGGATCCTTCATCAACCTTCGACTTCTTCTTTGGAGGAATTAGTTCCTCAGTCACCTACAAGTTCCCAAAATGCATTATGGAAATGATCAGAATGTAAAATAACGACCCAAACCAGAGTTCCAGAAAAGTCTTACCTTCTGGAAGTCATGGTCGAATTCAGGTATCACTTCTTCTTCATCACTCTCAATCTCAATAATGTTCTTGGGGGCTTGATCTGCCATCAAGACAAGAATTGAGGTTTAGAGGGAGCAACCGGAGAAGAGAAGAAGCTCTAAAAAAGACTTAGTCGTGATGAGAAACTTGTGAGGTCAGAAAACCAAAAGGTGCTTCTATTTATAGAGCCAGAGGGCGTCGGTTCATTTCCACACACATCTCGGGTTCTTAAAACGCACTTACAATTGCCGTCACGATGGGTCAATTAAGTCATTATTACCTGTCAAGAAAAAACTCAGGTTTTTTCTCCGGATATGAACCGTCACACAGTGGAACAGTTTCAGTTGAAGTTGAAGCGTCGGGTTCATAATTCGATACAGCGTAAAAATTTGAAGCAAATATGTCTTTTCATTTTCTTCAAATTTGGGGGCTAGCTGACAAAAATTATCACCCGAGCTAGTTCAAAATGATACACGTCTGGTTTAAGGCAGAACTTGATTATACGTGTGCCTATAAGTCCGTTGCTATGATCTCAGGCGACCTGAAGGGCACGGATACAAAGATGATTTATGATCATAGCCTTTGCGCGATCATGAGGCCGCAGACAGTGCGTGGTCAGAAGACTGTAGATAGTGGGCGGTCAGAAGGTCTAACGCTTTGAACAGGCATATCCTGAGGATCACGAGGATCTTTCCACATATGAAGACAACTGCCAGGAGGTTAACATGTGTGGTTATCCCTTGATTGCACGTGTTAAACCTACTTGGAAGTTAAGTGCGGTTAACAAAACTGCATCCTCATAACCGTCCGAGGTCGTTTCGCGTTGGCGCCCTTTTGGTCGATATAAAAGGGTGGTCAATGCACATTCTAAAAGAGAGGTTAAGCATACAAGCATTACCAAGAGTCCAAGTCACCTGAAGACTTAGACATAGTTAGATAGTCACTAACATAGAAGAGATCTTAGCCTGTGATCATCTCTTCATCCCCCTTGTAAACACTTTTCTCATATAGTGAAATTACAACAGGACGTAGGGCTATTACTCTCACCATCGAGGGTCCGAACCTGTATAAATTCTCTTGTGCTCAAACAGATATTACTCATCCTACCTTCCCGGAGGAGTACCCTGAAAGGTCCTGTAACTCACAAATTTGCATAAGATCGACTAAAAACCTCGAGTCCAAATCATCGACAGGAGTCAAAAGAATCAATTTTAAGAGAGTTAGATGCACACTCATGCGAATGTTGCCCTTTTAAGTGACATGAGGAACATGAAGTTCGAGAGGGCTTTTTGAATGAAATGGTATGAGTGTGATGAAGTATGTGATCCCTCTTACTAGATGAGTGTATGTGATTTGATTTTCCCTTTTTGAATGAATATCCATGATCTAAAGGTGGTTTAATGAGCATAGCACTACTCAAATGATATCTAGTAAGCTCATTGCTCAATCTATTGATTTTAGTCTTAAGTTCATCATTTTCAATCTTAGGTGCTTGATATGATTCTGAGTCAACATATGAAATACGATGAGAACGTGATGGCATATCATCACAAGTAGATGAACATGAAGGCATAGCACTACAATCACTAGATGAGCTAGGCATATCAAATGAGGAGCGACTAGAACTAACACCATGGAATAAAGATGAGTCACTAGATGAATCATGATATGAGTTACTAGTATCACACGTACAAACATGTGAATCAATAAATGAATCATTAGACAAATTTTCACATGAAGTGCTAGTGTCCACAAAGCTAGCATTTGAATCTAACCATGAATCAACGATTGAGTTATTGCTAGCATGTGAAGTAGAAGTGTGTGACTCTAAAGATGGATTAATAAGAGAGTCACAAGCAACTCTAACATGTAATATACATGTAGAGCTAATAGTATCCTTGGTAAGCAAAGAATCATGAGAGTTTTTTAACTCTTGATATTGCACTTTCAAGGATGAGTAGTTATTCTTTAAAGTGCAAAAGCTTTTAGTCATATTTCCAAGCAAGTCTTTTATCTCTACAATCATATCCATAAGCTCATTATTAGAGAAGTTAGTATTTGATACCGTCGAAGCACATGTCATAAGGCATATAGATTTGCCTTGAGATGAAGACTTTGAATTCGACGTTTTCTTTCTAGTTTTCCTTGAGCACTTCTTGGAAGATTTTGCCTTCGTCTTGCTTAGGCGAACCATGTCGTTGATGTCTTTGAGCTTGCCAGAAAGCTCCCAATCCTTCGCAATGAGATCATCATTCTTGCACTACTACAGAATTGCTTTTCACTATCGGTTTAAAATCGTCTCTACTATCGGTTCTCTTACCGCTAGTGATCGGCACGATAGAAAAAACGTAGCACAACTCTATCGGTTGCAAACCGATAGTAAAATACCTATATTCCAACATTCACTAATCGTGAATGATAATTTCTTCTATCGGCTCAGTGAACTCAACCGATAGTGATGTTAGATTTCTTGTAACGGTTCTACACTGGAAACCGATAGTACTGTTAGTTTTCCTATCGGTTAGTTACTTGACACGGTTAGTACTGGAAACTTTCTTCTATCGGTTGTAGGATATGAACCGATAGTATTACAAACGATTATTAACAGATACAACAATACAGAGAGACACACATTGGACAGATTGAATCTAATTATTCAGAGATTTAATTTATTCACAAATACACTAATACAAAGATATACACATGCATTGGATAGATTGGATCTAATTATTCACATATTAGGTTTATTCACAAATACACCAATACAAGTACACACATACACCAATTAACACATTCAATGTATATTACACAAGTCATTTACGATCGATCGTTGATAGCCACTTCATCCATCATATATTGAGCCCAAATTTGTCGCATCTGCTCCAATTGAGGTAACTCGTATTGGTCTTTCAACATGGCGCTCTGCATGCTTGTATGAAGTTAGGAAACTGATTTCATTTCAATTACTCTTTCCTAAAGAATACCTGGTTCTAATCGCGTTCAGTATCAATTTAAGAAACTGACACGAGGGGCAAGAACAATTTTAACCGGGTTGGTCAAGAACACTTACAGTTCGTGGAGTGGCCTACGATGGGGCGATGCAGTGACCGGCGGCTGTGAAGAACCCAAATGCGAGCGGCAATGGTGGTGCAGGAGCGAAAAAGGGGACGTCGGGGAGGCTAGGGTTTTCCGCGTGCGAGTAGAGACTTATTTGTAAATGTGTTTGGTTGGACTGGAGGGAAAACTCCCGCGCGTTTAACCCATTATAAGGAAGTTTATCTTTACTATCGGTTCGTACACTAATAACCGATAGTAAAAATGTAATTTTACTATCGGTTCAAAAACACAACCGTTAGTGAACTTTCCTCTCTTCTAAAGGTCCCCATTGTTTCTTTTACTATCGGTTGAATAAACAAACCGATAGTAAAAGTTCATCTTTACTATCGGTTCGTACACTAATAACCGATAGTAAAGATGAACTTTTACTATCGGTTCAAAAACACAACCGTTAGTGAACTTTCCTCTCTTCTAAAGGCCCCCATTGTTTCTTTTACTATCGGTTGAATAAACAAACCGATAGTAAAAGTTCATCTTTACTATCGGTTCGTACACTAATAACCGATAGTAAAAATGTAATTTTACTATCGGTTCAAAAACACAACCGTTAGTGAACTTTCCTCTCTTCTAAAGGTCCCCATTGTTTCTTTTACTATCGGTTGAATAAACAAACCGATAGTAAAAGTTCATCTTTACTATCGGTTCGTACACTAATAACCGATAGTAAAGATGAACTTTTACTATCGGTTCAAAAACACAACCGTTAGTGAACTTTCCTCTCTTCTAAAGGCCCCATTGTTTCTTTTACTATCGGTTGAATAAACAAACCGATAGTAAAAGTTCATCTTTACTATCGGTTCGTACACTAATAACCGATAGTAAAAGTTTATCTTTAATATCGGTTGGTACAGTACGAACCGATAGTATAAAGTGAGCAATTTTACTATCTGTTACGAATGAAAAACCGATAGTACTATTTTAATATATTATATCGGTTGGTACAGTAATAACCGATAGTATAAAGTGCGTAATTTTACTATCAGTTAAAAATGAAAAACCGATAGTACTATTTAATATATTATATCGGTTTGTACAGTCATAACCGATAGTATAAAGTGCGTAATTTTACTATCAGTTAAAAATGGAAAACCGATAGTACTATTTAATATATTATATCGGTTTGTACAGTAATGACCGATAGTAAAAAATTTTTGCATTTCACTAACGTTGGACTAGTGTGTAACCGATAGTAAAATGCTTCTTTTCCGCCGCTGTCGTCCTATTCTATCAGATTTTTCCCAGATTGCTTATAACCGTTAGAAAATATGGGTTAGTGGAATGCACTTCTGTAGTAGTGTTGATATGCTCAGAGGTGGAACATATGTCCTTTTCCTTGGAGATGGCCTCATTTGACAAAAGCATGTCAATGAGCTCGCTTGGTGAAGTGTTGGAGAGGTCGTCGTTTGCAAGAGTAGTTATGAAGTCACCGTAGCGATCCTCTGGCAACACCTGAAGAGTTTCCTACAAATGTCTGGATTTGAAATATTAGCGCAGAAGGCTTTGAGCTCATTTGTGATGTTGATCAAGTGATCATACATGGTGGAGAGTGTATCATACTCCAACATCACAAATGCCTCATAGTGCCGCATTAATAATCACATCTTAGCATGCTCAAGGCTATATGTGCCCACAAATAAAGACTCAAGAGTTGTCCAAACATCTTGAGCGGTCGAACAATCACTCACTAGTTCGAGTACATCATGGCTAAGTGCACTAAGAAGAACATCTTTAGCCCTTGAGTTTAAGAGGTGAATAACCTTATCCGAAATCACTGAATAAGTCATACCCTTTTGCACTAACCTCCATAAATTCAAATTCAGTGCCTCAACATAAATACTTGTGGTAATTTTCCAACGATAATAATTTGAGCCATCAAATTGAGGAGTAATTAAACCATATCGAATTCATCCTTTCTCTCTAGGCGGTAAAGCCGATAAGTGAGAGACCTCGCTCTGATACCACGTGTAGGATCGATGATGCCGACTAGAAGGGGGTGAATAGGAGGCTTTTAAAAATTCTTTTCAACTAAACAATTTTTGCAAGACGTTTAGGATAACTTAGATTTCGCAAAGGGTTACAAGAAATCAAACATCTAGTTGCACTTAATCAATATGGAATGCACAATACAACATGCAACAAGATTAATTTGAACAATTTGTGTCAAGGTAAATATGAATTGAGTAAGAGAGAAAAGATTGACACAATGATTTTTACTGAGGTCTCAGAGACTCGCCCGGTCTCCCCTACTCCTCGTTGAAGCGCTCACACCTGAGCCTCGCTTCTATATCCACGAAGGATATCTTCACTCGGGTTGCTCCTTCTCCACACCGGATAGGCGAGCACCAATACCTTTCACACTTGTTTGTCAGCCTCTCCAACAAACTTCAACAGAGAGATCATGACTCTCCTCCAACACAGTCTAGGCGAAGGCGATCGCCAAGAGTAACAAATCGAACACGCTCACTTGAATGAATCAAGTGCTATAACCTCAAAAGATGCAAATGGATGCTCTAGCACTAGCTTGCAAATTGTGGATGAAATGCACTAAGCACTCTTAGCCTCTCAAAAATGCTTCTCCTCTAATTCACTCAAGAATTTTGGCTCAAATCTAGCCTTTAGATGCAAGAGATTGAATGCAATGAACTTGGCTAGCTTATACACAGTGTTTTCAACTTCTTGAGCACCCTCAAATGAAGGCCAAACCGAGGTATATATAGCCCCTTCAAGGAAACTAGCCGTTTGCAACAAACTGAGCCAATTTTGTATAGACCAGACATTGTCTGGCCTTGCCAAACACTGTCCGGCCACTGCAAGTCTATATGACCATTGCAAACGTGTCAGTTATTGTTGGGCCATTTTTGTGAAGGCCGAAGAAATGATCTTTTGTCCGGACAAAAAACCCGGACAGATGCATTTGTCTCTAGTTCATGTTTCAATTAAGCCTCAAAACTATTTGTACAGGCCGGACAATGTCCGGCCTGTCCCGGACAAAAGCCCCCAGACAAATGTGTATGTATCTGGTTACAATCCTAATAAAACTTAAGTTTTATATAGGCCGAACAATGTCTGGACATCACGGACAATGCCCGGCCTTCCCCGGACAAAAGCTTTGGACAAATTTAAATGTGTGGTGATATTACGAATACCCCGACAGGTTTTGAGAACGATCCTAGCGAAGATTACGCGGCGCGGGTTGACCGGATGACCGGTCCTCCCCCGTCGGACAAGCACAAGAAATGACACACGGATTTATATAGGTTCGGGTCCCAGTGGGGGCCCTAGTCCTGTCGGTGCGCTCCCGACCGGAGTCAGCTGGGGAGGCTCTCTCCGAGGGAGAGGCTTCCGGAGCACACCTGTTAGTTTTTAGCTATTCCAACAAATGAATCACTTGCTTACAACTGAGGGGTACAACGGCTATTTATAGCCCCAAAAAGAAGCAAAAAACCTAAACTACCCCAGAGGCCACCGACGGATTGAGGGGTAGGAACGTCCTTCTCCCGGTCAAACGTCTTGGATGCTTGATAGGTGGTCGCTGATTCCCGAGGTGCCCCTCGCGCGAACTGCCGTGACAAACAACTCGAGACTTTACCTTGAGGAGGGCGATGAGGCCCAGGACATGCGCTGGGGAGGCACCGGAGGCCAGGTCCCCGGGCAAATGGCGGCGCCCGGGACGACACCGGAGACCAAGTCCCGGGGGCCAAAAGGCGGTGCACGGGGAGGCACCGAAGGCCAGGTCCCCGGGCAAATGGCGGCGCCCGGGACGGCACTGGAGGCCAAGTCCCGGGGGCCAAAAGGCGGCGCACGGGGAGGCACCGGAGGCCAGGTCCCCGGGCAAATGGCGGCGCCCGGGACGGCACCGGAGGCCAAGTCCCGGGGGCCAAAAGGCGGCGCCCGGGGAGGCACCGGACGCCAGGTCCCCGGGCAAATGGCGGCGCCCGGGACGGCGCCGGAGGCCAAGTCCCAGGGGCCAAAAGGCGGCGCCCGGGGTGGCACTGGACGCCAGGTCCCCGGGCAAATGGCGGCACCCGGGACGGCGCCGGAGGCCAAGTCCCGGGGGCCAAAAGCCGGCGCCCGGGGAGGGACCGGAGGCCAGGTCCCCGGGCAAACGGCGGCGCCCGGGACGGCATCGGAGGCCAAGTCCCGGGGGCCAAAAGGCGGCGCCCGGGGAGGCACCAGAAGCCAGGTCCCCGGGCAAATGGCGACGCCCGGGACGGCGCCGGAGGCCATGTCCCGGGGGCCAAAAGGCGGCGCCCGGGGAGGCACCGGAGGCCAGGTCCCCGGGCAAACGGCGGCGCCCGGGACGGCGCCGGAGGCCAAGTCCCGGGGGCCAAAAGGCGGCGCCCGGGGAGGCACCGTATGCTAGGTCCCCGGGCATACGGCGGCGTCCGGGACGGCACCGGAGGCCAAGTCCCGGGGGCCAAAAGGCGGCGCCCGGGGAGGCACCGGAGGCCAGGTCCTCGGGCGAGTGTGACGCAACTTACCTGGACTTAGTCCCGCGGAGATTTCCCCCAACAAAATGTCTCTATTTGTGTTTTACAAAGGCCACTAGAGTTTTGTACTGGCCGGACAATGTCCGGTCACCACAGACAATGTAAACCGAAAACAGGACTTTACCAATTTTACTCTAACTCAGAGTCTGGGTGTATGCACATGCAATTAAACTATTTTCTCACAGATATGTCTGTTGACACTCAGCAAAGACCATGACCTAGTTTAATTTAAGAACATAAAGCTACTTGTTGAATATCCGGCCGAAAACAAGTGGTCGAGTAGATTTGGTCGAGTGTACACAATGGAGCTGAAAACTGGCACGACTAGTTTGAACTCCTACGACCATGACCAGCTCCAAACAAAGATACGATCAGAATGTGCAAATTCGACCACAACCAACTCTAGAAATAAAACCGATTGCTTTAGCTCGCGACCGCGACTAAGTGCAGTTTTCTAAAACATTATCTTTAATACAAACAACTACACTTTGATTTTCTTAGCAATGCAAGAGGTTATTAAGCACTAATGCTAAATAATATGAATGCATTTGATCTTCCACACTAGATTGACTCAAGTTACTAGTTTTCGACCCCTCTTAATAGTATGGTCAAACTAGTAAAAAGAAGTCCGATCAAGCTGGTCTATCTCCAAACCCAGAGACTGATAAAATTATAAGAAAATGATCCTTAATCTTGGATCTTACCTTCGGTGAAGCTTGACCTCGCTTAACCACCTTCCCTAAATTCCATGTCATGTTATATATTCTTGCATTTGTTAAGTGGTGATTTGATGACTACCTCGTACTCACCCGTGAATGAACTACTCCATCAGAGGTTGAAGCCAATTGACTTGGGCTCACATGAGTATGAGTCTGAGCCCTTTGAAGACTTTCATTATGATCCAAGTTTCTAGGCGTCGCGCACCCCAGTCGAGCGATTGTGGGAGAAGAGTAGAGATCCACTCCTTCCGCATTTTGCTAAAAAGTTGAAAGGATATTGTGGACATGTTTGCTGCTAACTTATGTAATGCACTAATGCCATTATCGATTGTGAACTTGTGATGTTTTGTAAATCAATTATGTACTTTGCTAGTTGTGGTATTCATTTATGGTTCGCAACTGAATCCTGGGAAGTTGCGACAAGGGGGCCCTATTCCATACCATGGAGTTCAGTATGGGGTAGGTGGTCCCCCACATCTGCTTCCCTCCTGCAAAATCCCATGGTTAGAAGTGTGGGTAGGTCAAGGGTGGCAGCGAGCAAAAACTCCTGATGATCACTAGTATTAAACCATACAGACGATGCTATGTGAGTTATTAAATCACGTAAGACTATGGGTGAGACTTTGTGGAAATCCTTTTTGATTATTTCAATGCGGCAAGCAGATGAGAGTTCAATTTTACCTATCATAGCCAAAGAAATTCAAAAAATTCACTAGGGCGAAATTGGTGCTGCCCCTCCTCGGTTATTGTTTGCCAAATTTTACCGAGGGTGCAAATTAGAGAACCATGAAAAGTTCCCCACAGTTTTTAACCCTAAAAGATCAAAAAATTCGTCAATTGTGAAGCTCTAATCCTCATTATTAAACCTAAATCTCACGCCCTTAGATTGGCCGGGAGGAATGCGTAGGGTATTTTGTTCAAAGGAGGCTAAAGTCTCCCAAACGACTTCGCGAAAAGTCAGACCGGCACCCCGACAAGCGTATCACAACCCACATTGTGAATGAAGTGAAGCACATCATCATCAATCTCTAGAGTCCTAATGGCATTTTCATCTAGAAATCTAGTTGGCCATAAAGGTCTCTTCTTAAATGCAAAAATCTAGTGAGATGATTGGAATTAGTAAAATAGATCTGCGGAAAATCAAGATCGGAGTAGGTTTGTGGAGACATACCTCATTGGCGCTTCTCCATTTTCTTGATGTTGCGTCAGGGCATCGTCATTATGGTAGAAGTTCCATACCCGGAGGTTTTGTGACATGAGGAGTCGGAATCCGCGGTCGGATCGGATTTTTAACGGTTGGCTAGAGAGATCTTTGGCTATTTTTGGAGTTTTGTGGAGATTTTGGGCTCAAATCATGGAGTTTTTCCATTGGGAGGGTTGGAGAACATGGTTTATTTAAATACGGGTGGTAGGAAGGAGTTGTAGTTGTATAGGAGAGGGAAGGAGTAACAAATAGCAAGAAATCAGCAAAAACTAGGAAACTAGAGCCACAACCGAGCCCAACACGACCACAGGCATGGGTCATGCTCGGCCCAGGGCATAGCTCGTGTCACATCGCAGAGGAGCTGGCGCTCCTTAAGCTCTCCCCTTCTCACACGGGAGGAGGGGGATCGGGATCTACCCAGCGCAGCGGCCCCCGCAGAGGCCGGTGACTCGACGTAAGTGTCCGGTGGCCCACTCCTTAGTCTGAGATTTTGGCTAACACTTTTGTTTTTGTAGTCCGGTCGTATCAGGCCGCTCGGGAGAAGGCGGAAAACCTCCTCGGGAGGTACTACGTCAACGAGTACAAGCGCGTCGTGCGCTTTATCAGGGAGGGTCCTTCCCATAACTTTGTGGCGGAAGCCTTCGGGGCGACGTCACCCCTCTCCGAGGTGGAGGCCTCCCCCGGCCCGGGGATGATAGGGGAGTTCATGCGCCTCCTTGACGCACCGACCGAATCGGGCGAGAAGGGGAAGGCGACGCATGGCGGAGCGAACTCCAACTTGGCGAACTACAACCCCTTGCCCTCTCCAGCGGCCACACCTCTGGCGGTCCCGGAGCCGGTGGGCGTGGAGCGCCCGGAGGTGCAGTTCGCGCAGATGTCTCCTCCGCGCTTCGACTAGCCAGTAGACAAGGAGGCGAGCCCTTTGGCCTGTCCAGTCTATGGGCTTCGGGAGCTCCGCAGCCCGGGAAGGGGAAAGGGCTCCTTGTCCCCCCAAAGGGCCATGTTCCCTCCGGGAGCTCGTCCTTCGACTCCTCGGAGACCGAGTCCTCGGTGCCCTGGGTTGTGGCCGAGACCGGCCCGGTCCACATCACCCTCGGGGACGGCTGGAGGGGGCCACCGACGGAGACAGTTCCAGAGCCGTTGGGAGGGAGACCCCCATGCTGTCCTCGGGTGAGGCCCGAAGGTTCACAGCGGGACTCCAGACTCAGAAGGTCCAAGCCTACATCCAGCAGGGGACCATCCGTGAGCGTAGCTCTGAGTTGGTCTCACTCCATCTCCAGGTTACTTTTCCCAGGAGGTCGTCTAACCCTTGGGTTTACAGGGGGTGGCTCGGGTGTAGCCCCGGCTATGTTCACAAAGGCTATGCGCTTTCTCAACACACAGGTTCCGTGATCCCAGTGGTGGCCGCAGCCGCGGCCCTCATAGAGCATTGGAGGACCGGCGCCCGGGCAGTCGTAGGTCGCCACCCCCGAAGCTTCCCCAACTTCTTCAGGCCACAACGGCGGGAGCTGGCGTGGGGCTTCTATGATATGATCGTCTGGGCTCGATTCCCTACTTCGGTGCCCCCGAGAGTGGACGCCCCGGCGACGGAGGAGGCTCCCCGTGTGGGGGGGGGGGGCGGGACGGCAATGGGCAAGTATGAATCCCCCCCCCCCCGGGCCTTTAGATAGGCCCTTTTTGTTTTGCTAGGATTTTTGCTCCAGGTAGCTTCCTAGAGGAAGCCCCGGAGACTTGTACAAATTTTTTTGCTCAATCAATGAAGTGAAGATTATTTTGCAAAGTCTTGATTTGTCGTGAGCAGGTCCCCCGGGAGCTTGCTCTCGAGTAGGGTCACCGAGACTTGAACACCTTAACTCGAGGAGCTCCCTGGTGGTACGGGGGTTCGCTCCTGAGAAGGGACTTCTAGGTCCCGGGGGACATAACCCAGGGGATGCCCAAGTGGCCTTAGCTTCGCTAAGTCTCGCCATCGACGGGCGTGGTGAGGGTGCTACCCAGGAGCCGATCACCTGGATAACTTCGACAATAGCCGCACTGAGTTGTCCCCTCTGAGACCGGGCTCCCGGAGGGTCCCCCAGCTTAGGATACGCCCTCCAGCCAGCTGAGAGTATTGGCCTGAGGGCTTGCTTCAAGAAGCCCATAGGCGCATAAGGAGATTGTACCGGGACCTTTCCCGGGAACTATCACAAGGCCTCCGAGAGTACTAGGTGTAGCCACCTCCCAGAGGGGGTTGTCCTCCGGAGTAGTTTCCCGCGGGAGCTTAACTCCCCGGATTGTATCTTGTATTTGCCTGGGGCTTGTCACCCCTGGGACATCTTGGCCCATCGGGGGGTTGTCCCCTGGTTAAATGTTGTACCAATACCCACCGGGGGGGGGGGGGGGATGTCCCCCTGTTAAATGTGTCAGTAAAGCTATCGGAGTGTTTGCTTCTTGAACTTCAAAATTTTCCAAAAATATGCACCTGTCTGGGCACGAGTTACCCCCCCCCCCCCCACAGCGGGGTGCATCTTGGCTCCGGGGGCTGTGGGTAAGGAACAAAGAGGCCCAGGCATTAAAGACCACTGGGGTTACGAAGCCCCTGGTGGAAAAAATTCCAGAGACTAGTGAAAAAATTCCCCCGATAAAGGACCTTCGGGAGGAAAATTTCCGAAAATCACGGTGAAAAATCCCCCGGTCATCGTGAGAACGGGGAGCCGGCTAAAGGGTCTCCGTGAGGAAACTTTCCGGAGATCACGGTGAAAAATCCTCCTGTCGCCATGAGCATTGGGAGCCGGGTAAATAATTTTTAAGAAACCGAGAATTCCGTGTCTCACTGTGGGGACAATTTTCTCCCAGAGGAGGATAAGCCCGATGACGGGTCTGAGTGTTTGAGAGGGGACTAGTCTCTCAAATTGACTTGTTACCGCAGTCCTTCAGAACTGGGTTGCCGCTTACCCCCTCAGTCCACGAGGGGTGATTGTAAGCTGCCCTATAGGAGTCGGACTCCCATCATAGGGGCTTTTAGGTTGCGATAGCCTACGTCCTCGCAGAGAGGGCATGCTCACCAGGAGAGCATCGTCTTAGGAGACAGTAAGACAAGAATCTGTAGTAAGCTCAAGTTGGAGAAAAAGACCATTTGCATTGATAGGAATTGAAATACAACGCCTCCCCGGGTGATGAGTACGGTGCCTCCCCCTGCGAAGTCACGACGGGGGAGGGAACAGTGAATACAACGCCTCCCCCCGCGTAATCGCAGCAAGGGAGGGGGTGATGAGTACGGTGCCTCCCCCTGCGAAGTCGTGACGGGGGAGGGAACAGTCAATACAACGCCTCCCCCCGCGTAATCGCAGCAAGGGAGGGGTCACGACGGGGGAGGGAGTAAGCCTGGTGGCTAGATATAGAACTTGCGAAGCGAGCCTACATTCCATGTATGCTTTAGTTCTTGATCTTGGAGGTTGGAGAGCTTATAAGCCCCCCGAGCCTAGGACCGTGGAAACCTTGTAGGGGCCTTCCCACTTGGGGGAGAGTTTGCCCTGGGCTTCGGGGTCGGTCACGCGCTCGAGGACAGGGTCCCCAAGGCGGAAAGCTCTCGCGCGGACGCGCTGGTTGTATGCGCGTGCCATTTCGCGCTCGTAGATGGCGTGGCGAAGGAGCACTCGGTCACGCTCCTCCTTGACGAGGTCGACATTCAGCCGCTAGTTTGCTTCGTTGGCCTGGTATGCTGCGGTTGTAGCTCCGTCTAAGAGCTCAACCCGCAGTGACCGGAAGGCAATCTCCAAGGGGAGAACCGCTTTAGCCCCGTACACGAGCGAAAAGGGACTGCGCCCCATCTCCCGGCTCGAGGTCGTGCGCATGGAACAGAGGAAACTCAGAAGCTCCTCTACCCACGTGCCCTGCCTGGAGGTGGCCTACTCAAGTCACCGGTGTAACCCCTCTGGGATCACGCCGTTGCCTTTCGACTGCTCCGTTTCTCTGGTGGTGAGCTACAGAGCCAAAGTAGAGGATAGCCCCCAAGCCTTCGCAGAATTCCCGGAAGTGCGCGGAGTCGAATTGGGTCTCGTTGTCGACAGTGATTTCCAGGGGGACCCCAAAGCGACACAAGATGTTCTTCCAGAAAAACCGTTGTACTGCTCGGGAGGTGATGCTGGCCATGGGCTCAGCCTCCACCCACTTGGAGAAGTAGTCCACTGCGACCACCGCATACTTGTAGCCCCCGGGCGCCGGGGGTGTAACACCCCGATTTTTCCCAAATCCTGGCTCGCCTCGTCCCTCTCTATTTCAAAATGAGATCCCAGTTGTGCCAGCAGCTTACCCCAAAAAGTTGCCTTTTGCTCAGATCTTTTTCACAAATCAGCTCTTTTCAGATTTGTCAGAAGCCCAAAAAGACTAAAAGTCTCAGACCACCTCCAAACTTTGATCTGATTCAGTGAATATCTCCCATTCACTATTCTGAACATTTTTCCCTTCTAGAAGAATTTCCAAATCCTGCCCTAAACCTGAGTTTCGACCCTCGCCGTTTTTGAAACTCTAATTACCCTGTTTTACCCTAAAGTCGTTTTCCCCACTTTTGTCGAAACCCCTCAGATCTTGCCCGATCTTGTCAAACTTTGGCTAGATGAGTTCCATTAATCTTATGCAACTCATTCCTGAAATCAGATTTCAGATCAGCCCCCTTGATCTCCAGATTTACAATCAAGCCCATTTCCAATTCAACTTTTCCTCACAGATCAGTCCCTGGAGCAAGTTTCAAAATTGCAAATCAGCCCGAGCCTTCTTTTCCAGTCCCTGTTCGACCAGTTTGCGCTCGACCAGTGCCCCATTCATCTTTGCGCCGTGCACGCTCGCCGCCGGCCATCTTCTCCGGTCGCCTGTACTCGTGATCGGTTGAGCCACCCCGCGCGCCCGTGCCAGTGACCAAAGACCCTGCTAAACCCAGCGGTTAAACGCCTGCGCTCCAGCAGCGTTTTCGCGCGCGCACGCCCGTGGCCGTGGCACTTGCATGAGTGTACGTGTCATCGCGGGAGCTGCGTTGCTGCCTCCGCATCCGCGCCGTTTCAAACCTAGTTCCAATGCGCTCCCGACAACGCTGGCAAAGCAACTGCACAGCCCGTGCACATCACGTCGTCGTCGCCGTTGTCGCACCTGCGCCCGGCCATCCTTGCCCCTGGCTTGATTTTCCCCGCTGTTTTCCCCTCGCTAGCTTCGCCCCAGAGCCTATTTAAAACCCCAGTGCTGTGCAAATTCCTTGTCTCAGGACTTAGCCAAATCTTTTCCAGTGCCCTCGCCGCTCCCTTCTTCTTTTCTGGCGAGCTGTTTTTGAGGCCACCGTCGCCAGAGCAAACCGTGGCTTCTCCTTCCAATTCAACTGTACCAGTAAGCCTCCCTTACCTCCCTCTCTGTGTCATACCAGTTAATTGCACCAGATTGAACCCCATCGCCGGTGATCGCCGGAAACGGCCGTTTGCCCTGTTTCCCCAATGCTGTTCATTTCATCCCAAATTGGTTTCCGCTCCAGTAGAGTTTCTTGATCAGTAGGCCCCATCTAGCAAGCCTGTGCGCTCAGATTGCATAATTGAGCTGAAATTGAAGTTTTCCCGTTCTGGCTCGCCGCCGATGATCTGGCTCTCGTCGCCAGGCCGTACCAGCTATCCCCCAGCCAAATTGACTTAGCCATTAGCTTCCACACTTCACCCTCTCACTCCCTGAGCAAGAATCGAGTTCAAATGCTTTGTATCGAAACCCCCCAATCTCCAGTGTCGTCTTCTCCAGCACCGGTCGCCGGAATTCTTCTTTGCCCTAGTTTTTGGCAATGTCTGCACTATGTCAGTGCATGTCAGCCACTGGCATTAGCCTTGTTTGACCCCTTCTGGTTGAGCAATGGAAATGTCACTTTGTCCCCTAGATTCCTGGAGTTGTGTTCTACATCTTTCCCTTCTGTCACTTCTCCAGAAAACCATCCTAATACCAGTTTGAAGCTATGCCAAAACCATGAACTGAATGTCGACCCTTCGACGTTCAATCCTTTTTAGCCGTTTCTTCGACCAGAACCCTTGTGACCTTGCCCTAACCTTTTCCCCTGCATGCATGACTTATTTACTTAATATTTTCTATGGAAACTATTTTATGTATGCTTATGTAGCGTATGTGTTGTATTGCTTGTGTCCGCCGTAGAGCCCGAAGCTGAAGGAGCGGAAGAAGTCTTTGAAGATTCGTCCGAGTAATTAGACCTAGCAGTGCAAGGCAAGCCTCATTCCTTTGATCATGTCTCACCCAATATTTTTATATGAAGTATATTCACTGTTTCTTACTATGCATGCTTATTTGAGATACAAGTTATGTTTGAATGACATGAGTAGATATTACCTAATGAATCATGAAACCCCTTTTTGTTATTGAACCTTCTTATATATGCTTTTGTCACCCTAGGACTCATATACTGAATATCCACATTAAACTTGAAATGGTCAAATACATGAGAAGTTATAATGAAAACCGTTTTGTCAAGAAAACTAATAAAAGGGATCAGTAATGAGGATTGGATTGTATGGAGAGGGTGCGGTGCGCACCAGAGAATGTGAATGTTCCTCACTATTGGTTCATAAGGACGAGAACCTTGTGCTGTGTCTCTATGCGAATTGTAAACGTACCAACCACTTGCCTGGTATGGGACAGGCACAACTTAGTAGCTTTTTGGTATTAGCAGTTCCCTACATGGTTTGTCGATCTGGTTTCTCGCGTGGAAACTAGTGGGCCACAGTTCGGCCATGAGTGATGTGAGTTCAGAAAAATGATGAGAGGAAAAAGGTGGAAAGAAGGAAGGCGCCCTAGACCTGATTAAGCCGTGAGCGGTTGTAATCTTAAACGGTCATATGTCTTGCGTGGACACAGACCAAGGCTATGTGTCCTGCGGGAACATAGACCAGAGGCTAGGAAGTAAGGAAGTGGGGATGACCCACAACGGTACTTGAGACTTAATTGTCTATTTACCGGGCGGGGATACTGTTAACACTGAACTGCAAAAGCGTTGTGTGATCTCGGCCTTGTCACATGTGTATAAGTCACATGGAGCTGTACCGACTTGAAAGCCGAGTGAACCAGTGGATTTAAAAAGAGGTACACCTTTGCAAAGTGTAAAAGAAGTATCAGATACTCTGTACTCCCAGGTTCAGGAGTCTTTTCGTAGTGGATGTTATCCATGGGTTATAGCACAAGTAATGATTTGGAATGTTTTCATAACATGAGTAAATAAAAGTGATGACTCATGGGAGACCATCACATAACGATTTCTAAAGTATAAATTAAGATCTTAAAGTATTGCTCTTGGAAACTAAAAGCTTTTCCTTATGATTTTAGAGTGAAAATCTACTCTATTCTTATATATATATATATAAAACCAAAACCCCTTTTTTTGATCACTCCTCATCTATATACCTACATTTTTGTAATGAGACTTGCTGAGCATTGTGTAAAAGCATGCTCACCCTTGCCTTTGCAAACAAATTCAGAAGAAGGATTTGAGAATCCCGATTCCCCTGGCCTTGAGCACCAAGAAGAGGAAAGAGCCTTTCCAGACGATTTGAGCTTCTAGGAGGGTCATGAGCCAAGTTGAGTCCGATGTGGAGGAAGCCCTTCCAGAGCCGCTGCAGAAGGAAATGAAGACCTTTGTGGTTGCTTTTTGTGTTGTTTTTCTATGTTCGGTACTTCGATACCGATTCTTGATTTTGAAAAACTCTCTACTTTTGTATCAACTTTAATTAAGGCCATCCTTGGCATTATGATATTGTAATAGTGGTCCTCGTGACCTTGTACTTGCTTTATCTACCAGCGTTATTATTTAAAGTGAATCCTGTTGTTGTGAGCTTGTGATGTACCTTTCTGTGCGCAATCTACCTGGGCGGTTGCCAAGGTGACCCTCAAATGGGGGTCTCACAGGGGGGAAGGGACATAAGAGATCCATCCCCCAGTGCGCGAAGGGCTAAGTGATGGGGATGGTTGATCTCGCGCGTCGCGGACTACTGTGGGCCAATATTAGCCCTGGCGAATGACTTTTGTCGCGACAGTGCGTGGAGCCAGGTGAGACCCACAGCTCCCCGAGTGAATGTTCTTGAGGAGTTGAAGTCCTTCTGCTCACGGGGGGCAGCGGAGTAGGGCAGAGGCCCCCCACTTGTAGAGTTTCCCTTCTAGTAAGAGGTATGCTCTTGCCTTGGCACAGAGGCGTTTCGCCTCAGTATCACTGGGAGGGTCCCCCTCCCCCCTTCTAAAGGAGACGAGGGGATCCATCTAGGACGCCGCTCGGGTGATTTCAGAGACCTCTGGGGCACGGGACTCATGGTCCACATCCAAAGAGGTCACCGTGGGCTTCGCGTTGATTTCCAGGAAGGCGCCCCCGGGGAGAGGTTCCCGGGTGCTAGCCGCTCGGGCCAAGGCGTTGGCCCGGTCATTGTCCCTCCGGGGGATATGCCGGGCCTCCAAACCCTCGAAGTGCTTCTCCATCTTGCGCACCTCCCCCAGATACAAGTGCAGGTTCGCATCACGGCACAAGTAAGACTTGTCCATTTGGCAAACCACGAGCTGGGAATCTCCTTTGATGAGGAGGCGATGGATCCCCAGGGAGCTCGCGAGGCGCAGCCCCAGGAGCAGGGCCTCGTACTCGGCGACATTGTTCGTAGCAGGGAATTCAAGCCACGCTGCGTACTCTAGTGCCCTCCCCTTGGGGCTTCGGAGGACCACCCCCGCGCCGGCCCCAGCTAGACACAAGGAGCCATCAAACATGAGCGTCCAATGGTCGTCGTGTGGGGGCGGCTCGGGGAGACTCTCCCCCTCCGTGTTCCTGGACGCCATGAGGAGGGCGTAGCAAATCTTCTCCATCTCCGTGTACCGCGTCTTGGCCCTTGGAGGGCTTCGCTCACGTAGTACACGGGGCGCTGCTACCCGTCTTGCTCCTTCACTAGCACCGCACTTACAGCGACGAGGTCGCGGTGAGGTAGAGGAGCAGAGGTTCTCCCGAAGATGGGCTCACGAGCATTGGGGGCTCGTGAGATACCTCTTCAAGTCGTCGAAGGCTGCTTGGGCCTCAAGGGGTCCAGTAGAACCCCTTGAGGCCTCGAAGGATCTTGAAGAATTGGAGGCCACGTTCCCCCAACCAGGAAACAAAGCGGCTTAGCGCGGCCATGCGGCCGGTAAGCTGCTATCCGTCTTTGACGGAGCGTGGAGGGGGCATGTCCAGCAAGGCCCGAATTTTTTCGAGATTAGCCTCTATGCCCTGCTGGGACACGAGGAAGCCCTGAAGCTTCCCCCTGCATACGCCGAACGCATATTTTTCTGGGTTGAGCTTCAACCCGTATTCACGGAGGTTGTGGAAGGTCTCCGCTAAGTCGTCGATGTGAGTGGGCGCGCGGAGGCTTTTGACAACCGTGTCGTCGACGTAGAGAGCACGGGCCACGTCCTGGTCGCCTCTTGTGGTGATCACGCCACCGGGCCCAGGGATCTTTGACGAGGATTGACACCCGGGTCACTTCTAATAAACTTTTGGTTCAAGACAGGTTCCAACCAGACATGTATTTGGTTCGATGCGAACTCAAGCTATTTCTGAGGGGCATCACCATGAGGTCGCAAGCTTTACGCGATCAGGTCGCGGGTTTCGTGCGATCAGGCCGACAACTGTGTGCGGTCAGAAGTTCGTATGCCATACGCGGACTGGACTGAATATCTGGGATGTTGCGCGGTCAGCCCATATTCTGTGGTCAGAACATTCTCAACCAAGGTGCTTGGAGCTTGTTCGGTTATCTTCATACCAGGATATTCCAGACATCCCGGAGATTCCTCCATGTTGAAGACCAACCATCAGAGGTTATTATATGCGGTTATTCACGATTAACACGTGTTAATAACCTCCGTGGAAGTTAATAGCGGTTCTTCAACAACTGCATCTAACCGTTTGATACAGTTTCCTTCATATGGCACCCTTTCGACCAATATAAAAAGGTGGCAAAATACATCAAACGGGGGATCCAAGACATTTTTCGGAAGAACCAGACTCAAAAGAATAATCAAGATACAAGATATCTCGATCATTCAAACAGCCAAGTCTACGGCTTAGATTAAACAACACTTACGAGTCTCCTATAGCTTCTCCTTGTACACCCTTACAGGAAAAATCCTAGCCTGTGAGGACTTTTTCCTCCATTTGTAAACCTTTTACCACACTTAGTGAAATCTCAACAGGACGTAGGGCTATTACTCCCACCATCGAGGGCCCGAACCTGTCTAAACTCTCTGTGCTCCTGTTCACCATTGTTCAGCATACCTTCCCGGAGGGTCATCTTGAAAGGTCTCACAATTACAAATTCTGCATAAGTTTGGCTGAGGACCCTGAGTCCGAATCGTCGACAGCTGGCGCCCACCGTGGGGCCTTTCTCAAGGCATCCTAATTGAAATTCGGAGGTTCACCGAAACATGGCTGGAGCATATGATTCCGAGAATGATTTCGATCTCGAGGATTATGCCCATATACCAATGCCTTCTCCAAGCGATCCTGTTCCGATGGAAGAGGTCGAAGGCCAGAATCTTCCACAGGTTGAATCATCTCCCCAAGTCATGTTAATCGACCAGGAGGTAACCGGCACAAGGTCAAAACCCGCAGAGGTTCTTAATGTGCTAGGTGATGAATCCGGCCCATCATACGATCCCGCTGAGGGAAAATATGATGGTGACCCTGAAGTTAGCCCAGGAAGGTTCGACCCTGATAACCTCCACCGTCTCTTTGATTTCGAGTCCGACTCGGAACAAACCGAGATGTTCTCGCCATCGGCGACCTCTCTCCCTAGGCAGTTTGCTGCGTTGTCGGAAGAAACTCCCGATCAACAGGCTGCCAGGGAAGAACAAGATCGCAAACAGAAGGAGGAGCAAGATCTCGAGCAACAGAACAACGAACTACGCAGAACTGCCCTAGAGGCTCTTCAAGATGCGCAGGCTCGTTACGATGCTGCCCCGAGTTCTTCTCGACGGTCGCGTGGTCGTAGACGTGACCAGACTCCTTCCTTACCACCGGAGCATTTCCCAGTGGACGAAGAAACAATAACACCTGGTGCCCCTAGGAGAAGTACCCATGGTCGACTGCGATCTATCGCGGAAGTCATGCGCAATTTTCCTCCTACGGTCACGGATGCGCAGAGACCGGCCTTTTTCAGGATCCTGGCGGAAAGACTGGACGAGGTCGCATCCGAGGCGACCCCAACAGCCTCTTCCCGCTCAGTGACACATTCCCGTGAACGAGATGGTCCTCATTTTGGCTCTGGCCGGCGGAGTTACCCGCCGCTTGTACCGTCCAGACAGGACAAATACCGGCGAATGCAGGACTCTCGTAGTAGGGATCGAGTTCCCGTTCACTCTCGTTTGGGACCACGAGTAACCTCGCCATTGCGTGAGTTTGCTCGAAACCCAACCGAAAGTCGCAGGACGGTTCACGGTCCTTACGTTGGTTGCAAAGCTTTCTCGCCTGGCCTACGAGCAGTCGTTTGGCCCGATAAGTTTCGACCAGGGGCCATTGAGAGGTTTGATGGAACTCAGAACCCATCCGAGTTCCTTCAGATCTATATTACTGCCATCCAAGCAGCAGGAGGCGATGACAAGGTCATGGCCAACTACCTGCCAACAGTCCTCGCAGGACCGGCTAGAACCTGGTTATTTAATCAGCCTGAGGGTTCCATCTACAATTGGGAAATGCTATGCGATGCCATCCTCAACAATTTCTGAAACTGTTACCAAAAGCCGGGTAAGAAGGACGACCTGCATAGACTGCGGCAAACTTCGACCGAAACACTTCGGCAGTTTGTCAAGAGGTTTGTCGGGGTAAGAAATACCATCCCGAACATATCTGATGGCTCCGTAATCAGGGCATTTAAGCATGCCGTTCGATACCGGAGATTCACTGAAGACTTGCTTATCCACCCTCCTCGATCAGTGGCCGATCTGTTCGATATGGCTGATCGATACTCCGAAGCAGCCGAGGCAGTCGAATGGAACCGAATGGTTGACAAGGGGGACCTACCGCCCCAACCAGGCTTCAAGGACGCCAGCAAAGAAGATTCAAGCAAAAAGCCGGAGTCTTCACCGGGTGGGAAGTCAAAAAAGTCGAAGAGGAACCGCTCTGGACAGTACCGTGAGGTCGCAGTCGCGGAGAAACCACCTTCGACCAAAGGTAATAAGTCTTCTTTTAAAAGTAAAACTGCTTCTGGTGGCCGGGATTCCGACCAGCCAGAAAAATCAACTAATCTGCAGGAGGGCAAGAGGTGGTGTCCACTCCACAACTCCCGCAGGCCACGACCTCAAAAACTGCAGGAGTTGGTTGAAACAGCTGGATGATTTCTACCAAGGAGCTGGGCCAATGCCAACCTTACCGCCTAAAGAGCAGGTGTGCGGGATTAGAGACGTCGACGGAGACGAAGAAATGGCTTATCAGGTACCTCAAAATCATGTTAATGTCATTTTCGGAGGTTCCTCCTCTTTCGTTTCCAAAAGGCAGTTTAAAACCTTTTGCCGAGAGGTTAACCAAACGGAGACATCCCTTGGCGAACCTCAATATCCCCGTTGGTCGGATATGCCTTTGACGTTCAATCGCGCTGACTGTCCTGTGGGGCTAACTCGACCATTGAGGCTACCTCTGGTTATTACCCCAATCATCAGTAACGCGAGAGTCGAAAGGGTCCTGATTGATGGGGGAAGTTCCCTTGATATTTTATTGGTCAAGACACTCGACGAGATGCAAATTCCTCGTTCGAAGATCAAGCCCATAATCCATCCGTTTTATGGGATAATCCCAGGCCCCTCCATGATGCCATTGGGACAAGTGGTCCTCCCGGTCACTCTGGGAGAACCAGAATACTTCCGAACAGAATTGGTTACTTTTGATGTAATCGATTGTGATTCAGCTTATAATGCAATCTTTGGCAGGCCGACTCTTGCTAAGTTCATGATGGCAACGCACTATGCTTATCAGTGCAGGAAATTGCCTGGCCCCAAAGGTGTCATTTCGGCCCGAGGTAGTCGCAACGTGGCGCTCACGTGCGACCGGCTATCTTTGGAGATGGTCGATCAACTTCCCCTCCGGGACGCTCAGGTCGCCACCGTTGCCACCGATGCGATCAGGGCTGCTCCTCGACCAGATGAGAAACTCAAACAAGTTCCTTTGTACCCAGATGACCCATCCAAGACAATTCGGGTTGGGTCAGCCCTGGATGACAAATAGGAACTCGACCTCGTTGCTTTCCTCCGGGCTAACGCAGACGTGTTTGCGTGGAAACCGTCAGACATGCCCGGTGTCCCAAGGGAAGTAATTGAGCACAGGTTAGCAATTCGAGCTGGACAACGACCAATAAAGCAAAAGCTCAGGCGTTTTGCCACCGACCGACAGGAAGCCATCCGAGAAGAGTTAGACAAACTCTTACAAGCCGGGTTTATCCGCGAAGTGAATCACCCGGACTGGCTCGCCAATCCGGTCATGGTCCGCAAGTCAAATGGCAAGTGGCGCATGTGCGTCGACTACACTAGCCTCAACAGTGCCTGTCCGAAGGATGACTTTCCCCTTCCCCGCATCGACCAGCTGGTTGACTCCACTGCGGGTTGCGAACTGATGAGTTTTCTGGATGCCTACTCAGGATATCATCAAATTAGCATGGCAGAAGACGATGAAGAGAAAACTGCCTTCATCACCCCGTTCGGCACATACTGCTACGTCAGAATGCCGTTCGGTCTCAAGAACGCAGGTTCCACGTACCAGCGCTTGATGCAAAAGACCTTTCTTTCCCAGATAGGGCGTAATCTCGAAGCATATGTAGATGACTTGGTTGTAAAGAGCACCAAAAGATTGTCTCATTTGGACGATCTTGCTGAAACCTTCTGTAACTTGAATCGCTTTGGAATAAAATTGAACCCGGAGAAATGTTCTTTCGGGGTTTCTTTAGGGAAGCTTCTTGGTTTCCTTGTGTGTTCCAGGGGCATTGAGGTTAATCCTGATAAAATCAGAGCTATTGAACAAATGAGGTCACCCTCGACCATGAAGGATGTTCAACGCCTGGCTGGTCGCATGGCGGCTTTAAGTCGCTTTATATCGCGATTAGGCGAAAGGGGACTACCTTTCTTTAAAGCCTTGCGGAAACATCATAACTTCAAGTGGTCCGACGAGGCCGAAAAAGCGTTTCAGGAGGTTAAAACATATCTGTCCAGTCCGCCAGTATTGGTGTTCCTGAAAAGGAAGAACCATTACTTCTGTATTTGGCGGCCACCCCACACGCGGTCAGCGCAGTTCTGATCGCGGAAAGGGAAGGAGTACACAGACCCGTCTACTATGTGAGCGAAGTACTTCATGGTCCTAAGGAGCGCTACCCTGAGGTCCAGAAGATACTTTACGCGCTACTGATGGCTTCCCGTAAGCTACGACATTACTTTCAAGCACACAAGATCACAGTACCCTCCTCTTTTCCTTTAGGGGATATTGTCCGAAATCCAGAAAAATCAGGTCGAATCGCCAAATGGGCGGTCGAATTCGGTGCCTTCGAGATCCATTTCACCCCTCGCACGGCGGTTAAGTCTCAGGTTTTGGCCGACTTTGTGGTCGAATGGACCAACCCTGAGCCACCCGTGCAGTTGGCAGAGGAACTGGAGTGCCCCGATTATTGAACAATGTACTTTGACGGCTCCCGTAGTTTTCAACACTCGGGGGCTGGAATAGTCTTAGTTACGCCCCAGGGCGAACAGCTTAAGTATGTCATTCAACTACACTTTGTTGCAACCAACAACGCAGCAGAGTATGAAGGTCTTCTTGCAGGGCTCCGGGCAGCAAAATTCCTCGGAGTCCGTCGATTAGTGGTGAGGGGGGACTCACAGCTAGTCGTAAACCAGGTAAACAAGGAGTACAGCACCTCCGATGAGACAATGGCTCATTACCTGGGGGAAGTGAGGAGATTGGAAAAACACTTCAGTCACTTCGAAGTCCAATACATCCCGCGAAAGGACAATATTCTCGCAGACCAATTATCCAAAATTGGATCCTCACGCTCATCCGCTCTGGCAGGAGTGTTCATTGAACACTTGGACCATCCTTCGATCATGACTTCGGTCGAGGATGATCCGGCAATAGCCTTAGTTGCCAACCTCGGTTAGGAACAAGATTGGACTCATCCATTGAGGGTCTATCTTGAACATGGGACCCTACCCGAGGACGAAACCAAAAGCGATCGGTTAATTCGAAAGGAGCGTCTGTACAAACTCATAGATGGGGTTATGTACAGAAAGGGTACTCAAGGTGTATTCATGCGCTGCATATCTCAGGAGGAAGGAAAATCCCTCTTGAAAGAAATACATGACGGTGTATGCGGTGCACACGCGTCATACCGAACACTGGTCGGAAAAGTTTTTCGACAGGGATTCTACTGGCCTTCGGCACTCGATGATGCCAAGCTTATGGTCAAGATGTGTCCACAGTGTCAATTTCATGCAAGACAGGTTCATCAACCTGCTTATGCATTGCAAACTATTCCTCTCGCATGGCCCTTCGCGATATGGGGAATGGACATCGTCGGTCCTATGCCACAAGCGGTCAGTGGGTACAAGTTTCTGTTCGTAGCCATTGACACGTTCATAAAGTGGATTGAGGCCGAACCAGTACGAAATATTACTGCATCAGCCGCACAAAAGTTCTTTCACAAGAACATTGTGGCACGATTTGGTGCTCCAAACCGTCTCATCACAGACAACGGTTCTCAGTTCGCTAGCGGTCTCTTCCTAGACTACTGCGATCAGATTGGGACCAAGGTGTGCTTTGCTTCTGTGGCACATCCACAAAGCAATGGTGCCGTAGAACGGGCCAATGGGCAAGTATTGCAAGGCATCAAAAAACGTGTTTTTGATCGCCTCAAGACCCGCTCGGGGGCTTGGGCAGACGAGCTTTATACTGTTCTATGGGCACTACGGACTACCTCTAGTCGAGCCACCGGTGAGACACCCTTCCATTTGGTCTATGGGGCCGAGGCTGTGTTGCCTATGGAAGTTAGTATTGGATCTGTTCGCACGAATCAATTCGAACAGGTCAACCAATCCGAACAGCGATCGCAAGATCTCATCCTCCTGGAAGAACGGCGTGATCGCGCCCTGATCAAGTCCGCGGTATACTTGCAGGCTCTACGCAAGTATCACAGTAAAAAGGTGCGACCACGTGATATCAACGTTGGCGACTTGGTTTTACGAAAAATTCAAGACCAGTCTAACCGCAATAAATTCTCCCCAAAGTGGGAAGGACCATACACTGTCGTCTCAGTGCCGCGGCCAGGATCTGCGCGGTTAGCCATGGAGGATGGTCGGATTTTGTCCAATACTTGGAACATCGATCAACTTCGCAAGTTTTACGTGTAAGTACCACACCCCTTTTCCAGTTCAATTAGCATCTTTTCATAAAAAGCATGTCTTGTTTTCATACAATGAGTGTTTTTCTTTAAGCCCAAATTATACAAATTCGACCTGGGGGCTGATCGCCGGCGGTTAGGTTATTACAGCATTTTTCAACCGGATTCGCTGGTCGATCTCATGATCACTTCCAGATAAGTCACTCCTAAATAAGCCGTTTCTCAACGCACACGGGACTATCTGGCTAGTCCTCGGTCATCTGGGTGGCTACCAGTTTGCAATAAGGTTAAAATGTTACTTTAATCTTGACCATCGGCTTGAAGCACATAGCCCTGGTCATCATACTTATGTTTTCCCCTCTGCTTAAAATACTAAGGCTTCAGTATTCACAAAACAGAGGCGGGGGCTAGAGGGATATACTTATAGTATGAAGCTTATGATGTGAATATGCACTTTCTTTTAAAAAAATAGTTTTACATACATGGCATTGTAATTACAATTGTTTGGTTACAAAATATAAGGATCATTCGATCCTCAGCTCAGCCAAGAGTTTGTCAACGAAGGGCTTGACTTCTTCTATAACGGCGTCAAGCAGTTCTTCACTCTCGACCTCAACCGGTCCCACCAGCGCGCTCAGATTCGCATCTGGGCCATGGTGAAGTCGAACCCGGCTGAGTACGGCAGAAGCGGCTGATCGGACTCTCGTCCTGATTATCTCTTCACGTCGCCGTATATCTCCAGGGAGATATTCAAGCAGTGATTCTGCTTGAGTTGTGAGCAGTGATGACCAATCGCTGACACTTGGGTCGTCCTTCTTCAACTCTACCACGTTAGTATTCAAAAGGTTGGCCACGGCCTTCAGTTTTTCGAAGACCAGTAGGCTCAACTCTTTGACCGCTCGGTCGGTGTGGTTGATCGAGGACTCGAGAATCGTCTTGTCCTGGCCGAGCTGTATAATGCGACCTGCTTGCGCTGTACAGAGAAAAGAGGTTATTAACAAGGCATGGCTTTAAGTCTTCTCTGTTGGATCAAGGATGCCGACTAGAGGGGGGGGTGAATAGGAGGCTTTTAAAGCTTAAAAACTTAAAGCAAATAAAGAACAAATAATATAAGCAAAGGGAAAAGAGAACGAACACAATGATTTTTACCGAGGTATCGGAGACTCGCCCAGTCTCCACTAATCCTCGTTGAAGCACTCAAATCACTTGAGTCTCGCTTCAATATCCACAAAGGATATTATCACTAATGGTTGCCTCTTGTCCACTCCGGAAAGGCGAGCACCGATGCCTTGTACACACTTGCCGAGCCTCTCCGACAATCTCCGAACGGAGAGATCAACGGCCACGCCTCCGAACCGTCTAGGTGAGGGCGCTCACCAAGAGTAACAGGCAACGAGGTCTTCTCTAGACCTCCAAACACGCACCGAGAAACTAAGTGTATGCAAAAGCAAAAGAACTGAAGCTCTCGGTGGATCGAAAAGCACTCGACTTGATCAAAAGATCAAGATTTTATATATGAAACTAGAGCTCAAGAGTGTGTATGAAATGCTGCTACTGGTTGTAGAAAACTTATGCCCAAAGCCCCTTTTTATAGCCTCAAGAAGCAAATGAACTGTTGGAGCTAGGGCTGAAAATCAGCAACCCAAACTGACAGTCAGTTATGCAAACTGATAGTCAGTTTAGTGCACAACGGCCGACAAAATTTACGGATAAAAAATAGCTAGCCGTTTGCAGCCAAAACAGGAAAGCTGAAACCCACAACTGACAGTCAGTTATTCAAACAGACAGTCAGTTCGACCAAAACATCGACCAGATCAAATAGAAACTCAGATAAAAACAGTTGTGGTCGAAACCCAAACTGACAGTCAGCATGGGCATACTGACAGTCAGTTTAGTACAAAAATTTTTGGCCCGAAAAACACACTCTCTGGACAATTGTCAGTTAACACAAACTGACATTCAAACTGACAGTCAGTTCAGCAAACTGACAGTCAGTCTGAACATAAACAGCTATAACTTTAAAACCAGAAATCCAAAAGAGGTGTTTAATATCTCATTTGAAAGATATTTTAAAGGACTATCTTTTTATCAACAAAAGAAAAAGCCAGATCTCTCTAGATCTTTCCAGAAAATGCAAAAACTCTTCTGCTGTCAAAAACTAAACTGAAAAACCAAATAACTGACAGTCCGATAAAAATATCCATAACTTTTGATCCAGAAATCCAAATTGAGTTTTTAATAGCTCGTTCGAAAGATAATTTAAAGAGCTACATTTTTGTCAACAGAAGTAAAAGCCAGATCTGCCTAGATCTTTCTGAAAATTGCAAATACTCTTCTGCTGTCAAAAACTGAACTGAAAATCCAGATTTTTCAAATAAGTTCAAAACCAAATCCAACCAAAAAGATGCAATGCAATGACCTAGAATTCTCGGTTTGTGCTGGAGATAAAAGGAGGACTTTCGCTACCCCTCTTTATAGTACGGTTAAAACTAAAAAAGAATTTTCCTAACCGATCATCTCCACACGCCAAGATCAGTAAAAATAAAAACTCGTAATACCTGAGGTCTTTCGCATCTTCAAGATTTTGCGACTCGTCTCTTGCTCTTCTGTGTCTTGTGCTTCACCTCAAGTCGGGTTCATCTTGATCTTCTTGCATTTCTTCCCAACTGATCCCTGTATCAATCAATCTCAAAAGCACGATTAGTCCAGAACACCTTGTTTTCATTAATCATCAAAATTAGGGTTAGGCATGAAGGCCTAGATGCAACAATCTCCCCCTTTTTGATGATTGATGACAACAAGTGTTCAATAACAAAATAAATGAAATAGCTCCCCCTGAGTATATGCATCTCATCATACAAGATCATAAACTAATACATATACATCAGGGGCATCTCATACATAAGCAAGTCACGGATGTGCAAATATCCACAAGACATATCAAAGCATACACATGCACATCAAGACATCATATATATCAATGTATCAGAGCTATAATCACATATCAGAGCTCAAGAGCATCATCTCAAGAAAAACAATGACATCATGTATATCAGAGCAAAGCACAAGTCATCATATGTATCAGAGCTAAAAAGATCTAAAAAGATAAACACATGACACACAGACATATATGATGAACAAAAACATCTCCATATATATATAAAGACCATCTGTTCAATACATCAAAAGACAGACTCTAATATCCAAAATAAAATACTATCCAAAATACTTCTCCCCAATCTCTACCCTAAGCATAAACAATGTCAATAATGAAGCAAGAAGACTCAAGAATCTCTCCCCCTTTGTCATCAAGCACAAAAAGGCGGGAGGACAGGAAAATCAGACAGTTATTTTAGATCAACTAGCATTTGATATATCAATAATGTTCAGTTCACCTCTTAGAAAGCAAAATCTTGATTCATCTAAGGGTTTAGTGAAAATATCTGCTAGTTGCATATCAGTTCTAACATAATTCACATCAATATCTCCTTTTGCCACATGATCTCTAATAAAATGGTGCCTTATTTCAATATGCTTAGTTCTAGAATGTTGAACAGGATTATTAGCAATTTTAATGGCACTTTCATTATCACACAATAGTGGCACTTTATCAAAGATAATTCCATAATCCAAAAATGTCTGCTTCATCCATAATAATTGTGTACAACAACTACCTGCAGACACATATTCAGCTTCAGCTGTGGAGAGAGCTACAGAATTTAGCTTCCTAGATGACCATGATACTAATGATCTCCCCAACAGCTGACAGCTACCAGATGTGCTTTTTCGATCAATCTTACACCCAGCATAATCAGAATCCGAATACCCAATTAATTCAAAATTTGCATTTTTCGGATACCAAAGGCCTAAACTGGGATAGCATTTTAAATACCTAAGGATTCTTTTAAGAGCAGTTAAGTGACATTCCTTAGGATCAGACTGAAATCTAGCACATAAGCACACACTAAACATGATATCAGGCCTAGATGCAGTAAGATATAAAAGACTACCAATCATAGACCTATACAGTTTAGAATCAACCGATTTGCCGCTTTTGTCCATGTCCAGATGTACATTGGTCGCCATGGGAGTTTTGATTGCCTTAGCATCTTCCATCCCAAAACGCTTGAGCAGGTCCTTCATGTATTTTGTTTGACTCACGAACGTCCCGTTCTTGAGTTGCTTGATTTGTAGACCGAGGAAGAAGCTCAGCTCACCAATCATGGACATCTCGAACTCCCTAGACATCATCTCTCCAAACTCATGACAGAGATGTTCATTAGTAGATCCAAATATAATATCATCAACATAAATCTGACAAATGAACAAGTCTTTTTCAATTTTCTTTGTAAAGAGAGTTGTATCAACCTTCCCAATTTTAAAACCTTTTGATAATAGAAAGTCTCTAAGTCGCTCATACCAGGCTCGAGGAGCTTGTTTGAGACCATAGAGAGCTTTCGACAATTTAAATACATGGTTTGGAAATTTAGAATCTTCGAAACCGGGAGGTTGTTCAACAAATACAAGTTCAGAAATTTCACCATTTAGAAAAGCACTTTTGACATCCATTTGAAAAAGTTTGATATTAAAACATGATGCATAAGCAAGAAGAATGCGAATAGCTTCAAGTCTTGCTACAGGTGCAAAAGTTTCACCAAAGTCTAAACCTTCGACTTAAGTGAAGCCTTGAGCAACAAGACGAGCTTTGTTTCTAATTACAATACCATTTTCATCTTGCTTATTTCTGAAAACCCATTTTGTTCCAATAACATTATGATCTTTGGGTCTTTCTACTAGAGTCCAAACTTCATTTCTAGCAAAGTTATTAAGTTCTTCATGCATGGCATTTACCCAATCAGGATCATTTAAAGCTTCATTAACATGTTTGGGTTCTAGAGAAGATACAAATGAATGATGTTCACAAAATGCAGCAATACGAGATCGAGTTTGAACACCCTTACTGACGTCACCCAATATTTGGTCTAGAGGGTGATCCTTGGTGATGGTTTGGTGTTGCCTTGGTTCTTCATCTTGTATTGCTTCATCTTGACTTTGTTCTGGAGGATCAACCTGAGATGATGATGCGTCTTGATCAACATTTTCAACGTTGACATCATCTTCTTGATCTTCCTCTGTTGGCTTGATGTCTCCAATGGTTGTGTTTTTCATGGCTTCTTGAAGATCGTCACCTGAAACTTCATGAGATACTTGCTCCTTTTGTGAGCCATTAGTTTCATCAAATTCGACATCACCTGATTCTTCAATACAACTTGTATTTTTATTAAAAACACGATAAGCTTTACTAGTGGTGGAGTATCCAACTAAAAAGCTTTCATCTACTCTTCTTTGAAATTTTCCACCAAAATTTCTTTTCTTAAGAATATAACATTTGCAACCAAAGACTCGGAAATAAGAAATATTTGGCTTGCGCCCAACAAGAAGTTCATAAGGAGTCAAATTCAGAAGAGGATGCAAATAAAGTCGATTTATAGAATAGCAAGCTGTATGCACGGCTTCAGCCCAGAAGCGAGTAGGAGTATCATACTCACTTAGCATAGTCCTTGCCATTTCTATAAGTGTTCGATTTTTCCTTTCAACGACTCCATTTTGCTGTGGAGTGTAGGATGTGGAAAACTCGTGTTTAATTCCAAGAGAGTCACAAAAATCAAATAGAGTTGAATTAACGAGCTCTCCACCATGATCACTACGGATTTTCTTGATGGATAATTCGAATTCAGTAGAAACACGTTTTGCAAAACTTTTGAAAACATCGGGGGTTTCAGATTTTTGAGAAATAAAGAAAACCCAAGTATAGCGAGTAAAATCGTCAACAATCACAAAACCATAATTGCTACCCCCGATACTTTGGAACTCGGAAGGTCCAAATAAATCCATATGAAGAAGTTCCAAAGGTTTGCAAGTCGAAAGAATGCGCTTAGTTGGATGTGAAGTAGCTACTAGCTTGCCCGCTTGACAAGCGCTACAAGGTTTGTCCTTTTCAAAATTCACATCCTTTAAGCCAACAACCAAATCACGTTTTAAAAGTTTTCTCAATTGATGCATTCCAACATGTGCAAGTCGTCTATGCCATAGCCAACCTTTTGAGGTTTGAGAGACAAGACATGTTGAAAGAGATGCATCTTTTGAATGAAAATCAACCAAATAAAGATTTCCAAAATGAAAGCCTTTAAAGATCAAAGATTTATGTTTTAAACTTTCAACCAAAACTTCTTTTGGGAAAAACGTGCAACTAAAACTAAAATCGCAAATTTGAGCAACGGAAAGCAAATTGAAATTCAGAGATTTGACCAATAAAACATTTGAAATAGATAGATCATTTGAGATTGCGATTTTACCCAAGCCGACCACATTTCCTTGACGGTTGTCGTCAAAGGTAATCTTTTGGTTCTCGCTTGAGTTGTCTTCTATTGAGGTGAACAACTTCTTGTTACCGGTCATGTGTTCGGAGCATCCGCTATCTAGCACCCAATGCCTCCCACCGGTCTTGTAGTTGACCTGCATAAAAAGAATTAAGTTCTTTTAGGTACCCAAACCTTTTTGGGTCCTTCAATGTTAGCAATCAAAGCTTTGGGCACCCAAATAGATTTCTTCTTTTTGTTTAACATGGGTGCACCAATATACTTTGCTATAGCATAACCTTTTCTCGATTTTTGAAGCATGTAGCAAGTATCAAAGTAATTTGGAGTCATTAAGGGACATGCTTCATGCGAATGACCGGTTTCATGGCATTTATGACAAAATGTGTTGCATGCTTTAACAAATATAGTTTTAGAATTTTGTTTCCTTCCTTTCTTTTGAAAATATCCTAATCCTTCTTTTCTAAAAGAACATTTTTGTTTACTAAGGATTAGATCAAGAGATACTTTACCTTTAAAGCAATTTTCTAAGCCTTTTCCAAGTTTTTCAACTTGTGCCTTAAGTACATTATTTTCATTTAAGATGTTGTCATTTGAAACACCTGGAGTGTGATGACTACTAGAGGGAGATTCATTCAAGTTACATGAAGTTGAAGCATCTACCTTAGATGAAGCATTTGTAATATCTTTTATAAGCATGCTTTCATATGAATCTTTAAGTTCCGAGTATTGAGCGCGTAGAGAAGAATGCTCTTCCTTAAGCGCCTTATACTTCATCTTAGTTTTTCCAAAAACTTCATTTAATTCAGTTATCATCTCAACTAAATCATCATATGATGGATCATTGGAGTGTACCTTTTCATCGCCTTTGGCCATAAGGCACATGGATGAAGTGTTGTTGCCGAGAGCTAGTCCGGCCATCTTCTTGGAGCAACTTCGTTCGTTGTCGGAGTCGGAGTCGGAGCTCTCTCCGCCGGACATCCATTCTCCAAAACAAGCTTCTTTGATTTCTTCATTCTTCTTCTTGAAGAACTTCTTCTTTTTGTTCCACGCCTTGTTCTTGTTTGGACATCTTGATGCTATGTGTCCCTTCTCATGACATCCATAGCAAATGATGTCTTTGAAGTTGTTTTGCTTTTGCCCCTTTGGTCGTGTGTCAATGTTGACACCTTTCTTATGTAACCTGCGAAGAAGTTTTTGAGTGTTCTTTACCATAAGTGCGAGGTCTTCATCGGAGGAGCCTTCGCTTGAATCGTTCCTTGCATTAGCTTTGAAGGCCAAAGCTTTCTTCTTCGTCTCCGATGGTTCGGCCGCTTCCTTCTTCTCCTTCTTGTGCATCTCATGGGTGATGAGGTTCCCATAAAGATCGGTTGGTGTTGTGGTCGATAGATCGGAGTTTGTGAGAACCGTGACCAAGGTGTCGAAGCTTTCCGGCAAGGCCCTAAGCATCTTTCTCACAAGCTCAAGGTCAGTAAAAACAACACCAAGACCCTTGAGTTCATTCACAATGTTATTTAACCGAGTAAACATGGAATCCACGGACTCGGTTGATGACATGGTGAATGTCTCATATTTTTGCCTCACCATTAGCAATTTTGCCTCTTTAACCTTTGTAGTGCCCTCGTAAATTTCTTCTAGGGTAGTCCAAACCTTATGAGCAGTCGTGAGATTGCTCACACGGTTGAACTCATTCAAAGATAAACCGGCAAAGAGTGCATTTTTTGCACGGGCATTTAAATGCAACTTTCTCCTATCGTCCTCAGACTGACTTGCCGGATCAACCGGAGGAGTAAAGCCGAGTTTAACAATATCCCATACATCAAGCCCCATTGCTTCTAGGAATACCGACATGCGCACTTTCCAATAAGGATAGTTTGTCCCATCAAAAATAGGCGCACGACCGGTATGACCGAGAAGAAAATCTCTACTTGACGACATCCTCTCTCTAGGCGGTAAAGCCTAATGAATCGAGAGACCAAGCTCTGATACCACATGTTGGATCAAGGATGCCGACTAGAGGGGGGGGTGAATAGGAGGCTTTTAAAGCTTAAAAACTTAAAGCAAATAAAGAACAAATAATATAAGCAAAGGGAAAAGAGAACGAACACAATGATTTTTACCGAGGTATCGGAGACTCGCCCAGTCTCCACTAATCCTCGTTGAAGCACTCAAATCACTTGAGTCTCGCTTCAATATCCACAAAGGATATTATCACTAATGGTAGCTCCTTGTCCACTCCGGAAAGGCGAGCACCGATGCCTTGTACACACTTGCCGAGCCTCTCCGACAATCTCCGAACGGAGAGATCAACGGCCACGCCTCCGAACCGTCTAGGTGAGGGCGCTCACCAAGAGTAACAGGCAGCGAGGTCTTCTCTAGACCTCCAAACACGCACCGAGAAACTAAGTGTATGCAAAAGCAAAAGAACTGAAGCTCTCGGTGGATCGAAAAACACTCGACTTGATCAAAAGATCAAGATTTTATATATGAAACTAGAGCTCAAGAGTGTGTATGAAATGCTGCTACTGGTTGTAGAAAACTTATGCCCAAAGCCCCTTTTTATAGCCTCAAGAAGCAAATGAACCGTTGGAGCTAGGGCTGAAAATCAGCAACCCAAACTGACAGTCAGTTATGCAAACTGACAGTCAGTTTAGTGCACAACGGCCGACAAAATTTACGAATAAAAAATAGCTAGCCGTTTGCAGCCAAAACAGGAAAGCTGAAACCCACAACTGACAGTCAGTTCGACCAAAACATCGACCAGATCAAATAGAAACTCAGATAAAAACAGTTGTGGTCGAAACCCAAACTGACAGTCAGCATGGGCATACTGACAGTCAGTTTAGTACAAAAATTTTTGGCCCGAAAAACACACTCTCTGGACAATTGTCAGTTAACACAAACTGACATTCAAACTGACAGTCAGTTCAGCAAACTGACAGTCAGTCTGAACATAAACAGCTATAACTTTAAAACCAGAAATCCAAAAGAGGTGTTTAATATCTCATTTGAAAGATATTTTAAAGGACTATCTTTTTATCAACAGAAGAAAAAGCCAGATGTCTCTAGATCTTTCCAGAAAATGCAAAAAATCTTCTGCTGTCAAAAAGTAAACTGAAAAACCAAATAACTGACAGTCCGATAAAAACATCCATAACTTTTGATCCAGAAATCCAAATTGAGTTTTTAATAGCTCGTTTGAATGATAATTTAAAGAGCTACATTTTTGTCAACAGAACCAAAAGCCAGATCTGCCTAGATCTTTCTGAAAATTGCAAATACTCTTCTGCTGTCAAAAACTGAACTGAAAATCCAGATTTTTCAAATAAGTTCAAAACCAAATCCAACCAAAAAGATGCAATGCAATGACCTAGAATTCTCGGTTTGTGCTGGAGATAAAAGGAGGACTTTCGCTACCCCTCTTTATAGTACGGTTAAAACTAAAAAAGAATTTTCCTAACCGATCATCTCCACACGCCAAGATCGGTAAAAATAAAAACTCGTAATACCTGAGGTCTTTCGCATCTTCAAGATTTTGCGACTCGTCTCTTGCTCTTCTGTGTCTTGTGCTTCACCTCAAGTCGGGTTCATCTTGATCTTCTTGCATTTCTTCCCAACTGATCCTTGTATCAATCAATCTCAAAAGCACGATTAGTCCAGAACACCTTGTTTTCATTAATCATCAAAATTAGGGTTAGGCATGAAGGCCTAGATGCAACATTCTCAAGTTGAGAATCGACTTACCAGCATTCTCAGACTGAAGTTTATTGATTTCAGTCCGTAGTTTCTTGAACTCTGCAACTGAGTTCAGCCTCATCTTGGCTAACTCTTTCTTCAAGAATGTAACCTCTCTGCAGCAAAATCAAGTCAGTTACAGATAAAGCCTACTTATATTAACAGAAGAGTGACGATCCTCACTTGCGCAAGCCGTCACGATCTTTTTGAACAGCAGCCATGCTAGCCATTGCAGCATGCGACTGGCTCGTCACCCATGACAAGCCCTATGATACAAAGCAAGAGAGTTAAATATACTCTAAAGGCGGTTCAAGCGCCGAAACAGGGGTGATCATACCTTCATTAACTTGTTTAAAGCGGCATCATCCATGCTAGCAGGAATCCTTGCTAGCGCACCGGAAGTGCCTGCGACAGGGATAGTTGGGGGAAGTGCCGTCTGAACACCACCCCCAGAGGCCACTGGTTGTGACCCGGTCCCTGTACTTGTTTCACCTCCCGCGGTCCGGACGACTTCCTGAACCACGGGAGCAGAGCGCTCTTCATTAGAGGCTCCCTCATCAGCCCTAATTTCAACCTCCCCAGTGGCGGTTGAAGGGTTAGGCGCTGTCTTCTTTTGCCTAACAAGAAGAATGGGTCAGGCAGCTTTCATCTAAAATTACTGTTAAGTAAGAGTTCTTACCTTATTTGAAATCCCATTCGTTCCTGGGAAATCTGGGAAAATTCCCCTTGCGAAGGAGAGCCGTCTCCGGTTCTCGCCTTCCTTATAGTAAACAAGGCAGCACCTCCCTGGAAATGTTCTGTTACGAGCACATTCCTAGGAAAAAAGATGAAAACACATAGAAAGGTTTTTACCTGAGCCACCGGGCTAACTGGTGGGGCTGCATCCGAAGGCCTTGGCGATTCCAGAGTTGCTAGAACCGTCACAGCCGGCCTTTGTTCATCTATCTCCTCCTCTGTCCGCAGAGGAGGAGGATTTTCCTCCCTGGAACCCCCAGTGGTCCCAGGGGGAAGCTCTCCTCCCTGTATGTACATTAACTTGTCAAATGTGCAGAAAGAGTCATAGAAGGAACGGTCGAAAAGATTCCTTACCTTGGTCGTCCCTTCGACCAGGGAAGCAGAGATAATTGACCCTGAAACCTCGGGGGCTTCAGGAATTGGAAGGTCACCTGCAGGGGACTCTTCGGTGGTTGCAAGGTCGGCCACGGCCACCTCTTCGGTAGCTGTGGTCCCTACGGGGCAGCTTGAGGCGTCACTAGCAGGGGACTCCCCGGTCCGCCTCCTCTTGATGACTAGAGGCACATCATCGTCCTCTTCCTCCTTGCTCCCCTCTCCCTGAACGACGAAGAAGTGATTCCATGTCGCGCCTGAAAAGGTAGAAGGAATGCGATATCTTACCGCAGTCTTTCTTGCGGGACGAGGAATGCTTCGTGAAGACCCCTCCCCAGGGTTCAGCTTGGTCTTCTTGGGGGCAGGACTCTTTATCCTGGGTCTCTGAGAGACCTTCTTCACATTCTTCGCCGTCGGTTTCCCCAGAGAGCCGACATTTTTGCTTGGGAACGTCGCATCAGCAAACTTCCCTAGGAGCTGGTTCACAGTCCATTACAATGGATTAGCGCTGGACACACACAAGACCCGCAGAACCGAAGCCGGACCAGGAAATTACCTTTCGGCGCTCCTGTCTGAGATCATCGCCGGCATGAATCAAACTCTGCGGGCGAGGTGATCCCTTAGGGCCCTCTACATCGGCATTGTAGGCCCTAAGGAGGGAATTAGTTCGCCTCTCAATTTCGGCTGAAGACAGAACTGTTCCCAAATTCAAGTCAGAAAACATAAATTTCAGAAATGACAAAGCACAGTGCTAAAAGGTTGAGTACCTTCATTGTAGTCCAGGGTTCCATCCGCCATGGACTTGATTTCCCAAGCAGGATGAGCCCTTTCACGCAGGGGGCTCACTCGGTTCTTCACAAAGTCTCGGATGACATCCCTCGCTGTCAATCCTTGACCCACCAAGTGAAGAATCACCTCGACGTGCTTCAGGTGCTCCACGCCCAGCGTCGGGGGAGCATCCAACTCGCTTGACTTCTCTGGTCGCGAGTTCTCAAACCATAAACTACTCTCGGACGGCGGAGAGCAGTAAAACCACCTCTGGTGCCACCCGTGCACCGAATCCCGCAGAGGTGGGGAGGGATATTCCTTCTTGTCCCTCAGCCGGAAGTAGATGCATCCGGCGGCATTGGTGCTCTTCGACCATGCCGAGAAGTAGAACCGTTGGAAGAGGTCCACGCTAGGATATACTCCGACAAAGGCCTCGCAAAGATGCTGAAACACCGCCAGGATCAGCATCGCATTTGGGTGGAGGTTGATCAGTTCCCACCCATAATGTTCGAGGATGTCCTTTAGGAACCGACTCTCAGGGAATCGGAACCCGCAACGCAGATACTCCTCGAAGATTACCAACTCGCCCTCTCGGACGGTTGGAGTTTCTTGGTCCTTCTCTGCAGGCCACCAATTGATCAGCAGCCGCGATGGAAGGATCTCCTCTTTCTCCAACGCCACCAGAGTCTCCTCAGAATGGTGGTTGGATCTACTCCAAGATGCCATTTTTTGAGGAAGATCGGTCAAAAAAGTCGATGATTTTGTGGAAGATGAAGGCAAGAAGATGAGGGTTTTGTGCGGCGGGAACTCTAAGAGTTTTTTGCAGCTGAATAGCTCCTCAAGAAGCTACCTACTGCTTTTATAGACTCGAGGAGTCACGCCTCTGTGAGTAACGTTCCACTCAAGCGTCCTCTTAAATATTTTATTCATTTCCCATAATGGATATTCTCTGATAAACCCTTTAAAGCGTTTCGGGTATCGGATCTGAAATAAAAAGACTTCTTTATTTCGGAAACTGAAAGGGCTAAAACTCGAGAAGTCTGCTAAGGCTTTTTGAGGGTTATTTACCTTTCTTTTTACTTGAACATTTTTGTAAAAGATATCATGTAACTCAAATTTTGACGTACGGATATATTCTAACTGGGTTATGGTTTGGTTAAAACCATGTTATTTAACTTCGTTTCTGATCGAAGTAATGGTCTAACCGAACGTTCGACTCTAGTCGCAATTCAGTTCTAACCGCGGCCTTAAGTCTGATCGCGGCATCAGGGCAGGTCACGGTGATCTTTTAAAGCACGATTCTTATCGCAGAACTGAAATTTCCTGTGTATGAATGGTCGCGAACTAAGCTTTTGGCCATAATTTCACACAGAAGGTATGAAGAATGTTCATATGAATAAAAGAAACTTTATTTATTACATTCTTTACATACAAAAGGGATACGGTCGATAAAAGCATCCCCTCCTTTTCCGAAAGAAGTTTACAAAGTTCCCCAAGGGACATGTTGTTGACAGTAGAATTTACACTGGCAACCCCCAGGGAACTAGCAACTACCCTAAGTCTATCTATATCGTCCCTAACAACAGACGCACTGTTGTCCCTAATCAAGTCAGAGAGTTCTCGCTGTTGCTGAGCGAAGTCCCTCTCTCGACGGAAATGGTGCGCCTCTTCTCGGGATCGATCAAGACATTCTGCTAAACGCAGAATCTTCGAGGCCATCTCCTCGGTCTTCTTCTCCAGGACATTCTTCTCTTCCAGAAGGGTCTGTCCGGAAGGAAGAGATGGAGCAGCAGAAGGCTGATCGCTGGAGCCTCCTACCTCCTGCATTTTGCAAAAGTTAGTCATATTAACTAAAATTATCAGCAAAAAGGGAGAAGAATTGTTACCTGTCCCGGTGCATAACCCATTAATACACCCATCTTGGGAGGAAGATCATCATATGGTGGAAGAGCAACCTTCCCATCAGAAGATTGCTTTGCCAACCCAATATGGCGATCATTTGATCGAGGGATAGTCACCGCTTGCCGACCAGGATGTTGATCACCCAAAAGAATGGGAGAATTGAATGTGATGGGATCTTTCTCTAAGGATAAAGGCCTAACTTGCCGAGAGGCATGAACGGGAAGGGTCAAAGGAACTAAAGGAAGAAAGAAACTTGCTACATTCTTCACCTTTGTTCCACTGGAAGATCCTTCGTCAACCTTGGGTTTCTTCCTTAAAGGGGACAAGACTTCAATCGTTTGAGGCCTTTGTTCAACAATTTCCCCTTCAACGCTCTCAATCTCGATGATTTCATGATCTGCCATTGGGAGGAGTATGTGAAAAGGAAGGAGGCAGGATAACAAGAAAAGGACTTTAGGCGTGGAGGGAAATTATGAAGCTTTACAAATCCAAGAACCTGGTATTTATAGCCGCTTGGGTGACGGTTTGCATTCCAGGCGCCTCGGGTTTCGTCAAAGCATTTACAATTTTACCTCGAGATAAAAACAATTCTACGGCGCTATCATTGCCCGTCACGTAATGTCAGAACCCGTCTTGGGAAACCAACCATTTTCACTTAGTGCGCCACTAAGTGGAAAAATTGAAGAGTCGGGTTAAAGATCCAATGCATGGTTTTAAAATTCGAAATAAACACGTCTCTTCGTTTTCTTCGAATTTGGGGGCTAGCTGACGAGGATTGACACCCGGGTCACTTCTAATAAACTTTTGGTTCAAGACAGGTTCGAACCAGACATGTATTTGGTTCGATGCGAACTCAAGCTATTTCTGAGGGGCATCACCATGAGGTCGCAAGCTTTACGCGATCAGGTCGCGGGTTTTGTGCGATCAGGCCGACAACTGTGTGCGGTCAGAAGTTCGTATGCCATACGCGGACTGGACTGAATATCTGGGATGTTGCGCGGTCAGCCCATATTCCGTGGTCAGAACATTCTCAACCAAGGTGCTTGGAGCTTGTTCGGTTATCTTCATACCAGGATATTCCAGACATCCCGGAGATTCCTCCATGTTGAAGACCAACCATCAAAGGTTATTATATGCGGTTATTCACGATTAACACGTGTTAATAACCTCCGTGGAAGTTAATAGCGGTTCTTCAACAACTGCATCTAACCGTTTGATACAGTTTCCTTCATATGGCACCCTTTCGACCAATATAAAAAGGTGGCAAAATACATCAAACGGGGGATCCAAGACATTTTTCGGAAGAACCAGACTCAAAAGAATAATCAAGATACAAGATATCTCGATCATTCAAACAGCCAAGTCTACGGCTTAGATTAAACAACACTTACGAGTCTCCTATAGCTTCTCCTTGTACACCCTTACAGGAAAAATCCTCGCCTGTGAGGACTTTTTCCTCCATTTGTAAACCTTTTACCACACTTAGTGAAATCTCAACAGGACGTAGGGCTATTACTCCCACCATCGAGGGCCCGAACCTGTCTAAACTCTCTGTGCTCCTGTTCACCATTGTTCAGCATACCTTCCCGGAGGGTCATCTTGAAAGGTCTCACAATTACAAATTCTGCATAAGTTCGGCTGAGGACCCTGAGTCCGAATCGTCAACAATCTTCACACAGAGGTAGCTTTGATGGATTGCGGCCCCCAGATGGTTGATAGTGGTCCTCCCATTGATGGCGTTGTACGAAGAGGAGAGGTCCACCACGTCAAACCAGACTAGCTCGGTCATGTAGTTGTCCAGAGAGCCGAAGGTCATGGGGAGATCGACCTTCCCCACCGGGTAGATGGTCTTCTCGGGGACGAAGCCTTGCAAGGGCCCGGCTGCGGGTTGCAGCAGTTTCTCGTTGACCTGCATTTCCCTGAATGCCTTCAGGTATAGGATGTCGGTGAAACTCCTGCCGTCGACGAGGATGCGTGCCAATTGGCAATTGTAGACGGTAGTGGAGACGATGAGCGCGTCGTCATGGGGGAAGAGAACCCCACGTGCTTCTTCCGTTGTGAAGGTGAGGGGGACGTCCGACCACTTTGGTGGCTGGGACGTGTGTAGCACCCCCACCACCTTTACCTCTCATGCGTACTCCTTACGCTGGCGCTTGGAGTCTCACCCTGATGCAGATCCCCCCGTGATGACATTCACATGCCTTTGGGAGGTTTGGAAGGGGAGCTCTTCAGTTGAGCCCCCATCTCGCGTCTGTCCTTGCTGCTCCCCCAAAGGGGCAAGAAGAGTCGGCAAAGTCGGCTGAGGGGCCAAGGAGGCGGGACTCCCTCCCCCTGCCCGCGTTGGTCGAGGAATGCGGCGAAGTGCTGAAGAAGCTGGTGGCATTCCCGGGTAGCGTGGGTATTGGAGTTGTGGAAGGTGCACCACAAGCGGGTTGTGCCATCCTTGCCTCCCATTGTGGGACCTTCCCGACCGTTGGACGGCTGTCCCCCCCGCCCCCCCCCCCCTGCAACGGCCTTTCAAGTTGGGAAAGGGGCGGTTTCCCTTGGGGGCATCGCACGAGCCACCTCCGCCCCCGAGGACAAAGGTGTCCCAAGGCCGTGGCTCGCCGCGGTTGCCCCTCTTGGGATTCTTGAGGGGGTCCCCAGCCTCCAGATCAACGGGGGCTGGGGCCCCCAGATTCTTCTTCCAGAGGTCATCCTCCTCTGCTCGAGTGTACTTCTCAAATATAGTGAATAGTTCGTCAGCAGAGGTGGGGCAGCTCCGGGAGAGCCTCCGATGGAGCTCCCTGGGGAGGATCCCGCTCTTGCACGCCTCGATGACTGTTGTGGGACCCTCATTTGAGGATTCCAGTGGCAATCGCCCAGGTGGATTGCACTCAGAAAAGGCACATTGCAGCTCACAACAATAGAATGCATTATATAAAAATGCGAGTAATTAAAAACAAGTGCTGATCACAAGGACCAACATTACAATAACTTAGCGCCGAAGTGACGCATTTAATTGTTAATACAAATTAAGGAGTTTTCGACACAAGGGTCGGCACAAAATAAAACAGCAACGATAAACAAAAGGACTTCTTCAGTCTTCTTTCTCTGCAGCGGCGGTATTGCATGGGCCTTCTCCACATCGAACTCCACCTTGGTGCATAACCCTTTAACCAGATGGGTCCTCAGTTTCTTCTTCTTGTTCCACATTGGGTTCAAGACCATAAGATTCAGGGTCGACGAATCCTTCCTCTAAATTTGTTTGAAAAGCAAGGGTGAGCACATTGTCCACATGGTGCTCAACAAGTCCCAAGTAACAATGCATATATATAGATGATGGGGAGTTTCTCAAGAAATAGCTCTTTGGTTTTGTACACACATATATAATAGATTTTCACATACTGCTTTGAAGAAGGGTCTTTATTTTCGAAAGCGAGGCTTTTGAAATCCTAACTAGATTTTCAGAAAATGTTGTGTGTGGCGGTCTTTCGTGAGTCACCACTTTACTCAGATTTTGTGAAAAACTTCCAAAAGCTACTTGTGCTGCATCGACGTGAATAGAATTCACAGCGCGCAGACTCCATGACCTGGGAGCTCAAAGTATATGATACTTTTTAAACTTTGCAAAGGTGTACCACCTTAATCCACCAATCATTCGGCTTTCAAGTCGGATCAGCTTCATGCGACTTTTACGCATGTGACAAGGCCGAGATGACACAACAATTTACAGTCCTAGTATTAACTATTTCCCTGCCCGGTAAATAGACAGTTAAGTCTCAAGTACCGTTGTGGGTCCTCCCCACTGCCTTACTTCCTAGCCTGGGCCTATGTTCTCGCAAGACACATAGCCTCTCTTGATTACAGTCGCGCACGACTTAATCTGACATAGGGCGTCTTCCTTCTTTCCACCTTTTCCTCTCATGATTTTTCTGAACTCACATCACTCGTGGCCTTCTGCGGCCCACCAGTTCTCGCAAGAAACTGGACCAACAACCATTGCAGGGAAAAGCTAACACTAAAGAAAGCTACTAAGTTGCGCCCGTCCCATAAACAGGCAGGTGGTTGGTACGTTTTTCATGCCGCATAGAAGCACAACACAAGGTTCTAGTCCTTATGAATCTTTAGTGAGGAGTCTTTCACATTCCCAGTGCGCACACAGCACCATCCAATCAAACCATCCTCACTATCGATTCCAATCACATTTTCTTTCACAAAAAGGGGTTTTGAACATGCTTTTCTCATATGTGACCATTCAACATTTATCATATAATCATCGAGCATAGCATAGCCTAAGCATGATAATCTAGGGTAACAAGGGTGCAGGGATATTCAATGTCAAAAGGGGCTTTACAATCATTTAGGTCATATCTAGTCATTTTATTGAAACATAATTCTTATTTGAATCTAAGGCATGCATATACTGGAAAACAGTTAACATACTTCATTTCAAAATAGCAGGTGAGACATGATCAAGGGTTTGAGACTTGCCTTGCAGTGACGGGTCTAGCTGCTCAAATGAATCTTCAGGGATCTCCTCTGCTCCTTCAACGTCTGGTTCCACGACGGGTACAAACAACACATACACACTATATAAGCATACAAGCACTAGAAAATAATACGTAAATACATCATGCATGCAGGGGAATTGGTTTAGACAAGGTCACTTGACATTGGTTGAAGAGATGGGTTCAAAGGGCTTGAATGTCGAAGGGCTGACATTCGACTCATGGCTTGACATTGCCCTAAATCGGTTCTAGGTTTGTTTTCTGGAGATGTGATAGTAGGGAATGTTGTAGAACATGGCTCGAAAGGCTTAGTGGACAAGGTGGCATTTCAATTGCTCAAAAGAAACAAGTCTAAATCATCCAATGCCACAGGTGGACATGCACTGACATAGTGTTAGACATGGCCAGAAACTAGGGCATTGCATAACTTTTGATCTAGAGCTCCAAATGATGCACAACTTTGTCTGGGGTTTAGGCATTGATAACAGCTACAAAACTCTCAACAGGCTCAAGGGCTGAAAGTGGCCGGAGGGTGGCCAAATCCGGTGAGCAAACACGGTGGCCTGGACATGAACTGAGCCACTGGACAGCAACCTTGGCATGGCTATAACTTTTGATTCAGGTCGATTCAGAGGTCGGGCTAGTAGACAAAATTGCTCAGGGGGTTGAGATCTATCTAAATGACAAGGTCTCATCGGCTGGTTTGGCCGGAAAATGAACTCCGGCGATCGGGGCCGAAGACGAAGGCACCGATTTGGGGGTTTTCGTTCCAGGGCGTTTGAACTCAATTCAACGCTCGGGAAGCATCTAGGGGCTGTCACAAGGCTATTGGTGCACTCAATTTTGCCAGAGATCGGCTGGAGAAGCACGGCGGCGTGCTCCGGTGAACTACCGAGGCTCGAACGTGGAAATCCGGCGCTCGGGGCAAAATTGGCGAATCCAAGCTTGCAAGTTTGTTCCTCCTAGCTCACTGATCAATATCCTCTACAGGCACGAGGATCAATTTGGCTTGAATCGCTCGGCATTGTGGGAACAGGGGATTTCGGTTTTCCGGTGATTGCCGGCGTTGAGGTGCGCCGGGGACCAATTAATGGCTACGGTATGAAGAGAGAGGTGTAGGGAGCTTACTGGTGGCGTTGGTTTGGAGGAAGAAGCTTCGGGCGAAGCTGGCACCGTGAGCTCCAGAAACAACTCGCCGAAGAAGATGAGCTTCGCGGCGGCGCTGAGGGCTCGGTTGCTCTCTGGTGCTAAGGCTGAAGCAAAGAAGCTGTGGGGTGGTGCGAGGCAATGCTGGGCAAGGGAGGGGGCTTATATAGCCGCGGGTGAGGCTCTCGGGAGCAGCAGCAATCGCCGGGGAGATCTTCTTCTGACGCCGGGACGGTCATCGATGCACTTCGGGACGCGGCGGGGCTCTGCCAGAGGCGGTGAATCGCGGGGAAACAGGATTTGGTCAGGATGGTGGCGATGATCTTCGGGATGGCGGCCAAGTGGCATGAAGCTCCTGGCAGCAGCAGCAGCAGCACGCGCGCGCGAGGAAGAAGATGGCACGGTGGGGTTTGAGCGCTCCACGGTGGCGGTACAGCTGCGCACGGCTGGTGGCTACGTGGCCGTGAGGTGGCAGCTCGAGGGGCTTCGCCGGCGGCGAGTTAACGGCGCGGCAATTTGGCGGTTGCTGGTTGAAAACTTCACAGGGACCTGGTTGTGAACTTTGGACCTATTTGCAATGATTTGGACTGATCTGTGAAGGTTTTGGCTCAGGAGTTTGGGCCTAATTGCAATTCTGAAGATCTGAAGGGCTGATTTGAATTCTGATTTTGCAGATGAGTGCTACTAAATATCTTGGACTCATCTAGCAGGAAAAATGATGAAATCCGATAACATCTGGTGGTTTTGACAAAAATCGAAAACAGGGTAAAACAGGGTAATTAGGGTTTGAACTTTTGTCGAGGCTGAAACTAGGGTTTTGGTCGAGATTCTGGGATTCTTCCAGAAGGGAAAAATGTTCAGAAAAATGAAAGAAAGGTTATCACTTGATCAGATTTGGATTTTGAGGTGATCTGGGACTTTTAGCCTTTTTGGGTTTTCTGAAACTTCTGAAAAGGACTAAATTGAAACACCTTTGGACTGAAATGTGAAAACGATCTGGTCAATGAAGTTTAGCAGCCAACTTTTTAGGTTAAGGTAGTGGCATACCCAAGATCAAGATAGGGTTAAAATATCAGGGTTTCCAAAGAAGGTATGCTGATTCGTAAGCAGAAAAGATAGTCAAAAACTGGGGTGTTACAACTGTGGAGTCAGTGATGTGAGCCAGTTTTCTCTTGACCTAAGCAAAGCATTTGAAGAAGATGTGGATGGTCTCCCCCGTCTTCTGCCGGACAGTGTAGAGCTGGGACGAGTCCAGGGGACGCACATAGTTCCCCTGGAAATTCACACAAAACTCGCGCTTGAGCTGCGCGGACGACTTGATGGAACCAGCCCTCAGGTTGTAAAACCATGAACGGGCGATCCCGGTGAGGTAGAGGGGGAAGACGTTGCATTGCACCGTCGCATGCCCCCTAGCCGCTGAAATCGCCATGGAGTACACCTGCACGAACTCATAAGGATCGGCCTCACCGTTGTAATGCTCGATGTGTGGTGGGTGGTAGGGTCGCGGCCAGCGGATGCATTGGAGCCGACGGCACAGCGGTTGGTTGGCCCCCTCCACCTCCCGGGGGGAGTCCCAGTCGCTGTCTCCTCCGGATTGGTCGAACTAACCTCCTGGATGTCTGGGTACCCCCAGGAGGTAGCGGTTGCTTCTTCAGCGGGTCTCTTCCCCCTGTCAGGACTGGAGCGTGGTTCCTCGCGGCCACGAACCGGGGGGAGCTCCGATCGGTAGCGAGAGGGAGCCTCCCTGAACTTCGTGGTACGCATTCACTCGACCTCCTCCTGGGTAAAGCGGACCTGATCCACCGGGGGAGCCCTCATGGGTGGCCCCTGGGGAGCAGGGAGCTCATGCGTGATGATCGCTAGCCCGGAGGGTGCTGCTGGGGCATGGGCAAGACCTGTCGCTGGGCAAGCCCCCGTAGCGACTTCCGGAACCAGTGAGGGGGGTCCCTCATGGTGGAGATCCCACGGTGGTGTGGCTGCCGTCCCAGGCATAATGGGTCCCATTCGCCCGGGGACCACCTCTGCTGTGGTGGACGCGGCTGACGGGTCGGGGTTGGCTCCCGGCACAAGGAAAGCTCCCGATGCGGGATGTGCCCCCGCTCGCAGGAAGGTTCCCGGCATGAGATAAGCCCCTGGCATTGAGAAGGCTCCTGGCACAGGGTAAACCCCTAGTGTGGGTAATGCTCCCTACGTGGGGAAGGCTCTCAGCGCGGGGAAGGCTCTTGGCACGGGAAACACTTGGGATGACGGGCCCGCCGGGGGGACGTAGCCCCCGGCAAGGTCATTGGTCCCGATGACGGCCGGGCCTCCGAGAATCGGGGGGCCTACCGGGTGCCCCATAAATGGGGGCAGGCCCCCCATGAGCGGGAACTGTGGTGGATAGGCGGTGGCCAGGGGCCATGCCAAGACGCGTAGCAGCTCCTCCATGGTGCGTTGTGTAACATCCCAATTTTTTGCTATCTTTTCTGCTTGCTAGTCAGCATATCTTCGTTGGAATCCCAGATGTCTCAACCCTATTTTGATCTCTTCTCTCAAAATCATAATCTCAGGTGTGCCACTACCTTAACCTAAAAGCTGGCAGCTGAACTTCATCTCCCAGATCATTTTCGCTTTTCAGTCCAAAAGTATTTTCAGATTAGTCCTTTTCTGAATTATCAAAAGCCCAAACAGGCTAAAAGTCTCATATCACCTCCAAATTCAAATCTGATCCAATGATTATCTTTCTTTCACTTTTCTGAACATTTTTCCCTTCTGGAAGAACTCAAAAATCTCAACCGAAACCCTAGTTTCAGCCCCGCCAAAAATTGCAAACCCTAATTACCCTATTTTACCCTATTTTTGATTTTTGTCAAAACCATAAGATCTTATCTGATTTTGCCATTTCTCCTGCTAGATGAGTCCAAGTATTTTGGAAACACTCATCTGCAAAGTCAGATTGCAAATCAGCCCTTTAGAATCCCAAATTTGCAATCAGGTCCTAAATCCCGAGAAGAATCTTCACAAATCAGCCCAAAACCTTGCAAACTAGTCCCTGGCCCTTCTTCGACTTCGACCGGAGCTGAGCGCGTGCACGACCACAACCAGAGGTCGTTTCGACCGCAGCTGTTGCCGTTTGCCGTGAGCCACCACCGTGACCTTCAACGCCGGCCAGCTGTGCCTCCACCAACGGCCATCTCCTACGTGTCCGCACGTGTTCACGTTGCGCCAAAGAAGCTCCACCATGGCGATGACCGGAGACCGCCAGCATCACCGTTCGCGCACATGTGCCTGCTGCTGTCAGAGCTTTACTGCCACTTTGCCACCATGCCGAGGCTTGCCATCCCATCGAACTGCAAATCCAGATATCGCGCGATTCCTTCGTCTCTCGCAGAGCTACCGCCGTGTCCCAACACACCTCGTTGACTGCTCCGGCGCCAGAAGAGCATCCCCGATCGATTCACTGCCACTCCCGAGGACCCAGCCCCCTGGCTATATAAAGCCCCTCGCCCAGTGCTTCACTCCACACCATAACTCACCAGCAACCCGTAGCATTAGCTCTAGAGCTTGCCATCGTCTTCTTCCCCGACAAGCTACCGGAGGAGCTTTCGCCGCCAGCCCAAGTCTCAACTTCTTTCTTCAACCCGAGTTAACCAGTGAGTTCCCCTCACCTTCCTGTCCGTTTCATAGCTTTTAATTGAACCCCAGCAAGACCTAGCGCCGGCGATCACCGAAATTGTCTTCTGCCCTGTTCCCCCAATGCCGAGTGATTCAAGCCAAATTGATCCTCGTGCTAGTAGAGAAAGATGTCCAGTGAGCCAAGAGAAATAAGCCTGCAAGTTTGGAATCCTCAATTTTGGCCCGAACGACGAATCCCCAATTTCGGATTCTGTCAGTCCATCGGAGAACGCCGCCGAGCTTCTCCAGTGACCCCCTGGCTAAATTGAACACCCGAATAGCTTCCTGTTGTCCCCTAGATGCTTCAGAAGCATGGAATTGAGCTCAAACGCCCTAGATCGAAAACGCCCAAACCTGTGCCTTCGTCTTCGGCTCCGTTCACCGGAGTTCACTTTCCAGCCGATCTAGCTGATGCCACCTTGTCATTTAGCTAGGCCTCGACCCCCTGAGTATTTCTTCCCACTAGCCCGAACCCTGAATCGGCCTAGATCAATAGCTATGATCATGCCAAGTTTCTGTCCAGAACCTTGTCTGTGCCGTGTCACCACCGTAGTTCATCGACGCCGTTCATCGCCGTCCAGCCACCTCTTTCCCTGAAACCACCGCCAACGTGTTCCTGGCATCCACGCCTACCTTCTAGACATAGTTGGCGAAGAGTTTGAAGCCCAGAATCAAATTTAACCCTCTGCCCTAGTTTTTGACAATGTCAGTGCAATGCCAATGTATGTCAGCCACTGACATTAGCCCTGTTTAACCCCTTCCATCTGAGCAATTGAAATGCCACTTTGTCCACTAAGCCTTTGGAGCCATGTTCTACAATATTCCCTACTATCACATCTCCAGAAAACAGACCTAGAGCCAACTTAGGGCTATGTCTAGCCATGAACCGAATGTTAGCCCTTCGACATTCAAGTCCTTTTGAGCCCATCTCTTCAATCAACACCAAGTGACCTTGTCCAAACCTTTTCCCCTGCATGCATGATATATTTATTTATTATTTTCTAGTACTTGTGTGCTTATATAGTGTGTATGTATTGGTTGTGTCCGTCGTGGAACTAGAAGTTGAAGGAGCGGAGGAGATCTTCGAGGAATTATCTGAGCAGCTAGACCCATCACTGCAAGGCAAGTCTCAAACCCTTGATCATGTTTAGCCTAATATTTTGAAATGAAGTATGTTAGCTGTTTTCAAGTATATGCATGCCTTATATTCAAATAAGAGTTATATTCAAATAAAGAGATTAGATATGACCTAAATAGTTGTAAAGCCCCTTTTGTGATTGAATATCCCTGCACCCTTGTCACCCTAGAACATCATTTTTAGGCTATGCTATGCTTAAGATTATATGTTAAATGTTAAATGGTCACATGTGAGAAAAGCATATTCAAAACCCCTTTTTGAGAAAGAAAATGTGATTGGAATCAATAGTGAGGATGGTTTGATTGGATGGTGCTGTGTGCGCACTGGGAATGTGAAAGACTCCTCACTAAAGATTCATAAGGACTAGAACCTTGTGTTGTACTTCTATGCGGCATGAAAAATGTACCAACCACTTGCCCGGTATGGGACGGGCGCAACTTAGTAGCTCTCTCAGTATTAGCTTTTCCCTGCAATGGTGGTCGGTCCGGTTTCTTGCGAGGAACTGGTGGGCCAGTGAGGGCCATGAGTGATGTGAGTTCAGAAAAATTATGAGAGGAAAAGGTGGAAAGAAGGAAGACGCCCTATGCCAGATTAAGTCGTGCGCGGCTGTAATCAAAAAAGGCTATGTGTCTTGCGAGAACATAGACCAATACTAGGAAGTAAGGCAGTGGGGAGGACCCACAACGGTACTTGAGAATTAACTGTCTATTTACCGGGCAGGGAATTGTTAATGCTAGGATTGTAAACTGTTGTGTCATCTCGGCCTTGTCACATGCGTAAAAGTCGCATGGAGAAGTACCGACTTGAAAGCCGAATGATCGGTGGATTAAGGTGGTACACCTTTGCAAAGTATAAAAAGTATCGGATACTCTGAGCTCTCAGGTTATGGAGTTTGCGCGCGGTGGATTATATCCACGTCGATGCAGCACAAGAAGCTTTTGGAAAGTTTTTCACAAAATCTGAGTAAAGTGGTGACTCATGAAAGACCGCCACACATAACATTTTCTGAAAATCTATCCTAGGGTTTTAAAAGCCCCACTTTCGAAAATAAAGACCTTTTCTTCAAAACTAAGTGTGAAAATCTATTCTATCTATATATATAAAGCCAAAGAGCCATTCTTTGAGAATTTCCCCCTCATCTATATATACCTGCATTCTTATTTGGGACTTGTTGAGCACCATGTGGACAATGTGCTCACCCTTGCTTTTACAAACAAAATTTAGAAGAAGGATTTATTGAGCCTGAGTCCTACGGCCTTGAACCCGATATGGAACAAGAAGAAGAAACTGAAGACCCAGCTTGTTAGAGGGTTACGTACCAAGTGGAGTCCGATGTGGAGAAGGCCCGTGCAACACTGCAGCTGAAGAAGATGAAGACGGATGAAGTCCTTTTGCTTACTGTTGTTGTTTTATTTTGTGCCGACCTTTGGGTCGAAAACTCCTTAATTTTGTATCAACATTAAAGTGCGTCATTTTGGCGCATGTTATTGTAATGTTGGTCCCTGTGATCAGCACTTGTTTTTAATTACTCGCATTTTTATATAATGCATCTTGTTGTTTTGAGCTGCAATGTACCATTTCTGAGTGCAACCCACCTGGGCGGTTGCCGCCGGATTCCTCAAATGAGGGTCCCACACGTTGGGTGCGGAGTTGGCCCTCAACAAGAGTCTCGAGCAACATATCCCTGAGAAACGGGGGTGCAGCCGGGCCCGAAAACCTGTCCACCGGAAGTAACCGGAAGGGTGAGAGGTGATACCTCGGTTTGGCCGCGTCCGATCGAAAGCGCCGGGGCGGCAGTGTCTCGAGGGGGTGGCGCCAGGTCGCTGGGATCGGCGTCACCAGGTAGGGCGCGAGCCCTCGTTCTCGGGGGATCCATGGCGATTCGTCATGAAGTCCCTAGGGACAGCACCTACTGTCGTGGCATTACGAATAAACTGGCAGGTTCTACAGAGGTTCCTAGCGAATGAAAAGTGACGCGAGCTGACCGCGTGACCGGTCCTCTCCTATTGCACGAACACAGAGAGTGACACAAGGGTTTATACAGGTTTGGCCCTCAGTGGAGACCATAGTCCTGTCGACGTGCCCCAACAAGGGTCGGCTAGGGGAGCTCTCTCGCGGGGAGAGTGCTCCTAAGCATGCCTATTCGTTTTTGTGCATTGATGATAATGAATTGTCCCCTCCTACAACAGTGGGGTACAAAGGCATATATAGGCCCAAAAGATGAAAATTACAAGACTACCCCGGCTGCAGCTGTCGGATCGAGGGGCACCGACGTCCTTCTACTGACTAGGGGGCTCGGATGCTTGACAAGTGTCCTCACCAATTCTTGAGGCGCTCATCATGTGACCCCCACATGACCCTGCGCAGGAGGCCCCTGCGGCCTTCGCCCAGGACGGGGTCACCGAGGGCCCTGGTCCCCAGGCAAACGGCGGCACCCGAGGCGGGTCACCGAGGGCCCTTGTCATCGGGCAAATGGCGGCACCCTGGGCGGGTCACCGGGGGCCCTGGTCCCTGGGCAAATGGCGGGACCCGTTGTGGGTCACCGGGGGCCCTAGTCCCCGGGCAAGTGGCGGTGCCCGGGATGGGTCATCGAGGGCCCTTGTCACCGGGCTAATGGCGGCACCCGGGACGAGGTCACCGGGCACCCTTGTCACCAGGCAAAAGGCAGCGCCCGGGACCGGTCACTGGGGGCCCTTCTCACCGGGCAAACGGCAGCGCCCGGGGTGGGTCACCGGGGGCCCTTGTCACCGAGCAAAAGGCGGCGCCCAGGACGGGGTCACTAGGAGCCCTTGTCACCGGGCAAAAGCCGGCGCCTGGGACGGGGTCACTGGGGGCCCTTGTCACTGGGCAAAAGCCGGCGCCCGGGACTAGTCACTGGGGGTCGATTGGGCGGAGATTTCCCCCAACAAGGTCAATTTTTTTTTTAGCCTCGATCATTGAGTTCTTTCTTTAGCAGAGAAAGCTCCATGGCAGTGGCATCCCTCTGACTTTGTTGATCAGCCGTGATCTTCATTAGTGAAGAGTTTTTCCTGTAAACATAGATGTATATATAATCCATGGAAGGAAATCAGGTCAGTATGAACAATGTTTTAGCACTTACTGTTTGAGATGGCTGATCTCCTCTTGTGCAACCTTGACTTGATCCACTATAATCTTGGTTGAGCGCCACCCCGTATTCCCAGAAGAATTCCCGAAGCAGCGGATGCACCGGGAGCCGGAGGTCAGCCTCGGCGAAGGCCTTGAAGACGACCACCTCTCCGGCCCGGGGGCGAGGCACCGTCTACTTCTTTGGGGGGATCCGAACGTCCCCGTCCGTGAAGACCCCCCGCTCCACCAGGGACTCCAAGTCCCCCGAAGTAAACTCCAAAGCCCAAAGGAAGTCCGCGGTGACTTCCTCCGAGGGTACATCAGCGGCTTTGGCACGACCTTTGGGAGCCATCTAAGTTCCTAGGAGGCTAAGTTTCCGGGAGTCTAGGTTTCTGGGAGGCTAGGCTTCTGGGAGGATAGGTTTCCAAGAGAAATTGGGGGCAAAGTGCTATGTGAGCTCTACGGGACCCCCCAAGGCCCCATTTATAGACCCCTCGCGTGGCCCCGATGGGCGACACGTGGCCCCTCGGGGTCGATCTGAGCTGCTTTTTCCAAACGTCACGTGCAAATCAAAGGGGCGCACGGGAAACGACGAGCCAAAATTCGAACTGTGCGAGGTCATGATGGCCGGTGGCGCGCACTAATCGAGGCAACATCGTAATTATCTACGGCGCCGTCATAAAGGTTGAGCACGGAGATCGGAGCGTCACTAAGATCCGGAGTCTCCCTCCTGAGGAGATGTCCCCAGTAACGCAAACCATTCCCTCCGGGGACTTAGGATGTGTCCCCAGAGAGCATGGGGGGCTGCTGTTTGGGGAAATCTCTGCCCAATCGACCCCGGTGAGAAGGGCCTTCCTTTGCCAACAAACCAACATAGGCAGCGTACTGCCTAGCGTTCTTTCTGATCGGTCTCCCGAACTGGTTGAACTCACATGAAAGATCCATGCGTTTGGCCAAACGGCACAACATCGTCGCACCTCCTCTTGCACAGGGACGAAGCAGCGTCATCTACGTTGCCCCTTGTCGAATCACTACTATCAAAAGAGGAAGATGCCGACATGGCTTTACCTAAAATTCCATGAACAAACCATCAATTGATATGAACAAAGGTACATGACAAAGTTCGTAACTAAAATGGAATGGCAACGATGAACCACCTCTTTTTGTTAAAATGTCAAATTTTCATTCAAAAGGCCAAAAATCATCATTTCCTATCAAAATGGTCTTCAAAATGTATTTAAAAGGTTTTTAGAGGCTTTCGACTATCTTGTTTTTTAACCAAATCGGTTTCGAGTGCTAATCAAAATCTATTTGAATTCTGCCAAAACTTGTTTTACAAAAGTTCTAGATATTATTACCCGAAGAAGTTCAAAATTGAAAACTTTCTCAAAAGAGTTTCAATTTGAAACTTATGGGTGTTTGAATCTCACCGGAAAACTTTCTTTGACCCGAAATATCTTATACATGCAAAACATGAGCTTCGGTTGTTTCTATAGTCTTTACTCGTGACCTTTGGCTCAAAATGATATGAATAACTCATGCAAACTCTTTCATGTCAAAAATCTCATGAAAATCAAATTTGAACTCAATTTGCAAAAGGTTGTCGAACTTCAACCTTCTTGCTTAAGATAATGATCATTTGACCATAACTCTTGATTGTAAAATCCTATTTGGAAAATTTTTCTGAAAAATATATTTCATGCAATGAAAATCAATTTCTGTAAATTTTCATTTCAAATGGATTTGATTTGAGAAATAGTTGATTCTTTTCGCAAATCAAATATGAAATCGGCAAAATTCAGACTTCTCATGGTTTTGCAAAATTCATACTTTTCAAATGTACTATCTGTTGAAAATAAGAAACCGATATAAGATATTGATTTTCCTATCAGTTTGACAATTAAAACCGATAGTATTCAAGTTTGTATTCAAGTATAAGGTCGACTATGTAACAAAATATTCTTAGTGATGTTCATCAAGTTTGTAATTCTCATATCTATAAAGTCTATAACTCCAATGTTATATATTTTGGTAACCCATCAAATCATGATTTATTTGTAATGTTTTTATCATAAGCCAAAATTTACCAATCATGATAATTTTGTTATTTGATATGACCGGTTGGACCATCCCAAATCAATATAATGCAAAGGAATATCAATTTAAGAAACTGATTTCATTTCAATTACTCTTTCCTAAAGACAGCCTGGTTCTAATCAAGTTCAATATGAATTTAAGAAACTAACGCGAGCGGCAAGAAAAATTCTAATCGGGTTGGTCAAGAACACTTACAGTTTGTGGAGTGGCCAACAATGGCGCGATGCAGTGGCCAGCGGCGGTGGAGAACCGAAATGTGAGCGACAATGGTGGTGCAGGAGCAAAAAAGGGGATGTCGGGGAAGTTAGGGTTTTCCATGCGTGAGTAGAGAGTTATTTGGAAATGTGTTTGGTTGGACTGGAGGGAAAACTCCCGCCGGTTTAACCCATTATAGGGGTCTTTTACTATCGGTTGAAAATAAGAAACCGATATCAGATATTAATTTTCCTATCGGTTTGACAATTAAAACCGATAGTAAAACACAATGGCAGTAGTACTAAGGGTTTTTACTGAACTTTGCAATTTTCATATTAATTTGTGAAAAGAATCAATCATTTCTCAAATCAAGTCCAATTGAAATGAAAATTTGCAGAAATGATTCTCAATGCATCATTTCTACAGAAATTTTCATTTCAAATAGATTTGATTTGAGCAATAGTTGATTTTTTTTCACAAATCAAATATGAAATCTGCAAAATTCAGACTTCTCATGGTACAACACAATGGCAGTAGGTGTCTTGTACTATCGGTTGAAAATAAGAAATCGATATAAGATACTAATTTTCCTATCGGTTTGACAATTAAAACCGATAGTAAAACACAATGGCATAGTACTAAGGGTTTTTACTGAACTTTGCAGTTTTCATATTGATTTGTGAAAAGAATCAATTATTGCTCAAATCAAGTCCAATTGAAATGAAAATTTGCAGAAATTATTCTCAATGCATCAGATATGTTTTCCCAAAGAATTTTTGAAAAATGATTTGACAATGAATAGGCACATGACTGGGTGCATAACCACAGTAATCACAATTTTCACATCATAATCAGTATTTATATTAATTCTTCAATTAAAGCTCCAAGTAATATACGTCACTTACATATTGCAAATTAGTCAAGAATGTTTGTTTGCCCATAATCCTTCTTCGTGGTCGTCTCGCAGCTAACTTGTTTCATCAATATCTTCGGTAGGGACAGATTGAAGAATTCCATCTAAAAATGGAGGTAGTTCATCAAACTGATTATACTCTTCTTCATCCAAAACGTTTTCGACCCCAACAATACGTCTCTTACTGTGAATCAACTTTGGATTGGCCGGGTCAACAATGTAGAACACCTGTGTGGCTTGCTTAGCAAGTATAAATGGATCGTCCTGGTGTGCGACTCTACTGAGATCGACGAGGGTAAACCCATAATTGTCGACTTTAACACCACGACGGATTTCGACCCATTGGCATTGAAACAAAGGATTCCTAAGTAATACGTAATCGAGCTCCCATATTTCCTCAATAACACCGTAATATGAGTTGAGTGCCCTTACTGCCTTGGCATCCTCTGAAATAGCAAGTAGTGTCACTCCGCTACATTGCATAGTACTCTTCTCTTCCTGAGTTCTTGTGTAAAATGAATAGCCGTTGATGTCATACCCCTGCCAAGTCCCTATAGTAAATCTATGCCCTCTGGCCAACCATGTAACAACTTCATCTACGTTGCCCTCAGAAGCTCGCAGGACTCTATTTTTGATCCACCCAGCAAACTTCCTGTTATGGTCTCTGGTGACCCAAATCTCTAGCTTCGAAGGATTCTGTTTCCGTAACATTTCCTTGTGCTCATGTATGTATGGCTCCACCCCCATCATGTGCTGTAAGACCCAAAAATGTACTTTTGCATACAAATCACTAGAGGGGACGACTGCTTTGAATCCAATCGTTCCAATGCCCTGAAGCCTGCCCTCATGCCGGGACGTAGGAACGCCAATTGGGTCAACCCTGGCCATATAGTTGGTGCAAATTCAATCACCTCCTCGGCGGCATAACCTTCAATGATACTGCCCTCAGGCCGATGTCGATTCCTTACATATCCCTTCAAGATACCCATAAATCTCTCAAATGAATAAAGGTAGTGCAGGAACACGGGTCTACAAAACTTAATTTCTCTGACAAAGTGAACAATTAGATGGACCATAACATCAAAAAAAGATGGAGGGAATACATCTCCAGCTGACAAAGAGTTGTAGTCACATCGTGTTGCAAAACAACCAGTCCATCCAGATCAATTACCTGCAAGGACACAGTTGTAACAAATATTCAGATCCAAAAAATCCAACAAGTTCCATGAATGGAGCTAATTAACTTACTAGGAGTACACACTTACCTTGCGAGATATTGCGTTGAAGAAATAACATAGCTTTGTAATTATCTCTCTAACTTTGACTGGGAGAAGGCCTCTGATAGCAATGGGAAGCATTTATGACATCAGTACATGACAATCATGGGACTTCGTACCAACAGTTTCAAGTCCTTCATGGACACAATTTTTTGAACTTTGCAGAATACCCGCATGGAACTTTGACACCATACAGGCACTGACAGAGTTCTGTTTTTTCCCTTTGTGACAAAGTATAGCAGGCCGGGGAGAGGTATTGTCGCACCCCGCCTTCATAGGGACCACGACTACTCCCATGGGGATCCAGCTCGCTATAGCTGATCCCATACCTTTTGACTTCCCAGGATGAGTCAAACAAAGGAGTATATTGCATCAGTTTAACTTACATTACATTGAGCAGTATGGCCAACTGGCCTCATTACAACATAATAAATTAAAAAGCCATCACGGCATAAATAAGTTTAGTTGCAGAAGAACAACTACTCGTCAGAAGCTAAGTGAACCCCCACAGCAAGAAGTTGAAAGCAGAGCAACACTTTTCAGGACTTGGGTGGAACTGACTCTCTTCCTTGTGAGATCCAAGAAGTTCTCTAGGCCTTCGTCGTGATCAAGGGACATTCCATCTATTGGATAGTGAATTGCAAGGGTGAGCACTTACATACTCAGCAAGTCATAGATAAGAGTATGTACATATAGTAGAAATGATATGAACCTATGCTATTAGGAAAGGAGGGAAGGTTGCAAAATACTTTTCTTCTCTTTCTAAACTTATGGCAGTGCTCATCATGACATACCATTAATATCTTTTATAAACTCTTAGAAGTACTACCATAGCATGACAACACATGTCTACCCATGTTAGCGCCTCATTTCATGACAACACAAGTCAAGCACACATGAGCTAAGTCTAGCCAATTTTATTTAGAAAACATACTTGTGTCACATCGACGTGGATAGGATCCACCGTGCGTAGGCTCCTATAGACCCGGGAGCTCGGAGTATTCGAATACGTTTTTAACTATGCAAAGGTGTACCACTTTAATCCACCGATCACTCAGCTTCCAAGTTGTTAACTCTCCATGCGACTTTTACGCATGTGACAAGGCTGAGATCACACAACAGTTTGCAATCCTAGCATTAACAATTCCCTGCCCGGTAAATGGACATTTCAGTCCTCATTACCGTTGTGGGTACTCCCCACAGCCAATTCTACCTAGCCTTGGCCTATGGTCCCGCGAGACACATAGCCTGTGGATTCAATCGTGCACGACTCAAAATCCAGGCGTAGGGCGCCTTCCTTCTTACACCTTTTCCTCTCATTATTTTTCTGATCTCACACCACTCATGGCCCTCTGTGGCCCACCAGTTTCCTCTCGAGAAACCGGACCGACAACCATTGCAGGGAAAAGCTAATACCGGGAAAACTACTATGTTGTGCCCATCCCATATCGGGCAAGTGGTTGGTACGTTTCTCATGCCGCATAGAAGTATAACACAAGGTTCTAGTCCTTACATGCCTGTGACCAGTGCATTCCACAAACCCTGCACTCGTCAGCGCCACCACCATTCCACACCAAACTCTGGCCACGGCAAGGGTTTTATTTCATGAATATACATATATACATATATATTAGTTATGGCTCACAGTTTGATCATTTTATAAAGAATATGCTCATATTTCATCGGCATACAGCCTACTACTGCCATATCATACTTTTCTCATTTCATCAAATGCAATATTACTTATAGTCAAGGCAATATCTTAACAATTCATAAAATATAGGTTCAAGATTTTCAAGAATATGACTTGCCTTCCGCGTCGTAAGGTACAGCAATCGATGTCGGGTTTGACGAAATCTTTGTACTCAGGCTCTTGCTCTAATCAAAGATCAAACAAGCAAACAGGAATCACAATCCATTAATAATCTATATGCAACATGCAAAGGAGAAATACTCTCGGCGATACTAGAACAGGTAAGCTTGAAAGCTGGATTTGAGTTAATCTTGGAGATTCATGGAATTAGGGTTAAGGACGAATGCTAGAGACTCTCATGGTTTCAAGGCTGCAATATGGACATCAAGTCCGCGGCTGTTTTGCTCAAAAAATGGCGAACGTCAAAAGGTCGACATTCAGTTTAGGGCTCTGACATAGCTTCAGAGAATGCTAGAGAGCTTATCTGTAGGTGTGGTAGTTGAATAAAATGTAGAACATAGCTCTACAAGCTCAGTGGACAAGGTGGTTTTTAGGTTGCATAACCAGATGTGGTTAAACTGGCCCAATGCCACTGGCTGACAAGGGCTGGCATTGTCCCAAAATGGCATTCACAAGGTTTGGATAATTCCCAGTGGGAAAATGGGATTTGATCAAAGCATTAGATGCAAAATGTAGTAAGGTAGCTATTTGACAAGGTGGTTTTCATAGGAAAGTCCAGAATTTAGGGAATTTGCAAAGAGGCCCCTGGACACAGCGAACTAGGTGTCTTTCCACTGTCAAAACCTAGGGCTTGAGTATTTGATCGATCTTCTTGAGCTTTGCTTCGCCAACTATGTCTAGGAGGTAGGCGAAGATAACAGGAATCCAATGGTCATGGTTTCAGGAGCTAAGATGGCTGGACGATGATGAATGGCGATGAGAAACCACGGTGGTGACACGGCAAGACACAGGTACTGGACAGATCTTGGCACAGCTATATCTTGTGATTTTGCACAGAATCAAAGGTCGATGCAGTGAAGTAGAATTCTCAGGAGGCTAAGGCTAAGCTACAGGACAGAGTGCCGAGACGGCTATGGCCGGCGGTGACGGGGCGGCACATTGGCGACACGGCAGAGAAGGGGTAAAACACCCAAACGGCATTTTAGTACTGCACTACTAGAACTCGAAGCTACTGGAGCTATCTGGCGCTATTTGGTACATCCTGGGGCACTGGAATCGACTGGAGGTTGAACGGCGGCAAGTGGCGGTGAACTGCGCTAGAGAAGAAGGGTTGAATTGGGTATTTCTACTTGGGAGCTCTCGAGATCGATCCCTCATGAGGAGAGTAGTAGGTTGATGAGGGGAGTCCTTTGGTAAGGCCAGTTTGGCTAGGAAATAGGTGATGCGACCTGGCAACGTGAGCCAGTTGCCAGCGGCGCACAAAGACAGGAAAAACTTCCATGCAAGCTCGAATTTGAAATCCAACAGTATGGGCTTGCTAAGAAGGATCTACTGATCATAAAGTTCTACTAAGAGGTGAGCTAATTTTGGCTAAATCAGGCTACAAAGCTGGAACAGGGCATAAGCAAATAACGGCGATCACCGGCGATAGGAGCCACCGGAGTTCAATCAAAGGCTATAGAATGATGAGGTAAGCACAAGGTACTTACTGGTTGAATCAATTTGGAGATTGGTGGAGTAGATTGTCCCAGCGTCGTGCTCCTCCTCGGCGACTTCCAGGAGACGAAGAAGAAGCGGGAGGAAGCGAGATTTGGCTGGTTCTGGTGAGAAGTGAAGAAGCAGCTGGATGAGGGCGAGCTTAAATAGCAGAAGATGGGAGCTCTCGAGACTTGGAGCAATCAGGAGGATATCAATTTGGTTGTCTACGGTGGCGGTGTGCAGCGGCCTCGACGGCTTTACAGCATGGTCGATGCGTGCTCTGGCTGGTGCAATGGCAAAGCGACTGGAGACTCCGGCATGGAGGCAATGTGGCGTAAAGTTTCTAACATAGCTGCAGGCGAGCGCGCGTGCGTGCGGGGGAAGATTTGGGCGATGCTGGTGCTGCTGCAGCGCTGCCACGGCGACCAATCGGGTGCGCGCATGTGGCGACGAGGTTGCGGTGAAGGTGGCAGCAGCGGAGCTCCACCGACGGTAAAGTTCGCGGTGCAGTTGTGCTCCTGGTCGCAGCTGGGCCTAAGGTCGAAAATGGCACAGCTCCTGGACGTGGCTGCTCTGGTCGAAACACCAGCTGGATCTGGTCGAAAAGGCTCAAGGACTGAAATGCAAGGATTTTGGTTTTTGAAATTGGACCTATTCATAATTTCTGAGAATTTGGTAGTTTGGGCTAATTTTGACTTCACAGCTTTGAAGAACTTTATTCAACGGATGATTTGAGAGAAGATCTGATAAAATCTGGGAACTTTTGATCAAATTTGAACTGAAGTGAAAAAAGGGTAATTTAGGGTATCTCCAATCTGGGTTTCGGTCGAGGTTGAAAATCTGAGATCTAGGATACGATTTTGAGATCCTCACAGAAGGAGACTTTGTATTGTATAGCATTTGGGAGGTATTCCCTGAATCAAATTGAGATTTGGAGTTGATTGTGGCTTTTAGCCTTTTTGTGCTCTGGGAAATCAGAAAAGGACTAATCTGCGATATAATTTGGACTGATTTACGAAAAGGGCTTAAATGATGGAATCTGGTTGCAAACTTTTTGGATTGAGATATTGGCATACCCATGATTACAATCCAAGAATAATCTGGTCTAGATTAGGTTAAATCTGAATTCTGAAACTCAGGGTATTTAGGGTAATTAGGATATTCAATTAATTTTGTTTTCGAAAACAGATTGAGATTGAAAATTATGGGAGTTAGAGATCGAAGTTGATCTGGCTTCTGAAAGCTTTTATACTCAGGATAGATAGTAGGCCATATCTGGATAATCTGATCTTGAATTGGATCTTCAGGATAGATTTTGGGATTTTTGGGGCTTAGGATAGATTAGAATTAAACTGATCTTGCTACTTCTAAAGAGATACATGCATGCATGATTTTCATGAAATGAAATTTTTACCCCAAAAACCAGGGTGTTACAGGTATGTATGCTTCCCTTCTCCAACGGTGCAAGCTTAGTCCTTATGCCCATTTCGAGCATGTCACGGCGAACTTTGATGCCATCTTTCGTCTTTCTCGGAATGTTCAACAACAAACCAATCAAACTATCACAAACATTTTTCTCTACATGCATGACATCAATGTGATGTCGAACTTGTAAGTGCTCCCAGTATGGCAGATCCCAAAGAATCGATCTCTTCTTCCAAACATTTTTCCTGGAGGTTTAGAACATTTACCGAACTCAACTTTGATGTCCTTCACGCGCAAGTAAAGCTCCTTACCAGTCACAAACACTGGGGCTGATCATTTCTCAGACTTCCCATTAAATGACTTCCTCTTCTTACGGTAGGCGTGGTGCATTGGAAAGAATCTGCAGTGACACATGTACACTGTTTTTCTGTAGTTTGGTAACCACATGCTTTCAGTTTCATCCAGGCAAATATGACAAGCCTTGCCTCCTTTCGTACTATACCCTAACAAATTTCTGTAGGCCAGAAAATCATTTATGGTGCAAAATATCATGGTCCGCATTATGAAATTCTCTCACTTATATGCATCCCACACCCGCACCCCTTCGCTCCACAATTTATGTAAGTCATCGACTAACGGTGATAGAAACACGTCAATATCATTCCCTGGTTGTTTGGGTCCTGAAATTAGTAACGACATCATGATGTACTTGCGCTTCATACATAACCAAGGAGGAAGATTGTAGATGTATAAAAGAACTAGTCAAGTGCCATACCGACTGCTCATATTTCCGTGTTGATTCATACCATCCGTACTCAGCCCAAACCTTATATTCCTCACTTCGCCGCCAAACTCATCGAATGTTCTGTTAATGTTTCTCCATTGAACAGAATCAGCTGGATGTCTTAGTTTTTCGTCTTGTTTCTGACCTTCAACATGCCAACACAAGTACTTCGCATCTTTCGGATTTGCAAATAGCCATTTCAATCTTTCGGATTTGCAAATACCACACAGTTTTGGCCGGAGGCCCTTTCTTTACCTCATCACATCCATTGTGATAAATTCGGTCTGCACGCTTATACCGTGATGCACCGCATCTTGGACAAACATGGAAATCCTCATACTCGTTACGGTACAGAACACAATCATTTGGTCATGCATGTATTCTTTCATTTCCATTCCCAACGGACATAACAATTTTTTGTCCTGGTAAACTGATCTTGGCAACTCATTTCCCTCTGGAAGCATGTCTGCTAAATGATCTAATTATGCCGTGAAACTCTTATCGCTCAAACCGTTTCTTGCCTTCAAGTTATATAATCTCAACACAGAAGACAACTTTGTAAATTTTGCACATCCGGGAAACAAAGGCTTCTCAGAATCAACAATCAATTTCTCAAATTTACCAAAATCGTTTTCACTGTGATCATCTTCTACATCACGTAACATTTCATCTAAATTGTTGTCATCTACTGTTCTGATGATCATCATTACTGCAATCCACTTTCGGGTCCTGCTAAGTGGTAGCAGTGCTCATTTCCTCAAGATCTTCGCCATGCCATATCCAACGGGTATAGAGTGCGTTAAAACCACGATGAATCAAATGACTCTTAATCTGATCAGAGTTGCCGAACCTCTTTAAGTTCATACAATCTATACAAGGACAATGCATATCTTTCTCTCCCTTCTTCACCTTTTCTTGCTTAGCAAATTTAATAAACCCATTCATACCCTTCAAATACTCAAGAGTAGTACGTTTTATTCCATACATCCAATATTCTCGATCCATCTACAATTATTTCACAAAATTAATAAATTAAAATAAATAATTAATTGGAAGTATGAAACATACATGCATGGTCAATATATAGGCTATATGTATACAGTTACTTACAATTGATGTATGAAAACCTAACTTGATGCATTAATGGGAAGAGCCATCCAGCTAGCTTATTAACTTCAGCCATAAATCATTCCTAGCTTAACTTCAGCAAGCTATAGCTAGCTAGCTAACCTCCTAGCTTGGAGCTAGTTTAATGCATTGGAAGTAGAGAGAGAGAGGGAGAGTGTGAGAGAGTGATAGAGAGGGAGAGGTGATGAGAAGATGACATTACCGAGGGGGATCGAGTTATCAACCTTCCAGCTAGCTTTTCCAGATCACTCTAGCTTGGAGCGTGGATGCATGTACGGTAGAACAGATCGCAGGATGCAGAACAAGGGTCGAAATATATAAGTTGTGCAATTTTACTATCAGTTCAAAAGCACAACCGTTAGTGAACTTTCCTCTCTTCTAAAGTAATTTTACTATCAGTTGAATACACAAACCGATAGTAAAATTTTCTCTCTTATATCGGTTTGTACAGTAATAATCAATAGTAAAAATTACGTAATTTCACTATCTGTTACAAAAGACAAATTGATAGTAAAATTTTCTCTCTTATATCGGTTCATACAGTAATAACCGATAGTACAAATGACGTAATTTCACTATCTGTTAAAAAAGACAAACCGATAGTACAATTTACTCTCTTCTAACGGTTCGTACAGTATTAACCGATAGTAAAAGTTACGTGCTATTCACTAACGGTTTCCCACACCATAACCGTTAGTACAAAACCTTTTCTCCACTGCGGTCATCGTACACTAAAGGTTTTTTCCCGGATTGCTTATAATCGTTAGAAGATAGGGGTTTTTTTCTGCATTTCTGTAGTAGTGAACAACGTCAAAATTGAGCAATTCTTTTGCCGTTGTGTTCATAAGAGAGAAAACTACTTGTTAGTATACCGGGTTGCCTCCCGACTAGCATTGGTTTAACATCCCGCTCTACGGCACCATACGAGAAGACTTTTTCTATCGCGTAAAGCCCAGTCCATCGCGATTTCAATTTTATTTTCAAGGAAGATGATATTATGTGGAGCCATATTTCGTAGTCTAAAGTTGCTTGGTCCTGAAAAAGAGCAAGAGAAAGAAGAAAAGAATAATAAAAGAAAGAAAAACCATCGGGTTGCTTCCTGACAAGTGCTCGTTTAACATCTCGCTTGACGTAGAGCCTAGCATCATCATTATGGAGGTTCCCAATAGTGGTTTTGAATGTTTGGTGCAGTGGGAGAACTGAGCCTATTATCTAGCAATTCAGTTTTCATCAAAGATAGGTTTATCGACGTTGGGGCTCAATACCGATAAGATCATTAATACAATAACCTAATGCCTTGCGATGCAATGTTAGTGTATCGATCAATGTGCTTAATTGTTTATTAGTTATGTTGGCATCTACAAGCATAGGATTTTGTTTATCCCTATCAATAAGCATATATTTCACCGAGGAAGGAAGGGGTGTGAGAATTAGTACCTTGTTCACGCAAGAATTCTTAGGATTTCTTACCATTAAGAGTTGATTGGGAAATGATGTGTTTGTAGTAGCATGATCATCCTTTTTATTGCTCGTCTCCGTGTTTTCATCAAGAGCATCATCTCCAATTGGTTTACCCTGCAATACAGTCTCAAGAGGGTCTATCCTGCATGTGGTGTCCTCATACATAGGGCAGTTAGCAATTTCAGACAGTTTAAACAATATCTTCTCATTCCCCATGTGAAAAGCAATTGTACCCTCACATAAATCAAGTTTAGATGTCTCTAAATCATTCAAATCCCTTTTATTTGTAAGAATTCCTTTTAATAATTTTCCATATGAAGGAATTTGAGTGATAAAATCAACAAAAGGTACAGTCACATTCAGTTTTTTCAAGATATTAAGGGATTTGTCATCTCTCTAATTAAAATTAGGCTGGAGATAATGACCCAGAAAAGGTGGAATTGGTCTAGAATCATATGTTACCTCCTTATTACTTGATTATGTTACTTTTGGTTGTTCATCCTTACCGAGGTCGTCTACGAAGGCAGGTGGATCATCATGCTTACATTCAGCCATCGATGGCAAATCCTTGGTAGGCATCTTCGTCGGTTCCAGCTACACCTTCTCTCCTTGCAAAGTTCCTACACCATTAAAATCAACAATATCAACACAAGATATAACATTAATATGTTCAGAATCACGAGGGTTGATAGAAGAAAGAGGATTAGACATTTTAGGTGCAGGACTAGCTAGCTGCACAATTATAGTCTCTTGCATGCGAACGTGCGTAGAGATGGAGTCGATCTTCTGGTTCAATGCAGCCTTTTCCTTCTCTTGATTCACTAGAATAGCTTCTAGCATGCGCTCGATCTTGGATTGTTCGGGTTGATTTTGTCGTTGAGGTGGTGGCCAGTACGATTGTTGTTGTTGTTGTTGTTGCTGAAACGATGGCCTTGGTGCTTGCTGCTGTCCACGAAAGGTTCGAATGGTTATGCCATCTAGGGTTATAAGTATTTGGAAATAAATTACCTTGTCATGGTTAATTTCGTTAAAATAATGAGCTTGTTGCATATGTTGGTTAAATTGGCATTCATGGTCATGATGGCCTTGCATGCCACATAGTACACAAATAAGTGCAATGGCATTAACAGAAGATTTACAAATAGCAGGTTCTTCAAAATTTTTTAGTTATCAGATAAAAAGGAAACCTGGCCAACTAATCAAGCCATCACACTAACCTCGAAAATGTTGATCTTACCAGATGCAGCGTGTTCATTCCCCCATTGTGTGTAGTTCTGTGTCATACCTTCAATTAGATCGTACGCTTCTTCAATGCTTTTATTCATGAGTGCACTGCTAGCTGTGGCGTCAACAGTCATCCGTGATGAGTAATTCAAATCGTTATAAAATGTTTGAACTACAAGCCACTTCTCCACGCTGTGGTGTGGGCACGACCTAAAAAGCTCCTTGTAAAGCTCCCATGCTTCGTAAAGTGATTCTCCTCCTTGCTAAGTAAAACAAGCAATCTAGTTTCGAATATGTGCAGTTTTAGATGGAGGAAAAAATTTATTGAGAAAAACATGTGAGAGTTCATCCCACGTTGCTATTGAAGTGGGCGGTAGAATGTACAACCATGTTCTTGCCTCATCTCGAAGAGAGAAAGGAAAGAGACGTAGTAGTAGTGCATCTTGCGAAACTCCATTAATTTTAAAAGTATCACAATGCTCGAGAGAAAGGAAAGAGATGTAGTAGTAGCGTATCCTGCGAAACTCCATGAATTTTAAAAGTATCACAATGCTCAAGAAAAATATGGAGATGTAGCGAAGGATCTTTAGTGGCAAGACCACTGAATTGATTTTGTTGTTTTAGATTCAAGAGTGCAGGCTTAATTTCAAAATTATTTGTTTCAATTATCTGTCTTAAAATACCTGACTACAAGCCTTTCGAGAGTGAGGTTCCATAATCCTTCAATTTCTTCTGTTCACCCATCTTTGGTGAGTCGGCTTCCTCCGGTGTTTGATTGTCCAATCTGACTTGTTCTTAGTCGTATCAAATGCACTTCTAACCTACAGGGGTTAGTTGTGTACTGTAAACCCATGTGATTTCGTAAACTTGTGTGCTTTGTGATTTCACAATACTTTGAATTGGTTACATCTTTTTGTGTTTGTTTTCGTTGTCATTATGTGTGAACAGTGCTTTGTGATGGGTTCTTTGTTTGTGATGTAAGTTTTAGGTATTCCGAAGTTAAGGTGTGCTCACGAGAAGTTTAGACCATCAAAGTGGTTTTCGTGGACGAGCCAGAGACTCGATGGGTTCGGGATATGTTGGAGGCACTAGAGACTTGCGGAGATGCTGGATGTAGCTACACCAAGTATCTAGAGCCGTGCTACACCAAGATGTACGAAGTGGCTCAAACTGCTGGAAGTGTGGAGGTTGCCGGTCGGGGTCCGGAATGGGAGAGACTTCCCGGTTGGAGGCAAGCCATTCGTTATTAAGGTGGACATGTGGAGACATCTTAGAGAGCATAGGTGGTTCTCATAGTGTCCGAGAAAGTCATTGAGATGGTCTATGGACTCCATATAGAAGGCTAGGCAAAAAGGCTCTACTTGATAGATGATTCTGCGCTGATCGACACTTAATCTTAGAAATGTGTTAACAGCAAAGTTGCTCGAAGTTAGCTTTCCAACGGATCCAAGATCATCAAAATCAGAGTTCAGATGATGAACTTGTGTCTATTTTAGTGCTTGCTACGTAGAAAATTCTATAATTCCGAATATTGTAACATGAGTGATTAGGAGTTGGGCTAAATGGGCTTTAATCCCAAATCTCCAACAGCTGTTAGGATTAGTCCCACATGGGTTGTGGAGACTATTCTTGGTGTGCAGTGAGTCTATATAAGAGGGGGATGCTATGGATCATCCCATTGAGAGAGAGTATTTAAACAATCAACTACAAGTATTTAAGAGGGGGATTACTCGCAATTGATTGTTTAAATACTCGCAATTGGTTGTTTAAATACTAGCAATTGATTATTTAAATACTTGCAATTGGATGTTTAAATACTTGTAGTTGGTTGTTGATTGTTTCTTTTTATTTTTCCTTTTGTTTTTCTTTTTTTGTATATAGAGATTTTTGGATATCAAGAGAGCTGGTACTATTATTAGGGATAGCTATATTTGAGATATCCGAGCACCACTAGCATCTTCATACCTTCTCTTGTTTCTTTTGCTTGCTTCTTGAGAATTTATTTTGCAAAAACTGATTCACCCCCCTCCTCGGTTCACTATCCTAGTCTTTTAGTGCACAAAAAAGAAAAAAAATGACAAAAGATTGAGAAGAAAGACTATTTAGATTAGCAAAAATTACTCTAAAAGATGAATGACCGTTGTTCCCCGGCAAAGGCGCCAAAAACTTGACACGCCTGAGAGGGGCGCGTTTAGAAATAATTGAAAATGAACAGTTGCACGTTGAGCACTTGAGGGTTGAATCCATGAGGAACAAGCATATTAATCTTTCAGATTAAGAATTAGCCAACTAAATCAAAGCAAGAATTAGGTTTTTGTGAGCTACAACTAAAACTACAAATAAATCTAACAATCTAGAGTTTAAAGCAGTAAAAGAGCAAGTATGAAAACTATGGTTTTAGAAATGGGAAGAAAAACCTAGGCTTTCATGAATTCCATAACCATCAGGCGTAATTCTATCCAAGGTCTGAAAATTGTAAATCAGTTTCAAGTGTTTTCCAAGACAGATTAAGTTGCCGGTGATCACTCTTGAAACGGCGTGATTGTGTAATAACTACAAGTGAATGATTGAACGTTGAGCACTTGAGGGTCGAATTTCACGAGGAACAAGCGTTTTCATCTTTCTAACTTAATGGATCATTGATTAAGTCTGAATGAGTTGGGGTTTGTTTGTCTACAACTAAATCTACTACTAAATCTATCAATCTACGGTTTAAAGCAGTAAAGAGCAAATGTGAAATCTATGGTTTGGAAAGTAGGAATGAAAACCTAGGATTTCGGGAGTTCCATAACCATCCGGCATAATTCTATCCAAGGTCCGAGGATTCCAAGTTAATTTCAATGTTTTCCAATATAGATTAAGTTGCCAGTATGATCGCTAATACAACAGTCAGAGGATCGCTTCCACTGTTACGTTTGGTGAGAGTCTCAACTATTACGACTGTTGCCGAAACGAGAATTTAGGGTTTGGAGGAAAAAAAATAATAAATAACTTCAAAACTTGATATCAAGACCGAGGAAGAATCACGTCTTCCAGATTAGGTCATCCCTAACCCTAGAAGGGAACTACTCACAAAAAACCTATTGCACCCCCTCCTTGCGGACAACGACTACTCCTGTGAGGACCCAGCTTGCTGCAGCTGATCCCATACATGCATACCATTGACTTCCCATGATAAGTCAAGCACAGGAGTATATTTACATTACAACAGAGTAACTTACACAATATTTAAGCAGTGTGGCCTGCTGGCCTTAATACAATATAAAGAGATTACAATGCCTTCGCGACATACATGGTCTACCAAAATAACAACTAAATAGCGGATAATAGGTGAACCCCCACAGCAAGAAGTTGACGGCAGAACAACACACATCAGGGCTTTGGCGGAACTGGCTCTCCGCCTTCTGGATCCAAGAAGTTCTCCATGCCTTCCTCTTGATTATTGAACGCTCCATCTATTGGATTTTAGGTTGCAAGGGTGAGTACTTACATACTCAGCAAGTCATAGGTAAGAGTAGATACATATAGTAGTGATGATATGAACCTATACTAGTAAAGAAGTGTGGATGGTTGAAAAATAGTCTTTTCTTTTATATATCATCTCATGGTAGTATTTTTCATAGCATAGAATCACTATTCATGTTCACTATTTGTAGTACCACCGCGACACGTCGGCACACGACAGCCCACGGCAGCACTCCTTATCATGACAACACATGTCATTTGGGTAATATTGACTTATCAAATTTTATTTAGAAAACATACTAGTGCCACACTCCGTGGATTTAATCCACCGCAGCAAACTCCTATAAACCCGGGAGCTCGGAGTATTCAAATACGTTTTTAACTCTGCAAAGAGGTACCAATTTACCCGCAAGATATTCCACTTTCATGCCCATCCTATCAATATGATTAGACCCTTCCTTACTACATAATGTGAGTGGCAAGGTGGAGATAACAAGAACTTTTCTTATAATTCACTCACAATTCACCCCTGACCCTGTGGTTTCACGCAAACCACAGTTGTGGCGGGCTATACCCCCACCCCAAATGCCTCTTCCCATTACCGAGTCAGTGTGCAATCACATCCAGTGATATGTGTAGGAGCCGCTCTCCGTGCCAAATCGTGCATCACTTCCCATCTCATGCAGGGGTTTCATGTGCGATCCGCATACTTACTTGTTCAAGCCTGTCCCATATCAGGCTTGCAGTTAGTACGTTTTTCATGCCACTAGACGCACAACACAAGGTTCTAATCCTTATATGCCAGTGACCAGACCATCCACCGCCACGCACATCCAGTGCCACCACCATTCCATAGCAAACTCTGGCCATGGCTAGGGGTTTTATTTCATGAATATACATAAATACACATATAGTAGTTCATGGCTCATTACTTGATCATTTCACATTTCACAGGCATCCAGCCTAATACTACCATTTCATATCTCAATCATTCTTTCACATGCAATACTACTTATATTCAAGATTGTATTATAGCAACTCTTAAAATATAGGTTCAAAATGTTCAAGAATATGACTTGCCTTCTGCGTCGTAAAATTCAACAGTTGGTGTTGGGTTAACAGTGAAGTCCTCGAACTCAGCTTCTGGATCTACTCGGCGACAAACAAACACACAATGATTACTAACTATATTAAAATGTTTTATGATCTACATGCAGATATGCTTTAAAAAGAATAACTGAATGATACTGAAGATGACTGAGACTGCAAGCTGAACTGAGTTGATTTGGTCCCTATGGACCTCCGGGCCTGGACGCCCATCATCTTGTTGAGGAGCTCCAACTCCTCGGCGGTCTAGACCGGGGGCTTGGGGGCGGACGAGTGGCAGTAGGAGGGAGGCTCCGGGGAGTACGTCACCCCGGAGTCCCGGACCCAGAGATAGAACCATCTCCGGAGCCAATCCCCCCAGTGATCCCGGGAGGTTGCCACCGGGTACTCCTCCACCCGGGCCGGTAGGTGCTGCATCATGATGGAGCCGAAGGCAGACTTCGGCCCTCCCTTGACCATGTACAGGCCCCTCACTGCGGACTCGTAGAAGTATCAGAGGAGTCGGAGCGGCGGCTCCTGTCCAGTGGCTATATCGCACAGCCAAATGAAAATGCCCATTCGGACGAGAGTGTTGGGCGTCAGGTGGTTGAGCGCCACCCCATATTCCCAGAGGAACTCCCGGAGCAACGGATGCACCAGGAGCCAGAGGCCGGCCTCTATGAAGGCCTCAAAAACAACCACCTCCCCGTCTCGGGGGCGAGGCGTGGTTTCCTTCTTCAGGGGGATCCGGACGTCCCTGAGGTGAAGTCCGAAGCCCAAAGGAAGTCCGCGGTGACTTCCTCGGGGGGCACATCGGCAGTTTTGGCACGACCTTTTGGCGCCATGTGGTTCATCGATGGCTAGGTTTCCGAGAGTAAAATTACCGAAGGCTAGGTTGCCGGGAAGCTAAATTTTTGGAGGCTAGGTTTCCGGAAGAGGCTCACAGCGCCGGTGAGAAGTTGGAGGCTAAGGCTTGAATGTGAGCTCTCCGGGCCCCCCACGGCCCTACTTATTGTAGCCAAGCGCGGCCCCGATGGGCGACACGTGGCCCCTTGGGATCAATCGGGGCCGCCCATTTCAAACATCTCACGCAAACCGAAGAGGCACCCGGGAAATGATGCGCCCACGTTTGAGCCGCGCGAAGCCATCATGACTGACGGTGCACGCTAATCGAGGCCCATGACATCATGATTATCGGCGGCGCCACCATAAATGTGTGGCGCGTAAACCAAAGCGTCGCCAAGCATCGAAGACCTCCTCCGGGAGAGATGTTCCCAATGGTGTAAACCATCCCCTCCGGGGACTTAGGGCATGTCCCCGGAAGGCTTGGGGGTTTGCTGTTGCGGGGAAATCTCCGCTCAATCGATCCCGGTGAGACAAGGGCCCGTTGACCTGTGCCAAACGCCGCCTTTTGCCCGGCGACAAGGGCCCGCGATGACCACTCCCGGGCGCCGCCATTGCCCAGAGAGGAGGGCCCCCGGTGACTCGTCCCGGGCGCCGCCGTTTTCTCAGTGACAGGGGGCCCCGGTGACCCATCCCGGGCGCCGTCATTTGCCCGGTGACATGGGCCCCCAGTGAACCATCCCGGGCACCACTGTTTTCCTAGAGATGAGGGCCCCCGGTGACCCGTCCCGGGTGCTGCCGTTTGCCTAGTGACAGGGGCCCCCGATGACCCCGTCCCAGGCATCGCCTTTGGCCTGGTGACCAGGGCCCCCGGTGACCCGTCTCGGGTGCCATCATTTGCCCGGTGATGGCCCCCGGTGACCCCGTCTCGGGCGCCACCATTGGCCTGGTGACCAGGACCCTCGGTGACTCATGCCGGGCACCATCATTTGCCTGGTGAGAAGGGCCCCTGGTGACACATCCCGGGCGCCGCCGTTTGCCTGGAGATGAGGGCCCCAGGTGACCCGTCCCGGGCGCTACCATTTGCTCGGTGACCAGGGCCCCCGGTGACCCGTCACGGGCACCGACATTTTCCCGGTGACAAGGGGCCCCGGTGACCCATCCCGGGCGCCGCCGTTTGCCTGGAGATGAGGGCCCCCGGTGACCCATCCTGGGCGCCGCCATTTTCCCGATGACCACGGCCCTTGGTGACCCGTCCTGGGCGCGGCTGTTTGCCCGGTGACCCATCCCAGGCGCTACCATTTGCCTGGAGATGAGGGCCCCCGATGACCCGTCCCGGGCACCACCGTTTGCCCGGTGACAGGGGCCCCCGATGACTGTGGGACCCTCATTTGAGGAATCCGGTGGCAACCGCCCAGGTGGGTTGCACTCAGAAAAGGTACATTGCAGCTCAAAATAACAAGATGCATTATATAAAAATGCGAGTAATTGAAAACAAGTGCTGATCATAGGGACCAACATTACAATAACTTAGCACCAAAATGACGCACTTAAATGTTGATACAAAATTAAGGAGTTTTCGACACAAAGGTCGGCACAAGATGAAACAGTTATAATAAGCAAAAGGACTTCATCAGTCTTCTTCTTTAGCAGCAGTGGTGTTGCACGGGCCTTTTTCCACATCGAACTCCACCTTGGTACGTAACCCTCTAACAAGTTGGGTCTTTAGTTTCTTCTTCTTGTTCCACACTGGGTTCAAGACCGTAAGATTCAGGGTCGATGAATCCTTCTTCTAAATTTGTTTGTAAAAGCAAGGGTGAGCACATTGTCCACATGGTGCTCAACAAGTCCCAAGTAAGAATGCATGTACATATAGATGAGGGGGAATTTCTCAAAGAATAGCTCTTTGGCTTTATATATGTATATAGAATAGATTTTCACATACAGTTTTGAAGAAAAGGTCTTTATTTTCGAAAGCGAGGCTTTTGAAATCCTAAGCTAGGTTTTCAGAAAATGTTGTGTGTGGCGGTCTTTCATGAGTCACCACTTTACTCAGATTTTGTGAAAAACCTTCCAAAAGCTACTTGTGCTGCATCGACGTGGATAGAATCCACCGCGCGTAGACTCCATGACCTGGGAGCTCAGAGTATCCGATACTTTTAAACTTTGCAAAGGTGTACCACCTTAATCCACCGATCATTCGGCTTTCAAGTCGGATCAGCTCCATGCGACTTTTACGCATGTGACAAGGCCGAGATGACACAACAGTTTACAGTCCTAGCATTAAATATTCCCTGCCTGGTAAATAGACAGTTAAGTCTCAAGTACCGTTGTGGGTCCTCCCCACTGCCTTACTTCCTGGCTTGGGTCTATGTTCTCGTAAGACACATAGCCTCTCTTGATTACAGTCGCGCACGACTTAATCTGGCATAAGGCGTCTTCCTTCTTTCCACCTTTTCCTCTCATGATTTTTCTGAACTCACATCACTCATGGCCTTCTGCGGCCCTCTAGCTCTCGCAAGAAACTAGATCGACAACCATTGCAAGGAAAAGCTAATACTAAAGAAAGCTACTAAGTTGCGCCCGTCCCATAACCGGGCAAGTGGTTGGTACGTTTTTCATGCCGCATGGATGTAACACCCCTGTTTTTGCCAAACCCTAAAATAGCCAAAATCCACATCTTGACCCCAAACCCTAATCTGCTTCAGCCATTCCCTTCTAAATGTTGTTCAGAACATTTTTCCCTTCGGGATCATCTCCAAAATCCCATCCTAAAGCTGAGTTTCAGCCCTCGCCATTTTTAAAACCCTAATTACCCTATTTTACCCTAAACTGTTTTCCCTAATTTTGTCAAAACCTTTCAGATCTTGCCTGATCTTACCAAACTTTGGCCAGATAAGTTCTAATAATCTTTTGCAACTTACCTGCGAAATCAGATTTCAGATCGGACCCTTAGATCTCCAGATTTACAATCAAGTCCATTTCCTATTCAAATTTTCCTCACAGAACAGTCCCTGGAGCAAGTTTCAGAAATTGCAGAACGGCCCAAACTTCTTTTCAAGTCCATTCGACCAGCGCCTGGTCGTTGCTTTCGACCAGTGCACGTCGACATTGCCGCGCCGTGGTTTTCGCCGCGTTTGCTCGCCGCCGGCCACCGCTTCTTGTCGCCTGTGTTGTGAACAACTGAGCCACCCCGCGCGCACGTGCCAGCACCATTGCTTCGCCTTGTCCAGCGGTTAAACGACCGCACTCCAGTAGCGTTTCGCGCGCGCGCTCCCGTTGCCGTGGCAATTGCATGTGTGTACGTGTCGTTGCCGGAGCTACGTTGTCGCCTCCGCATCTGCGCCATCACTGGAGAAGTCCCAATACAACTGGCAAAGCTGCAGCACCGCCTGAGCGCGATCGCATCGCCGTCGCCGTCGTTGCGCCTGCGCCCGACAAATTTCTCCCCGGCGCAAGCAACCGCTGTCGTGTTTTCCCTCGCAAGCTCCGCCCTTGGACCTATTTAAACCCTCCAGTGCTGTGCTTAAGCCTCATCTCAGGACTTAGCCATTTTTCCAGAGCTCTCGCCGTTTTCGCTTTCTTCTCCGGCGAGCCAGTGAGTGAGCTCACGGTGCTAGCCCATTTCACAGCCCCTTTCTCCAATCCAAGTTCACCAGTGAGTTCCCCTCGTTCCCCTCTCTGTTTAGTAGCAACCAATTGTACCAGATCGATCCCCATCGCCGGTGATCGCCGGAAAGGCCCAATTGCCCTGTTTCCCCAATGCTAACCATTTCATTCCGAATTAGCTCTCGTCCCAGTAGTAGAAATTGATCCTTAGCCTTTTCTTAGCAAGCCTGTTGAATCAGGATCCCCAATTGTGCTCAAATCGAAGAAATCCCAAACTGGAACCTCCACCAGTTCGCCGGACCTCGTCGCCGAGCCCCTCCGGCCAATCTCCAATGAAATTAACCCCTCCAGTAGTCTTGTTGTGCCCTAGAGACCATTCTCAAGCTTGGAATTGAGCTCATTCGCCCTGTATCAAAAATCCCCGAGCTCCAGTGTCGTCTTCTCCAGCGCCGGTCGCCGGAATTATTTGCCGGCCGATTTAGCACCTGAAACCTTGTCCCTTAGATAGATTCCAGTACCCTGAGCAATATTGTCCACTAGCTCGATCCCTGAATCGACCTGAATCAAAAGTTATTCCAATGCCAAGATCACTGTCCAGTAGCTCAGTTCATGTCCAGGCCACCGTAGTTCATCGCCGGATTTGGCCACCCTCCGGCCACTTTCAGCTCTTGTCCCTGTTGAGTGTTTTATTCCTGTTAATAATGCCTACCTCCCAGACAAAGTGTTGCATCAATTGGAGCCCTGGATCAAAAGTTAAGCCATGCCCTAGTTTCTGGCCATGTCCAGCACTATGTCAGTGCATGTCAGCTACTGGCATTAGCCTGGTTTGACCCCTTCTGGTTGAGCAATTGAAATGCCACCTTGTCCCCTAGATTCCTGGGGTTGTGTTCTACATCTTTCCCTTCTATCACTTCTCCAGAAAACCATCCTAAGACTAGTTTGAAGCCATGCCAAAGCTATGAACTGAATGTCGACCCTTCGACGTTCAATCCTTTTTAGCTGTTTCTTCGACCAGAGCCCTTGTGACCTTGCCCTAACCTTTTCCCCTGCATGCATGACTTATTTACTTAATAATTTCTATAGAAACTATTTTCTGTATGCTTACGGTATGTGTTTGTGTGTTGGTTGATTGCCGCAGAGGCAGAAGCTGAAGGAGCGGAAGAAGTCTTTGAAGATCCGTCTGAGTATTTAGACCCAACATCGCAAGGCAAGCCTCATTCCTTTGATCATGTCTCACCCAATATTTTCATATGAAGTATATTCACTGTTTCTTACTATGCATGTTTAATTGAGATACAAGTTATATTTGAATGACATGAGTAGATATGACCCAAATGAATCATGAAACCCCTTTTGTTATTGAACCTTCATATATATGCTTTTGTCACCCTAGGACTCAGATACTAAATATCCACATTAAACTTGAAATGGTCAAATACATGAGAAGTTGTGATCAAAACCGTTTTGTCAAGAAAACTGATAAAAGGGATCAGTAGTGAGGATTGGTTTGTATGGAGAGGGTGCGGTGCGCACCAGGGAATGTGAATGTTCCTCACTATTGGTTCATAAGGACAAGAACCTTGTGCTGTGTCTCTATACGAATTGTAAACGTACCAACCACTTGCCTGGTATGGGACAGGCACAACTCAGTAGCTTTTTGGTATTAGCAGTTCCCTGCATGGTTTGACGATCTGGTTTCTTGCGTGGAAACTGGAAGGCCAAGGTTCGGCCATGAGTGATGTGAGTCAGAAAAATGATGAGAGGAAAAGGCGTAAAAGAAGGAAGGCGCCCTAGACCTGATTAAGCCGTGAGCGGTTGTAATCATAAATGGTCGTATGTCTCACGTGGACATAGACCAAGGCTATGTGTCCTGCGGGAACATAGACCAGAGAGGCTAGGAAGTAAGGCAGTGGGGAAGACCCACAACGGTACTTGAGACTTAACTGTCTATTTACCGGGCAGGGATACTGTTGATACTGAACTGTAAAAGCGTTGTGTGATCTCGGCCTTGTCACATGTGTATAAGTCACATGAAGCTGATCCGACTTGAAAGCCGAGTGAACTAGTGGATTTAAAAAGAGGTACACCTTTGCAAAGTGTAAAAAGAAGTATCAGATACTCTGTACTCCCAGGTTCAGGAGTCTTTTCGTAGTGGATGTTATCCATGGGTTATAGCACAAGTAATGTTTTGGAATGTTTTCATAATGCGGTTAACAAAGTAGTGACTCATGGGAGACCACTACATCTAATGTTTTATTGAAAACCTGTTTAATGTTTAAAGTATCATTTTCATGATAAAGTACTGTTTTACTGAACAAATGACTTGAAAATCTATATATCTCTATCCATATGAAATTAAAACCCCGGAATCATATATTTCACCCTCATGTAAGTACAATTACATTAATCCCTGGAATGAGTGTTGCTGAGCACCAAGTGCTCACCCTTGCATTAATATCCCACTGTAGAAGAGGGATTCGAGGATCCCGATTCCTTCAGTTATGAGTACTCACCTGAAGATGGAAGCACCCCGGGTGAGCCCACGTTCTAGAAGGATTGCGCACCAAGTCAAGCGAGATGTGGGAGAAGCCCCTCCAATCACGCTGCGGATGGAAATCAAGCTATTTGTCGTTGCTTTGTGCTTTATGTTGTGTGTTCGGTACTTGGATACCGATTCTGGTTCTGATAAACTAGTTATTTTCTTAGCAACTCTACTTAGCGCCATTTTCGGTGCTTTGGCTATGTAATATTGGCCATGTTGGCCTGATACTTGTTTAATGCTATTATTATGCTTGTGTGGTTTGGAGCTCATGTGACATCCTGCTGTGTGTAACCTACCTGGGCGGTTACCAAGGTGATCCTCAAATGGGGGTCTCCCAATGGAAGCACAACACAAGATTCTAGTCCTTATGAATCTTTAGTGAGGAGTCTTTCACATTCCCAGTGCGCACACAGCACCATCCAATCAAACCATCCTCACTATTGATTCCAATCACATTTTCTTTCACAAAAAGAGGTTTTGAACATGCTTTTCTCATATGTGACCATTCAATATTTAACATATAATCTTGAGCATAGCATAGCCTAAGCATGATAATCTAGGGTGACAAGGGTGCAGGGATATTCAATGTCAAAAGGGGCTTTACAGTTATTTAGGTTATATCTAATCATTTCATTGAAACATAGATCTTATTTGAATCTAAGGCATGCACATACTTGAAAACAGTTAACATACTTCATTTCAAAATAATAGGCTAGACATGATCAAGGGTTTGAGACTTGCCTTGCAGTGATGGGTCTAGCTACTCAGATGAATCCTCGAAGTTCTCTTCTGCTCCTTCGACTTTTGGTTCCACGGCGGATACAAACAACACATACACACTACATAAGCATACAAGTACTAGAAGATAATATGTAAATATATCATGCATGCAGGGGAAAGGGTTTGGGCAAGGTCACTTGATGTTGATTGAAGAGATAGGCTCAAAAGGACTTGAATGTCGAAGGGCTGACATTCGGCTCATGGCTTGACATAGCCCTAAATTGGTTCTAGGTCTGTTTTCTAGAGATGTGACAGTTGGGAATATTGTAGAACATGGCTCAAAAGGCTTAGTGGACAAAGTGGCATTTCAATAGCTCAAATGTAACAGGTCTAAATCATCTAATGCCACTGGTGGACATGCACTGACATAGTGCTGGACATGGCCAGAAACTAGGGCATTGCATAACTTTTGATTCAGGACTCCAATTGGTGCACAACTTTGTCTGGAGGCTAGGCCTTGGCAACAGGAACAAAACACTCAACAAGCTCAAGGGCAGAAAGTGGCCGGAGGGTGGCCAAATCAGGTGAGTAAACACGGTGGTCTGGACATGAACTGAACTACTGGACAATGATCTTGGCATTGGAATATCTCTTGATTCAGGTCGATTCAGAGGATGAGCTAGTAGACAATATTGCTCAGGGTACTGGGATCTATCTAAGGGACAAAGTTACCGGAGCTAGATCGGCCGGTGAGGAATTCCGGCGACCGGCGCTGGAGAAGACGGCATGTAAATTGGGGGTTTTCGATTCAGGGACTTTGAACTCGATTGCTTGCTTAGGGAGTGATAGGGTGAGGTGAGGGAGCTATTGGTGAAGCCAATTTGGTCGGGGGATGGCCGGAGAAGCTCGGCGACGAGAACCAGTTCACTGGTGGCGCGCAAATTGGGGAAAGCCTCAATCTTGGCTCCATTTTGAAATCTAAACTCGTAGGCTTGCTAAAGGGAGTGTGGTGAACAATTTCTTCCATTGGCACGAGGGCTAATTTGGATCGAATCGGGCAGCATTGAGGAAACAGAGGATTTGGGATTTTCCGGTGATCGCCGGTGTTGAGGTTCGCCGGGGGCCAATTAAATGCTATGAAACATACAGGGGGATGAGGGTAGCTTACTGGTGGTGTTGGTTTGGAGAGAGAAGCTGCGGGCGAAGCTGGCACCGTGAGCTCCAGAAGTGGCTCGCCGGGGAAGAAGGTCTTCACGGCGGCCCTGAGGAACTTGGTTGCTCTCTGGTGGCAGAAGCTAAAGCATGCAGCTGCGGGGTGGTGTGAAGAGATGCTAGGAGAGGGGGAGCTTATATAGGCAAGGGGCTGGGCTCTCGGGAGTTGAGGCGAATCAAACGGGATTCGCGGCTGACACCGGAGGTGGAATCGAGATGGTGTTGGGACGCGGCAACGACTGTGCCAGGCGAGGGGAATCACGGCAAATACTATGCCAGGCAAGGGGAATCACGGTAAATCCGGCTGGAGCAGGGCGACGGGATTACTGGCTTCGGCATGGCTGCAACGTGGCGTTGCTTTGCTGCTGCTAGAGCACGCGCGCGCGTGGGGAAGATCACGGCACAGCGCGGGTGAGGTGCTCCACGGTGGCGGCACGGTTGTGCGCAGGTGGTGGCTACGTGGCTGCGATGGTGGCAGCGCGGGAAACTTCCTGCGGCGAGGCGAGGTGGCGGGGTTCTGGTCGAATGATGCTGGACCTCTGGTCGTGGTCGAAAATGGCACAAGGGCCTGGTTGCAAGGTTTGGACTGAACTGCAAGGGATTTGGACCAATCTGTAAGGAATTTAGTTCGGGAATTTGGGCCTATTTGCAAATCTGGATATCTAAAGGGCTGATCTGAGTTCTGGTTTTGCAGATGAGTACTACTAAATCTCTTGGACTCATCTAGCAAGAAAAATGGTGAAATCCGATAAGATCTGGTGATTTTGACAAAAATCGAAAACAGGGTAATTAGGGTTTGACATTTTTGCCGGAGCTGAAACTAGGGTTTCAGTTGAGATTCTTGAGTTCTTCCAGAAGGGAAAAACATTCAGAAAAGTAAAAGGAAGACAACCATTTGATCAGATTTGAGTTTGGAGATGATCTGAGACTTTTAGCCTTTTTGGGCTTTCTGAAAATTCTGAAAAGGACTAAACTGAAATACTTTTGGACTGAAAGGTGAAAATGATCTGGGAGATGAAGTTGAGCTGCCAACTTTTTAGGTTAAGGTAGTGGCATACCTAAGATCATGATTCTGAGATAAGAGATCAAAATAGGGTTGAGACATCAGGGATTCCAAAGAAGATATGCTGACTCGCAAGCAGAAAAGATAGTCAAAAACTGGGATGTTACAGTGTACCTGTCCCAAGCACTGCCATTTGCTCGGAGATGAGGGCCCCCGGTGACTCGTCCCAGGCGCCATCTTTTGCCCGATGACAAGGGCCCCTGGTGACCCGTCCCAGGCGTCGCCTTTTGCCTGGTGACCATGGCCCTCGGCAACCCTGTCATGGGTGAAGGCCGCGGGGGCCTCCTGCACAAGGTCATGTAAGGGGCGCCTCGGGAATCGACGACGACACTTGTCAGGCATCTGAGCCCCCTGGTCAGCAGAAGGACATCGGTGCCCCTCGATCCGACGGCTGCGGCCGAAGTAGTCTTGTAATTTGCATCTTTTGGACCTATATATGCCTTTGTACCCTTCTCTTGTAGAGGAGGACAATTCATTATCATCAGTACACAAAAATGGATAGGCGTGCTTAGGAGCACTCTCTCAGCGAGAGAGCTCCCCCAGCTGACCTTTGTCGAGAGCACATCGACAGGACAAGGTTCTCCACTAAGACCCGAACTTGTATAAACCCTTGTGTCACTCTCTATGTAAACGCAATGGGAGAGGACCGGTCACGCGGTCAGCTCGCGTCGCTTTTCATTCGCTAGGAACCTCGGTAGAACCTGCCGGGGTATTCGCAGTACCACGACAGGCGTTGTCATTGGCGTAGAAGTTCTGAATCTGGAGGAGTTGCGGCGCAAGGAGTCGGAATCTGTGGTCGGATCGGATTTCTAACGGTTGGATTTGGTGATCTAGGGCTGGTTTGTGGAGCTTTTGTGGAGGTTTGGAGCTCAATAATGGAGTTTGTGGCTGTTGGGGAGAGTTGGGGAAGATGGGTTCTTTAAATAGGGATGTTTGGTAGGAGTTTGGATTGTATCGGAGAAGGAAAAGAGAAAGAAATAAGAAAAAATCAGCACAAAACAGCAACCTGGAGCCCCACTCGAGTCTGGCATGCCCATAGGCACGGGGCGTGCTCGGCCCAAGGCACGGCCCATATCACGGGTCATGCTGGGCTCGGTCCTTGGTGCAAAATTTTTTTTGTTATTTCATGTGTATGCTTTCCGGAAAATGAGTTTTGGAGGGCCAAACGATGTCGGAATTGAGTGATTCTTTCACTACTGCATTCATAAGAGACAAATCTACATGTTAGTACACTGAGTTGCATTCCGGCTAGTACTAGTTTAACATCCCACTCAATGGAACATTCTCGGTCTTTCTATAAAAGGACAGAATTGAAAGAATTGACCGAATTCAGTGCACTTACCATGTCTCCCACATTGTATAATTTGATGCGATGCATGTTTACCATGAATGTGGTACCGTTGTGTGCCGGAAGCTCTACGACACCATACGGGAAGACCTTTCTATGGCGTAAGGCCTAGTCCATCGTGATTTCAATTTTCTTGGAAACAATTTCAACCGTGTATTAAATAATAAAATCAAATCATCTTCTTTAAACTTATTGTTGAGGATCGTGCAATTTCTTCGTGTTGTCTTGTAAATTTGGGCACTTTTTTAAGAGTTGTTCTGAAACTCTTCCAACTCACGCAATTCGAGGATTCACCTACACCCCGCGTTGTCGAAGTTCCAATTGAGTTCTTTTAACACCCATAATGCCCTGTGTGACAATTCAACATGCAAATGGTAGTTCTTACCATACACAATTTTGTAAGGTGTCATACCTAGTGGAGTTTTGAATGCGGTGCGATACGCCCAAAGAACGTTGAAGAGTTTGAGTGCCTAATCTATTCGTGAAGATGCCACCACCTTCTACAAGATCATTTTGATTTCTCCATTCGAGACTTCAACCTGTCCACTTGTTTGAGAGTGATATGCAAGAGAAACTTTATGAATAACCCCATATTTCATCAACAATTTCTAAAAGTAGTAATTAGTGAAATGTGCACTACCATCACTAATCACTGCTCGCAACACACCAAATCAAGGAAAGATGACTGTTTTGAAAAGTTTAATCACATATTTTGATTCATTTGTCAGTATCACAACGGTCTCTAACTACTTTGAAACATAATCAATCGCGACTAAGATGTAGGAGTTACCAATAGAAGAAGGAAAAGGTCCCATATAATCTACACTCCATACATCAAAAAGTTCAATTTCAAGAATGTTTGTTAAGGGAATTTCATACCTTTTACTCAAATTTCTGGAACGTTTGCACGAAGTTATAAGCATCTTTAAATAAAGAAGGCCAAAACAAACCTGATTGCAATACCTTTGCCGTTGTTTTTGGAGCTCCAGCATGGCCGCCACATAGAGATGAATGAAAATGTTCAAGAACGCTTTGGATCTTGTGGTCGGGCACACATCATCGAAAGATGTTGTCAACTCCCATTTTGAAAAGGTTCAGATCGTCCCAATATTAGCGTCGGATGCCGTGTAGGAAGCGCTTGCATTGTTTGTACGTCAACCCTGGAGGAAGTTCATGGTTAAATAAATAATTTTGCATAATCAGCATACCATGGTTCTTTCTGAATTAAGTAAAGGTGTTCGTCAGGTAAGGCATCATTTATGTGAATGTCGGCGGTGTCAGTGAAGAGTTGTGAAAGATGATTGGCGAAGATGTTCTCAGCATCTTTCTTATCTTTAATTTCCAAATCAAATTCCCGCAGCAGTAGGATCCATCGTGCGAGTCGTGGCTGGGTTTCTGTCTTGGTCAAAACATACTTAAGAGTAGCATGATCAGTGTGACCAATAACATTTCAACCAATCTATTGTGGTATAAATGATACCACCGGCAGATTTCACGAACGTGTGCAACACGCATGCAACGGCGCGAGCTAACCGAGTGACCGATCACCTCCCGCCGGGCAACACAGAGATTGACTCAGGGATTTTTATACAGGTTCGAGTCCCGGTGGGGGCCCTAGTCTTGTCGGCACCCTCCGGACGTGAGTCTGCTGGGGAGATGCTCTCTCGGGGAGAGAGGTCTCCAAAGGATGCCTGTTGTTTGTATGTGTAAAAATGAATCAGAATCCCTTACAAATGATATACAAGGGGGTATATATAGGCCCCAAAAGAAGCAAAAAGACTAAAAAGCCCTGGCTATAGCCGTTGGATTGAAAGGCGCCGACGGCATTTCACCAGCCAAAGGGCTTGGATGCTTGACAAGTGTCCTCGCTACTTCTCGAGGCGCTTCTCACGTCACCCGCACATGACCTTGCATGGGAGCCCTCCGTGGCTTTTCTCGGGAGGCCTCCGTGATATTTCACGGGAGGCGTCCAGGGTTTTCCATGGGAGGCATCCGAGGCTTGGAGATGTGCCGGCCTCCATAGCTTTTCTCAGGAGGCCTCCGTGATGTTTCACGGGAGGCATCCGGGGTTTGCCACGGGAGCGGTCTGGGGCTTGGAGCCCGTGGCCTTCTACGGGAGGCCTCCGTGATATTTCAAGGGAGGTGTCCGGGGTTTGCCACAGGAGGCCTCCGGGGCTCAGAGATGTACCCGCGGCCTTCTACGGGAGGCCTCCGTGGCTTTTCCTGGGAGGCCTCCGTGATATTTCACGGGAGGCATCCGGGGTTTGTCACAGGAGGCATCTGGGGCTCGGAGATGTGCTCGCGGCCTTCTACGGGAGGCCTTTGTGGCTTTTCCCGGGAGGCTTCCCTGATATTTCACGGGAGGCGTCCAGGGTTTGCCACGGGAAGCATCTGGGGCTCAGAGAGGTGCCTGTGACCTTCTACAGGAGGCGTCCGTGGCTTTTCCCAGTAGCCCTCCGAGATTTTCCACGGGAGGCGTCCGGGACTTTCCCCGGTAGCCCTCCGGGATTTCCCACGGGAGGCGTCCGTGGTTTTCCACGAGAGCCCTCTAGGACTTTCCCCGGTAGCCCTCCGGGACTTTCCACGGGAGGCGTCCGGGATTTTCCCCAAGAGGTGTCCGTGACAAATCCCGAGGAACATTCGGGATTTTCCCCAACACAATCAAATATGGACGAAAGTTGTCTAGAGTACATATTACATCAAGCAATTCTTTTTTTGTTGTGGTGTAATTGATTTGAGCATGATCCAGTGTTTTGCTTACATAGTATATAGCATGTAAAACTTTGTTTGTTCGTTGCCCTAGAACAGCGCCAATTGCATAATCACTAGCATCACACATCAATTCAAAAGGTTCATTCCAATTTGGAGGTTGAAAGATGGGAGCAGAGGTTAAATCATGTTTCAATTGGTTTAAGGCATCAAGATATTTTTCATCAAAATCAAGTGGCGCATCTTTACCAAGCAATTGGGTGAAAGGTTTAGCAGTTTTTGAAAAATCTTTAATGAAACAATGGTAAAAACATATGTGTCCCAGGAAACTGCACATGCCCTTCACATTGGTCGATAGTGGAAGACTCATGATGACGTCGGTCTTTGCCTTGTCAATTTCAATCCCTCGCTCAGATTTTCCGTGGCCAAGCACCACGCTTTCTTCACCATAAATTGGCACTTTTCCCAGTTGAGCATTAGGTTTACTTCTTCGCACCTACACAAGACTCGAGAAAGATTATATAGACAGTCATCGAATAAGGAACCATAAACACTGAAATGATCCATAAAAATTTCCATTAATTCCTCAATTAAATCTGAAAAGATAGCCATCATACAACTTTCAAAGATTGTAGGCGTGTTACATAGCCCAAATAGCATTCGGTGATACACAGAAGTACTGAACAAACATGTAAATGTCGTCTTGTCTTAATCATAGGGATGAATTGGGATTTGAAAGAACCCCAAATATCCGTCAAGAAAACAAAAATATGAATGTGTGGCTAATCTTTCCAGCATTTAATCGATGAAGAGTAATGGAAAGTGATCCTTCCTAGTGGCACTATTTAATTTACGAAAATCAATGCGCATACATCATGCCGTGACAAGTCTAGTAGGGATCAATTCATTGTTTGCATTCTTAATCACAGTCATACCCCCTTTCTTTGGAACCACATGAACAGGACTAACCCAACTACTATCAGAAATAGGATATATGCTATCCACATCTAATAGTTTAAAAATTTCAACTTTAACTGTTTCCTTCAAGTTAGGGTTTAGTCTATGTTGGCGTTTAATGGAGGTTTTGGTTTCATCAACTAGAGAGATTCTGTGCATATGAATTTCAGGGCTAATTCCTTTATATAATTAATTGAATAACCTAGGGCTTTGCGATGCACATGAAGGAAAGAAAGAAATTTTTCTAGTTGCGAATCGATCAAGTTTGCATTAACAATAACAGGTTGCACCTCATCATCATCCAAAAATACATATTTTAGCAAGGAAGAGTTTACTTACCTTTTCCTTACCTAAAGTGTCAGAGTCAGAGATGTCCTCTTTGGCTGGTTCTTTTGTTGGTTCATCTTTGTTTTGTTCGTCTTCTTTGCTACTATTTTTTCATTTTCAAGAATTTCATCCATTTTTTTTTCTAAAGTAAGTCAAAGTGGTGATTCCTCTTCAAGTACTTCCTCTAGAGTGTCCAAGCTGCAAAGTTTTTCCTCATACATAGGGCAATTAACAAAATTAGACACTTTAAAAAAATTTTCTCCTTGCTTATGTGAAAAGTGATATGTCCCTCACAAACATCAATGAGGGCACCTTCTGTCCGGAGCATTGGTCATCCTAATATTATAAATATAGCAATATCTTCATCCATATCAAGAACGACAAAATCAACTGGAAGATAAAATTTACCATCTTGAAGAAGCACAACTTCCAGGATTTCTTCCGGATGCTTCACCAATCGATCGGCAAGGTGCAAAACCATGTGAGTAAGTCTTATCTCACCCATCCTCAAGTGTTGTGCGATGGAAAGAGGCATCACACTCATGCTTGCACCTAGGTCACAAAGAGCTTGATTGACATTTACCGTACCTATATTGCAAGAGATGGAGAAGCTCCTTTGATCCCGCAGCTTTGCCGGCATCCTATTCTGAATCAAAGCACTACAATTCTCAGTTAAAGAAATAGTTTGAAATTCACTCAAATCCCTCATTTTAGTGAGTATGTCTTTTAAAAAATTTTCATAAGAGGGCATTTGAGTTACCAAATTAGTGAAAGGTACAGTGACATTCTATTTTTTCAGGATTTCCATGAATTTTTCAAGTTGCTTATCGAGGTTTGCTTGAACGTACCTTCCTGGGAAAGATGGAGTTGGATTATAAACATGTGTTACCTGATTTTTTCCACTTTCCTTTTCTTTTCACTGGGTGTTGTCCATAGGATCACTACATTCGCACTAAGAGGGTTAGAACAAGCAATATCATGAATTTGTTCAAAATCACTAGGATTAATTGGTTGAAAAGAAAGAGAGTTAGCATTTTTCGGTGCAGGATTCACCAATTGCGCGATTTGTGTCTCGAGCATGTGGACGTCAGTCGATATAGAGTCCATCTTTTGGTTCATGGACGTTTCTTTCTTGTCTTGATTTGCTAGAAAGTTTTCTAGCATGCGCCCCATGTTCGATTGCTCGGGTTGTCGTTGGTGCAGTAGTCGGTATGGTTACTGATTTTGTGGTTGGTACAGTGGCCTTTGCACATGATATGGGGGGTTTTGGTGTAGTTGCTGCTGTCCAAAAATTTGTTGTTGATGTTGAGGTTGCTGATTTTTTCCCGGCCAGGTGAAATTTTGATTGTTGCAGCATCCAGAGTTGTATGAGTTCAGAAAAGCGTTACCTTGCCTTTGTTGCGCACCCTGAAAGCGTTTACCTGCTCCATGGATGGCCTTGTATGCCGCACAGTTCACATACAAGTGAAATGGCATTAACAGAAGATTTGGCAGGCGATTCAAGAATAGCTAATATATCAGTGAGAAGAGCTACCTACTCGGCTAATTTAGCCATTACACTTACATCCATGTTGTTGGTCAAAGTCTATTGAGCAGCTCATTCAGTTCCCCACTGTGGGTAGTTCTGGGTTATACCTTTGATCAGTTCATACGCTTCATCTACACTTTTGTTCATCAGTATGTCGCCAGCTGCGGCGTCTACAGCCATCCACGTGTTGTAGTCCACCTAAGTCTTTCATAGAAAAGCTACTTTTCAATGAGGACTTCACAGACTCAAGCATAGGAATATCATTTCCAAACAGAAGTATGTCATCCACATATAAGACCAGAAAAACAAGTGCACTCTCACTTGCCTTTTTGTAAACACAAGGCTCTTCTTCATTTTTTTATAAAGCCAAACTGTTTGACTACTTCATCAAAACGAAGATTCCAACTCTAAGATGCTTGCTTCAACCCATAAATGAATTTCTAAAGTTTGCACTTTCGCAGTATTTTCTGGATCAACAAAACCTTTAGGTTGTGCCATATACACATCCTCACTTAGGTTTCCATTTAGGAAAGTTGTTTTGACATCCATTTGCCATATCTCATAATCAAAATAGGCAATAATAATTAGGATGATCCTGATTGACTTTAACATAGCAACGGGCAAAAAGGTTTCATCATAATCAACACCTTGAATTTGCTTGAAACCTTTTTCAACTAATTGTGCTTTATGGATATGAACATGACAATCCATGTCAATCTTTTTCTTATAAACTGTCGCGCCCCGAGACTGGGACAACGACTACTCCTGTAGAGACCTAGCTCGCTGCAGCTAGTCCCAAACCACAACCCTTTGACTTCCCAGGATGAGTCAAACACAGGAGTATATTACATTGCAACAGAGTACTCACAAAATATTAAGCAGTGTGGCCTGCTGGCCTTAATATTACATAAAGAGGATTACAATGCCTACAAGGCATTCAGGGTTTAGCAAAATATTTAACTACACAGCAGAAGATAGGTGACCCTCCCACAAAAGAAGTTGACGGCAGAACAACACACTTTAGGGTTCTGGCGGAACTGATTCTCCTCCTTCTGGATCCACGTAGTACTCCGTGCCATCATCTTGATCAAAGTAGGCTCCATCTATTGAGTTGAATGTTGCAAGGGTGAGCACTTACGTACTCAGCAAGTCATAGGTAAGAGTAGTTACATATAGTAGTGATGATATGAACCTAGACTAGTCAAGAATTATGGATATTTATAAAATAATATTTTCCTTTCTCACCTCATCTTATTTCAGCTCATGGCAGCACTTTTCATAATATACATCATCATTCATGTTCACTAGATTATAGCACTACCGCGACACGTCGACACACGACAGCCCACGGCAGCACTCCTCACTCCTTATCATGACAACACATGTCATTTGGGTAATCTTGATTAAACATATTTTATTTAGAAAATAGTACTTGTGTCACACCCCGTGGATTTAATCCACCGCAGCAGACTCCTATAAACCCGGGAGCTCGGAGTATTCGAATACGTTTTTAACTCTGCAGAGAGGTACCAATTTACCCACAAGATATTCCACTTTCAAGCCTTTCCTATCATAACAAAATGATTGGACCCCTGACTCACTTCATACTGTGAGCGGCAAGGTGGAAATAACAAGAACTTTTGTTATGTATCACTTACAATTCACACCCGACCCTGCGGCTCTCAGCGAGGCACAGTTGTGGCAGGTTGTATCCAAACCTCCACCCCTTTGCTTATTCCCATTACTGGGTCAGCGTGCTTGATCACCTTCAGTGATATGTGTGGGAGCCGTGCTCCGTGTTTATCGTGCATCACTACACATCTCATGCAGGGGTTTCATGTGCGATCCATATAATTACTTGTTCAGGCCTGTCCCATACCAGGTTTGCGGTTAGCACGTTGTTCATGCCACTAGACGCACAACACAAGGTTCTAGTCCTTATGTGCCAGTGACCAGACCATCCACAATCCTGCACCTTCAGTGCCTGCATTCCTTTGCAGTCTAGCACCTCCAGTGCTACAGCCATCCATACCATTTTTCTGGTCACGGCTAGGGGTTTTATTTCATGAATATAAGTATATACATACATATAATAGTTCATGGCTCAAAACTTGTTTATTTCACATTTCACATATAACCAGTCTAGTACTGCCAATTAATAAATCCACCATTCTCAATCTTTCACATGCAATATTGCCTATATTCAAGGTTATATTATAGCAACATTTAAAATATAGGTTCAAGATGACCAAGGATATGACTTGCCTTCCGCGTCGTAAAATACAGCAGTCGATGATGGGTCAACAGCAAAATCTTCAAAGTCAGTTTCTGAATCTGCTCGACGACAAACAAACACACAATAATTACTTATAATATTAAAATGTTTTATGACTTATATGCAGAAATGCTCAACAAGAATGATTGAACTATACTAGAGATAATTTGAACTGCAACTGAACTGAGTCGAGATTCTAGGGTTTCAAGGAATTTGGGCTAAGGATGGTGATTAGATAATCTTAGGGTTTCAGGATTACAGTAGGGATAACAATTTTGTGGCTGGTTTAATCAAAACAGCGAATGTCAACAGATCGACATTCGGATCAAAGCTTGGACATAGCTTTAAGAAAAGCTAGGGTGCTTATCTCAAGTTGTGGTAGTAGAAGAAAATGTAGATCACAACTCTACAAATTCAGTGGACAAAGTGGTTTTCAAATTGCACAACCAGAAGTGGGTAAACAAGGTCAATGCCACTGGCTGACAAGCTCTGGCATAGAGCTGACAATGCCAAAAACTAGGGCTTAGCATAACTTTTGATCTGGAGCTCCAAATGATGCACCACTTTGTCTGGGAGGAAGGCATTGATAACAGGAACAATTAAGTCAACAGGATCTAGGGCAAGAAATGGCTGGAAAGCAAGAAATTTGATGATGAACAGAGATGAACTGGCTGCTGTCGGGCGAAATCTCCGCGGGGCTAAGTCCAGGTAAGTTGTGTCACGGTTGCCCGGGGGTGTGGCCTCCGGGGGCTCCCCGGGCGCCGCCTTTTGGCTCCCGGGACGGGGCCTCCGGTGCCCTCCCGGGCGCCGCCTTTTGCCCGGGGACTTGGCCTCCGGGGCCTCCCCGGGCGCCGCCTTTTGGCTCCCGGGACGGGGCCTCTGGTGCCCTCCCGGGCGCCGCCTTTCGCCCGGGGACTTGGCCTCCGGGGCCTCCCCGGGCGCCGCCTTTTGGCTCCCGGGACGGGGCTTCCGGTGCCCTCCCGGGCGCCGCCTTTGGCCCGGGGACTTGGCCTCCGGGGCCTCCCCGGGCGCCGCCTTTTGGCTCCCGGGACGGGGCCTCTGGTGCCCTCCCGGGCGCCGCCTTTCGCCCGGGGACTTGGCCTCCGGGGCCTCCCCGGGCGCCGCCTTTTGGCTCCCGGGACGGGGCCTCCGGTGCCCTCCTGGGCGCCGCCTTTTGCCCGGGGACTTGGCCTCCGGGGCCTCCCCGGGCGACGCCTTTTGGCTCCCGGGACGGGGCCTCTGGTGCCCTCCCGGGCGCCGCCTTTCGCCCGGGGACTTGGCCTCCAGGGCCTCCCCGGGCGCCGCCTTTTCGCCCCCGGGACGCGGCCCCCGGTGCCCTCCCGGGCGCCGCCATTTGCCTGGAGACGTGGCCTCCGGGGCCTCCCCGGGGACCGCCTTTTGGCCCCCGGGGACGTGGCCTCCGGTGCCCTCCCGGGCACCGCCATTTGCCCGGAGGCGTGGCCTCCGGGGCCTCCCCGGGGGCCGCCTTTTGGCTCCCGGGACGTGGCCTCCGGTGCCCTCCCGGGCGCCGCCACTTTCCCGGGGACGTGGCCTCCGGCGCCGTCCCGGGCCTCATCGCCCTCCTGAAGGTAAAGTCTCGAACTGTTTGTCATGTGCAGGTCACACGAGGGGTGCCTCGGGAACTAGCGACCACCTGTCAAGCATCCAAGGCGTTTGACAGGGAGAAGGACGGTCCTGCCCTTCAATCCGACGGTGGCTTCCGGGGTAGTTTAGGTTTTTTGCTGCTTTTTGGGGCTATAAATAGCCCTTGTACCCCTCTGTTGTAAAGGATCGGTCCATCTATTGGAATAGCTAAATTCACAGGTGTGCTCCGGAAGCCTCTCCCCCGGAGAGAGCCTCCCCAGCCGACTCCGATCGGGAGCGCGTCGACAGGACTAGGGCCCCCACCGGGACCCGAACCTGTATAAACCCGTGTGTTATTCTTTGTGCCTGTCCGGCGGGGGAGGACCGGTCGTCCGGTCAACCCGCGCAGCGTAATCTTCGCTAGGATCACTCTCAAAACCTGCCGGGGTATTCACAATACCACGACAGCTGCACTGGAGCAGTTCTGGACAAAAACTTGGCAAAGTTGTATCTTCCAATCTAGGCCGATCTAGGTGTCAGGCTGGAAGACAAAAATGCTCAGGAGGCTAAGGCACATCTAAATGACAAGGTGATTTGGGCTGAAACGGCCGGGAACACTTTTCCGGTCATCGGCGCCGGAGAAGAAGCACTGCCAGTTGGGGGTTTCTGCTATAGGCAACAAGAACTTAATTCCTTGCTTGGAGAGCATCTAGGAGGTATAAGGAAGCTTCTGGTACAATTAGATTGGCCGGAGGATCACTGGAGAAGCCTGGCGACGATCGCCGGTTTTCTGGTGAAGCTCGGTTTAGGGAAAAGGTTCGATTCTTGCTTAATTGGGAAATCTAACTTCACAGGCTTGCTTGATTTGGCTTACTGATCAATTTTGATTACAGATACGAGAGCTAATTTGGAGTAATTGGATCTACATTGCCGGAACAGGGCATTCTTCTACTTTCAGCCATTTCCAGCGATCACCGGCGTTAGAGTCCACCGGAGAGCAATTAGATGCTACAGTACAATCAGGAGGATGAGAGGTACTCACTGCTAGCTTCAATTTGGCAGGAGATGCTGTGGAATGAGCTGGCACCGTGAAGCCTCTTGCTGGACTCGCCGGAGAAGACGACGACGGCGAAGAAGTTTGAGAATTTGGTTAAGTCCTAAAGAAGAGGAGATGATACAAGGCACTGGTGGCTTAAATAGACCAGAGGGCGAAGCTTGCAAGGAAGTAATAGCAGTAAATTGGCGCCAGTGATTTGATTTGCCGGGCGCAGAAGCAACAACGGCGAGCGGTGAAGCGACGGTGCTCAGGCGAGGTGACTACTGCTCAGCTTGTCGGCTCTTTGGAACTCCACATTGTCGGGCGGTGCAAAGCGGTGGCGACAACGGCTGGCAAGGCAAGCGACGTGGCAAGAAGATGCTGACAACAGTCACTGCTGGTCGCGCGGGGAAGCAGGCGCTGGTCGTCGACGTTGCAGCGACGCTGCCATGGTGACGGCTGAGGCGAGGACACGTGCGCAACAGCATGCACGATCAAGTTGCAGGCGAAGCTTCACCGGCGGCGAGCGTGCACGGCGCAAGGAAACCACGGCGAGCCCTGGTCGTGCACTGGCTGCTTCTCTGGTCGAATTTGGGCTGATTTGCAATACTTGATTTCTTGATTTGGACTGAAATGTAAATCTGGAGATTTGGAAGGTTTAAACTGAAATTGATTTCACTAATCTGGTAGATTATATTCAACAAGGTATTTGGCAAAGGTAATTGATAAGATTTGACACATTTGAATAGTTTTTGATACAAACTGAAAATAGGGTAATTTAGGGTAAAATAAGGTTTAAGTTTTGTCGATTTCGAATTCTGGCATTTAGGGTTCGACTTTGATATCTGCACAGAAGAGAGACTTGTGGCAAATAGCATTTTGAGAAGATTTGCCGAAGAAATTCTGAATTTGGAGTTAATCTGGAGATTTTAGCCTTTTTGGGTTTTCAAATATCAGATAAGGACTAATTTGCGATAACTCTTGGACTGATTTGTGAAAAGAGTCTAGATGATAGAATCTGGCTGTCAACTTTTTATATTAAGGTATTGACATACCCATGATCATATTCCAGGAATAATCTGGTCTGAACTTGGTCAAGATTTTGATTAAATCTGTATTTCTGAAACTTAGGGTATTTGGGTAATATAAGGTATTTTTGTTTTCGAAAACAGAAGAAGTTGATAAATCTGGAATTTAGAGATAGAATTGGTTCTAGGTTCTGAAGGCTTTTAAATTCAGAGTAACTGATAGATCACATCTGAACAATCTGATCTTGATTTGAGGTCACAGGATAGATTTTGGAGATTTTAGGGCTTAGGATAGATACTGATCTGGCTATTACTACAGATAATGCATGCATGCTATTTATGAAAAAGAAGTTTTCACCCCTAACTCAGGGTGTTACATAAACCCATTTGCATTCAATGGTTTTTACACCATCACGCAGATCAACCAAGTTCCAAACTCGATTGTCATACATGGATTCAATTTCAGATTTCATGGCTCCAAGCCATTCCTTAGAGTCCTGGATCATCACCGCTTCTTCATAAGTCTTGGGCTCATCATTGTCTAGCAATAATACTTCATGCTGCTCCATTGTAATGAACATGTACCTTTCAGGTGCATGACGTACCCTTTCAGACCTACGTGTAACCAGTGCTTGTCCTTCATTTTCTACATTATTCTTGTTGACGATTGGGAGAATATCTCAAGCCGAACTTACATGAATTTAATTTTTTTAGTAAGAGGACAGTTTCTATCAATCTCCAAAGGAATCAATGTAAATATAGAACAAGACACGCTGTGTTTATACAGGTTCGGGCCCTCGTAGTCTAAGTAATAGCCCTACTCCTATTATATTCTCACTATCAGAATAATGGATTACAAAGCATATATTTTCTCTCTCTTCATCCTCCTCCATCTATCTAATTCTCAACCCTTCTTATAATCTGCCAAAGGGCATCAGTTGCCTCAATGAAGGGACACTTGGCGATTATCTGCAGTTGCTGTACAGCAGTTGCAGGTAGTTGTTGTTCACCGGTTATAATGTGCGGTTATGGATAACTGCACATCCATCCTCGTCTTATCGACGGTTATCTTGTCAGTAAAGAGACTCATATTATCGTACGAGTAACAAAATATAATGGTCATAGAGCGGTTATAGTTGATGTCAATATAACCGCATAACCCTTAGTCCGTGGTCGGTAAGATAAGTCTCGACCAAACCTTCCTTTCTTGATTTGAAGGCACTTCCAGGTTTAATAACTCTCTTATTGTTTGGTCGCGTACTTCCTTCGACCATGTATTGGGAATTACCATATCTCCGTGACCAGGGTAACCACAGGTAAATGTCTCCGTGATCAAAGTGATCGCAGGTAGTGTAATATGTGAGACCACAGACTTTGCGACAATAAGCATTGTGACCACAGAAGTCCACGACCTCATTCATGGGATAATCATCCACGAGGAACCTTCGTGTCTGGTTAACAAGATGGTCCGGATTATGTCCAGAAGATTTTGGAATTATCTTATTATCTCTCTCCGTGGTCTCCTGTAACCATGGAAAGGAAAATAACTTTGGTCAATCCAGAAGATATTGGACTATCCCACGATCTCTCTCCGTGGTCGCAAACGACCACAGAAAGGTACAATTAGAAAACTGGGTAATAATCTCCGTCATCTAGCCCCCGAATATGAAACGAAAAGGCTATCCAATCAAGGTGATGTTTCGGGTTTTTAACAAAGTGCCTTTTCGTTTCAAATTCTAGCAGGTCCCAAGAAAAACTTTGAGTGCACCCATCAAATCCGTCTTGTGGAGCATCAAATGCAAAGGACCCTTGTAGTGGTTAAAAAGTTGCCTTCTACGTGATGTAACCCATAGTTGTCAACAACTCAAAAACCCTCCCTTGGAATCTTAGACTCTTAGCCTCCAAGCTTTCTTCAAGCTCCTTTTTTCCTCAATTTCATCTCAATGGTGTCTTGGACCCGTTCTCAACACAGCACAGTCGAGAACTTGCTGGCCTTAGAGAAGGAGGGATACCTCCCCTCGAGGTCTTTGATCCCATGGTGCCCTGCTGAAGACGAAGAAGAAACCCTAGTCATGCAATCGGGTGAGCTTGTGGTTTTTCAAGATTTCTTGCGCTGCGGGTATGGTCTTCTGGAGAGAAATTTTGTCCAGAGCTTTCTCGCACATTATGACTTGGAGTTGGTAAATCTCAACCCCAACTCAATCTTGATCCTTGCTGGTTTTCAGCATTTCTGCGAGGCATACGTTGGCATTTTGCCCAACATAACCCTTTTTCACCAGTAATATTTCCTGGAGTGGTCGAAAAGCTCCAATGCTTCTGGTTCTGTCTACTTCTGTTTGTAGGGGAACAAAGACTACCCAGATTTTCCCGTCTGCAACTCTGACCATGGATGGAACCAACAGTGGTTCTACTTGTCGACAATTGGGACTCTCATCCTTAGTCAAACTTACGTAAATGTTAAGGAAGAATGTGAAGCCAATCTAAGGTGAAGTTCAAGTAAATTACGGTATCTATGCCAGAGGAAGAAAGGAATTTATACAGGTTCAGGCCCACTGATGATGAGTAATAACCCTACGTCCTGTTGGGATTTCACTATGTAAATTGAGGATTTCAAGAAGAGAACGAAGGATATTCTTAGATGAACTAAGAATAATCTTGTACTCTTTATCTTACAGTCAATGTTAATCCACTGTGGCTAGTTCTAAAGTATTGTGTCTTGAATCTCTTGCTCTCTCCCCTTGATCTCTCCTGGTGATCCTCCTTTTATAGCTCATCTCCAGTCATCGCTTATGGGATTGAAGGCTTGCTGAGAGGCAGTGTGCTCCAGCCATAATGTGCAATTATGCCCATTTATGATTGCACTTTCACTTTCTCATCGGTTACAAGGAACTTAAGGAGCTGAAACATCCAAGCAGCGGTAGTGGTAAAATGGGATCAACTACTACATATGATTGAATGAGGCTAATCATATAACCGTTGGATGTTTTAACTCTTTAGTATGCCAAGGTCGCATATTAATTACAACAATACATGGCTATCTTTATGTCCTCCATGACCGGGGCGACCACCGGAAAATATCTGCATGTGCACAATATTCGTGGGTATGTGAGACCATGATCTCTGTGACTTCGGTATTGTGGATATCTAGAAACCACAAAGCCCGCGACATCACAGAGTGAGACCATGGAATAGGTTATGTCCAGAATATCTTGGACTAGTCTATTGTCTCCCTCTTGGGCTCCTGAGACCATAGAGAGGTAAAAATCTCGTTCTGTAGTCCTTCCTACTTTTGAACGGCAATGGTGACTAACTCGGGTTATAATCCTCGTCACTACTGCCTGGCTCCTGAGGAAAGCCATCTCTGGTTCGAGAATCCTCGACCAGAGAAAAGCGGAGAGAAGGACTCTGCCCCTCCCCTTGACGACGAGCAAAAGAGGCAAGCCCAAGACATTCGATACCTGGTGAATGAGGGCCTCACTGTTCGCGACGTGATCTGGGACATTGTGAAGAACCAGATCATCCCTTTGAAGAAAAGGGAACACCCTTCCTGGGAGATCAGAGCCATGGAAGACGGCACCAGGGATTATCACCCGGGTAATTGCAACGTCTTACTGATTGGAACATTCTTCAATTTGTTCTTTCTTTGTTTGAACTGATTTCTGTTGACTAATCTTGACTATCAACAGTCTTGCCTGTTTCTAAAGTCGACAGAAGGACAAATTATCTCCTGAAGGCCTATAACGCGGTCGTAGAAGGCAATATCAATGTGCCAAGGCCGCAGAGCATGGTCGGCAACACCGGCGACTTTACACAGGCGCGTTGAAAGGTATTTCTCTTTCGGAAAGTTTGTGCATGTTTTGAACAAGAGTTACCAAAGAAGTTCATTTTGGTTTGCACAGTTGTTCGAGCGCCAGGTGACCCAAAAGAGGTGAACTGGCAATGATGTAGGACCCTCGAGTGGTCCTTCATCGAAGAAGCTGAAGAAGGACAGTCCTGTGACCAAAGGCTTGGCCAGGCCTAGGTCCTTGAAAATTCAGCCTTTCACCGCTCTCTCAATAGACGCAACGTCTAGTGCAGCAGATGTGGTCTCAACTACTGTTGAGAGGGCAGTGGGTCAACCGGACCCATGGTCATGACTGCAACTGACCCTCTGGTCGCAACCAGCAGGGTTGTCACAGTGAGGACTTTGGCTTCCCAAACCCCATTAAATACAACCTGGAATTATCTCATATTCTTATAGGGAGAAGAGAGAGATGTGGAGGAGGAACAAGAAACATATTTGTTCACTTTGAGGACTCAACTACCTCCGATCAATCCTTGCCCATGGTGCTATCCTCACTTTTGTCTCCCAGAGGCGGGGCCTCGAGTTCCCAAAATCTCTAGGGACTCAGCATCAGGTAAGAATTTGTTTTCCTTCTAACTGAGTCGTAATACTTAATTAGGAATAGTTTAGCAAACCTAGAATCTTGATGTGCAGGGGTCCTTCAACCACTACAACGCCTGCTCTGATGGCCACAGATGAACCATCTGTGGCCGAGGTGGCAGAGATCGTTATGGCAGAGTTGCCTGCCATAAGCGAAGTGACAGTGGAACCAGCGGCTGCAAAAGAAGCCGCTGCGTCTACTGAAGTCGCGCCTTCGCAGGACGTCGAGGAATACCTTGCGACCATCATTGATGATGTGGTTCAAGATATCCAGTCTTCCAAACCCACCAATGATGAAGAAACTGAGGTCGCAGCTGCAACCACGACCATGGGGACAAGTGAACAGGAAAATGCATCTTCTCCCCCTTTGGTCGAGGAAGCTGTTCCTCCCTCCTATTCGGGACAACAAGGAGAGGAGAGGATAGAGGAGACAGCAGTCCAGCCCGCCAAAACCTAGTGCCCTACCTTGGACTTGAGCATCTAGTCTCAGTTCCATGACAAGGTAAGGCAGGCGCGGGAAAACTTGGCTTCATCTAGCCAAGCAGCTGGACTTGGGGACCTCTCGGAAAAGTACTTCGATAAGTTCTTGCAACTAAGTAAAAGCCTTTACTTCTCAATTTCTCATGTTTCTTCTGGAATCATCTTTGGAATATTCCCCTTTTCGTTCTATTCAAAATGTTGCCCGTGACACGGCCATGTCTGGCCAACTAGTGGAGCAGGTCAAGGTTGCTCAAGCGGAATGTAACAAGCTAAAGCAGTAAGTATCTTGCTTTAAACTTAGTTTTTTATGAACTGGAATCGTAATTCTTTTTGTCGCAGGGAAAACTCTGCTTTACTAGAGCAAGTCGCTAATGAGCGCAACAACCAAGAGGTTGCGACCATTCAGTGCTCCTCTCTAGAGAGAGAATTGGCTGAAGCCCAGAAGATAGGTAGCGAAAGGCTCACTGAAACTCTGGTGCTTGAGGCCAAACTGAAGGACGCCGAAGAGAAAATGGCGAGCCTGGAGCAGAACGCAATGCTATCTGACTCTCTCTAAGGAGAAGTCGATTATCTTCAGGTGGTTTGCAATCAACTGCAGACCAGGGTAAATGGTAAGTTCATTTTGGCAAAAAATTTCATTTCCTTCATGGACTTTATAATTCCACAAACTCAAGTAAGTTCACTTCTTCCTCTGCTCAGAGCAAAGAGAGGAGAACAGCAAGCTGGTTGAAGAGAAAACCACTTCGAACAGAAGTTTATCGAGCGTAGAAATGATCTCGATACACTTCATAATGTGGTCAGCCGCTACAAGACAGCCACAGAGAAAGCCAAGGAGACCGCAAAGCTTGCCCTTAATGAAAAGGGCGCCTTAGAAGAAACCATCAAGGGTTGTGGTCTCACAGAAAGAGATACCTTCACAAAGTTGTGGGAGATCGTGGACTTATTGAAAGCGGACATTATCAATCCTAAGAAGGATGATCTTTCCCTTGGTGAGTTCTGCAAGCTGGTCATGGTACAAGCTAACCTTCTGGTCGCAAATATCCCTGAAATTGCGAGGAGGCACTAAAGAACGATGTTGCAACTGTAGCCTCTGCTATCCTCTGCAAACTTAGGCATTGCCATGGTCTGAACTTAGATCTGAATCTAGTGGCGGAAAACACGACCTTCGATAGCCAAGACCAGTTGAGCGCGATCATGACCGAGGTTAGGCCTTTGATAGAAAAATTATTGAGCGATCTCAGCCTCTCTTGATATATCTCCTCTCATTGTAATTTTTGTAACAATGGAATGGAAATGAAAAAACCTTTACCTTATTATTGGAGTCTTTATTTTAAACCTTACAAATACATTATGAATGATTAGCAGAATAAAAATGAGTGGTTAAAGTACTTAGTTTTCTGACCCAATACTATAGTTATATTCCCCAATGTTATAGTTATATTCCCCTAGCCCCCTGCTGCGACCAGTGATACTAAAGACATAGTACAATGGTCACAGGATAATTTTCTTGGCCTAAGGAGACCACGGCTTGAATGATCAGAGCATGCTAGCAAGTCTCTTATGCGGTAAGAACCGGTTTAAAAAGAGTGTCTTAGCTAGATGCGATCCTGAAGTCACCAAGATAACTAGCTTAATACAAATGCGTAAGTTTTTTGCTAACTGACAGCCACTCGAATAATTAGAAAATACTAGTAAGTCCCTTATGCGGTGAGAACTGGCTTAGAAAGAGATGTCTTAACTAGATGCGACCATGAGCTCGGTCCGAGAATCTACTTATACATCATATCAAGGCACTTATTGTGGCTAGCCCTCGGGCATGACCCAATAGAAAATAAGGTTGAAAATGAGAATGTATCCATAGCATAGAGTGATAAACGTACTTATTGATAAGCAATTTATAATGGGAATGGAAAAACTTACACATAAAATTTACACAACTAGTCTATGTTCCAGGCATTTGATAGTATTCTTTTGTCTTCCACAGCCAATCGAGCCGATCCTAGTCGCGGCATAGAGACCACAGTGTAGGGACCTTCCCACTGAGGAGAGAATTTATTGCGACCAGACTAGTTTTGAATTTTTCTTACAATCAAGTCCCCCACGTTTAGCATACGTGGTCACACCCTTTTACTATGGTATTTACGTAGAGCTTGTAAATATGCTACTGAACGGATCAATTATGCTCGATCACGCTTTTCTTCAAGGAAGATAAGATCATCTTCGCATCTTTCACTTTGATTTATAACATCTAAGTGATCCACGTGAGCAGAGCCAATTCTGATTTCATGTGGCAGCATGGCTTCTGCACCATAAACCAATTGAAAAGGTGTTTCGCCCATGGCTCTACTGGATGTAGTGCGTTAGAACGGAGTAAAGTTCTTCTACCCAAGCCCCAAGCGTAACTTAAGGTGGTCAAAAACACGTTTCTTAACTCCTTGCATTATCTACCCGTTGGCATGTTCAACTACACCATTACTCTATGGATGAGCAATAGATGCGAAACAGACTTTACTCCCAATGTGTTCGCAATAATCCAAAAAGAGACAATTAGCAAACTGGGAACCATTGTGACGAGGATTGTTCGCTGTGCTCAAGCTCCCATGGTCATGCATACACCTCCATGGTCATGCTTAACACTCCATCGTCGCAAATACCTTTCCATGGTAACAAAAGGCCTAGGAAAGAGATACCGGGTAATCCAAGGATGTTCTGGACATAGCCCAACAGTCAGATTTATCTCTTGCAAATTATGATGACATTGCTATGTATCTTAAATACTTATCATAAAAACCATAATCTCGTGTTGTATCCGCGAACACCATGGTCGCAGAGGCATCTCCCTACAACCAGACCATCTCACAGATATAAAGCCCAATATCATTACAATAGTCGCAGAGGTACGTGATCACCATTTATCATAACCGTACCTTGATCCTATGATAATCATAAGTCTCTGACAAGGTAACCGTCGAAGAAGACTAGAATGGTGAGGCAGTTCCACGATGCCAACTCAAAGCTACCTAACTGCCATGTAACCATGATCTAGGGCAACCACCACGTACCCACAACCCGCAGCTACCACCTCGAGGAGTTGAGAGCAATCATGGGACATGCCTTCAGAAGGATAACCAACGATCTCTTCGGGAAGTATAAAAAGACCTTCAAGGGGGGCGATCAACTAGAGAGAAGATTAGACACAGCTAGATTGGATTAGCTAGCAGAGTAACATTGTAACAATCTCTCTGTAATCCTTTTCCCACATAAACAAATACACAGGAAGTAGGGTTATTACTCAGCTACAAGGGCCCGAACCTGCATAAATTCCCGTGTCTCTGATTCGTAGATACTTTGAATGCCTTGGTACTTGTCTGATTGGCTCCCTTCATAACCCATCTCATTCTTGCATAAGCTCAACAGGACAACCCCCGGTTCCAATTGTCAATAGCTGGCGCCCACCGTGGAGCCTTGAAGACATTTTTTACCAAGATTCATCGTATTCATGGATCCTTTCCCTTGCCTACACGATGAGAACGATATCGATCTCGAGGATCACATAGATGCCATCGACGAAGATAGTGTCCCCATCAAGGGTGATGATATTACCCTCGAGACCTTTCCTAGGGAAGAATCATCTTCAATCCCAATCACATCTATTGCACGAGAACCTGAACGAGAAATTCACTTGCCCTCTGTGAGTATTAACACAACCGAGGACGAGTATGTGCCGCAACCTATTGTCCCAGACAATACGGAAGAAGAAGATCTCGACATTCATCTAGGGAATTTTCCCCAGACAATTTGAAGTCTCTCTTTAATTTCTAGTCAAACTCAGACAAAGACGAGATGCTTTCTCCGTCTGTGAACTCTATCCCTAGGGAAGTCGCCACACTTTCTAAGGAAACCCCTGAGCAACGGGGTGCCAGGAAAGAACAAGAGCGCAAATGAAATGAGGACGCAACGCGCGAACAACGAGAGGTCAAGGTCCGCAAGGTCGCAGAAGATTTACTACGCCTTGCACCAACCCGCCATGATACCGCTATCCGCAACCTTGGTCCGGGAACGTCTCGACAACCACATCTAGGTGGCCGCAAGCGTGAACACACACCGCTCTTGTCTCTGAATTACTCCCCAACAGTTGGGGTGACCATGCTGGAAACTCCACCGGCACCCAGAAGTAATGTAGAGGATCATATACGGAGAATTGCATATGCACTCCACAATCCTCCCTCTAGTCTCACGAAAGACGATGGGATTACATTCGCAAGGGTGCTTGTGGATAACCTTGATGAGGTTGCCTTGAGCATTACACCAATAGCATCATCGTGTTCAACGACCAAAGAACAAGACGGTTCCTATCAAAGCCACAAGAAGCGTAACTCCGCACATACCCGACATGACAAAACCCGGCGAACTAGCACTTCCCACGACCACAATTGCGTACCAGTGCATTCGCATTTGGGGCCACGTCATGAGCTTCCTCTGACCAACTCTTCCCGCGACCATGACGATGGTCACGATGACCGTCCACCACACAATACGTACGTGGGTCATAAAGCTTTTTCACCCAGGCTACGAAATGTGGTTTGGCCTAATAAGTTTAAGCCCGGTACAATCGAGAGATTCGATGGGATTCAAATCCAACCAAATTTCTCCAGATCTATGTCACTGCCATCCAAGCGGCCGGAGGAAACGAATGGGTTATGGAAAATTATTTGTCGATGGTCCTAGATGGTTCAGCACGGACCTAGTTGTTCAACCAACCAGAAGGATCGATCTACAACTGGGAAATGTTATGTGATGCTATCCTCAACAACTTCCAAAACTGCTATGAGAAGCCTGGCAAAGAGGATGATCTACATCGCTTGCACCAGACTTCGACGGAGATGCTTCGGCAGTTTGTCAAAAGATTTGTAGGAGTGAGGAATACTATCCCTAACATCTCTGATTCTTCGGTTATTAGAGCCTTTAAGCATGGTGTTCTATACCAGAGGTTCACAGAGGATTTGAGTATCCATCCCCCTCGATCTGTGTCTGATCTTTTCGACATGGCAGATCGATATTCTGACGCAGGTGAGGCTGTAGAATGGAATAGTATGGTGTATAAAGGCAACCTGCCTCCTCAACCTAGCTTAAAATCCGAAAAGACAGATGACTCAAACAAGAAGTCTGAATCCTCTGCAAGTAACAAATCCAAGAAGAATGGAGCAGGCCAATTCTGTGAGGTTGCAGTCTTGGACAAGCAACCATAGGAGAAAGGTAAAAAAGTTCCATTCAACTTTAATAAACCTCCTTCCGATGGTCGCAATTGTGACCACGTGGAAAAACAAACTAACCCCCAGGGAAATGAAAAATGGTGTCCATTACTGCCGCGGTATTGCGAATACCCCGGCAGGTTTAGTGGACAATCCTAGCGAAGAATACGCGATGCGGGTTGACCGGGTGACCGGTCCTCCCCCGCCGGACAAGCACAACAAGTGACACGAGGATTTATATAGGTTCAGGTCCTGGTGGGGGCCCTAGTCCTATCGGCGTGCTCCCGACAGGAGTCGGCTGGGGAGGCTCTCTAGGGGAGAGGCTTCCGGAGCACACCTGTGTGTTTGGCTATTCTAGTAATAATGAATCACTTGTCCTTACAACAGGGGGTACAAGGGCTATTTATAGCCCCAAAAAGAAGCAAAAAGACTAAACTACCCCGAACGCCACCGTCGGATCGAGGGGTAGCAACGTCCTTCTCCCGGTCAGGTGCCTCGGATGCTTGACAAGTGGCTGCTGATTCCCGAGGCACTCCTCGCGTGACCTGCACGTGATCAAGAACCAAAGACTTTACCTTTAGAAGGGCGACAATGCCCGAGACAGGCACCGAAGGCCACGTCCCTGGGCAGGTGGCGGCGCCTGGGACATGCACCGGAGGCAATGTCCCCGGGCGAAAGGCGGCGCCCGGGGCAGGCACCGGAGGCAATCTCCCCAGGCAAAAGGCGGCACCCGGGACATGCACCGGAGGCAATGTCTCCGAGCAAATGGCGGCACCCGGGAAATGCCCCGGAGGCCACGTCCCCGGACGAATGGCGGCGCCCGGGATATGCCCCGGAGGCAATGTCCCGGGGCGGAAGGTGGCGCCCGGGGCAGGCACCGGGGGCCACGTCCCCGGGCGAATGGCGGCACCTTGGATATGCCCCGGAGGCAATGTCCCCAGGCGGAAGGCGGCGCCCGGGGCAGGCACCGGAGGCCACGTCCCCGGGCGAATGGCGGCGCCCGGGATATGCCCCGGAGGCCACGTCCCCGGGCGAAAGGCAGCGCCCCCGGGCGAATGGCGGCACCCGGGATATGCCCCAGAGGCCACGTCCCTGGGCGAAAGGCGGCGCCCGGGGCAGGCACCGGAGGCCACGTCCCCAGGTGAATGGCGGCGCCCGGGGCAGGCACCGGAGGCCACGTCCCCAGGCGAAAGGCGGCGCTCGGAGCAGGCACCGGAGACCACATCCCCGGGCGCATGGCGGCGCCCGGGACATGCACCGGAGGCAATGTCCCCGGGCGAAAGTGACGCAACTTACCTAGACTTGGTCTCGCGAAGATTTCCCCCAACAGCAGCCCCCCATGCCCTCCGGGGAGAATGCTCGAGTCCCCGGAGGGTATGGTACATGTCACCGGGAAAATCTCCGGGCCAAGCTACCGGAGCCGTGACGCTTCGATTCCCGTGCCGCGCGCTTATGACCACGCCGTTTGGCCATAAATGAGCTCACGGTTCAAACCGGTGCCTCGGTTTGCGCACCCATCCCTTCATTTCCCCCGCACAGTTTGAACTCCAACGGCCCAGATGTACTGCAAAGTGCCACGTGGCACCCATCTGGGCCATGCTTCACCCCTATAAATAGGGCCTTGGGTGGCCCGGGAAGCTCATTCCAAACTTTTCAAACTCCAGCGCCCTTAGCTCTCCCGGTAGCCCCCTCCCAGTAGCTAGCTCCCGGAAGCTTTAGGTCCCTCCCGCTCCCGAAGCCTTAGCCACCAGAAAGAACTTGATGGCGCCTAAGAGCCGTGCGAAGACCACAGAGGTGCCCCCGCAGGAAGTGGCTCCGGACTTCCTCTGGGCCTCCGAGTTCACAGTCGGGGACTTAGAGTCCCTGGTTGAACGGGGAGTCGTCGAGGACGGGGACGTCTGGGTCCCCGTGAAGAAGGATGGAGCCCCCCGCCGCAGGCTCGGAGATATTGTGGCCTTCGAGGCCTTCCTCGAGGTGGGGCTCTGGCTCCCGGTGCACCCATTGCTCCGAGAGTTTTTAAAGGAATATGGGGTGGATTTGAACCACCTCACGCCGAACGCCATCATCCGGATGGGCCTATTCATATGGCTCTTCGAGACGGCAACCAGGCAGGAGCCCACCCTGCGAGCCTTCCCGTACTTCTACGAGCCGGCGGCGAGGAGCTCCCACCTGGTGAAGGGGGGACCCAAGTCCCCCTTTGGCTCGATGATGGTGCAGATGCTACCGTCCCAGGTAGCTGATTACCCGGTGGCGGCCTCCTGGGACCACTGGGGGGATTGGATCCGGAGATGGTTCTACCTCCGAGTCCGGGACGAAGGGGTGGTGTACTCCCCGGAGGCCCCAACCTACAGAGGGTCATCCGCGCCGAAGCCCCCGGTGTGGACGGACGAGGAGCTGGAGCTCCTTGGGAAGGTCATTGTCTCCCGGCGCACCCGCTCTATGCGGGACACTGCCGAGGAGATGATGTGGATGAGGATCTCCCCCTTCTCTCGAGGGAGAAGGGGGATCGGGATGGGCCCGAAGCAACGGCCCCCCGGTGAAACTGGTGACCCGACGTAAGTCTTCGTTACCTGGTTCAATGCATTCACAAGTTTTACAAAATTTTTCTAACTCTTACCTTTCGTAGTCCGGCCGTACCCGACGGCACGGGAGAAGGCGAAGAACCTCCTACGGAGGTACTTCGCCGACGAGCACGAGCGCATCGTGCGCGTCGTGGGGGAGGGCCCTCCTCGGAACCTGGTAGCCGAGGCCTTCGGGCTAAAGCTACCGGAGAGGAAGCCCCTCCCTACCCCCGGATCGCACAAGCGGGGGAAGGAAGCCGCCGGGGGCTCTGAGCCTAAGAAGGCCAGAGTTCAAAAAGCCCCCGGCCCATCGACGACACCGGCCTCGACGCCGACGAAGGTTTGGGAAGAGACCCCCGGGACCGGCCGCGCCCGGGCGCCGACCCGGAAGGAAGCAACGCCCCCTCCCCCGGAGAGCCCCGTTGAGGCTCGGGGGAAGGGACCGGCCGCGGGCGGGGCGGCGTCCGATTCGGCGGACTACGCCCCCTCGCCGCCTTCGGTGGCGGCCCTCCCGGTGCCCCCGACACCTTTGGATCTGGAGAAGGCCAAGGTGAGATTCGCTGGTGGAGTGGCCGGTAGACGAGGGGGGGAGCCCCTCAGTCTATGAGGTCCCTCTGGAAGTGGAGGTCCCGGGGGCCCTCCCGCCCGGGAAGGGAAAAGGCCTGATGGTTCCTCCGCGGAGAGGGAGCCCTTCCGGGAGCTCCTCGGCCACTTCCTCGGAGGCGACCTCATCAGCGACGAAGACGCCGACCACCGCCACCCCGACCGAGATTATGCCGGGCGCTCAGGTCCGGGGACCCCTCATCGGCCGCGTCGGGACCGGCGTCGAGCGGGAGACCCCCCTGCTTTCCGCGGGGGAGGTCACCCGCTATGCAGAGGGCCTGTAGACCCGTAAGGTCCAGGCCTACGTCGCGGAGGGGACGCTCCACGAGCGTTTTGGGGATCTTCAGTCTCAACAGATCCAGGTACTTACCCGAGTCGATGACGCTTTCTTTCGGCCCCCTACACTTGAATTTTTTCTAACTCTGGAGTTTGTAGGGGGCGGCCATTACCTGGGGCCTTGAGCAGCGCATCGGCCGACTGCTGAAGGACGCGGAGGAGAGGGCCACCACCTACCTGGGGCAGCGCGATGAAGCCCTCCAGGAGCTGGCCCGGGTCCGGGCCCAAGTCCACGTCTCCGAGGTCGTCAACGGCCGCCTCCAGCAGGAGGCCAAGGCGAAGGAGGAGGCCTTCCGAGAGCTCGAGGGTTCGAGCGTCCGGGCGGTGATGGACGCGGGCCACTCCGTCCGCTCGGCCCTCGAGAGCCTTGGCGTGAGCCTAGGCTCCGGGAGCAGCTCGGAGGTGCCCCCGGCCACCCTCGCGGAGGCTGTGCGTTTTCTTAATGCACAGTTCTCCGTGATCCCAGAGGCCGCAGATGCCCGGGCACGAGGCCAGGCAATCCCCGTGGTTGCGGCCGCGGCCGGGCTCATGGAGCACCGGGGGATGGGCGCCTAGGCGATCGGGGGTCGCATCCCCCGGAGCTTCCCCAAGTTCTTCGAGCCCTCGCGCCGGGAGGTGGAGCAACTCACCGGGGGCTTCTACGACCGGATCGTCCGGGTGAGGTTCCCGGCACCGGCGCCTCCGACAGCGGATGCCCCGGCCCCGGCCCCGGCGGAAGCCCCCCGGGGGGAGGATGCCAACAATAAAGTATGAGCCTCCCCCCGGGTCTTAGATAGGACCCTTTTTGCTTTCTTAGAATTTTGTTTCCGGTAGCTTCTTAGAAGAAGCCCCGGACACTTGTAAAAAGACATTTTGAAATGCAATGGAATTGAAAATTTTTCTAAGTCTTGAATGAATACATTGTTACCAGGATTCCCGGGAGGTTACTCCCGGGCGAAGGTCCGGAAGAGGTTCCCCGCGGGCGAGGCCTTTGAGCCCCTACAGGTGCCCCCCGGGAGAAGCCCAAGTCGCTTTGATCTTGCTAAGTCTCATCTCCGGAAAGCGTAGTGGGGACACCGTCTGGGAGCTGATCCGATTGAGCTGGCACCCAGAGTGGCACTTGGATAATTTCGACAATCATCGCGCCGAATTATCCCCTCCGCGTCTGGGGTCCCGGATGATCCCCCCTCTTCGGATACTTCCACCGGCGGGCTACGAGTATTGGCCCGAGGATGTGCTCCAGGAAGCTCAGCGCCGCGTACACGCATTGTACTGGGACCTGGCCCGGGAGCTAGCAGAGGGCTTCCGGGACTATTAGGCGTAGGAGCCTTAGGATGTAGAGAATTTCTGGATTATGACCTGGGTTGTACCGTTTCTGATGCCCACCGGAGGGGGTAGATGTCCTCCGGTTGAATGATCAATAAAGCTGTGTTTGCTTGTTGTTGCTTTGAGAATCTTCTCTTGATATTTTTCTTGGATCGTCTAGATGACTTCTTTTGATAAGAATGAGCTAAGTTTGCTCATGGATGGTCCGGACGACACTCGGGGGTTCATTATCCCCCCCCCCTCCCACAGCGGGCCGGAGGGTAGCTCCGCACGCTGTGGGGGTGACAAAGCCCCCGGGGTGAAGATGAAGACCTGTAGCATAACAATTTTTCCAAGTTAGAAAATTTGAAAATGATGTTTCCCGCGAAAAACCTTCCGGGAGACAATCGTCCGGTCGCCGTGAGAACGGGGAGCCGGGAATAAGGTCTCGGGGAAAGAAACATCTGAGAAAACCCGATGAAATTTCTGGAGGTGAGCTTTCGAGGAGACAATCGTCCGGTCGCCGTGAGAACGGGGAGCCGGGAATAGGGTCTCCGGGGAAGAAATATCCGAGAAATCCGTAATTTTCTGGGAGACAATCATCCGGTTGCCGTGAGGACGGGGAGCCAGGAATAAGATCTCCGGGGAAGAAATATCCAAGAAAGCCTGAGATGAGATTTCCGGAGATAAACCTTCTGGGAGACAATCGTCCGGTCGCCGTGAGAACGGGGAGCCGGGAATAAGGTCTCCGGAGAAGAATATCCAAGAAATCCGTCCCGCTGGGGAGACTATCGACTCCCGGAGGAGGATGTGCCCGATGATGGGTCTGAGTATTTGAGTAGGGGACTAGTCTCCCAAAGTGACTCGTTACCGCGGTCCCTGAGGACCGGGTTGCCGCTTACACCCTCAGTCCACGAGGGCTGATCGTAAGCCGCCCTTCAGGAGGGACTTGTTGGGTCAGAGCCCACTTCCCCACAGGGAGGGAATTCTCGCGGGGAGGGCATCGCTGTTAGGGGCAGTAATGTGAAGAACCTGCAGTGAGAAAGTTGAAGAGAAAATCCAGTTGTATTGATAATGAAATGAAATACAACGCCTCCCCCCGCGAAGTCGTGAAAGGGGAGGGAAAGGTGATTACAATGTCCCCCTCCCCCTCCAGCGAGATTGCTCCGAGGGAGGGGACAGTCAGTACAAGGTCCCCCTTCCCCCTTCGGCGTAATCGCTCCGGGGGAGGGGACGGGCCTGTGTAGGCTAGATGTAAAACTTGCGAAGTAAACGCAAGTTCCACGTGTGCTTCAGCTCCTGCTCTTGGAGGTTGGAGAGCTTGTAAGCCCCCGAGCCCAGGACCGCAGAGATCCTGTAGGGGCCCTCCCATTTGGGGGAGAGCTTACCCTGGGCTTGGGGGTCTGTGACGCGCTTGAGGACAAGGTCCCCAAGGCGAAAGGCCCTCTCGCGCACGCGCTGGTTGTATGCGCGTGCCATCTCACGCTCGTAGATGGCGTGGCGGAGGAGCGCTCGGTCTCGTTCCTCCTCCAGGAGATCGATCTCCAGTCGCTGGTTGGCCTCATTGGCTTGGTACGCTGCGGTCGTAGCTCCGTCTAGGAGCTCGACTCGCAGCGACCGGAAGCCAATCTCCGAGGGGAGGACTGCCTCCGCCCCTAGACTAGGGAGAAGGGAGTACGTCCCATCGCCCGGCTCGGGGTCATGCGCATGGAACAAAGGATGCTAGGGAGCTCCTCTGCCCATGCGCCCCGCTTAGAAGCGGCCTGCTCGAGTCGCCGGTGCAACCCCTGTAGGATCATGCCGTTGACCCTCTCGACAGCCCCATTGCTCCGGGGATGGGCCACTGAGGCGAAGTGGATGACGAGCCCCAGGCCTTCACAGAATTCCAGGAAATAAGCCGAGTCAAATTGGGTCCCGTTATCAACGGTGATTTCCCGGGGGACACCAAAACGACAAACGACGTTTTTCAGAAAAACCGCTGGACAGCCCGGGACGTGATGCTGGCCAAGGGTTCCGCCTCTACCCACTTTGTGAAGTAGTCGACCGCGACTACCGCATACTTGTATCCTCCGGGCGCTGTGGGGAAGGGCCCTAAGAGGTCCATCCCCCAGCGCGCGAAGGGCCAAGTGATGGGGATAGTCTGCAGCGCTACGGGGGGGAGGTTCGAACCCTTGGCCATCTTCTGACAATCCTCGCACACGGAGACAAGGTCTCGCACGTCGCGCATGACCGTGGGCCAATAGAAGCCCTGCCGGAGAGCCTTGGCCGCGATGCCACGTGGGGCTAGGTGAGAGCCACAGCTCCCCGCGTGGATATCTTCGAGAAGTTGGAGTCCCTCCGGCCGTGGGAGGCAGCGCAGGAGGGCGGAAGCCCCCTGCTTGTAGAGCTTCCCCTCCAGCAGGAGGTATGCCCGGGCTTTGGCCCGGAGGCGCTTAGCCTCGGTCTCATTAGGAGGGTCCCCCTCCCTCTTGATGAAGGAGACGAGGGGGTCCATCCATGACGGAGTCCGGGTGATCTCGGCGACCTCCGAGACGCAAGGCTCGTCGCCCGTGTCCGGGGAGGCCACCGAGGGCTTCACGATGATATCCAGGAATGCACCCTTGGGGAGCGATTCCCGGGCGCTTGCTGCCCGTGCCAAGGCGTCGGCCCAGTCATTGTCCCTTCGCGGGATATGCCGGGCCTTGAGGCCGACGAAGTACCTCTCCATCTTTCGCACCTCCTGCAAATAAAGACTCAAGTTTGCGTCATGGCACAGGAAAGACTTGTCCATTTGGCAAACTACGAGCTGAGAATCTCCCTTCACTAGGAGGCGCCGGATCCCCAGGGAGTGCCCAAGGCGCATCCCGAGGAGCAAAGCCTCGTACTCGGCGACGTTGTTGGTTGCGGGGAACTCGAGCCGCGCCGCGTACTCGAGTTCCTTCCCCTCGAGGCTCCGGAGGACTACTCCCGCACCAGCTCTGGCGAGACACAGCGACCCGTCGAACATGAGTGACCAATGGTCACTGCGTAGGGGCGACGCGGGGAGGTCTTCGTCCCCAGGCCGGGAGGCAGGAGTCCACTCCGCGACGAAGTCGGCGAGGACCTGTGACTTGATGGAGGAGCGGCCTGTGAGGGACAGGGAGAAGTGGGCGAGCTCAGCCCCCCACTTCCCAATCCGGCTGGTGGCCTCTTTGTTCCGCACCACCTCCCCCAGCGGGAGGGACGAAGGGACGGTGATGGGGTGTCCCAAGAAGTAGTGGCGAAGCTTCTGGGATGCCATTAGGAGGGTGTAGCAGATCTTCTCCATCTCCATGTACCGAGTTTTGGCCCCCTGGAGGGCCTCACTCACGTAGTACACGGGACGCTGCTGCCCCCCTTGCTCCTTCACCAATACCACGCTGACGGCGACCGAGGTCGCGGCAAGGTAGAGAAGCAAGGGCTCTTCTGGAGACGGACTCACGAGCATTGGAGGGCTCGTGAGGTACTTCTTGAGGTCATCGAAGGCCTCCTGAGCCTCGGTGGTCCAGCGGAACCCCTCGAGCCCTCGGAGGATCTTGAAGAACTGGAGGCCTCGTTCCCCCGACCGCGAGACGAAGCGGCTCAGCGCGGCAAAGCAGCCGGTGAGCCGCTGGACGTCCTTGACGGAGCACGGCGGGGGCATGTCCAGGAACGCCCGGATTTTTTCGGGGTTTTCCTCTATGCCTCGCTGGGACACGAGGAAACCCAGGAGTTTCCCCCCGCGCACGCCGAAGGCGCACTTCTCCGGGTTGAGCTTCAGCCCATACGCGTGGAGGTTGCTGAAGGTCTCCGCTAGGTCGTTGACGGGGGCTGCTACGCGGGGACTTTTGACGACCGCGTCGTCTACGTAGACCTCGACGTTGCGGCCGACTTGGTCTTTGAAGACCAGCGTCATGAGGCGCTGGAATGTCGCCCCCGCATTCTTCAGCCCGAAGGGCATGTGGACGTAGCAGACGGTTCCGAGGGGAGTAATGAAACTCGTCTTTTCCTCGTCCCCTTCCGCCATCCGGACTTGATGGTAGCCCAACTAGGCGTCCAGGAAGCTCATCAACTCGCACCGCACGGTGGAGTCAACCAGTTGGTCAATCCGCGGGAGTGGGAAGTTGTCCTTGGGGCAGGCGCGGTTAAGGTCGATGAAGTCCACGCACATCCGCCACCAGCCATTTGACTTCTTCACGAGGACGGGGTTCGCGAGCCACTGGGGGTGCAGGACCTCCCGAATGAACCCCGCCTCTCGGAGTCGGGCGATCTCCCCCTTGATCGCCTCTTGGCGTTCTAGGGAGAGTTTCCGCAGCTTCTGTTTGACGAGGGGATGACCGGGGGTCACCGCGAGCTTGTGCTCGATGACCCCCTGGGCGACGCCCCGCATGTCCGAGGGCTTCCATGCGAAAACGTCGGAGTTCTCGCGCAGGAAAGCCGTAAGTTGTGCTGCATGCTCCTCGGGGAGCTCTGACGAGGATTGACACCCGGGTCACTTCTAATAAACTTTTGGTTCAAGACGAGTTCGAACCAGACATGTGATGCGGACTCAAGCTATTCTGAGGGGCATCACCATGAGGTCGCAAGCTTTACGCGATCAGGTCGCGGGTTTTGTGCGATCAGACCGTAAGCCTTGCGCGGTCAGAAGTTCATAGGCTATACGCGAACTACACGTTCAGGATATTGCGCGGTCAGCCAAACCCCGCGGTCAGAACATCTGCCGATCAGGATACTTGGGATCTATCTATTCGGTTGCCCATACAACAGGATATTCTAAGTATCCCGAAGATTCCTACACGTGGAGAATCAACCGTCAGGAGGTTAACACGTACAGTTATCCATGAATAACACGTGTTTAACCTACGTGGAGGTTAAGAGCAGTTCCAAAAACCGCATCCAACCGTCCGTGCAACCAATTGATGCAGTTTCCTTCACATGGCACCCTTTCAAACAGTACAAAAGGATGGCATGGAGCATCAATCGAAGAGGGAGAAGGAAAAAAGGAGAAAAAACATCTAAGTTAGCCAAGTCTACGGCACACCTCATATAGCATTTTTAATAAGCCTTCTTTGGCTTATCTTTGTACACTCTTACAGGAAAAATCCTCGCCTGTGAGAACTTTTTCCTCCATTTGTAAACCTTTTACCACACTTAGTGAAATATCAACAGGACGTAGGGCTTTTACTCCCACCATCGAGGGCCCGAACCTGTCTAAATTCTCTGTGCTCCTGTTCACCATTGTTCAGCATACCTTCCCGAAGGGTCATCTTGAAAGGTCTCACAATTACAAATTCTGCATAAGTTCGGCTGAGGACCCCGAGTCCGAATCGTCGACAGCTGGCGCCCACCGTGGGGCCTTTCTCAAGGCGTCTTAATTGAAATTCGGAGGTTCGCCGAAACATGGCTGGAGCATATGATTCCGAGAATGATTTCGATCTCGAGGATTATGCCCATATACCAATGCCTTCTCCAAGCGATCCTGTTCCGATGGAAGAGGTCGAAGGCCAGAATCTTCCCCAGGCTGAATCATCTCCCCAAGTCATGTTAATCGACCAGGAGGTAACTGGCACAAGGTCAGAACCCATAGAGGTTCTTAATGTGCTAGGTGATGAGTCCGGCCCGTCATACGATCCCGCTGAGGGAAAATATGATGGTGACCCTGAAATTAGCCCAGGAAGGTTCGACCCTGATAACCTCCACCGTCTCTTTGATTTCGAGTCCGATTCGGAACAAACCGAGATGTTCTCCCCATCGACGACTTCTCTCCCTAGGCAGTTCGCTGCGTTGTCGGAGGAAACTCCCGATCAACAGGCTGCCAGGGAAGAACAAGATCGCAAACAGAAGGAGGAGCAAGATCTCGAGCAACAGAACAACGAACTACGAACTACGCAGAACTGCCCTAGAGGCTCTTCAAGATGCGCAGGCTCGTTACGATGCTGTCCCGAGTTCTTCTCGACAGTCGCGTGGTCGTAGACGTGACCAGACTCCTTCCTTACCACCGGAGCATTCCCCAGTGGACGAGGAAACAATAACACCTGGTGCCCCTAGGAGAAGTACCCATGGTCGACTGCGATCTATCGCGGAAGTCATGCGCAATTTTCCTCCTACGGTCACGAATGCGCAGAGACCGGCCTTTTTCAGGATCCTGGCGGAAAGACTGGATGAGGTCGCATCCGAGGCGACCCCGACAGCCTCTTCCCGCTCAGTGACACATTCCCGTGAACGAGATGGTCCTCATTCTGGCTCTGGCCGACGGAATTACCCGCCACCTATACCGTCCCGGCAGGACAAATATCGGCGAATGCAGGACTCTCGTAGTAGGGATCGAGTTCCCGTTCATTCTCGTTTGGGACCCCGAGTAACCTCTCCATTAAGTGAGTTTGCTCGAAACCCGACCGAAAGTCGCAGGACGGTTCACGGTCCTTACGTTGGTTGCAAAGCTTTCTCGCCTGGCCTACGAGCAGTCGTTTGGCCCGATAAGTTTCGACCAGGGGCCATTGAGAGGTTTGATGGAACTCAGAACCCATCCGAGTTTCTTCAGATCTATATTACTGCCATCCAAGCAGCAGGAGGCGATGACAAGGTCATGGCTAACTACCTGCCAACAGTCCTCGTAGGACCGGCTAGAACCTGGTTGTTCAATCAGCCTGAGGGTTCTATCTACAATTGGGAAATGCTATGCGATGCCATCCTCAGCAATTTCCAAAACTGTTACCAAAAGCCGGGTAAGGAGGATGACTTGCATAGATTGCGGCAAACTTCGACTGAAACGCTTCGGCAGTTTGTCAAGAGGTTTGTCGGGGTAAGAAATACCATCCCGAACATATCTGATGGCTCCGTAATCAGGGCATTTAAGCATGCCGTTCGATACCGGAGATTCACTGAAGACTTGCTCATCCACCCTCCTCGATCAGTGGCCGATCTGTTCGATATGGCTGATCGATACTCCGATGCAGCCGAGGCAGTCGAATGGAACCGAATGGTTGACAAGGGGGACCTACCGCCCCAACCAGGCTTCAAGGACGCCAAGAAAGAAGATTCAAGCAAAAAGCCGGAGTCTTCACCGGGCGGGAAGTCAAAAAAGTCGAAGAGGAACCGCTCTGGACAGTACCGTGAGGTCGTGGTCGCGGAGAAACCACCTTCGACCAAAGGTAATAAGTCTTCTTTTAAAAGTAAAACTGCTTCTGGTGGCCGGGATTCCGACCAGCCAGAAAAATCAACTAATCCGCAGGAGGGCAAAAGGTGGTGTCCACTCCACAATTCCGCAGGCCACGACCTCAAAAACTGCAGGAGTTGGTTGAAACAGCTGGATGATTTCTACCAAGGAGCTGGGCCAATGCCGACCTTACCGCCTAAAGAGCAGGCGTGCGGGGTTAGAGACGTCGATGGAGACGAAGAAATGGCTTACCAGGTACCTCAAAATCATGTTAATGTCATTTTCGGAGGTTCCTCCTCTTTCGTTTCCAAAAGGCAGTTTAAAACCTTTTCCCGAGAGGTTAACCAAACGGAGACATCCCTTGGTGAACCTCAATATCCCCGTTGGTCGGATATGCCTTTGACGTTCGATCGCGCTGACTGTCCTGTGGGGCTAACTCGACCATTGAGGTTACCTCTGGTTATTACCCCAATCATCAGTAACGCGAGAGTCGAAAGGGTCCTGATCGATGGGGGAAGTTCCCTTGATCTTTTATTGGTCAAGACACTCGACGAGATGCAAATTCCTCGTTCGAAGATCAAGCCCATAATCCATCCGTTTTATGGGATAATCCCAGGCCCCTCCATGATGCCATTGGGACAAGTGGTCCTCCCGGTCACTCTGGGAGAACCAGATAACTTTCGAACAGAATTGGTTACTTTTGATGTAATCGATTGTGATTCAGCTTATAATGCAATCTTTGGCAGGCCGACTCTTGCTAAGTTCATGATGGCAACGCACTATGCTTATCAGTACGGGAAGTTGCCTGGCCCCAAAGGTGTCATTTCGGTCCGAGGTAGTCGCAACGTGGCGCTCACGTGCGACCGGCTATCTTTGGAGATGGTCGATCAACTTCCCCTCCGGGACGCTCAGGTCGCCACTGTCGCCACCGATGCGATCAGGGCTGCTCCTCGACCAGATGAGAAACTCAAACAAGTTCCTTTGTACCCAGATGACCCATCCAAGACAATTCGGGTTGGGTCAGCCCTGGATGACAAATAGGAACTCGACCTCGTTGCTTTCCTCCGGGCTAACGCAGACGTGTTTGCGTGGAAACCGTCCGACATGCCCGGTGTCCCAAGCGAAGTAATTGAGCACAGGTTAGCAATTCGACCTGGACAACGACCAATAAAGCAAAAGCTCAGGCGTTTTGCCACCGACCGACAGGAAGCCATCCGAGAAGAGTTAGACAAACTCTTACAAGCCGGGTTTATCCGCGAAGTGAATCACCCGGACTGGCTCGCCAATCCGGTCATGGTCCGCAAGTCAAATGGCAAGTGGCGCATGTGCGTCGACTATACTAGCCTCAACAGTGCCTGTCCGAAGGACGACTTTCCCCTTCCCCGCATCGACCAGCTGGTTGACTCCACTGCGGGTTGCGAACTGATGAGTTTTCTGGATGCCTACTCAGGATATCATCAAATTAGCATGGCGGAAGACGATGAAGAGAAAACTGCCTTCATCACCCCGTTCGGCACATACTGCTACGTCAGAATGCCGTTCGGTCTCAAGAACGCTGGTTCCACGTACCAGCGCTTGATGCAAAAGACCTTTCTTTCCCAGATAGGGCGTAATCTCGAAGCATATGTAGACGACTTGGTTGTAAAGAGCACCAAAAGGTTGTCTCATTTGGACGATCTTGATGAAACCTTCTGTAACTTGAATCGCTTTGGAATAAAATTGAACCCGGAGAAATGTTCTTTCGGGGTTTCTTCAGGAAAGCTTCTTGGTTTTCTTGTGTGTTCCAGGGGCATTGAGGTTAATCCTGAGAAAATCAGAGCTATTGAACAAATGAGGTCGCCCTCGACCATGAAGGATGTTCAACGCCTGGCTGGTCGCATGGCGGCTTTAAGTCGCTTCATATCGCGATTAGGCGAAAGGGGACTACCTTTCTTTAAAGCCTTGCGGAAACATCATAACTTCACGTGGTCTGACGAGGCCGAAAAAGCGTTTCAGGAGGTAAAAACATATCTATCCAGTCCGCCAGTATTGGTGTCTCCTGAAAAGGAAGAACCATTACTTCTGTATTTGGCGGCCACCCACACGCGGTCAGCGCAGTTCTGATCGCGGACAGGGAAGGAGTGCACAGACCCGTCTACTATGTGAGCGAAGTACTTCATGGTCCTAAGGAGCGCTACCCTGAGGTCCAAAAGATACTTTACGCCCTACTGATGGCTTCCCGTAAGCTACGACATTACTTTCAAGCACACAAGATCACAGTACCCTCCTCTTTTCCTTTAGGGGATATTGTCCGAAATCCAGAGAAATCTGGTCGAATCGCCAAATGGGCGGTCGAATTCGGTGCCTTCGAGATCCATTTCACCCCTCGCACGGCAGTTAAGTCTCAGGTTTTGGCCGACTTTTTGGTCGAATGGACCAACCCTGAGCCACCCGTGAAATTGGCAAAGGAACTGGAGTGCCCCGATTATTGGACAATGTACTTTGACGGCTCCCGTAGTTTTCAACACTCGGGGGCTGGAGTGGTCCTAGTTACGCCTCAGGGCGAACAGCTTAAGTATGTCATTCAACTACACTTTGTTGCAACCAACAATGCAGCAGAGTATGAAGGTCTTCTTGCAGGGCTCCGGGCAGCAAAATTCCTCGGAGTCCGTCGATTAGTGGTGAGGGGGGACTCACAGCTGGTCGTAAACCAGGTAAACAAGGAGTACAGCACCTCCGATGAGACAATGGCTCATTACCTGGGGCAAGCAGGTCACTTCGAAGTCCAATACATCCCGCGAAAGGACAATATTCTCGCAGACCAATTATCCAAAATTGGATCCTCACGCTCATCCGCTCCGGCAGGAGTGTTCATTGAACACTTGGACCATCCTTCGATCATGACTTCGGTCGAGGATGATCCGGCAATAGCCTTCGTTGCCAACCTCGGTCAGGAACAAGATTGGACTCATCCATTGAGGGTCTATCTTGAACATGGGACCCTACCCGAGGACGAAACCAAAAGCGATCGGTTAATTCGAAAGACGCGTCTGTACAAACTCATAGATGGGGTTATGTACAGAAAGGGTACTCAAGGAGTATTCATGCGCTGCATATCTCAAGAGGAAGGAAAATCCCTCCTGAAAGAGATACATGACGGTGTATGCGGTGCACACGCGTCATACCGAACACTGGTCGGAAAAGTTTTTCGACAGGGATTCTATTGGCCTTCGGCACTCGATGATACCAAGCTTATGGTCAAGATGTGTCCACAGTGTCAGTTTCATGCAAGACAGGTTCATCAACCTGCTTATGCATTGCAAACTATTCCTCTCGCATGGCCCTTCGCGATCTGGGGAATGGACATCGTCGGTCCTATGCCACAAGCGGTCAATGGGTACAAGTTTCTGTTCGTAGCCATTGACACGTTCACAAAGTGGATTGAGGCCGAACCAGTACGAAATATTACTGCATCAGCCGCACAAAAGTTCTTTCACAAGAACGTTGTGGCACGATTTGGTGTTCCAAACCGTCTCATCACAGACAACGGTTCTCAGTTCGCTAGCGGTCTTTTCCTAGACTACTACGATCAGATTGGGACCAAGGTGTGCTTTGCTTCCGTGGCACATCCACAAAGCAATGGTGCCGTAGAACGGGCCAATGGGCAAGTATTGCAAGGCATCAAAAAACGTGTTTTTGATCGCCTCAAGACCCGCTCGGGGGCTTGGGCAGACGAGCTCTATACTGTTCTATGGGCACTACGGACTACCTCTAGTCGAGCCACCGGTGAGACACCCTTCCATTTGGTCTATGGAGCCGAGGCTGTGTTGCCTATGGAAGTAAGTATTGGATCTGTTCGCACGAATCAATTCGAACAGGTCAACCAATCCGAACAGCGATCGCGAGATCTCATCCTCCTGGAAGAACGGCGTGATCGCGCCCTGATTAAGTCCGCGGTATACTTGCAGGCTCTACGCAAGTATCCCAGTAAAAAGGTGCGACCACGTGATCTCAACGTTGGCGACTTGGTTTTACGAAAAATTCAAGACCAGTCTAACCGCAATAAATTCTCCCCAAAATGGGAAGGACCGTACACTGTCGTCTCAGTGCCGCGGCCAGGATCTGCGCGGTTAGCCATGGAGGATGGTCGGATTTTGTCCAATACTTGGAACATCGATCAACTTCGCAAGTTTTACGTGTAAGTATTCCAATCACTTTTTTCCTGTTCAATTAGCATCTTTTCATATAAAGCATGTCTTATTTTCATACAATGAGTGTTTTTCTTTAAGCCCAAATTATACAAATTCGACCTGGGGCTGATCGCCGGCGGTTAGGTTATTACAGCATTTTTTCAACCGAATTCGCTGGTCAATCTCATGATCACTTCCAGATAAGTCACTCCTAAATAAGCCGTTTCTCAACGCACACGGGACTATCTGGCTAGTCTTCGGTCATCTGGGTGGCTATCAGTTTGCAATAAGGTTAAAATGTTACTTTAATCTTGACCATTGGCTTGAAGCGCATATCCCTGATCATCATACTTATGTTTTCCCCTCTGCTTAAAATACTAAGGCTTCAGTATTCACAAAACAGAGGCGGGGGCTAGAGGAATATACTTATAGTATGAAACTTATGATGTGAATATGCACTTTCTTTTTGAAAAAATAGTTTTACATACATGGCATTGTAATTACAAGTGTTGGGTTACAAAATGTAAGGATCATTCGATCCTCAGCTCAGCCAAGAGTTTGTCAACGAAGGGCTTAACTTCTTCAAAAACGGCGTCAAGCAGTTCTTCACTCTCGACCTCAACCGGTCCCACCAGCGCGCTCAGATTCGCATCTGGGCCATGGTGAAGTCGAACCCGGCTGAGTACGGCAGAAGCGGCTGATCGGACTCTCGTCCTGATTACCTCTTCACGTCGCCGTAAATCTCCAGGGAGATATTCGAGTAGTGATTCTGCTTGAGTTGTGAGCAGTGATGCCCAATCGCTGACACTTGGGTCGTCCTTCCTCAACTCTACCACGTTGGTATTCAAAAGGCTGGCTATGGCCTTCAGTTTTTCGAAGACCAGTAGGCTCAACTCTTTGACCGCTTGGTCGGTATGGCTGAGCGAGGACTCGAGAAGCATCTTGTCCTGGCCGAGCTGCGTAATGCGACCTGCTTGCGCTGTACAGAGAAAAGAGGTTATTAACAAGAAACGGCTTTAAGTCTTCTTAAATTGAGAATCGACTTACCAGCCTTCTCAGACTGAAGTTTATTGATTTCAGTCCGTAGTTTCTTGAACTCTGTAACTGAGTTCAGCCTTATCTTGGCTAACTCTTTCTTCAAGAATGTAACCTCTCTGCAGCAAAATCAGGTCAGTCACAATTAAAGCCTACTTATATTAACAGAAGAATGACGATCCTCACTTGCGCAAGCCGTCACGATCTTTTTGAACAGCCGCCATGCTAGCCATTGCAGCATGCGACTAGCTCGTCACCCATGACAAGCCCTGTGATACAAAGCAAGAGAGTCAAGTATGCTCTAAAGGCGATTCAAGCGCCGAAACAGGGGTGATCGTACCTTCATAAACTTATTTAAAGCGGCATCATCCATGCTAGCAGGGATCCTTGCTAGCGCGCCGGAAGTGCCTGCGACAGGGACAGTTGATGGGAGTGCCGGCTGGACGCCACCCCCAGAGGTCACTGGTTGCGACCCGGTCCCTGTACTTGTTTCACCTCCCGCGGTCCGGACGACTTCCTGAACCACGGGAGTAGAGCGCTCTTCATTAGAGGCTCCCTCATCAGCCCTAGCTTCAACCTCCCCAGTGGCGGTTGAAAGTGTAGGTGCTGTCTTCTTTTGCCTAACAGGAAGAATGGGTCAGGCAGCTTTTATCTAAGATTACTGTCAAGTAAGAGTTCTTACCTTATTTGAAATCCCATTCGTTCCTGGGACTTCTGGGAAAATTCCCCTTGCGAAGGAGAGCCGTCTCCGGTTCTTGCCTTCCTTATGGTAAATAAGACAGCACCCCCCTGGAAATGTCATGTTATAGGCATATTCTTAGGGAACGGGTAAAAACACATAGAAAGATCTTTACCTGGGCCACCGGGCTAACTGGTGGGGCTGCATCTGAAGGCCTTGGCGATTCCTGAATTGCTGGAACCGTCACAGCCGGCCTTTGTTCGTCTACCTCCTCCTCTGTCCGCGGAGGAGGAGGATTTTCCTCCCTGGAACCCCCAGTGGTCCCAGGGGGAAGCTCTCCTTCCTGTATGTGCATTAACTTATCAAATGTGCAGAAAGAGCCATGGAGGGAATGATCGAAAAGATTCTTTACCTTAGTCGTCCCTTCGACCAGGGAAGCAGAGATAATTGACCCTGAAACCTCAGCGGCTTCAGGAATTGGAAGGTCACCCGCGACCACAAGATCTTCGGTGGTCGCAGGGTCAGCCACGGCCACCTCTTCGGCCGCTGTGGTTTCTGCGGGGCAGCTTGGGGCATCGCTGGATGGAAGATCCGCGATCTTCCTCCTTCGAAGGATCAGAGGAACGTCATCCTCTTCCTCCTCGCTCCCCTCTCCCTGTACGACGAAGAAATGATTCCATGTCGCGCCTGAAAAAGTAGCAGGAGTGTGATATCTTACCGCAGTCTTTCTTGCGAGACGAGGAACGCTTCGTGAAGACCCCTCCCCAGGGTTCAGCCTGGTCTTCTTAGAGGCAGGACTCTTTGTCCTGGGTCTCTGGGAAACCTTCTTCACATTCTTCGCCGCCGGCTTCTTCAGAGAGCCGACATTTTCACTTGGGAATGTCGCATCCGCGAACCTCCCTAGGAGCTATTTTCATTCCAATGAAATTGATTAGTGTTGGACATGCATGAGACCTGCAAAACATAGGCCAAGTGGAAAGTGTACCTTTCGGCGCTCCTGTTTAAGGTCGTCGCCGGCATGAATCAAGCTTTGGGGGCGAGGCGATCCCTTGGGGCCCTCTACCTCGGCGTTGTACGCCCTGAGGAGGTAGTTAGTCCGCCTCTCAATCTCGGCTGAGGGCAGGACTGTTCCCAGATACGAGTTAAATTGATGCATTTCAAAAATGACATAAAAGGATTTCAATGAATACCTTCGTTATAGTCCAGGGTAGTGTCCGCCATGGACTTGATCTCCCAAGCCGGATGAGCCCTTTCACGCAGGGAGCTCACCCGATTCTTCACAAAGTCTCGGATGACGTCACGTGCCGTCAGCCCTTGTTCGACTAAGTGAAGGATCACCTCGGCATGCTTCATGAACTCCGCGTTCATCGCCGGGAGAGTATCCAACTCGCTCGGCTTCTCCGGCCGCGAGTTCTCAAACCACAACCCGCTCTCGGTCGGAGGGGTGCAGTAAAACCATTTCTGGTGCCACCCGTGCACTGAGTCTCGCAGGGGTGGGGAGGGATACTCCTTTTTATCCCTCAGCCGGAAGTAGATGCATCCGGCGGCGTTGGTGCTCTTCGACCACGCCGAAAAGTAGAATCGTCGGAAAAGATCCACGCTGGGATATATTCCGACGAAGGCTTCACAGAGATGCTGGAATACTGCAAGGATCAGCATCGCGTTGGGGTGGAGGTTGATCAGTTCCCACCCGTAATGTTCAAGGATATCCTTAAGGAACCGACTCTCAGGGAATCGGAACCCGCAACGCAAATACTCCTCAAAAACCACCAACTCGCCTTCTTGGACAGTTGGGGTTTCTTGGTCCTTCTCCGCAGGTCGCCAGTTAATGAGCAATCGCGGGGAAAGGATCTCCTCCTTCTCTAGCGCCATCAGGCTCTCCTCAGAATGGTGAATGGATCTGCTCCATGACGCCATTTTTGGTGTAGAATCAAAGGGGAAGCTGGCGATTTGGGGAAGATGAAGACTGAAGAAAGTGAGGGTTTTGAGCGGCGGGAATTCTAAGGGTTTTTTCGCGGCTGAGTGGCTTCCTCAAGAAGCTACCTACTGCTTTTTATAGACCCAAGGCAACGCATTACTGAGTAAACGGCTCGTTTCAAACGTTCCATTGAATGTTTTATTCATTTCCCATAATGGATACTGTCTCTGATGGACCCGATAAAGTACTCAGGCGTCGGATCTGAAACAAAAAGATTTCTTTGTTTTGGAAACTGAAAGTGTAAAGGGACTGAAAAATTTTCAGTACTTTTCAGAGGACGTTTTTCCTTTTTATACTTTGAACATTTTTTTTTTTCGAAAAAATCATATAACTCAATTTTTGACGTACCGGAATGGCTCTAATTGGGTTATGGTTTTATCGAAATCATGTTTTAAGCTGAAACTTCGATTCTAATCGGAGTGACGGCCTGACCGAGTCCCAACTCTGGTCGTACTTTAGTTCTGACCGCAGCTCTGAAACTGATCGCGGAATCAGGGCAGGTCGCGGTGCTTTTTTCTTAAAAGTGATCGCAGAACTAAAATTTCCTGTGTATGAATGGTCGCGAACATAAAGTTCATGGCTATATTTTCGCACAGAAGATGTGAAGAATATTTCATGAGAAATAAAGAACTTTTATTTCTTACATTCTTTACATACAAAAGGGATGCAGTCAATCAAAACATCGACTTGCTCCGAAAGAAGTTTACAAAGTTCTCCAAGGGACATGTTGTTGTCAGTAGGATCTACACTGACAACCCCCAGAGAACTAGCAACTACCCTAAGTCTATCTATATCATCCCTAACAACAGACGCACTATTGTCCCTAATCAAGTCAGAGAGTTCTCGCTGTTGCTGAGCGAAGTCCCTCTCTCGACGGAAATGGTGCGCCTCTTCTCGGGATCGATCAAGACATTCTGCTAAACGCAGAATCTTCGAGGCCATCTGCTCGGTCTTCTTCTCCAGGGCATTCTTCTCTTCCAGAAGGGTCTGTCCGGAAGGAAGAGATGGAGCAGCAGAAAGCTGATCGCTGGAGCCTCCTACCCCCTGCATTTTGCAAAAGTTAGTCATACTAACTAAAATTATCAGCAAAAAAGGGGAGAAGAATTGTTACCTGTCCCGGTGCATAACCCGTTGATACACCCATCTTGGGAGGAAGATCATCATACGGTGGAAGAGCAACCTTCCCAGAAGAAGATTGCTTCGCCAACCCAATATGGCAATCATCTGATCGAGGGATAGTCACCGCTTGCCGACCGGGATGTTGATCACCCAAAAGGATGGGGGAATTGAATGTGAAGGGATCTTTTCCTAAGGATAAAGGCCTAACTCGCCGAGAGGCATGAACGGGGAGGGTCAAAGGAACTGAAGGAAGAAAGAAACTCGCTACGTTCTTTACCTTTGTTCCACTGGAAGATCCTTCGTCAACCTTGGGTTTCTTCCTTAAGGGAGACAGGACTTCATTCGTTTGAGACCCTTGTTCGAATTTGGGGGCTAGCTGACGAGGATTGACACCCGGGTCACTTCTAATAAACTTTTGGTTCAAGACGAGTTCGAACCAGACATGTGATGCGGACTCAAGCTATTCTGAGGGGCATCACCATGAGGTCGCAAGCTTTACGCGATCAGGTCGCGGGTTTTGTGCGATCAGACCGTAAGCCTTGCGCGGTCAGAAGTTCATAGGCTATACGCGAACTACACGTTCAGGATATTGCGCGGTCAGCCAAACCCCGCGGTCAGAACATCTGCCGATCAGGATACTTGGGATCTATCTATTCGGTTGCCCATACAACAGGATATTCTAAGTATCCCGAAGATTCCTACACGTGGAGAATCAACCGTCAGGAGGTTAACACGTACAGTTATCCATGAATAACACGTGTTTAACCTACGTGGAGGTTAAGAGCAGTTCCAAAAACCGCATCCAACCGTCCGTGCAACCAATTGATGCAGTTTCCTTCACATGGCACCCTTTCAAACAGTACAAAAGGATGGCATGGAGCATCAATCGAAGAGGGAGAAGGAAAAAAGGAGAAAAAACATCTAAGTTAGCCAAGTCTACGGCACACCTCATATAGCATTTTTAATAAGCCTTCTTTGGCTTATCTTTGTACACTCTTACAGGAAAAATCCTCGCCTGTGAGGACTTTTTCCTCCATTTGTAGACCTTTTACCACACTTAGTGAAATATCAACAGGACGTAGGGCTTTTACTCCCACCATCGAGGGCTCGAACCTGTCTAAATTCTCTGTGCTCCTGTTCACCATTGTTCAGCATACCTTCCCGAAGGGTCATCTTGAAAGGTCTCACAATTACAAATTCTGCATAAGTTCGGCTGAGGACCCCGAGTCCGAATCGTCGACAAGCTCCGCCCCGATCCAGACGGTTTTGTCCCCGTCGTCTGGGGACAGCAGGACCTTCCGGAGGCCCCCTTCCGGACGCGGCTTGGGGAGGGGCCTCCCGGGAGGTATCGCCGTGACGTCTGGTTCCGGGGGAGAGGCCTCCCCCCCGGGCTCCTTAATGATGTTGACGCTTCCGATTTTGGCGGCGGCGCGCTCCTATCGAGCACAGGCCATGTCTTGGTCTCCCCGGACGTTGATCACGCCGTGCGGCCCGGGGATCTTCATGCAGAGGTAGTTTTCATGGGTGGCAGCCCCCAGGCGGTTGATCGTGGTCCTCCCCATGATCGCGCTGTAGGAGGAGGGGAGATCCACTACGTCGAATCGGACCATCTCGATCTGGTAGTTGTCCGGGGTGCCGAATGTCATGGGGAGATCCACCTTCCCCACGGGATGGATCGCCTTCCCCGTGACGAACCCTTGCAAGGGGCCCGCTGCAGGCTGCAGAAGCTTCTCATCCACCTGCATCTCCTTGAAGGCTTTCAGGTAGAGGACGTCGGTGGAGCTCCCGTCGTCTACGAGGATGGGGGCCAGGTGGCAATTGTAGATGGTGGCGGAGACAATGAGTGCGTCGTCGTGGGGGAAGCGTACCCCACGCGCGTCTTCCGCCGTGAAGGTGAGGGGGACGTCCGACCACTTGGGTGGCGGAGACGTGTGCAGCACCCCCACCACCTTGACTTCGCGCACATACTCCTTACGCTGGCGCTTAGAGTCCCACCCGGAGGCGGACCCTCCCACGATGACATTGATGCAGCAGTGGGAAGTTTGGAAGTGGAGAGCTTCTGAAGGCTCCCCCTCCTGCATCTGCCCCTGCTCACCCCCCGTGGGAGCAGGAAGGGCCGGAACAGCTGGCCGAGGGGGCAAGGAGGTTGGAGTCCCCCCCATGCCCATGCTGGTCGAGGAACGCCGCGAAGTGCTGAGCAGCTGGTGGCACTCCCGGGTAGCGTGGGTACTGGACCCATGGAAGCTGCACCTCGGTCCTTCCCTGCCTCTCCCCGCGGGGCCTTCCCGACCGCGGGAAGATTGCCCTCCCCCATGGCCTTTCGGCTTGGGGAAGGGGCGGTTGCCCCTCGCGGGGTCGCGCGAGCCACCTCCGCCCTCGAGGACAAAGGTGTCCCGAGGTCGTGGCTCGTTACGCCCCCCTGCCTGGGGCGTTTGAGGGGGTCCTTGGCCCCCCGGTCGGCGGGGGCGGGAGACACATGGGTCTTCTTCCAAAGGTCATCCTCCTCCGCCCGAGCGTACTTTTCGAGTACGTTGAAGAGCCCGTCGGCGGAGGAGGGGCAGCTCCAGGAGAGCCTCCGGTGGAGCTCCCTCGGGAGGATCCCTCTTTTGCATGTTTTGATGACCGTAGAGTTGGGGACGTGAGCCACTTTGCTCTTTAGTTGGGTGAAGTGCTTGAAGAAGCTCTGAATGGTCTCCCCCGTCCTCTGCCGGACGGTGTATAGCTGCGAGGAGTCCAGGGGACGCACATAGTTCCCCTGGAAGTTCGCGCAGAACTCACGCTTGAGCTGCGCGAAAGACTTGATGGAGCCGGCCTTCAGGTTGTAGAACCAGGACCGGGCGATCCCGGTGAGGTAGAGGGGGAAGACATTGCACTGCACCGTCTCGTCCCCCCCAACCGCCGAGATGGCCGTGGAGTATACCTGCACAAACTCGTAAGGGTCGTCCTCACCGTTATAGTGCTCGATGTGCGGCGGGTGATACGGCCGCGGCCACCGAATGCTCTGAAGTCTACGGCACAGGGGCTGATTAGCCCCCTGCACCTCGCGGGGAGAGTCCCGGTCGCTATCTCCTTTGACGAGGGACACGCCCTCGTTATTTGAGTAGGGAAGCGGCCCGAGAGGTCAGCCAGAATGGTGGTGGCGACGCTTCTCTTCCGGGCCAAGGCTGAGTTCCCGGACATCCAGGCTCTCCCCCGGAGAGGCTGGCTCCTCGGCGGGTCTCTTCCCCCAGCCGGTGCAAGAGCGAGGCTCTCCGCGCCCGCGGCCAGGGGGAAGTTCTTCCCCGTGCTTGGGTGAATGCATTCGCTCGACCTCCTCCCGGGAGAAACGGACCTGGTCCGCCGGGGGCACCCTCGGGGGCGGCCCCGGGGGAGGTGGGAGCTCATGACTGTAGCTGCCGGCCCAGAGACTATCGGGACAGGATGGGGGGAGCCCCCTGTGAAGACCCCCGAAACCGGAAAGGGGGAAGCCCCTGTATCATCCGGAACCGGGGAGGGGACGCCCGCGGCGACGTTCGGAACTGAAGTGGAGGGGGCCCTGTGGCGACAACCGAAGCCGAAAAGGGGGAAGCACCTGTAATATCCGGAACCGGCGAGTGGGGAGCCCCCGCGGCGACGTCCGGAACCTGGGAGCCGATGCGGGGGGAAGTCCGCTGAGGCACGAGAGCTGCTCTGTCGACCGCCCCCGGTGCGGTAAACGCGACACGCGGGGCGGGACTGGCTCCCGGCACAGGGAAGGCCCCCGGCATGTATTGGGCCACCGGCCCCGGGAATTGGCCCCGAACGGGGTATCCCCCCGGTGCCACGAAGGGCCTGGGCATGAAGTACCCTCCCGGCACCGAGAAAGGTCCAGACGTATGACCCGTAGGGGGAGGGTACCCCCCGCTGGGGTCATACGGAGCGAATAAACCTCCGGAGACCGGAGGGACCACCCGGTGACCCATAAACGGGGGCATGGTCCCCGGATATGGGTACGGCACATATGTGGGGGCCGGTGGCCGCGCCAACACGCAGAGCAGCTCATCCATAGAGCGCTGGGCGCGGAGCTAGCCCTCCACTAAAGCCTTGAGCAAGGCGTCCCGGGGAGCCGGGGGAGCCGTCGGGGCGAGACTGGTCCCGGCCGAGGTTCCCGCGGTCACCGGGAGCGACCCGGAGGTAGAAGCACCTAAGTTAAGAGGGAAGGTGGGAGGCGGTACCTGGGCCTGGTCGCCTCCGGGCGGAAGCACCGGGACAGTCGTGTCCCGGATGGGCGGCGCAGGGTCTCCGACACCGGCGTCACCGGGAAGGGCGCGGGCCCTTGTTCTTGGGGGAGCCATGGCGTCTTGTCATGAGTCCCCACGGACGGCGCCAACTGTTGCGGTATTGTGAATACCCCGGCAGGTTTAGTGGATGATCCTAGCGAAGAAAACGTGACGGGGGTTGACTGGGTGACCAGTCCTCCCCCGCTGGACAAACACAGCAAGTGACACGAGGATTTATACAGGTTCGGGTCCCGGTGGGGGCCCTAGTCCTGTCGGCGTGCTCCCAACCGGAGTAGGTTGGGGAGGCTCTCACGAGGAGAGGCTTCCGAAGCACACCTGTGAGTTTGGCTATTCTAGTAATAATGAATCACTTGTCCTTACAACAGGGGGTACAAGGGCTATTTATAGCCCCAAAAAGAAGCAAAAAGACTAAACTACCCCGGACGCCACCATCGGATCGAGGGGTAGCAACGTCCTTCTCCCGATCAGGTGCCTCGGATGCTTGACAGGTGGCCGCTGATTCCCGAGGCGCTCCTCGCGTGACCTGCACGTGATCAAGAACCAAAGACTTTATCTTTAGGAGGGCGACAGTGCCTGGGACAGGCACCGGAGGCCACGTCCCTGGGCAGGTGGCGGCGCCCGGGACATGCACCGGAGGCAATGTCCCCGGGAGAAAGGCGGCGCCCGGGGCAGGCACCAGAGGCAATGTCCCCGGGCAAAAGGCGGCGCTCGGGACATGCACTGGAGGTAATGTCCCCGGGCAAATGGCAGCTCCTGGGAAATGCCCCGGAGGCCACGTCCCCAGGCGGAAGGCGGCTCCCTGGGCAGGCATCGGAGGCCACGTCCCCGGGCGAATGGCGGCGCCCGGGATATGCCCTGGAGGCCACGTCCCCAGGAAAAAGGCGGCGCCCAGGATATGCCCCGGAGGCCACGTCCCCAAGCGGAAGGTGACTCCCGGGGCAGGCACTGGAGGCCACGTCCCCGGGTGAAAGGCGGCGCCCGGGACATGGACCGAAGGCCACGTCGGCGCCCGGGGCAGGCACCGGGGGCCACGTCCCCAGGCGAATGGCGGCGCCCGGGATATGCCCTGGAGGCAATGTGTAACGCCCTGAGTTAGGGGTGAAAATTTCCTTTTTCATAAATAGCATGCATGCATGTATCTGTAGTAATAGCCAGATCAGTTTCTATCTCAAGCCCTGAAATCTCCAAAATCTATCCTGTGACCTCAAATGAAGATCAGATTGTTCAGATATGATCTATCAGTTACTTTGAACTTAAAAGCCTTCAGAACCTAGATCCAATTCTATCCCTAACTCTCAGATTTATCAGCTCCTCCTGTTTTCGAAAACAGAAATACCTTCTATTACTTAAATACCCTAAGTTTCAGAAATACAGATTTAATCCGAATCTTGACCAAGTTCAGACCAGATTATTCCTGGAATATGATCATGGGTATGTCAATACCTTAATATAAAAAGTTGACAGCCATATTTCACCATCTAGACTCTTTTCACAAATCAGTCCAAGAATTATCGCAAAATAGTCCTTATCTGTTATTTGAAAATCCAAAAAGGCTAAAATCTCCAGATTAACTCCAAATTCAGAATTTCTTCGGCAAATCTTCTCAAAATGCTATTTGTCACAAGTTTCTCTTCTGTTCAAATTCCAAAATCTCATCCTAAGTACCAGAATTCAAAACCAAATGAAATTCAGATTTCAATTACCCTAAATTACCCTATTTTCAGTTTGTATCAAAAACTATTCAAACGTATCATATTTTATCAATTATCATTGCCAATTAACCTGTTGAATATAATCTACCAGATTAGTGAAATCAAATTCAACTCTAACCTTCCAAATCTCCAGAATTACAGATTGGTCCAATTGTGAAAATCAAATATTACAAATCAGCCCATTTTCGACCAGGGAAGCAGCCAGTGCACGACCAGAAGCTCGCCGTGTTTTCTTGCGCCGTGCACGCTCGCCGCCGGCCAAGCTTCGCCGCACTTGTGACCGTGCATGCCAGTACGCACGTGTCCTCGCCTCAGCCGTCACCGTGGCAGCGCCGTTGCTACGTCGACGACCAGCGTTTGCTCCCGCGCGCGATCAGCAGCAACTTTGTCAGCAATCCATCGCCACGTAGCCTCGCCGCGCCAGTACTTGTCGCCACCGCTTGCTACAAGCTTCGCCAGGTCCCGATGAAGCGACATTGTGATCAGCTGAAGGCTTGTCGCCGTCGCATCACCGTTCTTCGCTGTGTCTTCGCCGCTGTTGCTCCAGCACGCAACCAGTCAAGTCACCAGCAGCTAATCTCTTCATTGCTTTCTCTTCGCATGCTTCGCCTGCCTATTTAAGCATTCCTGTGCTCAGCAGCTCCCTCAAACCTCACTGGAAATCATCCACGTCTCAGATTTTCTGTCTTAGTCTTCTTCTCCGGCGAGACTAGTTCGAGGCCTCACGGTGACAGCCTCAACCGCAGCCTCAACCGCAGCCTCAACCACCAAATTGACAGCACTAGTAAGTTCCCCTCGCCTCCCTCATCGTGCTGTACTATTTAATTGCTCCCCGATGACCCCTAACGCCGGCGATCACCGGAAATGGCTGAAAATCGAAGATTACCCTGTTCCGGCAATGCAGGCCAAATCAATTCGAATTAGCCCTCGAACCTGTGAAGCAAATTGATCAGTGGGTTATTTCAAGCAAGCCTGTAAGCTTAGAATCCCTAATTAAACATCATTCGAAGCTTTTCCCAAATTCAAGCTCTACCAGAAAACCGGCGATCGTCGCCAGGCTTCTCCGGTGATCCTCCAGTCAATTTGATGTTACCAGAAGCTTCCCTATACCTCCTAGATGCTCTCCAAGCAAAGAATTAAGTTCTCTCGGCCTGTAGCAAAAACCCCCAAATAGCAGTGTTCTTCTCCGGCACAGTTCACCGGAAAAGTGTTCCCGGCCATTTCAGCCCACGAAACTTTGTCATTTAGATGTGCCTTAGCCTCCTGAGTATTTTTGTCTTCTAGCTCGACACCTAGATCGGCCTAGATTGGAAGTTACAGCCATGCCAAGATCTTGTCCAGAACTGAACTAGTGCAGCCAGTTCATCTCTGTTCATCATCAAATTTCTTGCTTTCCAGCCATTTCTTGCCCTAGATCCTGTTGACTTAATTGTTCCTGTTATCAATGCCTACCTCCCAGACAAAGTGGTGCATCATTTGGAGCTCCAGATCAAAAGTTATACTAAGCCCTAGTTTTTGACATTGTCAGCTCTATGCCAGAGCTTGTCAGCCAGTGGCATTGACCTTGTTTACCCACTTCTGGTTGTGTAATTTGAAAATCACTTTGTCCACTAAATTTGTAGAGTTGTGATCTACATTTTATTCTACTACCACAAGTTAAAATAACCCCTCTATCATTCATCGACCCTATGTCGATGCTTTGAACCGAATGTCGACCTAAAGACGTTCGCTGTTTTTGAGCGAACCAGTCGCAACCTTGATATCATTTTGATATTTTGAGACATTTGGAACCTTGTAAACCTTTGACAACTAATCTTAACATTGGTTTCCTTAACTTAACCCTAATCAGCCTCTTAACCCAATCATTTCAGAATCATCAAGACTTCATCTTTGCATCATTGCATATAGTATAATAATGTATTGAAAAGATTATGATTATTGGTTGTTTGTTTGATTTGAGAGCAGATCAAGAGCCCGAGTTCGAGGACTTCACTGCGGACCCGTCGTCAACTGCTGTATTTTACGACGCGGAAGGCAAGTCACATCCTTGGTCATCTTGAACATATATTTTAAATGTTGCTATAATATAACCTTGAATATAGGCAATATTGCATGTGAAAGATTGAGAATGGTTGATTTATGAATTGGCAGTACTAGACTGGTTATCGGTGAAATGTGAAATAAACAAGTTTTGAGCCATGAACTATTATATGTATTTATATACTTATATTCATGAAATAAAACCCCTAGCCGTGACCAGAAAAATGGTATGGATGGCTGTAGCACTGGAGGTGCTAGACTGCAAAGGAATGCAGGCACTGAAGGTGCAGGGTTGTGGATGGTCTGGTCACTGGCATATAAGGACTAGAACCTTGTGTTGTGCGTCTAGTGGCATGAACAACGTGCTAACCGCAAGCCTGGTATGGGACAGGCCTGAACAAGTAATTATGTGGATCGCACATGAAACCCCTGCATGAGATGTGTAGTGATGCACGATAAACACGGAGCGCGGCTCCCACACATATCACTGAAGGTGATCAAGCACGCTGACCCAGTAATGGGAATAAGCAATGGGGTGGAGGTTTGGATACAACCTGCCACAACTGTGCCTCGCTGAGAGCCACAGGGTCGGGGGTGAATTGTGAGTAAAACATAACAAAAGTTCTTGTTATTTCCACCTTGCCGCTCACAGTATGAAGTGAGTCAGGGGTCCAATCATTTTGTTATGATAGGAAAGGTTTGAAAGTGGAATATCTTGCGGGTAAATTGGTACCTCTCTGCAGAGTTAAAAATGTATTCGAATACTCCGAGCTCCCGGGTTTTATAGGAGTCTGCTGCGGTGGATTAAATCCACGGGGTGTGACACAAGTACTATTTTCTAAATAAAATATGTTTTAATCAAGATTACCCAAATGACATGTGTTGTCATGATAAGGAGTGCTGCCGTGGGCTGTCGTGTGTCGACGTGTCGCGGTAGTGCTATAATTTAGTGAACATGATTGATGATGTTATATTATAAAAAGTGCTGCCATAAGATGAGATTAGAAAGGAAAAGATTATTTTACAAATATCCATAATTCTTGACTAGTCTAGGTTCATATCATCACTACTATATGTATCTACTCTTACCTATGACTTGCTGAGTACGTAAGTGCTCACCCTTGCAACATTCGACTCAATAGATGGAGCCTACCTTGATCAAGATGATGGCACGGAGTACTACGTGGATCCAGAAGGAGGAGAATCAGTTCCGCCAGAACCCTGAAGTGTGTTGTTCTGCCGTCAACTTCTTTTGTGGGAGGGTCACCTATCTTCTGCTGTGTAGTTAAATATTTTGTTAAACCCTGAATGCCTTGCAGGCATTGTAATCCTCTTTATGTAATATTAAGGCCAGCAGGCCACACTGCTTAATATTTTGTAAGTACTCTGTTGCAATGTAATATACTCCTGTGTTTGACTCATCCTGGGAAGTCAAAGGGTTGTGGTTGAGACTAGCTGCAGCGAGCTAGGTCTCTACAGGAGTAGTCGTTGTCCCAGTCTCGGGGCGCGACACAATGTCCCCGGGCGGAAGGCGGCTCCCGGGGTAGGCACCGGAGGCCACGTCCCCGGGTGAAAGGCGGCGCCCGGGACATGGACCGGAGGCCACGTCCCCGGGCGAATGGCGGCACCTGGGACATGCACCGGAGGCAATGTCCCCGGGCAAAAGTGACGCAACTTACCTGGACTTGGTCTCGCGGAGATTTCCCCCAACAATTACACAACACTTGTGGACACGACCTCAAGAATTGTCGCACCTGGTTGAAAAGCATGGAAGATTTCTATCAAGATACTACACCTATGCCGACTATATCAGAAGAAGGACAATCCCGAGGGACCAAAGATGCCGATGGAGATGAGGTAATGCCATACCAGGTACCTAGTAATCATATTAACATTATTTTCAATGGGTCTTCATCTTATTATTCTAAGCATCAGTTTAAAGCTGTTTGCTGAGAGGTATATAGTGTCGAAGCTCCCCTTGGAGAGCTTTAATTTCCCCGTTGGTCAGAGACCTCCCTGACTTTTAGCCGGGAAGATTGCCCCAAAGGGTTGTCGCAACCACGACGGCTTCCTTTTGGTAATTTCCCCCATTATTAGCAACGCTAAAGTGGGATGAGTATTAGTCGATGGGGGCAGTTCTCTCAGCCTATTATTCGCCAAAGCTCTTGATGAGATGCAGATACCTCGCTCAAAGATTAAACCAGTGGCTCACCCATTCTTTGGGATAATCCCTAGTTCCTCGATGATGCCCATCGGGCAAATAGTGTTACCTGTAACACTGGGGGGACCAGAGAATTTTCGAACAGAGTTAATTACTTTTGATGTATTTGATTTTGATTCAGCTTACAACGCTATCTTTGGCAGGCCCTCTCTCGCCAAGTTCATGGCGGCAACACACTATGCTTATCAGTGCGTCAAATACCAGGACCAAAAGGCGTCATCACAGTTAGAGCCAGTCAGAATACAGCTCTCACTTGTGATCGCATTTCTTTGGAATTGGTCGACCAACTAGCCCTACAGGATGTCAAATTGGCGACCAACAAACCCGATGCGGTCAAGACAACTCTGCAACCAGATGAAAAACTCAAGAAAGTTCCTCTGTACCCAGATGACTCGTCTAAGACTGTTCGGATTGGGTCAGCACTGGATGACAAATAGGAACTCGCGCTCATTACTTTCCTCTGGGCTAAGGCAAATGTGTTTGCGTGGAAACCATCCGACATGCCCAGATTCCCAAGGTAAGTGATCAAGCACAGGCTAGCAATTCGGCCTGGACAGCGACCAATAAAGCAAAAGCTTCGACACTTTGCTCCTAATTAATAAGAAGCCATTCATTCGGAGTTGACTAAACTCCAGGACGCTGGCTTCATTTGAGAGGTTGACCATCCCTAATGGCTCGTGAACCCGGTCATGGTCCTTAAGTCCAATGGTAAGTGGCGCATGTGCGTCGATTACACCAGTCTTAACAATGCCTGCCCGAAGGATGACTTTCCCCTTCCTCGCATCGATCAGTTGGTCGATTCAACAGCGGGTTGTGAACTGATGAGCTTCCTGGATACTTACTCAGGCTATGATCAAATTAGCATGGCAGAAGTAGATGAAGAGAAAACTACCTTCATCACACCCTTTGGCACCTGCTACTACATCAGAATGTCATTTGGGCTCAAGAACGCTGGTTCCACGTACCAGTGCTTGATGCAGAAGACCTTTCTATCTCAATTAGGGCATAATTTAGAAGCGTACGTAGATGATCTGGTTGTAAAGAGCTTAAAGAGCTCTAATCATGTAAATGATCTCACTGAAACTTTCTGCAATTTGAATAAACATGGAATCAAGTTAATCCAGAAAAGTGTTCTTTTGGAGTTTCTTCTGGTAACTTTTTGGTTTCTTTGTTTGTTCATGAGGCATCGAGGTTAATCCCAATAAAATATGGGCCATTGAGCAAATAGATCCCCTTTGACAACGAAGGACATTGAAAGCCTAACTGGCCGAATGGCGGCATTGAGTCGTTTCATATCGTAGTTAGGTGAATGTGGTTTACCCTTCTTTAAGGTACTACGTAAGAACAATGGTTTCTAGTGGTCGGATGAAGCTGAAAAAGCCTTTCAGGAGGTCAAAGCATATTTATCAAGTGCTACAGTATTAGTTTCCCCACAAACTGGAGAACCATTACTCATTTACTTAGCCGCAGCCCCTTGCACAGTCAATGCAGTACTGGTCGCAGAAAGGGAAGGACGACAACGACCAGTATATTACATAAGTGAATTACTAAATGGACCAAAGGAGCATTACCCCGAGGTCCAAAAATTACTCTATGCCCTCTTAATGGCTTCCCGAAAGCTGCGACATTACTTTCAAGCGCACAAGATTTCCGTGCCATCATCCTTTCCCTTAAGGGAGATTCTTCAAAATCCGGAAGCAACTGGTCAAGTAGCGAAATGGGCAATAGAACTCGGAACGTTTTATCTCCATTTCACTGCTCAAGTAGCAATTAAATCTTAGATTCTTGCCAATTTTGTGGTCGAATGGACTAATCCCGAACCACTTCCGCAAGAGCCAACAGATTGGTCAACTAACGACCTTTTGACAATGTACTTCGATGGTTCTTGCGGTTTTTCAAACTTGGGGGCTGAAGTGCTCTTAATCATGCCTCAGGGCGACCAACTCCAGTACGTCATACAATTCCACTTTGTTTCTACCAACAACACAGCAGAGTATGAGGGTCTTCTAGCCGGGCTTCGAGCAGCCAAATCCTTGGAGTCCATCGGCTAGTGATGAGAGGAGACTCACAGCTAGTCAGAAATCAGGTAAACAAGGAGTACAGCACCTCCGACGAGACAATGGCCCATTACTTGGACCAAGTGAGGAAATTGGAAAAATACTTCAGAAATTCAAAGTCCAATTCGTTCCGTGAAGAGACAATATTCTTGCAGACCAGTTATCAAAACTTGGGTCCTTACGTGCATCCACTCCGGCAGGAGTGTTCATTGAGCACTTAAAACATCCCTCGATCACCGAGAAGACCGAGGCGATGACTAACATCGCCGCCCTCGAGCACAAAGCAGATTGGATCCAACCATTGAGGATCTATCTTGCGCATGGGACCTTGCCCGAGGACGAGATTGAAGCTGATCGGTTAGTTAGAAAAGCACGCATGTACAGACTGGTCGAAGGGACCATGTACGAAAAGAGTACACAAGGTGTACTCATGCGTTGCATCCCTCACGAAGAAGGACAAAACCTTCTAAGAGAAATCCACAGAGGCATGTGCAGCACACATGCATCCTTAGAACACTGGTCGGAAAGACTTTTCAACAAGGGTATTACTGACCTACGACACTGAATGATGCCAGACACTTGGTCAAGACATGCCCGCAGTGTCAATTTCATGCTCAGCAAGTTCATCAGTCGGCATATACACTACAAACTATTTCCTTGACTTGGCCATTCGTCGTATGGGGAATAGATATTCTGGGTCCAATGCCCCACTCCATCAATGGATACAAGTTCTTGTTCGTAGCCATTGATACGTTCACTAAATTGATCGAGGCTAAACCAGTCCGAACCATTACCGCTGCAGCGGCGAAGAAGTTCTTTCACAAGAACATTGTGACACGATTTGGTGTTCCAAGTTGTCTCATCACAAATAATGGTTGCCAAATAGTTAGTGGTCTTTTTCTACATTATTGCGACGATATTGGGACCAAAATCTGTTTTGCATCCGTCGCTCATCTGCAAAGCAATGGGGCAGTTGAACGTGCCAATGGGCAAATAATACAAGGGGTCAAGAAACGTGTTTTCGACCGCCTTAAGTTATGCTCGGGGGCTTGGGTAGAGAAACTCTACTCCGTTCTATGGGTACTTCGTACCACACCCAGTAAACCGGCGACACGCCTTTCCAACTGATTTTTGGTGCCGAAGCCATGCTGCCAAGCGAAATCTAACTTTGCTCTCCTCGCGTGGATAACTTTGATATCACAAATCGAAGTAAAATATGCGAAGATGAACTTACTCTTCTGGACAAAAAGCGTAATCAAGCACTATTTTGGTCCGCAGTGTATTTACAGGCTTTGCGTAAATATCACAGCAAAAGGGTGCGACCACATAGCCTTCATGTAGGATACTTGGTTTTGCGAAAGATCCAAAACCAGTCTGGTCACAACAAATTCTCTCCTAAGTGGGAAGGTCCCTACATTGTGGTCTTCATGCCGCAACTCGGATCAGCTCGATTAGCTATGCACGATGGAAGAGTTCTCTCTAACACCTAGAACATAAACCAGTTGCGAAAATTTTATGTGTAAATTCTTCCACTTCCTATGTACATTTTCAAATTTAATCTAGCATTTTTTTCCACTTTATGTTGTCGTTATTTTCCTACCTTTCGTCCCTATCTTTTTCTTGGGCCAAGCCCGGGGGCTAGTCACAATAAACATTTTTATCACAAATGCCTGAGTGGATTCATTGACTGATCTCGTGATCGCATCTAGTCAAGACATCGCTTTTTAATCTGTTTCTCAACGCATATGGGACTTACTAGCACGTTATGGATCACACGAGAGGTTCTCAGTTCGCAAAAAGCTTATACGTTTTTAATTCAAATGTTTATTCTTGCAACCATGAGATTGCATATAGACACAGTTCCTCTTTTTAAGCCGTAATCTCACGCATAAGAGACTGCCATGATCTCATTTCAATCCTACGACCATGATGCCAAACTTCAGTGTATGCATGGTCATAGGAGGGGGCTAGGGAAATATAACATGGCATTAAGTCAGGGAGCTAAGTACTTGATATTTCAATATTGTTTGCATTATTGGAAACTTTTCTAACTATATGTATTTGCAAATGTACAAAATCATTGCTAAACCAAGTAAACATTTCCATTTTCATTTCAATAAAGTTACTATTATAAGATGACATCGCAGATTTTACATCAGATAAAGATCAAGATCTCGAAGCAATTTCTCAACCAGAGTTTCACCTCATCCATTATAGCACCCAGCTGACTCTCACTGTCAAAAGTAGCATCTTCACCCACAGGGTTCAAATCCAGATCCAGACCATGGTGACACCTTAACTTGCTAAGGATGGCGGAAGCAACAGCCCCAACGTTGGACTTCAAAGCTTCCTTTTGCCTCGCAGTTTCAAGAATGCTCTCGACCAGTGAATTAACTTTAGCGGCAACTAATTTGCAGAACTCACTGAGGCTTAAGTCATCCTTCCTAGGATCTACCCTCAGTAAGTACGTAGCCATCCTCAATTTCTTGAAATTGTCCAATTTGACATTGCTACAACTCTTAATAATCGCTTCTAAAGAATTCTTCTCGTTGCGAGCAAGCTTGGCAGCATCTCTGGCCTTGTCGCTGGATGCTTGGTGATGCTCACAAGCCTTGTGAAGCGTATCGATGTCTCTCCCGCTCTGAAAGATTTTTCCTCAAATTGATCCCTCTCTTCAGTCACCACCTTAATCTGCTCTTCTTGTACTGAAAAGAAGAAGGACTAAAATCAATTAAAAGTCGCCAAGGTAAGGAAAACTTCTACTAAACGTGAACTTAATTTGCTACCCTTTGCAAAGCACCAGGAGATGTTCAGATTTCACATTAAGCACTTCGTACAATCCTGATACTTGGTCGAAGGTCGCAGCTCTTTCCTTGGCCTCTTTTATCTCGGCTTCAAAAGCCAAAGTTTTGGCAAGCCTTTCTTCAGCTTCAGCCAGCTTCTTCTGTAGGACAATATTTTCCCTACTACAACAAGTATTACTAGATTCTCAACAGACTAGGCCTAGAAGCAAGACACGTATTGCTTCAATTGGTGGTTCTCCGTCTGAGCGACCTTCACACACTCGGCCGGTAAACCAGACGCGCGAGCCGCATCCTACATTAAACAAGAAATACTAAGAGCACAATCCCTAAAGAAACAACGTGGAGCCTAAAGGTAAATAATTCTACATACCTCCAAGAACTCGCAAACAAACCTCTCACAGAGATCTTCAGATCCACTTGCCTGGCTAACAGAAGCCAAGCAAGAAGGTGCTACTGGAGGCTGCAAGTCATCAGTAGGGTGCTGGATCTGGCCAGGATGGTCCATCGTATCTGCCACTACCTCCTCTCCTTGTTCTCCCAAACAAGGGGGAGGTGCGTTTCCTTCAACCACAGTAGAAGTAGAGATGTTTACCTGTTCGTCCATCCCCGTGGCCAGAACTACAACAACAGCCTCAGTCGCCTCATACTGGGCGAGGAGATCTGATTGGATATCTCTTCCCACCTCGCCGATGATGGGCGCAGACTCTCCACCGACGGCCTTAGAAACCACCGCCTCAGTTGTCGAGGTAACACTTTCTATGGTCACCGCCTCTTTTCCTGTGTCCGCAGCCTTCAGTCGATGGCATTGGCAAAGCAGTAGAAGGAGCCCTACATTTCCCAAATGCGACTGAGTGTCATGCATTACGCAATGTAACTTGGTCAGAGAAAGGGGTAAACATGTACCTGATGTTGAGACCTAGGACATTGTGGGAACTCGAGGCCATGCCCTTGGGAGATAAGAGTGTGGACAGCGTTGCAGAGTCGAAGTGGCCAGAGGAAGCCTTTGTTTTCCTCCTCAAGAAAAATAGGGAAGCATCCTCCACCACGTCGCTCCCCTCCCCCCGTACAACCTTAAAATGAATTGTAGTTGTATAAGAGAAAGGTCAGAACATCAGAGATATTACCACAACAATCCTTCTACTTACGACATTAGGGTCAGCCATGGTCGTGAGTGTGGCCGGGTTCTACATGCCTGCGGCTACCCTGGTTGCGGAAGGTGAGGTTGTCGCAGAAACCCCCACCACAGTGACAATCGCGACCTTCACTGTAGAAGGGGAAGTAGAGTTTATTCATAAAGATCTTCCCCTGGCCAAGCCCTTGGTCGCAGGGGAAGCTCTCTTCGACCTCTTCGACGAGGAACCACCAAAAGGTTCAACGTCGCCACAGACAAACCTTTTCTGGGCTGGTGGTCGCATGAACAGCTACGCAAATCCAAAAGAACTTCCTTTGGTGAATCATATCCTAAAAACAGAATGTGCACAAGTTTCCCGAAAGAGACATACCTTTCGACGTGCCTGCCCAAGTTCGTCGGTGCTCCCGACTAGGCTGTTCCGTCTTGGCGCATTAGTGTCACCTTCCTCGACCGGATTGAATGATTCAGGAGGAAACTTGTCCTCACCTTGATGTCAGAGGGGGACAAGGCTGAAAGATGATAAACATCAAAACAGCACCTCTAAGAAAAAATAAATTGAGACACACTCTACCAATTTGACTACAACTCAAAGATTGAAGCCCTTACGAGGGTTGCAGTCCCTAGTGGCATCCTCTATCACCCTGACCTCCCATGCCGGGTGGTCCCTCTTCTTCAAAGGACTGATCTGATTTTTCACAAAATATTAGATCACGTCCCGAGCGGTCAAGCCCTTGTTCATTAGGTGTTTAAGTACCTGGGCTTGCCTCTTCTGCTCATCATCAAGAGGGGGAGCAATGTCCTTCTCCTTGCTCTTCTCTGGCCGCTGATCCGCGAACCAAAGATGACTCCCTTTCGGCGCGGTGCAGTAGAACTACCGCTGAGACCACTTGTGAACTGAGTCACGCAGTGGAAAGGGAAGAAAGTCCTTCTCCTGCAGCCGAAAGTAGACACAGCCTGGTGCAGCAGTGCCCTTTGAACTCGCCAAGAAATAGTACTGGTGGAAGAATGCTACACTGGGAAAAACCCCAATGTAAGCCTCGCACAGATGTTGAAATGTGGTGAGAATCGGCACCGAGTTGGCATTCAGATTCACCAACTCCAGGTCATAGTGGGCGACGATCTCCAGCAAGAAGTCGCTCTCCGGCAAAAGGAAACTGCGGTGCAGAAAATCCTCGAACATCACCAACGCGCCCTCTTTCACCTTAAGGTTCTCCTCGTCCTCCCCAGCAGGCCGCCATGGAATCAGCGACTTGGAGGGAACATAACTGTCAGCCTCCAATGCCAACAAACAATCCTCTGATCAGTGACTGGATCGCATCTAACTCGCCATCAGGTTAAGTTTTGGTAGAAGAAGATGAAGGCTGAGAGCTCCTCAGACAAAGGGAAAGCAAAGAACTCAGCGAAAACTTAGGAAATTTTGTGGAAGTTCGCATACACAGTCAGGGCACAGGACAAAGGGTTTTAAAACCCACTTCCTGGGGTTCTTAGCCGTTGTTCACACCACATGAAAAAAAGGAGTTTTCGCATTAAATGCCCGTCAAAACAAATTGACACGCACACTCAAAGTTCTTCTTGGGTTCAACGGGAAGTCGAAACGAAAAGACGCCTTTTCAGAGCTTGCAACGCCTTTTTCAGTAAAAAGAAAGCCTTTTCACTTTGACTTTGGGGGCTAGCGGACAAAGTTAGTCATTCCCATGATCGCACATAACCTCCCCGTGACCGCAAGAGTTTTGCATGATCGCGCATAGCGTTCCATGGTCGCGAATACCTTTCTATGGTCGAAGAAAGCCAGGAAAGAGATAGCGAAATAGTCCAAGGTCGTTCAGGACAAAATCCATCATTTTGACACGATAAAATATTTCATTAATGAAATTTTCATTGATAGTATTTACATTGAGAATTTTTACAAAAAATTTTACAGCTTAGTAGGGATACGTCAGGCGAGGTCGAGGTCATGCAATGATCTATCGATTGGGGGCTTGACCTCGGCCCTGGCCGTGTCTAGCTGCTCCTGTCCGCCAACATCAGCATTCCCCACCACTGGATCCAGATCTAAGCATGCGCAGTGGTGGAGCCTGAGCCTACAGAGGATAGTGGAGACCGCGGTACTGACTTCAGTCCTTAGCCTCTCCTTGTACCTCATCGCAGACTATGGGATGTTCGCAACCAGTGAATCAACCTGGGCCACGACCAGATTACAAGACTCCTCAAGAGACAAGTTAACCTTCTTAGGTTTAATAACTTCAGCCTCAAGAGAGTTCACAACCACCTTCAATTTCTTGAAGGCATCCCCCTCAACAAGATTGTTGTCTTTGTTGATGGAATCCAAGGCCCCTTTCTCTCCGCGGGCGAACCCCTCAACTTCTTGAGCAAGCCTCTCAGCTTCTCGAGCAAGCCTCGCGGTTTCTCAAGCCCTATCGTTGGCCACCTTGTAGCAGTCAACAACTCGAAGAAGAGAGTCCATATCGAGCCCTCGCTAAATTTACTTCTCCTCGAGGCGCTCATTCTCCTCCTGGAGGGAGCTACACAATGCAGTCTTTTCCCTCAAAGAGGCCAATGCCTCAACCAGCTCTTCCCTAGCTCCGCCTCCCTATAAGATTGTTCTGTGTCATGAACATAATAACAAGAAAAAGATTCAAAAAGTTAAGGATCCTTACCTGGGAGATAGATACGGGCTGGACCACAGTAGGGTCCATGACTTCCACATCCTTTGCTAATAGTGCAGAAGGAGGGGAAGACATTCTGAACAAACCATACAAAGACCAAATTAATTCATTCATAACTAACTTTATTTATTTAGAGAAAAAGACAAAGCTTTACCTCAAGCCATGAGGACCAGTTTGTATGGCCTTGAATGAGACCTGAGCCATAGTTGCAATTAATGGTTGGGGGGTTGAGGCCTCGTTCCTCCTGTCATAATCACTTTGGATAGTCAAGGAAGAGGTCCCAACCATCCTCTTTGAGGAAAACCCACTAGATGATCCAACATCATCACTTGATCACTTCCGTGAAGCTGTTGAATGATCAAGCAGCTGCAGAAAACCCAATTGTCTTAAAAAACTACATTCAAGAAGAAAAAATCTACACCGACCTACCGAGAGAGAATTACCACTTGAGACAATGGTGCAACGCTGATCCCCTGTGAGTCCAGCGCCTCAACATTCGCTTCTCCGATTAAATCTTCTTCCTCATCGAATCGCTCTTGGTTTGGGGATGCCATTGAAATAGAAGGTTAAGGAGATGAAAGGTTTGAGACTTAGAAAAATTTGTAAAGAATTTGGAATTCCAAAACAAGGTAATGGCTATTTATACGGTTCCAGAGGCGACACTTCGAGTTTCTGGCCTAGGGCACAGCGCAAAGGGCTCGAGATCCTCCCTAGTGCCTGTCTGGTAAGCGCGTCCCTAAATCCTCTCCTTAAAGTTTTGTTGGAATTCGAAATGACATAGTTCAGCGTGGGAATGTGAAGCGACGGACATTGTTTAGAATTTGAAGCGACACAACCATTATAATAGGCCTTTGTCGTTTCAAATTTGGGGGCTAGCTGACGAGGATTGTTAGTTGTGCTCAAGCTCCCATGGTCACGCATACACCTCCATGGTCACGCATAATACTCCACGGTCGCAAATACCTTTCCACGGTAACAGAAGGCCTAGGAAAGAGATACTGGGTAATCCAAGGATGTTCTAGACATAGCCCAGCGGTCAGATTTATCTCTTGCAAATTATGATGACATTGCTATGTATCTTAAAAACTTATCATAAAAACCATAATCTCGTGTTGTATCCGCGAACACCATGGTCGCAGAGGCATCTCCGTACGACTAGACCATCTCGTAGATATAAAGCCTGATATCATTACAATAGTCGCAAAGGTACGCGATCACCCTTTATCATAACCGTACCTTGATCCTTACGATTAGTCCCGAGATAATCATAAGTCCCTAACAAGGTAACCGTCAAAGAAGACTAGAATGGTGAGGTAGTTCCACAACACCAAGTCAAAGCTGCCTAACTGCCACGTAACCATGATCTATGGCAACAACCACGTACCCACAACCCGCAACTACCACCTCGAGGCGGTTGAGAGCGATCATGGGACATGCCTTCAGAAGGATAACCGACGATCTCTTCGACAAGTATAAAAAGACCTTCAAGGGGGGTGATCAACTACAGAGAAGATTAGACACAGCCATATCGGATTAGCTGGCACACTGACATTGTAATGATCTCTCTATAATCCTTTTTCCACATAAACAAATAAACAGGAAGTAGGGTCATTACTCAGCTATGAGGGCCCGAACCTAGATAAATTCCCATGTCTCTGATTTGTAGATACTTTGAATACCTTGGTACTTGTCTGATCAGCTCCCTTCATAACCCATCTCATTCTTGCGTAAGCTCGACAGGAGGACCACCGGGTTCCAATCATCGACACATTGTCTGTTATGAGACGACTTGGAACACCAAATCGTGTCACAATGTTCGTTTGAAAGAACTTCTTCGCAGCAGCTGCAATAATATGTTGGACTGGTTCAGCCTCAATCCACTTGGTGAACATATCAATGGCTATGAACAGAACTTGTATCCATTGATAGCTAGGGGCATAGGACCCATGATATCAATTCCCCATATGGCAAATGGCCACGTTAAAGGAATAGTTTGTAATTCATATGCTGGCTGGTGGTCCTGCCGGGCATGAAATTCACACTGGGGGCAAGCCTTGACCAATTGCATGGCATTATTAAGCGTCGTTGGCCAGTAATAACCCTGCTAGAAAGCTTTTCTGACCAACATTCTATAGGATACATGTGCTCCACACATGCCTCCATGAATCTCTTTTAGGTGGGATTTACTATCTTCTTAAGAGATGCAGTGCATCAGTACTCCTTGAGTACCTTTTCTGTACAAGGTTCCTTCAACCAACCTGTACATTCACGCTTTCCTAACTAACCGGTCACTCTCGGTTTCATCCTCGGGCATGGTCCCATGTGCTAGATAGGATCCAATCTGCATAATGCTCGAGGGTGACGACATTAGTCATCGCCGTTGATGCATCTGTGTGGTCACGATTGAGAGCTTTTTTAAGTACTCAACAAACACTCCTACCGAGGTGGATATATGTGAGGAACCAATTTTTGACAATTGGTCTTCGAGAATGTTGTCTCTTCGTGGAATGAATTGGGCTTCAAAATTTCTGAAGTATTTTTCCAATTTCCTCACTTCGTCCAGGTATAGAGCCATTTTCTCATCAAAACATTGGTATTCCTTATTCACCTGGTTTACGACTAGTTGTGAATCATCCTTCACTACTAATCGATGGACTCCAAGGGACTTGGCTGCTCGAAGCCCGGCAAGAAGACCTCCATACACAACTGCATTATTTGGAGCAACAAAGTGTAATTGTACGATATAGTGGAGTTGGTTGCCCAGGGGCGTAATTAAGACCACTCCAGCCCCTGAGTTTTTAAAACTCCGAGAGCCATCGAAATACAATGTCCAGTGGTCAGTATTTTCTGAATCCACATATTCTTGCGCAAATGGTTCGAGATTAGTCCATTTGACCACGAAATCTACAAGAATTTGGGATTTGATTGCTACTCGGACTGTGAAGTGGAGATTGAAAGCTCCAAGTTCTACTGCCCATTTCGCAACTCAACCCGTTACTTCCTTATGGAGAATGTCCCCAAAGGGAAAGGAAGAGGGCACAGTGAGCTTGTGTGCTTGACAGTAATGTCGCAGCTTCCTTGAAGCCATTAAGAGAGCGTAAAGTAACTTTTGGACCTCAGAGTACCTCTCCTTTGGTCCATTTAGCACTTCACTTACATAATAAACTGGCCATTGCACTCCTTCCATCTCTGCAACCAGAACAGTGCTAACCGCGTGAGGGGTAGTAGCCAAATAGATGAATAATGATTCTCCCAAAGTTGGGGAAACCAGTACCGGAGCACTAGCTAAATATGCTTTCACTTCCTGAAAGACTTTTTCGGTTTTGTCTGACCACTAGAAACCATTGTGCTTACGCAGAACCTAAAAGAAAGGCAATCCACGTTCGCCCAACCGCAAAATAAAATGACTCAAAGGCACCATTTGACCAGTTAGGCTTTGTAACTCCTTCACAGTTGAAGGAGATCACATTTACTCAATGGCCCAAATTTTGTCGAGAGTAACCTCAATGCCCCATGAACAAGCAAGGAAACCCAAAAGTTTACCAGAAGAAACCCCAAAGGAGCACTTTTCAGGATTCAACTGTATTCCATATTTATTCAGATTTCAGAAAGTTTCAGCCAAATCATCTACATGTTGGAGCTTTTAACACTCTTTACAACCAGATCATCAACATAAACTTCTAAGTTACACCCTAATTGAAGTTGAAAAGTCTTCTGCATCAAACACTGGTACGTGGAACCAGCATTCTTGAGACCAAATGGCATTCTGACATAATAGTACGTGCCAAAGTGTGTGATGAAGGCAATTTTCTCTTCATCTTCCTCTGTCATGCTAATTTGATGGTACCCTGAGTAGGCATCCAGGAAGCTCATCAGTTCGCAACCCGCTATTGAATCAACCAACTGGTCGATATGCGAAAGGGGAAATCATCATTCGGGCATGCAGCATTGAGATTGGTGTAATCGATGCACATGTTCCACTTACCATTAGATTTCAAGACCATGACCGGGTTTGCGAGTCATTCAGAATGGTTTACTTCGCAAATAAAGCCAGCCTTCTAGAGTTTATCTAATTCCGAATGGATGGCTTCTCTCTAATCAGAGGCAAAACGTCTGAGCTTTTGCTTTATTGGTCGTTTTCCAGGCTACTAGCCTGTGCTCAATCACTTCCCTTGGGACTCCAGGCATGTCGGATGGTTTCCACGCAAACACATCTACGTTAGCCTAGAGGAAAGTGATGAGCGCAAGTTCTTATTTGCTCTCTAGTTTTGACCCAATCTGAACAGTTCTGGTTGGATCGTCTGGGAATAAGGAAACTTGTGTAAGTTTTTCATCTGGTCGAGGAGTTACTTTGACCGAATCTGTCTCTTTAGCCTTGGTCACAGCCTTAACATCCCAGAGGGGAAGCTGACCAACCAATTCCAAAGAAATGCGAACGCAAGCAAGAGCAGTATCCTGGCTGCCTTTGATCGTGATCACGCCTTTTGGTGCTGGCACCTTGACGCACTGATAAGCATAATGCGTTGCTGCCACGAATTTGGCAAGTGAGGGCCAACCAAGAATTGCATTGTATGCTGAATTAAAATTAATTACATCAAAAGTAACCAATTATGTTCGATAATTCTCTGGTTCTCTAAGCGTTACTGGTAGTACAATCTGGCCGATAGGAGTGCACGGAGGACCAGGAATAATCCCAAAAAATGGGTGAACCACAGGTTTAATTCTTGAATGAGGGATTTGCATCTCATCAAGTGCTTTTACAAAGAGTAACTCAAGAGAACTTCCTCCATCGACTAGGACTCTGCCCACTTTCGCATTGCAAATAGTGGAGGGATACAACCAGAGGAAGTCGCCATGGTCGCAAAAATTCCTTGGGGTAATCTTCTCAGCTAAAGGTCAGGGACGTCTCTGACTGGTGGGGGTATTGAGGCTCACCTGGGGGAGCTTCAATATTATTAATCTCTCGGTGAACAGATTTAAAGTGACACTTGAAGATATAGGACGAAGAACCACCAAAAATAACAGTAATGTGATTATTTGGTACCTGATACGGCATGTCCTCGTCTCCATCAGCATCCTTATTACCATTGGGTTGCCTTTTTTCTGGTATGGTGGGTATAGGTGTGTTACCTTGGTAGAATTGTTCCATGAACTTTAACCATGTTCGACAATTCTTGAGATTATGCCCCAAGACATCATAGAGCGAACACCACCTCTTGTTTCCTTGCGGGTTAGTCTGTTCTTCTATATGGTTGCTATTGCGTCCACCAGAATGAGGTTTATTATTCTTGTATGGAACCTTATTACCTTTATCCTGTGGTCACTTTTCCATGTTCGTGACCTCTCGAGAGCGGTTTGTTCCATCCTTTTTTGCCTTTTTGTTCTTCCCACCCATAGATGATCCAGACTTCTTGTTAGAATTCTCTTTTCTTTCGGAGTCTAGACCAGGTTGGGGTGGTAAATCACCCTTGTCAACTATCCTATTCCATTCCACTACTTCAACGGCATCAGAATAGCGATCAGCCATGTCAAAATGTTCTAACACTGATCTTGGTGAGTGAATGCTGAGATCCTCTGTGAATCTTTGATATCGAACGTCATGTTTAAAGGCTCTGACTACCGAATCGTCAGAGATGTTGGGGATAGTATTTCTTACCCCCACAAACCTCTTCACAAAATGTCGGAGAGTCTCACTTGAGGTCTGGCATAAATGATGAAGATCATCTTCTTTGCCAGGTTTTTCATAGCATTTTTGGAAATTGCTAAGGATAGCATCACATAGAATTTTCCAATTGTAGATGGATCCCTCTGGCTGGTTGAAAAGCCAGGTTCATGCCAGACCTTCAAGGACCATTGGCAAATAATTTGCCAACACTTTTTCATTTCCTCCTGCCGCCTGAATAGCAGTGACCTAGATCTGGAGAAATTCAGATGGGTTTTGCGTCCCATCGAATCGCTCGATCATGCCTGGCTTAAATTTGTCAAGCCAGACTACTGCTCGCAATCCCAGCGAAAAAGCTTGCAACCAACATATGTAATATGCAGTTGTCGATCATCGTGACTATTTCCATGGTCATGGGAAGAGTGAGCATGAGGAACCTCATGGCGAGGTCCCAAGCGAGAGCGTACCTACTCATGGTCACAGTCGCGGGAACGTCCAGTCCTTTGGACTTTGTTGCGACCACGACGGGTTGGTGTAACTCAAGCATGGTTGCGTCGTCCCCAGATATAATGAGCACTATCCCCTTTCTGGGAATAAGTTACTGATCGCGACGAGGCAGTTGGAGTTACATCTGATGCTACCCCATCGAGAATTTCTGCAATGATTCTTACAAATGTTATCCCGTCATCATTTGCAAAGCCAGCAGGAGGGTAGCGGAGAGCCTCCACTATCACACAGATGTGCTCCTGTGTACTTCTTCTAGGAGCCAGAGAAGTCTTTGCCATTATCGCCTCAGCCATTGGGGAACGCTCTGGATCTTTAAGCGGCGATTGGTCGCGCCTACGTCCGCCAGGATGTCATTGGCGGGATGTTCCAAGGCCGAGGTCGCGAACAGCGGTGTCATGTCAACGTTGTGCAAGGCGCAGAGTTTCCTCTGTGGTCTTGCGAACTTCTTCTCACTGTTTGTGAGCTTCATCCTCTTGCTGTTTGCAGTCCCCCTCTTCCCTCGCAAGTCGTTGCTTCGGGGCTTCCTTAAAAAGTCCAGCGACTTCTCGTGGAGTCGAGACCACAAACGGAGAGAACATCTCCTCTTTGTCTGAGTCACACTCAAAGTCAAAAAGGCAATGCAAATTGTCTGGAGTAGGTTCTTCCAGACCCAACGAACGGTAACCACTGGGGTCATCCATATTTGATGCAGAAACATCGGGATCCTCAACACTTGTGTTGGTAACTGCAATGAGTTGTGGCACATACTCGCCTTCAGATGTGGAAAAGCTCACAGAAGGCAAGTAAGCTGCATTCTCAGGCTCCTGGTCGATGGACATGACCAGAGCCAAAGAAGAATCCTCCTTGGCACAAGGCTCGAGAGCGGCATTGATCTTTACCATGGGAATGGTGTCTTCATCCATGATATCGACGTAGTCGGCGAGATCGAAGTCATTCTCAGAGTCGTATGCACAAGGCGTAGGATCCATAAATACCGGAAACCTTGGAAAAGACGAAAAATGTCCTGTCAGTCCCCACAGTCGGTGCTAGCTGTCGACGATTTGGAGAATATCCCAAGCCGAACTTACACGAATTTAATTTGTTTAGTAAGGGGACAATTTCTATCAATCTCCAAAGGAATCAACATAAATATAGAACAAGACACACTGTGTTTATACAGGTTCGGGCCCTCATAGTCTGAGTAATAGCCCTACTCCTGTTAGATTCTCACTATCAGAATAATGGATTGCAAAGCATATATTTTCTATCTCTCTTCATCCTCCTCCATCTATCTAATTCTCAACCCTTCTTATAATTTGCCAAAGGGTGTCGGTTGCCTCAATGAAGGGACACTTGGCGATTATCTACAGTTGTTGTACAGCAGTTGCACGCAGTTGTTGTTCACCTGTTATAATGTGCGGTTATGGATAACTGCACATCCATCCTTGTGTTATCGACGGTTATCTTGTCAGTAAAGAGAAACTCGTATTATCCTATGAGTAACGGAATATAATGGTCATAGAGCAGTTATAGTTGATGTCAATATAACCGCATAACCCTTAGTCCGTGGTTGGTAAGATAAGTCTCGACCCAACCTTCCTTTCTTGATTTGAAGGCACTTCCAGGTTTAATAACTCTCTTATTGTTGGGGATTACCATATCTCCGCAATCAAAGTGATCATGGGTAGTGTAATATGTGAGACCACAGACTCTGCAACAATAAGCACTGTGACCACAGAAGTCTGCGACCTCAATCATAGGATAATCATCCACGATGAATCTTCGTGTCTGGTTGACAAGATGGTCTGGATTATGTCCAGAAGATCTTGGACTTATCTTATTATCTCTCTCTGTGGTCTCCGTGACCATGGGAAGGCAAATAACTTGGGTCAATCTAGAAGATATTTGACTATCCCACAATCTCTCTCAGTGGTCGCAAACGACCATGGAAAGGTACAATCAAATAACTAGGTAATAATCTCTGTCAATTTTGCAGGTCTTGCTAAGCTTCAGTGGGTGCTAAAACAATTTCCAATGGTTCCCAAATTTCTTCAAGTTGCATTGTGCTCCCACTTGCTCCTTTTGAGAGAAACTCTTTCTCCCAAAAGACACCGTTTCGAGCAACAAACACTTTGTTTTCTTCTCAATTATAGAAGTAATATCCTTTTGTTTCCTTAGGATATCCACAAAGAAGAATTTATCTGATTTGGGTTTGAGCTTATCAGACATTAAACGTTTAACATAAGCCTCACAACACCAAATCTTAAGAAAAGACAATATGAGACGCCTTCCAATCCATATCTCATATGGTGTCTTTTCTATGGCTTTTGATGGAGCCCTATTTAATGTGAACACAGCTATTTCTAGAGCATATGCTCTGAAGGACAATGGAAGATCAGTTTGGCTCATCATTGACCAAACCATGTCCAACAAGGTCCTGTTCCGTCATTCTGACACACCATTCTATTGAGGTGTTCCCGGCAGGGTCAATTGCGAAACAATTCTATGTTGTTTTAGATGATCACCAAATTCTTTGCTCAAATACTCCCCTCCACGATCAGATCGTAGGGTTTTGATTGTCTTGCCAAGTTGATTATGTACATCATTTTGAAATTCCTTGAATTTATCAAAAGTTTCATATTTATGCCTCATTTGGTAGACATATTCGTATCTACTAAAGTCATCAGTAAAAGTTATGAAGTACTAAAAACCACATCTTACTGTTGAACTTAATGGCACACATACGTCAATATGAACAAGAGCCAGTAATTCACTTACCCTTTCACTTTCACCCGTGAAAAGGTGCCTTTGTCATTTTACCAAGTAAACAAGATTCACACACATTAAATGATTGAAAAATCAAAAGAGTATAGAAGACCATCTTTCAAGAGTTCCATGATGCATTTCTCATTTATATGGCTTAAACGACAGTGCCAGATAAACGTGGGATTCAAATCATTAGGCCTAAGTCTCTTAGTACATATGTTATAGATAGATAATTCAAGATTTAGTTGATAAAGCCCATTCTCCAATGAGGCATTGCCATAAAACATATCATTAAATAAAAGGAGCAACGGTTATTTTTTAGTCTAAATTCATAACCCAGCGTGTCCAAGCATGACACGGATACAATGTTTTTTCTTATAGCAGGAACATAATAATAGTTATTAAGTTCTAAAACTAATCCTTGAAGGTAAAGCTAATATAAAAGTTCCAACAGGTAAGGCTGCAACTTTTGCTCCATTGCCAACACGAAGTTGAACCTCGCCCTTAGCCAAATTTCTACTCCTTTTGAGCCCCTGCATCGAAGTGCAAATATGAGCAGTTGATCCGGTATCAAATACCCAAGAGTCGGAAGGAGAAGTAGCTAAATAAACTTCTATAACATATATACCTAAAGGAGTCTCACTTTCCTTCTTTTTCTTTAAATCTTCTAGATATTTCTTGAAATTCCTCTTCCAATGGCCAGATTCCTTGCAATAGAAGCATTCAGTAGTAGGGGTAGTACCTGGCTTAGACTTTCCTTTGGAATTAAGCTTAGTGCTACAGAACCTTTCTAGAGCTTTGCCTTTTCCCTTATTCTTGCCCTTGCCCTTCTTAAAACGTTTTCCTTTTTCAACCATCATCACATTATTTGTATTTTTCTTAATGTTCAGTTCCGCAGTTTTAAGCATCCCATGCAATTCGGTCAATGATTTGTCCAGATTATTTATGTTATAGTTCATGACAAATTGGTCATAGCTCGGATGGAGCAACTAGTAGCCAACTCTTGGCTAAGGGGAAAACCAAGTTTTTCCATGTTCTCAATGTAACCAATCATCTTGATCACATGAGGACTGACCGAGTTCCCTTCTACCAACTTGCAATCATGCAATTTCTTGGTGGTCTCATAACTTTCCACCCTGGCCTACTCCTCGAATAAGTTTCTAAGAGACAAGACCATGTCATAAGCTGCCATGTTCTCATATTGCTTCTGAAGCTCAGAGTTCACGGTGACTAGCATTAGACAGCTGGCATCAAGTGCGTCATTGCTATGTTTTTTGTAAGCATCCTTTTGAGCACGTGGAGCACTAGCTGCTGGTTCATCAGATATATGAGTCTCTAGAACATAGTCCATTTTCTCCTATTTGAGAACAATTCTCAAGTTTCTATACTAATGAATAAAATTTGTTCCATTGAGCTTTTCTTTATTAAGGACAGATCGCAAACTGAAATTATTTGAGGAGCTACCACTATCTATGATCTACAACAATAAAGAAATGCAAAATTTTAACATTATGTTTATGAAAAATCTTTTATTAAAAAATTCAATAAAAGATGTACCAACTATATATTTTGGAAAAAAAATCCCTCAAGAAATATATATAGTAGGTCAAGATCCATATTTCACTAAGTTCTAGTGAGCTTTGGCATCACTGCTAGAAACCTAGTTATTTAGGTAAGTAACTCCTGAATAATTATATCATATATAACTCATGTTTGTTGGGTGTCATCCCATACCATGGCTCCCAAACACCATGCCCCAAATCCCAAAACCATTTTGATGGCCTTGTTAAGTTAAACCAATTATATGCTTATGAGTGTCCAACACACATCCTACCTTATTAACATAATTGATGGTGCCCTGATTTGTCAGGACCACCAAACAATGATCAAAATCTTGATAGGTGCAACCATTGGAAGGGCATAATAAACACTTAATTTTTATGAGTGGTCAAAATATGGCAAAACATCCATATGCAAGAAAATTACCATCAATTAGATGATCTAATAAGCACAACTGCGACTATATTTAACTTCCGTTGGCAGTAACCTTAGCCATGAAAGACCACAATTGTTTACGCTCACACCATGAAGGAAAGCGTTCCGCTGATCGGGGCTTATTAAGAAAAACCTTGTGATGTGTTCTTTCCTAAGGCACTAAAATCGGCAATTTCTAGTTGTCAAGTATAATCCTTTTATTTTCTTTTGGAAAACAAAATATTAATTTTTTTTCAGATTTTTGAAAACCACATTAATCAAATTTTTGAACCAATCCGATTGGTTTAAATCCCCTTATGCCAGTCATATTAGCTCCAATATGAATATCCAGAATAGGCCGCTAATGTCATATGTAGATTCAATCTATACACATATGGTTTAGAAGATCCAATCTATAACAATGTGTTTCTGCCAATTCTACTATTGTCATATAAACCCTAACATCACCTCTGTTGGGGGAAATCTCCACGCGGTCAAGTCCAGGTAAGTTCATGATTGCCCGGGGACAGTGGCCCCCGGGCCTGTCCCGGGCGCCGCCATGTGCCCGGGGACAGTGGCCCCCGGTGCCTGCCCCGGGCGCCGCCATTTGGCCCCCGGGACCGTGCCCCCCGGGCATGTCCCGGGCGCCGCCATGTGCCCGGGGACAGTGGCCTCCGGTGCCTGCCCCGGGCGCCGCCTTTTAGGCCCCTGGGACCGTGCCCCCCGGGCATGTCCCGGGCGCCGCCATTGGGCTCCCGGTACCGTGCCCCCCGGGCATGTTCCGGGCGCCGCCATGTGCCCGGGGACAGTGGCCTCCGGTGCCTGCCCCGGGCGCCGCCTTTTAGGCTCCCAGGACCGTGCCCCCCGGGCATGTCCCGGGCGCCGCCATTAGGCCCCCGGGACCGTGCCCCCTGGGCATGTCCCGGCGCCGCCATTCGGCCCCCGGGACCGTGCCCCCCGGGCATGTCCCGGGCGCCGCCATTTGGCCCCCGGGACCGTGCCCCCCGGGCGTGGCCCGGGCGCCGCCATGTGCCCGGGGACAGTGGCCTCCGGTGCCTGCCCCGGGCGCCGCCTTTTAGGCTCCCAGGACCGTGCCCCCCGGGCATGTCCCGGGCGCCGCCTTTTGGGCTCCCGGGACCCTACTCTCCGGAAGAGGTCCCGGACGTCACCGCCCTTCTAAAAGGTAAAATCCCTTTTTGTTTATCACGTGCAGGTCACGCGAGGGACGCCTCGGGAATCAGCGACCACCTGTCAAGCATCCGAGGCGTTTGACCGGGAGAAGGACGGTCGTACCCTTCAATCCGACGGTGGCTCCCGGGGTAGTTTAGGTTTTTTGCTTCTTTTTGGGGCTATAAATAGCCCTTGTACCCCTCTGTTGTAAAGGATCAGTTCATTATTATTTGGAATAGCTAATCTCACAGACGTGCTCCGGAAGCCTCTCCCCCGGAGAGAGCCTCCCCAGCCGACTCCGGTCGGGAGCGCGTCGACAGGACTAGGGCCCCCACCGGGACCCGAACCTGTATAAATCCACGTGTCAATTCTTGTGTTTGTCCGGCGGGGGAGGACCGGTTACTCGGTCAACCCGCGCTGCGTGATCTCCGCTAGGATCGTCTTCAAAACCTGCCAGGGTATTCTTAATACCACGACAACCTCCATCTGGCCCATGCTAGGATCATTAGACAACAGTTCATATCACAATCGGCCAAAAATTAGTTCATCACAACATTTGGATGTCAAAACAAACATGTATAACGAAACTTATATGGTAACAGATTCAATAAACTAGTAGATCTAGTCTACTATAACTTCATATATCACATATATGTTATTAATCTAGATCTAATAATATACAGGATGGCTCTGATACCACTAAAGGAAACCGAGTAAGATATACTAGCAGAATTTCCAAAATTTTTTACTCGAAGGCTACAAGTAATAGACCATAGATTAGATCAATTAGATCAATACCAACAGCGGAAGTAGATTTGGTGAAGGGATCGAATGTGCACAGCACCATTTGTGGATCGTCCTGATCAGCGTACATAGATGACAATGTGGATCGTCCTGTTCAGTAGACATAGATGACAGAGACCACTCACGGATCGTCATAATCAACGCAGCAATTGAAGTATCGTCTCTACTAGTATCCACACGTACCGAGATGGAACGTCGTACGATGGTGTGCTAGCACTAATACACACGATAAGGGTTTAGGGATTATTACTTTAGAGGAGATGGCAGCTATGGTTTTTCGTGATATCCTTAAAACTCATCATATCTCTCTTTATATAAAACCCTATAGAAGGAATTCTAATAGATTAGATTTCCTGATGTGATACGAATCTTATCCAAACTGCAGTAGAAGTCTAACATTAAGTCTCCACGTCTGATATGAAAACCCCATAACAGATCCAATCGGAATGTAGAAGGAGTCTAACATTAGATCTCCGAGTCTGATACGAAAACCCCATAACAAACCCAATCCGAATACAGAAGGAGTCTAACATAGATCTCTGAGTCTGATACGAAAACCCCATAACAAACCCAATTCGAATGCAAAAGGTATCTAACATTAAGTTTCTGAATCTAATATGGAAACCCCATAACACACTCAATCTGAATTGCATTGTTCCAACCCGTTAAGTGTGTGACCCTGTAGGTTCATGCATATCTGGTCACGATCCAGAAATACTTACCTGAATTGCAAGTCAGTAGTGGACTCTAGCAAGTCATAACAACCATCCAAATACACACAAAGATCATAATCAATGAACCTATATAATGTCTTGATGTTCATCCTCTAAGGCAAGAAATGTGCTACCCTTGCACAATTAAATCCTTTCTCGATCTCATAGTGAACTGATCTTTTCGTAGTTGACACTTAACCACAAACGGCATGGTCATGCACTTCTTAGTTCATCTATATCGAGGGTCCCAGAGATATCTCTCTCATTATATGAGAGATGCAAATTCCATCTTAACCATTCACATTCCTCCACATGGCTCATAGCATACCCGAATATTATCTTTATTACCATCAATTAAAAATAGTGCTTGGTAGTATCAAAGTATAACACATGTGAAAAACTATGATGGTCTCAAGTCTAAGGATCAATCATAAATATTATTTCGGACCAACTAGTGACACATAAATGACAAATCCAAATAGTGTCTCAAAATGGGTCTATCCAACATTATATTCTCCAATATATGTCCACATTATTAATTTGATATGTTATATCCATGGTCCGTGAAACATAACCATCAATCAATATATGTGTTAATCCATTAAAAAATAATATCCTATTTAAAGATAATGTGTCGTGGTATTGCAAATACCCTGGCAGGTTTTGTGGAAGATCCTAGCTAACGAACAACGACGCGAGCTGACCGCATTACCGGTCACCTCCCGTCGGGCAAGCACAGAGAGTGACACTAGGATTTATACAGGTTCAGGTCTCAGTGGAGACCCTAGTCCTGTCGACGTGCTCCCGACTTGAGTCGGCTGGGGGAGTTCTCTCGCGGTGAGAGTGCTCCAAAGCACACCTATTGTTTTTTGTGCATTGATGCAAATGAATTGTCCTTGGTTACAAAACAGGGGTACAAGGGCAAATATAGGCCCAAAAGAAGCAAAAAGACCTAACTACCCCGGTCACAGCCGTTGGATCGGAAGGTACCGACGTCATTCCACCGGCTGAGGGGCTTGGATGCTTGACAAGTGTCCTTGGTAGTTCCCAAGGGGCTCCTCATGTAACCCCCACATGACCCTGCGCAGGAGGCACTTGCCGCCTCCGCCCGGGATGGGTCACTGGGGGCTCTTGTCCCCTGGCCAATTGTGGCGCCCAAGATCGGGCCACCGGGCCAAAGGCAACGCCTGGGACCAGGCCACCGGGCAGATGGCGGCACCCGGGACCGAGCCACAGGGGGCCCTTGTCCCCGGGCCAAAGGCGATGCCCGGGACAGGACCACCGGGGGCCTTTGCCACCGAGCAGATGGCGGCGCCAGGGACCGAGCCACCAGGGGCCATGGTCACCAGGCAAACGACGGCGTCCGAGACAGGGCCACCGAGGGCCTTTGCCACCGGGCAGATGGCGGCGCCTGGGATAGGGCCATTGGGCAAATGGCGGCCCGGGGCGGGGCCACCGAAGGCCCTTGTCCCCGAGCCAAAGGCGACGCCCGGGACAGAACCACCGGGGGCCTTTGCCACCGGGCAGATGGCGGTGCCCGGGACCGGGCCACCAAGGGCCATGGTCACCGGGCAAATGATGGCGCCCGGGGCGGGGCCACCAGGGGCCCTTGTCCCCGGCTGAACGCGGCGCCCAGGACACAACCACCGGGGGCCTTTGCCACCAGGAAAATGGCGGTGCCCAGGACCAGGCCACCATGGGCCTTTGGCACCGGGCAGATGGTGGCTCCCGAGATCGGGCCACATGGCAAATGGCGGTGCCCGGGGCAGGGCCACCGGGAAAATGGCGGTGCCCGAGGCGGGGCGACCGGGGGCCCTTGTCCCTGGGCCAAAGGCGGCACCCGAGACAGGACCACCGGGAGCCTTTGCCACCGGGCAGATGCCGGCGCCAGGGACCGGACCACCGGGAGCCTTTGCCACCAGGCAGATGGCGGCCTCAGGGACAGGACCACCGGGAGCCTTTGCCACCGGGCAGATGGCGGCCCCAGGGACCGGGCCACCGGGGGGCCTTTGCCACCGAGCAGATGGCGGCGCCTGGGGCCGGGTGTAGCTTCTAGGCCCCTAAAGAGTGTTTGGTAATTAATGACAATTACAAATGTTGAACTAACGATATCTATTAAGTTGTGTCAAGAACAAAATCAAAAGACAGGATAATGAAAGGCAAAGAAAAAGCTACATGATGAAGAAAGGACATTGAGCAAAGAGGCAAAGGTACAGAATAGGGACTTTTTCCTTTTACCGGTCTAAGGTGATTAGAGAAGAATTTTGACCGAATTATAGGATAGTCGTCGTACTATTAAGAGGAGCATGTGGTGTATCACTAAATAGTTCATCTGTGTGCCACAAGTCATAAAAACCACTTGCATTACATACTAGAAGGTCATATCTTTTGAAAATGCTTTTATCCAATCAAATCAGCCAAGTTCAGTCACTAGTCGGTCTGACCGAAAGTTGGTCCGGTCTGACCGCAGAAACGGTCTGACCGAGTGTTGTTTCGGACTGACCGACAGTTGTGATGAAGTGTGTTTATTTTCCAAAAGGTCGGTCTGTCCGTAGTTAAACCTTGAGTCAGACTCCTGGAGCTTCATGATCATATTTTTATGAAAATTAGTGTGCTCGTCGGTCTGACCGATTGTTGGTTCGGTCTGACCGCTAAAACGGTCTGACTGAGATTTTGTACTGCTGTCTGACCGTGTAGCTGGTCTGTCTGAAGTTTTCGGCCTGACCGTAAATCGTGTCCAGAAACAATGTCATCTCTGGATGTGTAACACCCAAGTTTTGGGGGTGAAAAGTTTTGCAAAAAAACCCTGCATGCATGTATCTCTGTAGTAGTAGCCAGATCAGCTGAACTCTAATCTCTCCCAAACCCTAAAAATCTCCAAATCTATCCTCTAGATTCAGATTAAGATCTGCCTATCAAGATTTAACCTACTAGTTACCTTGAAGATAAAAGTCTTCAGGAGCCAGATCAAATTTGGACCCTAACTCTCAGTACCTAAGCCTCTCTCTGTTTTCGAAAACAAGTTAATTCAGATTTACCCTAAGTACCCCAGTTTCCAGATAACTGAGTTATCTTGATTTAACCCTATCCAGACTCAAGTGTCTCTTGGAATATGTTTCCAGATATATCCTCAACTTACTTCAAAAAGTTGGGAACCAGATTAATTCATCTAAACACTTTTCGCAGATTAGTCCAAATTTTACTGTGAATAGGTCCTTTTCTGTTTACCTGGAAGCCTGAAAAGGCTAAAATCTACAAATCAACTCCAACTCCAGAATTTCTTCAGGGAACACCTCCCAAATGCTATTTGATACAGATCTCCCTTTTGATCAGACTTCAAAATCTCTCTCCAATCACCAGAATTCGAGATCGACAAAATCCAGATCTATTTTACCCTAATTTTACCCTATTTTCGAAAATAGGTGAAATCCCTCAACTCTTATCAAACTTTCGCCAAATTTGAGCTAAATGAGTATTAATGGAAATATTATACTCAGCCATGGAATCAAATCTCAAATTAATCCTCTTTAAGACAAGATTACAATTTAGTCCAAAGCCCATCAAAAATCATCACAATCAGGCCCCTAGTTCGACCACAGGCTACTGTTCACAACCAGATCACTCAGTTCGACTTCGACCAGACCGTTCAATCGACCACACCTCCTGTTCGCGACCACCTCAGCCAAATCGACCAAAGACCACGCCCACTGTTCACCTTGGGTCGACCACGAGCACAGGAGCCTCGACCTCGTCACTGCCGCTGTTGCTTCGACCTCCAGCTACAGTACCTCATCTAATCGCCTGCCGCCACGTGTGTGATCGATGATTGGCACTGTGGATCTTCTCGAGCTCACCTCACGGCTAGTTGATCCTCCCCGATTGTGCACGCCATCGGCAACGTTTCAAACAGAAAAACCCGGCCACGTGGAGTACATTCCGAAGCCAAACATCTATTCACCTTCACCTCCACCAGAGCAACAGGTTAAAGCCCCTAATCCAGCTGCAGGCCGTCACTTCGCCGAGATTCAGCCGAGTTGTCACCTCCAGCCCACTTCACTTCCCCGTGCATTTCTAGCCGTTGCAGCACCCCCCCCCCCAAATCGCCTATAAATACCCCTCGAGACTTAGCCAACTCCACCACACAGCAAAACACCAGAAATGGCCACCCTTCATCGTGTCTTCTTCTTCTCCGGTGAGCAGCAAGGAGGAGCTCCGGTGCCAAGCCTCTCCACTGCTTCCTTCTTCGATCCAGCACCCCCAGTGAGCTTCTCTCATCTCCCTCATACTCCTCAAGCTTGGAATTAAGTTTAAATGCCTTCTGTCACCAGCAATCGCCGTGTTTCATCTAGAACTCCGGTGAGAAATTAATCCTCAACCAGATCGATCCAACCTTCTAGCTAGTAATCAAATATGCTCACTGGACCTTGCTTAGCATCCCTAAGAAACCAAAATCAACAGATTTGCTGAAATATGAAAAACCCCAAATTTCAACCTTGTATGTTCACTGTGCTTGCTGGTTTAGCTTATCTGTTGAATGTTTAGCTAATCCAACTTCACACCTAGCCTTGTTATACCCCAGAGACCATCCTCAAGCAAGGAATTAAGTTCATTTTCCCTAGAACAGAAATGCCCAATTTCTGTGGCTTCTTCCCTAGCTCCGGTCGCCGGATTTTGTTTCCGGCCGTTTCAACCCTAACCACCTTGTCTAGTAGATGTGCCTTGACCCCATGAGTATTTTTGTCTTCGATCTCGACACCTGGATCGGCCCAGGTGAAGAGGTATCGCCATGCCAAAGTTTTGTCCAGAGACTGTTTGGAACAGTTTGGCCACCGTGTTCTTCGCCGGATTTCCTTGCCTTCCGGCCATCTCCTGCCCAAGACCTTGTTGAATAGATTGTTCTTGTTGCAAATGCCTAACCGCCAGACAAAGTGGTGCATCATTTAGAGCCTTGAATCAAAATATATGGCTAACCCTAGTTTCTGGCCATGTCAACCCTATGCCAGGCTGTGTCAGCCAGTGGCATTAGCCCTGTTCACCCACCTCTGGTCATGTAAAACAGAAACTATCTTATCAAATAGTTGTCTCACTACCTTGTGCACCATATGCTTGAATCAAAACCTACTTTGGCCACTGGAAACTGTTCAAACCATGCCAATGCCATTCTGGAGCACTGTCAGCCTATGTCAGCCAGTGGCATTGAGCCTTTTCACCCACTTCCAGCCATGAACCTTGAAAATAACTTTGTCCCTTAGACTCCTAACGTTGTGATCTACACTTTTCCCTACTGTCACAACTTGAGTTGAGCCCTCTATCACCCATTGACCTTATGTCGATGCCTTGAACCGAATGCCAACCTAAAGACGTTCGCTGTTTTTGGGCGAACCAATCACAACCTTGATATTATCCTGATATTTTGAGACATTTGAAACCCTGTAGACCTTTGACAACTAATCTTAACCCTGGTTTCCATAGTTTAACTCTAATCGCTTCCAAACCTTGTATCACCAGTGTGTTTCCATCTTGCATTATTGCATGTAGTGGATTAGTAAGAATAGGATTGATTGTAATGCTTGTTTGCTTGTTTGATCTTGTTCAGAGCAAGAGCCCGAGGTTGAAGATCTTGTCGCTGAACCGTCATCAACTGCTGATACTTACGACGTGGGAGGCAAGTCATACTTTGATCATATTGAACCTATATTTTATGAATTGCTATGCTATTCCATGAGTAGATATCTCATTAATATTGCATCTGTTGAGATCAATGATATTATGGCAGTGATAGATTGAATACTTGAGAAATGTGAACTTGTTAAGATAGCAAGCCATAAACTAATAAAAGTATATACATATACATTTATATTCATGAAATAGAACCCTTAGCCATGACCAGTATTTTGGTGTGGAATGGTGGTAGCACTAGAGGTGCTTGGCTGCACTGGATGTGCAGGCACTGAAGGTGCATGGGTTGTGGTATGATCTGGTCACTGGCATATAAGGACTAGAACCTTGTGTTGTGCGACTAGTGGCATGAAAAACGTACCAACCACTTACGTAGTATGGGACAGGCACAATCTAGTAGCTTTCTTAGTATTATCAGTTCCCTGCATGACTTGTCGATCCGGTTTCTCGCGTGGAAACTAGTGGGACGCAGTTCATCCATGAGTGATCTGAGATCAGAAAAATTATGAGAGGATAAGGTGTAAAGAAGGAAGACGCCCTACGCCAGATTAAGTCGTGCGCGACTGTAATCAAAAGAGGCTATGTGTCCTGCGGGAACATAGGCCCAGGCTAGGAAGTAAGGCAGTGGGGAGGACCCACAATGGTACTTGGGACTGGATTGTCCATTTACCGGGCAGGGATGCTGTTAATACTAGACTGCGAAAACATTGCGTGAGCTCGGCCTTGTCACGTGCGTATAAGTCGCATGAAGCTAGCCCGACTTGAAAGTCGAGTGAAAAAGTGGATTTAAAAAGAGGTACACCTCTGCAGACTTAAAAATGTATTCGAATACTTCGTGCTCCCGAGTTTTAGGAGTATGCCGCGGTGGATTAAATCCACGGGGTGTGACACAAGTATTGTTTTATAAACTAAAACTTGTTAGTTCAGGATTACCCAAGTGGCAAGTGTTGTCACAATAAGGGGCGTTGCCGTGGGCTGTCATGTGTTGACGTGTCGCGGTAATACCATAATCTAGTAAACATGTGTTAGCTAAGAGGCATGTGGATTTTGCCGTAAGCATATGATAACTAAGAGGCATGTGGTTTATGCCCTAAGTTTATGAAATACTGACATGAGTATAAGATTGAAAGGCTTGAATGAAAATAGTGTGATATGAGGATATATCACCTTGGATATGGGATATATGTATCACCATCAATATGATTTATTTACTGCCATGAGTATGATCAGAAGTTGAATAAGAAAAGAGAAAGAAATGTATTTTCAAAAACCCTTCACTCTTTCCCCAATAGCATAGGTTCATGTCATTTATACTATATGTATCTCTACCTTCCCTATGACTTGTTGAGTACGTAAGTACTCACCCTTGCAACAACTCATCAATAGATGGAGCGTTCTACCACCTTGGCGAATATCCTGAAGATGTTGCAGACGCAGGAGAAGATGAGCAGTTCCCTCCGGAGCCCTGATGTGGTGCTGTCTTGCTGTCAACCTCTGTTTCCTGTGGATTGCTTTTGGCCCTAGGTTCCGCCGATTAGATGATTTATTTTGTTGTACCTTTGTGCCTTGCAAGGCACTGTACCCCATGTTGTACTAAGGCCTGATGGCCATACAATTATGACTACTATAATATTTTGCTGCTTCAATATATTCCTGTGTTTGACTCATCCTGGGAAGTCAAGTGGTTTATGGGACCAGCTGCACCGATCTGGGCTCCTCACAGGTGATGTCACAGTCGTGGCAGACACGACAGGATGGTTTCACGGTCTGACTGCCATTGGCTCCGGGTCAGACCGTGAGAGTGCCCGACAAGGGCAGGTGAGCATTTATTTTGCTTGTTTAATGCCGTTGCAATTGCGGCGGTCTGACCGGGCTTATACCTGCGGTCTGACCGCCAAGTGATCTTTTTCCTCTAACGGCTTGTAACGGCTATATTTATTGTGGGAGGTATATATACTCCCATGCATTGTCCTGTTGGGGACTTTTTGGCATATTTATGAACATTGTCTTCATTCTTAAGAGCTTAACCACGTGTCATACACTCTAGTGTTCATTTTCTTGAATTTGAGAGAGTGTGCAATTGAGATCTTCTAGTGCATTTCATTTAGATCACTAAATCAACCTTGTGGCACTAGAAGAGCATTAAGTGGTCATCACCGGCTTGTTATTCTTGGAGCTTGCCGGCTCCTAGACGGCTAGGAGAAAGGTTTTGGAGAGCTCTTCAAGGAAGATTGTGAAGAAGCCTCAAAACAACTTGTGAAGGGGTGGAGCACACCTTGCCGGAGCGGTAAAGTGCATCAATAGTGGAATCGAGGTTTGGATAACTCATCATACTAATCCGGCTCGAGATCTAAGTCACTTCTTGAGAGGAAGTCGACTAGATAGAGGAGCGGTTAGAGATTTGAGTTTGCCTCAACGTGGATTAGAGGTGATCGGCAAATCACTGAGACCACGGGATATATCTTTGTGTTAATTTGCTTGATGTTCATCTTGTTTTAGCTATTTGCTCTTAATTATTGAAAATTGCTTGATTAGTTGTTAAATTGTCAAAATCGCCTATTCACCCCCCTCTAGTCGATATCCTAGATCCCTTTCAATTGGTATCAAAGCAAGGACTCCATATTTAGAGGATTTAACCATCCCGGAGTAGGATAAAGATGGCTAGTGAGGGTCGGATTAATATTGGCAAACCACCACTCTTTGATGGATCAAACTATACCTATTGGAAAACTAGAATGATGGTCTATCTTAAAGCCATGGGTGGAAAGATTTGGAAAGTGGTGGATGAGGGCTTCACAATTCTAAATGGCTCCCCGATAGCTTAACCCACCGGAAACCTAAATGGCTCCAAGGGCCTCGCCAAAGCCCCCGATGTGCCCCCGGAGGAGGTCACCGCGGACTTTCTCTGGGCTTCCGAGTTCACCTCGTGGGACTTGGAGTCCCTCGTGGATCGGGGGGTCGTCGAGGACAGGGACGTCCAGATCCCCCCGAAGAAGGAGACTGCGCCTCTCCCCCGGCCCGGAGAGGTGGTCGTCTTCGAGGCTTTCCTCGAGGCCTGCCTCCAGCTCCTGGTGCACCCGTTGCTCTTGGAGTATAGGGTAGTGCTCAACCACTTGACTCCCAACGCCCCCTTCCGGATGGGCCTCTTCATCTCGCTATGTGAGACGGCCACTGGACCAGAGCTGACACTCCGGCTGCTCATACATGGTGAAGGGGGACCGAAGTCCGCATTCGGCTCCATCATGATACAACTCCTACCAGCCCGGGTGAAGGAGTATCCGGTGGCATCCTCCAGAGACCATTGGGGGGATTGGCTCCATAGATGGTTCTATCTCCCGGTCCGGGACTCTGGGGTCACCTACTCCCCGGAGCCTCCCTCCTACTACCGCTCGTCCGCCTCCAAGCCCCCGGTGTAGACCCCGAGGAGTTGAGGCTCCTTAGTAAGATGGTGGGAGCCCGGGGCGTTAGGTCCATGAGGAACGCCACAGAGGAGTTGGCATTCCTCAAGCTCTCCCCCTTCTGTCATGGGAGGAGGGGGATTGGGATGTGCCCGGCGCAGCGGCCCCCGCAGAAGTTGGTGACCCGACGTAAGTCTCCAGTGACCCACTGATACCGGCCTAAACCGTCTCGCAAGAGAACGAGGATGATGCAGTAAGGCGAGTATTCAGTCATTTTTTCCATAGGGACTAGAGAAGCAAAACGTGAATAACTAAACTAGATCGATGGCAATTGAAATAAACTAGACGAGAGAAAGAGAGAAAATGTCAGAAGAAAGAAAAGAGAGAAAGAAAGAGGCGAAAAGCTCACAAGCCAACTATCGAGCGGTGCTAGCTTTGTACGCATGTTCGTGAATACGCGCAATAGATTCACAACACTTGGAAGTATAGAATTGCACACCTGGTTCATTCAGAAATCAATACAATCAAGGTCTTGATCAACAGAAGTCATCACAAAAGAATTTGAACAGAAATGATGGCCGCTGGAGTAGCTGAAGAAGTACTGGAGTCTTGCTGAAGCTTGCGAAGGCTGTGGAGAGCTTGAGGAAGTGGTCGAAGTCCTAACCGAGGAAGCAGCTTGTCACCATTGCTAAAGCCGAAGAGGAAGAAGCAACTGTGCTTGGGGAAACACTCGTCGTCGAAGAAGTCAACGTCGTCAATGGAGCAATCGCCCAGGAGCGAGGCAGCAAGAGGCGCAGAAACGGCGATGGGGGATTGAAGTGGTGGCGCACACGGGATCGGTGACGGGGAGGTGTCTGAGGCGCCGGATCTGTGGAGGAGAATGGCGAGGGGATGGAGCACCGCCGGTGTATGGCCCGGCCGCCGGCAGCGAGGTGGAGGGAGGTGTGGAGGAGTCTTGAGGGAGGAAGAAGGAGAAGCAAAAAGAAAATAAAACCGGGCTCAGCTTCCTCTGGTGGCCGGCGGCAGGAGATAAAGCCCAAATTGGCATTTTTACACTTAGGTCCCTGGATTTTTCAGAAATTGCATAATGGACCTGGTGGCTAGGGTTTTGGGATTCCGGGCCCAGAGACTCCAATTTCAGCGCGGTTGGTTCCTACACGACCGCGGGAACACGCACTTCCATCAGGAATCGATCAGGAGTCGGAATGAGTCGATGAAGCGCATCCGTTAGCCAAAAATCCATCCAATCGTCGCCGACCTACGATAAAAATTGCAAAACGAGTAATCCGCTCGATTTGGCGACAATCTAGGCAGATGCCGAGGTAAATGACTGATATGTGCAAAAGCATAGGGAAAAATACAGAAAAATAAGGCAAATCAAGTAAATATCATCCCCCCAAGCTTAATTATTTGCTTCTCCTCAAGCAATGTGACAAGAAATAAATCCAAGGAGACAAGCAAGCAAACAAATGTCATGAAAGAGTAAAATGCAGCGTATGGTAAGCTCGGCAAACTAAGATATGTATCAAGCGCTCAACCATCTAATAATTGAACAAAAATTGCAAGTAGCTAGCTTAGTTCCGGGTACGGAAGAAATAATAATGCTTAATTCTACTCATACCACCTACATCCATGCATGTATACCAAACTTCAAAGTCAGTGTAAACAATGCACAGGCATGAAGGAACTATGGTCTCCATAAACATCAAATAATCCATTTCAACCTTATTAATTTTTGAGCTCTTTTATTTGAAAAACAAAATCTGGTGCTCATGCAAGTCTCTACCCTTCGACTTATTTAGGCGGATCTCTCTGTACTTTGCTCTAGGGTAGCTAGTCCCCTAGAGTGTTTTATAAACATGCTCATAAGTCAAAATATGTAGCGGGAAGGCTTATGCACTTATTACATTTGAAAATGTGCAAACCATGCTTTCACACCGAAGACTCAGAGGAGCAACGAAGCAAAAGAGTTTTTATTCAAAAGAAAAGAAAAATTGGCATTGTCTACAAGATAGAAAACAAACAATTGCGACCTTATTAGCAAAATTTTTCAAATCTGGTTTACACAGGTTAAATGATTGTTTAGGAGACTCGTGTTCTAAACATGTGTGTAGAGATTAGGCTCACAATTGATAATTCAATGTACATGATAGAATGCGGCAATATAGATATCAATAAACATTCAAATTCCCACGATATCCACAACGAAACTAAGTACAAGCAATTTTAGTACTATTAGAAGATGATTAATCACAATTCAACCTACAATAGATTGTCGAGCCACTAAAGCATGCAGTAAAAAACTCAACACGACATGAAAAAGGGCTCCAGAAGCCAAATGAAAACAATGAAACGCAAAATGAAAGCACATTTAGTCATAATCACAACAATCACATATAGATACAAATCTGCACAGGTCTAGAATTTCCAGAAAATTTTGACATGACCTTTCTAGATTTATCTTTTGATCCAAACAACACAAGTATACAACAGGTCATATCAAAACATAAACAAGCCCACAAGGCCGGATAGAGATCATTCACAACATAAGCAAGATAGTATAAGCAAGTACAAACCACAAATCTCATACATAAGCACAAACTTGCTCAAAGTAGCTCAATTTTGAAAATTTTGACCCAGATTTTAAGAATTTCAGCACAAAGAGAGATGCATTCCCCCCAAGCTTAAATGGTTGCATAGTCCACAATGCAACAATGAGATGAATCACACATGAGATGGGAACACAAAATAAATTTCATGCACAGGGGTAGTATGAGAGGTCCGCAAAAGCTCACCGGGTGAAGGGTGGAGACGATAACGTTGCGATGAGCCATCTTGAGTATCCCAAATGTGCCAAGCTGCCATATGAGGATGATACCCTGCAAGAACAACCAAAGAAGAAACTAAGAACAATCCTACAAAATAAACGAAAATAAATAACGAAAAGAGAGAAAAAAGAGAAAACACTCGAGTTGCCTCCAGAGAAGCGCTTCTTTTAGGTCAGAAGCTCGACTCTCAAAGGATATAGCGTTGAAGTGCGAGTGTGGAAGGAGAGGCAAGTATGGGATGTAGTAGAAGCTCCACGTCCACCCTCCTGTCGGAAGCAGCATGCTGGGAATCCACCAGGGTCCTAGGGAATGTCGACTCAGAGCAAGTCTGCTCGCGGTCGAGAAGCCACACGTGCTAACCTGCAAATAAGATCGAGAACAAACAAGCACATGTGTATGGTAGGGACAAGGCCCTCCAAAAAGTCATCTGACGAAAGTCTTATCCCATCGACTAATCGATAATACATGTCATGAGGATGGCATATGTCGATGCGGGATGAATGGCAACTCAAAGGGATATGAATAGCCTCGTCAGAACTAAACAACTCAAAATGATACGAGAGGGGTTTCAAATCTACCAGAATAGTGGATGGCGTGAAGTCTGGGGTAGGAAGGACCTCCACGGGGGTGGTGTCTGATGGATCAGGATGAACAGAGTCCCCTACGTCCGAAAGAAGTCCCTCATCAGCAAATATGAACGTCTCCCTCTCGATCTTGTGGCTCAAGGAGTAGTCCAAAAGGTCTGCAATGTCAAAACTGACACTCTCCATCTCTGGTCCATCTGCCAATGGATCATCAAAAGAAAACGGTCCAATCGGACGCAGAGGTGTCTCAAAAACAAGCTCTCCATCATCATCACACATGAGCACATCAGCAAGAGGTGGAGCATAGTGATGCGACGTCGAAGGAACAAGATCAGGTCGAAGCTCGTCGCTCACAATTGTGGTCTCTCCGTGAGGGTCTTGAGGATAGATGTCATGGGTGGGCTCCGGGACACTCAACGGAGGTGTGATGGCCTCAAATGTAGGTACTTGAGATGGCAGTTTGTGGACTGGATCTCGATATCCTCTAAACTCAGCTATGCAAGATCGCACACCCTGCGTCTCAGCCCACGATAATTCCACGTCCTCTGAATGTTGGGTCATGAGGCGCTCAGACTGCTTAATCAACCTCTCATCAGTGCCTCAAGTTTGGATGTATCCTCAACTTCGGGAGGCGACTGTGGGGACGGGTGTAGAAACTCATTTGTCTTTTTCAAATGGCGCTCCAACAGTGCCTCAAGTCTGGATGATGTATCCTCGTATGCAGGAGACTACTGTGAGTACTGCTGATGTGACAAGTACGGAGGCTGACATGATGTACGTGGGTGCTGCTCTCCGTACCTAAAACCCTGCAAAAGATGACTAGGAGAAGATGATGAGATAATAGGGTGGTTGTTCCTATACGGTGAATTTGGGTATGTAGGCCATCCAGGATGATATACAGTGGATGCTCGACCACGCTGACAAGCGGCGGGCGAATGACCTCGAATACCGCAAATAGAACATATAGGAGAAACACTAACATGAGCAAATAATCCACGAAGAGCTGTATCAATCTGACGAGGCAAATCATCTAATTTAGCACTAATATTGTCACATGCATCACAAAAAGAATGATAACCATCCATATCCTCAATCAATAAAAATCAATCAACAAGAAAAGGACAAGAAGTGCGAGAAATAAAAGAACTTGGAGGGAGAAAGGGGCGGGAAAAGATGCAAACAAAAAAAACAAAAACAAAAACAAAAACAAAATGATTTAATCCAGTCAAACACATTCACTTTCAATCTAGTCCCCGGAAACGGCGCCAAAAATTGATACCGGCCTAAACCGTCTCGCAAGAGAACGAGGACGATGCAGTAAGGCGAGTATTCAGTCGTTCTTTCCAAAGGGACTAGAGAAGCAAAACTTGAATAACTAAACTAGATCGATGGCAATTGAAATAAACTAGACGAGAGAAAGAGAGAAAATGTCAGAAGAAAGAAAAGAGAGAAAGAAAGAGGCGAAAAGCTCACAAGCCAACCATCGAGCGCTGCTAGCTTTGTACGCATGTTCGTGAATACGCGCAATAGATTCATAATCGATCAGTAATCACGCGGGAGTGGTGTGCGTAAATGACTGCATACGATATGATCTACAACAAATATCAACGATCGATGAGTACAAAACAACCACTAATCGCTTCCATGGCAACAAACAATCCAATCAAGTTCTAGTTCAAAGCTCAAATCATCGTTCACCAAATCTCAGTTTCAAGAACAATTAAATCAAACAAGGCCAGAAAATAAAATGGTTCAAGGTTTGTAGTTCCAGAATAGACCAAAATTTAATTATTCAGGATCCTCAATATCTTCAAGAGTTCTCAAATAAATTGAGTTGCAGTAAAGAAAAGTCTATCAGCATAGCTCAGCTCAATTCAATTCATACAAACACATGGATTACCTTCTCTAGACAATAGTCAATACAAAAATTGAACCATGTCTCCAGTGCAAAAGAGTCATGCATTTCAATACATGTTCAGATTGTCAGCCTTTAGGAAAGATGAAAAAACACAAGATAAAATATTTAGAAGAAGCAGATTCCATCCAACCTAGACTCCAAATCTCAAACCTAGTGAGCAGACGACATTCACAACACATGGAAGTATAGAATTGCACACCTGGTTCATTCAGAAATCAATACAATCAAGGTCTTGATCAACAGAAATCATCACAAAAGAATCTGAACAGAAATGATGGCCGCTGGAGTAGCTGAAGAAGTACTGGAGTCTTGCTGAAGCTTGCGAAGGCTGTGGAGAGCTTGAGGAAGTGGTCGAAGTCCTAACCGAGGAAGCAGCTTGTCAACATTGCTAAAGCCGAAGAGGAAGAAGCAACTGAGCTTGGGGAAACACTCGTCGTCGAAGAAGTCAGCGTCGTCAGTGGAGCAATCGCCCAGGAGCGAGGCGGCAAGAGGCGCACAAACGGCAATGGGGGATTGAAGTGGCGGCGCACACGGCATCGGTGACGAGGAGGTGTTTGAGGCGCCGGATCTGTGGAGGAGAATGGCGAGGGGATGGAGCATCGCCGACGTATGGCCCGGCCGCCGGCGGCGAGGTGGAGGGAGGTGTGGACGAGTCTTGAGGGACGAAGAAGGAGAAGCAAAAAGAAAATAAAAACCGGGCTCAGCTTCCTCTGGTGGCCGGCAGCAGGAGATAAAGCCCAAATTGGCATTTTTACACTTAGGTCCCTGGATTTTTCAGAAATGGCAGAATGGACCTGGTGGCTAGGGTTTTGGGATTCCGGGCCCAGGGACTCCGATTTCAGCGCGGTTGGTTCCTACGCGACCGCGGGAACACGCACTTCCATCAAGAATCAATCGGGAGTCGGAATGAGTCGATGAAGCGCATCCGTTAGCCAAAAATCCATCCAATCGTCATTGACCTGCGATAAAAATTGCAAAACGAGTAATCCGTTCGATTTGGCGACAAATCTGGAATAATCTAGGCATATGCTAGGTAAATGACTGATATGTGCAAAAGCATGGGGAAAATGTACAGAAAAATAAGGCGAATCAAGTAAATATCACCCACTCCTTGGTTTTTGGTATTTTCGGTAATGAGTTTCTATTTGTAGTCCGGCCGTACCCGACCACCTGAGAGAAGGCGGAGAACCTCCTCAGGAGGTACTATGCCAACGAGCACGGGCGCGTCGTGCGCGCCATCGGGGAGGGTCCTCCCTGGAACTTGGTGGCCGAAGCCTTCGGGCTGAGGCTACCTACGAGGACGTCTCTCCCGACCCCCGGCTTCCACAAGTGGGGAAGGAGATCGCCGAGGGCCCAGAGCCGAAGCGCGCCAAGGCATAGAAGGCCCCCGACCCGGTGACGACACCGGGCTCTATGCCCACAAAGGACCAGGGTGCAGCCCCCATGTCGGGGCGTGCGCAGGCGCATCGGAGGCGCGGGGCCACGCCGCCCCTCCCGGAGGAGCATTCCCTCAAGGGGCCGGCGGGTACGAGGGAGTTCACGCGCCTCCTCGAGCCCTCCGATGTGGCTAGGGTGAAGGGGGCGGCCGATGACAGGGGGGCGTCCGATTCGGCGAACTACGACCCTTTGCCGTCCCTGCTGGTTACGCCTCCGATGGCTCCGGAGCAAGTGGAACCAGGGCGCCCGGAGCTACGCTTCGCGGAGGCTTCCCCTCCGCGCGTCGAGTGGCCAGTGGATGAGGGGGAGAGTCCCTCGGCAGGCGCGATCCCCGCGACACGGAAAGGGCAAGGGACTCCTTATCCCTCCCTGAGGTGGCACTCCCTCAGAGAGTTCGTCCTCCACCTCCTCGGAAACTTTGTCCCCGGCGACGAGGGCCACGGCCGGGGCCATGTCGGTCCACATCACCCCTGCGGCCTTGATACCGGGGCCCGCCGGTGGAGACGGGTCCGGGGGTACGGGGAGAGAAACCCCCCCTGCTGTCTCTGGGCGAGGCTCACCGGTTGGTCGCGAGCCTCCAGATCTCGAAGGTCTAGGAGTACGTCTCGCAAGGGACGCTCAGCGACTGGTGTGGCAAGCTGTTGTCGCTCCACATCCATGTAAGTTTGTTTCCGAGGCGTCCGGCTACTTTTTCCTTGAAAATTTTTCTAACTCTTGGTTTCGAATAACCTTCACGTTTGCAGGGAGTAGGCCTCACCCGGGGCATAGAGGAGTGCTTCGAAAGGGTGTTGAAGGAGGCGGAGGGGAAGGCCGCCGCCTTCTACGGCGAGCGGGACAAGGCACTCCAGGAGTTGGCTCGGGTCCGGGCCCAACTCCATGCCTCAGAGAGCGCCAACGACCGCCTCCGAAGGGAGGCGAAGGCAAAGGAGGGCGCCCTTTGGGAGCTCGAGAGCTCCAGCGCCCGGGCAGTGGCGAAGGCGGGCCGCTCCGTCCGTTCGGCCCTCGAGGGGCTCGGGCTGCGCCTCAGCCCGGGAGGTGGTTTCGGCGCAGCGCCAACTACATTTGCATAGGCTTCGCGTTTTCTCAACGCACAAGTCTCCGTGATCCCGGAGGCTGCCGACGCCCGGGCCCGGGGCTGGGCTATCCCGGTGGTGGCCGCCACTTCGGGCCTAGTGGAGCTCCGGGGGACAGGTGCCAGGGCGATCGGAGGCCGGATCCTGCGAGGCTTTCCCAACTTTTTCGAACCGCAACGGCGGGAGGTGGGGGAGCTCGCGGGGGGCTTCTACAACCAGATCATGCGGGCGCGATTCCGGCTTCGGCACCCCCGAGGGCGGACGTCCAGGCTCCGGTGGCGAGGGAAGCCTCCCGGGGGGAGGACGACAATAACCAAGTATGAGCCTCCCCCTGGTCCTTTAGATAGGTCTTTTCTTTTGCTTAGGATTTTTGCTCCTGGTAGCTTCTTAGAGGAAGCCCCGAAGACTTGTACAAAGTTCTCTTCAATGAACGAAGGATTTTTTTTGCTATGTCTTGACTCAATTTTGCTACGTCTTGATTCGCTTCGAGCAGGTGTCCCGGGAGCTAACTCCCAGGAGAGGCCTCCCGAGGGTTGAGCCCTTTTGCTCAGGGAGCTCCCCGGGAGCCCAGGGGTTCGCTCCCGGGAAGGGGGAAACCCAAGTAGCCCTCGTTTTGCTAAGCCTTGCCTCCGGAGTGCGCAGAGAGGGTGCCTCCCGGGAGCCGATCCAGTTGCGATGGCTTCCAGAGTGGCACCTTGACAACTTCGACAACCACCGCGCCGAGTTGTCTCCTCCGAGATCAGAATCCCGGAGGGTTACGCCACTTTGGATACTCCCACCGGCGACACAAGACCCCCGTTCGAACATCCCAGTTGAAAATATTCCGGTAAGAAATCCCCCGGTCATCGTGAGAACGAGGAGCCAGGTAAAGGGTCTCTGGGAGGAAGAATTCCAAAAACTCCCGGTAAGAAATCCCCTGGTCACCGTGAGAACGGGGAGCCAGTAAGGGGACTCCCAGCCGAAAAATTCTGAATTCCAACAACCGAGATTTCCAAAGCCCTTGGAGGGGAAGCTCGCTCCCGAGGGAGGATGAGCTTGATAACCCACAGAGGGGAAAGCTGCCGGAGGAGGATGGGCCCGATGGCGGGCTTGAGTGTTTGAGGGGGGACTAGTCTCGCAAAGTGACTCGCCACCGCAGTTCGTGAGAACTGGGTTGCCGCTTACCTCCTCAGTCCACGAGGGGTTACCGTAAGCCGCCCTATGGGAGCGGGGCTCCCGTCATAGGGACTTTTAGACTGTGATAGCCTACGTCCTCACGGGCAGGGCATCTTGTAGAGGGCATCGCATTAGAGACAATAAGCTAGGAATCTTTAAAAACTCATGTTGGGCAAAAAATCATTTGCATTGATAGAAATTGGAGTACAACGCCTCCCCCGCGGAACCACGGCGAGCGAGGGAATGGTGAATACAATATCCCCCCCCCCCCACGTGACCGCAGTGTGGGGGAATGGCGAGCACTGTGCCGTGCCTCACCCTGTGAAATCGCGACGGGGGAGGGGAAGCCCAAAGGCTAAGTGTAGGACTTGCGGAGCAAGCCTATGTTCCAAGTATGCTTCAGCTCCTGGTCTTCGAGGTTGGAGAGCTTGTAAGCCCCGAGTCCAAGACCGTAGAGATCCTGTAAGGGCCCTCCCACTTGGGGGAGAGTTTACCCTAGGCCTGGGGGTCAGTCACGGGCTTGAGGACAAGGTCCCCAAGGCGGAAGGCTCTCGCGCGGACGTGCTGATTGTACGCGTGCACCATTTCGCGCTCGCAGATGGCGTGGCGAAGTAGCGATCGGTCGCATTCTTCCTCGATGAGGTCGACTTCCAATCGCTGGTTGGCTTCATTGGTTTGGTATGTGCTGCCGTGGCTCCGTCTAGGAACTCGACCTGCAATGACCGAAAACCAATCTCCGAGGGGAGAACTGCTTCAGCCCCGTACACGAGAGAAAAGGGCGTGCGCCCCATTGCTCGGCTCGGGGTCGTGCACATGGAACAAAGGATGCTCGGAAGCTCCCCTGCCCATGCGCCCCACCTGGAGGCGGCCTACTCAAGTCACCGGCGTAACCCTTGTAGGATCACGTCGTTGACCCTTTCGACGACTCCGTTGCTCTGGGGGTGAGCTACAGAGGCAAAGTGGAGGGTAACTCCCAAGCGCTCATAGAATTCCCGGAAGTACGCTGAGTCGAATTGGGTCCCGTTGTCGATAGTGATTTCCCGGGGGACCCCGAAGCGACACACGACGTTTTTCCAAAAAACCGCTGCACTGCTCGGGAGGTGATGCTAGCCAAGGGTTCAGCTTCCACCCACTTGGAAAAGTAGTCCACTGCGACCACCGCATACTTGTAGCCCCCGGGCGTTGGGGGAAAGGGACCTAAGAGATCCATTCCCCAGTGCGCGAAGGTCCAAGTGATGGGGATGGTTTGCAGCACTGTCGAGGGCAAGTTGAAGCCCTTTGCCATTTTTTGGCAGGCCTCGCACGCGGAGATGATGTCTCGCGTGTCATGGACCACGGTGGGCCAATAAAAGCCTATCGAATAACTTTTGCCGCAATGGCGCACGGAGCCAGTGAGACCCACAACTCCCCGAGTGGATGTCCTCACGGAGTTGACGTCCTTCTGCCCAAGGGAGGAACCGGAGCAGGGCTGAAGCCCCCCACTTGTAGAGTTTCCCCTCTAGCAGGAGGTACGCATGCGCCTTGGCGCGGAGGCGTTTCGCCTCGGTCTCGTTGGGAGGGTCCCCTTCCCTCCTTATGAAGGAGACGAGGGCATCCATCCAGGACGCTGCTCGGGTGATTTCAGAGACCTCTGGGGCGCAGGACTCGTGGTCTGCGACCGGAGGGGCCACCGAGGGCTTCGCGATAATTTCCAGGAAAGCATCCCCGGGGAGAGGTTCCCGGGCGCTGGCCGCCCAGGTCAAGGCGTCGGCCCAATCATTATCCCTCCGGGGGATATGCCGAGCTTCCAGACCCTTGAAGTGCCTCTCCATCTTGTGTATTTCCCCAAAATATAGGCTCAGGTTCGCGTCACGGCACGAGTAAGACTTGTCCATTTGACAAACCACAAGCTGGGAGTCTCCTTTGACAAGAAGGCGACAGATCCCCAGGGAGCGCGCAAGGCGCAGCCCCAAGAGCAGGGCCTCGTATTCAGCGACGTTGTTCGTAGTTGGGAACTCCAGCCTCGCCGCGTACTCCAGCGTCCTTCCCTCAGGCCTCCGGAGGACGACCCCCGCGCCGGCCCCAGCGAGACACAAGGAGCCATCAAAAATGAGGGTCCAGTGGTCGTCATGCCGGGGCAGCTCGGGGAGGTTCTCCCCCTCCATCCCGGAGGCGGGGGTCCATTCCACCACAAAGTTAGCGAGAACTTGTGACTTGATGGCGGAGCGGCCCGTGAGCGAGAGGGAGAAAGGAGTGAGCTCGGCTCCCCACTTTCCGATCCTGCCGGTGGCTTCTTTATTCTGCAGTACCTCCCCCAAGGGGAGAGACGACGGGACTGTGATCGGGTGCCCCAGGAAGTAGTGACGGAGCTTTCGGGATGCCATGAGAAGGGCATAGCAAATCTTCTCCATCTCCATGTACCGAGTCTTAGCCCCCTGAAGGGCCTCGCTCACGTAGTACACGGGGTGCTGCTGCCCATCCCACTCCTTCACCAGCACCACACTTACAGCGACTGGGGTCGTGGCGAGGTAGAGGAGCAGAGGTTCCCCCGGAGATGGGCTCACAAGCATTGGGGGGCTCATGAGATACTTCTTCAAGTTGTCGAAACCTGCTTGGGCCTCGGGGGTCCAATGGAACCTCTCGAGGCCTCGAAGGATCTTGAAGAATTGGAGGCCGCGCTCCCCCAACCGCGAGACGAAGCGGCTTAGTGCAGCCATGCGGCCGGTAAACCGTTGTACGTCTTTGATGGAGCGCTGTGGGGGCACGTCCAGCAAGGCCCGAATCTTTTCGGGGTTGGCCTCTATGCCCCGCTGGGACACAAGGAAGCCCAGCAGCTTCCCCCGCGCACACCGAAGGCGCACTTCTCTGGGTTGAGTTTCAACCCATCCTCACGAAGGTTGCGGAAGGTCTCCTCTAGGTCGTTGACGTGGGCGACCGCACGGGGTCTTTTGATCACCTCATCGTCAACGTAGACTTTGATGTTGCAGCCGATTTGGTTCTTGAGGACCATCGACATGAGCCGCTGGAATGTTGGTCCTGCGTTCTTCAGCCCAAAGGGTATATGGACGTAACAGAAGGTGCCGAGGGCAATTATAAAACTCGTCTTTTCCTCGTCCTCCTTCGCCATCCGGACTTGATGGTAGCCCGAATACGCGTCGAGGAAGCTCATAAGCTCACACCCCGTAGTCGAATCAACCAACTAGTCGATCTGCGGGAGTGGGAAGTTGTCTTTTGGGCAAGCCTAGTTAAGGTCGGTGAAGTCTACGCACATTCGCCACTTGCCGTTCGACTTCTTCACGAGGACAGGGTTTGCCAACCACTCAGGGTGCAAGACCTCCCGAATGAACCCTACCTCTCAAAGCTTGGTGATCTCGACCTTGATAGCCTCTTGGCGTTCAAGGGAGAGCTTCCTCAACTTCTGTTTGACCGGGGGGTGACCGGGGGTCACGTCGAGCTTATGCTCAATTATCTCCCTGGCGACGCCCCGCATGTTGGCGGGCTTCCAAGCAAAAACGTCAGAGTTTTTGCGGAGGAAGACCGCGAGTTGCTCCGCGTGCTCTTCGAAGAGGTCCGCCCCGATCTTGACGGTCCTCTCTCCATCTACCGGGGATAGCTGGACTTTCTGGAGGTCCCCCTCCGAGCGCGGTTTTGGAAGAGACTTCCCGGAGGGGACGACTGAGGTGTCCGACGCCGGGAAAGAGTCCTCTCCCGCCGGGGCCTTGATCAGGTTGATACTCCCGATCATCACAGTGGCGCGCTCGTACAGAGTGCGGGCCACATCTTGGTCGCCTTGGGCGGTGATCACGCCGTGAGGCCCAGAGATCTTCACACAGAGATAGCTCTGGTGGATCGCCGCCCCCAAACGGTTGATTGTGGTCCTCCCCATGATTGCGTTGTATGAAGAGGGGAGGTCCACTACGTCGAACCGGACCATCTCCGTCCGATAGTTGTTTGGGGTGCCGAAGGTCATGGGGAGATCCACCTTTCCCATTGGGTGGATGGTCTTCCCCGGGACGAAGCCCTGCAAGGGCCCAGCTCGAGCTGCAGCAACTTCTCTTCGACTTGCATCTCCCTGAACACCTTCAGGTACATGACGTCGGCGGAGCTTCCGCCATCGACGAGGATACGCGCCAAGTGGCAGTTGCAGACGGTGGCAGAGATGATGAGCGCGTCGTCATGGGGGAAGCGAACCCCGCATGCATCTTCCGCTGAGAAGGTGAGGGGGACGTCTAACCATTTTGGTTGCCAGGACATATGTAGCACCCCCACAACCTTCACCTCCCGCGCGTACTCCTTGCGCTGGTGCTTGGAGTCTCACCCCGAGGCGGATCCCCCCGTAATGACGTTTATGTGCCTTTGGGAGGTTTGGAAGGGGAGGTCTTCAGCTAAGCCCCTTTCCTGTGCTTGTCTTTGCTGCTCCCCCGCAGGAGCAGGGAGAGCTGGTAACGCTGGTGGGGGGGCAAGGAGGCAGAGCTCCCTCCCCCCTGCCCACGATGGTCGAGAAACGCGGTGAAGTGCTGTAAGAGATGGTGGCACTCTCGACTAGCGTGGGTATTTAACTTATGGAAGGCACACCACAAGGTGGTTGTGCCCTCCTTGCCTTCCCTGGGGGGACCTTCACAACCGCGGGACGACTGTCCCCCCCATAGCCATTCGACTTAGGGAAAGGGCGAGCTGACTGCGTTACCGGTCACCTCCCATCAGGCAAGCACAGAGAGTGACACGAGGATTTATACAGGTTCAGGTCTCAGTGGAGACCCTAGTCCTGTCGACGTGCTCCCGACTTGAGCCGGCTGGGGGAGTTCTCTCGTGGGGAGAGTGCTCCAAAGCACGCTTATTGGTTTTTTGTGTACTGATGCAAATGAATTGTCCTTGGTTACAAAAGAGGGGTACAAGGGCATATATAGGCCCAAAAGAAGCAAAAATACCTAACTACCCCGGTCACAGACGTTGGATCGAAGAGTACCGACGTCATTCCACCGGCTGAGGGGCTTGTATGCTTGACAAGTGTCCTTGCTAGTTCCCGAGGCGCTCCTCATGTGACCCCCATGTGACCCTGCGCAAGAGGCACTTGCGGCCTCCGCATCACTGGGGGGCTCTTGTCCCCGAGCCAATGGTGGCTCCCGGGATCGGGCCACCGGGCCAAAGGTGGCGCCCGGGACAAGACCGCCAGGGACCTTTGCCACCGGGCAAATGGCGGCGCCTGGGACCGGGCCACCGGAGGCCTTTGCCACCAGGAAGATGGCGGCACCCGGGCGGGGCCACTAGGGGCTCTTGTCCCCGGGCCAAAGGCAGCGCCCGGGACAGCACCACCTGGGGCCTTTGCTACCGGGCAGATGGCGGAGCCTGGGACCAAGCAACCGAGGCCCATGGGGTGGGGCCACCGAAGGCCCTTGTCCCCGGCCAAAGGCGGCGCCCGGGACAAGACCACCGGGGGGCCTTTGCCACCGAGCAGATGGCGGCGCCCGGGACCGGGCCACTGGCCAAATGGCAGCGCCCGGGGAGGGGCCACCGGGGGCCCTTGTCCCTGGGCCAAAGGTGGCGCCCGGGGAGGGGCCACCGGGGGCCCTTGTCCCTGGGCCAAAGGTGGCGCCCGGGACAGGATCACCAGGGGCGTTTTCCACCGGGCAGATGGTGGCGCTCGGGAGCAGGCCACTGGGCAGATGGTGGCGCCCGGGAGCGGGCCACCGGGGGTCTTTGCCACCGGGCAGATGGCGGCACCCAAGACCGGACCACTGGGGGCCTTTGCCACCAAGCACATGGCGGCGCCCAGGACCGGGCCACCGGGGGCCATGGTCACCGGGCACATGACGGCGCCCAGGACCGGACCACCGGGGGCCTTTGCCACCGGGCACATGGCGGCACCCGAGACTGGACCACCGGGGGCCTTTGCCACCAGGCACATGGCGGTGTCCAGGACGTGGCAAATTTAGAGTTTTACAAATAAGTCACACACTTGTTGATCGAAACAAGATGATAATTTTTTAAAAAATATATTAAATAACATATTATTCAAATATTCATAAACATAATAATGATAAATATATCTCTAGAATATATGACTAACAGATATTAATTCTAAGAAGAGAGATTTGATCCAATAATAAAAAAAATGTGAATACAAGATAGAAACAAATACCTGCCATTAATAAGTCTCATAAATTTAAGTTTAAACTTTGCCCAACACATGGATGTCATGATTAGCTTGCACATCAAATCCCATGTGGAGAGCTACGAGAAAAGGGTTGGGGAAATGACAGTTTTTGTTTTAAACGGAGAATGACAGTTTTTGTGAATGATTTGTGGGGTTTACCTTGGTTTTGGTGACTACGGCAATTGTAAACCAAAAAACCAAGTCCTTGGCTTTATTGGTTGGTGGCTTGCGAGGATAAGAATGTTTAGCTGTCAGATGCACTTAAACGGTGGATTAAAGGGGCACTGCAAGTTTGACAATAGCTTCTTTACTGCAGGGAGCCTCATCCATTATGAAATGGAGAATATACCATAAACATAAAATGAAATTTGTTCTTTCATTTTTTGGGGGGAAAAATTTGTCCTTTCCTTAATTCCTTGATAGCAAGTGCTATCTTCGTGTAGCTTTCCATAATGTAGATCAATTTCAAATTGCGCAAAGCAGCAGACGAATACAGTCGAGAACATAAATGAAAAATACAATTTTCAAATAAAGGTCCAATAATAAGTAGAACGTTTCTGGTACCTGTGATTTTCGGACCATTAATTAATATATGATACAAACAAGTACCATATTATATTCGGAGCTGTCAGTTCAATTTAACTAGCCGACAATTTTAGACATTTACACGGTAAGTAATTTTTTACATTAAGGTCCTAGAACACTAATTATGAATGAATTTGAGGGCTATTTAGAATGGGAAAAAATAGAGAACTTTTAGAGGATTTGAATTCTTTGAAAAAAAAAAGTTTGTTTATGAGGTGTTTGGAACGAAGGAATTGCCACATAAAATTCCTACGAAATGCCTTTGAGATTACTTCTTTCTTAAGAATTTTAGAGGAAATAAAAACAAGTACTACCTAATTGAATTTTCTTTTGTGTTTTTCTTTGTATTATTCAAAGCAAATTTTTCTATATCTTTTACGAAGCATGCAAACATCTCTGTTAAACAATTCTTGTGTCTTAGAATTCCAATGAATTTAATTAGACATGACACTTAATTCTTGTGTTTTTCTTATTATTGTGTTTTCATTTCATGTGCTTCAAACAGGCTTGAGAATTTAAATCTTATGAAATTTTTTCCTTATGGGGTGTTTGGAACACAGAAATAACCATATTAATTCCTATAAAATTCCTTTAGTAAAATAAGGGATTTTGGAAGAAACCAAAGAAAACTCCAATCTCGTCGAAATTTTCTTTTGTCTTACTCAAGCAAGGTACACTATCATCTCTTTCAAATTCCTTTATTTCTTCTGTGTGGCATCTAAATACCTCTTTCGAACAATTTTTATATTTTAGAATTCCTATAGATTCAATTTGATATACCACTCAGGTCTTGTGTTTTTCCTATTCTTATATATTTTTGTTTCTTATATTCCAAGTAGGGCCTAAAGACTAATGTCTATTGCATTCCACCTCTCCATACTCTCCCCACCTTAAAACAGTATGTAAATGGTCATTAAAAATTTTGAAACATATCTGAGAAGATGTGTTAGGATGAGTAAGAACCTTACAGAATTTCAATTCGAATATCAAGTGATTAGGCCTGGACATTTCATATTTGAAGGAACTTGTTTTGTCTCTCATTCTTTTTATTTGTCATTTTGGCTCTTTATACTGTTTCTAAGAATGTAATATTACAATTCTATCATTAATATTTATGATTCATGTAGTAAGTGTATTTTTTACATATATATAATTAATAATCAAGTGAAATAATGATTCTAAGGATATTTTAGAAGGATAAGATTGTATTTTATCTAAAAACAAAAAATGGTATAGTTTTGCATCCAAATTTTCTTCCTAAAATGATATGGAAAAAAGAAATGAGACTGTACTATGTTCCAATATGGACCACGGAAAAGCAACGAGGCAGTGCATCTATGTATGGGTGGAACTTTAACTCGTGGCTCACTGTCGACGATTGGAACCAGAGTTCCTGATCGAAGTTACACAAATTTAGTTTGTTTAGTAGGGAGACAATCCATACAATCACTAGAAAAATCACCGTATCTAAGGATTAAATGACACAGAAATTTATACAGGTTTGGACCCTCAATATCTGAGTAATAACCTTACTCCTGTTGATTTTTCACTATGAGTATAATGGATTACAAAGAGAATGTATTATCTAGTTCTCAATTGTCTTGCTGAGAACTCTACTCCCAAAAGGATCTGCCCTTCTCTTCTAACTCTCTACCCTACTTATACTTGTCGAAAGGGTGTCAGTTGCTTATCAAAGGGACGCCTGGTAATTATCAACAACTGCTGTGTAGCGGTGGTCATCAGTTGTTGTCGGTTGCTATTCACCAGTTTATAACATGCGGTTATAGAAACTGCACATCCATCTTTATCTTCACGATGGTTATCTTGTTAGTAAAAAGGGACTTATGCTTACCGTGAAAATAATCATAAAGATCAAGGAACGGTTATTGTGAATGTTAACTTAACTGTATGATCTCTAGATCATAGTATAAATCTCCATTGGTACAGTCGCGTATGGACTGCGACCATGTATTGGTATCTGGCTTTGTCCCTACAACATGAGATGATCGCAAGCAGATGTCTCTGTGACCATAATATTCGTAGGTAATATAATATAATATATAACGAACATAATATAATATAATATAATATAATATAATATATATATATATATATATATATATATATATATATATATATATATATATAAGACCATGGACTCTGCAACAATAAGCATTGAGGCTATAGAGTTTCATAGCTACTGAAATTACGGGAAGTAAACATCCTTAATGGGTTATGTTTAGAATATCCTCGGATTATCCCATTATCTCTTTCGTTGGTCTCTGTGACCATGGAAAGGTAATGACAGATAGTTTAAGTCTCTTTCTGTGGTTTTTTGCAACCATGGAACAGTATGTGCGACTATGGAAAAACATGGGCATTAACTCGGGTAATAATCTCCTTCAGCAAGCCTCCGAATTTGAAATGAAAAGGTTTCTTTTCCTCAAAAAGGCGTTTCGAGTACTGAAAAGGCGACTTTTTGTTTTGAATTCCCGCAAAACCCAAGAAAAACTTTGGGTGCGTGTGTCAAATTTATTGTGACAGGCATTAAATGGAAATCTTTTGTCGAAAGGAAATCTTTTAGTGTGATCACAACGGTTGGAAACCCGAGGACTACTGCCTTAAAACTCCACGTTTTAAGTTTTCTTTAGCCCAAACTAATCTCAGAATTTCCAAAACTTTCTCAAAGCCACTAAGTTTTTCTTAGTTCTTTTGAGCTCTTAATCTTTAGCCTTCTTTTTCCCTCAAACCCAAATCAATGGCTTGTTGAATGCGGTCTAGCCACCAAACAAAGGAGAATTTACTGACCTTGGAAAAGGAAGGTTATCTCTCTTCAAGGTCTCTGATCCCATGGCGTCCTACTGGGGAAAATGAAGAAAACCCTGTGGTTCAAGAGGGCGAATTGGTGATCTTCGAAGATTTCCTGCATTGCGGATTTCGTCTTCCGAAAAGTGACTTTTTCCGGGAAATCCTCACACATTACGACTTGGAATTGGTAAACTTAAATGCCAATTCCATTTTGATTCTTGCGGTCTTTTAGCATCTGTGTGAGGCGTACATTGGGGTTTTGCCCAGTGTTTCTCTATTCCGCCCGTACTATTTCTTGACGAGCTTGAAAGATATCGCTGCTCCTGGGTGCGTCTACGTCAGGTTGCAGGAGAAGGACTTCTTGCATTTTCCTCTTCGTGACTCTGTTCATAAGTGGTATCAGCGGTGGTTCTATTGTTTGGCTCCTAAGGAGAGCCATCTCTGGTTCGCAGATCGGCGACTAGAGAAGAGCGGGGAGAAGGATGTTGCTCCTCTCCTTGATGACGAGCAGAAAAGGCAAGCCCAGGTAATCAAATATCTGATGAACAAGGGCTTGACTGCTTGTAATGTGATCCAGGAATTCATGAAGAACCGGATCAGCCCTCTGAGGAAGACGGATCATCCCGCCTGGGACATTAGGGCCCTGGAAGACGCTACTAGGGACTACCACCCGGGTAATTGTCCCAATCCTAGGATTGGTCAAATTGGTAAATTTTTCTCAATTTGTCTTTCCTTTAAAATTGAGTTTTGATGTCTAATTTTGATTTGTATTTATTAACAGTCCTGTCTATTTTCGATGTCGAGATAAGGACAAATTTCCTTCTGAAATCTTATAACCCGGCCGAGGAAGGCGATATTGATGCCCCGAGGCCGCAAAGCCTAGTTGGCAATACTAATGAGTTTGGCCAGGCGGGTCGAAAGGTCTCTTTCGGAAAACCTATACATATTTGATTTTGAACGATAATTTACCAAAGTTCATTTTGTGTTTGTATAGTTGTTCACGCGCCAAATAGCCCAAAAGAGGCCTACCGGCGACGATGTAGGATCCTCTGGTGGTTCTTCATGGAAGAAGCCGAAGAAGGCTCCCTCTGTGACTAAGAATTTGGCCAGGGCGAGAGCCTTGCAAATAAACCCTATCTCCCCTCCTGCGACCACAACAACAACGACTGCGACCCTTGCCACAACAGGGGTCCCTGTGGTGACATCGGCATCTGCGGCCACGAAAGTTCTCGCGACCAACGCAGCAACGAGCCAACAAAGGCAGGTCACAGCTATGACTACAACTGACCCTCGCATTGCGACTAAGAAGGTTGTCACGGAAATGTCTTTAGCTTCTCAAACTTTACCTAATACGACTATGAATCAACTCATGGTCATATAGAGAGAAGGAAGCAATGTGGAGGAGGAAGATGCCTCCTTGTTCAAGTTAAGGAAGAGGACAAGAACTACCTCCGACGAGTTTGCTTCAGAGGCACTGTCCACACTCTTGTCTCCTAAGGGCGTGGCTTCGAGTTCCCGAAATTTTATGGGACTCAGTATCAGGTACATATTTGCTACTTCTCTAACTAAATTATAATATCTAATTTGGAATAATTTGTCATGCCTATAATTGTATGTACATGGCTCCTTCGTCTATTGTACTGCCTACTCCACCAGCTAAACTCTATGAAACCAAGATGGTGGAGGCTACAGACGAGGTAGCAACAAAGACAGCGGTTGCAAATGAAGTTGTTGCAACTGTTGAAGTCGCAGCTCCACAGGCTACCGAGGAAGAACCTGAGGCTATCATTGACGAGGTGATTAAAGACATTCAATCGATTGCACCTGTCAATGATGAAAAAGATGAGGTTGCAGTGGTGACCTTGACCATGGGGATGAATGAACAAGCAAGTACCTCTGCTCCCCCTCTGGTTGAAGAAATAATTCCCCCCTCTGGTGTTGAAGAACAAAGAGAGGCGAGGACAGATGAAATGGCGGTCTAAGTCGCCAAGATTCAGTGCTCTGCTCAGAATGTGAATCCCCATCAAGTGCCTCACAGCTTGGCTTCTTCTAGCCAAGTGACTGGATTTGGGGACCTTTCGGAGAGGTTCCTAGATGAATTCCTAGAGGTAAAAAATCTGTACCTTAAGGTTTTGTTTATTTTCTTAGGAATCTTATTCTAAGTATCTTTTTTGTTTTATTCAAAACCCAACCCATGTTGCGACCACATCTGGCCTACTAGTGGAGCGTTTGAAGGTCGCACAAACTAAAAATGGCCAATTGAGGAGATGGCCAATAGGCGCAGTAATGAAGAAGTTGTGATCATTGAGCTTCCCTCTTTAAGAAGAGAACTGGCTGAAGCCCAGAAGGTAAGTGACGAAAGGCTTGCCAAGATTCTGGAGCTCGAGGCCGAATTGAAGGAGGCCAAAGAGAAGGCAGCGACCTTCGAGCAAGCATCAGAGCTATACAAATCTCTCCAAGAAAAATCTGAACGTCTCCTGGTGCTTTGCAAAAACAACAAAACAGGATAGCAAGTCAGTTTATTTTTGGTAGAAGTTTACATTACCTTTGTAAATTTTATGAATTTAATTGAATTTATTTCTTCTTCTTTTCAGCACAAAAAGAGCAGATCAATAAGCTGGCTAAAGGGAAAAATCACTTCGAGCAGAAGTTTATCCAAAGAGGAATCGATCTTGATACGCTCAATACTATCATTGAGCGTCATAAGACAGCCAGCGAGAAGGCCAAGGATACTGCTAAACTTGCCCGCAATGAAAAGAGCGCTTTAGAAGGAACTATCAGGAGCTTTAGTAGTATTGAGCTAAACACCTTCAAGAAATTGAGGATAGTCACAGACTTACTAAAGGTAGATATTATTAATCCTAAGAAGGATAACTTAAGTCTTAGTGAGTCCTGCAAATTGATTGTAGCTCCAACTGATTCAGTGGTCACCAATATTCCCGAAATTGCGAGGAGGCAAAAAGAGGCACTGAAGTCTAACGTTGGAGCTGTAGTCCCTGCTATCCTCTGCAAGCTTAGGCATCACCACAGACCAAATTTAAATCTGAATCCTGTGGCGGAAGATGCAACTTTTGACAACAAGGATCAGTTGAGTGCAATCATGGATGAAGTCAGGCCTTTAATAGAAAGTCTGCATCGCGAGCTTGATCTTTCTTAATGTATATTTTCATTGTATTTTGCAACAATGGAATTATAAATACAGATGAAAACATTTACCTGGTTTATTGAGGTCTTTGTACCTTGCAAATATATATGATTAGCAGAATATTTCAATAATTGAAAATATGTTGAGTACTTAGTTTTTTGACTTAATGCTATAGTTATATTTCCCTAGCCCCTTCCTGTAACCATTTATACTGAAGGCGTGGTGTAATGGACGCAGGATAGTTAAGGTAGACTATGGCTTGAAACATATGAGTAAGTCTCTTATATATTAAAAAATGACTTAAAAAGAGGTGTCTTAGCTATATGCAATCATAAGTTCACCAGAATAAACATCTTCTTATAAATGCACAAACTTTTTGCTAACTAACAGCTACTCGAATGATCAGAAACATACTAGTAAGTCTGTTAAGCGTTAAGAAACGGCTTATAAAGAGAAGTCTTAACTAGATGCGACTATAAGATCGACCAACGAATCTACTTAAACATTGTAATGAAGTGTTTATTGCAACCAACCCCAGGCATGGCCCGAGAAATGAATAAGGACAAAAAATGAGAATGTAACCATAACATAGAGTGAAAAAGTACTTTATTGTTTAAGAAATTTACAATAGAAATAGAAAAACTTACACATAAAATTTTCACAACTGGTCTATATTCTAGGCATTAGATAAAATTCTTCCATCTTCCATAGCTAATCGAGCCGATCCTGGTCACGACATTGAGACAACAATGTAGGGGCCTTCCCATTGAGGAGAGAATTTGTTGCGACCAGACTAGTTTTGAATTTTTTCTCAAAACCAAATCTCCTACGTGTAGACTACGTGATTCGCACCCTCTTACTGTGATATTTACACAAAGTTTGTAAATATACTGCGGACCGAATCAATACTTGATCGCGTTTCTCTTCAAGAAGAGTAATTTCTTCTACACGTGTTTCACCTTGATTTATGATATTTAACCTTGTCGTGTGATTGCGAATACCCCGGCAGGTTTTGTGAACGATCCTAGCGAAGATTACGCGGCGCGGGCTGACCGGGTGACCGGTCCTCCCCCGCCGGACAAACACAAGAATTGACACGAGGATTTATACAGGTTCGGGTCCCGGTGGGGGCCCTAGTCCTGTCGGCGTGCTCCCGACCGGAGTCGGCTGGGGAGGCTCTCTCTGGGGGAGAGGCTTCCGGAGCACACCTGAGAGTTTTGGCTATTCCAATAAAATGAATCACCTGCTTACAACTGAAGGGTACAAGGGCTATTTATAGCCCAAAAAGAAGAAAAAAGCCTAAACTACCCCGGAAGCCACCGTCGGATTGAGGAGCAGGAACGTCCTTGTCCCGGTCAAACGCCTTGGATGCTTGACAGGTGGTCGCTGATTCCCGAGGCGCTCCTCGCGTGACCTGCACGTGATAAACAACTCGAGACTTTACCTTTAGAAGGGCGATGAGGCCCGGGACCGGCGCCGGAGGCTAGGTCCCGGGGGCCAAAAGGCGGTGCCCGGGGAGGCACCGGAGGCCATGTCCCCGGGCAAATGGCGGCGCCCGGGACCGGTGCCGGAGGCCAGGTCCCGGGGGCCAAAAGGCGGCACCCGGGGAGGCCCCGTAGGCCTCGTCCCCGGGCGAACGTGACGCAGCTTACCTGGACTTAGTCTTGCGGAGATTTCACCCAACAGCAGCCCCCCATGCCCCCCGGGGACAATGCTTGAGTCCCCGGTGGGTATGGTACATGTTACCGGGAAAATCTCCGGACCAAGTCACCGGAGCCGTGATGCTTCGGTTTTCGTGCCCCGCGCTTAAGGCCGCGCCGCTTCGCCATAAATGCGCTCGCGGTTCGAACCAGCGCCTCGATTTGTGCACCAGTCCCTTCATTTCCCGCGCACGGTTTGAACTTCAACGGTCTAGATTGCTCCGCGGGGTGCCACGTGGGGCCCATCTGGACCACGGCTCGCCCCTATAAATAGGGCCTTGGGGGGCCCGGGAACTTCATTCCAAACTTCTCATCCTTAGCGCATTTAGCTCTCCCGGTAGCTCTCTCCCGGTAACCCTCTCCCGGTAACTAGCTCCCGGTAGCTAGCATCCGGAACTTCTTAGACGTAGCCTCCTGAAAAGTTAGCCTCCGGAAAAAAAAACTAACCTGATGGCACCGAACGGTCAAGCGAAGACGACCAAGGTGCCCCCGGAGGAGGTCGCCCCGAACTTCCTCTGGGCGTCTGAGTTCACGGCCGAGGACGCGGAGTCCATGGTCGAGCGCGGAGTCGTGGAGAACGGGGACATCCGGGTCCCTGCGAAGAAAGACGGAGCCCCCCGCCCCAGGCCCGGAGAGGTCGTGGCCTTCAAGGCCTTCCTGGAGGCGGGGCTCCGGCTCCCGGTGCATCCCATGCTCCGGGAGTTTTTGAAGGAGTACGGGGTGGCGCTCAACCACCTCACCCCAAACGCCATCGTCCGGATGGGCCTCTTCATCCGGCTCTTCGAGACGGCGACCGGGAGAGAGCCCACCCTACGCGTCTTCCGGTACTTCTACGAACCGGCGGCGCGGAGCTCCCACCTGGTGAAGGGGGCACCCAAGTCCCCCTTTGGCTCGGTGATGGTGCAGATGCTGCCGTCCCGGGTGGCCGACTACCCGGCTGCAACCTCCCGGGACCATTGGGGCGACTGGATCCAGAGGTGGTTCTACCTCCGGGTCCGGGATGACGAGGTGACGTACGCCTCGGAGCCCGCCTCTTACAGCAGGTCGTCCGCGCCGAAGCCTCCGGTGTGGACGGACGAGGAGCTCGAGCTCCTTGGCAAGGTGATCATCTCCCGGAAGACCCGCTCTATGCGGGACGCCGCCGAGGAGATGATGCTCCTGAGGATCTCCCCCTTCGCACGTGGGAGGAGGGGGATCGGCATGGGCTCGGAGCAGCGACCCCTGGTCAAGCCGGTGACCCGACGTAAGTCCGCTACCTGCTTCATTGCATTTACAAATTTTTGGAAATTTGACTAACTCTTTACCTCTTGTAGTCCGGCCGTACCCGGCGGCGCGGGAGAAGGCAGAGAACCTCCTAGGGAGGTACTTCGCCGACGAGCACGAGCGCGTCGTGCGCCTCGTGGGGGAGGGCCCTCCCCGGAACTTGGTGGCTGAGGCCTACGAGCTGAAGCTACCGGAGAGGAAGCCCCTCCCCACCCCCGGGTCGCACAAGCAGGGGAAGGACGCGGCCGGAGGCTCTGAGCCTAAGAAGGCCAGAGTCCAAAAAGCCCCCGGCCCGTCGACGACGTCGGCGGTGACACCGGCGAAGCCCCGGGACGAGACCCCCGGGACCGAGCGCGCCCGAGCGCCGGCCCGGAAGGAAGCAACACCCCCTCCCCCGAAGAGCCCGTTGAGGCTCGGGGGAAGGAACCGGCCGCGGGCCTCAGCCACCAAGGCTCGGGGGCCCTCCCGCCCGGGAAGGGGAAAGGGTTGATGATCCCCCCCGGCGAGGGACCCCTTCCGAGACTTCCTCGGCCACTTCCTCAGGGGGCACCTCCGCGACGAAGACGACGACAACCGCCACCCCAACCGAGGTCGTGCCGGGCGCCCAGGTCCGGGAGCCCGTTATCGGCCACGGCGGGACCAACGCCGGGCGGGAGATCCCCCTGCTTTCCGCAGGGGAGGTCGAGCGTTACTCGGAAGGCCTGCAGACTCCGAAGGTCCAGGCCTTCGTCGCGGGGGGGACGCTCCACGATCGTTTCGCGGAGCTTCGGTCCCTTCAAGCCCAGGTATTCACCCGAAGCGATTGTCGCTTTCTTTTGGCTCCCTACATCCAAAATTTTTCTAACTCTGGAGTTTATAGGGGGCGGCGATTACCTGGGGCGTCGAGCAGCGCGTCATCCGGCTGCTCAAAAACGAGGAGGACAAGGCCGCCGCCTACCTGGGCCAGCGGGACGAAGCTGTCCGGCAGCTGGCCCGGGTCCGGGCCCAGGTTCACGTCTCGGAGACCGTGAACGGCCGCCTCCGAGAGGCGGCGAAGGCGAGGGAGGAGGCCTTCCGGGAGCTCGAGGGATTGAGCGTCCGGGCGGTGGTGGACGCAGGCCACTCCGTCCGCTCGGCCCTCGAGAGCCTTGGCGTAAGCCTAGGCTCCAGGGGTGGCTCGGAGGTGCCCCCGGCCACGCTCGCGGAGGCTGTGCGTTTTCTTAATGCACAAGTCTCCGTGATCCCGGAGGCAGCGAACGCCCGGGCGCAAGGCCGAGCGATCCCCGTCGTCGCAGCCGCGGCCGGGCTCGTCGAGCACCGGGGAGTGGGCGCCCGGGCGATCGGGGGCCGCATCCCGCGGAGCTTCCCCGAGTTCTTCGAGCCCGCGCGCCGAGAGGTGGAGCAGCTCGCCGGGGGTTTCTACGACAGGATCATCCGGGTGAGATTCCCGGCACCGGCGCCTCCGGCAGTGGACGCCCCAGCCCCGGCCTCGGAGGAAGCCCCCCGGGGGGAGGACGCCAATGAAAGAGTATGAGCCTCCCCTCGGGTCTTTAGATAGGACCCTTTAGGTAGCTTCCTAGAAGAAGCCCCGGACACTTGTAAAAAGATATTTTGGAATGCAATAGTTAGAAATTTTTCTAAGTCTTTGAATGAATGCAATGTTACCAGGGTTCCCGGGAGGTTACTCCCGGGCGAAGGTCCGGGAGGGGCTCTCCGGGGGATGCCCAAGCGGCTTTAATATTGGTAAGCCTCATCTCCGGGGAGCGCAGCGGGGACGCCGTCCGGGAGCCCGTCCGGTTAAGGTGGCATCCGGAGTGGCACTTGGACAATTTTGACAATCATCGCGCCGAATTGTCCCCCACGCGTCCGGGGTTCCAGATTATACCTCCTCTTCGGATACTTCCACCGGCGGGATACGAGTTCTGGCCCGAAGATGTGCTCCGGGACGCTCGGCGCCGCGTGCGCGCATTGTACCGGTACTTGGCCCGGGAGCTAGCGGAGAGCCTCCGGGAGTATTAGGCGTAGGAGCCTTAGGATGTAGAGAATCCCCCGGGTTAGGACCCGGGTTGTACCGTTTCCGATGCCCACCGGAGGGGGAAGATGTCCTCCAGGTTTGACGGTGAATAAAGCTGTGTTGTTGCTTTTCTTCTTTGTCGTCTTTTTGTTTTTTCTTCTTGGATGGTCTGGACGACTCCTTTTCACAAGAATGAGCTAAGTTTACTCGTGGGCGGTGCGGTCGACACCCGGGGGTTCCTTATTCCCCCCCGCCCACAGCGGGCCGGGGGGTAGCTCCGCGCGCTGTGGGGGTAGCGAGGCCCCCGGGGTGAAGACAACCTATAGCATAGGAATTTTTCTAAGTTAGAAAATTTTAAAACGAGGTTTCCAAGGGAAAGACCTTCCGGGAGACAATTGTCCAGTCGCCGTGAGAACGGGGAGCCGGGAATGAGGCCTCGTGTGGAGGAAAACCAAGAAAAACCCGATGAGATTTCCGGAGGCGAGCTTCCTGGGAGATGAACGTCCGGTCGCTGTGAGAACGGGGAGCCGGGAATAAGGTCTCCGGGGAAGAAATGTCCGAGAAATCCGTAACTTCTCCAGGAGACAATCATCCGGTCGCCGTGAGGACGGGGAGCCGGGAATAGGGTCTCCGGGAGGTAATCATCCGGTCGTCGTGAGAACGGCGAGCCGGGAATAAAGTCGCCGGGAGGCAATCATCCGGTCGCCGTGAGAACGGGGAGCCGGGAATAAGGTCGCCGGGGACCAAATATCCAAGAATGCCATTAGACGTCCCGCTAGGGAGAGCGTCTACTCCCGGAGGAGGAAGTGCCCAATGATGGGTCTTGAGTGTTTGGGCAGGGGACTAGTCTCCCAAAGTGACTCGTTACCGCGGCCGCTGGGGACCGGGTTGCCGCTTACACCCTCAGTCCACGAGGGCTGATCGTAAGCCGCCCTACAGGAGGGACTTGCTCGGTCTGGGCCCACTTCCTCACGGGGAGGGCATCCTCACAGGGAGGGCTTCCTCGCGGGGAGGGCATCGCCGTTAGGGGCGGTAATGAGAAGGACCTGCAATGAGACAGTTGAAGGGCAAGACCTATGTATTGCTAATAAAATGAAGTACAGTGCCTCCCCCTGCGAAGCCGCGAAGGGGGAGGGAAAAGTAAATACAGTGTCCCTCCTCCCCCTCCGGCGTGATCGCTCCGGGGGAGGGGACGGGCCCGTAAGGCTAAACATAGAACTTGCGAAGTAACGCAAGTTCCACGTGTATTTCAGCTCCTGCTCTTGAAGGTTGGAGAGCTTGTAGGCCCCCGAGCCCCGGACCGCGGAGATCCTGTAGGGGCCCTCCCACTTGGGGGAGAGCTTACCCTGGGCTTGGGGGTCCGTCACGCGCTTGAGGACAAGGTCCCCAAGGCAGAAGGATATTTCGCGGACGCGCTGGTTGGCGGCCCGGGACGTGATGCTAGCTACCGGGGTCGGCTGTAGGGAGCCCCCTGCGAAGACCCCCGGGACCGGAAAGGGGGAAGCCCCTGTGTCATCCGGAACTCGGGAGGGGGCGCCCGCGGCGACGTTCGGAACTGAAGGAGAGGGGGCCCCCCGTGGCGACAACCAGAACCGGAAAAGGGGGAAGCCCCTGTAACATCCGAAACCGGCGAGGGGGGAGCCCCTGCGGCAACGTCCGAAACAGGGGGGCCAATGCGGGGGGAAGTCCGCTGAGGCACGGGAGCTGCTCTATCGACCGCCCCCGGTGCGGTAAACGCGACGCGAGGGGCAGGACTGGCTCCCGGCTCAGGGAAAACCCCAGAGATGAGGTAGGCCCCCGGCCCCGGGAATAGGCCTGGAACGGGGTACTCTCCCGGCGCCACGAAGGGCCCGGGCATCTTTCGCACTTCCTGCAAATAAAAGACTAGAGTTTGCGTTACGGCACAGGTAAGGCTCGTCCATTTCACAAATTACAAGCTGAGAATCTCCCTTCAGTAGGAGGCGTCGAATCCCCGGGGAACGCATGCGGCGCAACCTGAGGAGCAAAGCCTCGTACTCGGCGACGTTGTTGGTTCCGGGAACGGCAAGACCTTCCGGAGGCCCCCTTCCGGACGCGGCTTGGGGAGGGGCCTCCCGGTAGGTATCGCTGCGACGTCTCGTTCCAGGGGGGAGACCTCCCCCCGGACACCTCAATGATGTTGACGCTTCCGATTGTGGCGGCAGCGCGCTCGTACAGAGCACGGGCCATGTCTTGGTCTCCTGGACACTGATCACGCCATGCGGCCCGGGGATCTTCATGCAGAGGTAGTTTTGATGGGTGGCAGCCCCCAGCCGGTTGATTGTGGTCCTCCCCATAATCGCGTTGTAGGAGGAGGGGAGGTCCACTACGTCGAAGCGGACCAGCTCGATCCGGTAGTTCTCCGGGGTGCCAAACGTCACAGGAAGATCTACCTTGCCCACGGGGTGGATCGCCTTCCCCGGGACAAAACCTTGCAGAGGCCCTGCCGCGGGCTGCAGGAGCTTCTCATCCATTTGCATTTCTTTGAAGGCCTTCAGGAATAAGACGTCAACGGAGCTCCCGCTGTCCACAAGGATGCGGGCCAGGTGGCAGTTGTAAATTGTCGTGGAGACGATGAGCGCGTCGTCGTGGGGGAAGCGAACCCCTCGCGCGTCTTCCGCCGTGAAGGTGAGGGGGACGTCCGACCACTTAGGTGGCGGGGACGCGTGTAGCACCCCCACAACCTTGACCTCGCGCGCGTACTCCTTACGCTGGCGCTTAGAGTCCCGCCCGGAGGCGGACCCTCCCACGATGACGTTGATGTGGCGCTGAGAGGTTTGAAAGGGGAGAGCTTCTGAAGGCTCCCCCTCCTGCGTCTGCGACTGCTGACCCCCCGCGGGAGCGGGAAGGGCCGGAACAGCTGGCGGAGGGGGCAAGGAGGCCGGAGTCCCCCCCCTGCCCGCGCTGGTCGAGGAGCGCCGCGAAGTGTTGCAGCAGCTGGTCGCAGTCTCGGGTAGCGTAGGTACCGGACCCGTGGAAGTTGCACCACGGTCCTTCCCGCCTTCTCCCCGCGGGGCCCTCCCGGCCGCGCGAGGACTGTCCCCCCCCCATGGCCTTTCGGCTTGGGGAAGGGGCGGTTGCCCCTCGGGGGGTCGCGCGAGCCGCCTTCGCCCTCGAGGACAAAGGTGTCCCGAGGCCGTGGCTCGTTACGCCCCCCCCTGTCTGGGGCGCTGGAGGGGATCCCTGGCGCCCCGGTCGGCGGGGGCGGGAGCCCCCTAGGTCTTCTTCTAGATGTCGTCTTCCTCCGCCCGAGCGTACTTTTCGAGTACGTTGAAGAGCTCGTCGGCGGAGGAGGGGCAGCTCCGAGAGAGCCTTCGGTGGAGCTCCCCCGGGAGGATGCCGCTTTTGCAGGCTTCGATGACCGTAGAGTCGGGGACGTGCGCCACTTTGCTCTTCACTTGGGCAAAGCGCTTGAAGAAGCTTCTGATGGTTTCCCCAGTCCTCTGCCGGACAGTGTACAGCTGCGAGGAGTCCAGGGGGCGCACATAGTTCCCCTGGAAGTTCGCGCAGAACTCCCGCTTGAGCTGCGTGAAAGACTTGATGGAGCCGGCCTTCAGGTTGTAGAACCAGGAGCGGGCGATGCCGGTGAGGTAGAGGGGGAAGAAGTTTCATTGTACCGTCTCATCCCCCCCGGCCGCGGAGATGGCTGTGGAGTAAACCTGCACAAATTCGTAATGATCTGCCTCACCGTTATAGTGTTCGATGTACGGGGGGCGGTAGGGCCGCGGCCACCGGATGCTACGGAGTCTTCGACACAGAGGCTGGTTAGCCCCCTGCACTTCCCGGGGAGAGTCCCGGTCGCTGTCTTCTTTGACGGGGGACACGCCCTCTTTATCGGAGTCTGGGAGCGGCCCGAGAGGCCCGCAGGAGTGGCGGTGGCGACGCTTCTCCTCCGGACCAAGGCTGAGAACCCGGACGTCCGGGCTATCCTCCGGAGAGGCTGGCTCTTCAGCGGGTCTCTTCCCCCGTCCGGTGCGAGAGCGAGGCTCCCCGCGTTCAGGTGAATGCATTCGCTCGACCTCCCCTCGGGCGAAACGGACATGTTCCGCGGAGGGAGGGAGCTTATGCACTGTAGCTACCTGCCCGGAAGCTTCCGGGGCCGGCTGGGGGGAGCCCCCTGCAAAGACCCCCGGGACCAGAAAGGGGGAAGCCCCTGTATTATCCGGAACCGGGGAGGGGGCGCACATGGCGACGTTTGGAACCGAAGTGGAGGGAGCCCCCATGGCAACGACCGGAACCGGAAAGGGGGAAGCCCCTGTAACATCCGGAACCGGCGAGGGGGGAGCCCCCGCGGCGACGTCCGGGACCGGGGAGCCGATGCGGGGGGAAGTCCGCTGAGGCGCGGGAGCTGCTCTGTCGACCGCCCCCGGTGCGGTAAACACGGCACTAGGGGCGGGACTGGCTCCCGGCGTAGGGAAAAGCCCCGGCATGAAATGGGCTCCCGGCCCCGGGAATGGGCCTGGAACGAGGTACCCCCCTGGTGCCACGAAGGGCCCGGGCAGGAAAAAGCCCCCCGACACTGGGACAGGCCCAGGTGCCAGGAAGGGTCCGGACGTATACTCCGCCGGGGGAGGGAACCCCCCGGCGGGATCATACGGGGCGGCCAGACCTCCGGAGGTCGGAGGGGCCGCCGAGTAACCTATAAACGGGGGCATAGTCCCCGAGTATGGGTGAGACGCGAATGTGGGGGCCGGAGGCCGCGCCAGCACGCTGAGCAGCTCATCCATAGAGCGCTGGGCGCAGAGCTGGCTCTCCACTAGAGCCTCAAGCAGGGCATCCCGGGGAGCTGGGGGAACCGTCGGGGGGAGACTGGTCCCGGCCGAGGTCCCCGCGGTCACCGGGAGCGACCTGGAGGTAGAAGCACCTAAGTTAAGAGGAAAGGAGGGAGGCGGTACCTGGGCCAGGTCGCCTCCGGGTGGAAGCGCCGGGACAGCAGTGTCCCGTACGGGCGGCGCCGTGTCTCCGAGACCCGGGTCACCGGGAAGGGTGCGAGCCCTTGTTCTTGGGGGAGCCATGGCGTCTTGTCACGAGTCCCCACGGTCGGCGCCAACTGTCGTGGTATTGCGAATACCCCGGCAGGTTTTGTGAACGATCCTAGCGAAGATTACGCGGCGCGGGCTGACCGGGTGACCGGTCCTCCCCCGCCGAACAAACACAAGAATTGACCCGAGGATTTATACAGGTTCGGGTCCCGGTGGGGGCCCTAGTCCTGTCGGCGTGCTCCCGACCGGAGTCGGCTGGGGAGGCTCTCTCCGGGGGAGAGGCTTCCGGAGCACACCTGAGAGTTTTGGCTATTCCAATAAAATGAATCACCTGCTTACAACTAAGGGGTACAAGGGCTATTTATAGCCCCAAAAAGAAGCAAAAAGCCTAAACTACCCCGGAAGCCACCGTCGGATTGAGGGGCAGGAACGTCCTTCTCCCGGTCAAACGCCTTGGATGCTTGACAGGTGGTCGCTGATTCCCGAGGCGCTCCTCGCGTGACCTGCACGTGATAAACAACTCGAGACTTTACCTTTAGAAGGGCGATGAGGCCCGGGACCGGCGCCGGAGGCCAGGTCCCGGGGGCCAAAAGGCGGCGCCCGGGGAGGCACCGGAGGCCATGTCCCCGGGCAAATGGCGGCGCCCGGGACCGGCGCCGGAGGCCTGGTCCCGGGGGCCAAAAGGCGGCGCCCGGGGAGGCACCGGAGGCCATGTCCCCGGGCAAATAGCGGCGCCCGGAACCGGTGCCAGAAGCCAGGTCCCGGGGGCCAAAAGGCGATGCCCGAGGAAGCCCCGGAGGCCTCGTCCCCAGGCGAACGTGACGCAGCTTACCTGGACTTAGTCTCGCGGAGATTTCCCTCAACAAAGCTATCTACACGAACAAAGCTAATTTGGATTTCAATTGGCAACATAACTTCTACACCATAAACCAATTGGAAAGGTGTTTCGCCTGTAGCCCTACTAGATGTAGTGCGAAGTGCCCATAGCTCTACCCATCCCCCAAGTGCAATTTAAGACGGTCGAAAACACGTTTCTTAACACCTTGTATAATCTTCCATTGGCGCGTTCTACTGCACCATTGCTTTGTGGATGAGCAACGGATGCGAAACAAATTTTGGTTCTAATATTGTCGCAATAATCTTGAAAAAGACCCTTAACAAATTGGGATCCATTGTCGGTAATAAGACAACTTGGAACACCAAATTGTGATATTATGTTCTTATGAAAAACTTCTTCGCTGCAGCAGCGGTAATGTTGTGGACTGGTTCTATCTCAATCCATTTAGTAAACGTATCAATGGCCAGCTATCGACGATTGGAACCAAAGTTCCTAGTCGAACTTACACGAATTTAGTTTGTGTACTAGGGAGACAATCCATACAATCACCAGGGAAATCACCGTATCTAAGGATTTAATGACAAAAATTTATACAAGTTTGAGCCCTTAATATCTGAGTAATAACCCTACTCCTATTAGTTTTTCACTGAGTATAATGGATTACAAAGAGAATGTATTATCTAATTCTCAATTGTCTTGTTGATAATCTACTCCTAAAAGGATCTACCCTTCTCTTTTAACTTTCTACCCTACTTATACTTGTCGAAAGGGTGTCAGTTGCTTCATCGAAGGGATGCCAGGTAATTGTCAACAAGTGCTGTGTAGCGATGGTCATCAGTTGTTGTCGGTTACTATTCACCAATTTATAACATGCGATTATAGAAACTGTACATCCATCTTTATCTTCACGATGGTTATCTTGTCAGTAAAAAGGGACTTACGATTACCTTGAGAATAATCATAAGGATCAAGGAATAATTGTGTGGATGTTAACTTAATCGTATGATCTCCACATCGTAATATAAATCTCCAATGGTATGGTCACATATTGACTGCGACCATGTATTAGTATCTGATTTTGTCTCTACGACATGAGATGATCGCAAGCAGATGTCTCCGCGACCATAATATTCACAAGTAATATAATAATATATATAAGACCATAGACTCTGCGACAATAAACATTGAGACTATAGAGTTCTATAACTATTGAAATTACGGGAATTAAACATCCTTGATGAGTTGTCCAGAATATCCTCGGAATATCGCATTATCTCTTTCCTTGGTCTCTGCGACCATGGAAAGGTAACAACAGGTAGTTAAGTCTCTTTCTGTGGTTTTCTACGACCATAGAAAGGTATGTGCGATCATGGAGCGGTATATGCGACCATGGCAAAACATGGGCGATTAAATCGGATAATAGTCTTCGTCACTCGCGAGCAACTCGGGTTCAGCTCGACTCGGGCTCGGTTCGCTTAGAAACGAGCCGAGTTCGAGCCATCTTCTTAGCTCAATTCAAAAACGAGACGAGCCTGAGCTAGACCCTAGCTCACTCCGTCTCGCCTCAGTATATATATGATACAAAGTAACCCTCGTACACATACAACCTGATACACTCATACACACAGATACACTCATACACTCAATACAGATCTAGGGTTCTCTCATCTAACCTGACCGTCGGGTGCCGCCTAGCACCTCTGTTGCCCCGGCCACCCAGCGCCTCCTCCGTCGCCCCCAGCCGCATCACGCCTCCTCCGTCGCCCCCAGCCGCATCACGCCTCCTCCACCGCCCCCGGAGCCTCCTCCGTTACCCCTGGTCGCCCCATGCCTCCTCTGTCGCCCCTGCGGTGGCATAAGCAAAAGAGCAGTGGCGGTGCTGGACGTATCATTTAGCCAAATGAAACACAACATATGCATCCAAAAAGTACAAAAATCAATGGTATGTTATATTAGAAACCAAAATTCAGTTACACAATCAATTTTCCCTAAAATTTGGAGCTGCCTAAAGAGTAGTTATTATTTTTTTCTTAAAAAACTTTACCAACTATAATATACATTCAAAAACTAGATTTAATATCCGCCATCTTTTCTCTCCCACATTTCTTCCTCCGCCATCCCATATTGCCGCTCACCATCGTCCCTTTTCTCCCCAGTTGACCACAGCCACTCACAACCAACAACACCTCCACCACCTCACTATACCGCCACCGCAACCCTACCTCTTACATCAGCTATCTTCCCCACCAACTGCCACCATTTCCACCCACAACCGGTGACACCACCACCGCCTCACTTCCACCCACTACCGAACCACCACAACCGAAGATGCTACAAAGGAGGCTAAGTGAATTTTAAAAGTTAAATTTAAAGAGGTTTGATCCAATAGTAGATAAAAATGTATGCAAAATAAGAAAAAAAAACAAGTAAATACCACCAAACAATACCCTAAAATTTTATGCCTCCCTGAAACAAAAAAAATTTGCAAAGTTGCTATTATCCACGGTGTGAAAAAAAATTATATCAAAACTATAACATACGAAGCACAAAGCCAAGGCAAAAATCAACGGCCTTGTAAGGTGGTTAATCACAACACAGTCAAATGATTGGCTCCAGTAACAGAAGATACAGGGAATGCTGCCAACCTTTTTGTTGGAGATCGCTGCCAGCTTCTCAGTTTATGACCACATTTGGTTGATTTCTTCGTGACATTAAACCATCCACAAGTTATGAGATTAACAATTGCAACTCTAAACAAAAGCAACAGAACTTTACAGTAACATGTTGCATGTACTGCGTAGATTAATTAAAATACATAATACATCTTAAAGCCCATTTCAATCACACTAAATAATCTCCCTACAAAACACAAAGAATTTACAAAACATACCAACCGCAGACCACACAACAAGACCAGTAATTTATTCACCATCGCAATTAGATAGCAGATGGTGAATCGCAAATGTTTTCTTAAGTCATACCGTAAATGGTGTTCCCACTTAATGCCTTGCATAATGCAACTGTAAAGCCGTCAGTCATCAGGAGCTTCTGTATGAGTAGATGTTAACCACTTCGAAATATCTGGAGATAAGCATCACTGTTGCTCAGAACATTTGGTGCAGAAGTGAAGTGAGGGGCACAGCAAACTTACCCCATCACAACTCTTGCCCATCCAAATCTGCCCTGACAGGATAATCAAGGCCCTGTAGGGCTGGCATTCTTCTTAAATCCTCTTCTGAGTACACGGGGATGTACCAGTACCTCTTGTCATTTCCGAAAACCTGGTAACAGAATATGTTAGCTGACAGGCCCAGGTGCTTTAAAATTTAGCTTTCATATATAGTAGTGACCTGATAAAGAAATATCCTAGCTAATTGACCCAGGCGTTATAAATTTTTTCTTTCACATGGTTAATATGAAGAGCAAAACTAAATCCTGCAGGTGTGTTACCAGAAAGGGAAACAAAATGTTTCAATGGATGTCAGTCAGACAGCATACAACTATCATTTATGCATCACAACAAATTAATACCAATTGGAATAAAAGCATCCAACTTTGTCAGGTTTTCTCAGTAATTGGAGATATGTCATTTTTCATCTTAGATATTTTGCATACCCATAATAATACTGGAAAATTTTGGAATATACCACCCAAAAGTGAGCATTTAAAGATACATACTATGGAAAATTTCTTAGAATCGCACGTCCAAATAATATGATGTTTGCATTTTTCTTATTTACATATTGACCCTACATATTGACCCTAATAGTCTAATTGGAATCAAGAAAAAGCATTTTAACTTTGGCCTTCTATGATGTGGAGGGTCTGAGTAGCAGGTACCCCAAAATTGAAATCTTCACTTGTATTTAACCATCTTAGTATTCTCAATCTACTTCCACCATTGGCAAAGCTTCTACACATTATGCATATTGCTGCCGCCTCCAACCCCCACCCCGACCGCTTTTTCAAAAAAGAGTGTATTGCTGCACATCCAACCTTGAAAATCTCAGCACAGCTCTCATAATAAATATAAAATCAGATAAGAATGAGATGAAAAGCAGATAGAGCTAGCTATCATGCATATCTACATATCTGGTTTTGCATATTAGTTCTGCACTAATACACAATTTTGAGGCCACTTCATTATGATTCATATGTACCTGGCCCCTAGGATGCACGAGAAGTTGTACAAAGTGGAGTATCTGTATCCAACACTATGTTGGACAGCAGACACTTCCGAACACTTGCCGGACATATTAGAGATGTGTCAGACATCCAACATTTCTTAGAGAACATCTAAGCTGTGTCCAATGCCATGTCGAGGATGTGTCAGCAAATTTTGGAGTTAAAAAACAACATTCTCCTTGATATGGTACCGCATGGCAATAGCACACCAAAAACAAAGTTGGTATATTACTAACACAACTAATTAACTCTATACAGTGCATACAATGTAGTGATTTATATGTTTACTTTATACTTCATGGTGCTGTACAAACAGTGCATCTCCATGAATACTTGGAGTTCTCAACCAGCTCTCAACCAATGATTCATCTACATTTAATATTTTCATGACTCGCCAATTTGAGTTGCACACAGCTGAGATGAAGTGTTGTAAAATCAAAAATATTTTTGTAAGTGTCCTGATGTCCTTGTCTCGTGTCCATGCAACTTAGCCTACCCTCTGTTATAGACTCCTTTGGGGGTCAGACCTACAGTCGGAAAGGTCCTAGGTGCACATGGATCAAGATTAAACCTGTCCTTGTCCCTTAAGATATCTATTTGTTTTGTTAGTATCTTTAATATTTGATTTGTTAGAAGAATAGCAGCTATATAAGATATTGTATTAGGATTTGAGAGAAGCAAAAAAGTTAGTTCGAACCTCTTCTCCCTCTTCCCTTGGACATCCAAAGGTTCACCACGGCGAGCTCTGGGTCTCGCCTGATGGACGGAACTAGAGTTCCCTGTTCATCTCATCCCTATAATCTGAGGTCTTTTATCTACCCATAACACTTGGTGTCAGAGCCTATGGCTTCCAAACTGTTGTTGGTGCTAAACGAAAAGCTTGAGGCCATCCTCTAGATAGAACCAAGCGGAATTGGCTTGGCGCATGAACCAGCATGAGTGGCTGCAGAACATTAACAGAACTCTGCCGGCGCCAAACTATACCGCCAACATCAATTCCTCCGCGAATAGTGGCTCGCACAGTTCACAAGGAATTCCCCGATGTCACAAGCTCTCATTTCCAACTTTCGACAGCAACGACCCATTAGAATGGCTCAACCGATGTGAACAATTCTTCCATGGCCAACACATCTTGGAGGAGAAAGTCTAGCTCTCCTCCTACCACATGACGGCCATGGCCCAATAGTGGTATTACCAGATCAAACGCGATGAAGGCACCCTGACATGTTCGCGTTTTATGTAGTATTGCCACTTGTGTTTCGGGCCACCAGCGCGGAATAATCCATTGGGCGAACCAATGCACCTTTGCTATGAGGGATCCATTGAGGATTATGCTAAGAAATTTGGCGTCCTTATCAGTCGAACCAAAGCAATCAACGCTCAGCAGTAGGCTCAGAAGTTCACAGCGGGATTAACCGACCCGCTCTGAATGGACATAGAACCACAAAACTCATCCACGCTACAGATGGTAGTGAGTCTCATGCATGCATTTGAACTACAATAGAAATTGACCACTTCCCTGTTGCCGCCGAGCCGACTAGCCACCACCTCGTCAACTTCCTCAAGTGTTGGTCAAGCGGCCACACAAACAGTTAATCTCAACAATCGGCCTTTGATCCTTAGGCCCCGGCCATCGTGTCTGCCTCACAGCCAATTCAATTTCGAGTTCTACAACCCCAGTGAAAAGCCGGCACACAACCTGTCATTTATCAATGGCAGAGATGGCCAATCACCGGCAAGGCAATCTCTTCTTCAATTGCGACAAAACTTTTGTGCAAGGACACTAGTGCAAGCTTCTCTTCTGGTTGGAAGTATCTGACAAAGACGACAGCACAAATGCCCCTCCAACGGATGCTAATGACTCATTACCACTAATTTCATTGCATGCCTTGCAGGCATCAACACCAGCTAGACCATGCAGCTGGCCGTTCTCATCAACGGTCACAACTTCCTGGGACCAATCAATTCGGGCTCCACTCAATTTCATCAGCAACGACACCGTGCGCAAGGTGGCAGTATCACTATAGCTACACTTGGCCTGCGGGTTGTGGTAGCTAACGATGATTGTCTTAGTAGCTCTAGTATCCGCAAAAGACTGGCACTTCACATCACCCAAGATGATTTCTCCACATTGCTTTGCCATTCCATAGGATGGTTTCGACATCGTCCAGAGTGTGCATTGGTTGCACATACTCAGACCGATTCTCTTGGATTTCACCAACCTTACAATGTCTTTTTGGTGGAGTCATTATGTTACGTGGCATGCGTTGCATCCACTTAGCCAACTACACATTAGGCCCTTTCTTGCTCTAGTCAAGACTTGTTACACATCAAGTTTACATATGTGTTCACCGAGCCCCACAGTTTGCCTTCGATTCAAGCCAATGATCATCGGATTCGTCTACTTCCAAGGATAGTGTTGGTGCTAGTGCGGCCCTGTCATTATCCAATGGGCCGCAAGGATGAGATTGAAAAGCAGTGAGCCTCTCTGCTTACTCAAGGTATTATTCGGCCCAACACATCTCTATTTTCATCTCCTGTTCTACTCATCAAGAAAAAGGCTGGGATTTGGCGCTTTTGCATGGATTATCGAGCTCTCAACACTGCCAATGGTCAAGGATAAGTTTCCGATTCCAGTCATCAATGAACTTCTTGATGTAAAGGGTGCATGTCTCTTCTCTAAATTGGACCTTTGTTCTGGTTACCATTAGGTGCAGATGCACTCAGACAATGTTATCAAGTTGTCTTTCCACACACGCCATGGGCATTTTGAATTGCTCGTGATGCCATTCAGCCTCACCAATGCCCCCGCGACACTTCAGGCCCTCTTGAATGTTGTTCTCGATCCATTTTTGCACCTCTTTGTGCTAGTTTTCTTCAATGACATCCTCATCAACAGCTCTTGGTTTGAGCATCTTCGCCACATTACAACTTCTTCGACAACACAATCTCTCAAACGGTCCAAATGCCACTTCAGGAGTTCTGTGTGGCTTATCTTGGCCACTTGGCTACATTATCTCATCTAAGGGTGTTTCTATGGACCCTTGAAAGGTCCAAGCTATCCAGGAATGGCCCTCGCCGACTTCTGATTGCACACTACATGGATTCCTTGGACTAGTTGGCCACTAGAAATTTATCAAGGATTTCAAATTCATCACAGCCCCACTTACTTAGCTCTTAAAAAGGAAGCCTTCTCCTGGTCATTGGTCGCAAATGAAGCTTTCATTCCACTTAAACGAGCACTGTCCACCGCTCTGGTTCTTTAGCTACCAGATATCCTCGCGTCATTCATTGTCAGTGCAATGCGTCAAGCCCCGATTCGGGGCAGTACTTCATCAAGGACATCCATTTCCCTACATTAGCCGACGGATTCTTCTTTGCCACACAAAAACTTCCTTGTATGAACGTGAACTGATCGGGCTGGCCATGGTGGTAAAGCATTGGCGACCATATCTCTTGGGGCCATCCGCTGCTCATTTACACAAACCACTACAACCTTAAATTCCTCCCTTGGACCAACGACTCAACAATTCCTCAACATCATTGGGTCAGTAAGTTGTTGGGGTTCAACTTTCAAGTCAGAATATCGACCGAGCCATCTTAACACCATGGCTGATGCTTCTTGGCGTGATGAGGAACTCGGCTCTCCACTCTATACTTGTCTTTTCCTCAGTTTCAGCTCTACTCCGACCTACAACAAGAAATACAAGCCAATGCCGATTTCTACGGTCAGAAATAGAAGTTAAGAGGTTGGATTACTATTGGACAGCTGGTCCTACAATGACGATCTGTTGCAGCGAGAGAAGATTTGCATTCCGCCAGGGTTCGATGCACTCCAGACGATCCTCGTTACAGGCCACGACTTCGAGCATGGACTACACAAGAAGCTCCATCACATACATGCTACCTTTTATGTGCCTCACTTAAAACACATTGTTCAAAAGTTCATCTGAACTTGCGCCATTTGTCAATGCCATAAGTCTGAACATTTGCATTCGGCTAGCTTACTAAAATCTCTTCCGAGGCCACATCACTTGTAGTCTAACATCCATGGATTTCGTCGAAGGTTATCCACGGGTCCATAGCAAATCACTGATTTTAATGGTGGTTAACCGTTTTGCTAAATAGGGGCACTTCATCGCGCTCTCCCGCCCATATACAACTACTATCGCTCAAGCCTTCTTCAACAAGATTGTCTGATTACATGGCCTTCCGAAATTGATAGTCAATGACGGAGATGATTTGTTCACTAGCAAATTCTGGACCAAGCTATTTTGACTTGCAGGAGTTTAGTTACATCTTAGTTCGGCATTCCATCATTAGACAGACAACCAATCCAACGTGCTTAACAAAACCATTGAGATGTATCTACGCTGTTTGGTATGCGACTGGCCTCGACAATGGCTCAAATGGCTTCCATGGGCCGAATATTGCTACAACACTTCCTAGCATTCAACTCTTCGTGCCATACCATTTCGAGTCTATGGGTGGGAACCACCAGAACTGTTGCGGTATGAACTCGGTGCTACCCAGGTGGATGCTGTTGATCGTTCCCCCCAAGACCGGGACCAATTGCTACAAGGTGTCCATTATCATCTTCTCCAACCACATCAACGTATGAAGAACCACTATGATGCACACCATCGTGAGCTATCTTTCGAAGTGGGGCAGTGGATTTGGTTGCGCCTCCATCATCGCCATGCCTTTTCAATCACGACCACATCCTCATCCAAATTGAAGCCGAAGTTCTATAGCCTATATCAAATATTGGAGAAGGTAGGACGTGTTGCCTACAAATTGAGCCTACCAACATCGGCCCGTATCCATGATGTCTTTCACGTCGAGCTATTGAAGCTGTTTCATGGCGTTCCACCCACCAAGTCCCCAAATCTACCTAACTTATTCAATGGCAAGGTTATTCCAACCCCGGGCAAGATTTTTCGCTCTCGCCACAATCGCCGCCAATGGGAAGTCCTAGTCGAATGGACTTGTTTATCACCAACTGATTCTTCATGGCTTCCACTCAACGACTTCCAACAACACTTCCCAGGTTTTCAACTCAAAGATGAGCTACTTCAAAAGGAGGGTAGAAATGTTACATACTCCTTTTGGGGTCAGACCTACAGTTAGAAAGGTCCTAGGTCTAAGCACATGAATCAGGATTAAACCTATTCTTATCCCTCAAGATATCTATTTGTTTTGTTAGCATCTTTAATATTTAATTTGTTAGAAGAATAGCAGCTATTTAGGATTTGAGAGAGAAGCAAAAAAGTTAGTACAAACTTCCTTTTCTCCCTTTCCTTGGCCGTCCAATAGTTCACCACAGCGAACTCTAGATCTTGCCTGGCAGACGGGATTGGAGTTCTCTCTTCATCTCATCCCTATAATAGGAAACATTTATATAACCATATCTACGAGTGGAAACAAACCGAGTTCGAGTGAGCTAGGCCTGGCTCAGCTCGACTTGATTGGAGTCCCAAGTTGAAGAGCTAACTCTTGGCTCGATTTCAAGCCAGAGCTGGCTCGACTGGGCTCATGAGCTCAAGCTTGCCAAAACAACTGAGGCTTCCCCAATGGAGCTACAGGAGGCGTCCACTATCGAAGGTGGGCAATGGAGCAGCTTTAATGGTGGTGACGGTGAGGGACTTCGGCGGTGGCAGTGGTAGTGGCAAGGTCAACGACGAGTGGGTTCAATCAAGCGGTGAGCAACTTACATGGCAGCAACATCAAGATTGTCGGCGAGCGGCTTCACTGAGGCAACGCCAAGAGCTTCGCCGGCGGCAACGTCAAGGTCCTCGGCAAGCGGCTTCAACAGAGGTAGCTTGTTTGTCTCGTGCAACAACAAACTTGTTTGCTAGAACTCCTGTTCTTTGATTTGTGTGAAGAATTCGTACAAACATGGTGAGCCCAACTAACAAACAATGTTCTAGGTACAAGGGGCTTCAACAAGGGAGCATCAATATAGGTTCTAATCAACTCCCAGCATCAAGGTTGACTGATGGCAGCAGCTAATACTTGACAGGCTGGCTTTGATGATACTACAAAAGGAGGAAGAGGCCCACGCTGCGGAGGGCAGGGCAGCCGGCTGGGCGGCGAGGAAGAGAGGATGAGGAGGCGGCGGCAGGCCTCTATCTATGTTAGGGGTAGAGTATTGGTGGAAAAAGGGGAATAGAAAAATGGGACTGGGGAATGATGTGTGTGCTGTATCCAGATTGGCAGGTGAGCCTTGTAGACTCTAGAATAGAGTATGTAAATGTAAAAATTTGGAGGACTTCTCAATAGAACCCAAGTGAGCCGGGACTCAACTCGGCTCGGCAAGGGTATCGAGCTCCAAAGTTAGCTTGAACTCAGCTCGTTTTTCCTCGAGCTCAAGCCTAAGCCGAGCCCGAGCTACTCACAAGTTAAGAGCTGGAGTTCCACCCCTACCTGTAACACCCTCATAATACAACTAAGTTGTACATGGTAGCACTGAGAAAACTTTTCACAGACTATCAAAGTAACTGATAGATGAGCAAACATAAAAGCCTAAACAAGCCTAACCTGAGCAAAATTCCTCTTCCGGCCAAGATCATACTTCCAACGTGGAGTGGTTTTCTTCTCATATGCCTACACATCAAAGGTAACAAATTAACCACATTGTGTTAAAAAAAAAAAAAAAAAAAAAAAAAAAAAAGATGTACCGATACACTTCAAGATGCTTGCCTCAATTGTTGTTGTATTAGCAGAAACAAGTGAAATATGCATGATCATAAATCCGAAAACACTCAAAGCAAATGCAAGATTCAATACTGCAAACAAAGAGAACTGTTTCAGTAGGCGTTCAAACTTGCTCAAGAAAAACTTATCCAAAAGAGGAAGAATGCATTTACCAAAGGTGAGAAATGTGGTTGCAAGTGCTCCAGGACTTCCTGGGATCTCAACATCACTGAAGAAGGCTATGAAGTGCGGCAATAAAGACAGGGTAACAAGTGTCGTCTCAAGAAATGTGTAAAACTGCACAAGACCAAAAACATAACATGATTTCAGAAGCCTCAGGATTCAGGTAGTAATCTGGAAGCAACAAAAGAACAAAAAGGGTTCAAAAGATATCTATATAGAAGCAGTACTGTCAAAACTGTCTAGATTATAAACAGAGCACTAGTAGAACACATCATAAAGTACATCATCTATTTATCAATAAAAGAAATCATCCGCAAGTGTAAGTCACCTCTATTGACTCTTTCAATACAGTGAAACCTAGGTGTTTAGGGCCTCATGTGGAGCATAGTGTATATGCTTTACATGTCTAGAATGGCAACACTAGGAAATTTCAGCTCCATAAGTATTAAAAAAATATGCACAGTGCGGACAACTTTTCAGCTTTTTAGTACTGACAGCACTGGTTACTATCTCCACAAGATCTTACAAGCATCATTGCAATTAATATGACCAACAGATTAAAACTAAAAGCACAAAAGTCAAGCACCATCTCCATAATGCATGAAGAGCTTTTCAATGTACAAAAAGGATGCACGACCTTTATTCATATTAAATGTAGTCAACTCAGGACAGTTCAAAGAAAGAAAAGCTGCTACTTTTCCACCATTCAATTGTGAAAATGGCAACGCATCACAAAAAATGGAAACTACTTTTTTCTGCAACAAGTCCCCAGAGGCATTTATTATTCCACTTGAGGCTCCTCTAATAGAAAAATTGCTTCATTCACATTCATTGAAATTAAACATCATGAGTTTGTTATGCAGCTTGTCCTGCCTGACCACAAATCTTATACAGATTGGTTTCTTGAAATTGGCAAATATGGATCTTGCCTGGTTAATTTCCCGTCAATTTCTAGGATGGTTATCATACCAACAGTGTGGAATGGCTCTTGACATTCATAAATTTTAAGTTTCTGATTAAATACAGATGTTCTTAATTCATTTTTTTATTGTATATCCTATCAAACATTATTATGACTGTAAATGATTATTCTCAGCTGCATGGTTCCTTTGTTCCACAATTCATGCTTGTCACATGTGCTTTCCTGGCTTCCCAAAGACATTTATTTGCTTGCACTCTACATAAGTGAAATAGGCTCTTCAGGTAAAAAATTTCTTTAGCAAACCTTGAAATCAATGCTAATTCTTCTGTTGAAAAAAGCAAAATCACTAGCAAATATTGCTAGGTATATGGGTGCCAATCTACTGTGGTACCTGATATCCTATCAAGCTTTAGCTAATCAGTTTTCATATATTGCTTAAGTTATTAGATGCTTTGTTTTACCAACCTAAAGACAACAGAACTTTGAAAAAAAAAAATATCCCCGATGACTAACAAGAAAGTTGTTTGCTTCTTTATAAAACCAGGGCATGGAACCACTTTAGCCTAAAAAACACAATCAGAAAGATGATGGAGCACATAAGATGGACATCGCAAAAAGTACATAAAAAGTTCTCAAGCTGGTGCACATTTATGAGCTGAAACTGAAAATTGTTGGTAGTTTGAGACTTTTTTACAAACATATTCTGCTCTACCACTATGCTCCACAAGAAGTTCAAATATGAAATGATGAATGCTACAGTATATTTGCATAAATTCAATGTTGGTATGATATCATAGATAAATGTACTGAATATGCACAAGCTCATTGCCGATCTTAGTTAAAGGCCAATGATATAAAAATTTTTGGAAAGAAGTACATTGTGTTAACCACATATTGTAAAGTTTGACTAATAACAATATAAGAGATCAACTATTATTAACACATAGTTTTAGGAAATATCTTTAATGGTGAATCCATTATTGGGTGCATAAGAAGATAATCAACAGTGCATGCATGTATGCTTTTGTTTGTTAAGGATATATCTATCTATTTAGTTAGATTTCTTATCTGACTAGAATTCTAATATTGTATTTGGTTATGACTCTTTTATACTGGCTTACATATAAACCCATTGGTTTACAACAATATATCTTAAGTGTTTTTCTCCAAATCTAACATCGTAAAGGTGAATGTATCTAGCACATCCTGCCCATGCAGTATTCCAATACTCTCACCAATGTTAATCCTAAAAATCATCACCAAAAATTCTTCAAAAAATTTAGAAGTAGCAACTTCAGTGAACCACCATCTTGCAATAGTTCAAATTCTAACTTAATGTACACAAGAACAAACAGAAGAGGGGAAAAAGGAGAAATTCCAATGACTGATAAATTTAAAAGGTAAAAGATAAAAGGTTATTATTCACAGAACTCTCTCTTTTTTCTTTTTGTGTATACTAGTTGAGATTTACAGGATGGTTGATGACTTAAGTGCCTACATCCTCAACTTATATAGAGACACAAATCAGTGCCATTGCATAAGTACTCGATGGACAGGATGTAATCAACCTCATTTTGCTATGTTTGTTCTGATATCTGAGCTACAATCAGACAATAAGCTGTATAAATATTTGGAGGGAAGGAGGCATGTTCCATGCAATATTTTGCTACAAGCAGCGAAAAAACAATACATTTGTCCGCAGAATAAAACATTATTTAACTCTATAATGTTTAATTCCAGTAATTTATCACTAGCATGCAGCACTAAAAAGCATGCAAGCAACTCTAAAAGCATAGTACTTCCATCATTCCTTTCTTTTCAAAGACAAGGACCAAACACCAAATGAAACAGTATATATCCTACCAGCAACAGAAGAAATAACATGCAGCACAGAGCCCCAACACAATTAAAACCCACAAGCTAGTCTATTTCTTTTTCAAAGAAGTCATATGTTCAAGTAATAGTAACACCCTACCAAGAAGAGAAGAAAGGACTTATAGTTCAGTGCCCCAACACAGTTTACAACCCAGACACAATGATGATCCATCTTCAAAACGCATCTCCCACCTGAAATCATGTTTATGCATTAATACAAGATGAGATAATTGAGAGTGAGATCTTCAAGCAACTCACATCTATCATAAATACAACAATATAAAACTGCTTCTGCAGATTCAGCCATGAACTTACATACAGAACAATGATGGCACCGAGGTGGCTTCAGCTGGTTGCACTTCCGACAGTATCTAATCCTTGGACTCCCAGTATCAGTGAGAGCCATAGATTGCTGAGAGTTCATCTGGCTACTGAACTCTGAGCTTGACAAGGGAGCAGTTTCTCCTCTCTCCTCGTCAAAATCAGGCTTCCAATTTGGTGGAACACCACCAGGATCGGTAAACACAACAGAAAAGTAGCTCCATAGAAGCATAACAAGCTGCAAGGCCAGAAAGATATTGTTACTAACACAGCACATAACTGAACAGAGTGCAGAAATAATAGACATTTTGTGATTTTGAGCACAGAGATACAATAGCTCATGTAAATAAAAACTCCTTCCAATGTAGAAACAAATATTATATTTGAATAACACAAATGCTATTTGTAGATATCCCTTAGATTAGCTTAACCAACAGACTAGTCTCTATACTGTGGATAACACTAGTTGGGTTGAAATAGTAAGTTGGTTGGGTTGGATTGGGTTTTATAAGATGTGTTATGTATTAGATGAGGATTGAATTTCAATTTTTATTAAAAAGGCTTGGGTTGGATTTTGATTGAATTTCAGCCCAGTCGGTGACTAGTCGTCCAGTCGGCTGGCCGCCTCTGACTTACGCCATCGACTCGACTAGCTGAAATTAGTCGAGCGACTTATTTGTTTGGTCGCCGACTAGTCGTCACCTAGTCATCGTCAAGGCGATTCAAGTCATCGAGGACCCATGCGCAGTGAGAGGGTCGAGAGAGACAACAGGGAGAGGCGCAACAGAGAAATAGAATCAGATCTAATCTAAGTGAGGAATAGTGGAGAGAGAGCACCCATTGCTGCCGCCTTCCTACCACCATCGCAACAGTTGCAAGCCCTCGCCGCCACCGCCATTACAACTCTCCACCATTGCAAGCTGTCAAAGCCGCCATCGTCGTCGCAAGCCCTCGAGGTTGCCGTCGCCTCGAGCCCCCAACTAGCTCATCTGCAGTCGTCTCAACCGGTCCTCGAGCCATCTGCCGTCGCTACCTCTAACCATCACCTCGAGCCATCCGTCGTCGCCACCTCTGACAGCAGTCCGCCGTCACCTCAATCCCGTCGCTGTTGCTTGCTTACCTCGAGTCCGCCATCACCATTCGTTGCTATTGGCTTGTTGCTTTGAGTTTGGAAGCAAGCAGTGTTGAACTGTTGATTGTTGGCCATTGTTGCTTAAATTGCTTTAGCTATTAGCTTTTGCTTGTTTGTTCTTTCATATGCTTAATCATTAAGCCTTATTGCCCAGTTAATTTGCTGCCATACAAGGTAAATTTGTCAATTAGTCAAGCGACTAGTCGACTAGTCGGTTCCATGACAACTTGGACCAACTGACCGACTTGATAACCTTGAACCCAACCCAACCCCAACCCATTTCCAACACAAACCTAGTCCGGCCATTCAAAAGGTATTAACTATCTAAGGGGGTGGAAAGGAAAAAATTATGAACCCATATTGTTTTGTGATTCCAATCCAATGTCAATCCAATAGCAACCCAAATTTTTCTACCCAATCCAACTCTTTCTTTGAAGTCAGCCCAATCCAATCCAACCCAATTTTATTTCTCAACCCACTTCAATCCATCTAAAGCAAACCCATTCTAAATCAAATTCATTTAACCCATTTCAAATCCAACCCATTACCACCCCTAACTGTGTATTAGATATCCAAACATCGTGCATCTCTGAGTTTACTGTTAACAAGTTCATGTAAAAAAGAATCCTTCCAAAATAGAAACAAGTATTATATTTGAATAACGCAAATGCTATTTGCAGGTATCCCTTAAATCAGCTTAACAAACAGACTAGCCTCTGTACAGTAGATTCGGCGTCCAAAGATTCATGCATGTGAGGGAGAGATCTGTGAGTGGGATTCCAAATGCTTATTTACGTTGGGAAGTGTGCTTTGGTAAAGGTGGCATTTCATCTCACCTTTCTCTCCTGCCAAACTCCTCTCCTCATAAACCAAAAAACTACTATTAGATTGTCCTTTGCTTGGGACTTGCCAGTGGCGATGTCATACAAAAAAGGTCCCCGGTGTTAATTCAGGTACGAGGTCATTCCCTCTCCCCCAGCTACTCTGGTGTGGTGCATGGAGGAGATCGCTTGCATTGCTTCGAGATATTGCAAGGTCAGCCTCATCGCATTAACTTCAACGGCGGCGCGTCGAGGTCACCAGCATCACTTCGCGGTAAGACGATCCATTTCTTGGAGTGGCACAACATTCCCGTGGCTATTGCCAATGTTGCTTTGTCGTTGTCACCGACGCCATTTCCCATGATCTCTCCTTACTTTGTGCTAAAAAGTCACCCAGATCTTATGGTTTTGATATCAATTTTGTTACCCTCCCAATATGTTGCCAATTTTTTGTGATCCATTACTTTGCTATGGTCATAATTTTCCCAGTCCATGTTGTGGGGTTTTAATTGGATCAAACTTGTTAATTTCTCTGTTTATTGTTGTTGTTTGATGAATAAGAGCAATGTCCACATTCTATAATGTGAAAGACCTTCACAAGCTTATCTAGCTCTCTCCCACTCCCTATTTTTTGTTTGCCACATCTCTTGATTTTGAGTCTAAAACTTGCATGAGATGTGGATCATCCAAGATACAATAGCATGGCGTACTCCTCCTGTTTGAATTGGAGTTTGAAACCAAACAAACTTTTCCTCAGGAGGATAGATGGGATGATTCAAGTGAGATCCCATGTAGATCTAACTTTCTCAAAACTCCCGGGATCTGGGTGGTCCGCAGGTGGGGTGGTGGACCACAACTCCTCTCTTCTCGAGAATCCATACATCCCTTATCAGGATATAGACAGCTATCTCTTGAGCACAAGTTGAGGTTCATCCTCAACAGGAAAAGAGAGAACCTAATACGATCACCCCTTTCATTCTGAGGTGACGGAGGGATCGTGTACCATTCGAGTCTTTTTTTTCATGCTTTTCCCTGAGGACTGGAGAAAATAGCAAACAATAGGATTTCTCTAATCCTCCCTTCCTGAAAGGAAGAACATGAAATTCTTTTTCCTTTCAATAGGGACAAGGAAATTGGATCCAACTATAAGAGGAATGCTTGTTGTATATGGACTTATTACTTTAAGGATGTGTGTATATTACTTTAAGTACATCACTAGTTGTATGAGTTAAAGTTTTTTTTTTTTAAGTCTGAACTTACATGGTTAGCACTTGATGTTTTTTACTATAGGGTATCACCGATATTACTTTTTTGGTGCAGTACTGGTTGCATTTCAGTTATGTTTAGTACAGATAGTAACAGTGATGTTTTATTACTTTAGGGATGTAAGCATATTACTTTTAAGTATATTACTAGTTTCATTTGAATTAAAGTTTAATTTGTCTAACTCAAAATTTACTTTATAGAATAGTTTATTTACAGTAGGGCTATACTAATATTACTTCTAGGTGTGGTAGCATGCAATTTGCATTTTGAGTTTAGCAATGGACTAGTCTTGTAGAAACAAATCTTTTTACAAACTGCACAATGATCTCTTTTGGAGCATAATTATCTTCTATGTATGAATAAGGTACTCACAACTTTTACATACAAAAAATTTAAAACAAGAAAAAACAACAACCTAAAAAAGCAACAACCCAAAATAAAAAAATGCCAACTTAAAATAAGAAAGCACAACAAATCTAAAAAATATGACAACCTAAAATAAAAAATGTTACAACCTAAAATAAGAAAACGCAACAACCTAAATTAAGATAAGAAAATGTGAGAATCTAAAAAAAAATACAACAACTAAAAACATATGACAACCTAAAATCTATTAGATCAAGTTATGGCCATTTGATCAAGATCTAACTAAAGTTGATAAAAAAAACACTTTTTTTCTAACCATTCCATTATCTTTTTACAAACATATTTTCTAGCCAATCGTATTTGTCAATATCTCTTTTGGCATATAATATCCCACATGCAGTGAATTTGCAGCAGCTATAGTTAATTCCTTTTAGTTAACAACACAATAGCATAATGATCATGTCAAGTAGGAATAAGTAATATCAAATATGTGTTCCTAAAAAGGTAATATAAGTTCCATTTTTTAGGTATTTGCATAATAGCAAATGAATATTCATCAAGCAAGGGTTTGTAGGACTTCTAAATTAACAGAAATATGAACTGCAAGGCTAAATTATACAAATAAATTAATCCCAGGTAAGAAGGTAGTGAAGTTTACACAAGGTTATGCTGGAAAAATGAAACTAGTTGATAGAAAGGTATTTTTGACAGCACAAATTTCTTTTTTCTAGTGCAAAGATCAGATAACTGCAAAGTGTAGTTTACAGGAGGCTGGGCTTGTTTAAATGAAATCATTAGTTTTATGCCTAGAGCTCTCTCCAAGAGCATTTTGTTTGTTACAATGATTAATATTGGTCCAATAGTACTCATCGTTTCAAGTTTGGGATTATTGGTGTTTGTGGTAGGACATCTACTAGGTTTTTGCTTTCTGACAAGTGGTGAATTCTTTCTTTTCGCTGTTATTTAAATACCTTTTCATGTTGATTTTTTTTTTTTTTGTTTACTGCAGTTTTAAGATATTTTTGAAGTTGCTGTTTTATTCCAAGCTTTTCATTTATGATACAGAAAACATATGAAGTACATCTCACATGTTTAAATTTAAATGAAGTATGAAAAAGTGCAAGATCTATGTGATATCCAAGAGTTTCGTTTATATAATAAAACCTTATAAATGAGGAAGTATATAGCATGTAATATTTTGTATCGAGAGTAACTATACTTGTACTCTGCTCTTTTCGAACGAGATTTCCTTTTCTTTATTTCTAATTTTTCTGATAAATCATTGATCTAAAAAAGAAAATTGATTCTCTAGTTGATCATGGTAGTTTCTTTTGGAGGAATTTTGACAGAGATATGTGCTTTTCATATCACTGATACAAGTTTTGTGTTTAGGTGCTGTTTTATCTTCACAATCAACGTTCTCTCAAGTTTGAGTCTGCATTTTATTGGTGGTGGCTTTTGTATCAGTTGGTGAGAAAGGAGCATAAAGTGTTTTGTGCTTAATCACAATTTTGGACCCACCAATTAGTTTTGGTGGCTATAGCTAGTAGGAACTAGGAAAAAAAGATGTGTTGGTTGTATAACGTGGGGACCATGCTGCCATATCACGGGACGGTTTGGGAGCTTGCACTACTAATTTGTCTTCTAGCTATTCGGGTGGGAGTCCATTAGGTAATTTATCTAGCGGACTACCCACATGTAGATGCTTCCTTTGAATAAAGCAAACTTTATACACCAAAACACAATTCTATTTACAGTGACAATAGAAGTACCACTTAGCATTCCGGTTCTCTCATCAACAGCATACAGAATCTGTCAGCTCATTGTTTTTCTTATCATTTTTCACTTTAATCTATCATATAATCTAGCTAATATCTATCATAGAAAAATCTACTCCCAAGCTCCAAATTAAGAAAAAATTGTTAGATCCTATACAAAACATTTCCATCCGGACACAAGGATCTAGTCTAGTACCATGAGCCATAAGAAACTCACAACCTAGCATACAGTCATTTAGCTCACTGGCGCAGGTTCCAACTCATATCAAGACATATCACCTAGAGGGGCAAAGCACATAGCAGGACTAAGGCTCTGTCTGGAATTACTTTGCTTTTAAATAAGTAGCTGTTATCAACCATCTTTGGATATACAGGCTATGTGATAGCTGCCTTTTAACAATATGGCAGCAATATCTTACTAGCTATAGCAAAAGGTTTTTCATAATAATCTTATCTCGCAGTGCAATGCAGCACAGCAACAATCACAGCCTAAGTAAGCAAGAAAGAAACAACAGAACACGAAAAAAAAACAAATCTTATCACCCAAAATGAACCCAATCCCTACATCTAGAACCCTCATCTCAACACCCAAACTACTACAAAAATTTTACCTAAAAGACCGTGCCTACCCAGCACAATGGTCAAAATCGGATCTTTCGAACTATTAACCCCACATCGCTACCCAAAGATCCACAAAAACAGCAAAATCTCAGCCCTGAAACCAAAATCTTTACACCCAAAACCACTAATTCGCAAGCTAAGGACCACGCAGGAACTGACTAGGGAAACGGCACGCACCAGGAAATGGAAGAGGAGCAGGACGGCAAGTGCGGCGACCGCGCCGCCGCCGCCGGCGATGAGAGCGGGGCCGTAGTTGCAGAGGACGACGGCGTAGTAGGTGACACCGACGATAGCGAGGACGAGCAGGATCATGATGGATCCGAGCCCCCGCAGCGCCGTGCAGAACTTGAACACGTTCCACGCCATGGCGGCGCCCGATCTGTGCATGTCCCTCACTCCTCCCCTCCCCTCCCCCGTCGCGACGTGGCCGCGTCCGTCTAGCTGCAAAGGAAGTACCCCCAAAAGAGCAGGACCGCGATGGATTCCTACGAGGAGGCGGCGGCGGCGGCAGAGGAGGAAGAAAGGGAGGAGTCGAAAGGGAGATGAGTTCGCCGCGTTCTCCTCCGCGTCTTCACTTCGGTTTTTTTTTTTTTTTTTTTTTCCTTTTGGTAATGAGTTTTTCCTATACCACTTACATGTTTTTTTTTTTCATATACGGCTTGTTGATGAAACTCATGTCAAGCTGTTCGCTGGGAGGGATACGAGAGATGGGAGAATTGGGTTATGGTCTGAAATGTCCAACGTTTGTCTGTTTGTCAGACAGAAGAATAAAGATTTGGGTGAAAATGAGAATTTGACAACAAATCAAATCATCTATTAAATCTATTTTCTTAAAATTCATTTGACTCCTTAATTTTTCTTAACAACGAGTGAAGGTAAAGGAGTAACTTAATAGTGGTGCCACTGATCATGAAAAAGAAAATGAAAGAGTGGTGATCAAGCAATAGTGTGATGAGATGATAATAATGTCACAAGGCGCAAGCAGTGGTGGTTGGCGAGAAAGAAGAAAAAGTGGGGATGGTGGGGGTGACGTTGGTGGTGGTAGAGAACGAGTGGAGAAAGGAGAAGTATGGGAAAAAGAGAGAATAGAAATTAAATTTAAATTCGAATGTGTGACGTAGATATTGCAATTTTTATTATAAAAAACAACCACCTGCACATGATATAACCTCTTTATTAATTACCTATTGCTCCTTCCAATTTTTTTATTTCACGAGTACTTAACCCTTTTATTTAATTTTCAAAACTATGTACCTTCTATGGTTTTCCTCTATTTTTAAATAGATGTCATTCTAGTCTATTTATTTTATTTCCAAATACAAATTTTTCTGTAATTTCAAGGTAAATTTGTGTAACTTTCCTTATATGCCCTTTCTATAATAATATAATTGTTAAGGATGATCATCACTCCCATACACGTGACAAAGATCTAACACACATAACTGACAAAGTAAGAAATCCTCACCATCGTACATGTGGCAAGGATATCCCTCCTTTCCCTGTGCTCAACTATTATTATAACCTCTTTGCGGTATAGTCACCGTGCTCGTGGACTTTTTGGCTCCACCATAGAATCCCATGATAGTACCCCAAGACATAGAGTTGGATTCACTTTACCTGAACTTGTGAAAATTTCCTGGTGTCCTCATTGTCATTCCCTTGGACCAGTACGCATATGTCCTGCCACTTAACAAATAAATTCACTTGCTAAGACGATCCCTCAACAGTTGGCACCGTCCATGAGGACCAACATCATACTTGTTGATCTGTCAAAGATGCCAAAGAAAGCCGCTTCACAAGCGGCTAGTGTTCCTCCTGACCCTTTGTAAATGAGTGCGATAGAGAAGAGCTCACACCTTCGCCGACTGAGATGTAGGAGACCCCTAATCTAGCCGCTTTAACTGAGATGGTATGGAACTTGACATGCACTATTCAAACAGTGCAGCAAGAGATCAAGACTTGCTCAAGCACCTGCAACACCATCACAATTGCAAGTCCAAAGCGATGACAGCGACCAAGCCAAAGACCCCGAAGCCGCTAGTGCCTGCCGACGAACATGCCGACGCATAAGGAAATGTGAGTGTGTCTCCGAGAGGGTAGGAACTCTGGTTCCATCCTCTGAATGCTCACGTGAACCATCCGCAGCCTCATCGTTGAGGAGCTTAGGCTCCTCCGATGAGTCTAGCGGTATCACGAGCCCGACTAGTGTTCACTCTAAACCGACAATTCAGGAATACAGACAGCAAAATAATAATCGATTAGTGGTCTCACACCTAAGAGAGCGTAGGCAACTATTACGATTATGTTCTATTGCAAATATCATCGAACCACAAGCATAGGGCAAACACTACCTGATGAGGACATCACTCCTATGCATACGCCCGAGACTCCTCTAGTTGTGATGCAAGGACCCATCACAAGAGCACGAGCACGGCAATTGAATCAACATGTGAGCTCGTTCCTAAGTGCCCGTGCATATACTTGTGAGGATGGTATGCTACCTAATGATATTATTGATTATATTGTACTTAGGAATTTTGGAGAGGATCATGAAGGCCTTGGGAACCAGCAAGGGCCAGGAGGGAGGCAAGGAGGGCGTCCAAGTCAAGTTGGAGGCCAATTCATCTCGGAGTCGACTACCTCGGCCACCAGGAGCAGTGTTCACTAAAATCGTCGCCCAGGCAACAAACGGGCTCCGATTTCGATGATCCACATATGCCTGGAAAGCTAAGGAGATAACCTTTCCAATGGCACCGGTTTCAGGTCATTTGGACTTCGGAGTCGACGGGAATTCACGTTGCAAGTTGGCGGACAGAATCTGTCCCAGGGTGCTGCGTCACCAATTTGGGCCGTTGGCCCATGTATCGTGTTGGAGCCCATCACGGACTTGTCTAGGGTCTCTAGGACGTCCCTTAGAACTTATATTCAGTAGCCGCCGCAAGGATTGAGGTGGGTTTTGCTTAGATCAATTCTGTCTTTGAACAGTGTCGCCGTTCATCGGTTTGTGAGACCCCAACTCGTGAGTTTCATCCTCAATTGCAAATTCAGTTGCATCTTTCTTGTTCTTGCTTGTGTTCTCGATTCAGTGGCAGGGATTAGCCGTCGTGGCGAGGTCAACCGGGCAGCCCACGGTTGATAACCAGAGGACGCGTGGTGCTGCGATTGCAGGGGTTTTGATCGTGCCGATCAAGAAGCCGGATCGTGTGTGTCTCGCGCCGCCTAATCGACTTATCCTCCACCTGACGGAAGTTCGGGCATCCCCGTTCCCATTACTACCGTCCTCGAATCACCTCAACACACCAACACATGACAACTTCCCAGCACTCAAGCCAACTTTCCAATATATACACCAACTGAAACACAATGTACATGTCGTGGTATTGCGAATACCCCGGCAGGTTTTGAGAACGATCCTAGCGAAGATTACGCGCGCGGGTTGACCGGATGACCGGTCCTCCCCCGCCGGACAAACACAAGAAATGACACGAGGATTTATACAGGTTCGGGTCCCGGTGGGGGCCCTAGTCCTGTCGGTGCGCTCCCGACCGGAGTCGGCTGGGGAGGCTCTCTCCGGGGGAGAGGCTTCCAGAGCACACCTGTGAGTTTAGCTATTCTAATAACAATGAATCACATGCTTACAACTGAGGGGTACAAGGGCTATTTATAGCCCCAAAAAGAAGCAAAAAGCCTAAACTACCCCGGAAGCCACCGTCGGATTGAGGGGTAGGAACGTCCTTCTCCCGGTCAAACGTCTTGGATGCTTGACAGGTGGTCGCTGATTCCCGAGGCGCTCCTCGCGTGACCTGCACGTGATAAACAACTCGAGACTTTACCTTTAGAAGGGCGACGAGGCCCGGGACCGGCACCGTAGGCCAAGTCCTGGGAGCCAAAAGGCAGCGCCCGGGGAGGGCATCGGAGGCCGCGTCCCCGGGCAAATGGCGGCGCCCGGGACCGGCGCCGGAGGCCAGGTCCCGGGGGCCAAAATGGCCGCGCCCGGGGAGGCCCCGGAGGCCACGTTCCCCGGCAAATGGCGGCGCCCGGGACCGGCGCCGAAGGCCAGGTCCCGGGGGCCGAAATGACGGCGCCCGGGATGGTGCCGGAGGCCAGGTCCCGAGGGCCAAAATGGCGGCGCCCGGGGAGGCCCCGGAGGCGAGGTCCCGGGAGCCAAATGGCGGCGCCCGGGACGGCGCCGGAGGCCAGGTCCCGGGAGCCAAAATGACGGCGCCCGGGACGGCGCCGGAGGCCAGGTCCCTGGAGGCCACATCCCCGGGCGAATGTGACGCAACTTACCTGGACTTAGTCTCGCGGAGATTTCCCCCAACAGCAGCCCCCCATGCCCCCCGGGGACGATGCTCGAGTCCTCGGTGGAACCGTGACGCCTCGGCTTTCGTGCCCCAAGCCTACGGCCGCACCGCTTCGCCATAAATGCGCTCGCGGTTCGAACCGGCGGCTCGATTCGCTCGCCAGTCCCTTCATTTCCCGCGCACGGTTTAAACTTCAACGGTCCAAATTGATCAGCGGGGTGCCACGTGGCGCCCATCTGGATCACGGCTCGCCTCTATAAATAGGGCCTTGTGGGGCCCGGGAACTTCATTCCAAACTTCCACGGCTCGCGAGTTTTAGCTCTCCCGGTAGCTTTCTCCTGGTAGCTCTTCCCGGTAGCTAGCGCCCGGTAGCAAGCGTTCGGAACCTTTAGACGTAGCCTCCTGAAAAGTAAGCCACCGAAAAAAAGAACAAACCTGATGGCACCGAAGGGTCGAGCGAAGACTACCGAGGTGCCCCCGGAGGAAGTCGCTCCGGACTTCCTCTGGGCGTCCGAGTTCAAGGCTGAGGACGCCGAGTCCATGGTCGAACGCGGCGTCGTCGAGGACGGGGACATCCGAGTCCCCGTGAAAAAAGACGGATTCCCCCGCCCCAGGCCCGGAGAGGTCGTGGCCTTCGAGGCCTTCCTGGAGGCGGGGCTCCGGCTCCCGGTGCATCCCATGCTCCGGGAGTTTCTGAAGGAGTACGGGGTGGCGCTCAACCACCTCACCCCAAAACCATAGTCCGGATGGGGATCTTCATCTGGCTATTCGAGACGGCGACCGGGAGGGAGCCCACCCTTCGCGTCTTCCGGTACTTCTACGAGCTGGCGGCGCGGAGCTCCCACCTGGTGAAAGGGGCGCCCAAGTCCCCCTTTGCCTCGGTGATGGTGCAGATGCTGCCGTCCCGGGTGGCCGATTACCCGGCGGCAGCCTCCCGGGACCATTGGGGGGACTGGATCCGGAGATGGTTCTACCTCCGGGTCTGGGACGACGACGTGATGTACGCCCCGGAGCCCGCCTCTTACAGCCGGTCGTCCGCGCCGAAGCCCCCGGTGTGGACGGACGAGGAGCTCGAGCTTCTCGGCAAGGTGATCATCTCCCGAAAAACCCGCTCTATGCGGGACGCCGCCGAGGAGATGATGCTCCTGAGGATCTCCCCTTTCGCGCGCGGGAGGAGGGGGACCGGCATGGGGCCGGAGCAGCGGCCCCCGGTCAAGCCGGTGACGCGACGTAAGTCCCGGTAACCTGCTTCATTGCAATTATGAATTTTTGAAAATTTCACTAACTCTTTACCTCTTGTAGTCCGGCCGTACCCGGCGGCGCGGGAGAAGGCGGAGAACCTCCTGGGGAGGTACTTCGTCGACGAGCACGAGCGCGTTGTGCGCCTCGTGGGGGAGGGCCCTCCCCACCCCCAGGTCACACAAGCGGGGGAAGGACGCGGCCGGGGGCTCTGAGCCTAAGAAGGCCAGAGTCCAAAAAACCCCCGGTCCGTCTATGACGCCGGCGACGACACCGGCGAAGCCCCAGAACGAGACCCCCGGGACCGAGCGCACCCGGGCGCCGGCCCGGAAGGAAGCAACACCCCCTCCCCCGAAGAGCCCCGTTGACGCTCGGGGGAAGGAAATGGCCGCAGGCGGAGCGGCATCCGACTCGGCAAAGTACGCCCCGTCGCCGCCTTCGATAGCGGTCCTCCCAGCACCCCGGCCCCCTTGGAGCCGGAGAAGCTGGAGGTGAGGTTCGCGGAGGCATCGCCTCCGCGAATGGAGTGGCCCGTGGACGAAGGGGGGAGTCCCTCCGTCTTCGAAGTCCCTCCGGAAGTAGAGGCCCCGGGGGCCTTCCCGCCCGGGAAGGGGAAAGGGTTGATGGTCCCTCCCCGGGCGGTGAGCTCTTCCGAGAGCTCCCCGGCCACTTCCACGGAGGCCACCTCCTCGGCGACGAAGACGCCGACTACGCTGCCGGACGCCCAGGTCCGGGGACCATCCGCCGGCCGCGACGGAACCGGCGCCGGGAGGGAGACCCCCCTGCTTTCCGCGGGGGAGGTCGCTCGCTATACGGAGGGCCTGCAAACCCGGAAGGTGCATGCCTTCGTTGCGGAGGGGACGCTCCATGATCGTTTCCGGGGGCTTCAATCTCTCCATGCCCAGGTAACCCGAGTTGGTGACGTGTTCCTTCATGCCCTGCACTTGAGTTTTTTCTAACTCTAAAGTTTGTAGGCGGCGGTTGTTACCTGGGGCCTTGAGCAGCGGATCGGCCGGCTGCTTAAGGACGCGGAGGACAGGGCCGCGACTTACCTGGGGCAGTGTGACGAAGCCCTCCGGGAACTGGCCCGGGTCCGGGCCCAGGTCCACGTCTTCGAGATCGTCAATGGCAGCTTTCGGCAGGAGGCCAAGGCGAGGGAGGAGGCGTTCCGGGAGCTCGAGGGCACGAGCGTCCGGGCGGTGACGGACGCAGGCCGCTCCGTCCGCTCGGCCCTCGAGAGCCTTGGCATAAGCCTAGGCTCCGGGAGCAGCTCGGAGGTGCCCCCGGCGACCCTCGCGGAGGCCGTGCGTTTTCTCAACACGCAGGTCTCCGTCATCCCGGAGGCTGCTGACGCCCGGGCTCAGGGCCGGGCGATCCCGTTGTTGCGACTGCGGCAGGGCTCGTCGAGCACCGGGGAGTGGGCGCCCGGGCGATCGGGGGCCGCATCCCGCGGAGCTTCCCCGAGTTCTTCGAGCCCTCGCGCCGGGAGGTGGAGCAGCTCGCCGGGGGCTTCTACGACCGGATCATCCGGGTGAGGTTCCTGGCACCGGCGCCTTCGGCAGCGGACGCCCCGGCCCTGACCTCGGAAGAAGCCCCCCGGGGGGAGGACGCCAATGACAAAGTATGAGCCTCCCCCCGGGTCTTAGTTAGGACCCTTTTTGTTTTCTTAGGATTTTGATCCCGGTAGCTTCTTAGAAGAAGCCCCGGACACTTGTAAAAAGATATTTTGAATGCAATAAAGTCAGAAATTTTTCTAAGTCTTTCAATTGAATGTGATGTTACCAGAGTTCCCGGGAGGTTACTCCCGGGTGAAGGTGCGGGAGGGGCTCTCCGGGGGATGCCCAAGCGGCTTTAATATTGCTAAGCCTTATCTCCGGGGAGCGCAGCGGGGACACCATCCGGGAGCCCGTCCGGTTAAGGTGACATCCGGAGTGGCACTTGGACAATTTTGACAATCATCGCGCCGAATTGTCCCCCCTGCGTCCGGGGTTCTGGGTGATACCTCCTCTTCGGATACTTCCACCGGCGGGATACGAGTTCTGGCCCGAAGATGTGCTCCGGGACGCTCGGCGCCGCGTGCGCGCATTGTACCGGGACTTGACCCGAGAGCTAGTGGAGAGCCTCCGGGAGTATTAGGCATAGGAGTCTTAGGATGTAGAGGATCCCCCGGGTTAGAACCCGGGTTGTACCGTTTCCGAAGCCCACCGGAGGGGAAAGATGTCCTCTGGGTTTGACAATGAATAAAGCTGTTTGCTTCTTCTTCTCTTGTTATCTTGTCTTTTAATTTTTCTTTTTGGATGGTCTGGACGACTCCTTTTCACAAGAATGAGCTAAGTTTGCTCGTGGGCGGTGTGGCCGACACCCGGGGGTTCCTTATCCCCCCCGCCCACAGCGGGTCGGAGGGTAGCTCCGCGCGCTGTGGGGGTAGCAGGGCCCCCAGGGTGGAAGTGACCTGTAGCATAGGAATTTTTCTAAGTTAGAAAATTTTAAAACGAGGTTTTCAAGGAGAAGACCTTCCTGGAGACAATCGTCCGGTCGCCGTGAGAACGGGGAGCCGGGAATAAGGCCTCGCGTGGAAGAAACATCCAAGAAAACCCGATAAGATTTCCGGAGGCGAGCTTCCTAGGAGATGATCGTCCGGTCACCGTGAGAACGGGGAGCCGAGAATAGGGTCTCCGGGGAAGAAATGTCCGAGGAATCCGTAACTTCTCCGGGAGACAATCGTCCGGTCGCCGTAAGGACGGGGAGCCGGGAATAAAGTCGCCGGGAGGCAATCATCCGGTTGTCGTGAGAACGGGGAGCCAGGAATAAGGTCACCGGGAGGCAATCATCCGGTCGCCGTGAGGACGGGGAGCCGGGAATAAGGTCGCCGGGGACCAAATATCGAAGAATGCCATTAGACGTCCCACTGGGGAGAGCGTCTACTCCCGGATGAGGAAGTGCCCGATGACGGGTCTTTAGTGTTTGGGCAGGGGACTAATCTCCCAAAGTGACTCGTTATCGCGGCCACTGGGGACCGGGTTGCCGCTTACACCCTCAGGCCCGTAAGGCTAAACATAGAACTTGTGCAGTAAACGCAAGTTCCACGTGTGTTTCAGCTCCTGCTCTTGAAGGTTGGAGAGCTTATAAGCCCCCGAGCCCAGGACCGCGGAGATCCTGTAGGGGCCCTCCCACTTGGGGGAGAGCTTCCCCTGGGCTTGGGGGTCTGTGACGCGCTTGAGGACAAGGTCCCCAAGGCGGAAGGATCTTTCATGCACGCGCTGATTGTATGCGCGCGCCATCTCGCGCTCGTAGATAGCGTGGCGGAGGAGCGCTCGGTCGCGTTCCTCCTCCACGAGGTCGACCTCCAGGCGCTGGTTGGCCTCGTTGGCCTCGTACGCTGTGGGCGTGGCTCCCTCCAGGAGCTCAACCCGCAATGACCGGAAGCCGATCTCCGGGGGTAGGACTGCCTCTGCCCCGTAGACCAGGGAGAAGGGAGTACGCTTCGTCGCCCGGGCTGGGGTCGTGCGCATGGAGCAGAGGATGCTAGGGAGCTCCTCTGCCCATGCACCCCGCTTAAAAGCGGTTTGCTCGAGTCTCCGGCGCAACCCCTGTAGGATCACGCCGTTGACCCTCTCGACAGCCCCATTGCTCCGGGGATGGGCCACTGAGGCGAAGTGGATGATGAGCCCCAGGCCTTCGCAGAATTCCCGGAAATAAGTCGAGTCGAATTGGATCCCGTTGTCCACGGTGATTTCCCGGGGGACACCAAAACGACATACGGCGTTTTTCCAGAAAAACCGCTGGACGGCCCGGGACGTGATGCTGGCCAAAGGCTCCGCCTCAACCCACTTTGTAAAATAGTCGACCGCGACTACCGCATACTTGTATCCTCCGGGCGCTGGGGGGAAGGGCCCTAAGAGGTCCATCCCCCAGCGCACGAAGGGCCAAGTGATGGGGATTGTCTGCAGCGCTATAGGGGGGAGGTTCGAGCCCTTGGCAATCTTCTAGCATGCTTCGCACGCGGAGACAAGGTCTCGCGCGTCGTGCATGACTGTAGGCCAGTAGAAACCCTGCCGGAGGGCCTTGGCTGCGATGGCACGCGGGGCTAGGTGAGAACCACAACTCCCCACGTGGATGTCTTCGAGAAGCTCCAGTCCCTCCGGCCGAGGGAGGCAGCGCAGGAGGGCGGAAGCCCCCCGCTTGTAGAGCCTCCCCTCCAGCAGGAGATATGCCCGGGCTTTGGCCCAGAGGCGTTTAGCCTCAGTCTCACTAGGAGGATCCCCCTCCCCCTTGATGAAGGAGGTGAGGGGGTCTATCCAAGACGGAGTCCGGGTGATCTCGGCGACCTCCGGGACATGAGGCTCGTCGCCCGTGTCCGGGGAGGCTACCGAGGGCTTCGTGACGATTTCCAAAAAAGCCCCCTTGGGGAGTGATTCCCGGGCGCTTGCGGCCCGGGCCAAGGCGTCGGCCCGGTCATTGTCCCTTCGCGGGATATGCCGGGCCTCGAGGCCGTCGAAATGCCACTCCATTTTTCGCACTTCCTGCAAATAAAGACTTAAGTTTGCGTCATGGCACAGGTAAGACTTGTCCATTTGGCAAACTACGAGCTGAGAATCTCCCTTGACTAGGAGGCGCCGGATCCCCAGGGAGCGTGCAAGGCGCATCCCGAGGAGCAAAGCCTCGTATTCGGCGACATTGTTCGTTGCGGGGAACTCGAGCCGCGCGGCGTACTCGAGTTCCTTCCCCTCGGGGCTTCGGAGGACTACTCCCGCACCAGCCCCGGCAAGACACAGTGACCCATCGAACATAAGAGTCCAATGATCACTGCGTCGGGGCGGCACAGGGAGGTCTTCGTCCCCGGACCCAGAGGCGGGAGTCCACTCTGCGACGAAGTCGGCGAGGACCTGCGACTTCATGGCGGAGCGGCCGGTAAGGGACAGGGAGAAGGGGGCGAGCTCGGCCCCCCACTTCCCAATCCGGCCGGTGGCTTCTTTGTTCAGCAGTACCTCCCCCAGGGGGAGGGACGATGGGACGGTGATGGGGTGCCCCAGGAAGTAATGGCGAAGCTTCCGGAACGCCATCAGGAGGGCGTAGCAGATTTTCTCCATCTCTGTGTACCGAGTTTTGGCCCCTTAGAGGGCCTCACTCACGTAGTACACGGGACGCTGCTGCCCCCTTGCTCCTTCACCAAGACTGCGCTGACGGCGACGGGTCGTAGCGAGGTAGAGGAGCAAGGGCTCTTCTGGAGACGGACTCACAAGCATTGGAGGGCTCGTGAGATACTTCTTGAGGTCGTCGAACGCCTCCTGGGCCTCGGGGGTCCAGCAGAACCCCTCGAGCCATCGAAGGATCTTGAAGAACTGGAGGCCCCGCTCCCCCGACCGGGAGACGAAGCGGCTTAGCGCGGCTAGGCGGCCGGAGAGCCGCTGGACATCCTTGACGGAGCGTGGCGGGGGAATGTCTAGGAATGCCCGGATCTTCTCGGGGTTTGCCTCAATGCCCCGCTGGGACACGAGGAAACCTAGGAGCTTCCCCCGCGCACCCCGAAGGCGCACTTCTCCGGGTTGAGTTTGAGCCCGAGCGCGCGGAGGTTGCGGAAGGTTTCAGCCAGGTCGTCGATGTGGGAGGCTGCGCGGGGACTCTTGACGACCGCGTCGTCTACGTAGACTTCGACATTGCGGCCGACTTGATCTTTGAAGACCAGCGTCATGAGGCGCTGGAAGGTCGCCCCCACTTTCTTGAGCCCGAAGGGCATATGAACGTAGTAGAAGGTTCCGAGGGGAGTTATGAAACTCGTCTTTTCCTCGTCCCCTTCCGCCATCCGGACTTGATGGTAGCCCGAGTAGGCGTCTAGGAAGCTCATGAGCTCGCACCCCGCAGTGGAGTCGACGAGCTGGTCAATCCGCGGGAGCGGGAAGTTATCTTTGGGGCAGGCGCGGTTAAGGTCAGTGAAGTCCACGCACATCCGCCACCTGCCGATTGACTTCTTGACGAGGACGGGGTTCGCGGGCCACTCGGGGTGCAGGACCTCCCGAATGAACCCCGCCTCTCGGAGCCGGGTGATCTCCACCTTGATTGCCTCTTGGCGCTCGAGGGAGAGTTTCCGCAGCTTCTGTTTGATCGGGGGGTGACCGGGGGCCACTGCGAGCTTGTGCTCAATGACCTCCCGGGCGACGCCCCGCATGTCCGAAGGCTTCCACGCAAAAACATCGGAGTTTTCGCGCAGAAAAGTCGCAAGTTGCGCTGCATGCTCCTCGGGGAGCTCCGCCCCGATCTGGACGGTTTTGTCTTCGTCGCCCGGGGATTGTAGGATCTTCCGGAGGCCCCCTTCCGGACGCGGCTTGAGGAGGGGCCTCCCGGGCGGCGGCGCAGCAGCATCTAGTTCCGGGGGAGAAGCCTCCCCCCCGGGCGTCTTTATGATGTTGACGCTTCCGATTGTGGCCGCAGCACGCTCGTATAGAGCACGGGCCATGTCTTGGTCTCCCCGGACGTTGATCACACCATGCGGCCCGGGGATCTTCGTGCAGAGATAGTTTTGATGGGTGGCAGCCCCCAGCCGGTTGATTGTGGTCCTCCCCATTATCGCGTTGTAGGACGGGAGGTCCACTACGTCGAAGCGGACTAACTCGGTCCGGTAGTTCTCCGGAGTGCCGAATGTCATAGGGAGGTCGCCCACGGGGTGGATCACCTTCCCTGGGACAAAACCTTGTAGGGGCCCGGCAGCGGGCTGCAGGAGCTTCTCATCCACCTGCATCTCTTTGAAGGCCTTCAGGAATAGGACTTCGGCAGAGCTCGGGCCGTCCACAAGGATGCGGGCCAGGTGGCAGTTGTAGATTATCGCGGAGATAATGAGCGCGTCGTCGTGGGGGAAGCGAACCCCTCGCGCGTCTTCCGCCGTGAAGGTGAGGGGGACGTCCAACCACTTAGGTGGCGGACCCTCCCACGATGACGTTGATGCGGCACTGAAAAGTTTGAAAGGGGAGAGCTTCTGAAGGCTCCCCCTCCTGCGTCTGCTGACCCCCCGCTGGAGCGGGAAGGGCCGAAACAGCTGGCCGAGGGAGCAAGGAGGCCAGAGTCCCCTCCCCCTGCCGCGCTGGTCGAGGAACGCCGCGAAGTGCTGCAATAGCTGGCTGCAGTCTAGGGTAGCGTGGGTACTGGACTCGTGGAAGCTGCACCACAGTCCTTCCCGCCTTCTCCCCGCGGGACCTTCCCGGCCGCGCGAAGACTGTCCTCCCCCATGGCCTTTCGGCTTGGGGAAGGGGCGGTTGCCCCTCGGGGGGTCGCGCAAGCCGCCTCCGCCCTCGAGGACAAAGGTGTCCCGAGGCCGTGGCTCGTTACCCCCCCTGCCTAGGGCGCTTGAGGGGATCCCTGGCCCCCCGATCGGCGGGGGCGGGAGCCCCCTGGGTCCTCTTCCAGATGTCGTCTTCCTCCGCCCGAGCGTACTTTTCGAATACATTGAAGAGCTCGTCGGCGGAAGAGGGGCAGCGCCGGGAGAGCCTTCGGTGGAGCTCCTCTGGGAGGATGCCGCTTTTGCAGGCTTCGATGACTGTAGAGTCGGGGACATGGGCCACTTTGTTCTTCACCTGAGCAAAGCGTTTGAAGAAGCTTCTGATGGTTTCCCCAGTCCTCTGCCGGACTGTGTATAGCTGCGAGGAGTCCAGGGGGCGCACATAGTTCCCCTAGAAGTTCGCTTAGAACTCCCGCTTGAGCTACGTGAACGACTTGATGGAGCCGGCCTTCAGATTGTAGAACCAGGAGCGGGCGATGCCGGTGAGGTAGCGGGGGAAGACGTTGCATTATACCGTCTCGTCCCCCCCGACCGCCGAGATGGCTGTGGAGTAAACCTGCACAAATTCGTAAGGGTCTGCCTCACCGTTATAGTGCTCGATGTGCGGAGGGCGGTAGGGCCGCGGCTACCGGATGCTGCGAAGTCTTCGGCAAAGGGGCTGGTTAGCCCCTTGCACTTCCCGGGGAGAGCTCCGATCGCTGTCTTCTTTGACGGGGGGCACGCTCTCGTTATCTGAGTCTGGAAGCGGTCCGAGAGGTCCGCCGGAGTGGCGGTGGCGACGCTTCTCCTCCGAACCGGGACTGAGTTTCCGGACGTCCGGGCTATTCTCCGGAGAGGTTGGCTCTTCAGCGGGTCTCTTCCCCCGACCGGTGCGGGAGCGAGGCTCCCCGCGCCCGCGGCCGGGGGGAAGTTCTTCCCCGCGTTCTGGTGAATGCATTCGCTCGACCTCCCCCCGGGCGAAACGGACCTGTTCCACTGAGGGAGGGAGCTTATGCACTGTAGCTGTCGGCCCGGAGGCTTCCGGGGCCGGCTGGGGGGAGCCCCCTGGGAAGACCCCCGGAACCGGAAAGGGGGAAACCTCTGTAACATCCGAAACTGGGGAGGGGGCGCCCGTAGCGACATTTGGAACCGAAGTGGAGGGGGCCCCAGTGGCAACGACCGGAACCGGAAAGGGGGAAGCCCCTGTAACATCCGGAACCGGCGAGGGGGGAGCCTCCGCGGCGATGTCCGGAACCGGGGAGCCCATGCTGGGGGAAGTCCGCTGAGGCACGGGAGCTGCTCTGTCGACCGCCTCCGGTGCGGTAAACGTGACGCGGGGGGCGGGACTGGCTCCCGGCGTAGGGAAAATCCCCGGCATAAAGTGGGCTCCCAGCCCCGGGAATAGGCCTGAGACGGGGTACCCCCCTGGTGCCATGAAGGGCCCTGGCATGAAGTAGCCTCCCGGCACCGGGACGGGACCGGGTGCCGGGAAGGGTCTGGACGTATATCCCGCAGGGGGAGAGAACCCCCTGGCAGGATCATACGGGGCGGACAAACCCCCGGAGGCCGGAGGGGCCGCCGGGTAACCCATAAACAGGGACATAGTCCTCGAGTACGGGTGCGACGCAAATGTGGGGGCCAGAGGGCGCGCCAACACGCTGAGCAACTCATCCATTGAGCGCTGGGCGCGCAGCTGGCCCTCCACGAGAGCCTAAAGCAGGGCGTCCCGGGGAGCTGGGAGAGCCGTCGGGGGGAGACTGGTCCCGGCCGAGGTCCCCGCGGTCACCGGGAGCGACCTGGAGGTGGAAGCACCTAAGTTAAGAGGAAAGGAGGGAGGTGGTACCTGGGCTTGGCCGTCTCCGAGAGGAAGCGCCGGGACCGCAGTGTCCCGGACGGGCGGCACCGGGTCTCCGAGACCGGCGTCACCGAGAAGGGTGCGAGCCCTTGTTCTTGGGGGAGCCATGGGGTCTTGTCACGAGTCCCCACGGTCGGCGCCAACTGTCGTGGTATTGCGAATACCCTGGCAGGTTTTGAGAATGATCCTAGCGAAGATTACGCGGCGCGGGTTGACCGGATGACCGGTCCTTCCCCGCCGGACAAACACAAGAAATGACACGAGGATTTATATAGGTTCGGGTCCCGGTGGGGGCCCTAGTCCTGTCGGTGCGCTCCCGACCGGAGTCGACTGGGGAGGCTCTCTCCGGGGGAGAGGCTTCCGGAGCACACCTGTGAGTTTAGCTATTCTAATAACAATGAATCACCTGCTTACAACTGAGGGGTACAAGGGCTATTTATAGCCCCAAAAAGAAGCAAAAAGCCTAAACTACCCCGGAAGCCACCGTCAGATTGAGGGGTAGGAACGTCCTTCTCCCGGTCAAACGTCTTGGATGCTTGACAGGTGGTCGCTGATTCCCGAAGCGCTCCTCGCGTGACCTGCACGTGATAAACAACTCGAGACTTTACCTTTAGAAGGGCGACGAGGCCCGGGACCGACACCGGAGGCCAAGTCCCGGGAGCCAAAAGGCGGCGCCTGGGGAAGGCACCGGAGGACGCGTCCCCGGGCAAATGGCGGCGCCCGGGACCGGCGCCGGAGGCCAGGTCCCGAGAGCCAAAATGGCGGCGCCCGAGGAGGCACTGGAGGCCAGGTCCCCGGGCAAATGGCGGCGCCCGGGGAGGCCCCGGAGGCCACGCCCCCGAGCAAATGGCGGCGCCCGGGACCGGCGCCGGAGGCCTGGTCCCGGGGCCAAAATGGCGGCGCCCGGGGAGGCCCCGGAGGCCACGCCCCCGGGCAACTGGCGGCGCCCGGGACTTTTTAAATTTGCAAAACAGGCTCTCAGTCGCGAAGAACTGCAGGCGGCTGTCTTCAGTCGCTAGCCCGGCTAGCGACTGAAGACGTGGCACGGCACAATTGCCCCGCTGGCACCCGTGCCGTGCCAGCCAGGTTTCAGTCGCTGGCCCGGCTAGCGACTGAAACCTGGTTTATAACTCCCAGCCGTCCCTCTCACAGTACAGCGCAGTTCATTTTTCTGAAATTTCCCAGAAATTACTGAAATCTGTTTAGAGAGAAGGAAGAGAAGAAAGAGGAGCAGAAATTTTTTTCAGAGATTCTTCAAATCTGTTCACTGAGGTATATTTTTTTAACTCGTATATTTAAATTAATTAGATCATAAACTCATAGTATTTAGATATGATTTAGAATGATTGTTAGGGTTAGTGTGATGGTAAATGCGTGAATGTGATGAAACAAAATTTAGAGTTAGGGTTAGTGTATGTTCGCAGATTAGGGTTAGGGTTAGTGTATGTTCGTAGATTAGGGTTAGGGTTAGGGTTAGTGTATGTTCACAGATTAGGGTTAGTGTATGTTCGCAGATTAAAAAATTTAGGATTTCGCAGATTAAAAAATTTGAAGAACCACTAAAAAATGTGATGTTTTTCAAATTTGAATTTTATTAGTATGCACGTAGATTAAAATATTTGTTAATATGTAGATGTAAACATTTGTGATTATGTATATTAAAATGATTGTTATTATTAGGGTTAGGGTTCACCGCTGTCGCTTCTTTTAGTTGGGGTTAGGGCTGTCGCCCTCACCGTCTTGGCCTTTACCGCGCGGGTTTAGAGCGAGAGGGGTTATTTTTTTAGGGTTGTAGGGAAACATTGTGTTCCCCAATAGCGACTGAAACGGTATTTAAACACCGTGCGTCGCTTTCACACAGTACGGCCATTTCATTTTTCCGAAAATTCTGAAATTAGCAAAGAGAAAAAGAGAAGAGAAGGAAGAGGAGGAGAGGAGAAGAGAAGAGAAGGGTTGGTTTTTTTGTTAGATTTAGGGGTAGGGTTGTCAATCAGTTAGGGTTAGGGTTAGGAATCGCGGCCTCATTGTTGTAGTCATCACCACTGTCGCCCTCACCGTGTTGGCCTTTCCCGCACGGGTTTAGAGGGAGAGGGGTTATCTTTTTTAGGGTTGTAGGGAAAAATCGTGTTCCCCAATAGCGACTGAAACGGTATTTAAACACCGTGTGTCGCTTTCACACAGTACGGCCATTTCATTTTTCCGAAAATTCTGAAATTAGCAGAGAGAAAAAGAGAAGAGAAGGAAAAGGAGGAGAGGAGAAGAGAAGAGAAGGGTTGGTTTTTTTGTTAGATTTAGGGGTAGGGTTGTCAATCAGTTAGGGTTAGGGTTAGGAATCACGGCCTCATTGTCGTAGTCATCACCGCTGTCGCCCTCACCGTGTTGGCCTTTCCCGCATGGGTTTAGAGGGAGGGGAAAATTTCTGTTGTTTGAAAAATCATGTTTTTGTGGTACAATGAGCAATGTGGGTTCTCTAATTATACACTCTTGTACAGCTATGGAGCAACCCAGTACGGTTTACGTTTATTACGAAGCCGGTGTGATCCGTAATGGACCAAATGGTGATGATCTTGGTGGTTGTATGTATGTTTGCGGTCAAATGAGACAACCACAGTCAATGTCTTTCAATGATTTGAAGATGTGGTTAGTTGACCTGTTACAACTCAATGTTGCGACGGATAATCTCAAGGTGGAAGGCATGGTTCTGGATGGAAACAAATGGGTGTTGAAGAGACTGAAAGGTGACAAATCATGGGGTTCGTTTGGACGAATTATGACAAATCCATGCTATGCTGTCGGAACCATCATACTGTACGTTGAAATGTTAGTACATAGTTCGGAGGGCAGCCATTCAGTTGAAAGAGAAAGCACTAATATCTGTACCGGAGGTCGCGATGGCGGTGGCGATGTCGATACTGGTGCAGGTGGCAGTACCAATGCCAGTGCAACTGGCAGTGTACCTAACAAAACTGGTGTAGGAAATACAACTCAATTTGGTGGCCATCAAGTAGATGCAGCTGAAGAATTACCAGAATTGGAGGAGAATTTTAATGAAGAGGAGTATACTGATCCGTCGGAAATGTACGAATCTCCTGTTGAACCCACGGAACAGCATAATCCTATGAGTGAGTGGACTGATCCATCATCCTAGAATAACGCTGTGGTTCGTGATGAGCTGGGTTCGCGATGGTCTTATAATGAATCAACCGTCCAGCTTGGACAGTTGTTTCGGAATAAAAAGGATGCAAAGAAAGCCATAACTGCCTGGGCTGTCTCACTAAATAGGCCATTCCGGGTGGTCAAATCAAATCCGAGCCTGTGGACTGTGAGGTGCTTAATCCAGAATTGTCCATGGTACGTACGTGTCTGGCGGCCACGAGATGACCCGTCCTTTCGGGTGACCAGAGTTGACGACCACGGATATCTGACTGAGGGCATGGTGCAGCATCATAGAAATATCACTTCCAGTTTTGTTGCCAGTCTGATATTGTCAGTAGTGAAGGCAAATACGGCAATAACACCGAAAGTGATAATTGCACATGTCGCGGAGAAGTACGGTTATAATATCAAGTACGCAAAGGCATGGAGGGCTAAACAGAAGACGCTGGAGGAGCTTTTTGGTACATATGTTGAGGCATACAACTTAATACCGAGGCTGTTGCGGCGGATATGGGAGGCAAATCCAGGCACAGTCACCGCAATTGTTGATACGCCGGCAATCGGCTCTGAGGGTGCTGTGATTCCTGGGTGCATGGTACTGCGGAGATTTTTCTGGGCATTCCAACAGTGCGTTGCATCATTTAGGTATATGAGACCCGTGCTTTGCATTGACGGAACATTTTTGACTGGAAAATACCAGGGAACTCTGCTGACTGCCGTGGCTGTTGATGCCAATGACCAGCTTCTCCCCATAGCATATGCCGTGGTCGAGGGGGAGAACTATAGCAGTTGGTTGTGGTTCTTGGGCGCTTTGAAGAATGAGGTTGTGAAAGACCGGGAGCGCGTGTGCCTGATTCATGATCGAAATGGAGGAATGCTGAGTGTGATGGAGTACATGCGATCGGGAGAGGATCCATCGCTGAGTTGGGATGATTTGCAGAGTCGTTGGTGCTCACGGCATCTTGGCGCGAATTTTCACAGTCGTTTCAAGAGCAAGCGCCTGATGGTCGTGTTCAAACGGCTTGCCAAACAGAACCAACAGTCAAAGTTCTCACAAATCTGGAAGTCACTGGAGGAAAGTACGTTGGCGGAATTGCGAGAAGCAGGGGTTGCAGAAGATCGCGGCGATACTGGCACGGGAAGCCGCCGGGGTCGTCTCAGTTTCAGTCAGTGGATTCAGCCCAAACCAATGGAGAAGTGGGCGTTGCTTCACGACACAGGTGGGGCTCGGTACGGAATCATGACGACAAATCTGGCCGAGGTGTACAACTTCGTCCTTAAAGGTGTGTGATGCTTACCACTCACTGCAATAGTTGAAAATGACATTCTATCGCACAGTAGCATACTATGACAGCAGGGGTTTGGCGGCATCAAGGCTTTTGCATGACCCCTTAGCACACTGGCCCAAAAAGATCAATGATTACCTCGAATTTCGGACAAGGAAATCATTGACACATGATGTCACAGTACTGAGTCGCTTGCACGGGAAGTACGAGGTTCGGCTAAGGCACAGACATGTCCGTGGCACACTATGGGCTGGTCGGGTCCACGAATATCGAATTTCAAATGCTGATGCCCAATGCACATGCAACAAGCCTCAACTGCTGCACATTTCTTGCTCGCATGTCATCGCTGCCTGCTCTGTTCCTGGGATCGATCCGGCGCGGTACATCTCAACCTATTATACTCTGCAGTACCTGTGGAAGACCTGGGATGGTGTCTTCAATGGGTTTGCGGCGGGGGAAAGCTATCGACATCTATCTCCGGAAGATGCCATCACGTGGATCCCAGACAAGAGGCTCCTTGTAGGCCATGTCGGCCGACGTCGATCCAAGAGGATAAATAATGATATGGATGCAGCGGAGCGTGAAGATGATGTACGTAGATGCAGCGCTTGCCGGCAGCCTGGTCACAGAAGAGATCGATGCCCGCGGGTGACAGGCGCATCGTCTTCGTCGCAAAACTAAATGTTGTATTATTTCAAGTACTTAATGTTTTGTCGTGAGTTGTACTGAATTTCCATATATCAGTTGTACTTAATTTCCCTAATGTCTTCTCGTGAATTTTTGTAAGTACTACTGAATGTTTTTTTATTTACTGAATGTTTGTTTATGTACTCAATGTTTCAACTTCTCAACCAATATGTGACAACTGCAGGTATGGCGGACGACCATCAGCTTCCCGATCTAATTTCACAGCACCATCAGGAGCGTCACCGTGCTCGAGGCCTTCTACAGGGCATCGTTCTCCCAGCTCTGCGTATGAGGACACCGCGTGAGATGTGGCCTCTAGATGAGCGGTTCGCGCCTTATTTGCTCGAGGCCGGACTGTTGCCTTTCGCTCGCGTGGTGGATCGGGCGAGGCGATTCCCTTTCGACCGAGCCCTCATTACTGCCCTTGTGGATCGGTGGAGGCCCGAGACGCACATGTTCCACTTCAGTTTTGGCGAGCTCACTATCACGCTGCAGGACGTCAGCATGCTACTTGGCCTGCCTATCCGCGGGGAGATATATGTCCCAGCGGCCACCGAGAGAGCTGCATGGCGCCTAGATTTCCTATAGCGCTTCGAGGGAGTAGGGCCAGCGGGGGGGTTTGCGCAGGACGTGGGAGTTCCCCAGAGTTACCTTCGCGCAGTGCGCGATGCTGCGCTCCCCTTGGCCGCTCCAGAGGAGGTCTTCAGGCGCCACCTTGAGGCGTACTTGCTGTACCTGTTTGGGTGGTTGCTCTTCCCTGGCACCCACGGAGACATCTGCGAGCGGCAGTACGTTCAGCTCGCCAGGAGTATTGCCGACTCGGCCCTGGGCCACGTGCCGAGGTTCAGTTTCGGATCCGCCGTGCTCTGCCACACCTACAGGGGGTTGTGCGACGCCACGAGCAGAGACCAGGTCAGCTCTCTTTTCGCTGGGTGCGCCATCCTCTTGCAGATGTGGTCGTACGAGCATTTCCCCATCGGTCGACCGCTGGTTCCGCGGGATCAGTTCGCATTAGTCGGGGATGGGAGAGACGGCCCCATGATGGGATGGAGGTGGGCTAGGCTGAGTTTGAGGTGGGCCACAGATCAGGCGCACCTCTGTTATCCTTCGTACACCACAGACTTCGATCTGCTTCTCGACGACAGCGTCATCTGGGATCCGTGGACCACCGCAAACCTCCAATCCGTCGCTCCAGCCGGCCTTTCTTCTTTTTGTACGCATGATGATGTGTACTGGCGCACCCAGGTTTTGCTCGTCTTCTCGCACATGGTTGAGGGTTACTCGCCTGAGCGAGTTATGCGGCAGTTTGGCCTATGCCAGGTTGTCCCCGTGCCGCCTCCTCGACAGATCCCGCACCATATCCACGAGTACATCAAATATGCATTACATTCACATGTTATTTTATACATAATTTCCATCATGAACTAATTGCTTTGTCCGCAGGCAATCCAGGAAGGGTCGAGTGAGGGACGATTTCGTTCGTCGACAGCAGCCTTATGTGCAGCAGTGGATGGATTGGGCCCACACACACACGGGCGAGGAGCACAGGCCGTACAGCCACGACATCCATTTTTCCTATCTGTCCTGGTACCGACCTCGCACGATCTACCGATTGACGGGCGGTCCACCCGTTGCGCCTGATGAGGCCATCCCTCCCGCCACCATCGATGACGGCTACAACCGACGCCTAACTGGGCGAATCCACTCTTCTGTGAGTTCCTTAGCTCTTTGAAACCTTACTTTCACATGGATTGTCATTCTATAATTGCATTAATTCGTGTGCACAGCTAGACATCGTCGGCGGCATCTCTATTGGTGCACGGGACATGATGGTCAGGTCCCGCCTCGGACCCACCATGCCCAGCGACGATGTGTACGCATATTGTTCAGAGGTCGAGCGGCGGGTCGATCAGATTTTGGTCGTTTTCAGAGTGCTACTGCCACCTCACTTGACCGTGATTCCCCCACCATCACCGTCGGCGCCAGGTCCTTCGTCACATGTGCCACCAGCGGACCGTCCGTCGTCGTCGCGCCCTCCACCACTGCACACGGGTTTCGTGCCTGCCGACAGCTCTTCGGATGAAGAGCTCGATACTCCTCCATGGCACCAGCCTCTCGACCAGGCACAGCAGCATCCTACACACCCGACACATCTGCTTCCTAGCTTCCTTCCCGATGCTCCGCCGCCTACGCAGCCGACACAGCCTTCCCAGTCTACGCCAGCTGCGCAGACACCACCAGTGAGGAGGCGGCGCGTCAGGGATCGTCAGCCCCCCTCTCAGTACACACCATCAGAGTATCAGCCCCCCCCCACAGAGGGGCAGGAGGGGGGCACTAGTCCGATGTAGGCTTTTCTCAGACTGTTCAGTTTTCGTACATTTTTGTTAGGTTTCCAACTTTTTGGGGTTTTATGTTTTCTGCTGTTCTACTTTTGTATGACTTTGCGTTTCTGCTTTTCAACTTTTACCTATTCATCTGATGCTCATTTTCGTATGATTAGTCTTTTCGACTTTTGCATCTACCATCTTTTGTGCCGAGACGTCTAGTTTCGTACAAATGCGTCGAACCAACGAGACAAAACTAGGTATCAAAAGCACGGTATAAATGCGAAATTAGTATGTACTTGTACGGTCCCAATGGCAAAACTTTGTCGTCTTACTCCTTTTCGCAAATCAGCCTAGAATTATCGCGGCTTATACCTTTTTAAGATTTTCCGCGGAATCTAAAAAGGCTAAAACCCACATCTCATCTCCAAACTTGATCTAATTCAAGGAGTATCTCCCATTCACTATTCTGACCAAGTTTCCCTTCTATAAGATTTTCAAAATCTCATCCGACGCCTTAGTTTCAAGTCTCGCCATTTTTCGAAATTCTAATTACCCTAAAGTACCCTGTTTTCGAATTATCCCAAAATCATCAAATCTTGCCAAATTTCATTCAAACTTCTGCTGAATACGCTCCTGAAATAAAGTTACACTTGTGTGTGAGATTAGATCTCAAATCAGCCCTCCCAATTTCAGAATTTACAAACAAGTCCTACTTCTTAAACGAAATCATCACAAAGTCTTTCGATCGTGACCACGGGGCAAAAGGGACAGGATGTGAATTTCCCAGGTTTCAGTCGCTAGCCGGGCTAGCGACTGAAACCTGGCTGGCACGGCACGGGTGCCAGCGGGGCAATTGTGCCGTGCCACGTCTTCAGTCGCTAGCCGGGCTAGCGACTGAAGACAGTCGCCTGCGGTTCTTCGCGACTGAGAGCCTGTTTTACAAATTTAAAAAGTTAGGGGTTAGTTTTGTAATTTTTTTTAAAGGGTTATTTGGAAAAAAAATTCTTCGACCAGCACGTTTTCGCCCGGGCTTTTGAGTACAAATCTTTTCCTATGTCCAGATTTGAGTATTGGTCGGATTTGGGTCAAATGAAGTCCAAATTGCCTCAAATTTGGTAGGCCTAATCCCTGCAACACATAGAATACAATTGTGAAAGCATTTTGTAAAAATATTGAAAATTTGCACATAAAATGTCGTGTCAAAGGAGTTTTAAGCATGATTTTTGCACATTTTCAATACTAAACCTAGGGTAAAATTCTACTAGATTAGGACTTATCATGCGGTTCTGGATAACTGCACATCCATTGTCATCTTTGTCGACAGTTATCTTGTTAGGGAAGAGAAACTCATATTATCCTGAGAATAATGGAATATAATGGTCATAGAGCGGTTATAGTTGATGTCAGTAACCGCATAACCCTTAGTCCGTGGTCGGCAAAATAAGTCTTGACCAAACCTTCCTTTCTTGATTCGAGGCACTTCCAGATTTAATAACTCTTATTATATGGTCGCATACTATTTGTGACCATGTATTGGGGATTACCATATCTCCGCGACCAGAGTGACTGTGGGTAAATGTCTCCAGGATCAGAGTAATCGCGGGTAGTGTAATATGTGAGACCACGGACTCTACATCAATACATATTGTGACCACAGAGGTCTGCAACCATAATCATTAAAACCACGGGTATTATGGTAGCATAAGGCCTATTCGTAATGGGCCTTCATGTCTAATTGACAAGATGGGCCGGGTTATATCCAGAATATCTTGGACTATCCCCTGATCTCTTTCCGTGGTCTCCTACGACCATGGAAAGGCATAAACAGACAACTTAGATCTCTCTCTGTGGTCTCTTGCGCCCACGGAAAAGCATAAGGAAATAACTTGGGTAATAATCTCCATCAGCTAGCCCCTGAATGTGAAACGAAATCGGTACATCCTTTTCAATCTGTTGTTTATTTATTTGAACTGATTTCTGTTGACTAATTTTGATTGTTCTTCCTTTCAACAGTCTTGCCTAATTCTGAGGTCGACAGGAGGACAAATTATCTCCTGAAGGCCTATAACATGGCCACTGAAGGTGATTCTGAGGCACCAAGGCCGGAGAACATGGTCGGCAACACATATGACTTTGCTCGGGCTCGTCGAAAGGTATTGCTCTTCAAATAATCTTTTTTATGTTTGATTTTGAACAGCAGTTTACCAAAGTAGTTCTTTTTGGTTCATTATAGCTGTTTGAGTGCCAGGCGACCCAGAAGAGGCGAACCGGCGATGATGTAGGACCCTTAAATGATTCTACATCAAAGAAGATGAAGAAGGCCCATCCTATGACTAAAAGTTTGGCTAGGACTAGGGTCTTACAAATTCGGCCAGACACAGCGACCAAAGTGGTGACCACGGCCACAAGTGTCCCTGCGACTACGTCGACTGTCGTAGCCGTGTCCTCGGCTGTGACCACGAGCGTCCCCATGACCACGACGATTGTCGCGGCTATGGGAATTCCCATGACTGTGGGGGTGACGGCTGTAGTGAGCCAACTAGTCCCCGCTACGGTCATGACCACAACCGACCCTTTGGTCGCAACCACGAGGATTGTTACGGTAAGGGTTTCAGCTCCCAAAATTTTCTTAAATACTAGGAATTACCTCATGGTCGTACAGGGAGAGGGAAGCGATGTGGAGGAGGAACAGGAAACTTCTCTGTTCGTTTTGAGGAGGAGGCCATCAACTACCTCTGATCAATCCTCCCCTATGGTGCTATCCTCGTTGTTGTCTCCCAAGGGCGGGGCTTCGAGTTCCCAAAATCTCTTGGGACTGAGTATCAGGTAAATATTTGTTTTCTCTTTGATCCAGGAGGATCTTTAGGTCGAGTCGCATACGGCTTCGCGACCTTAACCTTGTTCGGAAAGGTTACGCGATCGTTCCCTGTTCGGAATTGTAATCTGATCCAAATATAGATTACTAAGTCTATTCGTTTAGGATTAGTTAGTTATACGAGTCTAATACGTTTAGGTTACTGAGTCTGATACGTATTCATACGATTGGACTATAAATACCTTGTAATAGGTCTAGTTTAGATCATCGAAGAGTCATAGAACTTATTTGAGTTTTAGACACTTATAATTCCTTCGACGTAGGCAAGTGTGTTTAACGTTCGACGTATAAAGCCCTTTTTGGAATAAAGAGTTGTGCAATTACTTTGGGTTTTGGTATTTCCGAATAAGATCCCGTTATTCCGCATATTAGAATCTGGGCGAGCCTAGTGCGAAAACCAAGGCTAAGTCTCAAACGGATCAAGTTGGTATCAGAGCAACTTTCCTATCCTGTGGATGGTGAAGACTTGCCAAGGTTACAAAACCTCCAGCAAAACTCCGGGAGATCAATTGACGGTTCCTATAGCCGTGTCTTCGACAATGTCTGACGATACCTCCGTTCAAGCTAACCTAGCCGAACAAGTGGCTAAGCTCTCCACCGACATGGAAATTATGCTTACTTGGATTAAGCAGCAGGCCATTATTGTACCTCCTGAAGCAAGGAAGGTTATAGGTGTGAAGACTGGTGAAGACTTGGGCAGGGCAGACGAAGATGAAGACGAAGGCGACCATAAGACTGACGACCTCGCCAACACCTCTTTAGCTATCGGATCTTTCAAGGTCGACGCTAAGATTGAAATACCCATATATGATGGGGTGATCGATGCCGAGAAGCTGGATTCTTGGATCGATCAACTTGAGACCTACTTTAAACTGAAAGGGTTCAGTAGTGCTCAAAAGGTAAAGTTCGTACCTTTGAAGATGAAGGACCACGTAAGACTTGGTGGAAGGCCCTTGTCGCTAGTGGTGAAGCTGACGACCTTGCGTGGGGTCAATTCAAATGACTTCTGCAACAAGAATTCTATCCGATGGGTTACCTTGAGGAGAGATGGGAGCATTGGCACAGATTGTACCAACGGCGCAACCAGACCATCCAAGACTATATGACAGAGTTTCGGCGACAAGCAATGGTCATCAGCATCTCACTGTCCGATCCTCAGGTATTTCGAAAGTACAAATCTGGACTTCAGAAATCGATCAATACTGAGCTAAGTCTGTTCGGCGTCCAAGACATCGCGACAGCGAGCACAACTGCTATGGCGATCGAGAAGAAGAACAAATCCCGCAGCGACAAAAGCACGAAGGAAAATGCGACCTTGACAACGAAAAAGCCGAGTCCGAAGAACAACGCTTCAAAATCGGGCACGAGTGCCTTTTGTGAACATTGTCAAGTCGCGGGACATACCAAGGACAAATGCTACAAGCTTCATCCTGAACTTCGATCGAAGAAAAACGGACCAGGGAAAAGAACAGCCACGGCTACTGCGAGTTCACCCGACGAAGAAGTTGTCTGAGTGAATTCGGTTAATGAGGCGTATACGACCTTGTCTCTGATGGCAATGCCGAAGGAGAAGGGTTCGGATCCACTGAATGACCATCACCCAACGGAGGACTTGTTCACCATCAACATCCAGGTAAAGCACGAAGTGGTCGCAGCGATATTCAATCCTGAAAGTCAAAAGAATCTGGTCTCCGCTAGACTGGTTCGGTGACTTGGTTTGAAGACAACCACACACCCGCGACCATATCCGCTAGGTTGGTTTACATCCGACGTGAACCAACAGATTACGAGTCAGTGTGTGTTGAAGTTTGCAATCTTTGCACGATATATCGACGAGGTGCAATGCGATGTTGTCCCTATCGATATCTTTCAGGTAATCTTTGGGAGTCCATATCTGTATGATCGAGACGCTCACTTCCATCGGCGTGCGCAATAATATGACCTCACCAAAGACGGAGTTAAGTTCGTGATCAGCAGAGACATCCACGTCAACACTTCGAACTTAATTACCACAAATCAAACCACCAAACGAATTGTCAATGCATGTCACAAGTATGTGCTTGTCATAATTCGACCCATTGGTCAAGGTGAGGGTACTTGACCAGCGTTGTCGTTGGCCTGCCGAGAGGATTCTGGTTGTTTGTTAGGACTGCTGGAGAAATACAGTGATCTGTTCGAGACTACCTAGGGTCGTTCGCCGAAACGTCCAGTTGAACACAGAATTCAGCTTGTGTCCGATGCGACACTGCCCAATTTGAGTATGTATCGCAACTTAGTATTGGAGAATGAAGAGATCAAGAGACAACTTGATGAGTTGCGAAACGATGGTACCATTCAACCGAGTAGTTCATCTTGTGGATCTCCTGTGGTGTTAGTGCCAAAGAAAGATGGGACTTGGCGTATGTGCATCGACTACCGAGCACTAAACAAGATCACCATTAAAAACCGGTACCCCCTTCCTCGTATTGACGACCTGCTAGACCAATTGAAGCATGCTGTTGTCTTCTCCAAATTGGATCTTAAGTCAGGATATCATCAAGTTAGCATCCGAGAGGAGGATACGTGGAAGACCGCGTTTAAAACACGACAAGGTCTGTTCGAATGGCTGGTCATGCCGTTTGGTCTCTGCAACGCTCCGGAAACTTTCATGCGTCTCATGAATGATGTATTGAGACAATTCATCGATGACTTTGTGATCGTTTACCTCGACGACATACTGGTTTATAGTCATTCATGCTATGAGCACCTCATTAATGTCGAAAAGGTGTTCGAACAGCTGCGCCAACATCGACTTCGCCTCAACTGTAAGAAGTACGAGTTCGGCCAACAAACTCTACTTTACCTAGGATTCATGGTCGGCAACGGTACGTTGCAAATCGACTTGGATAAGGTAAAAGTGATTCACCAGTGGCCGCGACCGCGAACAGTTACGGACGTGCGCAGTTTTGTGGGAGCATGCCAATACCTTCGAAAGTTCATCCGACACTTCTCGATTGTGGCTTCTCCATTGCATGCATTAACCAAGATCGATCAGAAGTTCGAGTGGACAGGGAAACATGAGGACACGTTTCTCTTGCTGAAGAGGAAGATCAGCAAGGCGCCTGTGTTAGCTTTGCCGAATCTCCAGAAACCATTCGAGCTAGAAATCGATGCCTCAGGTTATGCGATGGGCGCAGTGCTCATGCAAGAAGATCGACCAGTGGCATATCACTCCGAGTTATTTCAGGGAGCTCAGAAGAACTACCCGACTTATGATAAAGAGTTATGCGCACTGCATCAGGCCGTGAAACATTGGCGGTGTTACCTCTTGGGGAAAGAGACTGTTGTCTACACCAACCATCAACCGTTGCAATATTTGCAAACTCAGTCCAAGCTACAACAAGCTCGGTAGATGAAGTGGATGTCGTATCTGCAGTAGTTTAATCTGGTGATTAAGGACAAGAAGGGCGTACACAACAAATTGGCGGACATGTTGTCGCGACCACCAGTTACGACTCTCTGTTTATCAGCATTCATGCAGATCGAGCCCTCATGTCATGATGACTATGCCACGATGTACAGTGAAGACCCTGATTTTCAAACAGCATTGACTGAGCTCGAAACAGGGAAACCTACAGAGTTCGTTCGTCAAGAAGGACTCTTGTACAAAGGCAATTTACTTTGCATACCTCGTGGAGTACCTCGAATTCAATGGTTGCGAGAAGCGCACACAGCGAAGATAGCTGGTCACTTTGGGGTTACAAAGACATTGCAAAATCTTCACCGACATGTGTTCTGGCCGCGTATGTAGCAGGATGTGGCTAGTTTTGTTTGAGGCTGTGGTCTCTGCAGTATCTCGAAACAGGCAAACTGAAAATTAGGTTTGTACACTCCTTTGCCAGTTCCATCGTGACCATGGGAGAGTATATCTATGGATTTCTTGGGAGGATTGCCGAAGACCCGACGTGGCAATGATTATCTATTCGTGGTTGTTGATCGGTTCTCAAAAATGATTATTCTTATACCTTTTCGAAAGACTATCACAGGAAAAGAAGCAGCTCGGGTATTCTTTCAACATGTTTGGACACACTTCGGACTGCCGACTTCTATTGTGTCTAATCGCGATACCCGGTTGCTTAGTCACTTTTGGCGATCGCTCTGGACGATGATGGACACAAAGCTAAAGAGTACTGCCTTTCATCCGCAAACTGATGGTCAAACCGAGGTGGTAAATCGCACAGTCGTTCATCTCTTGAGAGGATATAACTCGAAGCACCCGAAGACCTGGGATGAAAGCATACCGTACCTGTAGTTTGCTTTTAATCGAGCAGTGCATGGTTCGACTGGAAAGTCGCCGTTTAAGGTCTGTTTAGGATTTCTACCACAGAGTCCATTCGACATGGAGTTTGTGATTCCTACCTCAGCACAGAACAGGAAGGAAGTATCTGATCACTTTCAGTTTTCATTTCGACCTCGAGTGGTTTTATCTGAGTTTCTATTTGATCTGGTCAATGTTTTGGTCGAACTGACTGTCAGTTTGCATAACTGGCTGTCAGTTTGGGGTTTCAAGTTTCCTTATATGTTGGGGGAAATCTCCACGCGGTCAAGTCCAGGTAAGTTCATGATTGCCCGGGGACAGTGGCCTCCGGTGCCTGCCCCGGGCGCCGCCATTTGGCCCCCGGGACCGTGCCTCCGGGGCATGTTCCGGGCGCCGCCATTTGGCCCCCGGGACCGTGCCCCCCGGGCCTGCCCCGGGCGCCGCCATTTGGCCCCCGGGACCGTGCCCCCCGGGCCTGCCCCGGGCGCCGCCATTTGCCCGGGGACAGTGGCCTCCGGTGCCTGCCCCGGGCGCCGCCATTTGGCCCCCGGGACCGTGCCCCCCGGGCGTGTCCCGGGCGCCGCCATTTGCCCGGGGACAGTGGCCTCTGGTGCCTGCCCCGGGCGCCGCCATTTGGCCCCCGGGACCGTGCCCCCCGGGCATGTCCCGAACGCCGCCATTTGGCCCCCGGGACCGTGCCCCCCGGGCATGTCCCAGACGCCGCCATTTGGCCCCCGGGACCGTGCCCCCCGGGCATGACCCGGGCGCCGCCATTTGGCCCCCGGGACCGTGCCCCTCGGGCATGTCCCGGGCGCCGCCATTGGCCCGGGGACAGTGGCCTCCGGTGCCTGCCCCGGGCGCCGCCTTTTGGGTCCCCGGGACCCTGCTCTCCGGAAGGGGTCCCGAACGTCATCGCCCTCCTAAAAGGTAAAACCCCTGTTTGTTTATCACGTGCAGGTCACGCGAGGGACGCCTCGGGAATCAGCGACCACCTGTCAAGCATCCAAGACGTTTGACTGGGAGAAGGACGGTCCTACCCTTCAATCCGACGGTGGCTTCCGGGGTAGTTTAGACCTTTTTGCTTCTTTTTGGGGCTATAAATAGCCCTTGTACCCCTCTGTTGTAAAGGATCAGTTCATTATTATTTGGAATAGCTAATCTCACAGACGTGCTCCGGAAGCCTCTCCCCCGGAGAGAGCCTCCCCAGCCGACTCCGGTCGGGAGCGCGTCGACAGGACTAGGGCCCCCACTGGGACCCGAACCTGTATAAATCCTCGTGTCTTTTCTTGTGTTTGTCCGGCGGGGGAGGACCGGTCGCCCGGTCAACCCGCGCTGCATAATCTCCGCTAGGATCGTCTTCAAAACCTGCCGGGGTATTCTTAATACCACGACAGTTGGCGCCGTCCGTGGGGACCCGTGACGAATCGCCATGGCTCCTCCGAGAACAAGGGCCCGCGCCCTTCCCGGTGACGCCGGTCCCGGTGACCTGGCGCCACCTGTCCGGGACGCTGCTGTTCCGGCGCTTCCGTCCGGAGGAGACCATTCCTAGGTACCGCCTCCCACCTTTCCTCTCAATCTAGGTGCCTCCACCTCCGGGTCGCTCCCGGCGGCCGCGGGGACCTCGGCCGGGACGAGTTTCCCCCCGACGGCTCCCCCGGCTCCCCGGGATGCCCTGCTGGAGGCTCTCGTAGAGGGCCAGCTCCGCGCCCAGCGCTCTATGGACGAGCTCCTTAGTGTGTTGGCGCGGCCCTCGGCCCCCACATTTCCGTCGCACCAGTATCCGGGGATCATGCCCCCGTTTATGGGATACCCAGCGGCCCCTCCGGCGTCAGGGGGGCTGTCTACCCCGTATGATCCCGCTAGGGGGTTCCCTCCCCCCGCGGGATATACTTCCGGACACTTCTCGGCACCCGGGCCTGTCCCGGTGCCGGGAGGCTATTTCATGCCCGGGCCCTTCGTGGCACCAGGGGGGTACCCCGTCCCCGGCCCGCTTCCGGGGCTGGGAGGTCATTTCATGCTGGGGGTTATTCCTACGCCGGGAGCCAGTCCCGCCCCTCGCGTTGCGTTCACCGCACCGGGGCCGGTCGACAGAGCAGCTCCCGTGCCTCAGCGAATTTCCCCCCGCATTGGCTCCCCAACCCCGGACGTCGCCGAGGGGGCTCACCCCCCACTGGTTCCGGATGCCGCAGGGGCTTCCCCCTTTCCGGTCCCGGTCGTTGCCGCAGGGGCCCCCTCTTCGGATCCAAACGCCGCCCCGGGCGCCGCCTCCTCGGTTCCGGATGGTGCAGGGGCTCCCCCCTTTCCGGTCCTGGGGGCCGCCGCAGGGGGCTCCCCCCAGCAGGCCCCGGTAGCTTCCGGGCCGGCTGGTACAGTGCAGGAGCTCCCTCCCCCGGCGGAGCAGGTCCGCTTCTCCCGGGGGGAGGTCGAGCGAATGCATTCTCCCAGCCGCGGGGAAGAGCTCCCCCCCGGTCGTTGTCGCAAGGAGCCTCGCTCTCGCACCGGTCGGGGGAAGAGACCCGCCGAAGAACCATCCTCCCCGGAGGGAAGCCCGGACGTCCGGGAAATCAGTCCCGGCCCGGAAGAGAAGCGCCGCCACCACCACTCTGGCGGCCCTCTTGGGCCGCTACCTGACTCGGATAACGAGGGGGCGTCCCCCGTTAAAGAAGACAGTGACTGGGGCTCCCCCCGGGAAGTGCAGGGGGCGAGCCAGCCTCTATGTCGAAGACTCCGCAGCATCCGATGGCCGCGGCCCTACCGTCCCCCGCACATCGAACACTATAATGGCGAAGCGGACCCTTACGAGTTCGTGCAGATCTACTCCACAGCCATCTCCGCGGCGGGGGGGGACGAGAGCGTCCAATGCAACGTCTTCCCCCTCTACCTCACCGGCATTGCCCGCTCCTGGTTTTACAATCTGAAGGCGGGCTCCATCAAGTCTTTCTCGCAGCTGAAGCGGGAGTTCTGCGCCAACTTTCAGGGAAATTACGTACGTCCCCTAGATTCTTCACAGCTATACACAGTGCGCCAGAGGACCGGGGAGACCATCAGAAGCTTCTTCAAGCGCTTTGCCCAAGTAAAAAGCAAAGTGGCCCACGTCCCGGATTCCACAGTGATCGAAGCCTGCAAAAGCGGGATCCTCCCGGGGGAACTCCACCGAAGACTCTCTCGAAGCTGCCCCTCTTCCGCCGACGAGCTCTTTAATGTACTCGAAAAGTACGCTCGCGCGGAGGAAGACGACATCTGGAAGAAGACCCCGGGGGCTCCTGCCCCCGCCGAGCGGGGGGCCCGGGATCCCCCCAGGCGCCCCAGGCAGGGGGGCCGTACCGAACCACGGCCTCGGGACACTTTTGTCCTCGAGGGCGGAGGCGGCTCGCGCGACCCCCCGAAGGGCAACCGCCCCTTTCCTAAGCCGAGAGGCCATGGGGGAGGACAGTCTTCGCGCGGCCGCGAAGGCCCCGCGGGGAGAAGCCAGGAAGGACCGTGGTGCAGCTTCCACGGGTCCAGTACCCACGCCACCCGAGATTGCCACCAGCTGCTGCAGCACTTCGCGGCGTTCCTCGACCAGCGCGGGCAGGGGGGGGGACTCCGGCCTCCTTGCCCCCTCGGCCAGCTGTTCCGGCTCTTCCCGCTCCCGCGGGGGGGCAGCAGGTGCAGGAGGGGGAGCCTTCAGACGCTCTCCCCTTTCAAACTTCTCAGCGCCGCATCAACGTCATCGTAGGGGGGTCCGCCTCCGGGCGGGATTCCAAGCGCCAGCGCAAGGAGTACGCGCGAGAAGTTAAGGTAGTGGGGGTGCTACACGCGTCCGTGCCGCCCAAGTGGTCGGACGTCCCCCTCACCTTTACGGCGGAAGACGCGCGAGGGGTTCGCTTCCCCCACGACGACGCGCTCATTGTCTCCGCGACAATCTACAACTGCCACTTGGCCCGCATCCTCGTGGACAGCGGAAGCTCCGCCGACGTCCTGTTCCTCAAAACCTTCAAGGAAATGCAGGTGGACGAAAAGCTCCTGCAACCAGCGGCAGGGCCTCTGCAAGGGTTTGTCTCGGGGAAGGCGATCCACCCCGTGGGCAAGGTAGATCTCCCGATCACCTTCGGCACCCCGGAGAACTACCGGACCGAGCTAGTCCGCTTCGACGTAGTGGACTTCCCCTCCTCCTACAATGTGATTATGGGGAGGACTACGATCAATCGGCTGGGGGCTGCCACCCACCAAAACTACCTGTGCATGAAGATCCCCGGGCCGCATGGCGTGATCAACGTCCGGGGGGATCAAGACATGGCCCGTGCTCTATACGAGCGAGCTGCTGCTACAATAGGAAGCGTCAACCTGATCAAGGCCCCCGGGGGGGAGGCTCCCCCCCCGGACGTAGATGTCGCTGCGCCATCCCCTGGGAGGCCCCTCCTCAAGCCGCGTCCGGAAGGGGGCCTCCGGAAGGTCCCGCTGTCCCCGGGCAGCAGGGACAAAACTGTCCAAATCGGGGCAGAGCTCCCCCAAGACCGTGCAGCGCAACTCGCAGCCTTTCTGCGCGAAAACTCCAATGTTTTTGCGTGGAAGCCTTCGGACATGCGGGGCGTCGCCCGGGAGGTTATTGAACACAAGCTCGCGGTAACCCCCGGTCACCCCCCTATCAAGCAGAAGTTGAGGAAGCTCTCCCTCGAACGTCAAGAAGCCATCAAGACGGAGATAGCCCGGCTCCAAGAGGCGGGGTTCATCCGGGAAGTCTTGCACCCTGAGTGGCTCGCAAACCCCGTCCTCGTCAAGAAATCAAGTGGCAAGTGGCGCATGTGCGTGGACTTCACCGACCTTAACCGCACTTGCCCCAAAGACAACTTCCCGCTCCGCAATCAAGTCGCAGGTCCTCGCCGACTTCGTCGCAGAATGGACTCCCGCCTCTGGGTCCGGGGACGAAGATCTCCCTGTGCCGCCCCGACGCAGTGACCATTGGACCCTGCTGTTTGATGGGTCGCTGTGTCTCGCTGGGGCTGGCGCGGGGGTAGTCCTCCGGAGCCCCGAGGGGAAGGAGCTCGAGTACGCCGCGCGGCTCGAGTTCCCCGCAACCAACAACGTCGCCGAATACGAGGCTCTGCTCCTCGGGATGCGCCTTGCGCGCTCCCTGGGGATCCGGCGCCTACTAGTGAAGGGAGACTCTCAGCTCGTTGTCTGCCAAATGGACAAATCTTACCTGTGCCATGACGCAAATTTAAGTCTTTACTTGCAGGAAGTACGAAAGATGGAGAAACATTTCGACGGCCTTGAGGCCCGGCATATCCCGCGAAGGGAGAATGACCGGGCTGATGCTTTGGCCCGGGCGGCAAGCGCCCGGGAAACGCTCCCCAAGGGGGCCTTCTTGGAAACAATCACGAAGCCCTCGGTGGCCTCCCCGGACGCAGGCCCCGAGCCTCCGGTCCCGGGGGTCGCCGAGATCGTCCGGCCGTCGTCATGGATGGATCCCCTCATCTCCTTCATCAAGGGGGAGGGGGACCCTCCCAACGAGACTGAGGCTAAGCGCCTCCGGGCCAAAGCCCGGGCATATCTCCTGCTGGAGGGAAGGCTCTACAAGCGGGGGGCTTCAGCCCTCCTGCGCTGCCTCCCCCGGTCGGAGGGACTTCAACTCCTGGAAGACATTCACGCGGGGAGCTGTGGTTCTCACCTAGCCCCGCGTGCCGTCGCTGCCAAGGCCCTTCGGCAGGGCTTCTACTGGCCTACAATCATGCGTGACGCGCGAGACCTTGTCTCCGGGTGCGAAGCATGCCAGAAGATGGCCAAGGGCTCGAATCTCCCCCCTTTAGCGCTGCGGACTATCCCCATTACTTGGCCCTTCGTGCGCTGGGGGATGGACCTCTTAGGGCCCTTCCCCCAGCGCCCGGAGGATACAAGTATGCGGTAGTCGCGGTCGACTACTTTACAAAGTGGGTTGAGGCGGAGCCCTTGGCTAGCATGACCTCCCGGGCCGTTCAACGGTTTTTCTGGAAAAACGTCGTTTGTCGTTTTGGTGTCCCCCGGGAAATCACCGTGGACAACGGGACCCAATTCGACTCGGCTTATTTCCGGGAATTCTGCGAAGGCCTGGGGGTCGTCATCCACTTCGCCTCAGTGGCCCATCCCCAAAGCAACGGGGCCGTCGAGAGGGTCAATGGCGTAATCCTACAGGGGTTACGCCGGAGACTCGAACAAACCGCTTCCAAGCGGGGCGCGTGGGCAGAGGAGCTCCCTAGCATCCTCTGCTCGATGCGCACGACCCCGTCCCGGGCCACAGGGCGTGCTCCCTTCTCCCTAGTCTACGGGGCGGAGGTAGTCCTCCCCTCGGAGATCGGCTTCCGGTCGCTGCGGGTCGAGCTCCTGAACGGAGCCACGACCGCAGCCTACCGGGCCAACGAAGACAACCGGCGGCTGGAAATCGACCTCGTGGAGGAGGAGCGCGACCGAGCGCTCCTCCGCCACGCCATCTACGAGCGCGAAATGTCGCGCGCATACAACCAGCGCGTGCGCGAAAGAGCTTTTCGCCTTGGGGACCTTGTCCTCAAGCGCGTCACGGACCCCCAAGCCCAGGGAAAACTCTCCCCCAAGTGGGAGGGCCCCTACAGGATCTCCGCTGTCCTAGGCTCGGGGGCCTACAAGCTCTCCAACCTTCAAGAGCAGGAGCTGAAGCACACCTGGAACTTGCGTTTACTTCGCAAGTTCTACGTCTAGCCTTACGGGCCTGTCCCCTCCCCCGGAGCGGTCACGCCGGATTGGGAGGAGGGACACTGTAGCTTCCCTTTTTCCCCCTTCGCGGCTTCGCAGGGGGGCTTTGTATATTTTGTTAATAAATGCATAGCCTTTGTTCTTCAACTGTCTCATTGCAGGTCTTTCTCGTTACCGCCCCTAGCGGCGATGCCCTCCCCGCGAGGAAGCCCTCCCCGCGAGGAAGCCCTCCCCGCGAGGATGCCCTCCCCGCGAGGAAGTGGGCCAGCCCCAACAAGTCCCTACAGCGGAGCCTGCACTCCCGTAGGGCGGCTTACGACCAGCCCTCGTGGATTGAGGGTGTAAGCGGCAACCCGGTCACAGTGGCCGTGGTAACGAGTCACTTTGGGAGACTAGTCCCCTGCCCAAACACTCAAGTCCCGTCTTCGGGCATTTCCTCCTCCGGGAGTCGACGTTATTCCCGGCTCCCCGTTCTCACGGCGACCGGAAGATCAGCCCCTTGCGGCTTGATTGGATCTATCTTCCTCCTCCGGGAGTCGACGTTATTCCCGGCTCCCCGTTCTCACGGCGACCGGATGATTATCTCTCGAAGACCTTATTCCCGGCTCCCCGTTCTCACGGCGACCGGACAATTGCTTTACGAAGATATGGGTTTCTCAAATATATTTTCCCCCGGAAACATTATTCCCGGTTCCCCGTTCTCACGGCGACCGGACGAAGTCTCCCGGGAAGCTCCCCTCTGGAGGTCTTATTGGCTTTTCATGAGCCCCTTCCGCGCCTTGTTCCCGGTTCCCCGCTCTCCCGGCGGCCGGATGAACCTCTCCCGGTGCCCCCAGGCACCCCGGAAGGTCCCTCCCTCGGAAATCCTGTTTTTACAATTTTCTAACTTAGAAAATATTTCTACAGGTTATGCTCCCCCCGGGGACCCTGTTACCCCCACAGCACGCCGAGGCCTCCTCCCGCCCGCTGTGGGCGGGGGGGGGGGACAGGGGGCCCCCGGGTCACCCACGAAGAAACTTAGCTCATCCTTGTTAAGATGAGTCATCCAGACCATCCAAGAAGAAGAAAATAAAGAGGCGCAATAAAAGGAAACAATGCGCTTTATTGATCAACAAACCCGGAGGACATCTCCCCCTCCGGTGGGTTGCGGAAATGATACAACCCGGGTCCTAACCAGGGGGATTTTCTACGAGCCTAAGGCCCCTACGCCTAAAGCTCCCGGAGGCGCTCCCTCAGCTCCCGGGCCAAGTCCCGGTACAGCGCCCGGACGCGACGCTGAGAGTCCCGAAGTACGTCTTCGGGCCAAAACTCGTACCCAGCCGGCGGAAGTATCCGGAGGGGAGGTATCATCTGGGCCTTCGGGCGCGGGGGAGTTAATTCAGCACGGCTGTTGTCAAAATTATCCAAGTGCCACTCCGGGCGCCACCTCAACCGGACAGGCTCCCGGGCAGTACCCCCGTCGCGCTCCCCGGAGACAAGGCTCAGCAAAATCAAAGCCGCTTGGGCGTCCCCCGGAGAGCCTCTCCCGGACCGTTGCCCGGGAGTAACCCCCCGGGAACCCTGGTAACATTTCATTGCAAAGACTTAGAAAAATTTCGAATATATTTCATTGCAAAATGTTTTTGTACAAGTGCCCGGGGCTTCTCCTAAGAAGCTACCGGAATCAAAACGTCTAACAAAATAAAAAGGGGTCCTAGCTAAAGACCCGGGGGAGGCTCATACTTTAGCATTGGGGTCCTCCCCCCGGGGAGCTTCCTCCGTGGCCGGGGCAGGGGCATCCGCGGCCGGGGCAGGGGCATCCGCGGCCGGAGGCGCCGGTGTCGGGAACCTCGTCCAGATGATCCGGTCGTAGAACCCCTCCGCCAGCAGCTCCACCTCCCGGCGCGTTGGCTCGAAGGCCTCCGGGAAGCTCCGGGGGATGCGCCCCCCGATCGCCCGGGCGCCGACCCCACGGTAGTCAACGAGCCCCGCGGCGGCCGTGATGACGGGGATCGCCCGGCCCCGTGCCCGGACGTCCGCAGCCTCCGGGATGGCGGAGACTTGTGCGTTAAGAAAACGCACAGCCTCCGCGAGGGTCGCCGGGGGCACCTCTGGGCCGCTCCCGGAGCCCAGGCTAACGCCAAGGCTTTCCAAGGTCGAACGGACGGAGCGGCCCGCGTCCGACAGCGCCCGGACGCTGGAGCTCTCGAGCTCCCGGAGCGCCTTCTCCCTCACCTTAGCCTCCTCTCGGAGGCGGATGTAGGCGCCCTCCGAAAGGTGCACCTGCGCCCGGGCCCGGGACAGCTCATCAAGAGCTTCGTCCCGCTCCCGGAGGGCTGCCTCCCGCTGCTCCACGCAGGCCGCGGCCCAGCTCTCCGCCTCCTTGAGCAGCTGGGTGACCCGCTGCTCAAGGCCCCAGGTAACAGTCGCTACCTACAAAACACAAAGAGTTAGAAAATTCTCAAGTGCAGGAAAAAAGCCAAGGTGTTGAAAGCTCGGGTTACCTGGGCTCCGAGGGACTCGAGCCCCTCAAAACGCTCGTGGAGCGTTCCTCCTGCTACGAAGGCCTGCACCTTCCGGTTGTGCAGGCCCTCCGCGTAGCGGGCCACCTCCCCCGCGGGAAGTAGGGAGGTATCTTGCCTGGCCCTCCTGTCGCGGCCGGGAGAGGGCCCCCGGACCTCGGAATCCGGGAGCACGGCCGGCATCGCCGGCGTCTTTGTCGACGAAGTTTCCTCCGAAGACGAAGACGAAGATCGGGCGGGGTTCTCCGCCCGGGGGGGGATCATCGGGCCTTTCCCCGCCCCAGGCCGGAGGGCCCTCGGAGCCTCCTGCTCCGGGGGGACCTCGAAGACTGAGGGGCTTCCCCCCTCCTCATCAATCGGCCAGAGGCACGGAGGCGCCACCTCCGAAAACCTCACCTCTAGCCTCTCCGGCGCCAATGCCGCCGGGAGAGGCGAGAGAAGCGTCACTCGAACTGGCGACGGGGCGTAGTCCGCGGAATCGGACCCCGCCCCGCCGGTAACAACCTCCTTCCCCCGGGCCTCGACGGGGGCCTCCGGGGGCGGAGGCGTCGCCTCTGCCCGGGGCGCCGCCCGGGCATGTTCGGCTCCGGGAGCCGCGTCCCGGGTCCTCACCGGCGTCGTCGCCAGCGTCGTCGTCGGGGCGGGGGTCTTTTGGACCTGGGGCCTTTTGGGCTCCGAGCCCCCGGCCGCATCCTTCCCCCACTTATGAGACCCGGGGGTGGGAAGGGGCTTCCTCTCCGGAAGCCTGAGCCCGTAGGCCTCGGCCACCAGGTTCCGGGGAGGCCCCTCCCCCACGAGGCGCACGATGCGCTCGTGTTCGTCGGCGAAGTACCTCCCCAGGAGGTGCTCCGCCTTGTCCCTCGCCGCCGGGTACGGGCGCACTGCAAGAGGTAAAAAGTTAGTCAATTTCTCATAAAAAACTGCAAGTACAAAAATGCAGGGGACTTACGCCGCGTCACCGGCTTGACCGGAGGCTGCTGCTCCGGGCCCATGCCGATCCCCCTTCCCCCGCGTGAGAAGGGGGAAAGCCGCAGGAGCGCCAGCTCCTCCGCGGCGTCCCGCATCGAGCGGGCCTTCTTCGCCAGCACGACCTTCCCGAGGAGCTCGAACTCCTCGTCCGTCCACACCGGCGGCTTCGGTGCGGATGACCGGCTGTAGGTGGGAGGCTCCGGGGCGTAGACCACCGCCTCGTCCCGGACCCGGAGGTAGAACCACCTCCGGAGCCAGTCCCCCCAGTGGTCCCGGGAGGCCGCCGCCGGGTAGTCCGCCACCCGGGAGGGCAGCATCTGGACCATCACCGAGCCGAAGGGGGACTTCGGTCCTCCCTTCACCAGGTGGGAGCTCCGCGCTGCCGGCTCGTAGAAGTACCGGAAGGCGCGGAGGGTGGGCTCCCGCCCGGTCGCTGTCTCGTAGAGCCATATAAAAAGGCCCATACGGACGAGCGCGTTCGGGGTGAGGTGGTTGAGAGCCACCCCGTACTCTTTGAGAAACTCCCGGAGCATCGGATGCACCGGGAGCCGGAGCCCCGCCTTGAGGAAGGCCTTGAAGGCCACGACCTCTCCGGGCCTGGGGCGGGGGGCTCCGTCCTTCTTTAGGGGGACCCGGATGTCCCCCTCTTCAACGACGCCCTTCTTGACCAAGGACTCCGCGTCCGAGGCCGAGAACTCGGAGGCCCAGAGGAAATCCACGGGGATTTCCTCCGGGGGCACCTCCGTGGTCTTCGCTCGACCTTTGGGCGCCATTAGGTCAGTTCTTTCTTTTTTGGGTGGCTAAGTTTTTAGGTGGCTAAGTCAACAACTCCCGGACGCTCGCTACCGGAAAAGGCTACCGGAGAAGCTACCGGAAGAGCGCTACCGGGAGAGCTGAAGCTGGAGTTGAAGATTTGGAATGAGCTTCCGGGGCCCCCTAAGGCCATATTTATAGAGGCTGGCCGTGATCTAGATGCGCGCCGCGTGGCCCCCTCGGGGCAATCTGGACCACTGGAATTCAAACCGTGCGCGGGAAACGAAGGGACAGGCGCGTAAATCGAGACGCCGGTTCGAACCGCGCGTGCATTTATTGCGAGAACGGCGCGGCCATAAAGCACCCGGCACAGAAACCGAAGCGTCGCCGGGGCTCCGGTGATTTTCGTCCGGAGTTTTCGTCCGGAGATTTTCCCGGTACCGTAACCATTCCCTCCGGGGGCTCAAGCTTCGTCCCCGGAGGGCATGGGGGGCTGCTGTTGGGGGAAATCTCCACGCGGTCAAGTCCAGGTAAGTTCATGATTGCCCGGGGACAGTGGCCTCCGGTGCCTGCCCCGGGCGCCGCCATTTGGCCCCCGGGACCGTGCCTCCGGGGCATGTTCCGGGCGCCGCCATTTGGCCCCCGGGACCGTGCCCCCCGGGCCTGCCCTGGGCGCCGCCATTTGGCCCCCGGGACCGTGCCGCCGGGGCATGTTCCGGGCGCCGCCATTTGGCCCCCGGGACCGTGCCCCCCGGGTGTGTCCCGGGCGCCGCCATTTGCCCGGGGACAGTGGCCTCCGGTGCCTGCCCCGGGCGCCGCCATTTGGCCCCCGGGACCGTGCCCCCCGGGCCTGCCCCGGGCGCCGCCATTTGGCCCCCGGGACCGTGCCCCCCGGGCATGTCCCGGGCGCTGCCATTTGCCCGGGGACAGTGGCCTCCGGTGCCTGCCCCGGGCGCCGCCATTTGGCCCCCGGGACCATGCCCCCCGGGCATGTCCCGGGCGCCGCCATTTGGCCCCCGGGACCGTGCCCCCCGGGCATGTCCCGGACGCCGCCATTTGGCCCCCGGGACCGTGCCCCCCGGGCATGACCCGGGCGCCGCCATTTGGCCCCCGGGACCGTGCCCCTCGGGCATGTCCCGGGCGCCGCCATTGGCCCGGGGACAGTGGCCTCCGGTGCCTGCCCCGGGCGCCGCCTTTTGGGTCCCCGGGACCCTGCTCTCCGGAAGGGGTCCCGAACGTCATCGCCCTCCTAAAAGGTAAAACCCCTGTTTGTTTATCACGTGCAGGTCACGCGAGGGACGCCTCGGGAATCAGCGACCACCTGTCAAGCATCCAAGACGTTTGACTGGGAGAAGGACGGTCCTACCCTTCAATCCGACGGTGGCTTCCGGGGTAGTTTAGACCTTTTTGCTTCTTTTTGGGGCTATAAATAGCCCTTGTACCCCTCTGTTGTAAAGGATCAGTTCATTATTATTTGGAATAGCTAATCTCACAGACGTGCTCCGGAAGCCTCTCCCCCGGAGAGAGCCTCCCCAGCCGACTCCGGTCGGGAGCGCGTCGACAGGACTAGGGCCCCCACTGGGACCCGAACCTGTATAAATCCTCGTGTCTTTTCTTGTGTTTGTCCGGCGGGGGAGGACCGGTCACCCGGTCAACCCGCGCTGCATAATCTCCGCTAGGATCGTCTTCAAAACCTGCCGGGGTATTCTTAATACCACGACATTATACGGCCACAAACGGCTAGCTATTTTTTATCCGTAAATTTTATCGGCCGTTGTATATGTAACTGACTGTCAGTTACGTGAACTGACTGTCAGTTTGAGTTGTTGATTTTCAGCCCAAGCTCCAACGATTCTTTTGTTTCTTGAGGCTATAAATAGGGGCTTTGGGCATGTGTTTTGATCATCCAGCAGCCTTGCATTCTTATACACTCTTGAGCTTTAGTCTTTTACACAAAATCTTGATCTTTTGATCAAGTTGAGTGTTTCTGAGATCCACCGAGTTTTTCCGTTCATTGCATTTGCATACTTGTAGTTTCTCGGTGCGTGTTTGGAGGTCTAGAGAAGACCTTGCTGCCTATTACTCTTGGTGAGCGCCCTCACCTAGACGGTTTTGTGGCGTGGCCGTTGATCTCTCCATTCAGAGATTGTTGGAGAGGCTCGGCAAGTTTGTACAAGGCATCGGTGCTTGCCTTTCCGGAGTGGATAAGGAGCAACCATTAGTGAGAAATATCCTTCTTGGATATTGAAGCAAGACTCATTCGCTTGAGTGCTTCAACGAGGATTAGGGGGGACTGGGCGAGTCTCCGAGACCTCAGTAAAAAATTGTTGTGTTTGTTCTCTCTAATTTCTCTCTTTAATATATTAAATTGCATTTGGTTCTTCTTGGTATAAAAACTTGTTTTTCAATGAAGTTTTTAAAAGCCTCCTATTCACCCCCCTCTAGTTGGCATCCTTGATCCTACATGTGGTATCAGAGTAAGGTCTCTCATTTATGGGCTTTATCGCCTAGAGAGAAAGGATGGACTTGGCAGAGGATTTTGATTTGATTGCTCCTCACTTTGATGGCTCACATTACTTTCGTTGGAAGATTATTATGAGAACTTATTTTGAGGCATTGAGTTTGGATTTATGGAGCTTAGTGGAGAAGGGTGTGACTTATCCGTTGATTTCGGATAAGGATATTCTCCTCTTAAATACAAAGGCTAAAGATGTGCTTCTTAGATCCCTTAGCCATGATGTGCTCGAACTAGTGAGTGATCATTCGACCGCTCACGATGTTTGGATCACCCTTGAGTCTATCTTTGAGGGCACATCTAGCTTTGAGCATGCTAAGGTGAGCTTCTTGATGCAACACTATGAGGCATTTGTGATGTTGGAGCATGATACACTCTCCACCATATATGATCGCTTGATCAACATCACAAATGAGCTCAAAGCCCATGACGCTAATATTTCCAATCTAGACATTTGTAGGAAATTGCTTAAGGTGTTACCTGAGGATCGCTACGGAGACTTCATTGCCACTCTTGCAAACGGTGACCTCTCCGACACTTCATCGAGCAAGCTCATTGACATGTTTATGTCAAATAAGACTATGTTCAAGGAGAAGGACATACATTCCACCTCCGAGCATATTAAGAATGATGATTTCATTGCGCAGGATCGGGAGCTTACTAGCAAGCTCAAAGATGTCATCGACTTGATTCACCTAAGAAAGACAAAAGCGAACTCTTGCAAGAAGAGCTCAAAGAAAGCTAGAAAGAAAGCATCAAGATCAAAGTCTTCATCTCACAACAAATCTATTTGCCTTATGGCATGTGACTCGACGGTATCAAATACTAACTTCTCTAATGATGAGCTTATGGATATGATTGTAGAGTTAAATGACTTGCTTGACAATATGAATAAAAGTTTTTGCACTTTAAAGAATAACTTCTCATCCTTGAAAGTGGAATTTCAAAAGTTGAAAAGTTCTTATGATTCTTTGCTTGCCAAGGAAGCTATTAGCTCCAAAATTACCTTAAATGATAAAGTTGCTTGTGACTTGCTTATTGATCCATCCTTAGAGTCACATACTTCCACTTCACATACTAGCACCTCTTGTAATGACTTAAGTGTTAATTCATGTTTAGACTCAAATGCTAGTTTTGTGGACACTATATAGTACTTCATGTGATAATTTGTCTATTATTGATCCACATGCTTATACGGTTGATGCTAGTAACTCATACCTTGATTTATCTAGTGACTCATCTTTATGCCATGGTGTTAGTACTAGTTGCTCCTTATTTGATATGTCTAGCTCATCTAGTGATTCTATTGTTACGCCTTCTAGTTCATCTACTTGTGATGATATGCCGTTATGTTCTCATTCGCATCATACTTCATGTGTTAACACAGTATCATCTCATGTACATAAAATTGAAAATGATGAACTTAAGACTAAAATAAATAGATTGAGTCATGACCCTACTAGATATCATATGAGTAGGGCAATGCTTGTTAAACCCCCTTTAGATCATAGATATTCATTTAAAAAGGAGAAATTAAATCATGCTCACTCCTCTAGTAAGAGGTATCACATATTCAACCGCACTCATACCATTTCATTTATAAAGCCCTATCAAACTTCATATTTCACATGTCACTTAATAGGGCAACATTCGCATGAAACTTGTCCTTTAGTGACTTCAAACTATTTTGATGCTTGCTACATGCTTCAAAGGTCGAAGAAAGGGTATGCTATAGCAAAGTTTGTTGGTGCACCCATACTAAATAAAAAGAAGAAATCAATTTGGGTGTCCAAAGCTTTGATCGCTAACATTGAAGGACCCAAAAAGGTTTGGGTACCTAAAAGGACATGATTCTTTTATGCAGGTGAACTACAAGACCGGTGGGAAGCATTGGGTGCTTGATAGCAGATGTTCCGAACACATGACCGACAACAAGAATTTGTTCACCTCAATAGAAGACAACTCAAGCGAAAATCAAAAGATCACCTTTGGCGATAATCGTCAAGGAAATGTGGTAGGCTTGGGTAAAATTGCTATCTCAAACGATCTTTCAATTTCAAATGTTTTGCTTGTTGAATCTCTGAACTTTAATTTGCTTTCCGTTGCACAAATTTGCGATTTTGGTTTTCGCTGCACATTTTATCCCAAAGAAGTTTTAGTTGAAAATTTGAAAGACAATTCTTTGATTTTTAAAGGATTTCATTTTGGAAATCTTTATTTGGTTGATTTTCATTCAAAAGATGCATCTCTTTCAACATGTCTTGTCTCTCAAACCTCAAAAGGTTGGCTATGGCACAGACAACTTGCACGTGTTGGAATGCATCAATTGAGAAAACTTTTAAAACGTGATTTGGTTGTTGGCTTAAAAGATGTGAATTTTGAAAAGGATAAATCTTGTAGCGCCTGTCAAGATGGCAAGTAAATAGCTACTTCACATCTGATTAAGCGCGTTCTTTCAACTTGCAAATCTTTGGAACTATTGCATATGGATTTATTTGGACCTTTTGAGTTCCAAAGTATCGGGGGTAGCAATTATGGCTTTGTGATTGTTGACGATTTTACTCGCTATACTTGGGTTTTCTTTATTTCTCAAAAATCTGAAACCCTCGATGTTTTCAAAAGTTTTGCAAAACGTGTTTCCACTGAATTCGAACTTTCCATCAAGAAAATCCGTAGTGATCATGGTGGAGAGTTTGTTAATTCTACTTTATTTGATTTTTGTGATTCGCTTGGAATTAAACACGAATTTTCAACTTCTTACACTCCACAGCAAAATGGAGTAGTAGAAAGGAAAAATCGAACACTAATAGAAATGGCAAGAACAATACTAAGTGAGTATGATACTCCCACTCGCTTTTGGGCCGAAGCCGTGTATACTGCTTGCTATTCTATTAACCGTCTTTATTTGCATCCTCTTCTGAATTTAACCCCCTATGAGCTTCTTATTGGGCGTAAGCCAAACATTTCTTATTTTCGAGTTTTTGGATGCAAATGCTATCTTCTTAAGAAAAGAAATTTTGGTGGTAAATTTCAAAGAAGAGTAGATGAAGGCTTTCTAGTCGGATACTCCACCACTAGCAAATCTTATCGTGTTTATAACAAAAATGCTGGTTGTATTGAAGAATCATGCGATATAGAATTTGATGAATCTAATGGCTCGCAAAAGGAGCAAGTCTCTCATAAAGTTTCAGGTGAAGATCTTCAAGAAACTGTGAAGAACATCACAATTGGAGACATCAAGCCAAGAGAAGATGATCAAGAAGATGATGAGAACATTGAGGTTGATGATCCACATGTTCCATCACCTCACATTGATCCACCAGAACAAGATCAAGACGAAGCAGTACAAGATGAAGCACCAAGGCAACATCAAACCATCATAAAGGATCATCCTCTAGACCAAATCTTGGGTGACGTCAGTAAGGGTGTTCAAACTCGCTCTCGTATTGCTGCTTTTTGTTAACATCATTCATTTGTATCTTCTTTAGAACCTAAACATGTTAATGAAGCTTTAAATGAACCTGATTGGGTTAATGCCATGCATGAGGAACTTAATAATTTTTCTAGAAATAAAGTTTGGACTTTAGTAGAAAGACCCAAGGATCATAATGTAATTGGAACTAAATGGGTTTTCAGAAATAAGTAAGATGAAAATGGTGTAGTAATCAGAAACAAAGCTCGTCTTGTTGCTCAAGGTTTCACTCAAGTCGAAGGTTTAGACTTTGGTGAAAATTTTGCACCTGTAGCAAGACTTGAAGCTATTCGCATACTTCTTGCTTATGCATCATATTTTAATATCAAACTTTTTCAAATGGATGTTAAAAGTGCTTTCGTAAATGGTAAAATTTCTGAACTTGTTTTTGTTGAACAATCTCCTGGTTTTGAAGATTCTAAATTTCCAAACCATGTGTTTAAATTGTCCAAAGCTCTCTATGGTCTCAAACAAGCTCCTCGAGCTTGGTACGAGCGACTTAGAGATTTTCTTTTATTAAAAGGTTTTAAAATTGGGAAAGTTGATACAACCTTGTTTACAAAGAAAATTGAAAAAGATTTGTTCATTTGTCAGATATATGTTGATGATATTATTTTTGGATCTACTAATGAACATTTCTGTCATGAGTTTGGAGAGATGATGTCTAGGGAATTCGAGATGTCCATAATCGGTGAACTGAGTTTCTTCCTTGGACTTCAAATCAAGCAACTCAAGAACGGTACGTTCGTGAGCCAAACGAAGTATGTGAAGGACCTGCTCAAGCGCTTTGGGATGGAAGACGCTAAGGCAATCAAAACTCCCATGGCAACAAATGGACATCTGGATATGGACAAAAACGGAGAATCGGTCGACTCTAAACTTTATAGGTCTATGATTGGTAGTCTTTTGTATCTTTCTGCATCTAGGCCTGATATCATGTTTAGTGTGTGCTTATGTGCTAGATTTCAATCAGATCCTAAGGAATGTCATTTAATTGCTCTTAAAAGAATCCTTAGGTATTTAAAATGTTATCCCAACCTAGGTCTTTAGTATCCAAAAGATACAAATGTTGAATTAATTGGATGCTCGGATTCTGATTATGCTGGGTGCAAGATTGATAGAAAAAGTACATATGGTAGTTGTCAGCTGTTGGGGAGATCATTAGTATCATAGTCATCTAGGAAACAGAATTCTTTAGCTCTCTCCACTACTGAAGCTGAATATGTGTCTGCGGGAAGTTGTTGTGCTCAATTATTGTGGATGAAGCAGATATTTTTGGATTATGGAATTAAATTTGATAAAGTGCCACTCTTGTGTGATAATGAAAGTGCCATTAAAATTGCAAATAATCCTGTTCAGCATTCTAGAACTAAGCATATTGAAATACGGCACCACTTTATTAGAGATCATGTGGCAAAAGGAGATATTGATGTGAGCTATGTTAGAACAGACTTGCAACTAGCAGATATTTTCACCAAACCCTTAGATGAGACTAGATTTTGCTTTTTAAGAAAAGAATTGAATATTATTGATATATCAAATACTAGTTGATCTAAGATAAATGTCTGTTTTTCTTGTCCTCCCGCCTTTTTGTGCTTGATGACAAAGGGGGAGAGATTCTTGTGTTTCTTGCTTCATTAAAGATATTGTTTATGCTTGGGGAGAGATTAGGGAGAAAGATTCTTGAGATATCTCATGATCTATCATTATAGATTCATCATTACATGGATATTTATATATGCATGCATTTAGGGGGAGTTCCTGAATATCTGTTAATTATGTATGTACTTTGGGGGAATCATTTGATTTTATTCATTTAAACACTTGTTGTCATCAATCATAAAAAAGGGGGAGATTGTTGCATCTAGGCCCCTATTATTGTGGATTTTGATTATTGATGACATTAAGTGTTTTTGATCTAATCATGTCTTTGAGTTAATGTATGCAGAGACCTAAGAGCTATTTCGCCTAAGGTCGCAGTATTGCCAAAGTCGCAAGCACAAGGTTGGCAAGTAGAAAGCCGCAGAGACCTAAGCTATCTGGAGGATCTGCAAGACGCAAAGCACAAGGTCGCAAGCCGAGGATGAAAGCACAAGGTCGCAGTGTCGTCAGAGGTTGCAAGTCTAAAGTCACCAAGATTAAAGATGCAAAGGACTTAAGGTAAAATGAGTTTTTATTTTGTACCGGTCACGGTGTTTGGAGATTGATCGATTTATAGAAGATTTTGTTTTTAGATTTAACCGTACTATAAAGAGGAGTTGCAAAGTCCTCTCTACATTTCCAACTTGAAACGAGAAATTACTAGGTCATTGCATTGCATTATTTGTGGTTGGATTTGATTTGATTTTGGTTTTGAAAGATTTGGATTTTCAGTTGAATTTTGACAGCAGAAGAGTTTTTGCTTTTTCTAGAAAGATCTAGGCAGATCTGGCTTTTTTCTGTTGACAAAAAGATAGCCCTTTAAACTATATTTCAAAAAAGCTATCAAACACTTAAATCGGATTTCTGGATCAAAAGTTATGGATTTTTTAACTGACTGTCAGTTATTTGGATTTTCAGTTGAGGTTTTGACAGCAGAAGAGTTTTCAATTTTCTAGAAAGATCTAGGCAGATCTGGTTTTTTCTTCTGTTGACAAAAATGTAGTTCTTAAAATTATCTTTCAAACGATCTATTAAACTCTCAATTTGGACTTCTGGATTTAAAGTTATAGCTATTTTTGTTCGTGCTAACTGTCAGTTTGCTATGCTGACTGTCAGTTTGTGTTAACTGACAATTGTCCAGAGAGTGTGTTTTTCGGGCTCAAAATTTTTTGTATTAAACTGACTGTCAGTATGCCATGCTGACTGTCAGTTTTCATTTCGACCTCGAGTGGTTTTATCTGAGTTTCTATTTGATTTTGTCGATGTTTTGGTCGAACTGACTGTCAGTTTGGGGTTTCAAGTTTCCTTATACGACCACAAACGGCTAGCTATTTTTTATCCGTAAATTTTGTCGGCCGTTGTATATGTAACTGACTGTCAGTTACGTGAACTGACTGTCAGTTTGAGTTGTTGATTTTCAGCCCGAGCTCCAACGGTTCTTTTGTTTTTGAGGCTATAAATAGGGGCTTTGGGCATGTATTTTGATCATCCAGCAGCCTTGCATTCTTATACACTCTTGAGCTTTAGTGTTTTACACAAAATCTTGATCTTTTGATCAAGTCGAGTGTTTCCGAGATCCACCGAGTTTTTCCGTTCATTGCATTTGCATACTTGTAGTTTCTCGGTGCGTGTTTGGTGGTCTAGAGAAGACCTTGCTGTCTATTACTTTTGGTGAGCTCCCTCACCTAGACGGTTTGGTGGCGTGGCCGTTGATCTCTCCATTCGGAGATTGCCGGAGAGGCTCGGCAAGTTTGTACAAGGCATCGGTGCTCGCCTTTTCGGAGTGGACAAGGAGCAACCATTAGTGAAAAATATCCTTCGTGGATATTGAAGCAAGACTCATTCGCTTGAGTGCTTCAACGAGGATTAGGGGAGACTGAGCGAGTCTCTGAGACCTCGGTAAAAAATCGTTGTGTTCATTCTCTCTATTTTCTCTTTTTAATATATCAAATTGCATTTGGTTGTTCTTGGTATAAAAACTTGTTTTTCAGTGAAGTTTTTAAAGCCTTCTATTCACCCCCTGTAGTCGGCATCCTTGATCCTACACATTCAACCATATGAAATAAGCAATTCAACATGCAACAACAATCTAACATATAGATGCAATTGATCGATATGAAAATACAATACAACAAGCAACGAGATTGATTTAAACAATTGTGTCAAGACAAATATGAAATGAATACGAGATAAGCAATATTTTTACCGAGGTCTCAGAGACTCGCCCGATCTCCCTTACTCCTCATTGAAGTGCTCACGCGTGAGCCTTGCTTCTATATCCACGAAGGACATCTCACTAGGGTTGCTCCTTCTCCACACCGGATAGGCGAGCACCACACCTTTCACAAGCCGGTTGCTCCTTCTCCGACAAAATTCAATGGAGAGATCACGACTCTCTCCGACACCGTCTTGGCGAAGGCGATCGCCAAGAGTAACAAGCCGGATCCGCTCACTTGAACCAAATCACATGCTAGAAACTCAAAGATGCAAATGAATGCTCAACACTCTAGCACTAGCATGAAAAAGGTGATTGAAGTGCACTAAGCACTATTAACTTCACCCAAATGCTTCTCTCTCAAATCCACTAAAGATCTGGGCTCAAATCTATCCTCTAGATGCAATATCTCATATGCAATGAACTTGCTAGCTTTTCAATAGAGAAATCAACTTCTTGAGCAGCCCCAAATGAAGGCAAACACAAGATATATATAGCCCCTCAAAGAAACTAGCCGTTTGCAACCTGTTGACACATTTTTGTACAGGCCAGACACTGCCCGGCCAGTACATCAAAATGAGACCGTTGCAAATGTGTCAGTGACTGTTGGGAGGCTTTTTGTAAAGGCTGGACAATGTCCGGCCATGACGGACAAAAGCTCTTGGACATATATATCTGTCTTTGTTTCACTCTGGACTCAAAACAATTTGTACAGGCCAGACAATGTTCGGCCATACCGGACAAAGTCCGGCCCATCCTAGACAAAAGCCCCTGGACGGATGCAAACGTCTTTGGTTCACATTTTGCAATACGCTCAAAAAATTTGTACAGGCTGGACATTGTCCTGCCATTGCGTGTTGACAGAAAAACAAGCATAACTTTTGATCTAGAGATTCGATTGAGGTGATTTTTGGCTTGTTGGAAAGATAACTCAAAGGGCTACAATTTTGTCAACAGGAGCAAGACCTAGATAGGCCTAAATATTTCTAGGAAATTCAAAAACTTTCCTACTACCAATATGTCCAACACAAATGCCATTTCTAAAGCAATTTGTCTGTTTTCTCGCGGATATGTTTGCCGACACTCAGCAACGACTATGACCACACAGGTCGAACATCCGATCAAAAACAGGTGGTCGGGTGGATTTGGTTGAGCGTACGCAAGTGCGGCGACCTGACATACCACCCACGTGGTAATATGCCCGATCTTCAAACATTTTCCGAATAAAGTCATATTATCCGACAAATGTTCATTACAGAGTAGCGAAACAAAAACATGGCTTAATATAACAAGGTATTTAATTACAAATACATACATATGCTTATTCATCAAGGAATTAGTTCGAAAATGGTCGCAACAGTCACTTTCCATCACCAATGCTAAAGTAGGTGGAATCGATATGTAGTTGCCTTCTTCTGGATAAACCTTCTCTGCTGCACCGGTCGGCATCACATCGTCGAAGGAGTACTTAAAGTCTAACAAGAGTGTACAAATAGCAAGGATGAGTGCCGATGCACTCAGCAAGTAGTTGAAGAATATAAATGTGTCATGCATACCTTAACTAGTCATAGCAGACATTATTATCTTATGTCAAATTAATCAGAATAAGTTTTCTATTCTAAATTCATTTGTGATTGTAAAAGACTCCATTTTAAGCAATCTCTACTGAACACTTGTACCACAGGGTGAGACCACCGGTAGGTCTCCTTTCCTGCCGCGACGCAGTTCTCGACCTGAGAACAAGGAGTGAATATCCACATTTTACTCTGCAGAGGGGTATCACTTTACATACAGAATCTCTTGAATACCATGTCGGTGTTCGTCAACAGTGCTCTGCATTTCTAATAATGCATGACATCATCAAGAGAACAAAGCCTTTTTCAAACCCTTCTACTAGTTCCCTCCACTGGTATGGTACCACCATACATGTGTAGTCGGACGCATCCGCTACACCCACCGGTTGAGCTTATAGCTCCAGAACTCTCAACAGGGCTGTCTCCCTTCATGCCACCACATACATACACATATATATTCCCATTGTGGAGGTGTACTAGTTTTCGGATAAGATACTTGATTAGGCCCGTCCCATACCAGGTCTGTGGTTGATACGGGTATTACGGCGCTGGGTTGAAATGACAATTGGTTATGTCCTTAACTTTATAAATATACTTTAATACATGATTTGAGCCCTCCTTCGGCTTTCCTCAAGATTACTCATTTTCATCTATCACATTTTCATCAAGTTATTTAACTTCCATTCTCAACACTTTCATCAGGGTTATCCAAATCCATTTACAATATCTTCATCAAAACCAACCTTTATCTTTTTATAAAATATTCTTTTTCTGCAAGATGGTAAAACTATATAGATTATCAAATAGAGGATAATAACATAAAATTAACCAAACATGTTCGATATGGTCAAGAATAATACTTGCCTTGCTTTTCGTAAAATCCAGTTGAAAATGTTACCAGGGTATTGACGTTCTTGTGCTCGCCTCGCTTGGTATCTAGTTCGATGTCAATCAATAAGCAAGCAAAAATAATAATTAGTATATTTGTTTATATAAATATACAGTTAGGTTTGATAGGGTTCAAGTGGTGGAACACTGAGATAAGATTAAAAGAATGGTCGAAAGGGGATTGATAAGCTTGGTCTAAGTTGGATCGATCTAGAGAACAAGGGAAACTTTATCTGGGGTTTGGAGGGTTGATTAGATTATATATATGTGAGGTTGAAGACAAGGTGGACAAGGTGACGCGAACGGATTTTCGATTTGAAGTCCCTAAGGTTGCAAACGACATAGGCATGTCAATGAGAATGGCATTGAACGTGAACTGATAAGGTATAGAATGGCCTGCTAGGGTTTCCTTCAAGACTGGGGTCGAATGCTGGGATAGGGTGATGATTTGGATGAATAGGTCGAGTGAAAGGTGTTAGATAGGATTAAGAAGGATAGTCGAGAGGTATTGATATGTTTAGTTTAAATCCTAATTGTGGGTCAAGTTTAGGAGACACGACCAGGGAAAGTCTAGGTACGGTCGATAGTGTGATTAGTGTAGGAGTTGGCTTCGAAAATAGGAAAAACTCTATCTGGTGTTTGGATTACTGATCATATATAAACTTCTAGAAGTGCAATGGTGACCTCTGCGCTGAAATGGAACGCTTAGATGCTAATCGTTTCCGTTTCTAACGTAATGACTACCCTCCCAAACAAAATGAGAAATCAAGTTTAGTTCAATTGAACTGCATAATAGAATTACATAACTACTTTTGAGTTGGATAGTTTCCAAAAATAATAATAATATTAATGGTGTTTTCTTTATAGCGTTTAATATAATTAAGCCAAGATATTGTTTTAAAGTCAAGATTATTTTAGTTGACAACTAATTAATTGGTTACTTGGAAAAAGAAATAAAATAATTTATAACCTTAGAATTCTTTTACCTGGATTGAGGTCTACATGAAATACTGAAATTACTTTAGATGTATTTGTTAAAATAGTAAAGATGTATTTGCTGTTTTGAAATAATAAAATAAGACAAAGATGATCTATAGCTTTAAAATTCCTTTGCCTAGATAAAAGATTATATTAATTTAAATTAATTTATCAAAAGAGTGAAGGTAAATTTGTGTGCATATATAAATATCTAATTTGATTAAACTCTAATTAAACTAGGCGTAATTTAAGAAATTGCAAATGCAAATTAGTTAAGAATATTTAGCTAGGTAAGGATTGAAAATAATTTAAGTTAGTTTACCCTAAAAGGGTGAAAAATAGATTTGTGTACAAATATGTATGTACATATGCATATCTCATTTCTGTTAAAACTAGGTATATATAGACAATATATCTGGATGCATATGTATGTGTTTATATATATATATATATATATATATATATATATATATATATATATATATGGAAATTTGTAAATGCTAACAAATCAGAAATGTTTGGTTAATTAAGTTCTTGTGCTTAAACAAATTTTAATTAGACATAAAACAGTGTTCAGTTTGGTTTTAATCAAAATTTAAAATAGAATCTGGATTGAAAATAAGAAAAAGAAATAAAGTTGAGAAAGTTTTGGTTGGGCCTGAATTGGCCCAGTTCCCTTCGGTTTGAGTTGGGCCAGCCCAGGCCCAACCCCCTTCTCTCGGCCGCACCCACCACATACACGCCACACACACACACACACTACGCCACACGGCCACCCTCAGCCCTAGCGTCCCTGGGCCGCTGTCTCCGACTCCGGCGCCGCCGCAGCTCTCATGGCTCTCTCTCTCTCTCTCTCAGCTACATGCGCCGCCCTTTTCTCCCTCTCTTGCACCCGATGGCTCCTATCACCCTAACCCTATCCCTAGCTCGGCCGCCGCAAAGCCCGACGGCGACCCGATGATTTCTTCGGCGCAAGCGTCGCAGCCGGCCGTAGCCCGAGCCGAGCCACCTCGCCTCCCCTCTCGCAACTCGCGCCTCAGGTAAGGTCTTCTAATTCTGGTGTGGCCTTGGTGCTAGGTTTGAGTTGTGCTCTATTCTGGTTTGTGGCATTTGTGTGCTGTGATGACTAGAGATGCTAGATGAAGTGTCCTACTGCTGCTAACTGTGTGATTTTGTGAATTTGTGATGATTGTGACTGAGATGATGTTGCTGGAGGTATGCACCTCATGTGGCAGCAATGATCTATAGGTTTTCTGGTGGTTTTGGGTGATTCTGGAGCAAATGCTATGGCTTACACTTTACTCTCTAGTTAAACAACTAAGAGCTAGACAAATTATGACAATTCAGTGGCTAAAATATGCTAAAATCTAAAGTTAGGTTCAGTTATAACCTTGCTATTGGCTCTGGATCCCTTCTGTTTCCTGTGTGGATCCTGTGGCTGCTACTCCTTGAGTCTGATGGTTTTGCCTTAATCTCCACTACTCTTACTGGTTTACCTTAGCTCCTAGTGATTTGTGTTGCTGTATGTGAATTGTGTTGTAAAGCCTGATTTATTTGGTGTGCTACGTATGCAACCGACTCAAAGATGGTTGAGGTGGCTGTGATCACTGTTCCGGCAAACAGGTGGCATTGGCCCAGGCTAGGTTAGTGTAATCTGGACTGATTTGCAAAATCAGAGAACCCAAGGGGGTTTTGTGTAAAAATTTTCAATGGGGCTGTGATATGATAAAGCTTCAGGGCTAAAATGCAAAGCTGTGGTCTATTGGGCCTCTAGGCTCACGGCCTTGTGTTTGGGCTGATACTAAAAGAAAATTCTCCCTTTTGTTTCTCTTATTTTGTTTAATGCCTTTGAGACTCAGAAACAACCCGAAATAACCCGAATTCCAATGCTGGATGATGACAAGCAAATATAGGGGTGAGCAGCGGCACTTACTCAGGCTGAGAGGTGGCTGCAAGGATGATGACAGGTGGAGATTGCATGATGCTGACATGGAGGGCTACTGTTCACGCGTGTGTAAATGTATGCATCGGTATGTATCTAAGTATATGCACGGTTGTGGGTGTATGTTTTGTTGTGTACATGTATATATCTGTGTATATGTATGACTGTGTACATGGGCACATATATTTGCAGTATATATGTGTTTATTTGTGTATATGTATATGCAGTGTATTCTCAGTTGTACTTGAGGGGTGTGTGCAAGTGATGATGAGGTGTTGGTGCTGTAGAAGGAGGAAATAAGTGTATAATTGTAGGCGTGCTTGGTCCTACACATTCATGTGTGTGTACATATATCTATATATCTAAATGTGTGTGTATATGTATCAGCCTGATGTGGTCTGAAGGTATACACACATCTGTGGAGTTAAGAAGATTTGTGCATGTATTTTCATATGCATTTGTACATGTGTGTGTTGTATTATGTGTATATATATGGCTGGGTGTGTGCACACCTACATATATGCAAGTGTGTAATGCAAGGCCTAGAAAAAAATGGATTCAGAAGTCTGAGTTTTAAACTCGACTGAATAAAGAATCTGCAAAGAGGATTTAATTGTAAATATGAAGGTTGATTGGACTAAATTGCAATATTCACAATTAGGGAGCAAGTTTGAATTTAGTCCAATAGGAATGGTTCACACAAGAGGCACTTTAAGGAAGTTTAGAGTAAAAAATTGAGATTGAATCGAAGATGAAAATGAAAATAGAATTAGGGTAAAAGTGAATAGTCTTTTTACTGAAAACGGCTGAAAACATGAATAGCTGAGTCTCGGGGCTAAATCTGAACTTGTTGCAGAAGGGAAACTTGTATAAAATAGCAGAAAGGATATAGTCATTCAATTGGATTGGAATTTGGAGATGATTCAAAGTTTTTAGCCAGTTTTGATTCTTCGAGAACTAGAAAGGACTGATTTGCTATGAAATTTGGACTGAATCGCGAAAAGTGGTCAAATGATCTTATTTGGCTGTAAAGTTTTAGGACTGGTATGCAAGCTTATTAAGATTTAGGATTCCAGATAAATCCAGAAGAAATCTACTCTGGAATCGAACTGAAGGCTAAAAGGTTAAAAAGGGTAAGTAGGGTAATTAGGAATTCTAGTGTTCTAAAACAGAACTGGGTTTAGTTTATGGACTTTAGGGTCTGAGCTTGATCTGGCAGCTGAAGACAAATCAGTATAAGATAGGTAAGAGGTCCTATCTGTTCAGTTTGACTACCATTCTAGGCTGTCTGGGGAATTTGGCTGATTTTGTGTCTGAAGAGACTGAACTGTGATTAAGAGAATGAGGAGATTGGACTAGTTTGTAATTATTTTAAAATAATTTAATAATCTAATTTTTTGACAAAGTATGTTTAAAGTAAAGAAGTATTGTAGACTATTTTACAAGTTAGGGCTTAGTTTATAACTAATTAGAGTTTTTGAATCATAGTAGAACTATTACTTAAAAGAAATAGTCTTACACTTAGATTTCATAAATAATTATCATTAGATGATAAATGGCATTAATTTTACAAGAAACATAAAATAGTGTTTTTAGTGAAATAGGTACACATGCATACATACACTTGATTGTGCACATATGCACGAGTACATTTAAGGAAAATATCTTTAACTAGTTGCGAATTCATTTATATTTTAGTTAAAACTTCTTAGAAAATACTCTTAAAAGTAGCTTTGCAGTCAAAACAAAAATGAAAATTTCAGGTTCAGGTTTTTGTAAAGCAAAATTTCCAGGTCCTATTTTCGGGGTGTTACAGCAAGCGAGCTTAAGACTGGTACGACCAGCTTGAACTCCTACGACCACGACCAAACTCCAAACACGATGCAGCCAAACCGGCAAAGTGCAGTTTTCAGAATGTACAAATACAATCACGACCAGCTCTAGATTTAAACCATTTGAATAACTGGCGACCACGACTAAGTGCAGTTTTCAAAACATTTTCTCTAATGCAACACAAACTACACTTAGACTTTCTAGCAATGCAAGAGGCGATAAAACACTAGTGCAAGATAATATGAGTGCATTTGAGCTTCTGCACTAGATAGATTCAAGCTACTAGTTTTCGACCCCTCTTAATAATACGGTCAAACGAGTAAAAAGATCCTATCAACCCGGTCTACCTCCAAACACCGAGGCCGGTAAAATCCTAAGAAAACAATCCTTAATCTTGGATTTTACCTTTCGATGAAGCTCGACCTGATGGAGCTCGATCCCTTGAAGCTTATCCTCGCAAATCTCGACCTTGTTAAGATTGACCTCGCTTGAGATGACTCATATCGGCTTCATCCTTTGCACGCCCTTGCTTGCTTTCATCTCGCGACCAATCTGAGACTACAACACAAACACTCAATGCACAATGTTAGTCTCATATATAGATCGTCATTAATCACCACCAGAGAAATTACTCCACACAGGAGTTAACTCAATAATTTCTCTTCTCGGTGTTTAATGACTGAACCAATCTCAATAAGCAGCAAATGAGTAAGAGATGAAATACATAATCATATAGAATCGTATATGATAAAATCATATGCACACGATCTATACTACACATGTCATGATGGCCAATATGATGAGCTCCCCCTCAGCATATGCATCGATGTCAAAACCTCAATAAGGAGCCATCAAACTTCAGGATTTCTCTAATGACATTCCAATTTACACTTAGCACAAGATTGATGCAACCACCAAGCTCCCCCTCTACGTATGCATTAATATTAAACCCACAACTAAGGAAACATCCATTTTAGGGTTTATTAATAACCAATTTAATTTACTTGTGCTAAATCAGGATTTATCTAAATTGTCATTTAATCATTAAATATGACATTCTCCAGATTAACTTTAATCATCAGGGATTTATCCAAATTGTCATTAATCATCAAAACCTAGATACCTAGATCGACCTAGATCCAACAGTTAGCAGCAAAGAGCTGGCTGAAACTCTGGTGCTCGAGGACAAACTGAAGGCTGCTGAAGAGAAAACTATGACCTTGGAGCAGAGAGTCATGCCATCTGACTCCCTCCAAGGAAAGGTCGAGAGCCTTCAAATGGTTTGCAACAAACTACTGACCAGGGTGTACGGTAAGTTCATTTTGGTAGAAACTTGCATTACCTTTATGAACTTTATGAATTTCATGAACTCAGTCGAGTTCATTTCTTCCTCTGTTCAGAGCAAAGAGAGGAGAACATCAAGCTGGTTGTGGAGAAAAACCACTTAGAAAAGAAGTTTATCGAGCGTGGAAACGATCTCGATAAACTTCAAAATGTTGTTAGCCGCTACAATACGGCCTTAGAGAAGGCCAAAGAGACCGCAAAGCTTGCCCTTAATGAAAAGAGTGCCTTGGAAGCAATCATCAAAAGCTGCGGTCTCGCAAAATGAGATACCTTCGCAAAGCTTCGGGAGGTCACGGACTCACTAAAGGCGGATGTTATCGATCCTAAGAAGGATGATCTTTCCCTTGGTGAGTCCTGCAAGATGGTCACGGCTCAAATAGATCTTCTGGTCGCAGGTATTCTTGAAATTTCGAGGAGGCACAAGGAGGCATTGAAGAGCGATGTTGCAACTGCAGCCTCTGCCATCCTCTACAAACTTAGACATCGCCATGATCCGAATTTAGATTTGAATCCAGTGGCGGAAGATGCGTCCTTTGATAGCCAAGACCAATTGAGCGCGATCATGGCCGAGGTCAAGCCTTTGATAGAGAAACTATTGCGCGACCTCGGCCTCTCTTGATGTATCTCCTCTCATTGCGATTTTTTGTAACAATGGAATAGGAATGAAATGAAAATTCTTACCTTATTATTGGAGTCTGTTTTATACTTTGCAAATACATGATTATTGGAAAAAATGAATAATGAAAATGCAAAGTACTTAGTTTTTTAAATCAACATTATAGTTATATTCCCCTAGTCCCCTCCTGCGACCAGTGATACTGAAGACATAGTACAAAGGTCACAGGATAATTCTCATGGACTAAGGAGACCACAACTTGAATGATTAGAGCACGCTAGTAAGTCCCTTAGGTAGTAAGGACCGGCTTAAAAAGAGATGTCTTAGTTAGATGCGATCATGAGGTTGTGAAGATACTGAGTTAATATAAATGTGTAAGTTTTTTGCTAACTGATAGCCACTCTAATGATTAGAACATACTAGTAAGTCCTTTACGCGGTGAGAACCGGCTTAGAAAGAGATGTCTTAACTAGATGCAATCATGAGCTCCGCCAACGAATCCACTTATACATCATACTAAGGCACTTATTGAGACTAGCCCCCAGGCATGAACCAATCAAAAATAAGGCTAAAAATGGGAATGTATCCATAGCATAGAGTAATAAATGTACTTATTGATAAGCAATTTATAATGGGAATGGAAAAAAAAACTTACACGTAAAATTTACTGATCTGAGAGGATCTCAGGTCGAATGCGTAATAGATTTGAACTCTATTTGATCGGTTGAAGTCCGATACAAATTAGATAGCCGAGTCTGATACGACTAGATTCAGTTGGTTATCAAGTCTAATACGTTTTCAAGTGATCGGACTATATACCCAGTAATAGTTCTAGTTTAGTATCAAATCATATATAGAACTCATAGACAGAGATCGACGGAGATCAAGAGCGATCAATTGTCAACTTGTACAAAAACCTCTTTTCAATAAAGAGTTGTGCTATTCTTTTATCTCAGCATTTTCAATTACTTGGGTTTCGGTATTTCCGAGTAAGATCCCGTATTTCACATCTGATCGAGTATAGCCAAACCTGGTCTAATACTCAATCGGATCAAGTTGATATCAGAGCACTATCCTGTCGTGTGGATGGTGAAGACTCGCCAGGGTTACAAAACATCTGACGAAATTCCGCAAGAATCTTTTACAACAGAAGGCGAAAATTCGACAGCACCAACAATCACGTCTCCGACCATGTCTAAAGAAACTTCCGTTCAAGCTGACTTGGCCGAACAAGTGGCCAAACTCTCCGCCAGTATGGATACCGTGCTTGCTTGGATCAAGCAGCAGGCTAGGGCCTTACCTCATGAAGATAATACTTTGAAGGGGAAGGCAACTGGTGTGAAGATTGCGAGCAGCTTGCAGAGGCCAGATGATGTTGAAGACAAAGACGACTACAAGGCAACGACCTCGCCAACACATCCAGTTGTCAGATCTTTTAAGGTCGAAGCTAAGGTTGACATACCCATATATGATGGGGTGATTGATGCCGAGAAGCTGGATTCTTGGATTGATCAGCTTGAGACCCACTTTGACTTGCGAGGGTTCAGTAGCACTCAAAAGGTAAAGTTTGTAGCATTAAAGATGAAGAACCACACCAAGATGTGGTGGAAGGCCCTTGTCGCCAGTGGGGAAGCAGACGACCTCACGTGGGGTCAATTCAAATGACTCTTACGACAAGAGTTCTATCCGATGGGTTATTTCAAGGAGAGATGGGATCATTGGCACAACTTGTATCAATGGCGCGACTAGTCTGTCTAGGATTATACAACGGAGTTCCGAAGACAAGCGATGGTCATTGGCATCTCACTATTTGATCCTCAAGTGTTTCGGAAATACACGTCAGGATTGTAGAAGACAATCAGTGCTGAGTTAAGCCTGTTCGGCGTCCAAGATATCATGACCGCGACTACAACTGCTATGGCGATCAAAAAGAAAAACAAGTATCGCAACGACAAGAACATGAAAGAGAGTTCGACTTTGTCGAAAGGAAAGATGAGTCCGAAGAAAAACACTCCAAAATCTAGTATGAGCATCTCTTGTGAGTAATGTCACGTTGTAGGACACACAAAAGATAAGTGCTATAAGCTCCATCCTGAGCTTTGACCAAAGAAAAACGGACCAGGGAAAAGAACAGGTATAGCTACTACAGCTCCACCAGAAGGAGAAGTTGTCCGAGTGAATTCAGTTGATAAGGTGGATATGACCTTGTCTCTGATGGCAATGCCGAAGGAGAAAGGTTCGGATTCCCCTGACTCCTGTGACGACCATTACCCGACAGAGGATTTGTTCACTATCAACATCCAGGTGAAGCACGAAGTAGTCGCAGCAATATTTGATCCTAGAAGTTAGAAGAATCTGGTTTCCGCTGGACTGGTTCGACAACTTGGGTTGAAGACGACCACACACCAACGACTGTATCCGCTGGGATGGTTCACATCTGACGTGAGCCAATAGATTATGAGTCAGTGTGTGTTGAAGTTTGTGATCTATGCCCGTTATATCGATGAGGTTCAATACGACGTTGTTCCTATCGTTATCTGCCAGGTGATTTTTGGGAGTCCGTTCTTGTACGATCGGGACGCGCATTTCCACCGAAGGGCACAAGAGTACGAACTCACCAAAAACAGGGTTTAAGTTCATTATCAGTAGAGAGGACCACGTCGACACTTCGAGTTTGATCATCGCAAGTCAGGCCAAGTAAATCATCAACGCATGTCAAAAATGTGTGCTTGTTATGGTTCGGCCAGTTGGTCAGGATGATAGTACTCGGACAGCATTGTCGTTGGCTTGCTGAGAGGATTCTGGTTGTTTGTTAGGACTACTAGAAAAATACAGTGATCTGTTCAAAAATAGTTAGGGTCGTCCACTAAAGCGACCAGTCGAGCACGATATTCGACTCGTGTCGGATGCGACACTTCCCAATCTGAGTATGTATCGCAACTCAATGTTGGAGAACGAAGAGATCAAAAGACAACTTGGTGAATTGTTGAATAATGGGGTAATTCAACCAAGTAATCCGTCTTGTGGATCTCCCGTGGTGCTGGTACCGAAGAAAGATGGGGCTTGGAGGAAGTGCATCAATTATCGAGCATCAAACAAGATCACCATCAAGAACTGGTACTCTCTTTCTCGTATCGACGACCTGTTAGACCAATTGAAGCATGTTGTTGTCTTCTCAAAATTGGATCTAAAATCAGGGTATCATCAGGTTAACATCCGGGAGGAGGATACTTGGAGGACTGCGTTGAAAACTAGACAAGGTCTGTTCGAATGGCTGGTCATGCCGTTCGGACTCTATAACGCCCTGGCCACGTTCATGTGTCACATGAATGATGTGCTACAACCATTCATCGATGACTTTATGATTATTTACCTCGACGACATATTGGTCTACAGTCGTTCGTGGGATGAGCACCTAGTTCATGTGGAAAAGGTGTTCGAGCAACTGCGGCAACATCAGCACCGCCTCAACAATAAAAAATGCGAGTTTGGGTAGTAAACTCTACTTTACCTGGGATTCGTGGTCGGCAAAGATACATTGCAAATTGACCCCGATAAGGTAAAGGTGATCCAGGAGTGGCCACGGCTACGAACAATAACAGAAGTGCGTAGTTTTATGGGAGCATGCCAGTACCTTCGAAAGTTTATTCGATACTTCTCGATATTGGCTTCTCCATTACATGCACTAACTAGGATCGACCAGAAGTTCGAGTGGAGTGGAAAGCACGAGGATACCTTCCTCTTGCTAAAGAAGAAGATCAGTGAAGCTCCTGTCTTAGCTTTATCGAATCTACAACAACCATTAGAGCTGGAAACCGATGCTTCGGGTTATGCATTAGGCGCAGTGCTCATGCAAGAAGGTCGACCAGTAGCATATCTGTCGTAGTATTGCGAATACCCCAGCAGGTTCTACAGAGGTTCCTAGCGAATGGAAGGCGATGCGAGATGACCGCGTGACCGGTCCTCTCCCGTCGCGCCAACATAGAGAGTGACACAAGGGTTTATACAGGTTCGGGCCTCAGTGGAGACCCTAGTCCTGTCGACGTGCTCCCGACGAGGGTCGGCTGGGAGAGCTCTCTCGTGGGGAGTGCTCCAAAGCATGCCTATTCGTTTTTTGTGTATTGATGATAATGAATTGTCGCCCGTTACAAGACAAGGGTACAAGGGCATGTATAGGCCCAAAATATGCAAATTACAAGACTACCCCGGCTGCAAACAACGGATCAAGGGGCACCGACGTCCTTCTACTGACCAGGGGGCTCGGATGGTTGACAAGTGTCTTCGCCGATTCCTGAGGCGCTCCTCACGTGATCCCAACGTGACCCTGCGTAGGAGGCCCCCATTGTTGCCGGGGGCCTCTATCACCGGGCAAACGGCAGCGCCTGGGACGGGACACCGGGGGCCCCTGTCCCCGGGCGAAAGGCGGCGCCTGGGACAGGTCATCGGGGGGCCCTTATCCCTGGGCCAATGGCGGCGCCTGAGACGGGTCACTGGGGGCCCTTGTCCCCGGGTAAACGGCGGCGCCCAAGACGACTCACCGGAGGCCCTTGATCCCCATGTGACTTTCGCGCCCCGAACAGGGTACAACGACTACTCCCGTGGAGACCCAACTCGCTATGACTGGCCTCATACATACATACCATTGACTTCCCAGGATAAGTCAAGCACAGGAGTTCATTGCAGCAGAGTAACTTACAAAATATCATTCATAAACAGTATGGCCTGCTGGCCTGATACATCAAGAGGGTAATATAGTGCCTTCACGGCACAAATTGTCTAATTAAAATAAATAACAACTACGCGGTAGAAGCTAGGCGAAGCCCCACGGTCGTAAGAAGTTGACAGCAGAACAACACACATCAGAACTCTGACAGGGTTGGCTCTTCTCCTTCTGGATCCACAAAATCTTCCAAAGCTTCATCTTGATCATAGAGCACTCCATCTATTTGATGAAAGGTTGCAAGGGTGAGCACTTACGTACTCAGCAAGTCATATGTAAGAGTAGATTTACATATAGTAGTGATGATATGATCCTATACTATTGAGGGAAAGAGGGAAGGGTTTTTCAAAATACTTTTTCTTTCATGCTTCTCAAACCTTATGCTCATGGCAGCATGTCAATACTTAGGGCACAATCCATGTGCCTCTTAGCTATTATAGGATCACTAAATTATGGTACTACCGCGACACGTCGACACACGATAGCCCACGGCAGCACCCCTTATCATGACAACACATGTCATTTGGGTAATATTGACTTATCAAATTTTAATTATAAAAGTATACTTGTGTCACACCCCGTGGATTTAATCCACCGCGGCATACTCCTAAAACTCGGGAGCACGAAGTATTCGAATACATTTTTAACTCTATAGAGGGTACCAATTTACCCGCATTTCCACTTTCATGCCCATCCTATCAGATGATTAGACCCTTCCTCACAACCATGTGCGAGTGGCAAGGTAGAGATAACAAGAACTTTTGCTACGTTTCACTCACAATTCACCCCTGACCCTGTGGTTCTCTCGCGAAGCACAGTTGTGGCAGGTACTCCCTACCACGCCCAAAGCCTCTTCCCATTACTGGGTCAGCGTGCATCATCAGATTCAGTGATATGTGCTGGAGCCTCACTCCGTGTCAAATCGTGCACAAACATCTCATCTCATGCAGGGGTTTCATGTGAAATTCACATAACTACTTGTTTAGGCCTGTCCCATACCAGATTTGCGGTCGGCACATTGTTCATGCCACTAGACGCACAACACAAGGTTCTAGTCCTTATATGCCAGTGACCAGATCATACCACAAACCATGCACCTTCCGTGCCTACACATTCAGTGCATCCAAGCACATCCAGTGCTTCCACCATTCCATACCAAAATACTGGTCACGGTTAGGGGTTTTATTTCACGAATATAGCTTTATATACATATATTTATCAATTCATGGCTTACTACTAATCAATTCATTTTTCCACAAGCAATCAGCCTGATGCTGCCATTTCATCTCTTTTCTCAACACATGCAATACTACTTTATAATCAAGGTATATTCTAGCAATTCACAAAATATAGGTTCAAGATGTTCAAGAATATGACTTGCCTTCCGCGTCGTAAGAAACAGCAGTCGATGTTGGGTCTGCGACGAAGTCTTCGAACCCGGGCTCTTGCTCTAATCAGAGATCAAACAAGCAAACAAGGATCACAACCATTTCAATACCATATTATTACACTACATGCGATAATGCGGGGAAAAGCACTTTAGCGATACTGAGATATGACAATCTGAAAGCTGGTTAGGGTTAAATCCTTGAGATCATGGCTATGGATGGTTGTTAGAAGGTTCAGAGGGCCCCAAGGTATCAAAATAATATCAGGTTCACGACTGGTTCGCTCAAAAACGGCGAATGTCTTTAGGTCGACATCGGTTCAAGGCATCGACATAGGGTCAACGAATGCTAGAGGGATTATCTCAACTTGTGGTAGTAGAATAAAATGTAGAACATAACTCTACAAGCTTAGGGGACAAAGTGTATTTCAGTTTGCATACCCAGAAGGGGTCAAATTGGCCCAATGCCATTGGCTGACATAGGCTGACAAGGGCTGACAATGCCCAAGAATGACATTGACATGGTTTGAATAGTTCCCAGTGGCCAAAATGGGTTTTGATTCAAGCATATGGTGCACAAAGTAGTGAGGCAACTATTTGACAAAGTAGTTTTTGTTTTGCATGATCAGAGGTGGGTGAACAGGGCTAATGCCACTGGCTGGCATGGTGTGGCATAGAGTTGACATGGCCAGAAATTAGGGTTTAGTATAACGTTTGATCCAGGGCTCTAAATGATGCACCACTTTGTCTGGGAGGTAGGCCTTGGTAACAGGAAAAAAAGATATACCAGGCTCCATGGCTGGAGATGGCCGGACGACAAGGAAATCCGGCGAAGAACACGGTGGCCGAACTGTTCCAAACAGTCTCTGGACAAGACTTTGGCATAGCAATAACTCTCGATCTGGGCCGATCTAGGTGTTGAGCTAGAAGAAAAAAATGCTCATGGGGTCAATGCACATCTACTAGACAAGGTGGTTTGGACTTAAATGGTCGGGAACAAAGTCCGGCGACCGGCGCTAGAGAAGAAATCACAAAAAATGGGCATTTTCGATTTAAGCCATTTGAAGTCGATTCCTTGCTTGTGGGGTGACTTAGGGGTATAGTAACGCTACTGGTAAGGTTAGATTTGCTGGAGGATCACCAGAAAAGGTCAACGGCGAGGTCTAGTGAACAGATGGAACACCAATTTGGGGTTTTCTTGATCTGAGAAAAATTGATGTTTCGGAGCTTACAGGATTTCTATATTTAGCTCACTGATCAATTTAGTCTACAGGTTCGAGGGTTAATTCGGTCTAATTTAATCGGCATTGCCGGAACAGGGGTTCTGGAAATAAAAATCCCGGCGATCGCCGGCGACGTGATGCATAAGAGTTCAATTCACTGCTACAGAACGATAAGAGAGATGGGAGGAGCTTACTGGTGCTGTTAATTTGGATGAAGGGACTGTGGTTGAAGCTGTCACCGTGAGCCTCCTTCTGTGTTTGCCGGAGAAGATGACGAAGACGGCGAGGTTAGAGACTTGACTAGTTCTGGTGTGTGTGTGTGTACAGGCAATGGCCAGGGCAAGCTTAAATAGGCGAAGTGAGCAGCAGCGGTTGAAAATGCCTGGAGAATTGGAGCTGTGAATCGATGGCGAACTGACTGGTCGGGCGGGACAACAGCAAAGTGATGCGCTCCAGCGGCCGTGTCGGCTTTGCAGGCTGGTGTGCGCTGTCCCGGGTGATGCAACGGCGAACTGACGGGCTCCTTCGGCATGCTTGCAACGTGGCGCAACTTTGCTGCTGTTGTCGGGCGCGCGCGGGAGAACGAAGGCAACGCTGGCAACGAAACTACGGCGAAGATGGCAGTGCTGGTGATCGATGGCGACGAAGCTACAGCGGCAGCAACGATCGAAGCCATGGTTGCGGTCGAGCGCTCCTGCTCGTGGTCGAAGACAGCAGCTCGAGGTCGATTAGAACAGCGGATCTGGTCATGAACAGGAGTTTTGGTCGATTCAGGGACCTAATTGCGAGGATCTTTATTTGGGCTTTGGATTGATTTGTAATTTAGGGCTTAGGGAGGAGTAATCTGGAATCTGATTTCATAATTGGGTATAACCTTTTCCCTTGATCTCATCTGGCAGTAATTTGAGCAAATTTGAATAAGATTTGATGAAATTTGGCAAAAATCCGAAAATAGGGTACTTTAGGGTAAGATAACCTGAATTTTTGTCGATTTCGAATTCTGGCAATTGAAGGAAGATTTCGAAGTCTGGATAGAAGGGAAATATGTATCAAATTGCATTTGGGAGGTATTCCCTGAAGAAATTCTGAAAAAGGAGTTGATTTGTGGCTTTTAGTCTTTTTAGGTTTTCAGATATCTGGAAAAGAACTGACTCGCAGTAAAATTTGGACTGATCTGCGAAAAAGGCTTAGATGAAGTAATTTGGCTACCAACTTTTTGGTGTAGGTTGATGATGCATCTGGAACATATTTCAAAAGACACTTAAGTCTAGAAAGGGTTAAAATCAGATGGTTCTTCTGCTGTAATCTGGGGGTACTTAGGGTAATTTCAAATTATCGTTTTCGAAAACAGAAGAAGTGGATGTCTAGGAGCTAGAGGTCGAATGTTGTCACATCCCAAAAATAGAGCATAAATTTTTTTTTAAAAAGAAAACAATCTACTCCTAAATAATTTCCTTTTATCTCAACTCCAGAAACTCAACTCAGTTTTGTTTTCGAAAACCAGAATACTTAATTACTCTAATTACCCTGGTTGACCCTTCAGTCTTCAATTTGAATGATTCTTGAGTAGATTTGCGGCGACCCGACATACCGCCCATGTGGCAGCACGTCCGGTCTTTGAATATTTTCGAACAAAACCATTTTATCCGAGAATGTTCGTTACAGAGTAGCGAGCAGAAACATGACATAATTAAACATGGTCCAACATAACGACGAGTCTAGTTACACACAAAAGCATAAGCATATTTATTGCATCAAAATACAACAGTTAGGGTGTTTTTATGGCGGTCATTCTTCGTCTTCGGTGTTGAAGTAGACCCCATCAAGCTCACAGTAGGATTCTCCGGGATAAACTTCTTGGTCTGGTCGTCCGGTCGGCGTGGCATCACCCAAGGAGTACTCAAAGTCTAACAACGGCATACAATAGCAAGGGTGAGTGCCGAGGCACTCAGCAAGCAATTGAGAGGTATAATGCATCATGCAAACCTTAACTAGTCAAAGAGTTATTAGAGTATATTAGCAAAGACGATTTTGACTCAAAAATTCATTTGTGATTGTAAGAGACTCCGGTTATTAAGTAAAACGCTACTGAACATTTGCACCTCAGGGTGAGACCACCTGTAGGTCTCCTTTCCTGCCGCGACGCAGCTCTCGACCTGAGAACAAGGAGTGAATATCCACGTTTTACTCTGCAGAGAGGTATCACTTTACCCACAGAATCTCTTGATTACCATGTCGGTGTTCGTCAACAGTGCTCCGCATTTCTGATAATGCGTGACATCATCAAGAGAACAAAACCTTTTTCAAACCCTTCCACTAGTTCCTTCCACTGATATGGTACCACCATACCTGTGTAGTCGGACGCATCCGCTACACCCACTGTGAGCCTATAGCTCCAAGCCCGCCTCGGGTCGGTTCTTTCATCATAACACATATACATATACGTTCCCAGTGTGGAGGTGTACTAGCGTCCGGATAAGATACTTGACTAGGCCCGTCCCATACCAGGTCTGTGGTCGATACGGGTATTGCGGCGCTGGGTAGAAATGACAGCTGGTTCTGTCCTTACTTTTATAAACATACCTTAATACAAGATTCTAGCCCTCCTTCGGCTTTCCTCCAGTTACACTTTATCCATCAAAACACCGACTCTTTCATTATGACCAACTTTTATAAAATACTTTTTAATGCAAGATGGTATAGCTACATAGATTATCAGATATAGTATAGCCAAATAAAAGCAATAAAACACGATCAATATGGTCAAGAACAAAACTTGCCTGAAGTAGCAAGATCAGGATCCAAAATATGAGCGTCGCCCTGGAAATCCTCGTTCAGCTCCGCTCCTAAAAGTAAAATGATCGCGTATATAAATTCCTAGAAGAATATTGATAGATGCTATGCAAGGATACAGAGTTTATGTGCTAATCGATCTCGTCTCTATCGGGGTGATCACTCTCCCAGGTAAAATAAAAAAATAGATTTTATTTAATTGAACTGCATGATGGAATTACATAACTACTTTGAGTTGGGTAGTTTTCAAAAAGGAAATAATATTTGTTTAATAATGGTTGAAAAATAAATTTAAAATAGTTAAGTCAAGGTATTGATTTAGTGCTAAGACTATTTAATTTCTATATTAAATGATTAGCTGTTTGAAATAAAAATAATTGATATATTTAAGCCTCTTTTTCCTATGTAGAAAATTATATGAAAATGATGAAAATAACCTAAATTGATTTATTAAAGAGTAATAATATAATTTGTATGCATATACATATATCTAATCTTGATTAAACTCTTATTAAATTAGGTACAATTTTAGAAATTTCAAATGCTAATTAGTCTTAATATTTAGTTATTTAAACATCTGTAGTAAATAGATTTTTAATTAGATGTGAAACAGGGTTTAATTAGACTTAAATCAGAATTTAAAATAGAATCTAAATTTGGAAAAAGAATTAAAAGATTTCGATTGGGCCGGCCCAGGGCCCAATCTCCCTCTCGGCCCACAAACACACACACACTCTCGTACACAGCACACACAACACACGCGCGCACCCACGGCTCCAGCCGCCTGGAACCCTAGCCGCCAGGACCGCCGTCCCCGGCTCCGGCGCCGCCGCCGCCGCGCCGCTCCTCCGCGCGCGCTCCTCCGTGGCCCTCTCTTCCTCTCTCTCCCTCTGCTACACTCGTTCTCTTTGTCTTTTCCTCTTCTTACTCCCGACGGCTACCACGCACCGAACCCTAGATCGGTTCTCAAATCTGGCCGCCGTTAACTTCTCGCCGGCGCACGCGTCGCGGCCGGCCGTAGCCCGGGCCGCCCTGCTGCGCCTCCTCTCTCGCGGCTCGCGGCCGCGCTTGGCCGCGCCCTAGCGGCGTGGCCGCGCGGTAGCTTGTCGCGCGTGTGCGGATGCGCCGCCGCCGACCCGCCGGTTACCCGGTCCTCGACGTCGGCGCCCCCAGGTAAGCTCCCCCACCTTGGGTCCTGGATGAGGTGAGAGGTGTAGTTTTGGGCTGGGGTGCTTTGCTCTGGTTTTCGTATTGTGTTTGCTCTGTTCTGTGGAATTGGTGTTCCTTGGTTTGAGGTGGTGCTGTGTACTGTGATGTCTGTGTTTATGCATATGTGTGTGATCTTGTGCTGGCTGGTGATGCTGGATGTGTTTGTTTCATGTGGAATCAGTGATATGCAGGTTCCAGGGAGGCTTAGGGAGTGCTGATGCCTAATTTTCACTAGCTTCTCCTCCATTTCTTAACAGAACACTAATTAGAATGCTAAAACTGTGAATTGGGAGCTTAACTTACCTTGCTGTTTAAGACTTTAACTAAACAACTACAAACTAATTGGATTTCAGGACTTAGCAACTAGGGCGTGCTGAGAATTGGGAATTAAGGCTGTATTTACCTTGATGTGGGGTTTTGGTTGCTTCCTCCTTACTCCTGTATTGCTCCTGTGTTGCTCTGGTGATTGATCCTTAACCTCTACTGTTTCTGTGTGTGTTTGTGTTGTTGTGTATATGAAACTGTATGCTGTGATGCTACTGTGTATGAGGTTATATTATACGGTGCAGTTACTTCACCTGGTGTATGAACATGTAACCGACCTTCTCTGGACTGAGGTGGCTATTTGCACTGTTCTGTTGAACAGATGGCAGTGCCCTGGTTAAGTTGGGTGTCCATTTGGCTGATTTGAAATTTTGGTAAACTTAAGGGGGTTTTTTGCAAAATTTTCATTGCAATTGTAAATGGAAAACTTTCAGGGACTAAAGTGCAAACTGAGGCTAATTGGGCCTTTGGGCCCAAGGCCTGGTTTTGGGCTGGATTTTTTTTCTACAAGAAAAACTCTTTTCTTTTTATTATTTATTTATTCTCCCGCTTCTATTTTATTCTATGCCCTCTGGGGCTCGATATCGACTCGGAAAATGACCTAATATGAAAACGATCGACCCGAAAGATAGACTTGACCCTAAAATGCTGGATAATGATAAGCACATACAAGGTCGAGCAGCGGCACTCGCTCAGGCTGAGAGGTGGCTACAAGGAACCCCAGACAGATACTGCATAGTCTGACAACATTTTTTTAAAAACTAAAATCGCACATAAGTTTAAAGGTCAGCAGCGTGACCATCTAATAGCCAGCCATTTGGCCTTTTGACCCGCTGACCAGTTGACCAGTTTCGTGGTCCTTACAAGATTTCTCGTGGATTTCCTTGGAACCCTAAATCTTAATACACTTGCATACTAGACTTAAAACTTCTCAGTCAAATAAGTTCATTTGGCCATTTTTTGCGAATCAGTCTTTTTCCTGTTTTCAAAAGTCTAAAATGGATAAATTCTCCAATTCATCTCCGAATACCAATCTGATTGAACCATTATGTTTCTTTAGCTATTCAACACAAGTCCCCTAATTGTGCCAAGTTCAGATTCGACTCCAAAACCTAGTTATTTATATTTTCACTTGTTTCTGGTAAAAATACTATTCACTTTTACCCTAATTCCATTTTCATTTTCATTTCATTTTCATCTTAATCCAATTCACCCCTAATTTGATTACCCGGCCAGAACTTATGTCCGAATTAGCCTCCAGAACATGACTATCTGCAATTAGTCCAACTTGCTAGTTCACACTCACATCATAGACTTGAATACATACAACTCCTCACTCAAGTTACACACATATACTTCAGTGCATATACCAACGTACTTACACACACAAACATCAAACCACAATTATGTTTAGAATTACACCTGTACACCCTCATACATCTGTCAGGACCATATTCAACCACATATACACAAATGTGCACATATATATATATATATATTGCAAATTCATACATCCACATACACATTCATATACATACAGAGATGTAATACATGTGCACAACAATCTATACACACCCATATATAGACCAATCAGCATACACATATATAAATATAGGAGGAAACACATCCAAATTGCTTTAACTCCACAGATAAATTCAAATCACATATATACACAACTACTCATATATCTATCTATACCTAAATGTACACATATACACACACAACCATTACTTTAACTCAGAAGCCATCCAAAACAGCAAAATGCACACGGCAGCACAGCCCCTGTTCCCTTCCTCTACACGCAGCAGCTTGGGCGTTTGCTTCTCTTCAACTCAACAGTAACCACACATATACGTAGCTGCTTGCCTAATAGTGTATATGTGTATATGCAGCAGTAGCAGCATCATCTTCTCCTCCATGCACTCCATTTCTTCCTCTACACTTTGCTTCCAGTAACCAGCAAGAAATCCAGTAGCAGCCAAGATCATCCTCTCCTTCCTAATCTCCACCTTCTTCTAGTAGTTTCTCCAGCAAACACAGCAGTGTCTTGAGGTAGCAATGCTAAAGAAAGAAACAGCAGCATAATTCATAGCAACACACTTAGTGAAAACCAGGGGGCAGCAACCACAGGAGCAAGGAGAAAGAACCGAGGGCTACAGCAAGGTAACCATTGGACCCCAAACTCCCATTTATTAGGGATTATGTTCATTCATACAAGAACTGATTAGAAGATAGTAACAGCATTAGTAGCCTATGCATCAGAGATCAGGAATCATCCCTTAAACACCTGAAACCTTCAGACCATCACTGCCACATGACATGCATACCTCCAACAGCACAATCTCAGTCAATAGACATCACAAAATCATAAATCTCATAGCAACAATAGAACACCTCACCATCTTGCACCTCTAACCATCCCAAATCATACACACAAGCGTAGCACCAAGACAGGAGCAGACCAAATCAAAACCCCGGGAGAAGTTGAGACCTGGCGCCACGGCCACAATTGAGATTAGAGAGACTTACCTGAGGCGCCGGCGTCGAGATCGAGAACCAGGCAGCCGGCGAGCCGGAGGCGACGCATCCACACGCGCGCGGCGGGCTACCGCGCGGCCACGCCGCTAGGGCACGGCCAAGCGCGGCCGCGAGCGCGAGAGGGGAGGCGAGGCGGCGCGGCCCGGGCTACGACCGGCCGCGACGCCAGCACCGAAGAGATCACGATCGCCAGCGAAGGATTAACGGTGGCCGGGTTTAAAGAACAAGAGTTAGGGTTTTGACCGTGGCTTTGTGGGGTGCGATGGGAGAGGGAAAAAGCGGTAGCACGCGAGATGAGGTTGGAGAGAGGAGCGCGCGGGAGGTCAGCGACGGCGGTGTCGTGTCGCGTCGCGCACAGGTGGCTCCGGCGTCGAAGGAGGCGTCGAGCGGCGCTAAGCGCGCTCGCCCAGAGGAGCAACGGCGGGGCGCGGAGGCCAACCGGGCGGGTGGCGGTGGTGTGCAGCCGGGGTGTGGTCCGGCCACCGGCGGTGAAGAGGCCAGAGGGGTAGAGTAGATTTGGGGAACAAAGAAGGAAGAAGAAAGAAGAAGAGAAAAAGAAAAAGGAAAAAGGACGGCAGGGTAGTGAGTGGCGGCCAGAAGGACTAAGAAAGAGATTTTGGCGATTTTACGAAAAAGCCCCGAAGAGGTAAGAATTATCAACCAAGTCCTTCTGAGTTATAATTCCATTCTGAGCCTTAGGAACTCCGATTTCAGCACGATCGATTCCTACGCGTCTGTAGAGTCATACGCTTCTATCTGGAATAGACCTAGGATCAGTTTAGTTAATGGAACGTGTCCATTAACCAAATCTGTCCAGCGACAATGCACTTCGCATGTTGCCACCTCTCTTCTTCGTTGTCGTCTCGTCGTCTTCAGCCGTTCCAAACCCTAAGACCTTGTCCAATAGATTGCCTCACCTTCACCTATCAAATGACGCGAGGATTGCTCAACTCTGGCCGCTAGAGCACCGTTGCCCTAGTCGATGTCCTCGGCCGGCATTGTCGGGGCAATGTCCAGATGGTGCGGTTCGTGTCCAACTACGTCGAGACAACGTCAAGACATTGTCTTTCTGTGTACAAACATTGTCGAAGCGATGTCAATCCAAACTCAATTGTGCCAGCCCTTATTTTAACTTCATCGACCTATGTCAGGGCAATGTCCTTCCATGACCAGGCTCTGTCAGTCGCTGACATATGCTCTGTATGACCCCACACGAACTCGAAACCCTAGTTATGTTTTAGTGTTCGAGCCTCGACGAAAACCCTAAAAAGCCGACCTAAGTTTTGTCAGCCTATGTCCAATGTCACTCTCGTCGACATGCTTATGTCGTTCGTAACCCTAGGAGCCTCAGATCAAAAATCTGTTCGCATCAACTTGTCCGCCTTATCTCCAACCTTGCACTTATACAATCTGATCGTCCATCCAAACACTAGATAAAGCTCTCCCTATTTTCTAAGTTAATCCAGCCTAGATCAAGCTTATCAATCACCTTTCGACCATTCTTTTAATCCTATTCCAGCATTCGATCACTTGAACCCTACCAGTTATAAACATATATATATATTTATAAAAAAATATACTCACTATTATTTTTGCTTGCTTATTGTTTGACGTCAAATAGATATCAAGTGAAGAGAGTGTCGTCATCAGTACCTTGGTAGTTCTATCAACTGGATCTCGTGGAAAGCAAGACAAGTCCCTATTTCTTGATCATATTGAACCTGTATATTATAAATGCGTATATATGTTGTTTTGATAAAGTATTGAGTATATGCATGAAAATGACTAATCACAAGTGGTTGATGGTAGAATTTTTACAAAAGAATTTGATCAGTTGAGATAGTAAGGATCCGAGCCACCGTGAGTGGGACATCCTTACTGATCGATTGAGAGAGCAAGGATCTGGGCCACCGTGAGTGGAATATCCTTGCTAATTGATTGAGGCTGTAAGGATCCGAGGCCACCTTGGGTGGAGTATCCTTACTGGGCCCTGAAAGTATTTTGGCAATAATGCTTATTTGAAAACCAATGAATATTGGTGGTGAGGATGGTTTGATTGGTGGGCAAATTTTGCCTAAGTGGAACAGTGGTTGAGTACCTCACCCTAGTAAATAAGGATATAACAAATTGTGCTAAACGACCATGGGCATCTTAACGTGCCAACCACATGATCGAGTAATTGAACTCGGCCAGTAGACTACTGCGTATCGATTTTATCCCTGCATGGTGGTCGTTCTCATTCAGGCTCCAAACTGAGATGTTTGGGTGGATCTTGCTAAGTTTAGTTGTCTAAACTTAAGGCCTGAATGGGTGAGGGGGAGATGTGAGGGGAGAGTTCGTGCGGTTACTCTGACCTTGAGTAACTCATGAATTTTGGTGTGTGGGTACTTCTCGCTGAGGTACCTCACAACGACAAGAACGACCAGTGCGGTCGAATTGTCGGGCAGGGATATTATTAATACAATGTATTTGAGAGCCTTGTTTCCTCAATCTAGTCGCATGCAATAATGTGTGTGTAAATGGCCTGACTGGGAAGATTGATGGATTCATGTGGGTAAAGCGGTGCCCCTCTGCAGAGTGTCAAAAGGTATTCGAGTACTCCGTACCCCCGGATAGGGGTATGCCATGGATGGAAACTGGATAGCACAATAATAATAAAGTATTAGTCAAAAAGGGGCAAACTGAGATGTTTTCCCCGAATTTCACTCTTGGGTCAAATAAATGTTTTCTACCATCATTTTGCTAATCAATTGTATTTAAATTCGCTTTGGAAATGTGTTTGTGAAATTTACTATTCTGTACCACATAGACTGTTAAATTAGACATAGCCTGTCATGCATTGGATAAATTCTTATATAGAGACTTGCTGAGTACTTTGTACTCACCCTTGTTTAATAACAAAAATACAGTTGAAGAGAAGCTAGAGAGGAGCGAAGCAGGATCACTCGGAGTTAGAAGGGTTACGTGCTACACGAGTTTTTGCCTGTGGGATGGTCTTGGAGACCAGATAAAACTACTTTCATAAAATCTAGTAGTTGGCCTTGTTGGCCTTTGTATATCGATGTGTATTAAGGCCTGACGACCATATATTGCTTTTGTCTATAAACTAAGTTGAGCTGGTTGTCTGTTTATTACTCTGTGCACGACTGCATCCTGGGCAGTTGGGGTAAGTGCACACCTGGGGCCCACTGCAGCGGGTGGGTCCCTCACAAATGTGGTCTGGCTCCTGAAGGATTTTATGTTCAGGGTAACTGATAGGTTAAATCTGAATGGTCAAATCTTGATCTGGAGTTATAGAGTAGATTTAGAGATTTTTAGGGTTTGAGAGAGATTAGGGTTTAGTTGATCTGGCTACTACTACAGAGATACATGCATGCATGATTTTATGCAGAAATACTTTTCACCCCAAAAACCAGGTTGTTACAGTGACCCTGCGCAGGAGGCCCCCATGGCTGTCGAGGGCCCCTGTCACCGGGCAAACAGTGGCGCTCGGGACGGGACTCCGGGGGCCCCTATCCCCGGGCGAAAGGTGCAGCCCGGGACAGGTCACCGGGGTCCCTTGTCCAGGGCAAATGGCGGCGCCCGGGACGGGTCACCGGGGGCCCTTGATCCCCACGTGACCCTGCACAGGAGGTCCCCACTACTGCCGGGGGCCCCTGCCACCGGGCAAACAGCGGCGCCCGGGACGGGACATCGGGGCCCCTTTCCCTGGGCGAACGGCGGCGCCCGGGAAAGGTCATTGGGGGCCGAGACGGGTCTCCGGGGGCCCTTTTCCCCGGGCTAACGGCGGCACCGGGGGTGCCAGTCAACGGGCAAATGGTGGCTCCTAGGACGGGTCACCGGACGCCCCTGTCACCGGGCAAAGGGCGGCGCCCGAGACGGGTCACCGGGGGCCCTTTTCCCCGGGCAAACGGCGGCGCCCGGGACATGGTCCCAGGGGCGCTATCACCGGGACTGATCGGGTGGAGATTTCCCGCGACAACAGCCCCCCATGCTCTCCGGGGACATGCCCTAAGTCCCTGGAGGGGATGGTCTACATCATCGGGAACATCTCTTTGGTTTGCGCGTCTCTTCAGTTTGCACGCGACGTTTGAAATGGGCGGCCCTGATTGATCCCGAGGGGCCACTATAAGTAGGGCCTCGGGGGGCCCAGAGAGCTCACACTCAAGATGTAGCCTTCCACTCCTCACCGGCGCTCTGAGCCTCTCCCGGTAACCTAGCCTCCAGAGAACATAGCCTCCCGGCAACATAGCCTCTGGGAATTTCGCTCCAGGAACCTAGCCCCCGGAAACTTCACTCCCACAAACCTAGCCACCGACAACTACATGGCACCAAAAGGTCATGCCAAAACCGCTGATGTGCCCCTGGAGGAAGTTACCGCGGACTTCCTCTGGGCCTCGGAGTTCACCTCAGGGGACTTGGAGTCCCTTGTGGAGCGGGGGGTCCTCGCTGATGGGAACGTCCGGATCCCCCCGAAGGAGACCTCGCCCCGCCCCCGTGCCGGGGAGGTGGATGTTTTTGAGGCCTTCGTAGAGGCCGGCCTCCGGCTCCCAGTGCATCCATTGCTCCGGGAGTTCCTCCGGGGATACGGGGTGGTGCTCAACCACCTGACGCCCAACACCCTTGTCCGGATGGGCCTTTTTATCTGGCTGTGTGAGACAGCCGCCGGACGGGAGCTACCCTCCGGCTCCTCCGGTACTTCTACGAGCCCTCGGCGAGGGGCTCGTACATGATCAAGGGTGGGCCGAAGTCCGCCTTCGGCTCCATCATGATGCAGCTCTTACCGGCCCGGGTGGAGGAGTACCCGGTAGCGGCCTCTCGGGATCACTGGGGGGACTGGCTCCGGAGGTGGTTCTATCTCCGGGTCCGGGACTCCGGGGTGATGTACTCCCCGGAGCCCCCCTCCTACTGCCGCTCGTCCACCCCTAAGCCCCCGGTCTCGACCACCGAGGAGTTGAAGCTTCTCTGCAAGATGGTGGGTGTCCGGGCCCGGAGGTCCATGAGGGATCATACCGAGGAGCTAGCGCTCTTCAAGCTCTCCCCCTTCTTCCACGGGAAGAGGGGGATCGGGATGTGCCCGGCGCACCAGCCCCCGCAGTGGCCAGTGGCCCGATGTAAGTATTTGGTGGTCCCTAACTTTGGTCTTTGATATTTTGGCTAACTCTTGTTCTTTGTAGTTCGGTCGTATCCGGCCGCCCGGGAGAAGGCAGAGAACCTCCTCGGGAGGTACTACGCCGACGAGCACGAGCGCGTCATTTCACGTCATCGGGGAGGGCTCTCCCCATAACTTGGTGGCGGAAGCCTTCGGGTTGAAGCTACCAGCAAGGGAACCTCTCCCCACCCCTGGCTCCCACAAGCGGGGGAAGGAGGCCGCCGGGGGCCCCGAGCCAAAGCACGCCTGTAGCTTCTAGGCCCCTAAAGAGTGTTTTAGTAATTAATGACAATTGCAAATGCTATACTAACGATACCTGCTAAGTTGTGTCAAGAAGAAACTCATAAGACAGGGTAATGAAAGGCAAAGAAAGAGCCTTATGATGAAGAAAGGACATTGATCAAAGAGGCAAAGGTACGAAATAGGGTCTTTTTCATTTTACCGGTCTAAAGTAATTAGAGAAGAATTTTGACCGGATTTTTGGATAGTCGCCGTACTATTAAGAGGAGCATGTGGTGTATCATGAAATACTTCATCTATGTGCCACAAATCATACAATCAACTTGCATTGCACACTAGAAGGTCACATTCTTTGAAAAAGCTTGTTTCAACTCTTTTCTGCCAAACTCTGTCTCAGTCGGTCTGACCGTCTGTTATACCGGTCTGACCGAATAGACGGACTGATCGAATAGAGTTTTGGACTGACCGACGTTATGTCAAAGTCTAGTGTATACCTTTAAAAGGTCGGTCTGTCCGTAGGCAAAAACCTAGGTCAGTCTCCTGGTACTTCATGTCCTATCCTTCTGATGTATTGTGTTATGACGGTTTGACCGAGAAATCGGTCTGACCGTGTTTTTGTACTACGGTCTGACCGTAATGGCCGGTCTGTCCGTATTTTTCGGTTTGACCGTATAACGTGTCCAGAAACTATGTCGTCTCTGGACAGTTTCACGGTCTGACCGCTATTGTCTCTGGTCTGACCATGAGTGTGCCTGACAAGGGCAGGTGTCGCGCCCCACACAGGGTACCACGACTACTCCCGTGGAGACCTAGCTCGCTGCAGCTGGCCTCATACATACATACCATTGACTTCCCAGGATAAGTCAAGCACAGGAGTTCATTGCAGCAGAGTGACTTACAAAATATTATTCATAAACAGTATGGCCTGCTGGCCTAATACAACAAGAGTAATACAATGCCTTCACGGCACAAATGGTCTAATTAAAACAAAAAGACAACTACTCGGCGGAAACTAGGTGAAACCCCCACAGTCGTAAGAAGTTGACAGCAGAACAACACACATCAAGGCTCTGACAGAAATGGCTCTCCTCCTTCTGGATTCACGAAGTCTTCCAAGCCTTCGTCTTGGTCATGAAGCACTCCATCTATTGTTGATGAGTTGCAAGGGTGAGCACTTACGTACTCAGCAAGTCATAGGTAAGAGTAGAGATACGTATAGTAGAGATGACATGATCCTATACTATTGAGGGAAAAGAGGTGAGAGGGTTTTTCCATAAATACTTTTCTTCCAAGCTTTTCAAATCTCATGCTCATGGCAACATTTCATGTACTTAGGGCACAATCCACATGCCTCTTAGATATCACATGATCACTAAATTATGGTACTACCGCGACACATCAACACATGACAGCCCACGGCAGCACCCCTTATCATGACAACACATGTCACTTGGGTAATCTTGAACTAACAAATTTTAATTTATAAAACAATACTTGTGTCACACCCCGTGGATTTAATCCACCGCGGCATACTCCTAAAACTCGGGAGCACGAAGTATTCGAATACATTTTTAACTCTGTAGAGGGGTACCAATTTACCCGCAAGATATATCCACTTTCATGCCCTTCCTATCACAAGGATTGGACCCCTGACTCACTTCATACTGTGAGTGGCAAGGTGGAGATAACAAGAACTTTTGTCATGTTTCACACACAATTCACCCCAGACCCCGTGGTTTTCTTCACGCAAACCACAGTTGTGGCAGGGTTACACAACCCCCACTAATTGGCATCTTCCCCTCAGGGTCAGCGTGCATGATCACATCCAGTTATTTGTGTTGGAGCGCACCTCGTGTGAATCGTGAGTTTGTCCTATTGGGGTTTCATGTGTGATCCACATACTACTTGTTCAGCCCTGTTCGATACCAGGCTTGCGGTCAGCACGTTAATCATGCCACTAGACGCACAACACAAGGTTCTAGGTCCTTATATGCCAGTGACCAGATCATACCACAATCCATGCACCTTCAGTGCCTGCACATCCAGTGCATCCAAGCACCTCCAGCGCTACCACCATTCCATACCAAAATACTGGTCACGGCTAAGGGTTTTATTTCATGAATATAAATATACTTAATATATTAGTTCATGGCTCATTACTTGATCAATTCACATTTCACAGGCATCAGCCTGATGCTGCTATTTCATAATTCAACCATCCTCAATCTTTCGCATGCAATATTATTTTATAATCAAGGTATATTCTAGCAATTCATAAAATATAGGTTCAAGATGTTCAAGAATATGACTTGCCTTCCGCGTCGTAAGAAACAGCAGTTGATGTCGGGTCAGCAACGAAGTCTTTGAACTCAGACTCTTGCTCTGAACAAGGATCAAACAAGCAAACAGGCATTACAATCAATCCTACTCTTACTATTCCACTATATGCGATAATGCAAGGTGAAAGTGTCTCGGCGACACAAGATTTGGATTCTGGGAAGCGGTTAGGGTTAAACTATGGAAACTAGGGTTAAGATTAGTCGTCAAAGGTTTACAAGGTTCCAAATGTTCCAAAATATCAGAATGATATCAAGGCTGCAGCTGGTTCGCTCAAAAACAGCGAACGTCTTTAGGTCGACATTCGGTTCAAGGTATCGACATAGGGTCGATGGATGATAGAGGGCTCAACTCAAGTTGTGGCAGTAGAATAAAATGTAGATCACAACATCAGGAGTCTAAGGGAAAAAGTTATGTTCAGTTTGCATACCCAGAAGGGGTCAAACTGGCCCAATGCCATTGGCTGACATAGGCTGACAATGCCCAAGAATGGCATTGACATGGTTTGAACAGTTTCTAGTGGCCAAAATGGGTTTTGATTCAAGCATATGATGCACAAGGTAGTGAAGCAACTATTTGACAAGGTAGTTTTTGGTTTGCATGACCAGAGGTGGGTGAACAGGGCTAATGCCATTGACTGGCATAGTTTGACATAGAGTTGACATGGCCAGAAACTAGGGTTTGCCATAAATTTTGATCTAGGGCTCCAAATGATGCACCACTTTGTCTGGTAGTTAGGCATTTATAACAGGAACAAATGTCTCAATAGGATCTAGGGTAGGGGATGGCCGGAAAGTGATGAAAACCGGCAAAGAAGCTGACTGGCCTGAAGCATATGCAACATGAACAGTACAGCCAACTAGGGCATAGCTATATCTCACAATCTAGGCCGAATTGGAAGTCGTGATAGAAGAAAAAGTTGCTCAGAATGATCCAAAACATCTAAATGGCAAAGTGGTTTAAGCTGGAGTGGCTGGATTTGGAAGATACTGGCTGGAGAAAAGATGAACTCAAATCTGATTTGGGCATTTCTGATTTAAAGTGATTGAGCTTAATTCCTTGCTTGTGGATGGTCTCTAGGGCATTATAAACATACTGGTGAAGTTAGATTGGCTAGAGATGCACCAGGAAAGCTTAAACAGTAAGTTCAGTGAACATGCAAGGTTCCAATTTGGGGATTTTCACATATCAGCAAATCTATCAATTTTTGTTGCTTAGGGACGTTAAGCAAGGTCTACTGAGCATATTTGATCACTGGCTCGAGAGCTAAATCGGTTTAGGTGAGGGTTAATTGCTCACCGGAGTTCTAGATGAAACACAGTGATTGCCGGTGACAGAAAGCATTTGAACTAAATTCCAAGCTTGAGAAGCATGAGGGAGATGAGAGAAGCTCACTGGGGTTGTTGGATCGAAGAAGAAAGCAGAGGTTGAAGCTAGCACTGTGCTCCCTCTTTGCTGCTCACCGGGGAAGAAGAAGACACAGTGAACTGCTAGTTTTCTGGTGCTCTGGAGTGTAAGGAGTAAGGCTAAGCTTTGGTGAGTTTATATAGGCGTGGCTGGAGGCTCTCAACGGTTGGAAAAGCTCGGGGAGTTGAAGCCGGCAAGGAAAAGATGGGATTGCGACTTCACGGCGAGCTGGCGATGGAGTGACAGGTTGCTAGCGGCTGTGAGGGCTTTTGCAGCTGGAGCTGCTGCGAAGTGAAGGCGACTTGACGGCTGGGCGCGGCGAGGCCTCCACGTGGCTAAGCTTTCCTGCTGGAGCCGTTGCCGGTGGTGTGCAAACGGGAGAAACAACTGGCTGTGACTCGCACCGGGGAAGATCCACAGTAGCCAACGCCGAGCACACACGTGGCACTGTTCATTTGGCGAAGATGGCGACCATGGGCTGGCTTCAACGACTACGGGCTACTGTAGCAGCTGGCGAGGTGAGGTGATCGAAGCTTGAAACAACGGCGCGTGCTTAGGTCGAAGCAACAGTCTTGTGCGCTGGATCCTGGTCGTGGTCGAAGTCCCAAGCGCTGGTCGAAGACAGCTTCTGGTCGTGAACAGAGGGGCTGGTCGATCCAGGGGCATAATTGTGATGATTTTGGTTGAAGTCTGGACTGATTTGTAAATCTGGTTTTAAAGAGGTTTAATTTGGAATTTGATTTCATGACTGAGTATAATATTTCTATTAATACTCATTTAGCTCAAATCTGGAGAAAGTTTGATAAGATTTGAGGGATTTCACCTATTTTCGAAAATAGGGTAAAATTAGGGTAAAATAGATCTGGATTTTGTCGATCTCGAATTCTGGAAATTGGAGTAAGATTTTGAAGTTTAAACAGAAGGAAAATTTGTATCAAATAGCATTTGGGAGGTGTTCTCTAAAGAAATTCTGGATTTGGAGTTGATTCGTAGATTTTAGCCTTTTCAGGCTTCCAGGTAAACAGAAAAGGACTTATTTGCAGTAAAATTTGGACTAAACTGTGAAAAGTGTTTAGATGGAACAATCTGGTTCCCAACTTTTGAAGTAAGTTGAGGATATACCTAGGAACATATTCCAAAAGATACTTGAGTCTGGATAGGGTTAGATCATGATAACTCAATTATCTGGAAACTGGAGTACTTAGGGTAAATCTGAATTTCCTGTTTTCGAAAACAGAAAGAAACTTAGATACTGGGAGTTAGGGTTAGAATTTAATCTGGCTCTTGAAGACTTTTATCTTCAGGGTAACTGGTAGGTTAAATCTGGATGGTCAGATCTTGATCTGGATCTAGAGAATAGATTTGGAGATTTTTAGGGTTTGAGAGAGATTAGGGTTCAGCTGATCTGGCTACAACTACAGGGATACATGCATGCAGGATTTTATGCAAAAACTTTTCACCCCCAAAACCAGGGTGTTACAGCAGGTGAGCATTTATTGCGCCTGTTTAATGTTGTTGCAATTGCGGCGGTCTGACCGAGCTTATACCTGCAGTCTGACCGCCAAGTGATCTTTTTCTCCCAATGGCCTGTAACGGCTATATTTTTTTGGGAGGTATATATACTCCCATGCACGGCCCTGTTCAGAACTTTTGGCATATTTGTGAACATTGTCATCATCCTTGAGAGCTTAAGTAAGTTTCATACACTCTAGGGTTCTAATTCTCGAATTTTTGAGAGTGTGCATTTGAGATCTTCTAGTGCGTTGCATTTAGATCACTAAATCAATCTTGTGGCACTAGAAGAAGGTTAAGTGATCATCACCGGCTTGTTACTCTTGGATTTTGCCGGCTTCTAGACGGCTTGAGAGAAGGTTTTGGAGAGCTCTTCAAGGAAGATTGTGAAGAAGCCTCAAAACGTCTTGTGAAAGGGTTGAGCACGCCTTGCTGGAGTGGTAAAGTGCATCATTAGTGAAATCGAGGTTTGGATAACTCATCACACTAATCCGGCTCAAGATCTGGGTCACTTCTCGAGAGAAGGTTGACTAGATAGAGGAGCGGTTAGAGATTTGAGTTTGCCTCAACGTGGATTAGGGGTAATCGGCAAATCACCGAGACCACGGGATATATCCTTGTGTTAAAATTGTTCATTGTTCTTCATGTGTTAGTTATTTGCTCTCATTTACTATTAATTGTTTGATCAATTGTTAATTATTTAAAATTGCCTATTCACCCCCCTCTAGTCGATATCCTAGATCCCTTTCAACGCCAAGGCGCGGAAGGCCCCGGTGCGGCCGCGACGCCGGACGCTGCGCCCGGCAAGGCTTGTGAGGTAGCCCCTGGGTTGGGGCGCGCGCAAACCACCCTGAGGCCAGGGGTGACATCGCCCCTCCCAGAGGGGGAGCCCTCCCCTGGCTCGGGAATGTCAGGGGAGTTCATGCGCCTCCTCAACGCGCCCACCGGATCGGGCGAGAGGGGGAAGGCGACCAGCGACAGGGGCGACTTCGACTCGGCGAACTACAACCCTTTGCCCTCTCTGGTGGCCACGCCTCCGGCCGCCCCGGAGCCGGCAAACGTGGAGCGCCTGGAGGTGCGGTTCGCAAAGACGTCCCCTCTGCGCTTTGACTGGCCGGTGGATGAGGGGGCAAGCCCTTCGGCGGTCCACGGGTCCTTGGGGGCCCCGCAGCCCGGGAGGGGAAAGGGGCTCCTTGTCCCCCCCACAGGCCATGTTTCCTCTGGTAGTTCGTCCTCCGACTCCTCGGAGATCGAGTCCCTGGTGGCCGGGGGTGTGGCCGAGATCGATCAGGTCCACATCACCCCCGGGGACGGCTGGAGGGAGCCCACCGGCGGGGACGTATCCGGGGCCGTCGGAAGGGAGACCCCCATGCTGTCCCCGGGTGAGGCTTGGAGGTTTTCCGCGGGCCTCCAAACCCGGAAGGTCCAGGCCTACGTCCAGCAGGGGACCATCCGGGAGCGGAGCTCTGAGTTGGTCTCGCTCCATCTTCAGGTGAATTCGGCTTCAAGTCGTCTGGTTACTTTTTTCGTGGGGTCGTCTAACCTTTGGGTCTATAGGGGATGGCCCTCACTCAGGGCATCGAAGACCGCTTCGAGGTGACACTGAAGGAGGCGGAGGACAAGGCCGCCGCCTTTTGCGCCGAGAGGGACGAGGCCCTTGGGGAGCTGGCCAGGGTCCGGGCCCAGCTCCTCGCCTCAGAGGACGCCAACGCCCGTCTCCAAAGGGAGGTGAAGGCGAAGGAGAGCGCCCGCCGGGAGCTCGAGGACTCCAGTTCCCGGGCAGTTGCGGAGGCGGGCCGCTCGGTCCGCTCAGCCCTCGAGGGGCTTGGGCTTAGCCTCGGGTCGGCAGGTGGCTCCGGCGTGGTGCCGGTCACATTCACGGAGGCTATGCACTTTCTCAATGCGCAAGTCTCTGTGATCCCAGAGGCTGCCGACGCATGGGCCCGGGGCCGGGAGGTCTCAGTGGTGGCCGCGGCCGCGAACCTTTTGGAGCACCGGGGGATTGGAGCCCGCGCGATTGGAGGCCGGCTCCCTTGAAGCTTCCCCAACTTCTTCGAGCCGCAGCGGCAGGAGCTGGGGGAGTCGGCGGGGGGCTTCTACGACCGGATCGTCCGGGCTCGATTCCCGGCGTCGGCGCCCCCGAGGGCGGACACACCAGTGGTGGGAGCGGCCTCCGGGGGGGGGGGGCACGACAATGAGCAAGTATGAATCTCCCCCTCGGGCCTTTAGATAGGTCATTTTTTGCTTTACTAGGACTTTTTCTCCCGGTAGTTTCTTAGAGGAAGTCCCGGAGACTTGTAAAAAGATTTTTTGCTCAATCAATGTAATGAGTATTTTGCTAAGTCTCGACTCATCATGAACAGGTCCCCCGGGAGCTTGCTCCCGGGGGAGAGTTTCCGAGGCTCGAGAGCCTTAACACGGGGGGGGGGGGGGGGGGGGGGGGGGCTCCCCGGTGGTCCAGGGGCTCGCTCCCGAGAAGGGGGCTTCTGGGTTCCGGAGAGGGTAATCCGGGAGATGCCCAAGTAGCCCTGGCTTTGCTAAGCCTTGCCACCGGGGGGCATGGTGAAAATGCTTCCCGGGAGCCGATTCGGCTGTGATGGCTCCCGGAGTGGCACCTAGATAACTTCGACAATAGTCGTGCCGAGCTGTCCCCTCCAAGACTAGGGTCCCAGAAGTTCCCCCTGTCGACGATTCGGACTCGGAGTCCTCAGCCGAACTTATGCAAAATTTGTAATAGTGAGACCTTTCAAGATGACCCTCCGGGAAGGTATGCAGAAAAAATGGAGAACAGGAGCACAGAGAAATTTATATAAGTTCGGGCCCTCGATGGTGAGAGTAATAGCCCTACGTCCTGTTGGGATTTCACTATAGGTGATAAAAGTTTACAAGATGGCGGGAAAACACCTTCACAGGCGAAGGGTTTTTCCTATGTCAATGTACAGAATGAAGCCAGAAAGGCTCGTAAAATGCTATCTAATTTAGGCCGTAGACTTGGCTGTTTGAGTGGTTGAGATGTGTTGTATCTCGCTTGTATCAGAGATGTTGATCTCCTTCTTCCGGTCCCCCTGTTTGATGCACCTTGCCACCCTCTTATAATAATCGAAAGGGTGCCATGTCGTAACTGCATCAGACAGTTGTTTGGATAGTTGGATGTGGTTTAGAGAACCGCTCTTAACCTCCACGCAGGTTAAACACGTGTTATTCATGGATAACTGCACGTATTAACCTCCTGACGGTTGGTCTTCCACGTGGAGGAATCTTCGGGATACTTGGAATATTCCCGCTATAGGGATAGCTGGACAGATGAACTCCAAGTACCCTGGTCGAAAATGTTCTGACCGCGGGATGTTGACTGACCGCGCAACATCTCCGAGATTCTGTTCGCGTAGAACATACGAACTTCTAACCGCGCGAAGCCCGCGGTCTAATCGCACAAAGCCTGCGACCTGATCGCGCAAAGCCTGCGACCTCGGGCTGATGCTTCTCAGAACGACTTGAGTTCGCACCGCCGGGCACGTGTCTGATTCGAATCTGTCTTGAACCAACAGTGCATTTATTTGAACTGACCCGGGTGTCAATCCTCGTCAGCTAGCCCCCAAATTCGAAGAAAACGAAGGGACGTGTTTAGTTCAAATTTAAAGTGATGCATCGGATTTTTAACCCGACTTTTCAAATCCCCCACTTAGTGGCGCACTAAGCAGGTTGGTTAGTTCCCCAAGACGGGCTCTGGGTATTACGTGACAGGTAATGATGGCGTTGTTGAAATGTTTTTTAACCCGAGGTAAAATTGTAAATGCTTTTAAAAACCCGAGGTGATTTAGAATGTGAACCGTCACCTTGGTGGTTATAAATACCGGGTTTTCGTTTTGCAAAGCTCCACAATTTCTTTTCACGACTAAGTCATTTCTAAAGTCACCTTCATTCTTCTCTTCATACACCTCCTAATGGCAGATCATAACATTATCGAGATTGAAAGTGATGAAGAGGAAGTTCTCGAGCAAAAGCCTCAAATGCCTGAAGATCCATCTCCTTTAAGGAAGAAACCCAAGGTTGACGAAGGATCTTCTAGCAGAGCAAAGGTAGAAGATGAGCCATCATCTTTTCTTCCTTCAGCTTTCTACTCCAACACCCCCTGCTTTTGTTTGGGTGATCAATTTTCTGGTCGGCAAGCGGTGACTATACGACCAGAAGATCCTCAACTTGTGCTGGGGAAGCAATCTTCTGGTGGGAAGGTTGCACTTCCACCATCTGGTGATCATCCGATTTTATCGGATGATCTACTTCCCAGGATGGCTATATCAACGTGTCACGAGCAGGGACAAGTAATAACCCTCCTCTCCTTTTGGTGATAGTTATAATTAGCACAACTAACTTTTGTAAATGTAGGAGATTGGAGGCCACAGTGATCAGCCTTTTGCTACTCCGCCTCTTTCTCCCGGACAGATTCTTCTAGAGGAGAAGAATGCCCTGGAGAAGAAGACCGAAGAGATGTCTTCAGTGATTCTGCATCTGGCAGAATGTTTTGAACGATCCCGTGAAGAGGCACACCAGTTCCGTCGAGAGAGGGACCACGCTCAGCAACAGCGAGAACTCTCCGATTTAATTAGGAACAATAGTGTATCTCTTGTTAGGGATGATGTAGATAGGCTTAGATTAGTTGCTAGTTCTCTGGGGGTTGTTAGTGTAGATCCTACTAACAACAACATGTCCCTAGGAGAACTCTGTAAACTTCTTTCGGATCAGGTCGACACTCTGGTCGCCTGTATTCCTTTTGTATGTAAAGAATGCAAGAAATAAAACTTTCTTCTTTATATGAACATTCTTCACATCTTCTGTGCGAAAATATGGCCGTAAATATTATGTTCGTGACCACTCATACACAGGGAAATTTTAGTTCTGCGATCAGAATCATGCTTTTATAAAAGTACCGCGACCAGCTCTGATATCGCGATCAGACTTAAAGCCGCGGTTAGAACTGAAACATACTGCGACCAGAATTGAGGCTCGATCAGACCGTCACTTCGATTAGAATCGGAGCTTAATCAAAAACATGGTCTCGATCATACCACAACCCGGTCAAAATACATCCATACGTCCAAAAATTGAGTCGTATGATTTTTTCATGAAAATGTCCAAAGTGTTGGATCAAGGATGCCGACTAGAGCGGGGGGGTGAATAGGAGGCTTTTAAAAACTTTAAAACTTAAAGCAAATAAATGCAAATCAAGAACAAATAATGTAAGCAAGGGAAAGAGAACGAACACAAAGGTTTTTACCGAGGTATCGGAGACTCGCCCAGTCTCCACTAATCCTCGTTGAAGCACTCAAATCACTTGAGTCTTGCCTCAATATCCACAAAGGATATTATCACTAGTGGTTGCTCCTTGTCCACTCCGGAAAGGCGAGCACCGATGCCTTGTACACACTTGCCGAGCCTCTCCGACAATCTCCTAACGGAGAGATCAACGGCCACGCCTCCGAACCGTCTAGGTGAGGGCGCTCACCAAGAGTAACAGGCAGCGAGGTCTTCTCTAGACCTCCAAACACGCACCGAGAAGCTAAGTATATACAAATGCAAAAGAACTGAAACTCTCGGTGGATCGGAAAGCACTCGACTTGATCAAAAGATCAAGATTTTATATAAGAAACTAATGCTCAAGAGTGTATATGAAATGCTGTTGCTTGTTCTATAAAACATATGCCCAAAGCCCCTATTTATAGCCTCAAGGATCAAATGAACCGTTGGAGCTAGGGCTGAAAATTAGCAACTCAAACTGACAGTCAGTTATGCAAACTGACAGTCAGTTACATGCACAACGGCCGACAAAATTTACGGATAAAAAATAGCTAGCCGTTTGCAGCCAAAACAGGAAAGCTGGAACACGCAACTGACAGTCAGTTACACAAACTGACAGTCAGTTTGTGTACTAGCTCGACCAGAATCAAATAGAAACACAGTAAAACACTCTCTGGTCGAAACCCCAACTGACAGTCAGTATGGACAAACTGACAGTCAGTTTAGTACAAAAAATTTGAGACCAAAAAACACCCTCTCTGGACAATTGTCAGTTACACTAAACTGACATTCAAACTGACAGTCAGTTATGCAAACTGACAGTCAGCATGAACAAAAACAGCTATAACTTTAAATCCAGAAATCCAAAAGATGTGTTTAATAGCTCGTTGGAAAGATAATTTCAAGGGATACATATTTGTCAACAGAAGCAAAAGCCAGATCTACCTAGATCTTTCTGAAAATTGCAAATACTATTCTGCTATCAAAAACTGAACTGAAAAACAGATTTTTCCAAATAAGACCAAAAGCAAATCCACATAAAAATGATGCGATGCAATGACCTAGATTTCTCGGTTTGTGCTGGAGATAAAAAGAGGACTTTCGCTACCCCTCTTTATAGTACGGTCAAAACTAAAAAAGAATTTCCCTAACCGATCATCTCCACACGCCAAGATCGGTAAAAATAAAACTCTCAATACCTGAGGTCTTTCGCATCTTCGAGATTTGCGTCTCGTCTCTTGCTCTTCTGCGTCTTGTGCTTCACTTTGAGTTGGCTTCATCTTGATCTTCTTGCATTTCTTCCCAACTGATCCTGTATCAATCAATCTCAAAAAGCACGATTAGTCCGGAACACTTTGTTTTCATTAATCATCAAAATTAGGGTTAGACATGAAGGCCTAGATGCAACAATCTCCCCCTTTTTGATGATTGATGACAACAAGTGTTCAAAAACAACAATAAATTAAAAAAAAGCTCCCCCTGAGTGTGTGAATCTCATCATATCAAATCATAAACTAATACATACACATCAGGGCATCTCATACATAAGCAGGTCACAGATGTGCAATATCCACAAGTCATATCAGAGCATACACATGCACATCAAGACATCATATATATCAATGTATCAGAGCTATAATCACATATCAGAGCTCAAGAGCATCATCTCAAGAAACCAATGACATCATATATATCAGAGCTAAACACAAGTCATCATATGTATCAGAGCTAAAAAGATCTAAAGAGATGACACACAGACATATATGATAACCAAAAGCATCTCCATATATAAAAAATCATCTGTTTAATACATCAAAAGACATAAACAGACATAAACAGACTCTAAAAACCACTATACTATCCAAAATACTTCTCCCCCTTTGGCATCAAGCACAAAAAGGGAGGCAAGCAAAAAACAAATCAGAGCCTAAGGCTCATCATCGGAAGAAAATCCTATGATGTCTGTATCTCTGGAGCCAGCTGGAGATGCAGACGGGTCGACGGCTGGAGATGCCGGAGGAGTCGCAGCTGCAACAGGAGCAGGAGCTGCAGACACTGGAGCCGGAGCTGGTGCAACAGGAGATGGATCAGCAGCAACTGAAGCTGAGCTCGGAGACGATGCAGCCTGGCGGGCCCTCTTGCGAGGGACCGAAGATCCGGAGGCAGGCAGGCGATGCAGAATCTCCTCCTGCTGAGCAATCAAACGGAGCAACATCTGATGATGCTCCGCCTGGGTGCTGAGGATCTGCTGCTGCACCTGGAGGACCTCCTGAAGCTGGGAAGAAGATGAGGCAGAAACGGTGCCAGTCCCTGCAGCTGGAGCTGGAGAAGACTCCTGGACAGGGGCCTCGTCCTCTGACTGTTGGATCAGGATGTCGACTAGAGGGGGAGGGGGTGAATAGGAGACTTTGAAAATTTGTTTTTGCAAATGAAAATCCAAATTAAAGTAAAGCAAGTAATAGTAAAAGATAAGAGATTGAAACCGATATATCCCGAGGTATCGGAGACACGCCCAGTCTCCACTAGTCCTCGTTGAAGCACTCAGTCCTTGAGTATAGCTTCAGTATCCACACAGGACACTATCTACTAAGGTTGCTCCTTGTCCCCTCCGGAAAGGCGAGCACCAAGCCTTTTACAAGTTATCGCGTCTCTCCGACAATCTCTGATTTGGAGAGATCAGCGATTTTCGCCTCCGAACCGTCTAGGTGAGGGCGCTCACCAAGAGTAATAAGAAGCAAGGTCTACTCTAGACCTCCAATGCACACCGAGAAAATATCTAGAAATGGGATTGCAAGAACAATATGCTCGATGTGGCTAATACTCTCACGACTCGATCAAAAGATCAAGTTTTAAGTAAAACGAAGAAGCACTAGTGAGAAAGTATGAAAGGCTATGTTGCTGTATTTGCTTGTGTTAAAACAGCAGCTCAACACCTCTATTTATAGCCTTCGTGGTCAAAAGAGCCGTTTGTGCTCGAGCTGAAAATTAGTAACCAAGACTGACAGTCAGTTTCACAAACTGACAGTCAGTCTAGTGTATCACCAGAAAGAGTAAAAATAGGATCAAAACAGCTCGAACGTTGTGGACTAAAACGGTAAAAAGAAACAGTCCATACTGACAGTCAGTTACAAAGACTGACAGTGAGTGTCCACAAAATCAACAGTGAAAAGCAACGGCTAAAAACTTTATAACCGTTGAAGCAGATAACAGCAAAAATTTACTGCCCAAACTGACAGTCAGTGTGTACAACTGACAGTCAGTCTCAGTTTCAGTAACACAGAAAAAAACAGAATAAAAACCAACTCAAAAATTCTCTGTGGTCGAAACCCACACTGACAGTCAGTATACTCATACTGACAGTCAGTTTAGTACAAAAAAAATCTGAGACAGAAAAACATGCTCTCTGGAGATTTGTCAGTTTGCACTAACTGATATTCATACTGACAGTCAGTTACTAACACTGACAGTCAGTCTAGTAAAGAAAAATCAGCTCAATAAAAACATACTCTCTGGAGATTAGTCAGTTTATTAAACTGACATTTATACTGACAGTCAGTTATCAACACTGACAGTCAGTCTGGATAAAAACAGAGAAAGCTCAAAATCCAGAGATCTGATTCAAATGATTTCAGTTTTGTTTTGTAGATATTTTCGAGAAGAACATTTTTGACAACAGCAACAAAAATTAGATCTTTTCAGATCTTTCTCAAGAAGTAAAAACCTCAACTGTTGACAAAATTCAATATATCAAAACAAATTGTCGAAAAACCACAAATAATGATATGCGTGCATTGACCTAGATTTTTCTCGGTATAATTGGAGATGTAGAGAGAACTTGCGTCCCCTCTTTATAGTACGGTTTAAACTAAGAATAAAATCCTTAAACCGATCGATCTTCATGCACCCTGAGATCGGTAAACCTAGAACTACAACATACCTCGATGCATCAGTTTAGTCCAGCAAAAACAATTTCTTTTTGCGTCTTCTTATGCTTTTAAACGACTTAAATTGAACTTCAACATTTTGATCACCAGCCCTCGCTTTTTGTGCGGTTGTCTGAAATCTGTAACACTAACTCAAACACATAGTTAGTCCAAAAATACTTATTATCATCAACCATCAAAACACATCAGGGTTAAGCATGAAAGGCCTAGATGCAACAATCTCCCCCTTTTTGATGATTGATGACAACAAGTTAATAAACTAATACCAACTAATACTCCCCCTGAATTTGTGCAAAAATCTCCCCCTGAAAGTGTGCACATCCCTTAAGATGTATCAGAGCATATCATAGCATAAGAGAGAGAGAACCACAAATCACGTCAGAGCACATTGATATCTCATACAAATGTAAGAACAAATCACATCGCATAAATATTCATCCATCTAAACAAAATATCATAATCATATCATATATCATCCATCTAAACAAAATATCATAACATCATCCATCTCTCCCCCTTTGGCATCAAGCACAAAAAGGGAGGCCTAATCATGAGAAACTAATCCTAATCTACTCCTGGTCATCAGAGTCTCCGAGAACCTCAGTGCCTCCGGAAGCTGTAGGAGACGCGGAAGGTACGACGGCGGGAGATGCAGGTCCTGCTGGAACTGGAGCGGTGCCAGCAGATGATGCTGGTGAAGAAACTGCAGGCCGTGCCCTCTTGCGAGGAGCAAGGGAAGCAGATGCCATCGCAGCATCAGGAACTGGAAGTCGCTGCAGTATCTGCTGAAGGATCTCCTGCTGAGCTGCCAAGGTACTCTGGATCACCTGCTGTGTCTGAATGACCTGGTCAAGAGACACCTGCAGAGATGCAAGAGAGGAAGCTGTGCGGGAGCTGCTAGAAGGGGCAGGAGCAGAGGCAGAAGCTGGAGCTGCAGTCGCGTCCTCAGAATCCTCATCATCATCAGAGGCTGAGGAGGGAGCACTAGGAGCTGGAGGACGAGTGCCCAGGCGACGATCAGCCTGGCCAGGGGGAAAGAAGGCCAAAAGCTGATGAGGGCGAGGAAGAGCGGTGTCTACTGCGCGAATGTGGAGCAGTAGTGCCATGATGTATGGGGCATACACCAGGCGACGACGAGGAGAGAGAAGAACGTGCTGAAGCTCACTAATGATGAGATCAGCGATGTCGAAGGGCTCCTCTCGAAAGATCGAGATGAGAACATGGAGAGTGATGTAGGTGACCCTGGCGCGGTCACCTGTGATCGGAAGAAGAGTGAGGCGAAGAATCTTCAGCGCCAGGTCAACATCGCGGCGCATGCCGGCAATGTGACGAACCTGGAAGGCGCCGGAGTAGAGCATAGCGACCTCACGATGCTCAAGATCAGGTAAAGTGTGGAGCTGGCGCCCTGAAGCAGGACGAACCAGTCCTAAAGCGGCCTCAAGCTGCTCCTTTGTGACCGTGTATACCTGGAGGCCGGTCATAAAGGTCAGTGAGTCACGCTGAGGAGAAATGTGGAGGGTGGCATAGAACTGCCTAATGGGCTCCTCTGCCCAGGTCAAAGAAGAATCAGAGACCAAGTCTCGGATCCCTACAGAGGCAAAAGCATCAGAAAGAGAAGCGATGCCAGTGCGAGAAACTATCGTCTGCCAAGAGACAGAACGATGAACAAAGAAGGGCATGTGAGAGTAGATGCTCTCAAACATGTCGAACTGAGTGATGGTGTAGAAGGTGGTACGTGGCGAGGCATCCGTGCCAGAAGGACGAGGAGATAGATAGGGGTTCGGCTGACGAAGAGTCCGAAGCCGACTAGCGTTCCACCGCGAATAGTTCACGGGGACACGCTCTGGAGAGGGGGAACGCCGAGCCCCAGAGGACTGGCCCGAAGGCCTGCTGCTGGACGCAACGGTCTTGCGTCGAGCAATGCGGCGATGAGGCTGATCAGACATAGTGGATAGCTGAAGGAATGCAAGGATGAACAAGGGTGGAGAAAACAAAAATTTCTGTTTTCAGGGTTCAGACTGACAGTCAGTCTTATGAACTGACAGTCAGTCTTATGAACTGACAGTCAGTTCGAACCTGATGCTGACAGTCAGTTTGAGTAACTGACTGTCAGTTTCAACCTAGAACCAGCGAACTGAGAAATGGCGAGTTTTTTGTGGGGATTTGAGAGGGAATTTTGCAAAGATTGTGAAGATATAGTGCTATTGCAGATCATGGAAAGAAAATAGAAAAGCAATTTCGGATTAGTAGAAAGAAAAGAAAGAATTAAAGGGAAGAAAATAACGAAGAAGAAGAAGAAGAAGAAGAAGAAGAAGAAGGAGGAGAGAGAGAGAGCTCACGGCGGGAGAAGGACGACGAGACGACGTGTTGGATCAGGATGTCGACTAGAGGGGGAGGGGGTGAATAGGAGACTTTGAAAATTTGTTTTTGCAAATGAAAATCCAAATTAAAGTAAAGCAAGTAATAGTAAAAGATAAGAGATTGAAACCGATATATCCCGAGGTATCGGAGACACGCCCAGTCTCCACTAGTCCTCGTTGAAGCACTCAGTCCTTGAGTATAGCTTCAGTATCCACACAGGACACTATCTACTAAGGTTGCTCCTTGTCCCCTCCGGAAAGGCGAGCACTAAGCCTTTTACAAGTTATCGCGTCTCTCCGACAATCTCCGATTTGGAGAGATCAGCGATTTTCGCCTCCGAACCGTCTAGGTGAGGGCGCTCACCAAGAGGAATAAGAAGCAAGGTCTACTCTAGACCTCCAATGCACACCGAGAAAATATCTAGAAATGGGATTGCAAGAACAATATGCTCGATGTGGCTAATACTCTCACGACTCGATCAAAAGATCAAGTTTTAAGTAAAACGAAGAAGCACTAGTGAGAAAGTATGAAAGGCTATGTTGCTGTATTTGCTTGTGTTAAAACAGCAGCTCAACACCTCTATTTATAGCCTTCGTGGTCAAAAGAGCCGTTTGTGCTCGAGCTGAAAATTAGTAACCAAGACTGACAGTCAGTTTCACAAACTGACAGTCAGTCTAGTGTATCACCAGAAAGAGTAAAAATAGGATCAAAACAGCTCGAACGTTGTGGACTAAAACGGTAAAAAGAAACAGTCCATACTGACAGTCAGTTACAAAGACTGACAGTGAGTGTCCACAAAATCAACAGTGAAAAGCAACGGCTAAAAACTTTATAACCGTTGAAGCAGATAACAGCAAAAATTTACTGCCCAAACTGACAGTCAGTGTGTACAACTGACAGTCAGTCTCAGTTTCAGTAACACAGAAAAAAACAGAATAAAAACCAACTCAAAAATTCTCTGTGGTCGAAACCCACACTGACAGTCAGTATACTCATACTGACAGTCAGTTTAGTACAAAAAAAATCTGAGACAGAAAAACATGCTCTCTGGAGATTTGTCAGTTTGCACTAACTGACATTCATACTGACAGTCAGTTACCAACACTGACAGTCAGTCTAGTAAAGAAAAATCAGCTCAACAAAAACATACTCTCTGGAGATTAGTCAGTTTATTAAACTGACATTTATACTGACAGTCAGTTATCAACACTGACAGTCAGTCTGGATAAAAACAGAGAAAGCTCAAAATCCAGAGATCTGATTCAAATGATTTCAGTTTTGTTTTGTAGATATTTTCGAGAAGAACATTTTTGACAACAGCAACAAAAATTAGATCTTTTCAGATCTTTCTCAAGAAGTAAAAACCTCAACTGTTGACAAAATTCAATATATCAAAACAAATTGTCGAAAAACCACAAATAATGATATGCGTGCATTGACCTAGATTTTTCTCGGTATAATTGGAGATGTAGAGAGAACTTGCGTCCCCTCTTTATAGTACGGTTTAAACTAAGAATAAAATCCTTAAACCGATCGATCTTCATGCACCCTGAGATCGGTAAACCTAGAACTACAACATACCTCGATGCATCAGTTTAGTCCAGCAAAAACAATTTCTTTTTGCGTCTTCTTATGCTTTTAAACGACTTAAATTGAACTTCAACATTTTGATCACCAGCCCTCGCTTTTTGTGCGGTTGTCTGAAATCTGTAACACTAACTCAAACACATAGTTAGTCCAAAAATACTTATTATCATCAACCATCAAAACACATCAGGGTTAAGCATGAAAGGCCTAGATGCAACACTGACTCCCCCGCAGCATCATCATCTGAGGCGGGAGAACCAGGGCCAGCAGCTGCAGCAGGGCGAGCACCGAGCCGGCGATCAGCCTGGCCCGGAGGATAGAAGAGAAGAGGATGATGGGGCCGTGGCAGCTCAGTGTCGACGGCCCGGATATGAAGAAGCACCGCCATGATATGCGGAGCGTATATCAGCTGACAGCGCGGGGAAAGAAGGACGTGCTGAATCTCACTGATGATGAGATCAGCAACGTCGAAGGGCACCTCCTGAAAGATGGAGATGAGCACATGAAGACCCAGATAGGTGACCCTGGCTCTGTCTCCGCTCATGGGGACCAGTGTGAGACGGAGGATCCGCAGAGCCAGGTCAACATCGCGGCGCAAGCCAGCGATGTGACGGAGCTGGAAGGGGCCAGAATAGAGCATGGCCACCTCCCGACGCTCGAGGTCAGGGAGAGTGTGGAGCTGGCGGCCAGAAGGAGGGCGCACCAGTCTGAGTGCGGACTCCAACTGATCCTTCGTGACGGTGTGAACCTGGAGGCCCGTCATGAAGGTCATGAAGTCGCGCTGAGGGGATACAAAGACGGTGGAATAAAACTGGCGAATGGGCCCCTCAGCCCAGTGCAAAGAGGAATCCGCGACTAAGTCGCGAATCCCTACAGTGCCAAAAAGATCTGCGAGGGTGGCGATGCCTGTGCGAGAGGCGATCGTACCCCACGATAGAGAGCGGTGGGCAAAGATAGGAGCGCGGCTGTAGACGCTGGTAAATAGGTCTAAATGAAGGTTTGTGTAGCAGGTGAGCACCGCGCACCCGTCGCGACCAGTGGGTCGCGGCGACAGGTACGGGTTCACAGAGCGGAGCGTGCGAAGGCGGCTCGCGTGCCAACGTGAATAATCCACGGGCACGCGCTCAGGCGGAGGCGAGGGTCGGTTCTCGGACGTCTGACCCGATGAACGCTGGCTGTTTGCCGCATTCTTCCGTCGGGCCCAACGGCGAGAGACCAGCCTGATCAGACATGATGGAAAAACAGAGGAGAGAAAGGAATCGACCTGAACAGGAAGACGAACAGATCAGCCGAAACAGAAGAGGTCGTCGGCCGGAAAACTGATCAGCTGAAGCCGATCGAAGGACGACGAGGCTCCACGGCTCAAGGACACTCTGAGAGGAGAGGAGCAAAACGCCGGCGAGCCTCGGCACAGTGGTGCACGAACAAGCTCTGGCGAGGCGAGGTGTTTGCGGCTAGAACAGAGGATCAAAAACCGACGAGGTCGAGACGGTCGAGGACGGTGGCGCCGGCGGTGAGGAGCTCACCGGCGACGAAGGGTGGCGCAAGGAGGCGGCAGCGAGGTAGTGGAGCTAAAGCGACGGCGAGGAGGCGCAAAAACAGTAACGGCGGCCAGAAAAGAAGGTGAGGAGACGCGAAACAGAACGGGGATTTAGGGTTCTCGATCCCGCAACTGACAGTCAGTTTGATAAACTGACAGTCAGTTCCAAACTCAAATACATGGAACTGACAATCAGTGTACCACACTGACAGTCAGTTCACAGAACTGAGTTTTGAAACTGACAGTCAGTGTATGAAACTGACAGTCAGTAGGGGACTCGAACAAGACCAGGAGCTACGACCAAAATCAAATGCACGTAACTGACTGTCAGTTATGACACTGACTTCGACCAGAGACTAAGACCAGGCTCCTAACTACTGAATTGACTGTCAGTTAGAGGAACTGACTGTCAGTTTGGTCAATTTCGACCAGAAGCAGACTAAGACTAGAGAGGGAATAATATAATAATATTTTATACAAACAACACTTTTACCACATCAACTAGCATTTGATATATCAATTATGTTCAGTTCACCCTTAAAAAGCAAAATCTTGATTCATCTAGGGGTTTAGTGAAAATATCTACTAGTTGCATATCAGTTCTAACATAATTACATCAATATCTCCTTTTGCCACATGATCTCTAATAAAGTGGTGCCTTATTTCAATATGCTTAGTTCTAGAGTGTTGAGCAGGATTATTAGCAATTTTAATGGCACTTTCATTATCACACAATAGTGGCACTTTATCAAAAATAATCCCATAATCCAAAAATGTCTGCTTCATCCATAATAATTGAGCACAACAACTGCCTGCAGACACATATTCAGCTTCAGCTGTGGAGAGAGCTACAGAATTTTGCTTCCTAGATGACCATGATACTAAGGATCTCCCCAACAGCTGACAGCTACCAGATGTGCTTTTTCGATCAATCTTACACCCAGCATAATCAGAATCCGAATACCCAATTAATTCAAAATTTGCATCTTTAGGGTACCAAAGGCCTAAACTGGGATAGCATTTTAAATACCTAAGGATTCTTTTAAGAGCAGTTAAATGACATTCCTTAGGATCAGACTGAAATCTAGCACATAAGCACACACTAAACATGATATCAGGCCTAGATGTAGTAAGATATAAAAGACTACCAATCATAGACCTATACAGTTTAGAATCGACCGATTTGCCGCTTTTGTCCATGTCCAGATGTCCATTGGTCGCCATGGGAGTTTTGATTGCCTTAGCGTCTTCCATCCCAAAGCATTTGAGCAGGTCCTTCACGTACATTGTTTGACTCACGAACGTCCCGTTCTTGAGTTGCTTGATTTGAAGTCCAAGGAAGAAGCTCAGCTCACCAATCATGGACATCTCGAACTCCCTAGACATCATCTCTCCAAACTCATGACAGAAATGTTCATTAGTAGATCCAAAGATAATATCATCAACATAAATCTGACAAATGAACAAATCTTTTTCAATTTTCTTTGTAAAGAGAGTTGTGTCAACCTTCCCAATTTTAAAACCTTTTGATAATAGAAAGTCTCTAAGACGCTCATACCAAGCCCGAGGAGCTTGCTTGAGACCATAGAGAGCTTTCGACAATTTAAATACATGGTTTGGAAATTTGGAATCTTCAAAACCAGGAGGTTGTTCAACAAAAACAAGTTCAGAAATTTCACTATTTAAGAACGCACTTTTTACATCCATTTGAAAAAGTTTGATATTAAAGCATGATGCATAAGCAAGAAGAATGCGAATAGCTTCAAGTCTTGCTACAGGTGCAAAAGTTTCACCAAAGTCTAATCCTTCGACTTGAGTGAAGCCTTGAGCAACAAGACGAGTTTTGTTTCTAATTACAACACCATTTTCATCTTGCTTATTTCTAAAAACCCATTTTGTTCCAATAACATTATGATCTTTGGGTCTTTCAACTAGAGTCCAAACTTCATTTCTAGCAAAGTTATTAAGTTCTTCATGCATGGCATTAACCCAATCAGGATCATTTAAAACTTCATTAACATGTTTGGGTTCTAAAGAAGATACAAATGAATGATGTTCACAAAATGCAGCAATACGAGATCGAGTTTGAACACCCTTACTGACGTCACCCAATATTTGGTCTAGAGGGTGATCCTTGGTGATGGTTTGGTGTTGCCTTGGTTCTTCATCTTGTACTGCTTCATCTTGACCTTGTTCTGGAGGATGAGATGATGATTCGTCTTGATCAACATTTTCAATGTTGACATCATCTTCTTGATCTTTCTCTGTTGGCTTGATGTCTCCAATGGTTATGTTCTTCATTGCTTCTTGAAGATCTTCACCTGAAACTTCATGAGGTACTTGCTCCTTTTGTGAGCCATTAGTTTCATCAAATTCGACATCACCGGACTCCTCAATACAACTTGTATTTTTATTGAAAACACGATAAGCTTTACTAGTGGTGGAGTATCCGACTAGAAAGCCTTCATCTACTCTTCTTTGAAATTTACCACCAAAATTTCTTTTCTTAAGAATATAACATTTGCATCCAAAAACTCGGAAATAAGAAATATTTGGCTTTCGCCCAACAAGAAGTTCATAAGGAGTCAAATTTAGAAGAGGATGCAAATAAAGCCGATTTATAGAATAGCAAGCAGTATGCACGGATTCAGCCCAGAAGCGAGTAGGAGTATCGTACTCACTTAGCATAGTCCTTGCCATTTCTATAAGTGTTCGATTTTTCCTTTCAACGACTCCATTTTGCTGTGGAGTGTAGGATGTGGAAAATTCGTGTTTAATTCCAAGAGAGTCACAAAAATCAAATAGAGTTGAATTAACGAACTCTCCACCATGATCACTACGGATTTTCTTGATGGATAATTCGAATTCAATGGAAACACGTTTTGCAAAACTTTTGAAAACATCGGGGTTTTCAGATTTTTGGGAAATAAAGAAAACCCAAGTATAGCGAGTGAAATCGTCAACAATCACAAAACCATAATTGCTACCCCCGATACTTTGGAACTCAGAAGGTCCAAATAAATCCATATGAAGGAGTTCCAAAGGTTTGCAAGTCGAAAGAATGCGCTTAGTTGGATGTGAAGTAGCTATTTGCTTGCCCGCTTGACAAGCGCTACAAGGTTTGTCCTTTTCAAAATTCACATCCTTTAAGCCAACAACCAAATCACGTTTTAAAAGTTTTCTCAATTGATGCATTCCAACATGTGCAAGTCGTCTATGCCATAGCCAACCTTTTGAAGTTTGAGAGACAAGACATGTTGAAAGAGATGCATCTTTTGAATGAAAATCAACCAAATAAAGATTTCCAAAACGAAAGCCTTTAAAGATCAAAGTTTTATCTTTTAAACTTTCAACCAAAACTTCTTTTGGGAAAAATGTGCAACTAAAACCAAAATCGCAAATTTGTGCAACGGAAAGCAAATTGAAATTCAGAGATTCGACCAATAAAACATTTGAAATAGATAGATCATTTGAGATTGTGATTTTACCCAAGCCGACCACATTTCCTTGACGGTTGTCGCCAAAGGTAATCTTTTGGTTCTCGCTTGAGTTGTCTTCTATTGAGGTGAACAACTTCTTGTTACCGGTCATGTGTTCGGAGCATCCGCTATCTAGCACCCAATGCCTCCCACCGGTCTTGTAGTTCACCTGCATAAAAAGAATTAAGTTCTTTTAGGTACCCAAACCTTTTTGGGTCCTTCAATGTTAGCAATCAAAGCTTTGGGCACCCAAATAGATTTCTTTCTTTTATTTAACATGGGTGCACCAACATACTTTGCTATAGCATAACCTTTTCTCGACTTTTGAAGCATGTAGCAAGTATCAAAATAATTAGGAGTCATTAAGGGACATGCTTCATGTGAATGACCGGTTTCATGGCATTTATGACAAAATGTGTTGCATGCTTTAACAAATATAGTTTTAGAATTTTGTTTTCTTCCTTTCTTTTGAAAATATCCTAATCCTTCTTTTCTAAAAGAACATTTTTGTTTACTAAGGATTAGATCAAGAGATATTTTACCTTTATAACAATTTTCTAAGCCTTTTCCAAGTTTTTCAACTTGTGCCTTAAGTTCATTATTTTCATTTAAGATGTTATCATTAGAAACACATGGAATGTGATGACTACTAGAGGGAGAATCATCCAAATTACATGAAGTTGAAGCATCTACCTTAGATGAGATATTTGTAACATCTTTTATGAGCATGCATTCATAAGATTCTTTAAGTTCGGAGTATTGAGCGCATAGGGAAGAATGTTCTTCCTTAAGCGCCTTATACTTCTTTTTAGTTTTTCCAAAAACTTCATTTAATTCGGTTATCATTTCAACTAAATCATCATAAGATGGATCGTTTGAATGTACCTTTTCATCGCCTTTGGCCATAAGGCAAATGGATGAGCTAGTTGAAGTGTTGATGTTGCCGAGAGCTAGTCCGGCCATCTTCTTGGAGCAACTTCTTTCGTTGTCGGAGTCGGAGTCGGAGCTCTCTCCGCCGGACATCCATTCTCCAAAACAAGCTTCTTTGATTTCTTCATTCTTCTTCTTGAAGAACTTCTTCTTCTTGTTCCATGCCTTGTTCTTGTTTGGACATCTTGATGCTATGTGTCCCTTCTCATGACATCCATAGCAAATGATGTCCTTGAAGTTGTTTTGCTTTTGCCCCTTTGGTCGTGTGTCAATGTTGACACCTTTCTTATGCAACCTGCGAAGAAGTTTTTGAGTGTTCTTTACCATGAGTGCAAGGTCTTCATCGGAGGAGCCTTCGCTTGAATCGTTCCTTGAGTTTGCTTTGAAAACCAAAGCTTTCTTCTTTGTCTCCGTGGGTTCGGCGGCTTCCTTCTTTTCCTTCTTGTGCATCTCATGGGTGATGAGGTTCCCATAAAGATCGGTTGGTGTTGTGGTCGATAGATCGGAGTTTGTGAGAACCGTGACCAAAGTGTCGAAGCTTTCCGGCAAGGCCCTAAGCATCTTTCTCACAAGCTCAAGGTCAGTAAAAACAACACCAAGACCCTTGAGTTCATTCACAATGTTATTTAACCGAGTAAACATGGAATCCACGGACTCGGTTGATGACATGGTGAATGTCTCATATTTTTGCCTCACCATTAGCAATTTTGCCTCTTTAACCTTTGTTGTGCCCTCGTAAATTTCTTCGAGGGTAGTCCAAACCTTATGAGCAGTCGTGAGATTGCTCACACGGTTGAACTCATTTAAGGATAAACCGGCAAAGAGTGCATTTTTTGCACGAGCATTTAAATGCAACTTTCTCCTATCGTCCTCAGACTGACTTGCCGGATCAACCGGAGGAGTAAAGCCGAGTTTAACGATATCCCATACATCAAGCCCCATAGCTTCTAGGAATACCGACATGCGCACTTTCCAATAAGGATAGTTTGTCCCATCAAAGATAGGCGCACGACCGGTATGACCGAGAAGAAAATCTCCATTTGACGACATCCTCTCTCTAGGCGGTAAAGCCTAATGAATCGAGAGACCAAGCTCTGATACCACATGTTGGATCAAGGATGCCGACTAGAGGGGGGTGAATAGGAGGCTTTTAAAAACTTTAAAACTTAAAGCAAATAAATGCAAATCAAGAACAAATAATGTAAGCAAGGGAAAGAGAATGAACACAAAGGTTTTTACCGAGGTATCGGAGACTCGCCCAGTCTCCACTAATCCTCGTTGAAGCACTCAAATCACTTGAGTCTTGCCTCAATATCCACAAAGGATATTATCACTAGTGGTTGCTCCTTGTCCACTCCGGAAAGGCGAGCACCGATGCCTTGTGCACACTTGCCGAGCCTCTCCGACAATCTCCTAACGGAGAGATCAACGGCCACGCCTCCGAACCGTCTAGGTGAGGGCGCTCACCAAGAGTAACAGGCAGCGAGGTCTTCTCTAGACCTCCAAGCACGCACCGAGAAGCTAAGTATATGCAAATGCAAAAGAACTGAAACTCTCGGTGGATCGGAAAGCACTCGACTTGATCAAAAGATCAAGATTTTATATAAGAAACTAATGCTCAAGAGTGTATATGAAATGCTGTTGCTTGTTCTATAAAACATATGCCCAAAGCCCCTATTTATAGCCTCAAGGATCAAATGAACCGTTGGAGCTAGGGCTGAAAATCAGCAACTCAAACTGACAGTCAGTTATGCAAACTGACAGTCAGTTACATGCACAACAGCCGACAAAATTTACGGATAAAAAATAGCTAGCCGTTTGCAGCCAAAACAGGAAAGCTGGAACACGCAACTGACAGTCAGTTACACAAACTGACAGTCAGTTTGTGTACTAGCTCGACCAGAATCAAATAGAAACACAGTAAAACACTCTCTGGTCGAAACCCCAACTGACAGTCAGTATGGACAAACTGACAGTCAGTTTAGTACAAAAAATTTGAGACCAAAAAACACCCTCTCTGGACAATTGTCAGTTACACTAAACTGACATTCAAACTGACAGTCAGTTATGCAAACTGACAGTCAGCATGAACAAAAAAGCTATAACTTTAAATCCAGAAATCCAAAAGAGGTTTTTAATAGCTCATTGGAAAGATAATTTCAAGGGCTACATATTTGTCAACAGAAGCAAAAGCCAGATCTACCTAGATCTTTCTGAAAATTGCAAATACTCTTCTGCTGTCAAAAACTGAACTGAAAAACAGATTTTTCCAAATAAGACCAAAAGCAAATCCACATAAAAATGATGCGATGCAATGACCTAGATTTCTCGGTTTGTGCTGGAGATAAAAAGAGGACTTTCGCTACCCCTCTTTATAGTACGGTCAAAACTAAAAAAGAATTTCCCTAACCGATCATCTCCACACGCCAAGATCGGTAAAAATAAAACTCTCAATACCTGAGGTCTTTCGCATCTTCTAGATTTGCGTCTCGTCTCTTGCTCTTCTGCGTCTTGTGCTTCACTTTGAATTGGCTTCATCTTGATCTTCTTGCATTTCTTCCCAACTGATCCTGTATGAATCAATCTCAAAAAGCACGATTAGTCCGGAACACCTTGTTTTCAATAATCATCAAAATTAGGGTTAGGCATGAAGGCCTAGATGCAACACAAAGCATATAAAGGAAAAACGTCCTCTAAAAAGCACTGAAAACTTTTCAGGCCTTTTGCACTTTCAATTTCTGAAACAAAAAAGTCTTTTTGTTTCAGATCCGATCCCTGAACACTTTAACGAGTCCGCCAGAGACAGTATCCACTATGGGAAATGAATGAATAAAATACTCGGTGGAACGTTTGAATGGAACGTTACTCACATTAATGCGTCTCCTCGGGTCTATAAAAGGAGCAGGTGTCTTCCTGAAGAAGCCACTCAGCCAACAACCCTCAACATTTCCGCCGCACAAAACCCTCGTTCTTCTCAGCCTTCGTCTTCGCCAAAAGTCGCCAACTTTTCCTTCAACTCTCCACCAGAAAATGGCGTCCTGGAACCGATCCATTCACCATTCCGAGGAGAGTTTAATGTCGTTGGAGAAGGAGGAGATCCTTCCTCTGTGGTTGCTAATCAACTGGCGGCCCGCGGAGAAGGATCAAGAAACCCCGACCGTCCGAGAGGGCGAGTTGGTGGTTTTTGAAGAGTATTTGCGCTGCGGATTCCGATTCCTTGAGAGTCGATTCTTGAAGGACGTCCTCGAGCACTATGGGTTGGAGCTAATCAACCTCCACCCCAACGCAGTGTTGATACTGGCGGTATTTCAACACTTGTGCGAGGTGTTCGTCGGAGTGTATCCCAGCGTGGATCTCTTCCGACGATTTTACTTTTCGGCGTGGTCGAAGAGCGCCAACGCCGCCGAATGCATTTACTTCCGGCTAAGGGATAAGAAGGAGTATCCCTTCCCACCCCTGCGAGACTCGGTGCACGGGTGGCACCAGAAATGGTTTTACTGCACCCCGCCAACCGAGAGCGGGCTGTGGTTTGAAAACTCGCGGCCGGAGAAGCCGAGCCAGTTGGACACTCTCCCGGCGATGAACGCGGAGTTCATGAAGCACGCCGAGGTGATCCTTCACTTAGTCGCACAAGGGTTGACAGCACAGGACGTCATCCGAGACTTTGTGAAGAACCGGGTGAGCCCCCTGCGTGAAAGGGCTCATCCAGCTTGGGAGATCAAGTCCATGGCGGACAGCACCCTGGACTATAATGAAGGTATTCATTTCTGGCACTGAAATCCTTTTGCCATTTCTGAAATGCATCAATTTAACTCGTGTCTGGGAACAGTCCTGCCCTCAGCCGAGATTGAGAGACGGACTAACTACCTTCTCAGGGCGTACAACACCGAGGTAGAGGGCCCCAGAGGATCGCCTCGCCCCCAAAGCTTGATTCACGCCGGCGACGACCTTAAACAGGAGTGTCGAAAGGTACATTTCCCACTTGGCCTCTGTTTTGTAGGTATCATGTATGTCTAGCACTAATTCCATTGGAATGAGAACAGCTTCTAGGGAGGTTTGCCGAGGCGACGTTTCCCAGTGAGAACGTTGGTTCCCTGGGGAAGCCAACGACGAAATACGTGAAGAAGGTCTCCTCGAGACCTAGGACGAGGAATCCTGCCTCCAAGAAAGCAAGGCTAAATCTTGGGGAAGGGTCTTCACGAAGCGTTCCTCCTACCGCCAGAAAAACTGCGGTAAGATATCATGTCCCTCCAATCTTTCCAGGTGAGAACTGGAATTCCTTCTTCGTCGTACAGGGAGAGGGGACCGAGGAGGAGGAAGACGATGAAGTCCCTCTAGTTCACTGGAGGAGGAAGATTGCGGGCTCTCCATCCGGTGATGCTCCAACTCATTCCGCCGAAACAACTGCCGCTGCAGAGGCGGTTGTAGCAGACCCTGTGGCCACCGAAAGCCTCGTGACCGCAGATAACACCCCAGCCCCTGAAGCCCCCGAGGCTTCAGGGCCAGTTGCCTCCACTTCCCTGGTCGAAGGGATGACCGTGGTAAGATTCTCTCACAGTCTCGTTTTCTTCAATTCCTCCTGTGCATTTGATAAATTGATGCTTATACAGGAAGAAGAGCTTCCCCCCGTGACTCCTGTGAGTCGCAGGGAGGAAAATCCTCCACCCCCGCGGACAGAAGTGGAGGTGGTCGCACAAGATCCTGTGGCGGCTGCACATGAGGTGCCGGCCCCAGAAGTCCAGGAGCCATCGAGGCCTTCGGATGTGACCCCGCCAATGGGACCGATTGCCCCGGTAAAGATTCTTCTCGTTAGTCTTTATCTTTCCCTAGAAAAGTGCTCACCGAAGAACATACCCAGGGGGGAGATGCCTTGTTCTCCAAGAGGAAGATCAAGACGGACGGCAATTGTCCCCTTTCTCGAGGAGAGCCTCCCCTGAAATCTTAAAAGCTAATGGGATTTCAAATAAGGTAAGAACCTTTATCCTGATTGTAGTTAAATGATGGTCATGAACTGTGATTGTTTGATTCTTCTTTCCTTTGTCAGGCGAAAAGAAAGAACATCCAGCCCTTCAACCACTTCGGGGAGGGTTGAAGTTGCTGCTGGTGCAGGAGCCTCCAGTGAGGAGCGCTTCATCCCCTTGGTCCAGGAAGTCGTCCGAGCCGTGAGAGGAGAAACATGCGCGAGGACCCAGTCGCAACCAACGGCGACTGGGGGCAGTGCCCAGCAGGCACTCCCATCAACTGCCCCTGCTGTAGGCGCCTTCGGACCTTCAACGAGTCTTCCCGTTAGTCCAGAAGATGCCTCCTTACAGGAGTTTATGAAGGTATGATGAACCTCTTTCTGGGTGCCTGAATTGTACATAGGACACCTTTAACTCCCTTTTTTGCATCGCAGGAACTATCCCGGATGATGGCCCAATCGCGTGCTACGGTGGAAAGCATGGAGGCCATACAAAAAGAGCGAGACGGCTTGCGTAGGTAAGGACCATTACTCTTTAACTTGTAAAGATACAAATTGGTTATGACCACTCCTTCTGTTTTACTACAGAAAGGTGGCATTGTTGGACAAAGAAGTGGCCACAGTCAAGCTTCATTCGATCTCAGTGGTTAGGAACCAAGAGATCGAAAACAATAAACTGCGGTCACAACTTGCTGGTAAGTCGATTCCTGATTAGGAAGACTTGTCTTCATAACATGCGAGTAATATTTTCTCTTGTTGTAGCGCAAGCGGGTCAAATAAAGCAACTCAGTCAGGACAATGAACTCCTCCGGGACTCTATCCGAACCTCCGAGAAGGCGATCAGAAAGCTGAGCCGTTCAGTCTTTGAAAAACTGAAGACAGTGGCTCATCTTCTAAAGGTTGATGTGGTCGAAACCACAAGAGACAATCTCAGCCAAGATGACTGGTCTGCGCTAGTCATGGCCCAAGCGGAGTCACTTCTCGAGTATCTCCCTGAGGATACACAGCGATGAGAAGAGGCGATCAGAACCAGAGTTCGGTCAGCCGCTTCAGCCATCCTCAGCCGGGTTCGTCTTCACCATGCCCCAGATGCAGATCTGAATCCATTGGTTGGATCGGTTGAGGTCGAGAGTGAAGAACAGCTAGAGGTCGTCATGGAGGAGATTAGGCCCCTTGTAGATAAGCTCCTGACTGAGCTTGGGATCGAATGATCCCTATACCTGTACAAAAACAGTTGTATACAACGCAATGTATGTGGAAATTCATTTTTGAAAATGAATATATTTTTGTTTTATGTCATTTGATATTATAAATATATCCCCCTAGCCCCCGCCTGTGATTGTAGATACTGAAGACTTAGTATTACAAACGCAGGAGAAAAGTGAATATAACGACCAGGGGTGTGTGATCGAATCAACAATTATGATCATTATAACGCCTAGCCTTGTTTGTAAACCAGCAGCCCCTCAGATAACCAAGGACTTGCCAGAAAGCCCCGTGTGCGTTGAGAAACGGCTTATTTAGGAGTGACTTGTCTGGAAGTGGTCATGAGACCGGCCAGCGAATCCGACTAGGACATTGTAATGACCTAACCGCGGGCGACCAGCCCCCGAGCCGAATTCGCAGCGGATGGGCATAAAGGGAAATATTCATCGTATGAAAGTAAAACATTTTTTATTTTAGGAAAAAATGCTAATTGAACAGTGATGAGGACATCATACCTTCAGATACGCGCATTGAACCGGCCCTTGAAGGTCCCATAACAAGAGCTCGAGCACGACTACTTCCTCAACAGGTGAACTCGCTCCTAAGTGAATCGCATTGTATTTTCGAGGATGGATTGCTATTTAATGATGCTATTATACTTAGGAATCATGGAGAGGATCACCGCAGGCATGGAGACCAGCAAGGAAGCAAAGGAGGCCAACAACCACGTCGAATTCGAGTTGGAGGTGAAGCCCATCCGCAAGGAAGCAAAGGAGGCCAACAACCACGTCGAATTTGAGTTGGAGTTGAAGCCCATCCCGTCACCAATACGAAGTTCGAGTCCACCTCGGAATCCAGGAGCAGTATGCACTAAAATCGTCGCCCAGGACGCATACGGACTCCGTTTTTGACGGTTTATATACTGTTGAAAAGATAAGGAGATAAGCTTTCCAATGGAACTGGTCCTACATCAAAATTCCACCGGAGCCAATGGGAATCGTCGAAACAAGTCAGCATCCAGAATCTGTCAGGGTACTGCGCCACCGTCTTTGGGCCGTTGGCCCATGTACCTCGTTGGAGCCCATTAGGGCGTGTCCAGGGTTCCTTGGCCGACCCTAACACCTTATATTCAGTAGCCGTCATCCGAGTTAGGATTGGGTTTTGCTTAGATTATTCTGTCTTCGAACAGTTTCGCCGCTTGATCGGTTTGTGAGACCCCAACTTGTGAGATTAATCATTCGTATTTGCAATTCAGTTTGCTTTCTTCCGTGTTCTTGCTTGTGTTCTCGATTAGCAGCAGGGATAAGCCTTCTTGGCGAGGTCAATCACGCTCATGCGAGATTGATAACCAACGGAGTAGTGGTGTTGCGATTGCGGGGTTCAGATCGTGCCTGATTTGAAGCCGGATCGTTCTACGTCGAAGCTCCATCAATCGATCTATCACGTACCTTTCGGAAGATCGGGCACCCAGCGTCACACCAAGTGGTATCAGAGCCTCGGTTGCCCGTCAGGTATACTTGTATCCCCTTTGTTCATTATTCATCTTTCACCTAGAGTCCAGAAAATTGCCCCACAAAAATATTTGAGTTCGCCGTCATATCCATCGTCCAAGCCACTTTGTGCCCTTCGCGATTTCGTTTTCAGTTTCGCATTGTTGAATTTGTATCCATCGTCATTGTCTTGTTGCTGGTTTAGAGTGAGTTCTTGATCTAGTTTGAGTCTTGCATCTTGACGTCGATTCTAACGCCATCACGTCGTCGTCGCCGCCGCGTCCAAATCGGGTGTCAATCTGTCAAGTTCGGTATTTTGCTTTTATATCCTTCGTATGAACTCCAAATTGGACAAATTCAGAGTCTAAATTGTAGCTCAGAAAATTCTCTACAACTTTGTCCATTGTGAGAAGTTCTAGAAACACCGTTTTCAAGTCCAAAATCGCGTTGGAAGTGAATCTGTTTGATTTCGGATTTCCTACACAGACTGTATTGCGGGGCCCATATCTCCTAGATCTGTTATTCAAAATTGGTGTTCCATATATGCAAATTGATCAGCACGAAACGATCTACAACTTTTCTGTTATACGTTTTAGCGTTTGAGGCCTCCAAAAATCCGAAAACAGCATAGGAAGTTTCTGCATAGTAGATCTGTTTTTCCAGCGAGAGAAAATTGAGTGTTTGTGTATATATCTTGTAATCTCTCATATGCGGCACTATTGATATTTAAAAAAAAAGGTGAAAAAGGCAAGTGCATAAAAAAGAAGCCGCACAAAGATAAAAAAAAAAAAGAAAAAAACCAAGAAAAAAAAGAAATAAAAAAAAAATCAGAAGTGCTTGCATTCTTTGTATTGACAGTGTTACGTCATTCGTTTTGCTTGCTTGAGCTAGGTCTGAGAACGAGTTTAGGCCAGCAACTTTGACAAGTACTTTGGATATTTATTCAGCTTTGCTATTCTAATTTCGATGATTGCATATTCCTTGCTACTAAATATTGCATATCCAAGCTCCACATACTTCTTATCAGGTACGGATTGGGTCTTGCAATCGCTTCACATACTGTTGGTATACCTCTGAGTTGTGCTACCTGTCCCCTTGGTAAGAACCTAGTAAGAACTTGGTAAGACGCAGGAGAGTGTGTGATCCCACTTCCCCATAACCTAGTAGTTGCTAGGGATAATATTTTCTGTTATCTTTTGTTGTTTTGCTCACAATGACAGAAAGTTCCAACGGGAAGGACAGGGTTTCTATTGAGGACTGTGTGCTGCACAGCGAGCTTAGGGACTTGTTGGGCAGTTTGGAGGAGAGGCTGGCCAAGATGCTCAGTGAACATGCCACGACTTCATAGCATCAGCTTGAGGGCCTCGACAGACGCGTGTCCATCCTTGCTGGACGAATTGAAGCTTTGGAGCCACAACAGCCACCCTTCCATGACGATGACCAAGACGTTGAATATGGCGACAATGGAGAGGTGAACCAACGGACGACACAAGAGGCACGACTACGTCAACGCCTTCGCCGCAATCAGCACGGTATGGGAGGTAATAACAACCACCATCATGGTCGTGCCGATGATGATCCTTTTGCTAAGGTGAAATTTTCCATCCCTCCTTTTCATGGTGCCTATGATGCTGAGGTTTACTTAGATTGGGAGATGACTGTTGAGCAAAAGTTTAATTCTCACTTAGTTCCTGAGCAACATCGAGTTAGGCAAGCCACTAGTGAATTTAAAGACTTTGCTATCATCTGGTGGAATGAACTTGCTACCCTCCGCTTACAACCTGACACATGGGCTAGGTTAAAAGAAGCTATGCGAGAATGTTTTGTTCCTCCTTCCTACCAACGTGATTTGCGTAAGAAATTGCAGCGCTTAGAGCAGGGTAATATGTCTGTCCAGGAATATTACGCTGAGCTACAAAAGGGCATGATACGTTGTGGGTTACAAGAGGAAACCGAAGATAAAATTTGTCGGTTTTATGGGGGGTTGAGGCGTGAAATTCAGGATATTGTTGACTACAAAGAATATACTACTGTCAATCATTTGTTCCAGCTTGCTATGTTGGCAGAAAAAGAATTGCAGGGACGACATTTAGCGGACCGGAGACAGCGGAACAACTTCTCCAACAACTTTGTTCCTCGGACTATGCAATCCGGTCGCGACAACCAAACTGTGCAGCCACCTGTCCCTTCCAAGAGCGCCTCGCGTCCAGCACCATCTTCATCACCTTCGCGACCTCCTGAGGTACGCAAATCTATGACTTTGCAGGCACCGGCAGCGAGCTCCGTTTCGGTGGCTTCCACGGGACGTTCTACAGGGATCGTGTGCCACTGCTGCAAGGGCATGGGTCATGTACAGAAAGATTGTCCTAGCAAAAGGGCATATATTGCTACGGCTAGGGGTGTAAAACGGTCGGATTCGAAGCGGATATTGGTTAAACCATATCCTATACCATATTTTTTAATCGGATACGAATACGGATTCGGATTTTCTCGGATTCGAATACGGTGCGGATGTTAATCGGATACGAATTTGAATCGGATTTTCTTTAATTCGGTACGAATTCGGACGCTATTCGGATGTTAAATATTTGTTGATTAACAAAAGTGCTATTTTCAACTCATTTTCTATCTCAACACAATACGACAATACACAACATAAACAATTAAACATTATATTACGGTTGCCAATAGCCCAATATCATAATGATGATAGCAAATAATTTGTCATCATAAATACACAACAAATTATAACTCTAAACATACGACATACCAAAACAACATCACATAATAATCATAATTTGATAATGATTGCACAAACAAAACATAAGAAGTTCATAATTGTAACTCTCATCCAAAGTCCAAGTGTGCAACCATAAAACAGTAGCGGAAAATCCAAGTATTCAACAAGACACAATCAAAATAATAGCAACATAGTTCATAGTTCATACATTACTACAAAAGGCTAAATCTAAGTCTAGCAAGAAGTAGTGAAACATCATAAGATTCGCGTTCTTGAAAATTGGCACTTCTCCAAATCCATAAAACAGACGGGAAGTCCAAGATAATGGCAGCGTGCTTGAGTTCAAGAGGTAGTTAATTTGTCACCTACAAAATAACATGAAGTTAGTAAAATACTTATTAAAATGATATCGTATAGTAGCTAGAAGACTTTTTTTGATTTACCATCTTTAGTTGTGTTTATGTCATCCATGCCAATACCTTCTAATTCCTCCATAATTGAAGGAACATCATTTTGACCTCCAATAACAAAATAACGAAAATCAGCCAATGCACAAATAGATGCAAAATTTGATTGATTTTATTTATATATTTACCTTTCCTAGACGCTTTAATCCAGTCTTTGGTGCAAATCAAGGCCTCAACTACTTCGGGTTCTAAACGACTGCGGTATTTATCAATTACTCGTCCCCCAGCACTAAAAGCAGACTCAGATGCAACAGTTGATACAGGAATAGCTAACACATCACGTGCCATATGAGCAAGAATAGGATAATTTGTACTTTGAGTCTTCCACCATGGCAAAATATCAAAATTCTCATTTTCAGGCCATTTCAATAGTGGTTCACTCTCATACTTCTCCAATTCAGACTTCTCACTACAATCTTCACCAATATCCTTCAAAAAAGCACTTAATTTCCTCCGTTTTGGCTCATCATCAAAAACATGACGACGAGAAACAACTTCACTAGAGGCTCCAACAGAAGACTTCACACCACTAATTGAGGAAGCCTTATATTTAGATGCATATGACTCAAATAGGTGCCTGATAGTAATTTGAAAACCAGAAATCTCATCAATCCCATCATAGTCACACATGTTCTTGTAATAAAATTCAACCACCTTCTTCTTGTAGCGAGGATCTAGAAAACAAGCAACCGCCAAAGCAATGTTACTTAACTCCCAATACTTGTCAAACTTTTCCTTCATTGCTTTGGCCATGGAAGAAATAAACTCATCACTGCCTTTTATCCAATCAATAAGAATGAGATTAATTTCACAAAATTCTGTAAAGAACAAATTGGCAGTTGGATATAAAGAACCAGACAAGAGTTCTGTAACACTAAAGAAATTTCTCAAGCACTTATTCAATACAGTTGCTTTTTCCCATTCATCTCTAGAAGGAGCACAATTCCCATATTTTTCTGGATGAAGAAAAGCTAATCTTTGGAAAACCTGCTTATAATAAAGTGCATCTGAGAGCATTAAATAAGTGGAATTCCATCTAGTAGCTACATCTTTAGAAAGACCCTTTGATATATCCAAATTTAGTTCAGAAGCTCGCTTTTGAAACTCCTCCCATTGCAAAGTAGAACTCTTGACAATCATAACTGAAGAACGAATGTTGTCTATAGCATGCCCAACTATTTTCAAACCATCCTTTGCTACAAGATTAATAATATGAGCCGCGCACCGAACATGGAAGAACTTGCCATTAGAAATTAGAGAATTATGTTCATCAAGGGTTGAAGCAACAGTTTTAGCACAAACTTCATTGGCAGAGGCATTATCCATAGTCAAAGCAAACAACTTTTGATCAATATTCCAAGCTATCATGTTTCTAACAAAAGCATTACTCAAATTGGCACCTGAATGTCTTCCCTCTAAATGCATAAAATTTATTATTCGTTTCTGAATTTTCCAATCATCATCAATGAAGTGACAAGTGACACACAAATAACCTTTATTTTGATTAGAAGTCCAAAGATCCATTGTGCAACTCACCCGACACTTGAGAGATAAAAAGAGATCAAACAATTTCTGTTTCTCTTCTTTAAAAATATCCATAACTCTCTTCCTAGTAGTATTGCGGCCTTTAATAGGAAATGAGGGGGATAATGATCTGATGAAATCATTAGTGTATTCATGCTCTGAAAAATTGAATGGATACTCATCCATGATAATGGCAAGATGATACTTGTACATACTAACTTCTTCATTGTACTTCCAAGCTTGCAAAGCATTTTGTTCTCCTATTTTTGTAAAGCTAAGAGTACTTTGATTAGAAGACTTTTCATGTTGTGTTTTAAAATGAGTTCTGAGATGAGTCGTACCATACTTGCTCTCACCAGAAAACACATCCTTGCAATACTTGCATTTTGCCATCTTACTCATCACAACCTTGCCTTCCACTTCAGTTTTCACTTCTTCAATGGTAAAATGATTCCAAACATCTGAAGTTCTCTTTTTTGGTGCCCCCGACTTCATTTTTGATGATGGATTCCCAGTAGTAGCAGTCTTTGTCCCATCACTCGCACTTGTTTCAGCAACATTCTCACTCACAACACTTTGAATGTTAACACCTCTTGGTTTAGCACCACTACTAGATGCCAAAGAAATCTGTATAGATAAACAACAAATTAAGAATTAACCTACAATATTAGAAATTGTAACTCCAAATGTAATGTTGTTACTAAACTTTAAATACCTGTTTCTGTTTCTCTGAATTATTACCACTTGTATCAGTTGCATGCTTCTTAGTACCACTTCCAGATGCCGACATTGTGCTCAAATTTCTTTTTGGATCACACTCGGTTCAATTTATTTTACCTCCTGTTCAAATGTGACACTATCAAACTCAGATGTGTCTGAGACACATGATCATAAAAGCTTAAAAAATACTACATATGACTACAGGTAAAATAAATCAGATAATGCTTGGCAGAATGGCAGCCATGTGTTGATATGCATTCTAAAACCTATTTAGCTAGTTCAAAGTATCATCCTTAAATCCTCATGTCAACAATTACACGAACTGCCATCTCATACATCCAGTATTCAGATACAATTCATTACAATTCAATCAAAATTGAAGAATAGAGTAATAGTGAAAGGAATTGGACCTCTACTTGCTTGCTGGTGAAGTGAGGATGAAGCTAAATCTAACGTTGGTGCTATGATGGCGGTTTTTGTGTTCTTTTCATGCTATATTTTGGGGGTAATAATGGGATGGCATTGCATACTTATTGGTTAAGTGAATAGATGGATGAATGGCAGATCAAAGAACCCAATATTTAAGAGCTGAAGAACGTGAATGGCAGATCCCATAAAAAGAGTATTTTGGTTGTCTTTGTGTGAGAATAGAAGAAAATTGTCATTTGCGGATCTGCCTATGTTCTTCTTTTCCTTCGAAACCTGTGCTATTCAGTCTTGGTTGAAGAACCTATCTATTGTCTTTTTGATCTTGACGGAATGAATCTGATGGCAAGGAATCTCACACCTGCTTTGCAAACAGCGACCGAGCGGTGAAGCTGTGGAGGTGGAGGCGCCGCCGAGCGGTGGAGGTGGAGGCGCCGCCGGGCGGAGCAGCAAGCCGTGGAGGCGTGGTGGCTGGAGGCGCCGCCGGGCGGTGGAGGCGGAGGCGCAGGAGCAATGAGCCGTGGAGGCGTGGACCGCGTGGTGGCTAGAGGCGCCGCCGGGCGGTGGAGGCAGAGGCGCAGGAGGAGCGAGCTGTGGAGGCGTGGACCGCGTGGCGGCTGGAGTCGAGGCGCAGCCGCGCGGGACGGCGGGAGGCGAGGCGCGGCCGCGCAGGACGGCGGGAGGTGAGGCTCGGGACGGCGGGAGTAAATTAGGGTTGAGTGTGGTTGGTGTGGATTGGGGACGTGAGGTGGTGGGGAACTGGGGATTGGGGAAACAGGAAACCGAAAACTGGGCCTGAGCCGTAGAAGTGAAGCCGTGAGCCCAACAGCCCGTGAATGCAGTGGCCCAATTCGGATTCGGATGATCCGGATATCCGCATCCGTTTTTGTATATATATCTTACCGAATCCGGATTCGAATCCGAATAACAATACCTAATATATCCGAATCCGAATTAGGATTATTTGCCGGATGCTAATTTTCTTACCAAATTGCTATTTCATCAAATTCGGTAAACGGATATCCGCGGATATCCGCATCCTGTTTACACCCCTAGCTACGGCTGATGGCGGGTATGTTAGTGCTTCTGATGTTGAAGATGAATATTCCCTCGCCACTAACGTTGCAGGCGAAGAAGAGGACGAGGAGTGCAGTGATGAGGAGGTACTTGGCACCGCAGCAACGGAGACCTACAGAACCATCATTGTGCAGCGCTCGATGAGTGCCCAAGTTGAGACGGATGACAAGTTGCAGCGTCACAACTTGTTCAACATGTTCCTCATCGTCAAGGACTGCCGCGTCCACACCATCATTGATGGCGGCAGCTGCAACAATTTGGTGAACACTGACTTGGTCCAGAAGCTTGGCTTGACCACGAGAGCACACCCCCATCCCTACCACATTCAGTGGTTCAACAACAGCGGCAAGGTCAAGGTAACTCAAACAGCAAGAGTGCATTTTTCTATTGGCTCCTACCACGATTTTGCTGATTTCGATGTCGTACCTATGGATGCTTGTGCCCTTTTGTTGGGGCGTCCTTGGGAGTTTGATACTGATGCAACTCACCATGGTCGAGCTAATAAGTACACTCTTATCCATAAGGGAAAGAAACTTACGTTGCTTCCTATGTTCCCGGCTGAAATTGTGCAATATGAAAAGGATAGGACGCATAATGATAAGCAAAAGAACCTGTTACAATCTGAAAATCAGCAAGTAATTAAATTGAAAACTCCTACTTTGCTTGCAAATAAAATTGATCTTGCTGAAATTGATGAGCCTAATGGGATATACTATGCTTTGGCTTGCAAAAAGGCATTGTTTTCGCTTGAGGACATGTCTTTTTCGGTGCCCCCCGCTGTTGCTAACCTTTTGCAGGAGTACAAGGATGTGTTTCCCTCTGAGCTTCCACCGGGGCTGCCACCTGTGAGGGGAATTGAGCACAAGATTGATTTGATTCCAAGGACGAGCTTGCCAAATCGTGCTGCTTACAGGACCAATCCCGAGGAAACTAAGGAGATACAGCGACAAGTCCAAGACCTTTTGGACCGTGGGTACGTACGTGAGAGCCTTAGTCCTTGTTCTGTTCCTGTTCTTTTGGTTCCTAAAAAAGACGGCAGTTGGCGCATGTGTGTTGATTGTAGAGCCATTAATAACATCACCATTTGATATCGCTATCCTATTCCTAGGTTAGATGACATGCTTGATGAGTTGAGTGGTTCTATTATTTTCACAAAAATTGATTTGCGTAGTGGGTACCACCAGATTCGAATGGCTTTGGGAGATGAATGGAAAACTGCTTTCAAAACTAAGTTCGGGCTTTATGAGTGGTTAGTCATGCCTTTTGGTTTAACTAATGCACCTAGCACTTTCATGCGTTTGATGAACGAAGTTTTGCGTGCTTTTCTTGGCAAATTCATGGTGGTATACTTTGATGATATTCTCATTTACAGCAAGTCACATGATGAACATATTGAACATTTACGAGCTGTTTTTACTGCCTTGCGTGATGCACGCTTGTTTGGTAACCTTGAGAAGTGCACCTTTTGCACCGATCGAGTCTTGTTTCTTGGCTATGTTGTCACTTCACAGGGAATTGAGGTGGATGAGGCGAAAATTGAAGCCATTACTAGCTGGCCGATTCCAACGACTGTCACGCAGGTGCGCAGTTTTCTTGGTCTTGCAGGATTTTATCGGCGATTTGTGCGGGATTTCAGCACCATTGCAGCACCTCTCCACGAATTGACAAGGAAAGGAGTTCCTTTTCGTTGGGGACCAGCGCAGGACCATGCTTTTGACGTCCTCAAAGCGAAGCTTACACAGGCGCCTTTGCTACAACTTCCTGATTTTGACAAGACATTCGAGCTAGAATGTGATGCGAGCGGCATTGGCATTGGAGGAGTGCTCATACAAGGAGGTAAACCCGTTGCTTTCTTTAGTGAGAAGTTGAGTGGCCCATCTTTGAATTATTCGACTTATGATAAATAATTGTATGCTTTAGTGCGTGTTTTGCAAACTTGGCAACATTATCTTTGGGCTAAAGAATTTGTCATACATTCTGATCATGAATCTTTGAAGTACATTAGAGGACAAGCTAATCTGAATAAACGACATGCTAAATGGATTGAATTCATAGAGTCATTTCCATACATCATTAAACATAAGAAAGGAAAAGACAATGTTATTGCAGATGCTTTATCTAGGCAATATACCATGTTGTCACAACTTGATTGCCGAATTTTTGGCCTAGAAATGATCAAAGCTTTGTATGCCACTGATCTTGATTTTAAAGATGCTTATGCTCAGTGCAAAGCGGGACGAACTTGGAATAAATATGTGTTGCATGATGGTTTGCTATATCGTGCTAACAAGCTATGCGTTCCAGCTAGCTCGGTTCGTCTTTTGTTGTTGCAGGAAGCACACGGAGGCGGATTGATGGGACATTTTGGCGTGAAGAAAACGGAGGAGGTGTTGGTCACACACTTCTTTTGGCCACGGCTGCGGCGCGACGTCGAGCGCTACGTCACACGCTGTACTACATGTAACAAAGCTAAGTCCCGTCTTAATCCCCATGGTCTTTATATGCCTCTACCTGTTCCTAGCGCGCCTTGGGAGGATATATCGATGGACTTTGTTTTAGGATTGCCTAGGACCAAGAAGGGGAGGGATAGTATTTTTGTGATAGTGGATCGATTTTCGAAGATGGCACATTTTATTCCTTGTCATAAGAGCGACGATGCCACAAACATAGCTGATTTATTGCATGGTGTGCCTCTTACTATTGTTTCAGATCGTGATGCGAAATTTTTGAGCCACTTTTGGAGATCGCTTTGGAACAAATTGGGGACAAAGTTGCTGTTTTCTACTACATGTCATCCCCAAACTGACGGACAGACAGAGGTCGTTAATAGAACTTTATCAACCATGTTGCGAGCTGTCATAAAGAAGAATTTGAAGATGTGGGAAGAGTGTCTACCACATGTTGAGTTTGCTTACAATAGAGCGGTTCACTCCACCACCAAGGTAAGTCCTTTTCAGGTAGTATATGGTTTTACTCCTCGTGCTCCAATTGATCTTTTGCCTTTTACCTGCCGATGAGAGAGTTAATTGTGATGCTCAACAACGTGCTGAATTTATTCTTAAGATGCATGCTGCAACTAAGGAAAATATTGAGAGGATGACTGAAAAATATAGGATTGCTGGTAGTAAAGGTAGAAAGGACGTAAAACTTGAACCGGGTGATTTAGTGTGGTTGCATTTGAGAAATGATAGATTTCCAGAATTGCGCAAGTCTAAGTTAATGCCACGTGCTGATGGTCCTTTTAAAATTCTTGCAAAGATAAATGACAATGCATATAAGTTAGACCTGCCTGCAGATTTTGGGGTTAGTCCCACATTTAACATTGCAGATTTGTGACCATACATGGGAGAAGAAAGTGAGCTTGAGTCGAGGACGACTCAAATTCAAGAAGGGGAGTCTGATGAGGACATCATACCTTCAGATGCGCGCATTGAACCGGCCCTTGAAGGTCCCATAACAAGAGCTCGAGCACGACTACTTCCTCAACAGGTGAACTCGCTCCTAAGTGAATCGCATTGTATTTTCGAGGATGGATTGCTATTTAATGATGCTATTATACTTAGGAATCATGGAGAGGATCACCGCAGGCATGGAGACCAGCAAGGAAGCAAAGGAGGCCAACAACCACGTCGAATTCGAGTTGGAGGTGAAGCCCATCCGCAAGGAAGCAAAGGAGGCCAACAACCACGTCGAATTTGAGTTGGAGTTGAAGCCCATCCCGTCACCAATTCGAAGTTCGAGTCCACCTCGGAATCCAGGAGCAGTCTGTACTAAAATTGTCGCCCAGGATGCATACAGACTCTGTTTTTGACGGTTTATATACCGTTCGAAAGCTAAGGAGATAAGCTTTCCAATGGAACTGGTCCCACATCAAAATTCCACCGGAGCCAATGGGAATCATCGAAACAAGTCAGCGTCCAGAATCTGTCAGGGTGCTGCGCCACCGTCTTTGGGCCGTTGGCCCATGTACCTCGTTGGAGCCCATTAGGGCGCGTCCAGGGTTCCTTGGCCGACCCTAACACCTTATATTCAGTAGCCGTCATCCGAGTTAGGATTGGGTTTTGCTTAGATTATTCTGTCTTCGAACAGTTTCGCCGCTTGATCGGTTTGTGAGACCCCAACTTGTGAGATTAATCATTCGTATTTGCAATTCAGTTTGCTTTCTTCCGTGTTCTTGCTTGTGTTCTCGATTAGCAGCAGGGATAAGCCTTCTTGGCGAGGTCAATCACGCTCATGCGAGATTGATAACCAACGGAGTAGTGGTGTTGCGATTGCGGGGTTCAGATCGTGCCTGATTTGAAGCCGGATCGTTCTACGTCGAAGCTCCACCAATCGATCTATCACGTACCTTTCGGAAGATCGGACACCCAGCGTCACACCAAACAGGAAAAGGGGTTGAGTACTTACACGTAGAACTTGCGAAGTTGATCGATGTTCCAAGTATTGGACAAAATTCGACCATCCTCCATAGCTAACCGCGCGGATCCTGGTCGCGGCACCGAGACAACAGTGTAAGGGCCTTCCCACTTCGGGGAGAATTTGTTGCGATTAGACTGATCTTGGATTTTTCGTAAGACCAGGTCGCCCACGTGAAGACTACGTGGTCGCACCCTTTTACTGTGATACTTGCGCAAAGCTTGCAAGTGTGCCGCAGACTTGATCAAAGCGCGATCACGCCTTTCTTCTAGGAGGATGAGATCTTGTGATCGCTGTTCGGACTGATTAGCCTGTTCGAATTGTTCTGTCCGAACAGACCCAATACTGACTTCCATAAGCAATACAGCCTCGGCCCCATAAACCAGATGGAAGGGCATCTCACCGGTGGCTCGACTAGAGGTGGTTCGTAGTGCCCATAGAATGGTATAGAGCTCGTCTGCCCAAGCCCCCGAGCGAGTCTTAAGGCAATCAAAAACACGTTTTTTGATGCCCTGTAGTATCTGCCCATTGGCCCATTTTACAGCACCATTGCTTTGTGGATGTGCCACAGAAGCAAAGCACACCTTAGTTCTGATCTGATCGCAGTAGTCTAGGAAGAGACCACTAGCGAACTGAGAACCATTGTTGGTGATAAGACGGTTTGGAACACCAAATCGAGCAACAATGTTCTTATGAAAGAACTTTTGTGTTGCTGATGCGGTAATATTTCGTACCGGTTCGGCCTCGATCCACTTTGTAAACGTGTCAATGGCTACAAACAAAAACTTGTACTTGTTGACCGCTTGTGGCATGGGACCAACAATATCCATTCCCCAAACCGCGAAAGGCCATGCGAGGGGAATGGTTTGTAACGCATAGGCAGGTTGATGAACCTGTCTCGCGTGGAATTGACACTGAGGACACGTCTTGACCATATGCTTGGCATCATCGAGTGCCGAAGGCTAGTAGAATCCTTGTCGAAAAGCTTTTCCGACCAGTGTCCGATATGACGCGTGCGCACTGCATACACCGTCATGTATTTCTTTCAAGAGGGATTTTCCTTCCTCCTGAGATATGCAACGCATGAATACTCCTTGAGTACCCTTTCTGTACAGAACCCCATCTATGAGCTTGTACAAACGCGCTTTTTGAATCAACCGATTGCTCTCGGTTTCGTCCTCGGGTAGGGTCCCATGTTCAAGATAGACTCTCAATGGATGAGTCCAATCCTATTCCTGACCGAGGTTGGTAACAGAGGCTATTACCGGATCATCCTCGACCGAAGTCATGATCGAAGGACGGTCCAAGTGTTCAATAAACACTCCTGCCGGAGCGAATGTACGTGAGGACCCAATTTTGGATAATTGGTCTGCGAGAATGTTGTCCTTTCGCAGGATGTATTGGACTTCGAAATGACTGAAGTGTTTTTCTAATTTCCTCACTTCCCCCAGGTAATGAGCCATTGTCTCATCGGAGGTGCTGTACTCCTTGTTTACCTGGTTTACGACCAGCTGTGAGTCTCTCCTCACCACTAATCGACGGACTCCGAGGAATTTTGCTGCCCGGAGCCCTGCAAGAAGACCTTCATACTCTGCCGTGTTGTTGGTCGCAACAAAGTGTAGTTGGATGACATACTTAAGCTGTTCGCCCTGAGGCGTAACTAAGACCACTCCAGCCCCCGAGTGTTGAAAACTACGGGAGCCGTCAGAGTACATTGTCCAGTGATCGGGGCATTTCAATTCCTCTGGCATCTGCACGGGTGCCTCAGGGTTGGTCCATTTGACCACAAAGTCGGCCAAAACCTGAGACTTAACCGCCGTGCGTGGCGTGAAATGAATTTCGAAAGCACCGAGTTTGACCGCCCATTTAGCGATTCGACCAGATTTCTCTGGATTTCGGAGAATATCCCCCAAAGGAAAGGAGGAGGGTACCGTGATCTTGTGAGCTTGGAAGTAATGTCGTAGCTTACGGGAAGCCATCAGTAGTGCGTAAAGTATCTTCTGGACCTCAGGGTAACGCTTCTTAGGACCATGAAGTACTTTGCTCACATAGTAAACGGGTCTGTGTATTCCTTCCCTATCCGCGATCAGAACGGCGCTGACCGCGTGCGGTGTGACCGCCAGATAAAGAAGCAATGGTTCTCCTTTGTCGGGAGACACCAACACTGGCGGACTGGACAAATATATTTTTACCTCCTAAAATGCTTTTTCGGCCTCATCCGACCATGTAAAATTGTGATGCTTCCGCAGGGCTTTGAAGAAAGGCAATCCCCTTTCGCCTAGTCGCGATATGAAGCGACTTAAGGCCGCCATGCGACCAGCCAGGCGTTGAACATCCTTCATGGTCGAGGGCGATCTCATTTGTTCAATGGCCCTGATTTTCTCAGGATTAACTTCGATGCCCCTGAAACACACAAGGAAACCAAGGAGTTTTCCTGAAGAAACCCCGAAAGAACATTTCTCCGGGTTTAATTTTATTCCAAAACGATTCAAATTACAGAAGGTTTCCGCGAGATCGTCCAAATGGGACAATCTCTTGGTACTTTTTACAACCAAGTCGTCTACATATGCTTCGAGATTACGCCCTATCTGGGAAAGAAAGGTCTTTTGCATCAAGCGCTGGTACGTGGAACCTGCGTTCTTGAGACCGAACGGCATTCTGACGTAGCAGTAGGTGCCGAACGGGGTGATGAAGGCAGTTTTCTCTTCATCTTCTTCTGCCATGCTAATTTGATGATATCTTGAGTAAGCATCCAAAAACTCATCAGTTCGCAACCCGCAGTTGAGTCGACCAATTGGTCGATGCGGGGAAGGGGAAAATCATCCTTCGGACAGGCAGCGTTGAGGCTAGTGTAGTCGACGCACATGCGCCACTTGCCATTGGACTTGCGGACCTTGACCGGATTAGCGAGCCATTCCGGGTGATCGACTTCACGGATGAACCCGGCCTGTAGGAGTTTGTCCAACTCCTCTCGTATGGCCTCCTGTCGGTCAACAGCAAAACGCCTGAGCTTTTGCTTTATTGGTCGTTGTCCAGGTCGAATTGCTAACCTGTGCTCGGTTACTTCCCTTGGGACACCGGGCATGTCGGACGGTTTCCACGCAAACACATCTGCATTAGCCCGGAGGAAAGCAATGAGCTCGAGTTCCTATTTGTCATCCAGAGCTGATCCGACCCGAATTGTCTTGGATGGATCATCTGGGTATAAAGGAACCAGTTTGAGTTTCTCATCTGGTCGAGGAGCAGCCTTGATCGCGTCGGTGGCGACGGTGGCGACCTGAGCGTCCCGGAGGGGAAGTTGATTGACCATCTCCAAAGATAGCCGGTCGCATGTGAGTGCCACATTGCGACTGCCTCGGACCGAGATGACACCTTTGGGGCCAGGCAATTTTCCGCACTGATAAGTATAGTGCGTTGCCATCATGAATTTAGCGAGAGTTGGCCTGGTAGGACATTTCCTCTTGTCTGTCGGCATCTCTAAGTCCGCACGCCTGCTCTTTAGGCGGTAAGGTTGGCATTGGCCCGACTCCCTGGTAGAAATCATCCAATTGCTTTAACCAACTCCTGCAGTTCTTGAGGTCGTGGCCTGCGGAGTTGTGGAGTGGACACCACTTCTTGCCTTCCTGCGGATTAGTTGACTTTTCTGGCTGGTTGGCACTATGACCACCAGAAGTAGTTTTATTCTTAAATGAAGGCTTGTTACCTTTGGTCGAAGGCGGCTTCTCTGCGACTGCGACCTCGCGGTACTGTCCAGAGCGGTTCCTCTTCGACTTTTTCGACTTACCACCTGACGAAGATTCCAGCTTCTTACTTGAATCTTCTTTCCTGGCGTCTTTGAAACCTGGTTGAGGTGGTAGGTCACCCTTGTCGACCATCCGGTTCCATTCGATTGCTTCGGCTGCGTCAGAGTATCGATCGGCCATGTCGAACAGATCAGCCACTGATCGAGGAGGGTGAATAAGCAAGTCTTCGGGGAATCTCCGGTACCGAACGACATGTTTAAATGCCCTAATAACGGAGCCATCAGATATGTTTGGGATGGTATTCCTCACCCCGACAAATCTCTTGACAAACTGCCGAAGAGTCTCGGTTGAAGTTTGTCATAGCCGATGAAGGTCGTCCTCTTTACCCGGCTTTTGGTAATAGTTTTGGAAATTACTGAGGATAGTGTCGCACAGTATTTCCTAATTATAGATGGAACCTTCGGGCTGGTTAAACAATCAAGTTCTAGCCAGTCCTTCGAGGACTGTAGGTAGGTAATTGGCCATGACCCGGTCATCGCCTCCTGCCGCTTGGATGGCAGTGATATAGATTTGAAGGAACTCGGATGGGTTCTGAGTTCCGTCAAACCTCTCAATGGCCCCCAGTCGAAACTTATCAGGCCAAACGACCGCTCGTTGGCCGGGCGAGAAAGCTTTACAACCGACGTAGGGACCGTGAACTGCCCTGTGACTCTCGACCGGGTTACGGGCGACCTCACGCAATGGTGAAGTTACTCGCGGTCCCAGACGAGAGTGAACAGGAACCCGATCCCTACTATGAGAATCCTGCATTCGCCGGTACTTGTCCTGCCGGGACGGTACGGGCGGTGGGTAACTTCACCGGCCAGAACCAGAGTGGAGACACTCTCGTTCACCGAAACGTGTTACCGAGCGGGAAGAGGCCGTTGGGGTCGCCTCAGACGCGACCTCCTCCGGCCTTTCCGCCAAGATCCTGGTAAAGGCTGGTTTCTGCGCATCCGTGACCGTAGGAGGAAAGTTACGCATGACTTCCGCGATAGATCGCAGTCGACCATGGGTGCTTCTCCTGGGGGCACCAGGTGTTACTATTTCTTCGTCCACCGGGAAACGCTCCGGTGGCAAAGAAGGGGTCTGGTCACGTTTGCGACCACGTGACCGTCGAGAAGAACTCGGAGCAGCATCGTAATGAGCCTGCGCATCTTGAAGAGCCTCTAGGGCAGTTCTGCGTAGTTCATTGTTTTGTTGCTCGAGATCTTCATCCTCCTTTTGTTTGCGATCCCGTTCTTCCCTAGCAGCCCGTTGGTCGGGAGTCTCCTCCGACAAGGCAGCGAACTGTCTAGGGAGTGAAGTTGTCGATGGGGAAAACATTTCAGTTTGTTCCGAGTCGGACTCGAAATCAAAGAGACGGTGAAGGTTATCAGGGTCGAATCTCCCCGGGCTGATTTCCAGGTCGATATCATCCTTCCCCCCAGCGGGGTCGTATGACGGACCGGATTCATCCTCTAGCGCATTGAGAACCTCTGTGGGTTCTGACCTTGCGCTAGTCGCCCCCTGGTCGATGGACATGACCTGGAGAGATGATTCCACCTCTGGGAGATTCTGGCCTTCAACTTCCTCCATCGAAACAGGATCGCTTGGGGAAGGCATTGGAATGTGAGCATAATCCTCGAGATCAAAATCATTCTCGGAATCATATACTCCAGCCATGCTTCAGCGAATCTCCAGATTAAAATTAGGACGCCTTGAGAAAGGCCCCACGGTGGGCGTCAGCTGTCGACGATTCGGACTCGGAGTCCTCAGCCGAACTTATGCAAAATTTGTAATAGTGAGACCTTTCAAGATGACCCTCCGGGAAGGTATGCAGAAAAAATGGAGAACAGGAGCACAGAGAAATTTATACAGGTTCGGGCCCTCGATGGTGAGAGTAATAGCCCTACGTCCTGTTGGGATTTCACTATAGGTGATAAAAGTTTACAAGATGGCGGGAAAACACCTTCACAGGCGAAGGGTTTTTCCTATGTCAATGTACAGAATGAAGCCAGAAAGGCTCGTAAAATGCTATCTAATTTAGGCCGTAGACTTGGCTGTTTGAGTGGTTGAGATGTGTTGTATCTCGCTTGTATCAGAGATGTTGATCTCCTTCTTCCGATCCCCCTGTTTGATGCACCTTGCCACACTCTTATAATAATTGAAAGGGTGCCATGTCGTAACTGCATCAGACAGTTGTTTGGATAGTTGGATGCGGTTTAGAGAACCGCTCTTAACCTCCACGCAGGTTAAACACGTGTTATTCATGGATAACTGCACGTATTAACCTCCTGACGGTTGGTCTTCCACGTGGAGGAATCTTCGGGATACTTGGAATATTCCCGCTATAGGGATAGCCGGACAGATGAATTCCAAGTACCCTGGTCGAAAATGTTCTGACCGCGGGATGTTGACTGACCGCGCAACATCTCCGAGATTCTGTTCGCGTAGGACATACGAACTTCTGACCGCGCGAAGCCCGCGGTCTAATCGCACAAAGCCTGCGACCTGATCGCGCAAAGCCTGCGACCTCGGGCTGATGCTTCTCAGAACGACTTGAGTTCACACCGCCGGGTACGTGTCTGATTCGAATCTATCTTGAACCAACAGTGCATTTATTTGAACTGACCCGGGTGTCAATCCTAGTCACCCCCCACTTAGGATACGCCCTCTGGCCGGCTACTAGTATTGGCCCGCGGACTTGCTTCGAGAAGCCTAGAGGCGCATAAGGAGCTTGTACCGGGACCTTTCCCGGGAACTATCACAAGGCCTCCGAGAGTACTAGGTATAGCCACCTCCCGGAGGGGGTTGTCCTTCGGAGTAGTTTTCCGCGGGAGCTTAAGTCCCCGTGTTGTATCTTGTATTTTCCCGGGGCTTGTCGTCCCCGGGACATCTCGGCCCACAGGGGGGGTTGTGCCCCGGTTACATGTTGTATGAATACCCACCGGGGGGGGATGTCCCCCGGTTAAATGTTGTATGAGTACCCACTGGGGGGATGTCCCCCAGTTAAATGTATCAATAAAGCTAAGTTTGCTTGTTTTTGTCTTCAAAATTTTCCAAAAATATTCACCTGTCTGGGCACGAGTTACCCCCCCACAGCGGGGTGTAGCTTGGGTCCGTGTGCTGTGGGCAAGGAATGAAGAGGCCCGGGCGTTAAAGACTATAGGGGTTACGAAGCTCCGGGTAAAAAAAATTCCAAACCGGTGAAAAAATTCCCCCGGTAAAGAACCTCCTGGAGGAAAATTTCTGAAAACCTCGGTGAAAAATCCCCCGGTCGCCATGGGAACGGGGAGCCGGGTAAAGGGCCTCCGGGAGGAAACTTTCCGGAGATCCCGGTGAGAAAATCCCCCAGTCACCGTGAGAACGGGGAGCCGGGTAGATAATTTTTAAGAAACTGAGAATTCCTTCTCACTGAGGAGACAATTTGCTCCTGGAGGAGGATAAGCCCGATGACGGGTCTGAGTGTTTGAGGGGGGACTAGTCTCTCAAGTTGACTCGTTACCACAGTCCTTGAGAACTGGGTTGCCGCTTACCCCCTCAGTCCATGTGGGGTGATTGTAAGCCGCCCTACTGGAGGGGGGTTCCCGTCGTAGGGGCTTTTAGGTTGTGATAGCCTACGCCCTCGCGGAGAGGGCATCGTCACTTGGAGGGCATTGTCTTAGGAGACAATGAGTCAAGAACCTGCGAAAATTCCAATTGACCAAAAAGCCATTTGTATTGATAGAAATTGAAATACAACGCCTCCCCCCCGCAACGTTGACGTGGGGGAGGGAATAGTGAACACAATGCCTCCCCCCGCGTAATCGTGGCAGGGGAGGGAGTGATGAATACAGCGCCTCCCCCTGCAATGTCTCGATGGGGGAGGGAGTAAGTCCGGAGGCTAGATATAGAACTTGCGAAGCAAGAATACATTCCATGTATGCTGCAGTTCTTGATCTTAGAGGTTGGAGAGCTTATAAGCCCCCGAGCCCAGGACCACAGAGACCCTGTAGGGGCCTTCCCACTTGGGGGAAAGTTTTCCCTGGGGTTGGGGGTCGATCACAAGCTTGAGGACAAGGTCCCCGAGGGGGAAAGCTCTCGTGCGGATGCGCTGGTTGTATGTACGCGCCACTTCGCGCTCGTAGATGGCATGGTGAAGGAGTGCTCGGTCGCGCTCCTCCTCGATGAGGTCGACTTCCAGCTGATGGTTTACTTCGTTGGCCTGGTACGCTGCGGTCATAGCTTCGTCTAAGAGCTCGACCCGTAGCGACTGGAAGCCAATCTCCGAGGGGAGAGCTGCTTCAGCCCCATACACGAGCGAAAAGGGCATGCGCCCCGTTGCCTGGCTCGGGGTTGTGCGCATGAAACAGAGGATGCTCAGAAGCTCCTCTGCCCACGCACCCCGCCTAGAGGTGGCCTGCTCGATTCGCCGGCGTAACCCCTGTAGGATCACGCTATTGACCCTTTTGACAGCTCCGTTGCTCTGGGAGTGAGCCACAGAGGCGAAGTGGAGGGCAATCCCTAAGCCTTCGCAGCATTCCCGGAAGTATGCGGAGTCGAATTTGGTCTCGTTATCGACAGTGATTTCCCGGGGGACCCCAAAGTGACACACGATGTTCTTCCAGAAAAAGCGCTGTACTACTCGGGAGGTGATGCTGGCCAAGGGCTCAGCCTCCACCCACTTGGAGAAGTAGTCTACCGCGACAATTGCATACTTGTAGCTCCCGAGCACTGGGGGGAAGGGACCTAGGAGATCCATCCCCCAGCGCGCGAAGGGCCATGTGATGGGGATGGTTTGCAGCACTGTGGAGGGCAGATTGAAGCCCTTCGCCATCTTTTGGCAGGCCTCGCACGCGGACCACTGTGGGCCAATAGAAGCCCTGGCGAATGACCTTTGCCGCGACAGCGCGTGGAGCCATGTGAGACCCACAGCTCCCTGAGTGGATGTCCTCGAGGAGTTGAAGTCTTTCTGCTCGCGGGAGGCAGTGGAGCAGGGCAGAGGCCCCTCGCTTGTAGAGTTTCCCCTCTAGTAAGAGGTATGCCCGTGCCTTGGCACGGAGGCATTTCGCCTCGGTCTCATTGGGAGGGTTCCCCTCCCCCCTTATAACGGAGATGAGGGGATCCATCTAGGATCCTGCTCGAGCTATTTCGGTGACCTCTGGGGCGCGGGACTCATGGTCCACGTCCAGAGAGGTCACCGAGGGCTTCGCGATGATTTCCAGGAAGGCACCCCCAGGGAGAGGTTCCCGGGCGCTAGCCGCCCGAGCCAAGGCATCGGCTCGGTCAGTATCCCTCCGGGGGATATGTTGGGCCTCCAAACCCTCGAAGTGCTTCTCCATCTTGCGCACCTCCCCCAGGTACAAGCTGAGGTTTGCGTCATGGCACAAGTAAAACTTGTCCATTTGGCAGACCGCCAGCGCCTTCCCCTCGGGGCTTTGGAGGACCACCCCCGCGCCGGCCCCAGCGAGACACAAGGAGCCGTTGAACATGAGCCTCCAATGGTCGTCGCGTCGGGGCGGCTCGGGGAGACTCTCTCCCTCTGTCCTGGAGGTGGGGCTCTATTCCGCCATGAAGTCAGTGAGGACTTGTGACTTGATGGCGGAACGGCCCGTGAGGGAGAGGGAGAAGGGAGCAAGCTCAGCTCCCCACTTTCCTATCTAGTCGGTGGATTCTTTATTCTGCAACACCTCCCCCAAGGGGAGAGATGACAGGACCGTGATCGGATGCCCCAGGAAGTAGTGACGGAGCTTCCTGGATGCCATGAGGAGGGCGTAGCAAATCTTCTCCATCTCTATGTACCATGTCTTAGCCCCTTGGAGGGATTCGCTCACATAGTACACGGGACGCTGCTGCCCGTCCTGCTCCTTCATTAGCACTGTGCTTATAGCAACCAGGGTTGCGGCGAGGTAGAGGAGCAGAGGTTCTCCCGGAGATGGGCTCACGAGCATTGGGGAGCTCGTGAGATACCTCTTCAAGTCATCGAAGGCTGCTTGGGCCTCAGGGGTCCACCGGAACCCCTCGAGGCCTCGAAGGATCTTGAAGAATTGGAGGCCACGTTCCCCCGACTGTGAGATGAAACGGCTTAGTGCGGCCATGCAGCCGGTAAGCCGTGTACGTCCTTGATGGAGCGCGGAGGGGGCATGTCCAGCAAGGCCCAAATTTTTCGGGGTTAGCCTCTATGCCCTGCTGGGACACGAGGAAGCCCAGCAGCTTCCCCCCGCGTACGCCGAATGCGCATTTCTTCGGGTTGACCTTCAACCCATACTCATGGAGGTTGCGGAAGGTCTCCGCTAAGTCGTCGATGTGAGCGGGTGCGTGGAGGCTTTTGACAACCGCGTCGTCGACGTAGACTTTGACGATGCGGCCGATTTGGTCCATAAAGACCAACGACATAAGTCATTGGAATGTTGCTCCAGCGTTCTTTAGCCCGAAGGGCATATGGACATAGCAGACGGTACTGAGGGGAGTTATAAAACTCGTCTTCTCCTCGTCCCCTTCTGCCATCCGGACCTGGTGATAGCTGGAATACGCATCCAAGAAGCTCATAAGATCGCACCCTGCTGTCGGATCAACCAACTGGTCAATCCGCGGGAGTGGGAAGTCATCTTTTGGACAAGCCTTGTTGAGGTCGATGAAGTCAACACACATCCTCTAGTTGCCGTTTGACTTCTTCACGAGAACAGGGTTTGCCAACCACTCGGGGTGCAAGACCTCCCGAATGAACCCTGCTTCTCGGAGCCTGGCGATTTCCGCCTTGATGGCCTCTTGGCACCATGGGAGAGCTTCCTCAGCTTCTGCTTGACCCGGGGGACGGCCGGGCGTCACAGCAAGCTTATGCTTGATGACATCCCGAGTGACACCTCGCATGTCGGCGGGCTTCCATGCAAAGACGTCAGAGTTTTGCGTAGGAAGGCCGCGAGTTGCTCTGCGTGCTCTTCAGAGAGGTCCGCCCCGATCTTGACCCTCCTGGCCCCGTCGTCCGGGGACAGTGGGACCTTCCGGAGGTCCCCCTCGAGGCGCGGTTTGGGGGGAAACCTCCAAGAGGGGACAACCGGGGCATCTGGCACTGGGGGAGAACCCTCTCCCCCAGGGGCCTTGATCAGGTTGACGCTCCCGATCGGCGGGGGCCACGTCCTCGCCTTGGGCGGTGATCACGCCACGGGGCCCAGGGATCTTCACACATAGGTAGCTTTGATGGATTGCGGCCCCCCAGATGGTTGATAGTGGTCCTCCCCATATTGGCATTGTAATGATGTTTACACGCCTTTGGGAGGTTTGGAAGGGGAGCTCTTCGGTTGAGCCCCCTTCTCGCGCCTGTCTCTGCTGCTCCCCCGAAGGAGCAGGGAGAGTTGGCAGTGTCGGCTGAGGGGGCAAGGAGGCAGGGCTCCCTCCCCCCTACCCATGTTGGTCGAGGAATGCGGCGAAGTGCTGAAAAAGCTGGTGGCATTACCGAGTAGCATGGGTATTGGACTTGTGGAAGGTGCACCACAAGCCGGTTGTGCCCTCCTTGCCTCTCGTCGCGGGGCCTTCCCGGTTGCGGGACTGCTGTCCCCACGGCCTTTCGGCTTGGGGAAGGGGTGGTTGCCCTTGGGGGCCTCGTGCGAGTCGCCTCCGCCCTAGAGGACAAAGGTGTCCCGAGGCCATGGCTCGCTGCGGTTGCCCCTCCTGGGACGTTTGAGGTGGTCCCTAGCCTCCCGATCGGCGGGGGTAGGGGTCCCCTAGTTCTTCCAAAGGTCGTCCTCCTCCGCCTGAGCATATTTCTCAAGCACAGTAAATAGCTCGTCAGCGGAGGTGGGGCAGCTCCGAGAGAGCCTCCGATGGAGCTCCTCGGGGAGGATCCCGCGCTTGCACGCCTCGATGACTATAGAGTCAGGGACGTGAGCCACTTTGCTCTTGACCTGAGCGAAGCGTTTGAAGAAGCTGCGGATGGTCTCCCCCATCCTCTATCGGACAGTGTAGAGCTGGGACGAGTCCAGGGGACGCACATAGTTCCCCTGGAAATTCGCGCAAAACTCGTGCTTGAGTTGCGTGAAGGACTTGATGAAACCAGCCCTCAGGTTGTGAAACCACGAACGGGTGATCCCAGTGAGGTAGAGGGGGAAGACGGTGCACTGCACCGTCTCATCCCCCCGGCCACTGAAATGGCCGTGGAGTACACCTGCACGAACTCATAAGGATCGGCCTCACCGTTGTAGTGCTCGATGTGTGGTGGGCGGTAGGGTCGAGGCCCACGGATGCATCGGAGTCGGCGGCACAGTGGTTGGTTGGCCCCCTCAACCTCCCGGGGGGAGTCCCGATCGCTGTCCTCTTTCACAGGGGACCTGCGCTCGTTGCCAGAGTCGGGGAGGGGTCCAAGCGGTCCGCCAGGGTGATGATAGCGCTTCTTCTCCTCTGGGTTGGTCAAACTAACCTCCTGGACGTCTGGGTACCCCCTGGAGGTAGCGGTTGCTTCTTCAGCGGGTCTCTTCCCCCCGTTAGGATGGGAGAGTGGCTCCCCATGACCACGTGTCGGGGGGAGCTCCTGTCGGTCGCGAGAGGGATCCTCCCCGGATTTTGTGGTACGCATTCGCTCAACCTCCTCCCGGGTAAAGCGGACCTGATCCGCCGTGGGAGCCCTCAGGGGTGGCCCCGGGGGAGGAGGGAGCTCATGTGTGACGATCACTGGCCCAGAGGGTGCTGTCGGGGCGCGGGCGGGACCTACTGTCAGGCAGGCCCCCGAAGCCACTTCCGGAATCGGTGAGGGGGGTCCCTCACGGGGGAGATCTTGCGGTGGCGTGGCTGCCGTCCTGGCGTAATGGGTCCCATTCACCCGGGGACAGCCTCTGCCGCGGCGGGCGGGGCGGGGCTGACCCCCAGCGTGAGGAAAGCTCCCGGAGCGAGATGTGCCCCCGGTCCCGGGAAGGTTCCCGGCCCGAGATAAGACCCCGGCGCCGAGAAGGCTCCGGGCACGGCGTAAGCCCCCAGTGCGGGGAAGGCTCCCGGCACGGGGAACACTTGGGACGACGGGCCCGTCGGGGGGATGTAGCCCCCGACGGGGTCATAGGTCGTGGTGACGGCCGGGCCCCCGGGAATCAAGGGGCTACCGGGTGCCCCATAAACGGGGGCAAGGTCCCCATGAATGGGAACTGCTGCGGATAGACGGGGGCCGGTGGCCGCACCAAGACGCGGAGCAGCTCCTCTATGGTGCACTGGGCGCGGAGTTGGCCCTCGACAAGAGCTTTGAGCAACGTGTCCCTGGGAGCTGGGAGCGCGGTCGGCGGGATGCTAGTCCCCGCCGAGGCGGCCGCGGTCACCGGGTTGGGTCTGAAAGCCTGTCCACCGAAAGTAACCCGGAGAGTAAGAGGTGATACCTCGGTGTGGCCACGTTCGGTCGAAAGCGCCGGGGCGACCCTGTCTCGAGGGGGTGGCACCAGGTCACTGGGACTGGCGTCACCAGGTAGGGCATGAGCCCTCGTTCTTGGGGAGCCATCGCAATTCGTCACGAGTCCCCACGGACGGCGCTAACTATCGTAGTATTGCGAATATCCCGGCAGGTTCTACAGAGGTTCCTAGCGAATGGAAGGTGACGCGAGTTGACCGCGTGATTGGTCCTCTCCTGTCACGCCAACACAGAGAGTGACACAAGGGTTTATACAGGTTCGGGGCCTCAGTGGAGAGCCTAGTCCTGTCGATGTGCTCCCGACGAGCATCGGCTGGGGGAGCTCTCTCACGGGGAGAGTGCTCCAAAGCACTCCTATTCGTTTTTTGTGTATTGATGATAATGAATTGTCGCCCGTTACAAGAGAAGGGTACAAGGGCATATATAGGCCCAAAAGATGCAAATTACAAGACTACCCCAGCTGCAACCATCGGATCAAGGGGCACCGACGTCCTTCTGCTGACCAGGGGGCTTGGATGGTTGACAAGTGTCGTCGCCGATCCTGAGGCGCTCCTCACATGATCCCAACGTGACCCTGCGCAGGAGGCCCCCATGGCTACTAGGGGCCCCTGTCACTGGGCAAACGGCGGCGCCCGGGACGGGACACCGGGGGCTCCTCTCCCGGGAAAAAGGCGGCGCCTGAGACAGGTCACCGGGGGCCCTTGTCCCATAGCGAATGGCGGTGCCTGGGACGGGTCACTGGGGGCCCTTGTTCCCGGGCAAACGGCGGCACCCAGGACGGGTCAACGAGGGCCCTTGATCCCCACGTGATCCTGCGCAGGAGGCCCCCTTGGCTGCCGGGGCCCCTGTCACCAGGCAAATGGCGGCGCCTGGGATGGGACACTGGGGGCCCCTGTCCCCGGGCAAAAGGCGGTGGTGCCCAGGACAGGTCACTGGGGGCCCTTGTCCCCGGGCCAGGGACGAGTCATCGGGGGCCCTTGTCCCCGGGCAAACAATGGCGCCTGGGACGGGTCACTGGGGACCCTTGTCCCTGGGCAAACAGTGGCCCCCAGGACGGGTCATCGGGGGCCCTTGATCCCCACGTGGCTCTGTGCAGGAGGCCCTCACGGCTACCGGGGACCCCTATCACCGGGCAAACGGTTGGCGCCCAGGATGGGACACCGGGGGCCCCTGTCCCCGGGCGAATAGCGACGCCTAGGACGGGTCACTGAGCGCCCTTGTCCCCGGACTAAGGGCGGAGCCCGAGGCCGGTCACTAGGGGTACCTGTCACTGGGCCAACGGCGGCGCCCGGTACGGGTCACCGGGGGCGCTTTTCCCCGGGCTAATGGTGGCGCGCGTGGCGGGACACCGGGGGTGCCAGTCACTGGGCAAATGGTGGTGCTCGGGACAGGTCACCGGATGCCCCTGTCACCGGGCAAATGTTGGCGCTCGGGATGGGTCACTAGGGGCCCTTGTCCCCGATCCAATGGTGGCACCCGGGACATGGTCCCCGGGCACTTCTCACTGGGCCAGTGGCGGCGCTCTGGACGGGTCACCGGGGGCGCTTTCCCCAGGCTAACGGCGGCACCCGGGGTGGGTCACCAGGGGTTGCCAGTCACCGGGCAAACGGCAGCGCCCGGGATGGGTCACCGGACGCCCCTGTCACCGGGCAAAGGGCGGTGCCTGGGACGGGTCACCAGGGGCCCTTGTCCTCGAGCAAACGGCGGCGCTCGGGACATGGTCCCAGGGGCGCTATCACCAGGATTGATCGGGTGGAGATTTGCCCCGACAATATCACTCCGAGCTATTTTAGGGAGCTCAGAAGAACTATCTGATCTACAACAAGGAGTTATGTGTATTGCATCAGGCCGTGAAACATTAGCGGTGTTATCTTTTGGGTAAAGGGACCATTGTATACACCGACCACCATCCATTGCAATATTTGCAAACTCAATCCAAGTTACAACAAGCCCGACACATGAAGTTGATGTCGTATCTGCGGCAGTTCAATTTGGTGATTAAAGACAAAAAGAGCGTACACAATAAAATGACTGACATGTTGTCATGACCACCAGTTACTACCCTTTGCTTATTAGTATTTATGCAGATTGAGCCTTCATGCCATGAGGACTATGCCACAATGTACACAAAGGATCCTTATTTTCAATCAACACTGGCTGAGCTCGAAATAGGATGACCATCTATGTTTTGAGTTTCAAGAAGGACTCCTGTATAAGGGCGGTCTGCTTTGTATACCACGAGGAGCACCTCGAGTATAGTGGCTACGGGAGGCGCATACATCGAAGATTGCTGGTCACTTCGGGTAATGAAGACCTTGCAAAATCTTCATTGACATGTGTTATGGCCGTGAATACAGCAGGATGTGGCTAGTTTTGTTCGAGGTTGTTGTCTCTATAGCATCTCCAAACCGGCAAACCACAAATTGGGGTTGTATACTCCTTTGCCAGTTCCAACATGACCATGAGAAAGTATATCCATGGATTTCTTGGGAGGATTGCTCAAGACCCGATATGGAAATGACTATCTCTTTGTGGTCGTTGATTGGTTTTCCAAGATGTTGCATCTAGGCCCTTATGCTTAATTTTGATGATTAATGAAAACAAGCGTTTCAGACTAATTGTGTTTTGAGCTATTTGGATATAGAGCTTCTTTTGGAAAAATATGCAAGATGATCAAGATAGAAGTCATAAGAACCCAAAAAGATGAGACGCAAGTCGCAAGATTGAAGTTGCAAAGGATCTAAGGTAAAAAGTCTTTATTTTTACTGATCTCGGTGTTTGGAGTTTAATCGGTTTATAGAAATTTGTTTTTAGTTTAAACTGTACTATTAAGAGGGGTTGCAAGTTCTCTCTACATTTTCAGCATAAACTGAGAAACTCTTAGGTCATTGCATTCATTCATCTCGGTTGGTTTTGTGTTTTTAAATGGTTTGGTTTTTTAGATATTTTGGCAACAGGAACTCTTTTTGAAGCTTACAAATTTATCTAGGCCGATCTAGGTCTTGCTCCTGTTGACAAAATTATAGCCCTCTTGAAAAATTTATGACTATTTTTATCCACACTGACGGTCAGCATGTGATGCTGACAGTTAGCCTGAATGTCAGTTTTTGTTACTACCATTTGTCCAGAGAGCATGTCTTTTTAAGTTGAAACTTTTGACTTACGCTAACTGTCAGCATGTGTTGCTGACTGTCAGCATGAGTTTCGACCACAAGTTATTTGCTTTCTGAATTTTGTTTTACTGGACGTTTTGTAGTCGATACTGACTATCAGCATGTGATTCTGACTGTCAGCATGAGTTGTTTTCTTTCCATATACGACCACAAACGGCTAGGTAAGTTTTATTTGTGATTTTTGTCGAGCCGTTGAGGTAGATGCTGACTGTCCGCATGTGTTGCTGACTATCAGTATGTGCTGTTTTGTTTCCATTTTCGACCGTAACGGCTAGCTGAGTTTTCTCCGAGATTTGCTTTTCACTGCTCGTGGTCTATGTTGACTGTCAGCATGCTATGCTGACTATCAGCTTGTGCTGTTTGTTTCCAGCTCGAGCACAATGGCTAGTTTGTTCTTTTGGGCTATAAATAGAGGCTTTGAGCAGATGCTTTATACAACCAGCAGCCTCATTCTCTTATATACATGTGAGCATTTGTTCTTAGCATTAAAATCTTGATCTTTTGATCAAGTCTTGAGTTTTGTGATCCACCGAGTGTTTTATTTGCATCATTTGCATACTTAGAGTTCCTCGGTGCTTGTTGGAGGTCTAGAAAAGACCGTGCAACTTATTACTCTTGGTGAACGCCCTCACCTAGAGGGTTTGGTGGCATGGCTGTTGATCTCTCCATTTCGGAGGTTGTCGGAGAGACTCGGTGTGATTGTAAAAGGCATCGGTGCTTGCATTTCCTGAGTGGACAAGGAGCAACTATTAGTGAGAAATATCCTTCGTGGATATTGAAGCAAGACTCATTCATTTGAGTGCTTCAATGAGGAGTAGGGGAGACCGGGCGAGTCTCCGAAACCTCGGGATAAATCTTCGCGTTTGTTTTCTCTTCCTCTTTTAATTGTTCAATATATTATTCATTTGTTTTAGTTCTTGTTTTCTTTATTTGCAAAAGTTGTTTCATTTCAAAAGTTTTAAAGCCTCCTATTCAACCCCCCCTCTAGTAGGCATCCTTGATCCTACACAAGATGGTGGTGCTTATACCTTGTTGAAATACTATCAAGGGAGAAGAAGTGGCTCGGGTATTTTTTTCAGCACGTTTGGACCCATTTCAGGTTGCCAAATTCTATTGTGTCTGATCGTGATACTCGGTTTGATCCGGGTGGATCTCAGGTCGAAAATGTAATAGATTCAAACTCTATCTGGTCTGTAGTAGTCTGATATAAAATATATAACTCAGTCTTATATGATTAGGTTTAGTCAGTTGTCGAGTCTGATATGATCTCAATCGATCAGACTATAAATACCTTGTATTAGTTCTAGTTTAACATCGAAGCAGATATCGAAGTCTTAGATACTGAGATTGACGTAAGATCGAGTGCGATCGACGTTCAATGTGTACAAGCTCTTCTTTGAAATAAAGAGTTGTGCGATTCTTTGAGTTGTGTTTTTGATCACTTGAGTTTCGGTAATTCTGAGTAAGATCCCGTATTCTGCATCTGGTCGAGTATAGTTAAAACCCGTCTATATCTCAATCGGATCAAGTTGGTATCAGAGCAACTATCCTATCTAGTGGATAGTGAAGACTTGCCAGGGTTACAAAATGATGAGGACATAACAACCTTGGATGCACGCACGACTACTTTTCTAGATGAAGCTGAACCAGAACAATTACTTGGACCTATAACTAGAGCTCGGGTGTGACAACTAAACTATCAGGGTGACTCTTTCCTCGGGTTTAATACTTTGGATCTTCAGAATGGATTACTACCTAACTCTTGTGATCTACTTGTAATCAGGAACGCGGGAGTAGGGGAAGAGAGGAACTCGACAAGTGCTGCCTCAAGACATCACCTTTCGGTTGATCAAGGAGGGATGCATGGCACCACAAGTGAAGCCGGACATGGGCTTAGACCTGCAACCACCTGCCCCATACTTTCATCAACGTTTCCACAAGATCCCCGCATCACTTTGGGTCCAAGGGAAGCTAGAGTTTGAGTTGGGTTCGCGATGGATTCGGATTCGGACTGCTGCGACAGCATTGAATTCGAATGGCCGTAACTTCCTCATACGGACTCCGTTTAGGACATTCTTGGACTTCATGGAAAGCTTATCAAGTCTACTTTTCAACAGATCTAGCCTCATCTCCAACATCTACACGACATTTTGTAGATTCTTTTCGCCTCTGCACCGGACCAACTAGGCCACTGCGTTGGTTTGTGGAACCTCAATTCGTGTGCTTCATCTTTATTTGCAATTTCAGATTGCTTCTTCCTTGTTCTTGTGAATTTCTTGATTGTTGCAGGAACAATTACCTTCGTGGTAAGATTGGCCATGTACGAGCGTGGTCGATAACGACGAGACGCGCGGGTGTAGCGATTGCGAGGTGATGATCCGCTGATCGGAAGCCTCAAAATGCCAACGTCCACAAGTCGATTAATCGAACCTATCAGAAGATTGGGCCGCTGTCTCATCAAGTGGTATCAGAGCCGTGTTGCCTGTTAGGTATCAACATTTTTTTTCCTTTAGTTTAAATCTGTTCTTCGCCCTAGAGTCCAGAAAATCACCCAATATATATATATATATATCGGTTCTCCGCTGTACAAACCCTTTGAGTCTTTTGCAATTTTTCATTTTCAGTTTGCTTTTCGGAAATTTGGTCCCTAGCCATGTCGTCGTGTTGAAGTTGCTGGTTTAGGTCTTGTCGTCGAGTTTTCCGGCTGATTTCTCCATTCCACGACGGAATTCGACCACCCTGCAGTAAAACAGCCAACTTTTGTATACGAGCACCGATCGGGGCGTTCTTTGGACTGTTGGAAAGCTTACAAAAAGTTATTTTTGAAAATCCATAAGTCCAAAATCAGTGCTCTTTAGAAAGCATACTCACGGCCATGTACACGCAATCGAACGAACCCCAAAAAACATCGTTTAGGGCCTCAAAATAGCCTCCGAAGTTTCAGCAACCGTTTTTGTCGATCTTTTGCATCTAGTTTGAGTTTTTCTTGCTTCAAATTATTGTAATCTTTGTTTCCTGACCTTAAGCTTGTGATTCCTTGGTCGAATTGCAAAAAAAAAACAAAAACAGAAGTGAAAAAAACAGCAGTGAAAAAAAAGCAGAAGTGAACTGATTGCCTCTTTTGAGTCCTTTGCTGAGTTGTGTGCTTCGTGTTGCTTGAACTGGGTCACAAACAAGTTTAGGCCAGCAACGACACAGACTAGCTTGGGACTATGATCCGGGAGGATCTTTAGGTGGAGTCGCATATGGCTTCGCGACCTTAACCATGTTCGGAAAGGTTTCGCGATCGTTCCCTGTTTCGAATTGTAATCTGATCCAAATATAGATTACTAAGTCTATCCGTTTAGGATTAGTTAGTTATACGAGTATAATACATTTAGGTTACTGAGTCTGATACGTATTCATACGATTGGACTATAAATACCTTGTAATAGGTCTAGTTGAGATTATTGAAAAGTCATAAAATTTATTTGAGTTTTATACACTTATAGTTCCTTCGACGTAGGCAAGTGTGCCTAACGTTCGACGTGTAAAGCCCTCTTTGAAATAAAGAGTTGTGCAATTAATTTGGGTTTCGGTATTTCTGAGTAAGATCTCGTTATTTCGCATATTAGAATCTGGGCGAGCCTAGTGCGAAAAGTAAGGCTAGGTCTCAAACGGATCAAGTTGGTATCAGAGCAACTTTCCTATCCTGTGGATGGTGAAGACTCGCTAGGGTTACAAAACCTCCAGTGAAACTCTAGGCGATCAATTGACGGTTCCTACAGCCGTGTCTCTAACAATGTTTGACGATAACTCCGTTCAAGCTAACCTAGCCGAACAAGTGGTTAAGCTCTCCACCGACATGGAAATTGTGCTTACTTGGATTAAGCAGCAGGCCATTATTGTACCTCCGGAAGCAAGGAAGGTTATAGGTATGAAGACTGGTGAAGACTTGAGCAGGGCAGATGAAGATGAAGGCGAAGGCGACCCATAAGACCGACGACCTCGCCAACACCTCTTTAGCTGTCGGATCTTTCAAGGTCGATGCTAAGATTGAAATACCCATATATGATGGGGTGATCGATGCCGAGAAGCTGGATTCTTGGATCAATCAACTTGAGATCTACTTTGACCTGAAAGGGTTCAGTAGTGCTCAAAAGGTAAAGTTCGCACCTTTGAAGATGAAGGACCACGCCAAGACTTTGTGGAAGGCCCTTGTCGCTGTAGGATCAAGGATGCAGACTAGAGGGGGGGTGAATAGGAGGCTTTTAAAAACTTTAAATACAAACAAGTTTTTGCAACGAGAAGAACCAAAAGCAATTTAATAAGTTAAAGAGAGAAGATAGAGAGAACAAACACAACGATTTTTACTGAGGTCTCGGAGACTCGCCCTGTCTCCCCTAATCCTCGTTGAAGCACTCAAATAAATTGAATCTTGCTCCAATATCCACGAAGGATATTATCCACTAATGGTTGCTCCTTGTTCACTCCGGAAAGGCGAGCACCGATGCCTTGTACAAATGCGCCGAGTCTCTCCGACAATCTCCGAACTGGAGAGATCTACGGCCACGCCTCCGAACCGTCTAGGTGAGGGTGCTCACCAAGAGTAATAGGCAGCAAGGTCTTCTCTAGACCTCCAAACAATCACCGAGAAACTAATAGGATGCAAATGATGTGAACAGAAAGCACTCGGTGGATCTGAAAAGCACTCGACTTGATCAAAGATCAAGATTTTGTATAACAAACTAAAGCTCAAGAGTGTGTATGAGAGAAGGCTGCTTGTTATGTAAAATATGAGCTCAAAGCCTCTATTTATAGCCTCAAGGATCAAAAGAACCGTTGGAGTTAGGGCTGAAAAACAGCAACTCAAACTGACAGTCAGTTCATCAAACTGACAGTCAGTTACATACACAACGGCCGACAAAATTTACAGATAAAAAATAGCTAGCCGTTTGTGGTCGTATATGAAAACTTGAAACCCCAAACTGACAATCAGTTCGACCAAAACATCGACCAGTTTTAAAAGAAACTCAGATAAAAATAGCTGTGGTCGAAACACAAACTGACAGTCAGTATGGGGATACTGACAGTCAGTTTAGTACAAAAATTTTGGGCCCAAAAAAGACAATCTCTGGACAATTGTCAGTTAACACAAACTGACATTCAAACTGATAGTCAGCATAAACAAAAAAAAGCTATAACTTTAAATCTAGAAGTCCAAATTGAGAGTTTAATAGCTCGTTTGAAAGATAATTTTAAGGGCTACATTTTTTGTCAACAGAAGCAAAATCCAGATTTGCCTAGATTTTTCTAGAAATTTAAAAAACTCTTTTGCTGTCAAAAACTCAACTGAAAAACCAAATCTTTCAAAACCAAATTCAAATCAAATCCAACTGAAAGAATGCAATGCAATGACCTAAATTTCTCGGTTCATGTTGGAAGTGTAGAGAGGACTTTGCAACCCCTCTTTATAGTACGATTAAATCTAAAAACAAAATCCTTAACCGATCAACCTCCAAACACCGAGATCGGTAAAGATAAAATCTCAGATTACCTTAGGTCCTTTGCATCTTCATGTTTGCGTCTAGTCTTTGCTCTTTTGCACCTTGTGCTTCTATTTCATTTCATGTCGGGTTCATCTTGATCATCTTGCATTTCTTCCCGAACACGCTCTGTATCAAACAATCTCAAAAACACAATCAGTCTGAAACACTTTGTTTTCATTAATCATCAAAATTAGGGTTATGCATAAAGGCCTAGATGCAACAGTCGCTAGTGGTGAAGCTGATGACCTTGCGTGGGGTTAATTCAAACAACTTCTGCGACAAGAATTCTATCCGATGGGTTACCTTGAGGAGAGATGGGAGCATTGGCACAGATTGTACTAACGGCGTGACCAGACCGTCCAAGACTATAGACAGAGTTTCAGCGACAAGCAATGGTCATCGGCATCTCACTGTCCGATCCTCAGGTATTTTGGAAGTACACATCTGGACTTCAGAAATCGATCAGTACTGAGCTAAGTTTGTTCGGCGTCCAAGACATCGTGACTGTGAGCACAACTGCTATGGCGATCGAGAAGAAGAACAAATCCCGTAGCGACAAAAGCACGAAGGAAAATGCGACCTCGACAAATAAAAAGCCGAGTCCGAAGAACAACACTTCAAAATCGGGCACGGGTGCCTTTTGTGAACATTGTCAAGTCGCGGGACACACCAAGGACAAATGCTACAAGCTTCATCCTGAACTTCGACCGAAGAAAAATGGACCAGGGAAAAGAACAGCCATGGCTACTGCGGCTTCACCCGACGAAGAAGTTGTCCGAGTGAATTCGGTTGATGAGGCGGATACGACCTTGTCTCTGATGGCAATGCCGAAGGAGAAGGGTTCGGATCCACCGAACGACCATCACCCAACGGAGGACTTATTCACCATCAACATCCAGTGAAGCATGAAGTGGTCGCAGCGATATTCGATCCCGGAAGTCAAAAGAATCTGGTCTCCGCTAGACTAGTTCGGTGACTTGGTTTGAAGACAACCACACACCCGTGATCATATCCGCTAGGTTGGTTTACATCTGATGTGAACCAACAGATTACGACTCAGTGTGTGTTGAAGTTTGCAATCTCTGCACGATATATCGACGAGGTGCAATGCGATGTTGTCCCTATCGATATCTGTTAGGTAATCTTTGGGAGTCTGTATCTGTATGATCGAGACGCTCACTTCCATCGGTGTGCACAAGAGTATGACCTCACCAAAGACGGAGTTAAGTTCGTGATCAGTAGAGACATCCACGTCAACACTTCGAACTTAATTACTGCAAATCAAACCAAACGAATTGTCAATGCATGTCACAAGTACGTGCTTGTCATGATTCGACCCATTGGTCAAGGTGAAGGTACTCGACCAGCGTTGTCGTTGGCATGCGAGAGGATTCTAGTCGTTTGTCGGGACTGTTTGAGAAATATAGTGATTTGTTCGAGACTACCCAGGGTCGTCCGCGGAAACGTCCAGTCGAACATGAAATTCAGCTTGTGTCCAATGCGACACTGCCCAATCTAAGTATGTATCACAACTCAGTATTGGAGAATGAAGAGATCAAGAGACAACTTGGTGAGTTGCTAAACGATGGTGCCATTCAACCGAGTAGTTCACCTTGTGGATCTCCTGTGGTGTTAGTGCCAAAGAAAGATGGGACTTGGCGTATGTGCATCGACTATCGAGCACTAAACAAGATCACCATCAAGAACTGGTACCCCCTTCCTCGTATTGATGACCTGCTAGACCAATTGAAGCATGCTGTTGTCTTCTCCAAATTGGATCTTAAGTCAGGATATCATCAAGTTAGCATCCGAGAGGAGGATATGTGGAAGACTGCGTTTAAAACACGACAAGGTCTGTTCGAATGGCCGGTCATGCCGTTTGGTCTCTGCAACGCCCCGGCAACTTTCATGCGTCTTATGAATGACGTATTGAGACAGTTCATCGACGACTTTGTGTTCGTTTACCTCGATGACATACTGGTTTATAGTCGTTCGTGGGATGAGCACCTCATTCATGTTGAAAAGGTGTTCGAACAGCTGCGGCAACATCGACTTCGCCTCAACAGTAAGAAGTGCAAGTTCGGCCAACACACTCTACTTTACCTAGGATTCATGGTCGGCAACGGTACGTTGCAAATCGACCTGGATAAGGTAAAAGTGATTTGCGAGTGGCAGCGACTGCAAACAGTTACGAACGTGCGCAGTTTTGTGGGAGCATGCCAATACCTTTGGAAGTTCATCCGACACTTCTTGATTGTGGCTTCTCCATTGCATGCATTAACCAAGATTGATCAGAAGTACGAGTGGACAGGGAAACGTGAGGAAATGTTTCTCTTGATGAAGAGGAAGATCAGCGAGGCGCTTGTGTTAGCTTTGCCGAATCTCCAGAAACCATTCGAGCTAGAAACCGATGCCTCAGGTTATGCAATGGACGCAGTGCTCATGCAAGAAGGTCGACCAGTGGCATATCACTCCGAGTTATTCCAGGGAGCTCAGAAGAACTACCCGACTTATGATAAGGAGTTATGCGCACTGCATCAGGCCGTGAAACATTGGTGGTGTTACCTCTTGGGTAAAGAGACTGTTGTCCACACCGACCATCAACCGTTGCAATATTTGCAAACTCAGTTCAAGCTACAGCAAGCTCGACACATGAAGTGGATGTCGTATCTGCAACAGTTTAATCTAGTGATTAAGTACAAGAAGGGCGTACACAACAAATTGGCGGATATGTTGTCACGACCACCAGTTACGACCCTCTGTTTATCAGCATTCATGCAGATCGAGCCCTCATGTCATGATGACTATGCTACTATGTACAGTGAAGACCCTGGTTTTCAAACAGCACTGACTGAGCTCGAAACAGGGAAACCTACGGAGTTCGTTCGCCAAGAAGGACTCTTGTACAAGGGCAATTTACTTTGCATACCTCGTGGAGCACCTCAAATTCAATGATTGCGAGAAGCGCACACATCGAATATAGCTGGTCACTTTGGGGTTACAAAGATGTTGCAAAATCTTCACCGACATGTGTTCTGGCCACGTATGTAGCATGATGTGGCTAGTTTTGTTCGAGGCTGTGGTCTCTGTAGTATCTCGAAACTGGCAAACCAAAAATTAGGTTTGTACACTCCTTTGCCAGTTCCATCGCGACCATGGGAGAGTATATCCATGGATTTCTTGGGAGGATTGCCGAAGACCCGATGTGGCAACGACTATCTATTCGTGGTGGTTGATCGGTTCTCAAAAATGATTATTCTTATACCTTGTCGAAAGATCATCACAGGAAAAGAAGCAGCTCGGGTATTCTTTCAACATGTTTGGACACACTTCGGACTGCCGACTTCTATTGTGTCTGATCGCGATACTCGGTTCCTTAGTCACTTTTGGTGATTGCTCTAGAAGATGATGGACATCAAGCTAAAGAGGAGTACTGCCTTTCATCCGCAAACTGATGGTCAAACCGAGGTGGTAAATAGCACAGTCATTCATCTCTTGAGAGGATATAACTTGAAGCACCCAAAGACCTGGGATGAAAGCATACCGTATCTGCAGTTTGCTTGTAATCGAGTAGTGCATGGTTCGATTGGAAAGTCACCGTTTGAGGTCTGTTTAGGATTTCTACCACAGAGTCCATTCGACATGGAGTTTATGATTCCTACCTCAGCACAAAACAGGAAGGAAGCATCTGATCAGGATCGAGCACAAAAGTTCCTGGAAGGTATTCAACGGCTCTATCGTGAAGTTGAACAGAACTTGCTGAAAGCTCAACTCAAGTACAAGCCGCGACATGATCGGCACCAAGTTGATGCGCAATTTCAAGAAGGTGATATGGTATGGTTACATCTGAGTAAGGAGAGACTTAAAGGTGAAGGTAAGCAACTCAAACTCATTCGTTATGGTCCTTTTCGGATTTTGCAGAAAGTGGGTAATAATGCTTGTCAACTCGAGTTACCTCCATACATGGATATTTACTCTGTTGTCAATGTTGAGCACGTCAAACTTTTCGAGCCTTCAATGCTGGATGATGAGCCAGATACTATAGTACCATCTGTTGAATACTTGGTCTATCAACGAGACGAACCTCTACGCGAAGATGTGATTCTGGAGAAGAAGGTGACTACCACCCGCAGTGACACAAAGGAGACTTTTCGAATCGGTCGGAAAGGTCAACGAGTACGTGTGGCAAAGTGGTACACCAGAGAAGATGGACAAACCCAATTTCCACATCTCCAGTTTGATCGAGAGGTCGCAATAGGGGTTGGCTCCTTCTCAACAAGGGAGTCATGATCCGGGAGGATCTTTAGGTCGAGTCGCATACGGCTTCGCGACCTTAACCGTGTTCGAAAAGGTTTCGCGATGGTTCCCTGTTCGGAATTGTAATCCAATCCAAATATAGATTACTAAGTCTATCTGTTTAGGATTAGTTAGTTATACGAGTCTAATATATTTAGGTTACTGAGTCTGATACGTATTCATACGATTGGACTATAAATACCTTGTAATAGGTCTAGTTTAGATTATTGAAAAGTCATAGAACTTTTTTGAGTTTTAGACACTTATAGTTTCTTTGACATAGGCAAGTGTGCCTAACGTTCGACGTGTAAAGCCCTCTTTGAAATAAAGAGTTGTGCAATTAATTTGGGTTTTGGTATTTCCATGTAAGATCCCGTTATTCCGCATATTAGAATATGGGCGAGTCTAGTGTGAAAACCAAGGCTAGGTCTCAAACGGATCAGACTACTTTTAAGTCTTGTAATTTCTGAATTGAATTGTTGCTAATCCTTGCTACTCATTAATTGCCTTCCGAGCTCCACATTCTTCTGGTCAGTTCAGGTTGGATCCTTGCAATCACTCGCCGCCCCCAATCACTCACCACCCCCCTCATACGTCCCACCTCTTTGGTTGTACCACCAAGGGCAGTTGGTAAGAATTTCATAAGAGCTTGGTAAGATGCTCGAGAGTGTGTGTTTCTGCCTTTCCACCACCTAGTAGTTGATAGGGATAATACTCTCGTGTTCTCTTCTGTTTCCTACTAACAATGACAGGTCCGCAAATTAGAGATCTGTTGGGGGAAATCTCCACTGGATCAAGTCTAGGTAAGAGGCCGCCAATTTGCCCGGGGACAAGGCCCCCCGGTGGCTTGTCCCGGGTGCTGCCATTTGCCCGGGGACAAGGCCCCCGGTGGCTTGTCCTGGGCGCTGCCTTTTGCCCGGGGACAAGGGTCCCTGGTCCCGGGTCACGTGAGGATCACGCGAGAAGCGCCTCGGGAACTGGTGGACACCTGTCAAGCATCCAAGGCTCCTGATCGGGAGAAGGACGCTTGTACCCCTCGATCCAACGGTGGCAAGCGGGGTAGTTTAGTCTTTTTGCATCTTTTGAGTCTATATAAGCCCTTGTAACCCTTCATGTGAGGAGGATAATTCATTTTTACTCTAATAGACAATCAAACAGGCGTGCTTCGGAGCCATCTCTCCCCCGAGAGAGCTCCCCTAGCCAACCTCAGTTGGGAGCACGTCGACAGGACTAGGGCCTCCACTGAGGCCCGAACCTGTATAAACCCTCGTGTCATTCTCTGCGTTTGCCTGACGGGAGACGACCGGTCACGCGGTTAGCTCGCGTCGTCTTTTCTTAGCTAGGGACTTCAACAAAACCTGCCGAGGTATTCGCAATACCACGACAGTTGGCGCCGTCCGTGGGGACTCGTGACGAATCGCCATGGCTCCCCCAAGAACGAGGGCTCGCACCCTTCCCAGTGATGCCGGTCCCGGTGACCCGGCACCACCCCTCCAAAGCGCGGCCGTCTCGGCGCTACCACCCGGACACGGCCAAACCAGGTACCACCTCTAACTCTTCCGGTAATTTCTGGCGGACAGGGCTCCGGGTCCAACCCGACGACCTCGGACGCTCCCGGGGGGACTGGCTTTCCCCCGATGGCTTCGCTGGCTTCCCGGGACGCAATGCTCGAAGCTCTGGTGGAGGGCCTGCTTCGCGCCCAGCGCTCGATGGATGAGCTCCTCCACGTTTTGGCGCGGCCGCCGGCCCCCATCTACCCACAGTTCCCATTCATGGGGCAATGCCCTCGTTTATGGGACATCCGGTGGCCCCTCCGCTCCTCAGAGGTCAGGTCGCTCCGGGGCTTGTGGTCCCAGTGGGGGTTACGCTCCGACAGGCTTGTCATCCGGAGCCTTCCCGACCTTAGGGGCGTTCCCCGAGCCGGGGACTTACCCCATCCCCGGGGTCTTCCCCATGCCAATGGTTCACTCTGCTCCAGGGGCATTCCCGGGACCTGACGTCGGCCTCTCCTCGCCGGTTATGCCCGTTGTTCCGGAGGTGGCCCGCCGGGCAACTCTCGCGCCGTCGCCGGACCTTCCCCGGTAGGGCCCCCACTCTCGGGGACAGCCCGGTAATGAATTCCACCCACACCTGGGTTGCGCCTCCCGCACCCGCAGTCGACGCGCATGAGCTCCCTTCTCCCCTGGGGCCGCCCCCGAGGGCTCCCCCGGCGGATCAAGTCCGCTTCACCCGGGAGGAGGTTGAGCAAATGCGTACCACCAAGTCTGGGGAGGAGCCTCCCCCGGGTTGTGGACACGGGGAGTCCCGCTCTCACCCTGGCTGGGGAAAGAGACCCGCCGAAGAGCCAACCGCCCCAGGGAGGTGTCCGAACATCCTGGAGGTCAGCTCCACCATCCTGGAGGTCAGCTCTACCAACCAGGAGGAAAGCGGCGCTACCGCCATGACGGCGGACCCCTTGGGCCCCTTCCCGACTCCGACAATGAGCACACGTCCCCTGTCAAAGGGGACAGCGATCGGGACTCTCCCCGGGAGGTGGAAGGGGCTAACCAGTCGCTGTGTCGTAGACTCTGGTGCAATCGATGGCCGCGGCCTTTCCGTCCGCCGCACATCGAGCACTACAACGGTGAGACCGACCCTTACGAATTTGTGTAGGTGTATTCCATAGCCATTTCAGTGGTTGGGGGGGACGAGACAGTTCAGTGTAACGTCTTCCCCCTCTACCTGACCGGGATCGCCCGCTTGTGGTTTTACAACTTGAAGGCCGGCTCCATCAAGTCCTTCACGCAGCTCAAACGGGAGTTCTGCACAAACTTCCAGGGGAACTATGTGCGTCCCCTGGATTCCTCGCAGCTATACACTGTCCGGCAGAGGATAGGGGAGACCATCCGCAGCTTCTTCAAGCGCTTTGCTCAGGTCAAGAGCAAAGTAGCTCACGTCCCTGACTCCACAGTCATTGAGGCGTGTAAGAGCGGGATCCTCCCCGGGGAGCTCCACTGGAGACTCTCCCGAAGCTGCCCCTCCTCCGCCGATGAGCTCTTCACCATGCTCGAGAAGTACGCTCGGGCGGAGGAGGACGACCTCTGGAAAAAGAACCAGGGGGCCCCCGCCCTTGTCGACCGGGGGGCTAGGAACCCCCTCAGAAGCCCCAAGGGGGGCAATCGTAGCGAGCCACGGCCTCGGGACACCTTTGTCCTCGAGGGCGGAGGCGACTCGCGCGATGCCTCCAAGGGCAACCGCCCCTTCCCCAAGCCAAAAGGTCGTGGGGGAGGGCAGTCGTCCCGTGGTTGCGAAAGCCTTGCGGTAGGAGGCAGGGAAGGCCTGTGGTGTACCTTCTACAGGTCTAATACCCATGCCACCCGGGAATGCCACAAACTACTCCAGCACTTCGCCGCATTCCTCGACCAGCATGGGCAGGGGGGACTCCTGCCTCCTTGCGTCTTCAGCGGGCCTTACCGGCCCTTCCTGCCCCCGCGGGGGGACAGCAGGGACAAGCGTGGGAGGGGGAGCCATCAGAGACTCTCCCCTTCCAAACCTCCCAAAGGCGTGTCAACGTCATCATGGGAGGATCCGCCTATGGGCGGGACTCTAAGCGTCAGCGCAAGGAATACGTGCGTGAAGTAAAGGTGGTGGGGGTGCTGCATACGTCCCGGCCACCCAAGTGGTCAGACGTCCCCCTCACTTTTATGGTAGAGGGCGCGCCTAGGGTTCGCTTCCCCCATGATGACGCGCTCATCGTCTCCGCTACCGTGTACAACTGCCACTTGGCCCGCATCCTCGTGGATGGCGGGAGCTCCGCCGACGTCCTCTACCTAAAGGCGTTTAGGGAGATGCAGGTGGACGAGAAGCTACTGCAGCCCGCAGTGGGGCACTTGTAGGGATTCGTCCCAGGGAAGACGATCCACCTCGTGGGGAAGGTGGATCTCCCCATGACCTTCGGCACCCCGGACAACTACCGGAGAGAGATGGTCCGGTTCGATGTGGTAGACCTCCCATCTTCATACAATGCAATCATGGGGAGTACCACGATCAACCGCTTGGGAGCCGCAATCCACCAGAGCTTCCTCTGTGTGAAGATCCCCGGGCCTTACGGTGTGATCACCGCTCCGGGAGACCAAGACGTGGCCCGCGCTTTATACGAGCGCGGCGCCGCAATGATCGGGAGCGTGAATATGATCAAGACCCCTGGGGGGGAGACCTCTTCCCTGGGGCCAGACGCCGCTGCGATACCTTTCGGGAGGTCCCTCCCCAAGCCGCATCCGGAAGGGGACCTCTGGAAGGTCCCGCTGTCCCTAGACGATGGGGACAAGACCGTCAGGATCGAGGCGGATCTCCACGAGGAGCACGCGGAGCAACTCGCAGCTTTCCTGCGCAAGAACTTCGACGTTTTTGCCTGGAAGCCTTCCGACATGCGAGGCGTCGCCCGGGATGTCATCGAGCACAAGCTCGCGGTGACCCCCGGCCACCCCCCGGTCAAGCAGAAGCTGAGGAAACTCTCCCTTGAACGCCAAAAGGCGATCAAGGTCGAGGTCACCAGTCTCCAAGAGGCGGGGTTTATTCGGGAGGTCTTGCACCCCAAGTGGCTTGCGAACCCCGTCCTCGTGAAGAAGTCGAACGGTAAGTGGCGAATGTGCATGGACTTCACCGACCTCAACCGCGCTTGACCCAAAGACAACTTCCCGCTCCCGCAAATTGACCAGCTGGTTGACTCGACCACGGGGTGCGAGTTGATGAGCTTCCTGGACACGTATTTGGGCTATCACCAAGTCTGGATGGCAGAAGGGGACGAGGAAAAGACGAGTTTTATAACTCCCCTCGGGACCTTCTGTCGACGATTCGGACTCAGGGTCCTCAGCCGAACTTATGCAGAATTTGTAATTGTGAGACCTTTCAAGATGACCCTCCGGGAAGGTATGCTGAACAATGGTGAACAGGAGCACAGAGAGTTTAGACAGGTTCGGGCCCTCGATGGTGGGAGTAATAGCCCTACGTCCTGTTGAGATTTCACTAAGTGTGGTAAAAGATTTACAAATGGAGGAAAAAGTCCTCACAGGCGAGGATTTTTCCTGTAAGAGTGTACAAAGATAAGCCAAAGAGGGCTTGCTGAAATATTATTTAAGGTGGGCCGTAGACTTGGCTAACTTGAGAGATTTTGGATTTCTTGAGTAATCTTCCGATCTCTCAGTTAATGTTTTGATCGATCCCCCCCTTGATTGATGCTCCATGCCATCCTTTTGTACTGTTTGAAAGGGTCCCATGTGGAGGAAACTGCATCAAACGGTTGCACGGACGGTTGGATGCGGTTTTTTGGAACTGCTCTTAACCTCCACGCAGGTTAAACATGTGTTATTCATGGATAACTGTATGTGTTAACCTTCTGACGGTCGATTCTCCACGTGTAGGAATCTTCGGGATACTTAGAATATCCCGTTGTATGGGCAACCGAATAGATAGATCCCAAGTATCCTGATCTGCAGATGTTCTGACCGCGGGATATTGGCTGACCGCGCAATATCCCGAATATGTAGTTCGCGTATAGCATACGAACTTCTGACCGCGCAAGGCTTACGGTCTGACCGCGTAAAGCTGGCGATCACATAGCGACGCCCCTCAGAACAACTTGAGCTCGTATCGCCAGATACACTTCTGACTCGAACCTGCCTTTAACCAGAAGTCCAATAGAAGTGGTCCGGGTGTCAATCCTCGTCAGCTAGCCCCCAAATTCGAAAGAAACGAAGTGACATGTTTATTTCGAATTTTAAGACCATGCATCGGATTTTTAACCCGGCCCTTTAGCTTCTCCACTTAGTAGCGCACTAAGTGAAAACGGTTGGTTTTTCAAGACGGGTTCTGACATTACGTGACGGGCAATGATGGCGCCGTAGAAATGTTTTTATCTCGAGGTAAAATTGTAAATGTTTTGACGAAACCCGAGGCGCCTGGAATGCAAACCGCCATCTAGGTGGCTATAAATACCAGGTTCTTGGATTTGTAAAGCTTCACAATTTCCCTCCACGCCTAAAGTCCTTTTCTTGTTATCCTGCCTCCTTCCTTTTCACATACTCCTCCCAATGGCAGATCATGAAATCATTGAGATTGAGAGCGATGAAGGGGAAATTGTCGAACAAAGGCCTCAAACGATTGAAGTCTTGTCCCCCTTAAGGAAGAAACCCAAGGTTGACGAAGGATCTTCTAGTGGAACAAAGGTGAAGAATGTAGCAAGTTTCTTTCTTCCTTCAGTTCCTTTGACCCTCCCCGTTCATGCCTCTCGGCAAATTAGGCCTTTATCCTTAGAAAAAGATCCCATCACATCCAATTCTCCCATTCTTTTGGGTGATCAACATCCTGGTCGGCAAGCGGTGATTATCCCTCGATCAGATGATTACCATATTGGGTTGTCGAAGCAATCTTCTTATGGGAAGGTTGCTCTTCCACCATATGATGATCTTCCTCCCAAGATGGGTGTATTAATGGGTTATGCACCGGGACAGGTAACAATTCTTCTCCCTTTTTGCTGATAATTTTAGTTAGTATGACTAACTTTTGCAAAATGCAAGAGGTAGGAGGCTCCAGCAATCAGCCTTCTGCTGCTCCATCTCTTTCTTCCGGACAAACTCTTCTGGAAGAGAAGAATGCCCTGGAGAAGAAGACCGAGGAGATGGACTCGAAGATTCTGCGTTTAGCAGAATGTCTTGATCGATCCCGAGAAGAGGTGCACCATTTCCGTCGAGAGAGGGACTTCGCTCAGCAACAGCGAAAACTCTCTGACTTGATTAGGGACAATAGTGCGTCTGTTGTTAGGGACGATATAGATAGACTTAGGGTAGTTGCTAGTTCCCTGGGGGTTGCCAGTGTAAATCCTACTGACAACAACATGTCCCTTGGGGAACTTTGTAAACTTCTTTCGGAATAGGTCGATGCTTTTATCGACCGTATCCCTTTTGTATGTAAAGAATGTAATAAATAAAGTTTCTTTTATTCATATGAACATTCTTCATACCTTCTGTGTGAAATTATGGCCAAAAGCTTAGTTCGCGACCATTCATACACAGGAAATCTCAGTTCTGCGATTAGAATCGCGCTTTAAAAGATCACCGTGACCTGCCCTGATGCCGCGATCAGACTTAAGGCCGCGGTTAGAACTGAATAGCGACTAGAGTCGAACGTTCGGTTAGACCATTACTTCGATCAGAAACGAAGTTAAATAACATGGTTTTAACCAAACCATAACCCAGTTAGAATATACCCGTACGTCAAAATTTGAGTTACATGATATTTTTTACAAAAATGTTCAAGTAAAAAGAAAGGTAAATACCCCTCAAAAAGCCTTAGCAGACTTCTCGAGTTTTAGCCCTTTCAGCTTCCGAAATAAAGAATTCTTTTTATTTCAGATCCGATACCCGAAACGCTTTAAAGGGTTTATCAGAGAGTATCCATTAGGGAAAATGAATAAAATATTTAAGAGGACGTTTGAGTTGAACGTTACTCACAGAAGCGTGACTCCTCGAGTCTATAAAAGCAGTAGGTAGCTTCTTGAGGAATCTATTCAGCCGTAAAAACCCTTAGAGTTCCCGCCGCACAAAACCCTCATCTTCTTGCCTTCATCTTCCACAAAATCATCGACTTTTTTGATCGATCTTCCTCAAAAAATGGCATCTTGGAGTAGATCCAACCACCATTCTGAGGAGACTCTGGTGGCGTTGGAGAAGGAGGAGATCCTTCCATCGCGGCTGCTGATCAATTGGCGGCCTGCGGAGAAGGACCAAGAAACTCCAACCGTCCGAGAGGGCGAGTTGGTAATCTTCGAGGAGTATCTGCGCTGCGGGTTCCGATTCCCTGAGAGTCGGTTTCTAAAGGACATCCTCGAACATTATGGGTGGGAACTGATCAACCTCCACCCAAATGCGATGCTGATCCTGGCGGTGTTTCAGCATCTTTGCGAGGCCTTCGTCGGAGTATATCCTAGCGTGGACCTCTTCCGACGGTTCTACTTCTCGGCATGGTCGAAGAGCACCAATGCCGCCGGATGCATCTACTTCCGGCTGAGGGACAAGAAGGAATATCCCTCCCCACCTTTGCGGGATTCGGTGCACGGGTGGCACCAGAGGTGGTTTTACTGCTCTCCGCCATCCGAAAGTAGTTTATGGTTTGAGAACTCGCGACCAGAGAAGTCAAGCGAGTTGGATGCTCCCCCGACGCTGGGCGTGGAGCACCTGAAGCACGCCGAGGTGATTCTTCACTTGGTGGGTCAAGGATTGACAACGAGGGATGTCATCCGAGACTTTGTGAAGAACCGAGTGAGCCCCCTGCGCGAAAGGGCTCATCCTGCTTGGGAAATCAAGTCCATGGCGGATGGAACCCTGGACTACAATGATGGTACTCAACCCTTTAGCATTGTGCTTTGTCATTTCTGAAATTTATGTTTTCTGACTTGAATTTGGGAACAGTTCTGTCTTCAGCCGAAATTGAGAGGCGAACTAATTCCCTCCTTAGGGCCTACAATGCCGATGTAGAGGGCCCTAAGGGATCACCTCGCCCGCAGAGTTTGATTCATGCCGGCGATGATCTCAGACAGGAGCGCCGAAAGGTAATTTCCTTGTCCGGCTTCGGTTCTGCAGGCCTTGTGTGTGTCCAGCGCTAATCCATTGTAATGGACTGTGAACCAGCTCCTAGGGAAGTTTGCTGATGCGACGTTCCCAAGCGAAAATGTCGGCTCTCTGGGGAAGCCGACGGCGAAGAATGTGAAAAAGGTCTCTCAGAGACCCAGGACAAAGAGTCCTGCCCCCAAGAAGACCAAGCTGAACCCTGGGGAGGGGTCTTCACGAAGCATTCCTCGTCCCGCAAGAAAGACTGCGGTAAGATATCGCATTCCTTCTACCTTTTTCCTGTAAGAGTGTACCAAGATAAGCCAAAGAGGGCTTGCTGAAATATTATTTAAGGTGGGCCGTAGACTTGGCTAACTTGAGAGATTTTGGATTTCTTGAGTAATCTTCCGATCTCTCAGTTGATGTTTTGATCGATCCCCCCCTTGATTGATGCTCCATGCCATCCTTTTGTACTGTTTGAAAGGGTGCCATGTGGAGGAAACTACATCAAACGGTTGCACGGACGGTTGGATGCGGTTTTTTGGAACTGCTCTTAACCTCCACGCAGGTTAAACACGTGTTATTCATGGATAACTGTATGTGTTAACCTTCTGACGGTCGATTCTCCATGTGTAGGAATCTTCGGGATACTTAGAATATCCCGTTGTATGGGCAACCGAATAGATAGATCCCAAGTATCCTGATCGGCAGATGTTCTGACCGCGGGATATTGGCTGACCGCGCAATATCCCGAATATGTAGTTCGCGTATAGCATACGAACTTCTGACCGCGCAAGGCTTACGGTCTGACCGCGTAAAGCTGGCGATCACATAGCGACGCCCCTCAGAACAACTTGAGCTCGTATCGCCAGATACACTTCTGACTCGAACCTGCCTTTAACCAGAAGTCCAATAGAAGTGGTCCGGGTGTCAATCCTCGTCACCTTCTGCTACGTCCACATGCCCTTCGGGCTAAAGAACGCTGGGGCGACCTTCTAGCGACTCATGACGCTGGTCCTCAAGGACCAGATCGGTCACAACATCGAAGCCTACGTCGACGACGCGGTAGTCAAAAGTCCCCGCGCGATTGCCCACATTGACCACTTAGCGGAGACCTTCCGCAGCCTCCGCGCATACGGGTTGAAGCTCAACCCGGAGAAATGCGCCTTCGGCGTACGCGGGGGGAAGCTCCTGGGCTTCCTCGTGTCCCAACGAGGCATAGAGGCCAACCTCAAAAAGATCCGGGCACTCCTGGACATGCCCCCGCCGCGCTCGGTAAAAGAGCAGCTTGGCCGCGCTGAGTCGCTTCGTCTCGCGGTCGGGGGAACGAGGCCTCCAATTCTTCAAAATCCTTCGAGGGCTCAAAGGGTTCCGGTGGACCCCCGAGTCCCAAGAGGCCTTCGATGATTTGAAGAAGTACCTCACGAGCCCCCCGATACTCGTGAGCCCGTCTCCGGAAGAGCCTTTGCTCCTCTACCTCGCCGCGACCCCGGTCGCCGTAAGTGCGGTATTGGTAAAGGAACAGGACGGGCAGCAATGTCCCGTGTACTATGTGGGTGAGGCCCTCCAATGGGCCAAAACTCGGTACACAGAGATGGAGAAGATCTGCTACGCCCTTCTAATGGTGCCCCGGAAGCTCCGTCATTACTTCCTGGGGCACCCGATCACTGTCCCCTCATCCCTCCCTTTGGGGGAGGTGCTTCGGAACAAGGAAGCCACCGGCCGGATAGGAAAGTGGGGGGCCGAGCTTGCTCCATTTTCCCTTTCCCTCACAGGGCGCTCCGCCATCAAGTCACAAGTCCTTGCAGACTTTATGGCGGAGTGGACTCCTGCCTCCGGGCCCGGGGACGAAAACCTCCCCGCACCGCCCTGACGCGGCGACCATTGGTAGCTTATGTTTGATGGCTCAATGTGTCTCGCCGGGGCCGGCGCGGGAGTAGTCCTCCGGAGCCCCAAGGGGAGGGAACTGGAGTATGCGGTGTGGCTCGAGTTCCCTGCCACGAACAACATCACCGAATACGAGGCCTTTCTCCTTGGGTTGCGCCTCGCGCGCTCCCTGGGGATTCGATGCCTCCTAGTGAAAGGAGACTCCCAGCTTGTAGTTTACCAAATGGACAAGTCCTACTTGTGCCATGACACAAACTTGAGCCTCTATTTGTAGGAAGTGCGCAAGATGGAGAAGCAATTCGATGGCCTAGAGGCCCAGCACATCCCGCGGAGGGACAACGACCGGGCCGACGCCCTGGCTCGGGGGGCCGACGCCCTGGCTCGGGCAGCCAGCGCCCGGGAACCGCTCCCCAAAGGGGCCTTCTTGGAGATCATCGCGAAGCCCTTGGTGGCCTCCCCGGACGCGGGTGATGAGCCCTGCGTCCCGGAAGTCGCCGAAATCACCCGGACTTCATCTTGAATGGATCTCCTCGTCTCCTTCATCAAGGGGGAGGGAGACCCTTCCGACGAGATCGAGGCCAAGCGCATCCGAGCCAAGGCTTAGTGATATTTACTTGATTCGTCTTATATTTCTGTATATTTTCCCCATGATTTTTGCACATATCAGTCATTAACCTCGGCATATGTCTAGATTATTCCAGATTTGTCGCCAAATCGACCAGATTACTTGTTTTTCCAATTTTTATCGCAGGTCGGCGCGAATCGGATGGATTTCTGGCTAGCGGTCGCGCCTCATCGACTTTTCTGACCATCGGACGATTCCTGATGGAAGTGCGCGTTCTCGCGGACGCGTGGGATCTGACCGCACCGAAATCGGAGTCTCCGGGGCCCGGAATCCCAAACCCTAGCCACGAGGTCACATTTCCAATTCTCCAAAACTTCGAGGGTTTTCTGCAAAAGTGCCAAATTGCCTTCTTTTCCAAGCGGCCGGCCATCTGAGGATTTTTGAGCCCGGCATTTATTTTTTTTACTTCGTTCTTCTTCTTCCCCAAACCCCATCTCCACACCTCCCTCCACCTCGCCGCCGGCGGCCGAGCCATACGCCGACGGTGCTCCATTCCCCTTTCTCCCCTTCTTCTTCCTTTTTCTTGTTTTCATCTTCTCCATTTCATCACTACAAGCTCCACCACCAGATCCGCGACACGGCCATCCCCTGCGCTACATCGCGCCGCCCAGATCTGCTGCGACGCGCCTCCGGCCTCCGCGCCGCGCCTCCATCCCGCGTCGCCGCCACCGGATCTCCACAGCGCCGCCGATCCATTGCTGCGCCGCCTCCTCAGCGCCCACAAGCGGCGCCACCACCTCCTGCGCCGTGCCGCCTCCACAGCCTCCGCGTGACTCCAGCCGCCCAAACCGCCGCCCTCCAGCGCCGTTGTTCACCTCCACCGGCGCCGCTCCACCGCACCGCGCCTCCACAGCGCGCCACCGCTGATCCTCGTCCCCGCCACGCCCTCGCGCCGCCTTGTTCCACGCCCTCGCGCCGCCGCACGCTAGATCCGGCCGGATCTGCCATCTCCGACCTTCGCCGTGCACCAACTCCACGGGCGCCTTCTTCCTCAACACGGCTGCAGCTCCTTCGACCGCAGCAACTCCCTCGACCGCGGCCATCTACTTCGACCACTTCTCCAGTTACTCCAGCAGCCATCATTTCTGGTTCAATTCTTTTCACCCTTCTCCTGTTCTTGAGTCCTATGAACTGATGAGTATGACCAATGCATGTATGAGATGATGAATGCCTGTAAAGAACCAATTTGAATATGAGAAGCACAACTTGAATTCTGAATGATTCGCCATCCAACTGCACTTTTATTTCTTCAGGTTAATTAGAACTTTCTGCAATGAAATTGGCATGTTTTGTGTTGTATTTGTTGAGTGCTTATTGGTTGAACTAAACTGAAATTGTGAATCTGTTGATGTTTCTATGACTTGAATGAGAGGCTACTCCAGATTTGAAATGAGAATAATCTTCAATGTAGTCTACGGTGTAATTGATGTGATTATGTGCTGTCTTGATCGTTTTCTGTGTTGATGGAGATCAGGTGATTTCATCTGGGAACCATCATTTCTGTTATATATTGCACTGCATAGATGAACTTTAAATTGCATTGAATTGAAGCTGAATTTTGAACTATATCGAATTGCTTTCCTCTCTGAGTTTATGGTTAATTTTTGTTGGTATCAATACCCTGTTGCTTCAAATACCTGAACTGAAATTTGACGGATTAATTCTTAGTCTTTGGACTGAATTGAAAGGTTTTAAAATCTGTAATTGTTCTTTGCTCATAGTTGATGAATCAAAGTCCTGAGGCTGAATTCCATTGGTTGCAATTGAATCCATTTTACTGTTTGAGATGATTCGAGCTGATTTGAGCTTTTGTTCTTGACATCTGTTTGTTCATGGATAGCCGAGAACTTGGATTTGCATTGTTTCTGTTGATAGTGTCGAGCTATGGATTTTTACTTGTGCTTGCTTGGGGACGGCTGTTAAGAGGAGTTGAAGTACGTTATGTGCTATTTCATCATGCATTTGTTCGTTGATTTCATCGACAGCCCACTTGTGTTAGTTGTTTTCGCCATGCTATTGCGAGACTACTAAACGATAGTGGTTCTATCGCATGTGCTCACGAACGTATGTATAGATTTAGCACAGGTCGTTTGTTGAGGCGATCACCTCTTTCTTTCTCTCTCTTTCTTCTGACATCTTTCTTCCTTTCATCTGTTTTAGTTTCTTATTCATTTGATTTAGTCTAGTTCTTCACGTTTTGCTTCTCTAGTCCTTGTGGAAAGAACGACTAGAATACTCGCCTACTGCATCGTCCTCGTTCTATTGCGAGACGGTCTAGGCCGGTATCACTTAGGCATACCTCCTGCTGGTGGGGAAGCTTTACAAGCAGGGGGCTTCTGCCTTGCTCCATTGCCTTCCACGACCGGAAGGGCTTTGGCTTCTCGAGGACATTCACTCGGGAAGCTGCGGGTCTCATCTGGCCCCGCGCGCCATCGCGGCCAAGGCTCTTCGCCATGGTTCTATTGGCCCACAGTGATTCGCGACGAGCGAGACCTTGTCTCCGCGTGCGAAGCCTGCCAGAAGATGGCCAAGAGTTCTAACCTCCCCCTGTAGTGCTGCAGACTATCCCCATCACTTGGCCCATCACGCGCTGGGGGATGGACCTCTTTGGTCCCTTCCCCCCAGCGCCCGGGGCCTACAAGTATGCGGTGGTCGCGGTCGACTACTTTACCAAGTGGGTAGAGGCCGAACCTCTGGCCAGCATCACGTCCCGAGCAGTACAGCGGTTTTTCTGGAAGAATATCGTATCTCACTTCGGGGTCCCCCGGGAAATCACTGTCAATAACGGGACCTAATTCGACTCGGTATATTTTCGGGAATTCTACGAAGGCTTGGGTCTCACCATCCACTTCGTCTCGGTAGCTCACCCCCAGAGCAACGGGGCCGTCGAAAGGGTCAACTGCGTGATCCTACAGGGATTACACCGACGGCTCGAACAAGCTGCCTCCAAACGGGGTGCATGGGCGGAGGAGCTCCCGAGCATCCTCTGTTCCATGCGAACGACCCCGAGCCGGGTGATGGGACGCACCCCCTTCTCCCTTGTATACGGGGCCGAGGTGGTTCTCCCCCCGGAGATTGGCTTCCGGTCATTACGGGTCGAGCTCCTAGACAGAGCTACGACCGCAACGTACCAAGCCAACAAAGCCAATCAACGACTGGAGGTTGACCTCGTGGAAGAGAAACGCGACCGAGCGCTCCTCCGCCACACCATCTACGACTGTGAAATGGTGCGTGCATACAACCAGCGCGTCCGCGAGAGGGCTTTCTGCCTAGGGGACCTCGTCCTCAAGCGCGTCATAGACCCCCAAGCCCAGGGCAAGCTCTCCCCCAAGTAGGAGGGCCCCTATAGAATCTCAACAGTCCTGGGCTCGGGGGCTTACAAGCTCTCCAACCTTCAAGAGCAGGAGATGAAGCACATGTGGAATGTACGCTTGCTTTGCAAGTTCTACATCTAGCCTACAAGCTCGTCCCCTCCCCTGGAGCGGTTATGTCGGAGGGGAGGGGGACATTGTACTCACCATTCCCTCCCCTGTCGCGATCTCGCGGGGGGAGACGTTGTATCTTAACTCATTATCAATACAACTGGTTTTTTCCTCAGCTCCAGCTTACTGCAGGTCTTTACCGTCTCTCACGGCGATGCCCTCCCCGTGAGGAAGTGGGCTATCACGACCCAACAAGTCCCTACAACGGGAGTCCCACTCCCGTAGGGCGGCTTACGATCACCCCTCGTGGACTGAGGGTGTAAGCGGCAACTCGGTCCTCAAGGACCGCGGTAACGAGTCAATTAGAGAGACTAGTCCCTCCTCAAATACTCAGACCCGTCATCGGGCGCATCTTCCTCCAGGAGTCGATTTTTTCCTTAGCGAGACGAAATTCTCAGATATTTTTTCTCGGAGATCTCATTCCCAGCTCCCCGTTTTCACGGCGACCAGAGGGTTTTCTCCCGGAAAAATTATTCTTGGGAATCAGATTTTCTTGGATATTCTTCTCCGGAGACCTCATTCCCGGCTCCCCGTTTTCACGGCAACTGGAGAGTTTTCTCCCAAAAAAATTTCCGGAAATCTTGGGCGCTGTCCCGGAAAGCTCATTCCCGGCTCCCCGTTCTCACGGCAACCGGAGGATCTCAACGGGACTTTTGAAAAATTGTTCCCGGAAGTTTTTCCCGTCCCCCCGTTCTCACGGCGATCGGAAAAATTTGTCATCGGAACCTTTGGAAAACATCGCGAGGAGTTCTTACCCCGGGGCTTTGTCACCTCCACAGCGCGCGGAGTTCCCCTCCGGCCCGCTGTGGGGGGGGGGGTAACCTGTACCCAGGGATCACCTTGTTCCGGACCATTTGTAAATTCACAAAGTACACAAGCAAACTTAACTTTATTGAAAACATTTAACCGGAGGACATCTTCCCCCTCCGGTGGGCATCGTTACATTAAACATGGTACAACTCGGAGTGCAACTCGGAAGGCTCCTACACCTAATAATCCCGGAGGCCCTCTGATAACTCCCGGGTCAAGTCTCGATACAAGCTTCGTATACGACACTGGGTGTAATAGCCCCAAAATTTCATTCTTAAACCCTCCCCTTCTCAGATTTTTTCCTTCCGGTCTAAATCTTCCGAAATTCTGATTAATTATCTTCTTATTCTGATTAGCGAAATTTTTTTACCTGTTCAACCCTAAATCACCCCCCAATATTTCTTTTATCATGCATACACATTTTTAAATTCATGGCATCATAATTTTATGCATTAAACGATTGTTTATTTGGAAATTACATAAAGGAGTTGAATTAAATTAAAATAATACAAAGAAAATTCTGAAAAAAAAACTTGCATATTTATCCAGATACTTATGTAGGAAGGTATTGCATTTGGGTGAAAAAGAAAAATCCACACAAAAATAAAAGAGGGTGAATCTGGTCGTCCTGTTGCTGATTTGGCCGTCACTTCCTCGTCGACGTTTGTCTTCCTCCGGCCGTCGTTTGCTTGTCTGAGCTTGTCATTCAGGTGTGCACCTTACTCGGTTTTACCCTAAAATCTCGCCAAAAGTGGTTTTTCTCCGTCCGACCTCCATATCCAGATTTGTTTGAACCACCCCGCCACAAATTCTTCCTGCCACATATTCTCCTTCAGCCACCTCTTCAGATTCCGATCCTAAAACTCTGTTCCGTCGTTTTGCCTATTTTCGAAAAATGATCTTTTCGGTTTTACCCTAAAATACCGCTGTTTTCAAAAACTTCCGTTTTCCATTCTTTTTCAGATCCGACTCCGAGGCTGTTTTACCTGGACCTACTAGGATTTAGATTTGCATTTATTAGTCCCATACTTATGCATTTTGGTTGATCGGTGCTCTTTTTGTTTTTAGAACCAGCTCATCTGGAAGTCGAGGAGCAGCCGATCGAGGATGTCGCCGAAGATCTTATCGCGGGAAATCAAGGTAAGTCACCACCACCTTGATCATATTGAACCTATATTTTCAAGTTAGCTAAGTATTTTGTTTCGCAAATATTGTGCATATTAATTGAGTAGACTAAGTATGTTTGAATATGCTTGTTTAGTTATTGTCCCAAATTGAAAGACCATTCTTGATTCTCAAGCCTGTATAATGTTCTTGATGCCCTAGGTTAATGTTAAGGCATAATAGCAGTGACACAAACTATCTGCATGAGTAAGAAAAATGGTTTTCCAAAGTCAAAGATGTTTTTAAAATGTCTATCTTAAGGAGGAGAGGTATGTCAGTCTGAATATTGAAATTATGATGATGTTGGAAACATGATAACGTTGTTAACTGGTAAAATTGTTAACATGGAAATTGTTAACTGGTAAGATTGTTAACAAGCTAATGTTAAAACCTGTGCATAAAGTCGAATAGGAAAAACTCCTCTCTAGAATAGTTAAGGACTAACAACCTTGTGTTGAACATCTAGTAACATGTTATCGTACCTCCACAAGCCTGGTATGGGACGGGCACGACCAAGTATCCTTGCCGAACTATTGCTCTAGCTCTGCGTAGAATAATAAAGATGCACTAAATTGTCACTGGTCAGGGAGGGAAGATCCCTCTTGGCCCACTTACACGGGCGGATATGGGTAAGCCCAGCTGCATCGTCTGAGAGAAAGATCGTGCAACTGATGTGGTTCCAGGGCACGAGTGTTGGATGGCGTGGTCCCCAACACAAAACCCCTCGTGTGTTCGCTCACTATTGGAGGAGAGGGTCTCCATCACGGTCCAATACTGGGTGAGGGGTAGGGTGAAGGTATGAGAGGGAAGATCCCTACAATGCTTCACAACTGTATTAGGAACCCCAACCGGAGGTGAGAGTTCCGGATCACTGATCGGTGGTGAACCTTTTACGGCGCAGAGCTAGTATAATGGCAAGACAGGATGAAAAGCGTGTTATTCTCAACTCAGTGGTGCGCTTAAAGCAGCGTGATCGAACCTGGCATAGGAGACTCATATGCTTAAAGTAGCGTGTTGGGCAAAAAGCCTATTCTCGTGGTCAACAGTGGTAGTTGAGAAGTCTTGTGGGTAAAGCGGTACCCCTCTGCAGAGTTTAAAATGTATTTAAATACTCCGTGCTCCCGGAATTGGAGTGTGTTATGGTCATTGGATTTATCCATGCTGCAAGGCACAAGTAGTTTTCATGAATCGTTTTATCAATTGCTTTAAACTCTTTACTCTTGAACTACATATGTATATAGTGTAAACTTTCAAAGAAGGTTTTGAATGCTCTTCATGGTTACCAACTGCTAGGTTGTAAAACATTTTTGGAAAAGAACCTCGAATACTTCTCTTAAACTCCATGACATGTGACATACATAATTGCATTTGTTATATGGTGATTTGCTGAGTACCCTGTACTCACCCGTGCCTGAATTGCTCCGTCAGAAGCTGAAGAGCCAAGCGACTTGGGTTCATACGAGTGTGAGCCTGAGCCTTTCGAAGATTTCTCCGAGTTTGACCCAGACTTCTAGGCGTCGCGTACCCCGGTCGAGCGACTGAGGGTGAAGATTAGCGTTCCGCTCCTTCCGCATTTTGGTAAAAAAAAAACTGAAATGTTATTTTGGTACCCTGTTGTGCTATTATTGTAAGGCCTAGTGCTGTCAACTGTGGTCCCTGTAATATTTTGTGGATTATTTATGTATGGTGCTAGTTGTTGCGATATTCATTTCTGGTTCGCAACTGACTCCTGGGAAGTTGCGACAGGGGAGTGCTGCTCCGTACCGTGGTGTTCGATACGGGACGGGGTTCCCCACATGTCGTGGTATTGCGAATACCCCGGCAGGTTTTGAGAATGATCCTAGCGAAGATTACGCGGCGCGGGTTGACCGGATGACCGGTCCTCCCCCGCCGGACAAGCACAAAAAATGACACACCGGTTTATACAGGTTCGGGTCCCGGTGGGGGCCCTAGTCCTGTCGACGCGCTCCCAACCGGAGTCGGCTGGGGAGGCTCTCTCCGGGGGAGAGGCTTCCGGAGCACGTCTGTGAGTTTAGCTATTCCAATAAAAGAACCGATCCTTTACAACAGAGGGGTACAAGGGCTATTTATAGCCCCAAAAAGAAGCAAAAAACCTAAACTACCCCGGAAGCCACCGTCGGATTGAAGGGCAGGACCGTCCTTCTCCCGGTCAAACCCCTTGGATGCCTGACAGGTGGTCGCTAGTTCTCGAGGCGCTCCTCGCGTGACCTGCACGTGATAAACAGTTCAAGACTTTACCTTTAGGAGGGCGATGAGGCCCGGGACGGCGCCGGAGGCCAGGTCCCGGGGGCCAAAAGGCGGCTCCCGGGGAGGTCCTAGAGGCCACGTCCCCGGGTCAATGGCGGCGCCCGGGATGGCACCGGAGGCCGCGTCCCGGGAGCCAAATGGCGGCGCCCGGGAGGGCACCGGAGGCCGCGTCCCGGGGGCAAAAAGGCGGCGCCCAGGGAGGGGCCGGAGGTCCCGTCCCCAGCCAAATGGCGGCGCTCGGGATGGCACCGGAGGCCGCGTCCCGGGGGCCAAAAGGCGGCGCCCGGGGAGGCCCCGTCCCCGGGCAAATGGCGGCGCCCGGGAGGGCACCGGAGGCCGCGTCCCGGGGGCAAAAAGGCGGCGCCCGGGGAGGGGCCGGAGGCCGCGTCCCCGGGCAAATGGCGGCGCCCGGGATGGCACCGGAGGCCGCGTCCCGGGAGCCAAACGGCGGCGCCCGGGAGGGCACCGGAGGCCACGTCCCGGGGGCCAAAAGGCAGTGCCCAGGGAGGGGCCGGAGGCCACGTCCCCAGGCAAATGGCGGCGCCCGGGAGGGCACCGGAGGCCACGTCCCGGGGGCCAAAAGGCGGCGCCCGGGGAGGGGCCGGAGGCCACGTCCCCGGGCAAATGGCGGCGCCCAGGACGGCACCAGAGGCCGCGTCCCGGAAGCCAAACGGCGGCGCCCGGGAGGGCACCGGAGGCCACGTCCCGGGGGCCAAAAGGCGGCGCTTGGGGAGGGGCCGGAGGCCAGGTCCCCGGGCAATCGTGACACATCTTACCTGGACTTAGTCCCGCGGAGATTTCCCCCGACAGCAGCCCCCCATGCCCGCCGGGGACGATGCTCGAGTCCCCGGTGGGTATGGTTCAGGTCACCGGGAAGATCTGCGGGCCAAGTCACCGGAGCCGCGGCGCTTCGGTTTCCGCGCCCCATGCTTAAAGCCGCGCCGTTTCACCATAAATGCGTGTGTGGTTCGAACCGGCACCTCGATTCACGCGCGTGTCCCTTCGTTTCCCGCTCACGGTTTGAACTTCTACGGTCCAGATTGATCCGCGGGTGCCACGTGGCATGCATCTAGACCACGGCCTGCCCCTATAAATAGGACCTTGGGAGGGGGGGGCCGGAAGCTCATTCCAAATTGTCAGCCTCAAGGATTTTTGCTCTCCCGGTAGCCCTCTCCCGGTAGCCCTTTCCGGTAGCCTTTCCAGTAGCAGGCGTCCGGGAGTTTCTAATAGTAGCCTCCTGCAAAGTTAGCCACCAAAAAGAAGACTAACCTCATGGCACCCAAGGGTCGAGCGAAGACCACGGAAGTGCCCCCGGAGGAAATCCCCTCGGATTTCCTCTGGGCGTCGGAGTTCACGGCCGAGGACGCCGAGTCCTTGGCCGAAAGAGGCATCATCGCGGACGGGGACATCCGAGTCCCCGTGAAGAAGGACGGAGCCCCCCGCCCCAGGCCCGGAGAGGTCGTGGCCTTCGAGGCCTTCCTGGTGGCGGGGCTCCGGCTCCCGGTGCATCCCATGCTCCGGGAGTTTCTCAAGGAGTACGGGGTGGCTCTCAACCACCTCACCCCGAACGTGCTCGTCCGGATGGGCCTCTTCATTTGGCTCTACAAGACAGAGACCGGGCGGGAGCCCGACCTTCGCACCTTCCAGTACTTCTACGAACCGGCGGCGCGGACCTCCCACCTGGTGAAGGGGGGCCCAAGTCCCCCTTCGGTTCGGTGATGGTCCAGATGTTGCCCGCCCGAGTAATCGACTACCCGGCGGCGGCCTCCCGGGACCACTGGGGGGATTGGGTCCGGAGGTGGTTTTACCTCCGGGTCCGGGACGACGCGGTAGTGTACGCCCCGGAGGCCCCCACCTACAGCCGGTCGTCCGCACCAAAGCCGCCGGTGTGGACGGACGAGGAGTACGAGCTCCTCGGCAAGGTGATCCTCTCCAAGAAGGCCCGCTCGATGCGGGACGCTGCTGAGGAGATGGCTCTCCTCCGGATCTCCCCCTTCACCGGCGGCAAGAGGGGGATCGGCATGGGCCCCGAGCAGCGGCCCCCGGTGAAGCCGGTGATGCGACGTAAGCTCCGGGAGTTCGCTGCATTGTACTTACGAATTTTTAATAAATTGACTAACTCTTTACCTCTTTCAGTCCGGCCGTACCCGGCGGCGCGGGAGAAGGCGGAGAACCTCCTAGGGAGGTATTTCGCCGACGAGCACGAGCGCGTCGTGCGCGCCATGGGGGAGGGCCCTCCCAAGAACTTGGTGGCGGCGGCCTATGGGCTGAAGCTGCCGGAGAGGAAGCCTCTCCCCACCCTCGGGTCGCACAAACGGGGGAAGGAGGCGGCCGGGGGCTCGGAGCCCAAAAAGGCCCAGGTTCAAAAGACCCCCGGCCCATCGACGACGCCGGCGGCGACACCGGCGAAGCCCCGGGACGAGACCCCCGGGAGCGAATGTGCCCGGGCACCGTCCCGGAAGGAGGCAACACCTCCTCCCCCGAAGGGCCCCGTCGAGGCGCGGGGGAAGGAGACGGCCGTGGGCGGGGCGGCGTCCGACTCAGCGAACTACGCCCCGTCGCCGCTTATGGTGGAGCCCCTCCCGCCCCTTCCGGTTCTTTGGAGCCGGAGAGGCTGGAGGTGAGATTCGCGGGGGCCTCACCCCCGCGGGTTTGGCCGGTGGACGAGGGGGGGAGCCCCTCGGTCTACGAGGTTCCTCGGGAGGAGGAGGCCCCGAGGACCTTCCGGCCCGGGGCAGGGAAAGGCCTGATGGTTCCCCCCCGGGCGGAGGCTCCCGCCGAGAGCTCCTTGGCCACGTCTTCGGGGGGCACTACCTCGTCGACGAAGACGCCGGCCGCGTTACCGGACATTGAGGTCCGGGGACCTCCCGCCGGCCGCACTGGCGACGCCGGGCGGGAGACCCCTTTGCTTCCCGCGAGGGAGGTCGCCCGCTACTCGGAGGGCTTGCATACCCGGAAGGTGCAGGCCTTCGTCGCAGGAGGGAATCTCCATGAGCGTTTCGAGGGGCTTCAGTCCCTCGGGGCCCAGGTAACCCGAGTCGATGACGTCTTTATTCATCCCCTGCACTTTGAGATATTTCTAACTCTATGTATTTTGTAGGCGGCAGCTGTTACCTGGGGCCTTTAGCAGCGGGTCGCCCGGCTGCTTAAGGAGGCGGAGGGCCGGGCCGTGGCCTCCGTAGGGCAGCGCGAGGAGGCCCTCCGGGAACGCGACGAAGCCCTCGCGGAGTTGACCCGGGTACGGGCCCAGGTCCATCTTTCCGAGGTCGTCAACGGCCGCCTCCGGGAGGAGGCCAAGGCGAGGGAGGAGGCGCTCCGGGAGCTCGAGAGCTCGAGCGTCCGGGCGGTGGCGGACGCGGGCCGCTTCGTCCGGTCGGCCCTCGAGGGTCTTGGCGTAAGCCTAGGCTCCGGGAGCAGGGAGGCGCCGCCGGCGACCCTCGCGGAGGCTGTGCGTTTTCTCAACGCACAGGTCTCGGCCATCCCGGAGGCTGCCGACGTTCGGGCGCGGGGCCGCCCGATCCCTGTCGTCGCGGCCGCTGCGGGGCTCGTCGAATTCCGGGGGGTCGGCGCCCGGGCGATCGGGGGCCGCATCCCCCGAAGCTTCCCGGACTCCTTCGAGCCTTCGCGCCGGGAGGTCGAGCAGCTTGCCGGGGGGTTCTACGACTGGATCATCCGGGCGTGGTTCCCAGCTCCGGCGCCTCCGGCGGGAGACGTCCCAACCCCGGCCTTGGAAGAAGCCCGCGGGGGGGAGGACGCCAATGAACATGTATGAGCCTCCCCCCGGGTCTTAGCTAGGGCCCTTTTTTTGTTTTAGGACTTTTTGATTCCGGTAGCTTCTTAGAAGAAGCGCCGGGCACTTGTATAAAAACATTTTGAATGCAATGAAGTCAGAATTTTTTCTAAGTCTTTGAATTGAATTTACTGTTACCAGGGTTCCCGGGAGGTTGCTCCCGGGCGAAGGTCCGGGAGGGGCTCCCCGGGGGACACCCAAGCGGCTTTAATTTTGCTAAGCCTTATTTCCGGGAATCGCAGCGAGGATAGTGTCCGGGAGCCGATCCGGTTGAGGTGGCGTCCGGAGTGGCACTTAGACAACTTTGACAATCATCGTGCCGAACTGTCCCCTCCGCGACCGGGGCTCCGGATGATCCCTCCCCTCCGGATACTTCCACCGGCGGGATACGAGTTCTGGCCTGAAGATGTGCTCCGGGACGCTCGGCGCCGCGTGCGGGCGTTGTACCGGGACTTGACCCGGGAGCTAGCGGAGAGCCTCCGAGAGTATTAGGCGTAGAAGCCTTAGGGCGTAGAGAATCCCCCGGGTTAGAACCCGGGTTGTATCGTTTCCGAAGCCCACCGGAGGGGGAAGATGTCCTCCGGGTTTGAGAATCAATAAAGCTGTGTTGTTGTTTCCTTTCATTGCTTCCTTATTTTCTTCTTCTTGGATGGTCTGGACGACTCATCTTAACAAGGATGAGCTAAGTTTCCTCGTGGGCGGTGCGGTCAACACCCGGGGGTTCCTTATCCCCCCCCGCCCACAGCGGGCCGGAGAATAGCTCCGCGCGCTGTGGGGGTAACAAGGCCCCCGGGATAGAAGTCACCTGTAGGGTAGGAAATTTTCTAAGTTAGAAAACTTTAAAACGAGGTTTTCAAGGAGAAGACCTTCCGGGAGACAATCATCCGGTCGCCGTGAGAACGGGGAGCCGGGAATAAGGCCTCATGTGGAAGAAACATCCAAGAAAACCCGACGAGATTTCCAGAGGCGAGCTTCTTAGGAGACATTCGTCCGGTTGCCGTGAGGACGGGGAACCAGGAATAGGGTCTTTGGGGAAGAGGACGCCCGAGAAATCCGTGACTTCTCCGAGAGACAATCGTCCGGTCGCCGTGAGAACGGGGAGCCGGGAATAGGGTCTCCGGGAGGCATTCATCCGGTCGCCGTGAGAACGGGGAGCCGGGAATAAGGTCGCTGGGGACCAATCGTCCGGTCGCTGTGAAAACGGGGAGCCGGGAATAACGTCGACTCCCGGAGGAGGAAGATAGATCCAATCAAGCCGCAAGGGGCCGATCTTCCGGTCGCCGTGAAAACGGGGAGCCGGGAATAACGTCGACTCCCGGAGGAGGAAGATAGATCCAATCAAGCCGCAAGGGGCCGATCTTCCGGTCGCCGTGAAAACGGGGAGCCGGGAATAACGTCGACTCCCGGAGGAGGAAGTGCCCGAAGACGGGGCTTGAGTGTTTGGGCAGGGGACTAGTCTCCCAAAGTGACTCGTTACCACGGCCACTGTGACCGGGTTGCCGCTTACACCCTCAGTCCACGAGGGCTGATCGTAAGCCGCCCTACGGGAGTGGAGACTCCCGTTGTAGGGACTTGTTGGGGCTGGCCCACTTCCTCGCGGGGAGGGCATCCTCGCGGGGAGGGCATCGCCGCTAGGGGCGGCAATGAGAGAGACCTGCAATGAGAGTTTAAAAAGCAAATCCTATGTATTGCTAATAAAATGAAGTACAGGACCTCCCCCTGCGGAGCCGCGAAAGGGGAGGAAAATACAGCGTCCCTCCACCCCCTCCGGCGTGAACGCTCCGGGGGAGGGGACGGGCCCGTAAGGATAAACATAGAACTTGCGAAGTAAACGCAAGTTCCACGTGTGCTTTAGCTCCTGCTCTTGAAGGTTGGAGAGCTTCTAGGCCCCCGAGCCCAGGACTGCGGAGATCCTGTAGGGGCCCTCCCACTTGGGGGAGAGCTTACCCTGGGCCTGGGGGGCCTAATGCGCTTGAGGACAGGAAAGGGGGAAGCCCCTGTAATATCCGGGAGCGGCAAGGGGGGAGCCCCCCTCGGCGACGACCTGAACCGGAAAGGGGGAAGCCCCTGTAATATCCGGGACCGGCAAGGGGGGAGCCCCCCGCGGCGACGACCGGAACCGAAAAGGGGGAAGCCCCTGTAATATCCGGGACCGGCAAGGGGGGAGCCCCTGTGGCGACGTCTGGGACCGGGGATCCGATGCGGGGGAAGTCCGCTGAGGCACGGGAGCTGCTCTGTCGACCGCCCCTGGTGCGGTAAACGCGACGCGAGGGGCAGGACTGGCTCCCGGCGTAGGGAAAACCCCCGGCATGAAATGGGCCCCCGGCCCCGAGAATGGGCCTGCAACGGGGTACCCCCCTGGTGCCATCGAAGTGCCTCTGCATCTTTCGCATCTCCTGCAAATAAAAGACTAGAGTTTGCGTTATGGCACAGGTAAGGCTCGTCCTTCTGGCAAACTACGGGCTGAGAATCTCCCTTCAGTTGGAGGCCTCGGATCCCCGGGGAACGCACGCGGTGCGACCTGAGGAGCAAAGCCTCGTACTCGGCGGCATTGCTGGCCCCGAGGACAGCAGGGCCTTCCGGAGGCCCCCTTCCGAACGCGGCTTGAGGAGGGGCCTCCCGGGAGGTATTGCCGCGACGTCTGGTTCCAGGGGGGGAGGCCTCCCCCCTGGGCGCCTCAATAATGTTGACGCTTCCGATCGTGGCGGCTGCGCGCTCATACAGTGCACGGGCCATGTCTTGGTCTCCCCGGACGTTGATCACGCCATGCGGCCCGGGAATCTTCATGCAGAGGTAGTTTTGATGGGTGGCAGCCCCCAGCCGGTTGATTGTGGTCCTCCCCATAATCGCGTTATAGGAGGAGGGGAGGTCCACTACGTCGAAACGGACCAGCTCGGTCCGGTAGTTCTCCGGGGTGCCGAACGTCACAGGAAGATCTACCTTGCCCACGAGGTGGATCGCCTTCCCCGGGACAAAACCTTGCAGGGGCCCAGCAGCGGGCTGCAGGAGCTTCTCATCCACCTGCATTTCTTTGAAGGCCTTCAGAAATAAGACATCGGCGGATCTCCTGCCGTCCACCAGGATCCGGGCCAGATGGCAGTTGTAGACGGTCGCGGAGACAATGAGCGCGTCGTCGTGGGGGAAGCGGACCCCCCGCGCGTCTTCTGCCGTGAAGGTGAGGGGGACGTCCGACCACTTCGGTGGCGGGGACGCGTGTAGTACCCCCACAACCTTGACCTCGCGCGCGTACTCCTTACGCTGGCTCTTAGAGTCCCGCCCAGAGGCAGATCCTCCCATGATGACGTTGATGTGCCGCTGCGAAGTTTGAAAGGGGAGAGCTTCTGAAGGCTCCCCCTCCTGCGTCTGCTGACTCCCCGTGGGAGCGGGAAGGGCCGGAACAGCTGGCCGAGGGAGCAAGGAGGCCGGAGTCCCCCCCCTGCCCACGCTGGTCGAGGAAGTCCGCGAAGTGCTGCAGCAGCTGGCTACAATCTCGGGTAACGTGGGTATTGGACCTGTGGAGGCTGCACCACGGTCCTTCCCGCCTTCTCCACGCGGGGCCTTCCCGGCCGCGCGAAGACTGTCCTCCCCCATGGCCCTTCGGTTTGGGGAAGGGGCGGTTGCCCCTCGGGGGGTCGCGCGAGCCGCCTCCGCCCTCGAGGACAAAAGTGTCCCGAGGCCGTGGCTCGTTATGCCCCCCCTGTCTGGGGCGTTTGGGGGGATCCCTGGCCCCCCGGTCGACGGGGGCGGGAGCCCCCTGGGTCTTCTTCCAGATGTCGTCTTCCTCCGCCCGGGCGTACTTTTCGAGTACGTTGAAGAGCTCGTCGGCGGAAGAGGGGCAGCTCCGGGAGAGCCTTCGGTGGAGCTCCCCTGGGAGGATGCCGCTTTTGCAGGCTTCGATGACCGTAGAGTCGGGGACGTGGGCCACTTTGCTCTTCACCTGAGCAAAGCGCTTGAAGAAGCTTCTGATGGTTTCACCAGTCCTCTGCTGGATAGTGTATAGCTGCGAGGAGTCCAGGGGACGCACATAGTTCCCTTGGAAGTTGGCACATAGTCGCCTTCAGGTTGTAGAACCAGGAGCGGGCAATGCCGGAGAGGTAGAGGGGGAAGACGTTGCACTGTACTGTCTCATCCCCCCCGGCCGCGGAGATGGCAGTGGAGTAGACCTACAAAAACTCGTAAGGGTCTGCCTCACCGTTATAGTGTTCGATGTGCGGAGGGCGGTAAGGCCGCGGCCACCGGATGCTGCGAAGTCTTCGGCACAGGGGCTGGTTAGCCCCCTGCACTCCCCGGGGAGAGCCCCAGTCGCTGTCTTCTTTCACGGGACCTTCGTTGTCTGAGTCTAGAAGCGGTCCGAGAGGTCCGCCAGAATGGCGGTGGCGACGCTTTTCCTCCGGATCGGGACTGAGTTCCCAGACGTCCGGGCTCTCCGCCGGAGAGGTTGGCTCTTCAGCGGGTCTCTTCCCCCGGCCGGTGCGAGAGCGAGGCTCCCCGCACCCGCGGCCGGGGGGAAGTTCTTCCCCGCGCTCTGGTGAACGCATTCGCTCGACCTCCCCCAGGGCGAAGCGGACCTGTCCCGCCGAGGGAGGGAGCTCGTGCGCTGTAGCTGCCGGCCCGGATGCTTCCGGAGCTGGTTGGGGGGAGCCCCCTGCGACGACCCCCGGGACCAGAAAGAGGGAAGCCCTCGCATCATCCGGAACCGGGGAGGGGGTGCCCGCGGCGACGCCTGGAATCGAAGTGGAGGGGGCCCCAGTGGCCACGACCGGAACCGGGAAGGGGGCAGGCCCTGTAACACCCGGAACCGGCGAGGGGGGAGCCCCCGCGGCGACGTCCGGAACCGGGGAGCCCATGCGGGGGGAAGTCCGCTGCGGCACGGGGGCTGCTCTGTCAACCACCCCCGGTGCGGTAAACGCGACGCGGGGGGCGGGACTGGCTCCCGGCGCAGGGTAAACCCCTGGCAAGAGGTGGGCTCCCGGCCCCGGGAACAGGGCAGGGACGGGGTACCCCCCTGGTGCCACGAAGGGCCCTGGCATGAAATAACCTCCCGGCATCGGGACGGGCCCGGGTGCCGGGAAGGGTGTGGATGTATATCCCGCAGGGGGAGGGAACCCCCCGGCAGGATCATACGGGGCGGACAACCCCCGGGAGGCTGGAGGGGCCGCCGGGTAACCCATAAACGGGGGCATGTTCCCCGGATACGGGTGTGACGTAAATGTGGGGGCCGGAGGCCGCGCCAGCACGCTAAGGAGCTCGTCTATAGAGCGCTGCGCACGGAGCTGGCCTTCCACGAGAGCTTCGAGCAGGGTGTCCCGGGGAGTCGGGGGAGCCGTCGGGGGGACGCTTGTCCCGGCCGAGGTCCCCGCGGTCACCGGGAACGACCTGGAGGTGGATGCACCTAAGTTAAGAGGAAAGGAGGGAGGCGGTACCTGGGCCAGGTCGCCTCCGGAAGGGACCACCGGGACAGCAGTGTCCCGGGCGGACGGCGCCGGGTCTCCGAGACCCGGATCACCGGGAAGGGTGCGAGCCCTTGTTCTTGGGGGAGCCAAGGCGTCTTGTCACGATTCCCCACGGACGGCGCCAACTGTCGTGGTATTGCGAATACCCCGGCAGATTTTGAGAATGATCCTAGCGAAGATTACGCGGCGCGGGTTGACCGGATGACCGGTCCTCCCCCGCCGGACAAGCACAAAAAATGACACACGGGTTTATACAGGTTCGGGTCCCGGTGGGGGCCCTAGTCCTGTCGACACGCTCCCGACTGGAGTCGGCTGGGGAGGCTCTCTCCAGGGGAGAGGCTTCCGGAGCACGTCTGTGAGTTTAGCTATTCCAATAAAAGAACCGATCCTTTACAACAGAGGGGTACAAGGGCTATTTATAGCCCCAAAAAGAAGCAGAAAACCTAAACTACCCCGGAAGCCACCGTCGGATTGAAGGGTAGGACCGTCCTTCTCCCGGTCAAACGCCTTGGATGCTTGACAAGTGGTCGCTAGTTCCCGAGGCGCTCCTCGCGTGACCTGCACGTGATAAACAGTTCAAGACTTTACCTTTAGGAGGGCGATGAGGCCCGGGACGGCGCCGGAGGCCAGGTCCCGGGGGCCAAAAGGCGGCGCCCGGGGAGGTCCCGGAGGCCACGTTCCCGGGTCAATGGCGGCGCCCGGGACGGCACCGGAGGCCGCGTCCCGGGAGCCAAATGGCGGCGCCCGGGAGGGCACCGGAGGCCGCGTCCCGGGGGCAAAAAGGCGGCGCCCGGGGAGGGGCCGGAGGCCGCGGCCCCGGGCAAATGGCGGCGCCCGGGATGGCACCGGAGGCCGCGTCCCGGGGGCCAAAAGGCGGCGCCTGGGGAGGCCCCGTCCCCGGGCAAATGGCGGCGCCTGGGTGGGCACCGGAGCCCGCGTCCCCGGGCAAATGGCGGCGCCCGGGACGGCACCAGAGGCCGCATCCCGCGAGCCAAACGGCGGCGCCCGGGAGGGCACCGGAGGTCACGTCCCGGGGGCCAAAAGGCGGCGCCCGAGGAGGGGCCGGAGGCCACGTCCCCGGGCAAATGGCGGCGCCCGGGAGGGCACCGGAGGCCACGTCCCGGGGGCCAACAGGCGGCGCCCGGGGAGGGGCCGGAGGCCACGTCCCCGGGAAAATGGCGGCGCCCGGGACGGCACCGGAGGCCGCGTCCCGGGAGCCAAACGGCGGCGCCCGGGAGGGCACCGGAGGCCACGTCCCGGGGGCCAAAAGGAGGCGCCCGGGGAGGGGCCGGAGGCCAGGTCCCCGGGTAATCGTGACACATCTTACCTGGACTTAGTCCTGCAGAGATTTCCCCCGACACCACACTGGGCCTCCCGGAGCGAATCTTCGGGCCAATATTGATAGCCCACCGGTGGAAGTATTCGAAGCGGGGGAACCTTCCGGGACCCCGGTCGCGGAGGGGATAGTTCAGCGTGGTGGTTGTCGAAGTTGTCCAGGTGCCACTCAGGAAGCCACTGCAACCAGATTGGCTCCCGGGAGACACCCCTTCGACGTCCCCCGGAGAAGAGACTTAACAAAATGAAGGCGGCCTAGGCATCCCCCGGGTGACATCCGTCGGAGATCGGGGGCTCCACCTCCGGAGAGGCTCCCCGCAACATTGGGACGCCCCTGAAGTTGCGCTCCAACCTCGGGGGTCTTTGCCCGGAAGTAACTTCCTGAGGCCCGGGAATAACCTCCTGGGAAACCTGGTAAATTTAATTCGAAGACTTAGCAAAAATTTCATTTCTATTGCATCGAAATATTTTTGTACAAATGTCCGGGGCTTCTTCTAAGAAGCTATCGGGAGCAAAAACTCTAAAACAAAAAAGGGTCCTATCTAAAGGCCCGGGGGGAGAGGATCATACTTGTTCATTGGTGTCCTCCCCCCGGGAGGTTCCCGCCGGAGCCGTAGCATCCGCCCTCGGAGGCGCCGACGCCGGGAATCGTATGCGGATGATCCGGTCGTAGAAGCCACCAGTGAGCTGCTCCATTTCTCACCGGAGCGGCTCAAAGAACTCGGGAAAACCCCGGGGGATCCGACCCCCGATTGCTCGGGCGCCGACCCCCAGGTGCTCCACGAGCCCCGCCGCGGCAGCTACCACCGGGACCGCCCGGCCATGCGCCAGGGCATCGGCGGCCTCCGGGGTCACGGAGACTTGTACGTTAAGAAAATGCACTACCTCCGCGAACGTCGCCGGCGCCGCCTCGGAGCTGCCCCCCCCTGGCTAAGGCTCACCCCGAGCCCTTCGAGGGCCGAGCGGACGGAGCGACCCGCGTCCGTCACCGCCCGGGCGCTGGAGCCCTCGAGCTCCCAGAGGGCATCCTCCTTGGACTTCGCCTCCCTCCGGAGCCGGTCGTTGGCGTTCTCGAAGGCGTGGAGCTGGGCCCGGACTCGGGCCAACTCCTGGAGTGCACCGTCTTGCTCCTCCAAAAAGGTGGCGGCCTTCCTCTCCGCCTCCTTCAGCACTTTTATCGAAGCGCGCTTCAATGCCCCAGGCGATGGCCGCCCCCGGCGATGGCCGCCCCCTGCGAACGTGAGAGTTAGTCGAAACCCGAGTTGGAATCCCGAAGAAAACTAGCCACCGGTTCGAGGATGAACCTGGATGTGGAGAGATTGAAGCTCCCCGCAGCGTTCGTGGAGCGTCCCTTGCGAGACGTAGTGCTGGACCTTTTGGGTTTGGAGCCCCTCCGCGAACCGGAAGACCTCCCCCGCAAAGGTTGCGGGGGTGATGAGGACCGGAGTTGCGGTGGCCGGAGTCCTTGCCGCCGAAGAGGTGTCCGAGGGGGTACCTCCCCGGGGGGGGGGGATAAGGAGCCCTTTCCCCTTTCCGGGCCGCGGGGCCCCCGGGACCTCCATCGCCGGGGGAACCTCGTAGACCAAGGGGCTCCCCCCCCTCGTCTACCGGCCATTCGACGCGTGGAGGGGAAGCCTCAGCGAATCAAACCTCCGGCCTCTCTGGCTCCAGCGGCCCCGGGGCTGCTGGGAGAGCAATCGCCGAAGGCGGCGAGGGGGCATAATTCGCCGAGTCGGATGCCCCCCCGTCATTAGCTAGCTCCTTTCCCCGAGCCTCTCCGGAGGCCTCGGGGAGGTGCGCGAGTTCCTGCGCCTCCATCGCCCCCCAGAGTTCCCCGGGAGGGGCGGCGTCGCTTTGCGCCGAGGCGCCCGCGCGCGCCCTGACCTGTGGGCGGCGTCTCGAGCCTTCACGGGTGTAGAGCCCGGCGTCGTCACCGGACCGGGGGCCTTTTGAGCCTTGGCCCACTTTGGCTCAGAGCCCCGGCGACCTCCTTTCCCCGCTTGTGAGAGCCGGGGGTGGGGAGAGGTGTCCACTCCAGTAGCCTCAGCCCGAAGGCCTCAGCTACCAAGTTCCGGGGAGGACCCTCCCTGATAACTCGCATGATGCGCTCGTGCTCATCGGCGTATTAACTCCTGAGGAGGTTCTCCGCCTTCTCCCGGGCGACCGAATACGGCCAGACTGCAAAAACTAAGAGTTAGAGAAATTAACGAAGAAGTGAGCAAAGTAACCTGGAACTTACGTCGAGTCACCGGCTTTTGCGGGGGCTGCTGGGCTAGACACACCCCGATCCCCCTCCTCCCGTGCGAGAAGGGGGAGATCTTCAGCAGTCTCAGCTCCTCGACGGCGTCCCTCATGGAACGGACGCCCTGGGAGCCCACCACTTTGCTAAGGAGCTTCAGCTCCTCCTCGGTCCACACCGGGGGCTTGGGGGTGGACGATCGGCTGTAGAGGGGGGCTCCGGTGAGTACGTCACCTCGGCGTCCCGGACCCGGAGGTAGAACCACCACTAGACCCAGTCCCCCCAATGGTCCCGGGAGGCTGCCACCGGGTACTCCGCCACCCGGGAAGGCAGGGGTTGGATCATGACGGAGAGGAACGGGGACTTCGGCCCTCCCTTCACCAGGTGGGAGCTCCTCGTTGCCGGCTCGTAGAAGTACCGGAACAGCTGGAGCGTCGACTCCCGTCCGGTGGCTGTCTCAAACAGCCAAATGAAGATGCCCATCTGAACGGAGGCGTTCGACGTCAGTGGTTGATCACCACCCCGTACTCCCGGAGGAACTCCCAGAGCAACGGATGCACCGGGAGCCGGAGTCCGGCCTCGTTGAAAGCCTCGAAGACCACCACTTCCCCGGGCCTAGGGTGGGGGGCACCATCCTTCTTGGAGGGGATCCGGACGTCCCCGTCCACAACAACCCCCCGATCCACGAGGGACTCCAAGTCCCCCGACGTGAACTCGGAGGCCCAAAGGAAGTCCGTGGTGACTTCCTCCGGAGGCACCTCAGCAGCCTTGGCGCGGCCCTTGGGTCCCATTGATTTCTCCGGTGGTTTGGGCTCTAAGGAAAGGGGCTTAAGTTTCCAGTGACTGGGCTTCCGGGAGAGAGATACCGAGACAGCTAAGAGCGCCGGTGGTCATTGAGGGTTGAAGGCTTGAGTGACTTCTCCAGGTCCCTCGAGGCCCTATTTATAGGGCTCGAGCGCGGCCCCGATGGGCGCCACGTGGCTCCTCGCGGTGCATCTGTGCCAGCCAATTCAAACAGCGCGCGGGAACCGAAGGGACGGGCGCGCGAAACCATGCGTCTCCGGTTCGAACCACGAGCGGCCATTATGGTCGATGTTTCTTCGCCGAGAAGATCTCTCTTCCGGGAAATTGGCCCCTTTTTTCGTGGTGCGGGCGTGCCAGTATACATAAGTATACACATAAGAGAACATACAATGTACAATCTTAGGAGACAATGCACTTTATTAATTCTGAAAAAAATTTACAAATTACATGTCCCTTTGGGATTTACAAGCTCTCATTGTGCCAAGGAAAATACATCTTGACTTCAGGAGACTGCATGGTTCATGGTTCCTCAGAGCTTTTGAAAAGCTCCTCGTTAATTACATCTGCAGAACGAGTCCACAGAAAACCTCTGATTAAACTGTGCTGATGGTCGTCGTCTTCAAGCTTCAAAATAACTTTTGCCCTTGATAAATGAATGCGATGCATATGCCCATGCATACAAATATACAAATCCATATCCTCGTCAGTCTATGGTACTATCACAAAATATGGCCTTTGCCTCGTCGGTGCCCGGCCAGGGGGTTGTTCGGCCTCGTTGGTCGCGAACAAGTAAATGCCTTCGCCTCATCAATACCCGGCATGAATGGTGTCCGGCTTCGTCAGTCACGGACAAAAAGCATGTTGTCTTCGCCTCATCAGTACCCAACGACATGGAAAACTGGATGGAATGACTTGTGATAGTATCTTAACTTCCTTAGCTTCAAGAAACACATATTGCATGATAAGCAGCACATCGGAACGTTCATCAATGGCTTTGATTGTTTTGACAACTTCTGACATTATTGGATTGCACTAGCATCTCTTCAACCAACTGGATGGAAGCTTTTTGATCCTCTGATCTGCTTGAAACTTGGAGGTATAGTTTCTGGACAGATCTTTGATTGATTATCAAAGTTTGAGATCAATCAGACCGTCGGATCGGAAACTATCTTCAATGCAATGTTCATATATCAAGCTGAAATTCAGCGAGACAGAACTTGATTGCATTGGTCTTCTGGAGATCTTCTTGACTTTAGATCGAGGTGAGAATTGGAGGAGTTGCTTCACCATGAGCCTACTGTTTGCCATAAAAAATTTGGGGTCGATCAGACTTCTGGATGAGAAGTTATCATCGATCTTCTCCCGTGAGACAAGCTGAAACGTTTTCTGGATAGAGCTATCTCCTGATCGAATTTGGACCTTAGAGATCTTCGATCGGCTTGAAACTGGGAGGACATGTTTCACCTGTACTCCCCTGTTCGCCATAAAAATTTGGGGTCGATCGGGCTTCTGGATCAGAAGTTATCGTCAATCTTCTCCCGTTCAGGCAAGCTGAAACTGCGCTGGACAGAGCCTCCCTTCTGATCGAATTTCGATCTTAGAGATCTCCGATCGGCTTGAAACTTGGAGAACATGTTTCACTTGTACTCCCCTGTTCACCATAAAAAGTTGGAGTGGATCGGGCTTCTGGATTAGAAGTTATTGCCAATCTTCTCCCGTTTAGGCAAGCTGAAACGGCGCTGGACAGAGCCTCCCTTCTGATCGAATTTTGATCTTCGAGATCTCCGATCGACTTGAATCTTGGAGGAAATGTTGCATATGTACTCCCCTATTCGTCATAAAAATTTGGGGTCGATCGGGCTTCTGGATCAGAAGTTATCGCTAATCTTCTCCCATTCAGGCAAGCTGAAACGGCGCTGGATAGAGCCTCCCTTCTGATCGGATTTCGATCTTAGAGATCTCCGATCGGCTTGAAATTTGGAGTACATGTTGCACCTGTACTCCCCTGTTCGCCATAAAAATTTGGGGTCGATCGGACGTCGGGATCATAAGTTATCGCCGATCTTCTCCCGTTCAGGCAAGCTGAAACGACGCTGGATAGAGCCTCCCTTCTGATCAATTTCGATCTTAGAGATCTCCGATCGGCTTGAAACTTGGAGGAAATGTTTCACCTGTACTCCCCTATTCACCATAAAAATTTGGGGTCAATCGGGCTTCTGGATCAGAAGTTATCGCTGATCTTCTCCCGTTCAGACGGGCTGCGACGGCACTGGAATTGCTAGCACGGGCACCACGGACGCGGCCTCCATGTTTGGTATGATGAATAATGCATGCTATGCATATGAGAAAGACTCACCCATTGAGCCGGTCTTCTTATCCTGTTCGTCTTTGTGAACCTGTTCGTCTACCTGTCCGCCTCTGGCACCTGTGCTTCTGGACCTGTACGCCTATCTTGCCTTGCGCCTGCGTGTGCCTGCCTCTGAGCCTGCCTTGGACCTAGACCTGCTTGTTTTCAAAAGGATAGCACCTCCTCCTTATTTATAGAGGCTCCAGGTTGGTTGCAACCATCCAACAACCAGAGATATTTAGGGGATTTGAATTCGAATAGGAGATATATTTTCTTATTTAAAGAAACAAAATGATAAACAGAGATATTATCCCTTTTTTGAATTTGAATAGGAGATATATTTTTATTTATTTAAATAAAAGAAAAGGTTAGAGATAAATCCTATTCGAACTCGGGTTGCATGTTGGTTTGACCAGGTTGTTGACCAGTTTGACCACGTTTGACCAGGCTGTTGACCAGGTTTGACCAGTCCAATTTTGACCGATTTTTGACCAGGTTTGACCAGGTCAGTTTTGACCAATACAATTTTTGTCTTGGTTTTTATCATCATTTTTTATAGCCCAAATATACATGTATTTTTATTTTAGCCTTTTTGGCCATATGAGATTTTTTATTTTAGCCCTTTTACAAAAATTCATCGAACAGTCGAACGGCGCGCTCCAATCGAGACGAGGCCTTAATGAACAATGGCGCGGTCATAAACGCTTGGCACGAAGATCGAAGCGTCACAGCTCCGGAGATCCATCCCAGAGGAGTTGTTCCCGGTAACATGAACCATCCCCTCCGGGGACTCAAGCATCGCCCCCAGAGGGCATGGGGGGCTGCTATTGGGGGAAATCTCCGCGGGATCAAGTCTAGGTAAGAGGCCACCAATTTGCCCGAGGACAAGGGTCCCCGGTCCCGGGTCACGTGAGGATCACGCGAGAAGCGCCTCGGGAACTGGCGGACACCTGTCAAGCATCCAAGGCTCCTGATCGGGAGAAGGACACTTGTACCCCTCGATCCAACAGTGGCAAGCAGGGTAGTTTAGTCTTTTTGCATCTTTTGGGCCTATATAAGCCCTTGTAACCCCTCATGTGAGGAGGACAATTCATTTTTATTCTAATAGACAATCAAACAGGCATGCTTCAGAGCCATCTCTCCCTCGAGAGAGCTCCCCTAGCCAACCTCAGTTGGGAGCACGTCGACAGGACTAGGGCCTCCACTGAGGCCCGAACCTGTATAAACCCTTGTGTCATTCACTGCATTTGCCCGACGGGAGACGACTGGTCACGCGGTCAGCTCGCGTCGACTTTTCTTCGCTAGGGACTTCAACAAAACCTGCCGGGGTATTCGCAATACCATGACAAGATCATGGTGGGGAGGAGTGTGTTTCGAGGAATGAGCTCACAAGGCATATGGATGAACAACAACATGCCATGAACGTGCGACATGACCAGCTAAACAAGAAGCTCGAAGCTAATGCGGCTACAATAAACACCTTGCAACAGAATATTGAGGCACTCATCGATAGTATTGCAATGCTCACTACACGCATTGATGGAATAGCAAGAAACCAGCCGCTTCACCATGGTGTAGCACCAGAGAATGAAGGATCCCTCACAGGAGATGATATTGATGGAGAAGATCGCGATGCCCATATTGACCACCCTGCTGCACGAGATGCACGCCTACAGCAACGATTGAACAACAACCGTCACGGTATGGGAGGTAATAATGCTAATCGCAATGGTCATGGTAATGATGATCCTTTTGCTAAAGTTAAATTTATCATACCTTCCTTTGTTGGTACATATGATCCTGAAATTTATCTAGATTGGGAGATGACGGTTGAGCAGAAGTTTAACTCCCATTTAGTCCCTGAAATACACAGAGTTAGGCAAGCAACTAGTGAGTTCACGGGTCTTGCTATCCTTTGGTGGAATGAACTAGTTAAATCTGGCCTAGAACCTGACACGTGGGATAGATTAAAGCGAGCTATGCGTGGTAGATTTATTCCACCTTCTTTCAAACGTGATTTGCTTCAGAAATTTCAGCACTTCAACCAAGGTAACAAATCTGTAGAGGAGTACTATCAGGAGCTCCAAATAGGCATGTTGCGTTGTGGGATGGAGGAGGATGAGGAGGGTAAAATGGCACCGTTTTATGGGAGTTTACAACGTGAAATTCAGGACATTATCAATTATAAGGAATATAATACTATCAATAGATTGTTCCATCTTGCTATGTTGGCAGAAACAGAATTGCAAGGGAAGCAACAACGGACAAGGAACACTTTTGGGAGTACGTCTACACTGAGAGTGACGCCGGGGCAAGCCAAATCCACACCTCCTACTACTTTTCGGTCTGCTGCCCCCTCCTTTAGTAGGGCGCGTTCAGCAGCACTGTTGACACCGCCACGTGCACCCGAGGTGAGCAAATCTGCTAGTGTGCAGGCACCAGCGAAGAACTCTTCATCGGTTACGTCCACGGGTCGATCACGTGAGATTATTTGTCACCGTTGCAAAGGAATGGGCCATGTCATGAAGGATTGCCCAAGTCAGCAAGCATTTATTGCTAACGACAACGGTGAGTACACTAGTGCTAGTGATGTTGACGATGAACTAGTACTTGCAGCTAATCATGCAGGTGAAGACTATGAGACAGACGGTGATGAGGATGATGGAGTGGAGCAAATAGGTGCTGTAGATACGGCAAAATACATGAGCATTGTGGCACAACGAGTGCTAAGTGCTCAAATGGCGCGAGCGGAGCACAATCAGCGCCACAATTTGTTCCAATCAAGGTTCGTTGTGAAGGAGAGAGCATGCCGTGTCATCATTGATGGAGGGAGCTGCAACAACCTTGCTAGTTCAGATTTGGTCGATAAACTTCACTTGACCACGCAGCCGCACCCACATCCTTACTACATCCAATGGTTCAACTCTTGTGGTAAGTTGAAGATAAGCAAAGTTGTAAGAGTGCATTTTTCAGTAGGCAACTACCATGATAGTTCAGACTTTGATGTGGTGCCTATGCAAGCATGTTCTTTATTGCTAGGTAGACCTTGGGAATATGATAGAGATGTCTTGCACCGTGGTAGAGCTAACACATACATTTTCACACATAAGGGTAAAAAGATAGAGTTGCTACCAATGGCCCCTGCTGAAATTTTGAAGGATGATGTAGAACATGCTGAAAATGAGAGAAAAGTAAATGAATCTAAATCTGAAAATCAGCAAGTAGCTCAAGATATTTTTCCGCCTAAAAGGGAGAAGAAAGAACCACATGCTAGGAAAGACACAATTAAGTTGAAAGGTGCTGCCCTGTTAGCTACTAAATCTGACATTTCTGAGCTAAGTGCACATGATTCTATCTACTATGCTTTGATTTGCAAAGAGGCCTTGTTTACACTTGCTGACTTGCCTTCCTCTTTGCCTCCTGCTGTTGCTAACCTTTTGCAGGAGTTTGCTGATGTGTTTCCAATTGACATACCCCTGGGTCTGCCAGGTATGAGAGGAGTCGAGCATCAAATTGATTTGATCTCGGGAGCTTTGCCAAACCGTGCTCCTTATAGGACCAACCCCGAAGATACTAAGGAAATTCAGCATCAGGTGCAAGAATTGCTTGCCAAAGGGTACGTACGTGAGAGCCTTAGTCCTTGTGCTGTTCCAGTTATTTCAGTACCTAAGAAAGATGGTGATGGGAAATGGTGCCCGATCTTCCGACAGGTATGGTAAGTCGATTGGTGGAGAACTCAACGTTGACGATCCGGCTTTCGATCTAGAACCGATCCAAAACCTACAACCGCTACACCACGGCTCCTTTGGTTATCAACCACGCGCACGCATGGATTGACCTCTCCACGAAGGCTTGTTCCTACTGCAAATAGAGAACACAAGCAACAACGAAGAAGAAGCAACTGAATTGCGAATTGTATTAAGCTCACGAGTTGGGATTTCACAAACCGAGTTCGACGAAACTGCAATGGCTGAATAATCTAAGCAAAATCCAAATCTAAACAGTGACGACTACTGAGTATATGAAGAGGCGGCGTGGCTAGGGTTTCTCACGCCCTACTAGGGAATACATGGGCTGGAGGCCCAAAACAAGGTGTCGCAACACCGACTTGGCCGAATCAGAATCTTGTCAAAACTTGTTTTGTTAATTACCGGCGATCCAGAAGAAATTTGGATGTGGGGCCAGATCCATTGGAAATATCTCGTCGTGGGCTTCTCCATGGATTATAAGAATGTCCCAATCGGACTTCGTATGAGGGAGTTATGGTTGTTTGAAGGCAGGCTGCTCCTGGATGGCCGAACCGGACTCCAACTCGAATCTGTCTTGGACTCCAACTCGACTTGGGCTCCTTGCTGGTCCTCGCATCCTCGCTGGTCCGCTCCATGGTTCCTAAGTACAATATTATCACTATTAGGTAGTAAACCATTCTCAAAACCATATATATATATATATAAACTTAGGAACGAGTTCACCTAGCAATGCAACAATCGGGCTCGGCCGCGCGTTATTGGTTCTTGTGTAACAAGCGGAGGATTATGGTTGGTGCGTGAATCCGAAGGAGTGATGTCCTCATCAGATGGATCATGGCATACGTGTGTTGATTGTAGAGCCATTAATAATATTGCTATTCGATATCATCATCCTATCCCTAGTTTAGATGATATGCTTGATGAATTAAGTGGCTCTTTGGTGTTCTCTAAAGTAAACTTGCGCAGTGGCTACCACTAGATTAGGATGAAATTGGGTGATGAATGGAAGACAACGTTCAAAACTAAATTTGGCTTGTATGTGTGGTTAGTGATGCCTTTCTACTTAACTAATGCACCTAGTACTTTTATGCATCTCATGAATGTAGTTTTACGCACTTTCATTGGAAAATTTGTGGTAGTTTATTTTGATGATATCCTGATTTACAGAAAGTCTATAGATGAGCATAAAGAACATTTACGTGCTGTTTTTCTTGCTTTGAGAGAAGCACGTTTGTTTGATAACATCGAGAAGTGCACCTTTTGCACTGATCGAGTTTCATTTCTTGGTTATGTTGTGACTCCACAGGGAATATAGGTTGATGAGACCAAGATCAAAGCAATCAAGAGTTGGCCGACTCCTCAATCGGTTACACAGGTGCGGCGCTCCCTTGGGCTGGCTGGATTCTATCGCTATTTTGTGAGGGATTTTAGCACCATTGCCGCACCCATGAATGAGCTAACGAAGAAAGGCGTTCCTTTCCAATGGGGACAAGCACAAAAAGATGCCTTTAATTTGCTTAAAAAGAAGTTGACTCATGCCCCACTGCTTCAACTCCCAGACTTTGGTAAGATTTTTGAACTCGAATGCGATGCTAGTTGAATTGGGATTGGAGGTGTGCTGATTCAAGAAGGTAAGCCGATTGCATATTTTAGTGAGAAGTTGTCAGGGCCTAGTTTGAACTATTTTACTTATGACAAAGAATTGTATGCTTTGGTTCGAATATTAGAAATTTGGCAACACTATTTATGGCCGAAAGAATTTATTATACATTCTGATCATGAATCTTTGAAACATATTAGAAGTCAAACTAAACTGAATAAACGATATGCTAAATGGGTGGAATTTATTGAGTCGTTTCCATATATCATTAAGCATAAGAAAGGCAAAGACAATGTGATTGTTGATGCTCTGTCTAGACGCTATACCCTGTTATCTAAACTTGATCATAAGATTTTTGGATTAGAAACAATAAAAGAATTGTATGCTACTGATTTGGACTTTAAAGAAGCTTTTGATAACTGTAGAGACGGAAGAACATGGAATAGGCATGTGCTGAATGATGGTTTGCTATATCGTGCTAACAAGTTATGCGTTCCAACTAGCTCTGTTCGTCTTTTGTTTTTGCAGGAGACGCATGGAGGAGGATTAATGGGGCACTTTGGAGTGAAGAAAACTGAAGATGTGTTGACCGCTCATTTCTTTTGGCCTAAGATGAGACGCGATGTCAAGCACTACATGCAACAAAGCTAAGTCTCGTCTCAATCCACATGGACTCTATATGCCTTTTCCTATTCCTAGTGCACCTTGGGAGGATATATCTATGGACTTCGTTTTAGGACTGCCTAGGACAAAGAGGGGGAGGGATAGTATTTTTGTGGTTGTGGATCGTTTTTCTAAAATGACACATTTTATACCTTGCCACAAGAGTGATGATTTGACAAACACAGCTGATTTGTTTTTCAGGGAAATCATACGCTTACATGGAGTGCCCAATACTATTGTCTCGGATCGCGATGCGAAATTTTTGAGTCACTTTTGGAGGTCACTTTGGAACAAGTTGGGGAAGAAGCTGCTATTCTCTACCACATGTCATCCTCAAACAGACGGACAAACTGAAGTTGTCAACCATACCTTGTCTACAATGTTGTGGGCCGTGCTAAAGAAGAACTTGAAGATGTGGGAAGAGTGCCTACTGCATGTTGAATTTGCTTATAACAGGTCGGTACACTCCATCACCAAGGTAAGTCCGTTTCAGGTTGTATATGGGTTTAATCCCCATGCTCCAATTGATCTTATACCGTTACCTACATCTGAAAGGTTGCATTTGGATGCTAAAAAGCGGGCTGAACTAATTCTGAAAATTCATGAAAATACTAAGGAAAACATTGAGAAGATGACTGAGAAATATAAGATTGCTGGTTGCCAGGGTAGACAACATTTATCTTTTGAACCTGGTGATCTTGTTTGGTTACATTTGCGAAAAGATAGGTTTCCAGAGTTGAGAAATTCAAAACTAATGCCTCGAGCTGATGACCCATTTAAGTTCTAGAAAAGATTAATGATAATGCCTACAAGCTTGATTTTCCTGCAGATTTCGGCGTTAGTCCCACATTTAACATTTTAGATTTGAAGCCGTACGTAGGCGAAGAAGATGAGTTAGAGTCGAGGGCGACTCCATTTCAAGAGGGGGAGGATGATGAGGACATAACAACCTTGGATGCACGCACGACTACTTTTCTAGATGAAGCTGAACCGGAACAATTACTTGGACCTATAACTAGAGCTCAGGCACAACAACTAAACTATCAGGGTGACTCTTTCCTCGGGTTTAATACTTTGGATTTTCAGAATGGATTACTACCTAACTCTTGTGATCTACTTGTGATCAGGAACGCGGGAGTAGGGGAAGAGAGGAACTCGACAAGTGCTGCCTCAAGACATCACCTTTTAGTTGATCAAGGAGGGATGCATGGTGCCACAAGTGAAGCCGGACATGGGCTTAGACCTGCAACCACCTGTCCCATACTTTCATCAACGTTTCCACAAGATCCCCGCATCACTTTGGGCCCAAGGGAAGCTAGAGTTTGAGTTGGGTTCGCGCTGGATTCGGATTCGGACTGCTGCGACAGCACTGAATTCGAATGGCCGTAACTTCCTCGTACAGACTCCGTTTAGGACATTCTTGGACTTCATGGAAAGCTTATCAAGTATACTTTTCAACAGATCTAGCCTCATCTCCAAATTCTACCTGAGCCGGCTGCAAACGTCGAAAGAGTCCGTGTTCCTTCCTAGAAATGGTGCTGCGCCACCTTAACTTGGGCCGATGGGCGTTGTATCAAGTAGAGCCCATTAGAGGCACATCCCTAGGGTTGTGTACCCCTCAAATACTTCCCTTAGCCATCACAAACAGGCGGGTTTTGCTTAGATTGCATCTACACGACATTTTGTAGATTCTTTTCGCCTCTGCATCGGACCGACTAGGCTGCTGCGTTGGTTTGTGGAACCCCAATTCGTATGCTTCATCTTTATTTGCAATTCCAGATTGCTTCTTCCTTGTTCTTGTGAATTTCTCGATTGTTTCAGGAACAATTACCTTTGTGGTAAGGTCGGCCGTGTACGAGTGTGGTCGATAACGATGAGACGCGCGGGTGTAGCGATTGCAAGGTGATGATCCACTGATCAGAAGCCTCAAAATGCCAAAGTCCACAAGTCGATTAATTGAACCTATTGGAACATCGGGCCACTGTCTCATCACAAAACCTCTGGTAAAATTCCGCAAGAAACTTTTACAATTGAAGGTGAACATTCAACGGTATTGACAGTTGCGTCTCTGACAATGTCTGAAGAAACCTCCGTTCAAGCTAACCTAGCCGAACAAGTGTCTAAACTCTCCGCTGACATGGATACCGTACTTGCTTGGATTAAGCAGCAGGCCATGGCTATGCCTCCTGAAGTTGGTGCTTTAAAGGGAAAGCCAACTGGTGTGAAGATTGGGGAAAGCTCACACAGGCCAGACAAAAATGAAGACGAAGGCGACTATAGGGCCGACGACCTCGCGAACACATCCTTAGCTGTCAAATCTTTTAAGGTCGAAGATAAGGTTGACATACCCATATATGATGGGGTGATCGATGCTGAGAAGCTGGATTCTTGGATTGATCAGCTTGAGACCTACTTTGACCTCTGAGGTTTCAGTAGCGCTCAAAAGGTAAAGTTTGCATCTTTGAAGATGAAGGACCACGCCAAGACATGGTAGAAGGCCCTTAATGCTAGTGGGGAAGCAGACGACCTCACGTGGGGATAGTTCAAGCAACTCTTGCGACAAGAGTTCTACCCGATGGGTTATCTCAAGGAGAGATGGGATCGTTGGTATAGATTGTACCAACGGCACCATCAATCCGTTCAGGATTGTACGATGGAGTTTCGAAGACAAGCAATGGTCATTGGCATCTCACTCGGTGATCCTCAAGTGCTCTGAAAATACACGCCTGGACTTCAGAAATCGATCAGTGCTGAGCTAAACCAGTTTGGCGTCCATGACATCACGACCTCGAGCACGACTGCTATGGCGATCGAGAAGAAGAATAAATCCCGCAACTGCAAGAACATGAAGAGAATTCGACCTCGTTAAAAAGGAAGTTGAGTCCGAAGAAAAGTACTTCGAAATCTGGTACGAGTATCTCATGTGAACATTGTCACTTTGCTGGGCACACAAAGGATAAGTGCTATAAGCTCTATCCTAAGCTTCGACCAAAAAGAAATGGACCAGGGAAAAGAATAGCTATAGCTACTACGGCTCCACCCGAAGAAGGAGTTGTCCGAGTGAATTCAGTAGATGAGGCAGATGCGACCTTGTCTCTGATGGCTATGCCGAAGGGGAAAGGTACGGATTCACCTGACGACCATCGCTCAATGGAGGACTTGTTCACTATCAACATCCAGGTGAAGCACAAAGTGGTTGCAGCAATATTTGATCCTAGAAGTCAAAAGAATTTGGTTTCCGCTGGATTGTTTGTTGACTTGGGTTGAAGACGACCACACACCCATGACCATATCCAATGTGAACCAACAGATTATGAGTCAATGTGTGTTGAAATTTACAATCTCTACTCCTTATATCAATGAGGGCCAATACGACGTTGTTCCTATCGATATTTGTTAGGTGATCTTTGGGAGTCCATTCTTGTACGATCGGGACTCTCATTTCCATTGAAGAGCGCAAGAGTACGAGCTCACTAAAAATGGAGTTAAGTTCATTATTAGTAGAGACGACTGTGTCAATACTTCGAACTTGATTACCGCAAATCAGGCCAAACGAATCATCAACGCATGTCAAAAATGTGTGCTTGTTATGATTCGACCAGTTGGTCAAAGTGATAGTACTCGAGCAGCTCTATCGTTGGCTTACTGAGAAGAATCTGGTCGTTTGTCAGGACTACTGGAGAAATACAGTGATCTATTCGAATGTACCCAGAGTCGTTCGCCGAAACGTCCAGTCGAGCATGATATTTAGCTTATGTCAGATGTGACACTTCCTAATCTGAGTATGTATTGCAATTCAGTATTGGAGAACGAAGGGATCAAAAGATAACTTGGTGAATTGCTGAATGATGTTGTCATTCAACCAATTAATTAGCCTTGTGGATCTCCTGTGGTACTAGTGCCAAAGAAGGATGGGACTTGGCGGATGTGCATCGACTACTGAGCACTGAACAAGATCACCATCAAGAACTGGTACCCTCTTCCTCGTATCGATAACATGTTAGACCAACTGAAGCATGCTGTCATTTTCTCAAACTGGAAATAAAATAAGGATATCATTAAGTCAGCATCCAAGAGGAGGATACTTGGAAGACCGCATTCAAGATGCGACAAGGTCTGTTCGAATGGTTAGTCATGTCGTTTGGGCTCTGCAACGCCCCGGCTATGTTCATGAGACTTATGAATTGTAACACCCTAGTTTTGGGGGTGAAAAGTTTTGCATGAAAATCCTGCATGCATGTATCCCTGTAGTAGTAGCCAGAGCAGTTGAACTCTAATCTCTCCCAAACCCTAAAAATCTCCAAATCTATTCTCTAGTTCCAGATCAAGATCTGACCATCCAGATTTAACCTATCAGTTACCCTGAGGATAAAAGTCTTCAGGAGCCAGATCAAATTCTGAACCTAACTCTCAGTACCTAAGCCTCTCTCCGTTTTCGAAAACAGGAAAATTCAGATTTACCCTAAGTACCCCAGTTTTCAGATGATTGAATTATTTTGATTTAACCCTATTCGGACTCAAGTAACCCCTGGAATATGTTCCTAGGTTTATCCTCCACTCACTTCAAAAAGTTGGGAGCCAAATTAATTCATCTAAACACTTTTCGCAGTTTAGTCCAAATTTTACTGCGAATAAGTCCTTTTCTGTTTACCTGGAAGCCTGAAAAGGCTAAAATCTGCAAATCAATTCCAACTTCAGAATTTCTTCAGGAAACACCTCCCAAATACTATTTGATACATATTTCCCTTCTGTTTAAACTTCAAAATCTCACCCTAATTACCAGAATTCGAGTTTGACAAAATCCAGATCTATTTTACCCTAATTTTACCCTATTTTCGAAAATAGGTGAAATCCCCCAAATCTTATCAAATTTTCTCTAAAATTGAGCTGGATGAGTACTAATAGAAATGTTATACTCAGCCATGAAATCAATTCTCAAATTAACCACCTCTAAGACAGAAATTACAAATCAGTCCAGATTTCAAATAAGAATCCTTGCATTTTGGTCCCTGGTTCGACCAGAGGCACTGTGCGCGACCAGCAGCCGTGCACGACCGCGACCACCGCGCTGCCACGCCAGGAACTTCATCGCCGGTGAAGCCCCGTGGTCGCCACCCTTGCCACTGCGTCCCTGCCACGTGTGCGCACGCCGTTCGCCACCGTGGAGCCACCGCGGCCGCACCAGCATCGCCGATTTTGCCCGCGCGCGCACGCCATCGCTGCAGCCACTGCAGAAGATCGATGCCACGTTGCAAGCATGCCGGAGGAGCCCATCAATTCGCCGCTGCATCACCCGGGACAGCGCACGCCTGCCTGCAAAGCCGGCACGGCCGCTGGAGCACGTCGCTTCGCTGCTGTCCCGCTCGGCCGGTCAATTCGCCGCTCCAAGTCTCCAGGCATTTTCCAGCCGTTGCAGCCTCCCCAATTCGCCTATAAATAGCCCTCAGGACTTAGCCAACTCCACCACATAGCAAAGCACCAGAAATCGCCACCCTCCACCGTGTCTTCTTCTTCTTCGGCGAGCTCGAGAAGAGGCTCACGGTGCCAAGCCTCTACACTGCTTCTTCCTCGATTCCAGCTACTCCAGTAAGCTCCTCTTACCTCCCTCATCGTACTCGAGCATGTAATTGACTTCAAACCTCTCCGGTCGCCGGCAATTTCCATTTCTCTCCAGCAACTCCGGCGAGCAATTAATCCTCAACCAGATCGATTCAACCTTCGAACTAGTAATCAAATATGCTCACTAGACCTTGCTTAACATCCCTAAGCAACCAAGATCGACAGATTTGCTAAAATGTGAAAAACCCCAAATTGGAACTTTGCTTGTGAACTGAGCTTGCTGTTCAAGCTTTTCTGGTGCATTTCTAGTTAATCTAACTTCACCAGTAGCTTACTTATGCCCCAGAGACTATCCACAAGCAAGGAATTAAGTTTATTTGCCCTAGATCAAAAATGCCCAAATCAGGCTTGAGTTAATCTTTTCCCCGGCCAATATCCCCTAAATCCAGCCAATCCAGCCATAGAAACCTTGCCATCTAGATGTTTTGGACCATTCTGAGCAACTTTGTCTTCTATCACGACTCCTAATTCGGCCTAGATTGTGAGATATAGCTATGCCCTAGTTTGCTGTACTGTTCACACTGCATGTGCTCCAGGCCAGCCAACTTCTTCGCCGGCTTTCATCACTTTCCGGCCATCTCCTGCCCTAGGTCCTGTTGAGACATTTGTTCCTGTTACAAATGCCTAACCACCAGACAAAGTGGTGCATCATTTGGAGTCCTGAGTCAAAAGATATGGCTAACCCTAGTTTCTGGCCGTGTCAAGCCTATGCCAGCCTGTGTCAGCCAGTGGCATTGAGCCTTTTCACCCACTTCCAGCCATGCACTTTGAAAATAGCTTTGTCCCTTAGACTCCTGATGTTGTGATCTACACTTTTCTCTACTGTCACAACTTGAGTTGAGCCCTCTATCGCCCACCGACCTTATGTCGATGCCTTGAACCGAATGCCAACCTAAAGACATTCGCTGTTTTTGGGCGAACCAGTCACCACCTTGATATTACCCTGATACTTTGGAACCTTGTAAACCTTAACAGCTAACTCTAACCCTGGTTTCCATAATTAAAACCACATCGCTTTCAAACCTTGTATCACCAGAGCATTTTCTCCTTGCACCTTTGCATGTAGCAAGTTAGTAGAATAGAATTGATTGTAATGCCTGTTTGCTTGTTTGATATTGTTCAGAGCAAGAGTCCGGAGTTGAAGATCTTGTCGCTGAACCGCCATCGACTGCGGATACTTACGACGCGGAAGGCAAGTCATACTTTGAACATATTGAAACCCATATTTTATAAATTGCTATGCTATTCCATGAGTAGATATTTCATTAATATTGCACATGTTGAGATCAATGATATTATGGCAGTGATAGATTGAATACTTGAGAAATGTGAACTTGATAAGATAGCAAGCCTCGAACTAATAAAAGTATAAACATGTATATTTATATTCATGAAATAGAACCCCTAGCCGTGACCAGTATTTTGGTATGGAATGGTGGAAGCACTGGAGGTGCTTGGCTGCACTGAATGTGTAGGCACTGAAGGTGCATGGTTGTGGTATGATCTGGTCACTGGCATGTAAGGACTAGAACCTTGTGTTATGCGTCTAGTGGCATGAAAAACGTACCAACCACTTACCTGGTATGGGACAGGCGCAACCTAGTAGCTTTCATAGTATTATCAGTTCCCTGCATGGCTTGTCGATCCGGTTTCTAGCATGGAAACTGGTGGGACGCAGTTCGTCCATGAGTGATGTGAGATCAGAAAAATTATGAGAGGATAAGGTGTAAAGAAGGAAGATGCCCTACGCCAGATTAAGTCGTGCGCGACTGTAATCAAAAGTGGTTATGTGTCCTGCGGGAACATAGACCCAGGCTAGGAAGTAAGGCAGTGGGGAGGACCCACAACGGTACTTGGGATGGTGTTGTCCATTTACCGGGCAGGGATACTGTTAATACTAGACTGCAAAAACGTTGTGTGATCTCGGCCTTGTCACATGCGTATAAGTCGCATGGAGTTGGCCCGACTTGGAAGTCGAGTGAAAAAGTGGATTTAAAAAGAGGTACATCTCTGCAGAGTTTAAAAATGTATTCGAATACTTCGTGCTCCCGAGTTCTAGGAGTATGCTGCGGTGGATTAAATCCATGGGGTGTGACACAAGTATTGTTTATAAACTAAAATTTGTTAGCTCAAGATTACCCAAGTGGCATGTGTTGTCATGATAAGGGGCGTTGCCGTGGGCTGTCATGTGTTGACGTGTCGCGGTAATACCATAATATAGAGATCATATGATAATTAAGAGGCATGTGGTTTATGCCCTAAGTTATGAAATACTGCTAAGAGCATATGATTGAAAGACTTGAATAAGAGTAGTGTGATATGAGGATATATCGCCTTGGATATGGGATATATGTATCACCATCAATACGATTTATTTACTGCCATGGGTATGATCAGAAGTTGAGTAAGAATTGAGAAAGGAATGTATTTTGGGAAAAACCTTTCACTCTTTCCCCAATAGCATAGGTTCATGTCACATATATATATATGTATCTCTACCTTCCCTATGACTTGCTGAGTACGTAAGTACTCACCCTTGCAACAACTCATCAATAGATGGAGCATTCTACGACCTTGGAGGATACCCCGAAGATGCTGCGGACCCAGGAGATGATGAGCAGTTTCCTCCGGAACCCTGATGTGGTGCTGTCTTGCTGTCAACCTCTGTTTCCTGTGGATTGCTTTTGGGCCTAGCTTCCGCCGACTAGATGTATTATTTTGTTAGACCCTTGTGCCTTGTACGGCACTGTATCTCGTTTTGTACTAAGGCCTGATGGCCATACAATTATGACTATTGTACTATTTTGCTGCTGCAATGTAATCCTGTGATTGACTCATCCTGGGAAGTCAAGTGGTTAAAGGGCCAGCTGCACCGAGCTGGGCTCCTCACAGGTGATGTCACTGTCGTGGCAGACGTGACATGAATGATGTGCTATGACCATTCATCGATGACTTTATGATCGGTTACCTCGATGACATATTTGACGCAGATTATTACCCGAGTTAGTCGCCCATATTTTTCCATAGTCGCACATACCTTTCTATGGTCGCAAAAAAGCACAGAAAGAGACTTAAACTACATGTCGTTACCTTTCCATGGCTGCAAAGACCAAGGAAAGAGATAATGGGATAATCTGAGGATATTCTAGACATAACCCATCAGCGATGTTTAATTCCCATAATTTTAGTAGCTATGGAACTCTATAGTCTCAATGCTTATTGTCGCAGAGTCCATGGTCTTATATATATATATATATATATCCTGCGAGTATTATGGTCGCGGAGACATCTGCCTGCGATTATCTCATGTCGCAGGGACAAAGCCAGATACCAATACATGGTCGTAGTCAATACGCGACCATACCATTGGAGATTTATACTATGATCTGGAGATCATTCGGTTAAGTTAACATTCACAATAACTGTTCCTTGATCCTTTTGATTACCTTGGGAATAATCATAAGTCCCTTTTCACTGACAAGATAACCATCGTGAAGATAAATATGGATGTGCAGTTTTTAGAACCACATGTTATAAAGTGGTGGATAGCAACCAACAACAACTGATGACCACCACTACACAACAGTTGTAGACAATTACTAGGTGTCTCTTCGATGAAGCAACTGACACGCTTTTGACAAGTATAAGTAGGGTAGAAAGTTAGAAGAGAAGGGCAGATCCTTTTGGGAATAGAGTTCTCAACAAGACAATTGAGAACTAGATAATACATTCTCTTTGTAATCCATTATACTCATAGTGAAAAACCAATAGGAGTAGGGTTATTACTCATATTGAGGGCCTGAACCTGTATAAATTTTTGTCATTAAATCCTTAGATATAGTGGTTTCTCTGGTGATTGTCTGGATTGTCTCCCTACTAAACAAACTAAATTCGTGTAAGTTCGACTAGGAACCCTGGTTCCAATCGTCGACAGCGAGCCACGAGCTAAAGTTCCACCCCTACATAGATGTGCTACCTCGTTTCTTTTTCGTGGTACATGTTGGAAGATAGTACAGTCTCATTTCTTTTTTCCATATAATTTTAGGAAGAAAATTTGGATGCAAAAGAATACCATTTTATGTTTTTAGATAAAATACAATCTTATCCTTCTAAAATATCCTTAGAATAATTATTTCACTTGATTATTAATTATATATATGTAAATAATACACTTACTACATGAATCATAAATATTAATGATAGAACTGCACATATATTGATGACATTACATTTAGTTCTACTAATGAATCTTTCTGTCAAGAGTTTTGTGAGATGAGGCTTAGGGGAGTCGAGATGCAAATGATTGGATAGCTAAGTTACTTCCTTGCATGACAAAACAAGCAACTCAAGAACAGAATGTTCATGAGTCAAATCAAGCACATGAAGAATTTGTTCAAGAGCCTCGAGATGCAAGATATTGAAGCTATTACAACTCTAATGGCTACAAATGGACATCTTGACATGGACAAAAATGAAAAAGCAGTTAATTCTAAACTCTATCGATCTACGATTGACAGTTTTCTTTATTTTACCGCATCTAGGCCTGAAATCATATTTAGTGATTGCTTATGTCATCTGAGTGCCATTAAAAGAATCCTTAGATATTTGAAATGCTATCCTATGATAGGTCTTTGGTATTTGAAAAATACAAACTTTGAATTACATGGTTATTTGTATTCAGATTATGTGAGTTGCAAGATCAAATCCAAAAAGTACATCCAGTGGTTGTTGTGCTTAATTTTTGGATGAAACAAATCTTGTTGGATTATAGAATTACCTTCAAAAATATGCCACTCTTAAGAGATAATGAAAGTGCCGTAAAGATTGTAAACAATCCGGTTCAAACTCTCGGATAAGGCATATTGATATTAGGCATCACTATATAAGAGATCTTGTGGCAAAAAGAGATATAGAGATCAATCATGTAAAGATAAACTTGCAACTAGCGGATATTTTCACACCAAACTATTAGATGCATCTAGATTTTGTATGATTAGAACTGAATTAAATGTCATCGATATATCCGTTGTGTGTTGGTTGTCTTGATTCCTTCTATATACCTTGGGTGTATGTTCAAAAAATACTTGCAACATTTCTTGGGAATCGGTTACAACTCGTTTTTAGCAAACTTAGTAAATAAATCAATGACTCCGAAAATATTGAGTTCTCACCCCTTCCTTTTTGTGCTTGATGACAAAGGGGGAGAGATATTTGAGATAGTTGATATTTGCGTGGGAGAGATCAGATATTTGAGATTGATATTTGGGAGAGATAATTGAGATAGTTTGATTGAACTTGTGCTTCACATTCTCTTAATTATCATACATATCTCTTGACTTATTTGATTAAATACTTTGCTCATTTCCGAAATTTCATTGCATATATTAAGGGGGAGCTGAGGAATCTATTTTCGGATTTATAGAGATTGTTGTCATCAATCATCAAAAAGGGGAGATTGTTGGATCTAGATTTTGATGATTAATGACAATTTAGATAATGACAATTTTGATGATTAATGACAATTTGGATAAATCATGTTTTAGCACAACTAAATTGAAATATTGTTTGTTAAACCCTGAAGTGGACGTCTCCCTTGTTGTGGTTTAATATCAATACATATGTTGAGGGGGAGCTCTTCATATCAGTCATCTGTGCTAATCGTTATCATGATATGAGTAGTGTGGATCTTGTGCTTATTTCTTATCATGTATGGATCTATATGATTGTATATTTCATCTCTTACCCTTTTGTGGTTTATTGAAAATGGTTATGTCATTAAACACCGAAATGGGAAATTGTTGAGTCAACTCTTTTGGGAGTAATTTCTTTGGTGATTAATGGCAACCCAACTATGAGACTAACGTTATTTAATGAGTGTATGTGTTGTAGTCTCAAAATGGATTGCGAGATGAAAGCAAGCTAGGGCGTATGGAGGACGATGTTGATATGAGCCATCTTGAGCAAGGTTAAGCTTCACCGAAGGTAAGATTGAATATTAAGGATCATTTTCTTAGGATTTTATCGATAACGGTGTTTGGAGATTGACCGGGTTGATAGGATTCTTTTTACTAGTTTGACTGTACTATTAAGAGGGGTTGAAAACTAGTAGCTTGAGTCAATCTAGTGTGGAAGCTCAAATGCATTCATATCATGCTGCACTAGTACTTAATCACCTCTTGCATTGTAGAAAAACAAGTGTAGTTTGTTCCAGTTAGAGATAATATTTGAAAACTGCACTTAGTCATGGTCACCAGATAAATCAATCTATTTCAGTACTAGACCTGGTCGTGGTTGTATTTACACTTTTAGGCCGTATCACTATTTGGAGCTGGTCGTGGTCATAGGACTTCAAACTAGTTGCACCAGTTCAACTCGAATACAGGCTTTTGACCATATCCATTTGACCACATGCTTTCGACAGGATATTTGGCCAGTGGCGTAAAGTTCTTCAATCAAAATTTGCCGTGGTCTATGCTGAGTGTCAGCAGACATATCCGTGAGAAAACAAACAAATTGCATTTGCAAGTACCCTAAATTTGTGTTAGAGTAAAATTACTCGAGTCTTGTTTTCGGTTTGCACAGGCCGGACATCATTCGTGGTGACAGGACATTGTCTGGCCAGTACAAAACTCTTTTAGCAAATGCAAAACGAACCAGAGATAGATAGATATGTCCGGGAGCTTTTGTCTGGGACAGGTCGGGCATTGTCCGGCCTGTACAAATCTTGTGAGCTCAAAATCTAAAATGAACGAGAGATAAATGAATGTGTCCGGGCATATCTGTCCGGGCTTTTTTGTCCGGACAAAAGGTGTTTGTCCGACCTTCACAAAAATAGTCCAACAGTAACTGACACGTTTGCAAACGGCTAGTTTCTTTGAGAGGGCTATATATACCTCGTGTTGGCCAGCATTTGAGGGTGCTCAAGAACTTGAAATTCCTGTGCATAAGCTAGCCAAATCATTTGTATTCATTCACTTGCATCTAGAGGCAAGATTTGAGCCCAATCTTTGAGAGCACTTGAGAGGAGAAGCTTTTGTGAGAGGCTAAGAGTGCTTAGTGAACTTCATCTATCATTTGCAAACTAGTCCTAGAGTGTGGGCATTCATTTGGATCATTTGAGCTTCTAGCACTTGATTTATTCAAGTGAAAGCGTCCGATTTGTTTCTTTTGGCGATCGCCATCGCCTAGACGGTTAGTAGACACTAGTACAAAAAAGTTTTCTTCTAATGGTTCAAAACACACTTCTACTAATGGTTTTTGTTCCATTAGTGATAGGCACGATAGAATAAGACTAGAACTATTCTAATGGTAAATAACCATTAGAAAAGATCACTTGTTCTAACGGTTCATTACTAAAAAACCATTAGAACAAGTGATCTTTTCTAATGGTTCATTAGTAATAACCGTTAGAAAAGATCACTTTACTAAAAACCGTTAGAAAAGATACCATTAGAAAAGAGTACCTTTTCTAACGGTTCGTTACTAAAAGAACCATTAGAAAAGGTAACTGTTAAAAAAAAATCTTTTCTACGGTTTCTTAGTAATGAACCGTTAGAAAAGATACCATTAGAAAAGAGCACCTTTTCTAATGGTTCGTTACTAAAAGAACCGTTAGAAAAGGTAACCGTTAAAAAAAAATCTTTTCTAACAGTTTCTTACTAAGAACCGTTACAAAAGAGTGCTCTTTTCTAACAATTCTTGGTAAGAAACCATTAGAAGACAACATTTTTGTAGCAGTACATCGATCTAATCATTCACAAAAAGGCACAAAACTGAAAAAGAAAAAAAGAAGTTCCTCTAGAGTCTCAACACATCATTTAAGGATATAAGAATACAAATATTTGAATACATCCAATTTCAAAGATACAGTTTGTCGACAAATTTTCACCTAAAAAAAATTCTGAAGTGTTCAAAAACACTAGAAAAATAATCACTGAATTTTGCACATAAATCCTGAAAGCAGACCCAAATTGTCGGAGAGGTCTCTCCACACGAGAACCTCTGGGAGCCGCCTTGTTTACATTCAGAAGCCTTCCACTGATGTCCTGTTCAAATAAATGATAGTTAGCCAAATATACAATTTCTACAGTCTTCTCTTTTTTAACATGTGCAGAATGTTAATAATCACACCGAGAAAGAATCGACCAGAAGTATCCTAACAAGGAAAATTGAATAGAAAAAATGCCTACCCCATACACAACTTTTGTTAAAAATTTAGCAAGAATCAAGTTAAATCTTGCCAAATTATGGTCACAAACCAATTATGAAGTGTCATAATTTATGTAAGTGTCATGACATTCTGATAGTGTTAGTGTTCACTAAAAGAAACACATTTTAAAGCAGAGCATAAACTCAGAAATTATTGAGACTTAAAATTTAAAACACAAAATTAAAGAACAGAAAAATGATTTAAAAGCTATCCCTACAACTAAATCCCAATAGTAACTGAATATAGAGTCCTTCCGGGCAATGATATTGCAAACTAGTTAGGTTGGGGTTTTTCTTTTTTTCTTTTTTATTTTTTGAAAACTCCATAGGCTAGCAAGGAGCCAGCCCATTGGGAGAAATTGCATAAGAGGCTTATTAGAAACATCAGCTTTACCAATCGATTGATATAACATTTAAGGTGAAGCATGCGTGGATCAGATCTCACCTCAAATATAAGCTACAAGATCCTTTTGTGAATGTACCAACCAAACATATCATCTCATTTGTTGTATGCATCAGCAAAAACTGCACCAGCATATCTGCACAAATATAGCAAACCTATCAGTAAACAGATAAAATAACAAGGCCAGATAAAACCAGCATAAAGTCAACATAAAAATGGTAAATAACATCTTCAACAAACAAAGATGCTCCTCTTTAGAGTGCTTTGGATAGTGTTTTATTCAACAATTACAAGCATGTTATGCAAATGTTTCAGCAAAGACCCCAGAGGTTCATTTCAGCATAAAGCAACTTCACCTCAAATATCAGTTTCAAACATCCCTATAAGTTGTCAGCTAATAAAGTAAAAGGAAAATTCACATTTTGGTCCTCCAACTTTGACCTTTTGTCCTTTTTAGGACCTTAACTTATCAGAGGTCCCAAAAAGCCCAACAAATTTGGCCTTGGTTCAAAAAAAAAGTCCACTGTGTTAAGCACAGTGGGTGCAAGTCCCATATCACAATGACATGAAGACTTGCCAAACTCGATAATCTTTTAAATGGAAGGCCTTTTTGGTACCTGAAATGAAAGTTAAGTTTTTTAGGATCTCCAAAAAGTTTAAATGCTAAAAGGGACTAGGATCCAATATTGAAAGATGACAATGGGACTTTTCCCTGAAGTAGATTGAGGGGATATGGACACAGCATTTCACAAAACTGAATAAGCATGAGCTCACACAAGGTAACAGAAAGAAATGATGGAGAGAACAAATTCCGTTGGAATAAATACTGCATTCGATGGACAACCACCCTGCACTAGGGATAGGATCATAGGACAAAACATGCATGGTCAAATTCTCATACAATAGCTAGAATCATTCTGTTTCACTTGTAAAGGTATTGATTATAGACCACAGCCACAAACACAGTTTGCATGTCTATTTTTTGGTAGAGTGAAACAATATCAAGCATAAAACATGCAAACCGGAAAGGGAGACTCTTGACAGGATTCAAATGTTTTGCCCATAGTAAACCTGCAGAAGAAATGTTTAGTGAATAACAATAGCAGCATTCAAATCATAATGTAATTGCTTGGAAGTTACTACCACCAGCAAAAAAAAATTAACCATATTTAGTTTACATAAAACAAGAATTTTCAGATTCACTAGAAGTGTATGTTAATATGGTAAGCATGGGTCCAACCTTTTAAAGTACCCAGCTAATAAACAGCCCATCAAGTTTCTATTACAGTGCTGCAACATATAGTTGTCTCCAAACTCCAATATCCTACTCTTTAGTAATTATGATGCATCTTAAAGCCTTATTTTCTTGAAACAACTAATATCACCTCTCTGTTTTTCAGAACATAGAGGACTGCACTGCAGAAAAACCATTAGAAACATTAAATCCAAATAGAACAAGCTTACCCTTTGTTCTCGTTCGAAACATTAAATCCCCAAAGCTACAGGAACTAGTTCAGGACGTCTCCAAGATCTCACTCACTAGGGCTGGCTCTGCTCATGGGGCATTAACTTTCACTTTTTTTTTGTTTCGACAGATAGAGATAATGTTAGATAAAGATCATATATTGGTACTTTGTGGAATGCTTGTGGAATGTGGAATACTTGTGGAATGCCAAGCCTCTATTTTTCGTGGGTACCTCTGATTCATACCTCAAAGACATCGTCAAATCAGGTGAACAAGGGAAGAAGACAGACCAACAAAACTAGGACAAAGCAACAGCCGCTGGTATTGCAAGGCAGTAATTATGTAGGCTGAAAACTAACTGCCATATATGATTGATCCTCACCACCCAGACGTGGTCTCATGTGCTCCACAAAGGGTTAAACTACATACTTAATAACTACCTTGCTTCTGTGCTCTTAGGGCTTGTGGTCTTAACATCCAATAGAAAGGTGGACTTAAGCACTTCTTAGTTCTTAATAAATACAAACCAAAGATATAGCTGATAAGCTCACGGAATTATCCTGCTTGCTCTAATATATTTTGGTAGTGATGCAACCTTTAGTATTTACTTAAAAGTATAATATGAACAGGGGAAATTTGAAACATAGAAGAAACTAAAAGTTGAAAAACATAAGCTGCATTAAAGAGAAAAGAAGCATACTTTTAAAGGCTGTTTTCTCTGCCACAAGTACCCTACTGTTAAATTCCTGATAGCTTGTTATTAGCATGCTATCAAATTAGATACTTCAAATATTACTTTCTAAAAGAATGAAGAGGTTTTGCTCAGCATTACAAATCTAGACATTCCATTATGTTTAAGCTTTTGCCTTTCAATTTACATCACAACAATCAATAGTTTAAAACAAAGGACCATTGTCTTAGGATGCTAATGTGTACCGGCCAAACATTTACATTTGCTCATTTTTTTGGGATGGAAATTTACTAGCCCAGGGAGACTAAGTGATTCTTATATTTCCAATCAAAATCAAAATGCAGTAAAAACCAACCTAAGCAGCACCTTAAAAAAAGAGAGAAATTATGAAACCTTCTAAAGGGGATACCTCTGCTGAGATCGGAGTTCTCCTTCTGCAAGATCTTCACCGCCTCCCGCAGCGCGTTTCGGCTCGTCTCTACCTTCTGAAACTTCTTCTTAAGGTGCTACTCTGCTCCATCACACTTTCAAACTTCTTTCAAACACTATCCTAGTTCGTCTCTGCAACAAAACAGCAACTGAAATAGACGCAACACATATTTGAGAGTGTCAGCAAACAGGAAACTATACTCACAAAAAGACAATTGCAATTGTAGTCCATTTAGTGGAGAATAGTTCAACTCAGCGCATTGCAACCTCATTCATTTCAAACAAACATTGTTCGTCATGTGTTCATATGGTGAAATTGGGAACAAGGTAGGGTAGAAAGAAATTAAACTGAAAGTGTGGCTTGTGCTGGAGCTTGTTGAGGTTCCTGAGGTTACTGGAGCTAGTCGTCATCTTGTCAGGAAAGCTGGAGAGAAGACGAAGCTCTGGTCGATGAGGTCGACGGAGTGCTGGTCAAGGAAGTGGTCGTAGTGGAGTGGTCATCGACGAGGCACTAGAGTAGTCGTCGTCGGCCTACAAGATGTGGTCGTGGGACCTTGGTTAGGCCACAGCGGTGGAGTGGATGCAGCGACGGCAGTTGTAGAGCTCGAATCCGGCAGCGCGATTTGGTTGCGAGGAAGTGGATGTAGGGACGCTGGTGGCTGTGGTGGTGCTGGCACGGGCGGCTCAAGCGGCGGTGGCTGTGGCGCGAGGAAGGAGCCGAGGCGAGATTGGCGAGGGCGGGGTGGATCTATGATGGCGGCGCTACACGAGCAGAGAGAACCAGCGGTGTGGCAAGAAGTGGGTGCTGGATCTGAGAGAGGAGGTGAGCGGCGCGGGACGGCGCTAGAGTGGAGGCGAGGCAAGATCGGCAGCGGATCGGGTGCGGTGGCGGCGTAGCGCACGCTGGAAGTTGCGCATTGGCTAGATCCGCGGATCTGGCGGCGGTGGCGCGATGCGCGGGAGCGGGAGAGGTGGCGGATGCGGTGGTGGGAGGTGGATTTGGCGGCGCGATTCGGGGGAAGAGGACGCCAGCGGCGGCGACAATGGAGTACGATGGCTTGTGAAGTAGTGCATGAGGCGGCAGATGGCGACGAATCGGGCGTGGCGTTACAGCTGTGGCGGATTTGGGGCTTTTGATGCTCCAGATCTGGGTGTGGAGGAGGCGACGTAGGGAGATTTGGTGGCGTGGTGGAAAAAGGGAGGAAGAAGAAGCCAGGAAGCAGGGAAAGAGGAAGGGAATAAGAAACCGGCTATGACCGGGGGTGGACAGAGGTGTGGATCGCTTTGGAGGGAGGCAGAAAAGAAGCTCCACCAGTGGCGTACGGCCTGGTCGTCGCCGGCGTGGTGGTAGGACGTGTGGTGTAATAGCCGCAAAATTCCATTCTTAAACTCTCTACTTCTCAGATTTTCCTTCCGGTCTAAATCTTCCGAAATTCCGTTTAATTATCTTTTTATTCCGATCAGCGAAATTCTTTCACCTGTTCAATCCTAAATCATCCCCCCCCAATATTTTCTCATGCATGCATATTTTTAAGTTCATGGCATCATGATTTTACACATCAAACAAATCATTTTTCCACATGAAATAATGATTTTCCTATTTGGAAATTGCATAAAGGAATATATTTAATTTAAAGTAATGCATTAAAAATTCTGTGAAAATATTTAATATATTTTATTTGCACAAGTAACCAGGTTCCACAACTTCCCATGCACTGACATTTTGCATTTCAGCCCTCTTATTTTCAGAAATTTCCAAACAAGCCCCTAGAATTGACAAAAACAATATTTTATGCACAATTACCCTTCTACCCTCACCCATTCCACAGCTAACACAGTGTAAAAACCTACATGACCCTGTTAGAAGCATTACATGTCAGCATGCCACTGTTACACCTCGTTTCCACCTGAATGTCATTCTTTATAAGCTTTGGCATGGCTGTAAAACAGCTCAAACCAGAATATTTTCACAAGTTCTTCTGTAGAGTGGTAGAGGAAACACTTAGACACGCAGAGCATTCAAGATTTTTGCATTTGGTTGAAACATTTCGCATAAAATATCAAAGGGGGTGATTTCTGTTCTTCAGCCGCTGGTTTGGCCGCGCTCCAGCGCCGGCCGCCATCACCTCGTCATCGTTCCCTCGCTGCAGACGTCTTTTGCTTGTCCGAGCTTGTCCATCAGGTGTGCCTCCTCACTCTCTTCCTTTTTATCTTCTGGATCTCGGCGAAATGGTCGCCGGAGCTCCCTCCACCGGCGCTTCTTGTTTTTCCTGCCGCCGGCCATCTTGGGTTTCTCGTCGTTCGGGCCATTTTCTCTCCAATCAGGCCATACCATCATCCTCCCCTCGTTTCCAGCAGCTCACCCACCAAATCCTAGCTCAAATCGTGCACCGCCGCCCGAGAACCGCCGCCGGCGAGCTCGTCTTCCTCGCGGCCGGCCGTGCGCCACCTTCTCCATTTCCGGCCGCCTCTTGCTGCCATTGTTGGCCCCCAGCATTCCCCCTTGTAGCCTCCATCACCTCCCAAACTCCCCGGCCTTCTCTCCTCTCCGGCGAGACCCACCGGAGCTCAAACCACCCATGCTGAAATCCCGCTGCTACAGTACTCGGATTGCTACAGTAATCGTATGCTACAATTTCAGCCTTTCTTATTAGTGATTCTTTTAACTGTTCAATGCTCTAGAGGTCTCCGATCGAAGATCCGTCTTCGCCATCAGATTCGCCTCAACTCAAATCTTCCAGATCTGAAATTTTTCTTCAGATCCGAGTCTCGGATCTTGTTTTCACCTTTTTTCAGATCCGATTTTACCCGGTTTATCCTAAAATTCTGCCAAAAGTGGTTTTTCTCCGTCCAACCTCCAAATCCAGATCCGTCTGAACCATCCTACCACAAATTGCTCCTGCCACATATTCTCCTTCAGGAACCACCTCAGATTCTAATCCTAAAACCTTGATCTGCCGTTTTCAGAAACTCCCGTTTTTCAGTCTTTTTCAGATCCAACTCCGAGGCTGTTTTGCCTAGACTTATTAGGTTTTAGATTTTGCATTTGTTAGTCTCATATTTGTGCATTTTGTTTGATCGGTGCTCTTTTCGTGTTTAGAAATCGCCCGTCCGGAAGCCGAGGAGCAGCCGATCGAGGACGTCGCTGAAGATCTTATCGCGGGACTTCAAGGCAAGTCACCACCACCTTGATCATGTTGACCCTATGTTTTCCAGTTAGCTAAGTATTTTGTTATTTGAGTATTATGCATGCTAATTAAGTAAACTGTGTATGTTCAAATATACCTGTTTAGCTATTGTCCCACATTGAATAGCCATTCCTGATTCTCAAGTCATGTGTATAATATTCTTGATGCCCTAGGTTAATGCTAAAGCATAACATTGGTAATATGGGTTATTCACATAAATGAGCAAAAATGGTTTTCAAAACTAAAAATGCCTTTTAAAATGTCTATCCTAGAGAGGAGAGGTGTGTCAGTCGAAACATGGAAAATACTGTGATGCTTATGATGATGATGTGATAACATGTTAATGTTGTAAATATGACATGTTGTGAATTGTGAAAAATGTGAATAGGGAAACTCCTCTCTAGAATAGCTTAAGGACCCACCAATTTGTGCTAAACATCCAATAACATGTTAACGTACCTCCACAAGCCTGGTATGGGACGGGCGCGACCAAGTATCCTTGCCGAACTATTGCCCTAGATCTGCATAGAGTCTATAACCTAAATAATAATGTGCACTAATACTGTTCACTGGTGAGGGAGGGAAGATCCCTCTTGGCCCACTTACACTGACGGTTGGGATGAGCCCAACCGATTCGTCTGAGTGAAAGATCGTGCAACTGATGTGGTTCCAAGGCACGAGTGCTGGATGTGGTTTCCCAGCACAAACCCCTCGTGTGTCCACTCACTATTGGTGGAGAGGGTCTCCCACCGCGGCCCAATACTGAGTGAGGGGTAGGGTGAAGGTATGAGAGGGAAGATCCCTACAATGCTTCACAACTGTATTAGGAACCCCACCCGGAGGTGGAATTCCTGGGCCACTGACCGGTGGTGAACCTTTTACGGGACAGAGCTAGTATAATGGCAAGGTAGGGTGAAAAGCGTGTTATTCTCAACTCAGTGGCTCGCTTAAAGCAGCGTGATCGAACTTGGCATAGGAGACTCATATGCTTAAAGTAGCGTGATTGGGCAAAAGGCCCATGCTCATGGTCAACAGTGGTAGTTGAGAAGTCTTGTGGGTAAAGCGGTACCCCTCTGCAGAGTTTAAAATGTATTTAAATACTCCGTGCTCCCGGATTTTTGGAGTGTGTTATGGTCAATGGGTTTTATCTATGTTGTGAGGCACAAGTAGTTTTTATGAACTGTTTTATCAACTGCTTTAAATTCTGCACTCTTGAACTGTTATATATATATAAGGTAAATTTTCAAAGAATGTTTTGAATGCTTTTCATGACTATCAACTGTTAGGTGACGAAAAAGGGTTTGAAAAAGAACCTCAGTCATTTCCTTGAAATCCTTATCACGTTATATATATTGCATTTGTTAAGTGGTGATTTGCTGAGTACTCTGTACTCACCCGTGACTGACTTTCTCCATCAGAAGTTGAAGAGCCAAGCGACTTGGGTTCACATGAGTGTGAGCCTGAGCCTTGTGAAGACTTCTTCGAGTATGATCCGAGCTTCTAGGCGTCGCGTACCCCGGTCGAGCGACTGTGGGCGAAGATTAGTGTTCCGCTCCTTCCGCGTTTTGTTGAAAAACTGAACCGTTATTTTGTACCTCGTTGTGTTACTATTGTAAGGCCCTAGTGCCGTCATCTGTGAACCCTGTAATATTTTGTGGATTATTTATGTATTGTGCTGGTTGTTGTGATATTCATTTCTGGTTCGCAACTGACTCCTGGGAAGTTGCGACAGGGGAGTGCTGTTCCGTATCGTGGTGTTCGGTACGGGGCAGGGTTCCCCACATGTGGATCGCGAGGAGGGGGCAGAAGAAGAAGATAACAAAAGAGAGGGCAAAGTTTGATTGTAGATCTAGGGTTGAAGGCTATTTATTAAATTACGCGCATTGTTCTAACAGTTGCAAACAAAAAAACAGTTAGAAAAACTCATGTCGATTTTTCTAACAGTTCTTACGATACAACCGTTAGACAAAATATGTTTCCTCTAACGGTTAATATATTTTGAACCGTTAGAAATAAATCATGCCAGTTTTTCTAACGGTAATTTACTTCGAAATCGTTAGTAGAAATACCTACAAATGTCTTTCTTTACTCCGCACTATATACACTAATGGTTTTTTTCTAGATCGCGAATAACCGTTAGAAGATAGGGGTTAGAAGACTGCATTTCTGTACTAGTGAGAGGAGAGTCACGATCTCTCCATTGGAGTTTGTTGGAGAGGCTGGCAAAACGTGTGAAAGGTATTGGTGCTTGCCTATCCAGAGTGGAGAAAGAGCAACCTGAGTGGAGATATCCTTCGTGGATATAGAAGTGAGGCTCACGTGTGAGCGCTTCAACGATGAGTAGGGGAGATCGGGTGAATCTCCGAGACCTCAGTAAAAATTGTTGTGTCAATTGCTTTTCTCTTATACATTTCGTATTTACCTTGACACAATTGTTTCAAATTAATCTTGTTGCATGTTGTATTGCATATTCTATATTGTTGAATGCAACTAGATGCTAGATGATCTTAAACCCTTTGTGAAAACTAAGTTTCCTAAATATCTTGCGAAAATTGTTTAGTCAAAAATGAATTTTAAAGACTCCTATTCACCCCCCTCTAATCGGCATCCTTGATCCTACAGGTTTTACCCCAACATTCCAAAGAAAGATGTGTGTTTCCTTTCTTTGATGTTCATTATGATGGGAAGGTTTTGTAACGACCCAGATTTTGCTACTCTTTAGTATGTCAGTCAGTGCATCCCTACTGAATTCCTAAGATGTCTCGACCACGTCTCAGATAAAATCTAGAAGAATCCCCAAATCTTGACCTGGTCTAGATCAAATTATCTCAGGAATATGATCCATGGTATGCCAATACCTTAATTCAAAAAGTTGGCAGCAGAACTCCATCATTCAGACCATTTTCGCAAATCAGTCCAAGAGTATTACAGATTGATCCTTTTCAGATTTCCGCTTAGCCCTATCGGGTATTTTAGTGATAGGTTCTGTAGGAACTGGATGATCCTATTTGGTCAAATACCTAACGAAAAATTTATATTTTCCTTTCATTAGGGTACAAGGACTTCTTATTCCACAAGAACGAAAGCACCTTTTCATTCTTTCATATATTAGGGGTGTCGACGATTCGAACCCGGGGTCCTTAGTCGAACTTATGTAGAATTTGTGAGTTGTGAGGCCTTTCAGGGCGTTCCCCCGGAAAAGGATGATGAGCAATGTCGGTTGGAACACAGAGAGATTTATACAGGTTCGGGCCCTCGATGGTGGGTGTAATAGCCATACATCCTATTGTGATTTCACTATGTATGAGAAAAAGGTTACAAAGTTGTAGAAAAGATCATCATAGGCGAAGATCTTTTCCGTGTGATTGTCTAGAAAATGACTAAACTAGCCTATGGAAGCTTGTTGGTGTTGATCTCTGGGATCTGTTCGATCTCTGGGATCTGTGCGATCTGTCAGATCTTGATGTCTCTTGAATCCGTCCTCTCCTCGTGCATCCACTTTCCCTTTTATACTGGTCGAAAGGGCGCCAACGCACAACGACTTTGAACGGTTGCTCGGGTGCAGTTTTGATAACCGCACTTAACTTCCACGCAGGCTTAACACGTGCAATTAAGGGATAACCGCACATATTAACCTCCTGGTAGTTGACTTCATACGTGGAAGGATCTTCGTGATACTTGGGATATGCCTGTTGTAGAGCTTAAGTAGCCCTGGGTCATCTTGGTCGATAGTAGTCAATGACCTTCTGACCACGCACTATCTTTCTGACGCGCACTGTCTGTGACCTCCTGTCCGCGCATCGCCTACGGCCTCCTGACCGCGTACTGTATGTGACCTCATGATCACGCAAAGCATGCGACCATATGTCCGCGCTTCTCAGGTCATCTGAGATCATGGCAACGGACACTTGTCTGGTTCGAATCTGTCTTGAACCAGACATGCATTTACTCCGAACTAGCTCAGGTAACAATCCTCGTCAGCTAGCCCCCAAATTTGAAGAAAATGAAGAGACATATTTACTTCAAATTTTAATCCTGCATCGGATAAGTGACCCAACGCTTACTTCCCCACTTAGTGGCGCACTAAGTGTGACGGTTTATTTCCTGAGACGGACTCTGGGTTGTTTTTGACAGGTAATGATAGCGCCACTGAAATATCTTTTAACCAGAGATAAAACTGTAAATGCGTTTTAAGAACTCGAGGCATTCAGAAAATGAACCATCACCTCCGGAGGCTATAAATACCGAAGCCTCTTAGCCCTAAAACTTCACAAGTCTTTTTCTCGGCTAAGTCTTTTCCACAGCTATCTTTCCTTCTCTTCTGTTTTCATCTCAATGGCAGATCAAGACATCATTGAGATTGAAAGTGATGAAGAAGAAGTGATACCCGAACTTGACCAAGATTCCCAGAAGGTAGGTCTTCTTTGGAACTTTTGGTTCAAGTTGCCATCTTATCTTCTGATCATTTCCAAAATGCTTTTTGGAAATTCACAGGTAACCGAAGAGCTGGTTCCTCCAGGGAAGAAACCCAAGGTTGACGAGGGATCCTCCAGTGGTACAAAGGTTGGGGATGCATCATTGCTCTATCTTCCTTTGGCCCATATAGTTCTCCCTATCCATGCAACTCGGCAGGTCGAACCTTCATCTCCACATTTGGAGGTCCATAACAATCCTTCAAAGCCTTCTCCTTCTTCTGATCAGCTTTCTCCATTGCGATCAAGTGATCCCCATCTTTTGATGGGTTATCAATTTTCTGGTAGGAAGGTTGCATTCCCGCGACCAGATGATCCTCATCTTTTGTTGGGTGATCGATTTTCTTGTGGGAAAGTTGCACTTCCACGACCGATGGTTCCCAACTTTTGTCGGGTGATCTACTTTCTGGGGGAAATACTTCATCCTCTCACTTGCGAGGATTGGTAATTATTTTCACCTCTTCTGCTGGTCATTTTATCTTGTAAAACTAACACATGTATGTGCAGGAGACAAAATTTTTTTGAGCCCCCAGCGACCAGCCTGCTGAAATCCAACCTCTTTCCCTCGAACAAACTCTCCAGAAGGAGAAAGAGGTTCTGGAGAAGAAGACCAAAGAGATGTCTTCGGCCATTCTGCACTTGGCAAAATGTTTTGACAGATCCCGTGAAGAGGCGCACCAATTCCGCTTAGAGAGGGACTATGCTAGGCAACATCAAGAACTCTCCGATACGATCAGGAATAGTAGTGCTTCTCTGATTCGGGATGATGTAGATAGGCTTAGAGTAGTTGCTGATTCTCTAGGGGCAGCCAGTGTTGATCCCACTGATGCTAATATGTCCCTAGGAGAACTTTGTAAACTCCTCTCGGATCAGGTCGATGCTCTGGTCGCCTGTATCCCTTTTGTATGTAAGGATTGCCAGAAATAAAAATTTCCTTTACCTTTCATACCTCAATTTTCTAAGAAGGATTATGCAAGACTTATAATCCCAAATAAAAATTCTTCACAATCTCTATGCGTAAACATGGTCATAAGGAATGTCTTCATGACCAAACATACACAGGTAAAACAAGTCTTTCGATCAGAAACGCATTGATGTGTTATACCGCGACCAATACTGTTATTGCGATCAGAACTGAAACCGCGATCAGAACCGAAGTAGCGATCAGAACTGAAGCCGCGATAAAAACATAATGCCTTGATCGGATGATAACCATGCATTTTGTGATTACCTACCTGCAGTGATCATAGAATTGCATTGCGATCAACATGCAAATCTTGAGGCGATCACAGAAATGCATTGTGATCAACACATAAAAATTAGCTTACAAAAGACATGAAGGATCACTTCCTCCAAAAATCTTTGCAAAATTTTCATGTTTTTGTGTGCACCCTAGCCCCTAAATTCGAAATGAAAATTATAAAAATATATTTTGTTTCGGATTCACTGTAGGGAGTGCATAACGGGTTTCCAGAGAGAAGGCACCCATTATGGGAAATTAATAGAATATTCAATGAAGGGTTGCCTCGGGCATATAAAAGGAGAAGGTAGCTTCCTGAGGAAGCCACACAACCAGAAACCCTCCATTTTCCTTAGAGTCTCTCGCCGCACAAAACCATCTTCTGCATTCCTCATCTCCGTCGCCTCCAAAGTCACCACCTTTCTTCTCAATCTTTCGAAAGCAATGGCATCCTGGAGCCGATTCGTCCACCATACCAAAGAAAGCCTGGTGGCCCTTAAGAAGGAAGAGATTCTCCCCCCGCGGCTGCTGATCAACTGGCGGCCCGCGGAGAAAGATCAAGAAACCCCAATCGTCCAAGAGGGCGAGTTGGTGGTCTTTGAGGAATACCTGCGCTGCGGGTTTCGATTACCAGAGAGCCAGTTCTTGAAGGGAATCTTGGAGCATTATGGGTTGGAGTTAGTGAATCTCCACCCAAATGCTATTCTTATCTTGGCGATCTTTCAGCACCTGTGCGAAGCCTTCATCGGAGTGCTTCCGAGCGTGGAGCTCTTCCGACGTTTCTACTTCTCGGCATGGTCGAAGAGTGACAATGCCGCCGGGTGCATCTACTTCCGAATAAGGGAGAAGAAGGAGTACCTCTTCCCGCCCCTTTGGGATTTAGTACATGGGTGGTACCAAAAATGGTTCTACTGCACCCCTCTGTCGAAGAGCGGACTATGGTTCAAAAACTCTTGACCGGAGAAGGCCAGCGAGTTGGACTCCCTTCCTACTCTGAGCGTAGAGCAGAAGAAGCAGGCCCAAGTCATTCTTCACTTAGTCCAGCAAGGACTGACTACGCTCAATATCATATGCGACTTTGTGAAGAATCGGATAAGCCCCCTGCGTGAAAGGGCTCATCCGGCTTGGGAAATCCAGTCCATGGCGGATAGTACCTTGGACTACAATAATGATATGTCTCCTAGTCAACAAAACAAACAATTTTACTGAAAAATGTCGTATTTGTTAACAGGCTTGTTTACGACGCAGCTCTGCCTTTGTCTAAGATTGAAAATGGACAAATTGTCTCCTCAAGGGGTACAACGCCACTGTGGAGGGAGCCAAGGGATCGCCTCGCTCCCAAAGCCTAATCAATGCCGGCGACGATCTCAAACAGGAGCACCGAAAGGTATGGCCTTTCTTAACAAGCTCTGTTGTAGACTATTCGCTTGTCCTGTATTAACAAGAACATTTGGAACGACATAGCTTCTGGGAAAGTTTGCCGAGGGGTCACGCTCAAGCGAGGACGTTGGTCCCTCGGGGAGACCAGCTGCGAAGAGGGTGAAGAGGACCTCTTCGAAGCGTGTGGCGAAGGAACCTGCTCCCAAGAAGTCGAAGAAGATTCTGGGAGAGGCTTCTTCGCAGAAGAAACCCCTTACCACAAAAAGGACTGCTGTAAGATACTCAGTGCCTCCTGTAACCCCAGGTACGAGTAGAAATTACTTCTTCGTCATACAGGGTGAAGGGAGCGAGGACGAGGAGGATGACATTCCTCTAGTTCACCGCAAGAGGAAGGCAATCACTCCTCAAACCAGCGAGGTCCTGTCTCTAACCGCAAGGACAGAGACGACTACAATGGGCCCCGTGACCACTGATAATCCTGTGGTTACGGGTGAAACCCTAGTGCCTGAAGCTTATGAAGCCTCAGGACTTGCAACACCTCCCCTTCTGACATAAGGGGTGATTGTGGTAAGATTTCTCACAATCCTGAATGTTTTCATTCATTTGTACACATCCATTGAGTTATGCTCATACAGGAAGAAGAAGACGACATCCCCCTTATCCGCCGCGAAGTGACTCCTACCAGTCCTGGGCCGGTGAGCACTCCACTCCTGCTGATAGGAGTGGGAATAACTGAACAGGACACCGCGACCACTACCAACCTCATGGTCGCGGATGAAGTCCCAGGGCCTGTGGTCCAGGAGACTTCAGGACCAATGGCTTCATCCCTACTGACCGAAAAAGTTACCCCAGTAAGGACCCTTACAGCCTTGGTTTTCATCATTCTTCATGTGTGTTCTTATAGATTTGCATGCACACAGGGAGAAAAGGACAAGGTCCTATTTATGAAGAGGAAGACCAGGACAGACGATGACTGTCCCCTTTTTCCGGGGAACCATCCTCAAAATCCCAGAAATGGGCAGGATTTCGAGTAAGGTAAGAATCTCCCCCGTTTAGACAGGGTCATATTACAATGATCGACTGAAGAGATTCTAACCGATGATTCTCTTGTTTGATTATGCTAGGCGCAGAGATGTAGCGCCAAGCCCCCCAGTGACCTCTACAAGTGTTGAAGCTTCCCCTGCTACCGAGGTCACGGGCGAGCAAAGTTCCATCCCTAGGGCCGAGGAAGTTCTTCGTGCCATTATAGACGGGATGGCTGCAGAAGTCCAATCACAGAGATTGGAATCTGCAACCCCAGCAATGGAGGAGGCTCAACAGGAAAACTAATCTGCCGCTCCTACTGGCTATAAGGTGAGTTTAGAGACTCAGCCTTTGGCTGAACCGGAAAGTGATTTGTTCAGCGAGTATGTTGAGGTATGTAGAACACCTCTTGTGATTTTTAAGTTCACATTTGCATTGGAAAATCCAGGCTTTGAAGCTGATCTCATTCCATGTTATAGGAACTGACTCGTATGGCGACCAAGTTGATGGCTGTAGCAAATCGCATCGAGGTCATGCAATAGGAAACGAGTCGCCTGCAGCGGTGAGGAAGATGTTTCTTCATTTGCCTGAATGTTAGTCCTATTTTGACAATTGTCTCTTTGTCACAGAGAAAACGCCTTTCTGATCAAGAGCCTCGCTGATCGGGAAAGCCAGGAGTTCAGGGCAGCTGCCAAGATTTCCTTCCTGGAGACTGAACTCCAACAGCTGTGGTCACAGCTCTCCTGTAAGTATACTTCCGACCAGAGTGAATTAATTTGTCATGCGAACTGTTTGTGATGGTCACTTATCGCAGCTCAAGAGGACCAAATAAGCCAACTTTGTCAAGAGAAAAAGGATCTCCAAACGACCATCGAGTTGTAGAACTAGAAAGTTGAGTCTGTTTGCCAGGAGAACAAGGACTTGAAGGCGTCACTCTCATCCTGCAGCAGTACTCACCAAGACATCTACGAAAAACTGAAGATGGTGGCTGGTTTGCTAAGAGCTGATGTGGTCGAAACCGAAACGGACGACCTTAGCCTTAGCGACTGGACCACAATGGTCACGACCCAAGCGGAGTCACTTCTCAAGTATCTTCTTGAAGATACAAGGCGGCAAACAGAGGCGATCAAGACAAGAGTGCGATCAGCGGCCTCCGCCATCCTCTACCGGCTTCGTCTTCACCATGGCCCAGATCTTGATCTAAAACCAGTGGTGGGAGAAGCAGAGGTCGAGAGTGAAGACCAGCTTGAGGTCATAATGGAGGAAGTCAAACCTATAGTAGAAGATCTCTTGAAAGAGCTTGGCCTATTGTAAATTCTGTACCTGTACAGATATAACTATACAATGCGTATGCATGCCTTGATTTTTGAAAGAAAAGCACTTCTTTTTGTTTCATGTTGCGACCATATTCCCCTAGCCCCCTCCTGAGATTATGTATACTGAAGACTTAGTATCATAAGCATAGGAAGAATATGTGTGTAAATACGACCAGGAATATCCGACCAGACCGATAATCATGTTCGATACAACAGCCGACCTTATTGCAAACCGACAGCCACTCTGATGACCAGGGACATGCCAGCAAGCCCCGTGTGCGTTGAGAAACGGCTTATTGAGGGGTGTCTTGTTTGGAAGTAATCACGAGATCGGCCAGCGAATCCGATCAAGGTATTATAGTGATACAATTATCGGCGACCAGCCCCCGAGTCAGACTCGTAACATACGGGCACAAGGAATAATTATCACATGAAACAACTAAAATTACTGATTTTGTTAAATCATGCTAATTGAAAAGGAACAGGGTTGGGGAACTTACACGTAGAACTTGCGCAGTTGATCGATGTTCCATGTATTGGATAAGATTCGACCATCCTCCATCGCTAACTGAGCTGATCCAGGTCGCGGCACCGAGACAACAGTGTAGAGACCTTCCCATTGAGGGGAGAATTTATTGCGATTAGATTGGTTTTGTATTTTACGTAAAACCAGATCACCCACGTGAAGGCTACGTGGTCGCACCATTTTGTTATGGTATTTGCGCAGAGCTTGCAAATACACTGGGGACTTGACCAAGGCTCAATCACGTTTTTCCTCTAGGTGGATGAGATCTTATAATCGTTGTTCGTTCTAATCAACTTGTTCAAATTGATCCGTTCGGATAGAACCAATACTAATTTCCATAGGTAACACAGCCTTGGCTCCGTATACCAGATGGAAAGGTGTCTCACTGGTGGCTCGACTAGAAGTAGTGCGTAGTGCCCATAGAACGGTATAGAGCTCGTCTACCCAAGCCCCCGAGAGTGTCTTAAGGCGATCAAAGATGCGCTTTTTGATGCCCTACAATATTTTCCTGTTGGCACATTTGACGGCACCATTGCTCTGCATATGAGCTACAGAGGCAAAGCACACCTTGGTTCCAATGGTGTCGCAATAGTCCAAAAAGAGACCGCTAGCGAACTGGGAGCCATTGTCAGTGATGAGACGATTTGGAACACCAAATCAAGTCACAATGTTCTTATGAAAGAACTTTTGTGTAGCAGCCGCAGTAATATTGCATACTGGTTCGGCCTCAATTCACTTTGTAAATGTGTCAATAACTATGAACAAGAACTTGTATCCATTGACCGCTTGTGGCATAGGACCAACAATATCCATCCCCCAGACTGCGAAGGGCCATGATAGAGGGATAGTTGGTAGAGCGTAGGCAGGCTGATGGACCTGTCTCGCATGAAATTGACACTGAGGATATGTCTTGACCATATTCTGGGCATCATCAAGTGCCAAAGGCCAATAAAATCCTTGTCGGAAAACCTTCCCGACCAATGTTCGGAATGACGCGTGTGCACCACATACACCATCATGAATTTCTTTCAAGAGGGATTTACCTTCCTCTTGGGACACACAGCGCATGAATACTCCTTGAGTACCTTTTCTATACAAAACTCTATTTATAAGTTTTTATAGACGCGCTTTTCGAACTAACTGATTGCTCTCGGTTTCGTCCTCAGGCAAGGTCCCGTGTTCGAGATAGACCCTCAATGGATGGGTCCAATCTCGTTCCTGCTCGAGGTTGGTAACGTAGACTGTTATTGGATCATCCTCGACCGTAGTCATGATCGAGGGATGTTCCAAGTGTTCGATGAACACTCCTGCTGGAGTGGATGTGCGTGAGGACCCAATTTTGGATAATTGGTCTGCGAGAATGTTGTCCTTTTATGGGATGTATTGGACTTCGAAATGATTGAAGTGTTTTTCCAATCTCCTCACTTCCCCCAGGTAATGAGCCATTGTCTCATCAGAGGTGCTGTACTCCTTGTTTACCTGGTTTACGACCAGCTGTGAGTCTCCCCTCACCACTAATTGACGGACTCCGAGGAATTTTGCTGCCCGGAGCCCTGCAATAAGACCTTCATACTCTGCTGCGTTGTTGGTCGCAACAAAGTGTAGTTGAATAACATACTTCAGTTGGTCACCCTGACGCGTGACTAAGACCACACCAGCCCTCGAGTGTTGAAAACTGTGAGAGCCATCAAAGTACATCATCCAGTGATCGGGGCATTCCAATTCTTCGGGCGCCTGTATGGGCGGCTTAGGATTAGTCCATTCGACCACAAAGTCGGCCAGGACCTGAGACTTGACCGCGGTGCGAGGCGTGAAATGGATGTCGAATGCTCTGAGTTCGATGGCCCATTTGGCAATCCGACCAGATTTTTCCGGATTCTGGACAATGTCCCCCAAAGGAAAAGATGAGGGCACTGTGATCTTATGTGCTTGGAGGTAATGTCGTAGCTTATGGGAAGCCATTAGTAGCATGTAAAGTATCTTCTAGACCTCAGGGTATCGCTCCTTAGGACCATGAAGCACTTCGCTTACGTAGTAGACGGGTTTGTGCACTCCTTCTCTTTCTGGGATCAGGACAGCACTGACCGCGTAAGGTGTGGCAGCCAAGTAAAGGAGTATTGGTTCCTCTTTGTCGGGAGAAACCAAGACCGGCGGGCTAGATAAATATGCTTTAACCTCCTGGAATGCTTTCTCGGCCTCATCGGACCAAGTAAAATTATGGTGTTTGCGTAGGGCTTTGAAGAAAGGTAGTCCCTTTTCGCCTAGTCGCGATATGAATCGGCTTAATGCCGCCATACGACCTGCTAGGCGCTGAACATCCTTGATGGTCGAGGGAGACCTCATTTGTTCGATAGCCTTGATTTTTTCAGGATTAACCTCTATTCCTCTGGAACAAACAAGAAAACCAAGAAGTTTTCCAGATGAAACCCCGAAAGAACATTTCTCCGGGTTTAACTTTATTCCATATCGGTTCAAATTACAGAAGGTTTCAGCGAGATCGTCTAGATGAGACAAACTTTTTAAACTTTTTACAACCAGGTCGTCTACATAAGCTTCAAGATTACGCCCCATCTGGGAAAGAAAGTTCTTTTGCATCAAGCGTTGGTATGTGGAACTAGCGTTCTTGTGACCAAACGGCATTCCGATGTAGCAGTAGGTGCCGAATGGTGTGATGAAGGCAGTTTTCTCTTCATCTTCTTCTGCCATGCTAATTTGATGATATCCTAAGTAAGCGTCCAGGAAACCCATCAGTTCACAACCCGCAGTAGAATCGACCAGCTGATCGATGCGCGGAAGGGGAAAGTCATCCTTCGGACAGGCACTATTTAGGCTGGTGTAGTCGACGCACATACGCCATTTTCCATTTGACTTGCAAACCATGACCGGATTTGCAAGTCATTCTAGATGATCGACTTCTCGAATAAATCCGGCCTTTTGGAGTTTATCTAACTCCACTCGGATGGCTTCCTGCCGATCAACAGCAAAACGCCTGAGCTTCTGCTTTATTGGTCACTGTCCAGGTCGAATTGCTAACCTGTGCTCAATTACCTCCCTTGGGACACCGGGCATGTCGGATGGTTTCCACGCAAACACATCTGCGTTAGCTCGGAGGAAAGTAACGAGCTCGAGTTCCTATTTGTCATCTAGGCCTGATCCAACCCGAATTGTCTTGGATGGATCATCTGGGTACAACGGAACCAGTTTTAATGTTTCATCTGGTCGAGGAGCGGCTTTGATCGTATCAGTAGACATTGTGGCGATCTGGGCTTCTCGGAGGGGAAGCTGATCTACCATCTCCAGGGATAACCGATCACATGTCAATGCCATGTTGCGACTACCTCAGACCGAAATAACGCCCTTGGGGCCAGGCAACTTGCCGCACTGGTAAGCATAGTGCGTAGCCATCATTAACTTAGCAAGAGTTGGCCTACCAAAGATTGCGTTATAAGCCGAATCACAATCAATTACATCAAAAGTAACTAATTCTGTTCGGAAGTTGTCTGGTTCACCCAGCGTGACCGGGAGCACCACCTGTCCCAATGGCATCATAGAGGGACTAGGAATTATCCCATAAAACAGATGAATTATGGGTTTAATTTTCGAACGAGGGATTTGCATCTCGTCGAGTGCCTTGACCAATAAAATGTCCAAGGAACTACCTCCATCGATCGGGACCCTTTCGACTCTCACATTACTGATAATTGGGGTTATGACCAACGGTAGCCTCAATGGTCGAGTAAGCCCCACAAGGCAATCAGAGCGATCAAACGTCAAAACGGTATTCGACCAACGGGGGTATTGAGGTTCACCAAGGGGAGTCTCCGTTTGGTTCACCTCTCGATAAAAAGCTTTAAATTGCCGTTTAGAAACAAAAGAGGAGGAACCTCCGAAAATAACATTTACATGATTACGAGGTACCTGGTAGGACATCTCTTCATCCCCGCTGGCGTCTCTTAGCCCGCAAGTCTGTTCTTTTGGTGGCAAGGTCGGCATAGGTCCGATCCCCTGGTAGAAGTCATCCAATTGCTTCAACCAACTCCGGCAATGTTGAGGTCATGGCCTGCAGAGTTGTGGAGTGGACACCATCTCTTGCCTTCCTGCGGGTTAGTCGACTTCTCTGGCTGGTCGGCATTGCGACCACTAGAAGCAGTTTTATTTTTAAACGAAGGTTTGTTACCTTTGGTCGATGGAGGCTTCTCTGCGACTGCGACCTCTCGGTACTGTCCAGATCGACTCCTCTTTGATATTTTCGACTTCCCACTGATGAAGATTCCAGTTTCTTGTTCGAATCCTCCCTCTTCACATCCTTTAGAACTGGTTGAGGCGGTAAGTTACCTTTATCCAACATCTGATTCCACTCAATGGCCTCGGCCGCATTGAAATAGTGATAAGCCATATCAAAGAGATCGGCTATTGATCGAGGGGGATGGATGAGTAGATCCTTGGTGAACCTCCGATATCGAATGGCGTGTTTAAACACGCTGATAACGGAGTAATCAGATATGTTCGGGATGGTATTTCTCACCCTGACGAATCTCTTGACAAATTGACGAAGAGTTTCGGTCGAAATTTGTCGTAGTCGATGGAGGTCGTCCTCTTTTTCGGGCTTCTGATAACAATTTTGGAAATTGTTGAGGATGGCATCGCACAACATTTCCCAGTTATAGATTGAACCCTCAGGTTGGTTAAGCAAGTAGGTTCTTGCCAGTCCCTCGAGGACTGTAGGCAAATAGTTGGCCATGACCCGGTCATCGCCACCTGCTGCTTGAATAGCAGTGATGTAAATTTGAAGGAACTTGGATGGGTTCTGAGTTCCGTCAAATCTTTCTATGACCCCTGGTTCAAACTTGTTTGGCCAAATGATCGCACGAAGGCCGGGCGAGAAAGCTTTGGAACCAACATAGGGACCATGGATGGATCTGCGACTCTCGACCTGATCTCGGGCGACCTCACGTGAAGGAGAGGCCACTCGTGGTCCTAGGTGAGAGTGGACAGGAATTCGTTCCCCATCACGAGAATTCCCCGCCCGTTTGGCTTTGTCATGCCGAGACGGCACTGGTGGTGGACGATTCTGTCTACCTGTTGGGGTAAATCTCCGCAAGGCTAAGTCCAAGTAAGTTGTGTCACATTCGCCTGGGGACCTGGCCTCCGGTGCCTGCCTCGGGCGCCGCCTTTGGCCCGGGGACCTGGCCTTCGGTGCCGGTCCCGGGCGCCGCCTTTCGCCTGGGGACGTGGCCTCCGGTGTCTGCCCCGGGCACCGCCTTTTGGCTCCTGGGACCTGGCCTCCGGTGCCGGTCCCGGGCGCCGCCTTTCGCCCGAGGACGTGGCCTCCGGTGCCTGCCCCGAGCACCGCCTTTTGGCTCCCGGGACCTGGCCTCCGGTGCCGGTCCCGGGCGCCGCCTTTCGCCCGAGGACGTGGCCTCCGGTGCCTGCCCTGGGCGCCGCCTTTTGAGATTGTCTATTCCAAGTAATAATGAGCAATTGTCCTTTACATGAGGTGTACAAGGGCTTATATAGGCTCAAAAGATGCAAAAAGACTAAACTACCCCGCCTGCCACCGTTGGATCGAGGGGTAGCAACGTCCTTCTTCCGGCCAGGACCCTCGGATGCTTGACAGGTGGCCGCTGATTTCTGAGATGCTTCTCGCGTGATCCTCACGTGACCCCGGATCGGAGACCTCTGCCTCCGGAAGGACGGTAGCGTCCGGGACAAGCCACCGGGGGCCTTGTCCCCGGGAAAAAGGCGGTGCCCGGGACGGCCACCTGGGGCTTTGTCCTAGGGCAAAAGGCGGCGCCCGGGACAGGCACCGGGGGCCTTGTCCCCAGGCAAAAGGCGCCTGTTGGGGGAAATCTCCGTGAGACCAAGTCCAGGTAAGTTGCGTCGCTTTCGCCTGGGGACATTTCCTCCGGGGCATATCCTGGGCGCCACCATTTGCCCGGGGACATTGCCTCCGGGGCATATCCCGGGCGCTGCCATTTGCCCGGGGACATTGCCTCCGGTGCATGTCCCGGGCGCCGCCTTTCGCCCGGGGACATTGCCTCTGGTGTATGTCCCGGGCGCCGCCATCTGCTCGGGGACGTGGCCTCCGATGTCTGTCCCGGGCATTGTCGCCCTTCTAAAGGTAAAGTCTTTGGTTCTTGATCACGTGCAGGTCACGCGAGGAGCGCCTCGGGAATCAGTGGCCACCTGTCAAGCATCCGAGGCACCTGACCGGGAGAAGGACGTTGCTACCCCTCGATCCGATGGTGGAGTCTGGGGTAGTTTAGTCTTTTTGCTTCTTTTTGGGGCTATAAATAGCCCTTGTACCCCCTGTTATAAAGACAAGTCATTCATTATTGCTAGAATAGCCAAACTCACAGGTGTGCTCTGGAAGCCTCTCCCCGAGAGAGTCTCCCCAGCCGACTCCGGTCGGGAGCATGCCGACAGGACTAGGGCCCCCACCGGGACCCGAACCTGTATAAATCCTCGTGTCACTTGTTGTGTTTGTCCGGCAGGGGAGGACCGGCCACCCGGTCAACCCGCGCCGCGTTTTCTTCGCTAGGATCGTGCACGAAACCTACCGGGGTATTCGCAATACTACGACACTACCAGAACCAGAGTTAGAGTATTCTCGGTCATGGGAATGTGTTGCTGATCGGGAAGAGGCTGTTGGGGTCGCCTCGGATGAGACCTCGTCCAACCTCTCCGCCAGGATTCTAGTGAAAGCCGGTTTCTGCGCATCTGTGACCATAGGAGGAAAATTGTAACATCCTGAGTTTAGGGGTAAAAACTTCCTTTTTCATGAACCTCATGCATGCTTGGATCTGTAGCAGTAACAAGGTCAGTTCAACCCTAATCTATCTCAAACCCTAAAATCTCAAAATCTATCCTGTAAACCCAACTTAAGGTCAGATTTCTCAGATGTGATTTATCAGTTACTCTAAACATAAAAGTCTTCAGAAGCCAGATTCAATTCCATCTCTAACTCTCAGATCTATCAATCCTATTCTATTTTCGAAAACAGGATTCTAATTACTATTCTAATTACCCTAAATACTCAGAACTCAGATTTAGCCAGGCTTGATCTAATTCAGACCAGATTATTTTTGGATTATGATCATGGGTATGCCAATACTATAATCCAGAAAGTTGGCTGTTAGATTTCTTCATCTAAGTCTTTTTCACATATCAGTCCAAATTATATCGCAATTCAGTCCTTTATCTGATATCTGGAAACCCAAAAAGGCTGAAATCTTCAGATTAACTCCAAATTCAAATCTGTTTCAGGGAACACCTCCCAAATGCTAATCAATACAAAATCTTATTTTATCAGAATATCCAAATCTCATCCTAGATGCCAGAATTCGAAATCGACAAAACTCAGATCTTATTTTACCCTAAGTACCCTATTTTCAGTTTATATCGAAAATCATCAAATCATGCCGGATTTTACCAAATCTCTTGCTAGATGAGTATAAGGTATAAGTTTATACTCACCTATGAAATCAGATTGCAAATCAACTATCTCTAAATCAGAAATTGCAAATCAGTCCAAAATTCAATAAAAAATCCCTGCAATTAGGTCCCTGGTTCGACCTCAGCTGCTGTTCACGACCAGGGATCACCTCCTTCGACCTCACCCACTGTTTGCGACCAAACCAGCAGTGCACGGAGATCTCAACCACAACCGGCACAGTGCACAGCGTTGCTACGACCTCGACCGCGACCACGCCGTGTTTCGCCGCTGATCAGTGCCGCTCAAGCCCGAGTTGTTTGCAACCGTGTTTGCATGCGCACATGTGTTTGCACCTCAGTTGTTGCCGTGGCCATCTCTATCCAGCTCACCAGCTGCTGCACGCCAGAGAGAAGCTTGCTCGCCATTGCTTCAACCCGAAGCCTTCTTCTTCACCAGCACAAGCAAGCGAGCAGTGAACTTCGTTGTACTTTGCCTTCCCTATAAATAGCAAACCCAGAGAAGCTTTTCCATCTTTAGCAGTGCTCTCCAAAGCCCTCCAGCAACTAAACCGTACCTCTTTCCTCATCGTCGTCTTCTTCTCCGGCGAGTCCAGCACAGAGGCTCTCAGTGACAGCCTCAACCGCAGCCTCAACCCTCAAATTGATAGCATCAGTGAGTAACCCTCATCCATATCATCGTTCTGTAGTAATTAATTGAACTCTCATGCATCTCATCGCCGGTGATCGCCGGAAATTGCTGAATTTCGAGAAATGGCTGTTCCAGTTGCACAACTCAAATTAATCCGAATTAGCTTTTGATTCTGTAGACAAAAATGATCAGTGAGCTATTTTAAGCAAGCCTGTGAAGTCAAATTTCAAAATTGAGCAAGAATTGAAGCTTTTGCTTAGCCCGAGCTTCACCAGCTGCCGGCGATCGTCGCCAGGCTTCTCCGATGATCTTCTGGCCAACTAAATCGTACCAACAGTTTCCTCATACCTCCTAGTTACTCTCCAAGCAAGGAATTAAGTTCAAATTGTCTATAATGGAAAAACCCAATCTCATTGCCTTCTTCTCCGGCGCCGGCCACCGGAAATCTATTCCCGGCCGATCCAGCTTCAGAAACTTTGTCCACCAGATGCGCCTTGATCTCCTGAGTAACTTTGTCTACTAGCTTGACTTCCAATTCGGTCTAAATCAGAAGTTATAGCCTTGCCCTAATTCCTGTCCAGTGTTGTGATTTGGAACTTCAGCCACTGAGTTCATCGCCGGTTTTCATCACTTTCCGGCCATCTCCTGCCCTAGATCCTGTTGTATCAATTGTTCCTGTTATCAAAGCCTACCTCCCAGACAAAGTGGTGCATCAATTGGAGCCCTAGATCAAAAGTTATGGCAAGCCCTAGTTTCTGGCCATGCCAATTCAATGCCAGACTATGTCAGTCAGTGGCATTAGCCCTTTTCACTTCCTTCCAGATATGCATTTTGAGCATAACTTTGTCCCTTAGATTCCTGAGGTTGTGATCTACAATTTCTTCTTCTATCACACCTTGATTTGAGTCCTTGAACTGCATTTTATGCTTAGCCCTAGATTTTGACATTGTCAGCCCTATGCCAGAGCATGTCAGCCAGTGGCATTAGCTCTTTTCACCTCTTTTCAGTTGTGCAAACTGAAGATAACCTTGTCCCTTAGACTTGTGGAGTTGTGCTCTACATTTTATTCTACTGCCACAAGTTGAGATAACCCTTCTATCATCCATCGACCCTATGTCGATGCCTTGAACCGAATGTCGACCTAAAGACGTTCGCAACCTTGCCCCCTCGGCCAGCTGTTCCGGCCCTTCTTGCCCCCGCGGGGGGTCAGCAGGGGCAAGCGCAGGAGGGGGAGCCTTCAGAAACTCTCCCCTTCCAAACTTCCTAGCGCCGTATCAACGTCATCGTGGGAGGGTCCGCCTCCGGGCGGGACTCTAAGCGCCAGCGCAAGGAGTACGCTCGCGAAGTCAAGGTGGTGGGGGTGCTGCACACGTCCCCGCCACCCAAGTGGTCAGACGTCCCCCTCACCTTCACGGCGGAAGACGCGCGCAGGGTTCGCTTCCCCCACGACGACGCGCTCATCGTCTCCGCCACCATCTACAACTGCCACCTGGCCCGCATCCTCGTGGATGGCGGGAGCTCCGCCGACGTCCTCTACTTGAAAGCCTTCAAGGAGATGCAGGTGGATGAGAAGCTTCTGCAGCCCGTGGTAGGGCCCCTGCAAGGGTTCGTTCCGGGGAAGGCGATCCATCCCGTGGGGAAGGTGGATCTCCCCATGACATTCGGCACCCCGGAGAACTACCGGACTGAGATGGTCCGATTCGACGTAGTGGACCTCCCCTCCTCCTACAATGCGATCATAGGGAGGACCACGATCAACCGGCTGGGGGCTGCCACCCATCAAAACTACCTCCGCATGAAGATCCCTGGGCCGCACGGTGTGATCAACGTCCGGGACACCAAGACATGGCCCGTGCTCTATACGAGCGTGCCGCCGCCACAATCGGAAGCGTCAACACCATTAAGGCGCCCGGGGGGAGGTCTCTCCCCCGGAACTAGACGTCGCGGTGATACCTACCGGGAGGCCCCTCCCCAAGCCGCGCCCGGAAGGGGGCCTCCGGAAGGTCCTGCTGTCCCTGGACGACGGGGACAAAACCGTCCGGATCGGGGTGGAGCTCCCCAAGGAGCATGCAGCACAACTTATGGCTTTCCTGCGCGAGAACTCCGACGTTTTAGCGTGGAAGCCCTCGGACATGCGGGGCGTCGCCCGGGGGGTCATTGAGCACAAGCTCGCGGTGACCCCCGGTGACCCCCCTATCAAACAGAAGCTGAGGAAACTCTCCCTTGAACGCCAAGAGGCAATCAAGGGGGAGATCGCCCGACTCCGAGAGGCGGGGTTCATTCGGGAGGTCCTGCACCCTGAGTGGCTCGCGAACCCCGTCCTCATGAAGAAGTCAAATGGTAAGTGGCGGATGTGCGTGGACTTCACCGATCTCAACCGCGCCTGCCCCAAGGACAACTTCCCACTCCCGCGGATTGACCAACTGGTCGACTCGACCGCGGGGTGCGAGTTGATGAGCTTCCTGGACGCCTACTCGGGCTACCATCAAGTCCGGATGGTGGAAGGGGACGAGGAAAAGACGAGTTTCATATCTCCCCTCGGAACCTTCTGCTACGTCCACATGCCCTTCGGGCTAAAGAATGCGGGGGCGACATTCCAACGCCTCATGACGCTGGTCTTCAAAGACCAAGTCGGCCGCAACGTCGAAGTCTACGTAGACAGCGCGGTCGTCAAAAGTCCCCGCGCAGCCGCCCACGTCAACGACCTAGCGGAGACCTTCTGCAACCTCCGCGTGTATGGGCTGAAGCTCAACCCGGAGAAATGCACCTTCGGCGTGCGCGGGGGGAAGCTCCTGGGTTTCCTCGTGTCCCAACGGGGCATAGAGGCAAACCCCGAAAAGATCCGGGCGTTCCTGGATATGCCCCCACCGCGCTTCATCAAGGACGTACAGTGGCTCGCCGGCCGCTTAGCCGCGCTGAGCTACTTCGTCTTGAGGTCGGGGGAACGAGGCCTCCAATTTTTCAAGATCCTCCGGGGGCTTGAGGGGTTCCGATGGACCCCCGAGGCCCAGGAGGCCTTCGACGACCTCAAGAAGTACCTCACGAGCCCTCCAATGCTCGTGAGTTCGTCCCCAGAAGAGCCCTTGCTCCTCTACCTTGCCGCGAACCCGGTCGTCGTCACCGCGGTATTGGTGAAGGAGCAAGGGGGGCAGCAGCGTCCTGTGTACTACGTGAGTGAGGCCCTCCAGGGGGCCAAGACTCCGTACACGGAGATGGAGAAGATCTGCTACGCCCTCCTGATGGCGTCCCGAAAGCTTCGCCACTACTTCCTGGGACACCCCATCATTGTCCCGTCGTCCCTCCCCCTGGGGGAGGTGCTGCGGAACATAGAAGCCACCGGCCGGATTGGGAAGTGGGGGGCCGAGCTCGCCCCCTTCTCCCTGTCCCTCACGGGTCGCTCTGCCATCAAGTCACAAGTCCTTGCCGACTTTGTGGCAGAGTGGACTCCAGCCTCCGGGCCTGGGGACGAAGACCTCCCCTCGCCGCCCCGACGCAGTGACCATTGGACACTCATGTTCGACAGGTTGCTGTGTCTCGCCGGGGCTGGTGCAGGAGTATTCCTCTAGAGCCCCGTGGGGAAGGAACTCAAGTACGCGGCGCGGCTCGAGTTCCCCGCAACCAATAATGTCGCCGAGTACGAGGCTTTGCTCCTCGGGTTGCGCCTTGCGTGCTGGGGATCTGGCGCCTCCTAGTGAAGGTAGATTCTCAGCTCGTAGTTTGCCAAATGGACAAGTCTTATCTGTGCCATGACGCAAACTTGAGTCTTTATTTGCAGGAGGTGCGAAAGATGGAGAGGCACTTCGATGGCCTCGAGGCCCGGCATATCCCACGAAGGGACAATGAGTGGGCCGACGCCTTGGCCCGGGCAGCAAGCGCCCGGGAATCGCTCCCCAAGGGGACCTTCCTGGAAATCATCACGAAGCCCTCGGTGGCCTCCCTGGACACGGGCGACGAGCCTCGCGTCCCGGAGGTCGCCGAGATCACTCGGACTCCGTCATGGATGGACCCCCTCATCTCCTTCATCAAGGGGGAGGGGGACCCTCCTAACGAGACCGAGGCTAAGCGCCTCTGGGCCAAAGCCCGGGCATACCTCCTGCTGGAGGGGAAGCTCTACAAGCAGGGGGCTTCCTCCCTCCTGCGCTGCCTCCCACGGCCGGAGGGACTCCAACTTCTCGAAGACATCCACGCGGGGAGCTGTGGCTCTCACCTAGCCCTGCGTGCCATCGCGGCCAAGGCTCTCCGGCAGGGCTGCTATTGGCCCACGGTCATGCACGACGCGCGAGACCTTGTCTCCGCGTACGAGGCTTGCCAGAAGATGGCCAAGGGTTCGAACCTCCCCCCTGTAGCGCTGCGGACTATCCCCATCACTTGGCCCTTCGTGCGCTGGGAGATGGACCTCCTAGGGCCCTTCCCCCCAGCGCCCAGAGGATACAAGTATATGGTGGTCGCGGTCGACTACTTTACAAAGTGGGTAGAGGCGGAACCCTTGGCCAGCATCACGTCCCGGGCCGTCCAGCGGTTTTTCTGGAAAACAATTGTTTGCCGTTTTGGTGTCCCCTGGGAGATCACTGTTAATAATGGGACCCAATTCGACTCGGATTATTTCCGGGAATTCTGTGAAGTCCTGGGGCTCGTCATCCACTTCGCCTCAGTGGGCCATTGAAAGGGATCTAGGATATCGACTAGAGGGGGGTGAATAGGCGATTTTAGCAAATTAACAATTAATCAAATAATTAATAGTAAATGAGAGCAAATAACTAACACAAGAAGAACAATGAACAATTTTAACACAAGGATATATCCCGTGGTCTCGGTGATTTGCCGATCACCCCTAATCCACGTTGAGGCAAACTCAAATCTCTAACCGCTCCTCTATCTAGTCAACCTTCTCTCGAGAAGTGACCTAGATCTTGAGCCGGATTAGTGTGATGAGTTATCCAAACCTCGATTTCACTAATGATGCACTTTACCGCTCTGGCAAGGCGTGCTCAACCCTTTTACAAGACGTTTTGAGGCTTCTTCACAATCTTCCTTGAAGAGCTCTCCAAAACCTTCTCTCGAGCCGTCTAGGAGCCGGCAAACTCCAAGAGTAACAAGCCAGTGATGATCACTTAACCTTCTTCTAGTGCACAAGATTGATTTAGTGATCTAAATGCAATGCACTAGAAGATCTCAAATGCACACTCTCACAAATTCAAGAAATAGAACCCTAGAGTGTGTATAACTTGCTTGAGCTCTCAAGGATGATGACAATGTTCACAAATATGCCAAAAAGTTTTTTTTTTAAACAGGACCGTGCATGGGAGTATATATACCCCCCACAATAAATATAGCCGTTACAGGCCGTTGGGAGAAAAAGATCACTTGGTGGTCAAACCGCAGGTATAAGCCCGGTCAGACTGCCGCAATTGCAACGGCATAAAATAGGAGCAATAAATGCTCAACTGCCCTTGTCAGGCACACTCACGGTCAGACCGGACCCAATTGCGGTCAGACCGTGAAACTGTCTAGAGACGACATAGTTTCTGGACACGTTATACGGTCAGGCCGAAAAATACGGATAGACCGGCCATACGGTCAGACCGTAGTTCAAAAACACGGTCAGACCGTCATAACACAATACATCAGTAAGATAGATCAAGAAGTTCCAGGAGACTGACCTAGGTCTTAACTACGGACAGACCGACCTTTTTAAGGAAAAAACTACACTTAGACATAACGTCGGTCAGTCCGAGTAAACATTCGGTTAGACCGGCTCACAATCGGTCAGACCGACTGAGGCTGAATTTGGCAGAAATGAGTTGAAACAAGCATTCTCAAAGAATATGACCTTCTAGTATGCAATGCAAGTTGATTTTATGATTTGTGGCACATAGATGAAGTATTTTGTGATACACCACATGCTCCTCTTAATAGTACGGCGACTATCCAAAATATCCGGTCAAAATTCTTCTCTAATCACCTTAGACCGGCTAATTGGAAAAGACCCTATTTCATACCTTTGCCTCTTTGATCAATGTCCTTTCTTCATCATGAGGCTCTTTCTTTGCCTTTCATTAACCTGTCTTTTGAGTTTCTTCTTGTCACAACTTAGCAGGTATCGTTAGTATAGCATTTGCAATTGTCATTAATTACTAAAACACACTTTAGGGGCCTAGAAACTACAATCTCCCCCTTTTTGGTAATTGATGACAACATAAAGAGTAGATGAATGAGTTTTATGCATAAAAAGAATTTTACAATAAGCATCAAAGAAAAAGACACACTCCCCCTAAATGTATGAATAAGAGAATTTTGGCATTTTGGTGGAGTTCAAGCATGTGTGTAAGGTGCTATCTCAATTCATTCACTATATAATCATGAAGTATCACAAATAATACATTCAATTCTACACATGATATCATCATCACAAGGTCATATGAAAACAACATAAGCACATCTCATATATCATGAAGTAACAATCTCACAAAAGAGTCATCCAACATAAATGTCATCCACATAGATCTTAAATGAGACATTCAACTAAACAAGTTAAATTAAAACTTTACACCAAAAGTTCTTTAAACTTTACACCAAAAGTTCTTTCATTATCTAAAGTTCTCTCCTATTCTCTCTCTCTCTTCTCTCCCCTACACTCTTCTCTCTCCCCCTTTGGCATCAATTGCCATAAAAGCTAAGAATCGGCGGGAGCATCACATCTGGAGGATGGTGAGGAGGAGTCTGAGGGAAACGGGTGAAGAAGTGAGTGGAGAAGGCGTCGAAGCGCTGCTCAAACTAATCCTGGCGCGACGAGAAGGTCTGGAACTGATCATTCAAAGCCGCCAAGTCTGAGCGAGCGAGCTCAAGCCCCTGGAGAAGAGTAGCGAACTGATCCATCATCGGCTGATGGAACTGCTGCTGAAACTATGTAAACCAGGCGGGGGCTTGGCTAGACTGAGCTGCCTGCTGAGCCTGAGGCGGAGGAGGAGGAGGCATAGGCTGAGCCGGCTGCTGCTGCTGCTGATGCTGTGCTCCATGGCCTCGAGCCAAGACGCGCGGGTTGACACTAAACGGCTTATAGCCAAGATGTCTGATATCACATGATCCGCGAGGGAACTTCGTCTTCTGGAGCAGCAAAGACATGATAAAAGGAGCATAGTATAGGTTCGGCAGAGTGGTTACTGAGACATCCTCAATTGTCTTCAAGATAAAAGAGACAATGTTGATTCGATGACTCTTGAGGATGTGGTCGATGAAGTTCCAATAGTAATCCCGGACCGCTTCTCGATTTCCACTCTTTGGATGGATCGTGGCTTGGATGATTTTGTTGACCACAGCAGGGAGGACTTTGAGACCTGTAACGGTGCCAGGTACAATCCGCTGTCCACCTCCCGGCTGCTCATAAAACTGGAGCCAGTCATCCTCATGGAGGTAGTCCTCATCCTCCATATTGATCCCCTCCTTCATTTCCTCATAGTTTATCTTGTTTGCCGCAGCAAACTCCTCAAAGGTGGCCTCATACCTCCTAGAGCCTGTCATCCACATGATCTTCTGGTCCGCCCATCTGATCTCGATCGTAGCATAAAACTGTCTGATGGCAGTGGCGTTCCATGGGCATTTGTGCTCCACAAAGTCATAGAGCCCAATATCCTTGAAGATCTGCACCAAAGGAGCCATGACAGGCTGATTTACCACATACGCCCATTCGATCCACTTGTGTTCGAAGATATTCTTGTGGATCAAATGTCCGTAGAAGGCATCCTACTGTGTCATCGTGTGGAAGTGAGGAGTAGAGGCGTCATTCTCATGATTGTAGGCATAGGTCGTCCTAGCTTTGTATAGTCACTTGATGTCCAGTTCTTTTTCGGGCCTAGATAAGCGTGGACATTTATTTCATTGTCCTTGCTCTCGATGTCCATGGCCACATGAGAAGATCCACCAAGATGAGACGACTGTTCTGTTTCCGAGTCTCCGGGCGAGGGCACCCAATCATCATCGTGACTATCGCTGCTACTCGAGGGTAGAGCCCTTTTTGGCCGCTTAGCCAATTTCTTCTTATTGGTCCGGATGGAGGCAGTGCCTTGAATACATCGACCACTATAAGATTTGGAAGAAATGTAGAGGTAAGATACTAGGAAACAGGAAAGCATGACGGGAATAGAGAAGACACAGAACTGCAAATCCTGACTCTACTGTTGCAGTCGGTCAGACCGAAACAGGGGCGGTCAGACCGGCGCAACCGTAGAGTTAGGGTTTGACATGAATCCTGAAATTTACTAGAATTTAGGGCACAATTTGGACACAAATACGTGTGAAAAATACTTATAGCATCAATGGGATGAATCAATTTCAAGAAATGACCAGATTTGGACTAGATTCATCACATTTGCCCTAAACCTCAAGAAGAACAGAAAACGAAATTGATAATGAAGAAGAATCTGAGTAAAATACCTAGACGACATGGTTTGGAGGTGATCTTGAACCACGGTTTGTCCGAGCTTTGCGAGAGTTTGACCGGAGAGGAAGAATCCAAAAGAAATGAGGCGCACGTGAAAGAGACAAGTGGGAAGAGGGTGAAAAGGACAGAGATTCGGGATAAAGAGGTCTCTGGTCATGAAATTTCGGTCAGACCATAGGCAAGTTACCGGTCAGACCGCTGGAAGCAGGGATTTTAAGATGCTCTCTGGAGATTCATTCGGTCAGACCGCAATTGGATCGGTCCGACCGCTGGAAGGACTAAAAAACTTGGAGGATTTTTGATTGATTTGATGCTCATAAGAGATTTGGATAGGGTGATATATATATAAGATAATTATAAGAGAGATATAGACAATATCACCAAAGGGGAAGTATTTATCTTATAACTCAACATATTTTTGGTTCACTTTACTCAATTGTCGATAAAGGAGTCTAAAAAGCACTAAGAGAGGAAGTTCAAGCAATCAAATGAGACTTTAAGCACAAGCAATATGAGTTCAACATTTCAAGCCATATTTGATATATCAATGACGTTAAGCTCATTTCAGAGTTTGCAAAAACGACTTTCATCTAAGGGCTTAGTGAATATATCCGCTAACTGATCTTCAGTTCTCACATTATCCACCACCACATCACCTTTGCTAACATGATCTCTAAGGAAATGGTGTCGGATATCTATATGCTTGGTCCGAGAGTATTGAACTGGATTTGTGGCTATTTTCACCGCACTCTCATTATCACACAAAAGAGGCACTTTTTCAAATTTTATTCCATAATCCAACAGGGTTTGCCTCATCCAAAGCAATTGTGCACAACAACTACCCGCGGAAACATATTCCGCTTTGGCGGTTGATAAAGCTACAGAGTTTTGTTTCTTGGAGGACCAAGATACTAAAGATCTTCCTAACAGTTGACAACTGCAAGAGGTGCTTTTTCTATGCACTTTACATCCCGCATAATCGGAATCAGAATATCCAATTAATTTGAATTTAGCACCTATAGGATACCACAACCCTATGCTAGATGAATATTTTAGATACCTCAAAATGCGCTTAACGGCCATTAAATGACTTTCTTTAGGAGAGGCTTGAAATCTTGCACACATACAAACACTAAACATAATATCGGGCCTAGAAGCAGTAAGATACAATAAACTACCAATCATAGATCTATAAAGCTTTGAGTCTACTGGTTTACCTCCTTCGTCAGAGACAAGGTGACCGTTTGTGGCCATTGGTGTCTTGATTGGCTTTGCTTCTTCAAGTCCGAACTTCTTGAGTAGGTCCTTCACATATTTGCTTTGACTGATGAAAGTTCCTTCCTTGAGTTGTTTAACTTGTAGTCCGAGGAAAAAACTTAGTTCACCTATCAAAGACATCTCGAATTCCCTGGACATCATATTACCAAATTCCTTGCAAAAATCTTGGTTAGTAGATCCAAATATGATGTCATCAACATAAATTTGACATACAAAGAAATCATTTCCAATTTTCTTAGTAAATAAAGTAGTATCAACTTTCCCAATTTTAAAGCCTTTTGAAATTAAGAAGTCTCTAAGTCTTTCATACCAAGCACGAGGCGCTTGTTTAAGACCATAAAGAGCCTTGGAGAGTTTATACACATGATTTGGCTTTGTAGGATCTTCAAATCCGGGAGGTTGTTTAACAAATACTAATTCATTAATTTTTCCATTTAAAAATGCACTTTTGACATCCATTTGATAAAGTCTAATATTATGAGATGAAGCAAAAGCAAGCAAGATTCTAATAGCCTCAAGTCTAGCTACGGGAGCAAAGGTTTCACCGAAGTCCAAACCTTCAACTTGAGTGTATCCTTGAGCCACCAATCTTGCCTTGTTTCTTACTACCACTCCGTTTGCATCTTGTTTATTCTTGAAAATTCATTTGGTTCCAATGACATTGTGTTCATCCGGATTTGGTTCTTCTACTAATTCCCAAACATTGTTGCGGGTGAAGTTGTTTAATTCTTCGTGAATAGCATTCACCCAATCCGGATCTTTTAATGCTTCATCTACAAGTGTGGGCTCAAAAGAGGAAACAAAAGAGTAATTTTCACTAAATGAAGCAAGACGAGAACGAGTTTGGACACTCTTACGCAAGTCACCAACAATTTGATCGACGGGGTGATCTTTGGAAATTGAGTGATGAATTCTTGGATGATCAACCGGGATTTGTGGGATAGAGGTAGAAGGTACTTCCGGTTGTTGTTGAGAGGAGTCTTCCACATTGACCACTTCAACTATTTGATCTTCATGTTGAGGAGTTGATGAAGAGGGGATAGCTTGAGTGGATGGATCTTCATCTTGATCACTATCTTCTTTTGGCTTGATATCCCCAATGGTCATGTTCTTCATCACCACTCTCAACCCTTCATTACCTACATCATCTAAGTTGTATTGCTCCTCTTGAGAGCCGTTAGTCTCATCAAATTCAACATCATGTGTCTCTTCAACCAAACCGGAGTTTTGGCTGTAGACACGATATGCTTTGCTATTTGATGAGTATCCTAATAAAAATCCTAGATCACATTTACTTTGAAATTTAGATAAGCGTGTACCTTTTCGCAAGATATAGCACTTACATCCAAACACTCGGAAGTAGGAAATGTTTGGCTTCCTTCCAATGAGAAGCTCGTAGGGAGTTTTCTTTAGTAGTGGATGACAATAAAGACGATTTGATGGATGGGACGCGGTGTTGATTGCTTCGGCCCAAAAGGTGTCCGAAACATTGTACTCCGAAAGCATAGATCTTGCCATGTCTATCAATGTCCGGTTCTTTCGTTCGACTACTCCATTTTGCTCCGGTGTATACTTGGCCGAAAACTCATGTTTGATGCCTTTATCATCACACCAATTTTCAACCTTCGTATTCTTGAATTCGGAGCCATTGTCACTTCTCACTTTCTTGATCTTGAAGCTAAATTCATTTTTGGCCCTTTGAGCAAAGCTTTTGAAAGTGTTAAACACAATTGACTTATCATGTAAAAAGAATATCCAAGTATATCTAGAAAAATCATCTACAACAACAAGACAATAACTATTGCCACCAATGCTCACAAAAGTAGTTGGCCCAAATAAATCCATATGCAATAATTCAAGTGGACTAGAAGTTGACATTGTGCTTTTAGTTGGATGTGAGTTTGCAACTTGTTTCCCGGCTTGGCAAGCACTACATAATTTATCTTTTTCAAACTTTACATCTTTTTATCCAACAACTAAATCATGTTTAACTAGTCTATTTAGTTGTTTCATTCCAACATGTCCAAGCCTTCTATGCCATAGTCAACCTTTAGATGATTTAGTGAACAAGCATGTACCAAGATTAGCATCATTTGAATCGAAATCAACTAAATAGAGGTTGCCATGTCTAAATCCTTTGAAAATCAACCTATTATCATCAATACTAGTGATAATCACTTCTTTTGGATAAAATGCACATATAAATCCAAGATCACAAAGTTGAGCTACGGATAAGAGGTTGAAATTTAGAGATTCAACAAGCAATGCATTAGATATGGAAAGGTCGTTTGAGATGGCAATTTTACCTAAACCTTTTACCTTTCCTTTGCTATTGTCTCCAAACGTGATCTTGTCATATTCCGCACCTTCGTTATTTAGAGAGGAGAACATGTTGTGATTACCGGTCATATGTTGAGTGCATCCACTATCGAGCACCCAATGTTGTCCTCCGGCCTTGTAATTTACCTACAAAACAAAGTTAGGTCCTTTTAGGTACTCAAATCTTTTTGGGACCTTGGAGGTTAGTTACCAAGGATTTTGGGACCCAAATGGCTTTCTTTTTGGCACCAATGATCGGGGTTCCAACAAATTTGGCTTTAATATCCCCATTGTTCATTTTCTTTAATACATAGCAAGAGTTGAATATAAGAGATGAATTACTTTTGCTAGCATGGCAATTTTTCTCAATATGACCTAAACTTTTACATTTGTTGCAATATCCCTTTTCTTTTACAAATACGGTTTTAGATGGAACAAATGCATGTTTTCCCTTTTTAGGAATGTAGCCTAGTGCTTCTTTTCTTAAGGAGAACCTTTGACTATCTAAAAGATGTCTTAATTTTGATTCTCCTACATAGCATTTAGCTAGATCATTTGTTAATTTTTCAATTTTGTCCTTAAGCTCATTGTTTTCAAGACTAAGCACATGATCATCAATTTTAGGTCTAGATGGGAATTCAATTAAATCTTCACAAGAAGTTGATATGCTAGACATAGACATCATGGGCAAGTCATTTAACATATTGCAAGTGATGCCTATGTCATTACCCGTTTTGTTGGCTTTATGAGTAATTAGTGAGTCATGAGCTTCCTTAAGCATCTCATGAGTTTCTTTGAGACTCTCATGAGATGTGTTTAGCTCCTCATAGGAATTTTGAAGAGTTTTGTATCTCTTCTTCAATTCCTTGAATTTTTCTTTTTCTTTACTCATATAGTCATCAAAACCGGTGATCACCTCAACTAGGTCATCATAAGTATATTCATCTTCGTCACATGATACCTTCGATTCTCCTTTAGCCATGAAGCAATGAGGAGTGGAGAATAGAGATGGAGCTTCCTTGATAGCTACCCCGGCGAGTCCTTTGGGTGATGCTTCATCTTCATCTTCGGAATCGGAACTTGAAGCATCCGAATCCCATTCAATGAAGCATGCTTGTCCATCCTTCTTCTTCTTGTAATATTTCTTGAAAACCTTCTTCTTGCTCTCTCCTTCCTTTTCGTACTTCTTCTTCTTCACCAATTTTGCTTCTTCCTTGTTTTTGCATTGTGCGGAGATGTGACCCTTTTCACCGCAATCAAAGCATCTTCTCTCTTCAAATGGGTTCCTCTTGGATGATTGTCCTTTCTTGAAGGACTTTCCTTGATATCTCTTCTTCATGAACCGCTTGAACATTCTCACAAATAGAGCCATTTCCTCATCGGTGTCTCTCTCATCACTTTCTTCTTCATTGTCTTCCCTTTTGGAGGCTTGAACTTTTAGTGCTATGTTCTTCTTCTTGAAGTCGAAAGCCTCATCTTTCACTTCTTCTTGAGATTTCTTGAATATGTCATGAGTGAGAATCTCACTCAAGACTTCCAACGGAGTCACACTCTTCAAGTTCGAACGCACAAGTAAGGTTACAATTATATCATATTTTGAAGGTAAAGCTCTAAGAAACTTATGACAAAATTCCACATTTGTGACATCCATACCAAGCCCTTTTAACTCATTTACTATGTTATTTAATCGGTTAAACATCTCCAATACATCTTCATTGGGCAACATAACAAACTTTTCAAATTGGCCCTTATGGATAAATAATTTTGCATCCTTGACCATCGAGGTTCCTTCATGAATATCCATAAGATTTCTCCAAATATCATGAGCCGTTTCAAGTTTACAAATTCTATTAAATTCACCTAGATTTAGAGCACTATAAAGAACATTCATAGCTTGAGCATTTGCTAAGGCATTATCTCTATCTAGGTTAGTCATGTCATCATCATCAAGAATTGCAAAGCCCTCATCCACCACTTTCTAAATCTTTCCACCTATGGCTTTAAGATAAACCATCATTCTAGTTTTCCAGTAAGTATAGTTTGATCCATCAAAGAGTGGTGGTTTGCCAATATTGATCCGACCCTCACAAGCCATCTTTATCCTACTCCGGGATGGTTAAATCCTCTAACTATGGAGTCCTTACTCTGATACCAATTGAAAGGGATCTAGGATATCGACTAGAGGGGGGTGAATAGGCGATTTTAGCAAATTAACAATTAATCAAACAAATAATAGTAAATGAGAGCAAATAACTAACACAAGAAGAACAATGAACAATTTTAACACAAGGATATATCCCGTGGTCTCGGTGATTTGCCGATCACCCCTAATCCACGTTGAGGCAAACTCAAATCTCTAACCGCTCCTCTATCTAGTCAACCTTCTCTCGAGAAGTGACCTAGATCTTGAGCCGGATTAGTGTGATGAGTTATCCAAACCTCGATTTCACTAATGATGCACTTTACCGCTCCGGCAAGGCGTGCTCAACCCTTTCACAAGACGTTTTGAGGCTTCTTCACAATCTTCCTTGAAGAGCTCTCCAAAACCTTCTCTCGAGCCGTCTAGGAGCCGGCAAACTCCAAGAGTAACAAGCCGGTGATGATCACTTAACCTTCTTCTAGTGCCACAAGATTGATTTAGTGATCTAAATGCAATGCACTAGAAGATCTCAAATGCACACTCTCACAAATTCAAGAATTAGAACCCTAGAGTGTGTATAACTTGCTTGAGCTCTCAAGGATGATGACAATGTTCACAAATATGCCAAAAAGTTTTTTTTTAAACAGGACCGTGCATGGGAGTATATATACCCCCACAATAAATATAGTCGTTACAGGCCATTGGAAGAAAAAGATCACTTGGCGGTCAGACCGCCGCAATTGCAACGGCATAAAATAGGCGCAAGAAATGCTCAACTGCCCTTGTCAGGCACACTCACGGTCAGACCGGACCCAATTGCTGTCAGACCGTGAAACTGTCCAGAGACGACATAGTTTCTGGACACGTTATACGATCAGGCCGAAAAATACGGACAGACTGGCCATACGGTCAGACCGTAGTTCAAAAACACGGTCAGACAGATTTCTCGGTCAGACCGGTCTTACAAACGGTCAGACCGTCATAACACAATACATCAGTAAGATAGATCAAGAAGTTCCAGGAGACTGACCTAGGTCTTAACTACGGACAGACCGACCTTTTTAAGGAAAAAACTACACTTAGACATAACGTCGGTCAGTCCTAGTAAACATTCGGTCAGACCGTCCATTCGGTCAGACCGGCTCACAATCGGTCGGACCGACTGAGGCTGAATTTGGCAGAAATGAGTTGAAACAAGCATTCTCAAAGAATATGACCTTCTAGTATGCAATGCAAGTTGATTTTATGATTTGTGGCACATAGATGAAGTATTTTGTGATACACCACATGCTCCTCTTAATAGTACGGTGACTATCTAAAAAATCCGGTCAAAATTCTTCTCTAATCACCTTAGACCGGTTAATTGGAAAAGACCCTATTTCGTACCTTTGCCTCTTTGATCAATGTCCTTTCTTCATCATGAGGCTCTTTCTTTGCCTTTCATTAACCTGTCTTTTGAGTTTCTTCTTGTCACAACTTAGCAGGTATCGTTAGTATAGCATTTGCAATTGTCACTAATTACTAAAACACTCTTTAGGGGCCTAGAAGCTACACCCATTCCCGGAGCAATGGGGCTGTCGAGAGGGTCAACAGCGTAATCCTACAGGGGTTGCACCGGTGACTCGAGCAGGCTGCTTCTAAGCGGGGTGCATGGGCAAAGGAGCTCCCTAGCATCCTCTGCTCCATGCGCACGACCCCGAGCCGGGCGAAGGGACGTACTCCTTTCTCCCTAGTCTACGGGGCGGAGGCAGTCCTCCCCCTGGAGATTGGCTTCCGGTCGCTGCGAGTCGAGCTCCTAGACGGAGCTACGACCGCAGCGTACCAAGCCAATGAGGCCAACCAGCGACTAGAGATTGACCTCGTGGAGGAGGAACGTGACCGAGCGCTCCTCCGCCACGCCATCTACGAGTGCGAGATGGCGCGCGCATACAACCAGCGCGTGCGCGAGAGGGCCTTCCGCCTTGGGGACCTTGTCCTCAAGCGCGTCACAGACCCCCAAGCCCAGGGTAAGCTCTCCCCCAAATGGGAGGGCCCCTACAAGATCTCCGCGGTCCTGGGCTCGGGGGCTTACAAGCTCTCCAACCTCCAAGAGCAGGAGCTGCAGCACACGTGGAACTTGCGTTTACTTCATAAGTTTTACGTCTAGCCTACACAGGCCCGTCCCCTCCCCCGGAGCGATTACGCCGGAGGGGGAAGGGGGACCTTGTACTGACTGTCCCCTCCCCCACAGCGATCACGCCGGAGGGGGAGGGGGGACATTGTAATCACCTTTCCCTCCCTTTCGCAACTTCGCGGGGGGAGGCGTTGTATTTCGTTTCATTATCAATACAACTGGATTTTGTCTTCAACTATCTCACTGCAGGTTCTTCACATTACCGCCCCTAACGGCGATGCCCTCCCCACGAGGATGCCCTCCCTGCGAGGACGCCCTCCCCGCGAGGATGCCCTCCCCGTGAGGAAGTGGGCTCTGACCCAACAAGTCCCTCCTGTAGGGCGGCTTACGATCAGCCCTCGTGGACTGAGGGTGTAAGAGGCAACCCGGTCCTCAGGGACCGTGGTAACGAGTCACTTTGGGAGACTAGTCCCCTGCACAAATACTCAGACCCATCATCGGGCACATCCTCCTCCGGGAGTCGATAGTCTCCCCAGCGGAACGGATTTCTTGAACATTCTTCTCCGGAGACCTTATTCCCGACTCCCCGTTCTTACGGCGACCAGACGATTGTCTCCCGGGTGGTTTATCTCCGGAAATCTCATCTCAGGCTTTCTTGGATATTTCTTTCCCGGATACCCTATTCCCGGCTCCCCGTTCTCACGGCGACCGGATGATTGTCTCCCAGAAAAATTGTGGATTTCTTGGATATTTCTTCCTCGGAGACCCTATTCCCGGCTCCCCGTTCTCACGGCAACCGGACGATTGTCTCCCGGAAAGCTCACCTCCAGAAATTTCATCGGGTTTTCTCAGATGTTTCTTCCCCTGAGACCTTATTCCCGGCTCCCCGTTCTCATGGCGACCGGATGATTGTCTCCCGGAAGGTTTTTCCCCGAAAACGTCGTTTTCAAATTTTCTAACTTGGAAAAATTCTTATGCTACAGGTCTTCACCTTCACCCCGGGGGCTTTGTCACCCCCACAGCGCGCCGAGCAACCCTCCGGCCCGCTGTGGGCGGGGGGGGGGGGGGGGGAGGGGATAAGGAACCCCCGGGGTCGTCTGGACCATCCACGAGCAAACTTAGCTCATTCTTATCAAAAGAAGTCGTCGAGACCATCCAAGAAATATCAAAAGAAGACTCTCAAAGCAGCAAGAAGCAAACACAGCTTTATTGATCATTCAACCGGAGGACATATTCCCCCTCCGGTGGGCATCAGAAACGGTACAACCCGAGACATAACCCAGAAATTCTCTACATCCTAAGGCTCCTACGCCTAATAGTCCCAGAGGCCCTCTGCTAGCTCCCGGGCTAGGTCCCGGTACAATGCGCGTACACGGCGCTGAACTTCCCGGAGCACATCCTCGGGCCAATACTCGTAGCCTGCCGGTGGAAGTATCCGAAGAGGGGGGATCATCCGGGACCCCGGACATGGAGGGGATAATTCGGCACGATGATTGTCGAAATTATCCAAGTGCCACTCCGGGTGCCATCTCAATCGGATCGGCTCCCGGACGGCGTCCCCGCTGCGCTCCTCGGAGATGAGACTTAGCAAGATCAAAGCGGCTTGGGCGTCCTCCGGGGGACACCTACCCGGGGAACTTCTTCCGGACCTCCGCCCGGGAGTAACCTCCCGGGAATCCTGGTAACAATGTATTCATTCAAGACTTAGAAAAAATTTCAATTCCATTGCATTTCAATATGTCTTTTTACAAGTGTCCGGGGCTTCATCTAAGAAGGTACCGGGAACAAAATTATAAGAAAGCAAAAAGGGTCCTATCTAATACCCGGGGGGAGGCTCATACTTTGTCATTGGCGTCCTCCCCGCGGGGGGCTTCCGCCGGGGCCGGGGCCGGGGCATCCGCTGTCGGAGGCGCCGGTGCCGGGAACCTCACCCCGACGATCCGGTCGTAGAAGCCCCCGGCGAGTTGCTCCACCTCCCGGTGCGAGGGCTCAAAGAACTCGGGGAAGCTCCGGGGGATGCGGTCCCCGATCGCCCGGGCGCCCACCCCCCGGTGCTCCACGAGCCCGGCCGTGGCCGCAACCACGGGGATTGCCCGGCCTCGTGCCCGGGCATATGTGGCCTCCGGGATCACGGAGACCTGTGCGTTAAGAAAACGCACAGCCTCCGTGAGTGTGGTCGGGGGCACCTCCGAGCTGCTCCCAGAGCCTAGGCTCACGCCAAGGCTCTCGAGGGCCGAGCGGACGGAGCGGCCTGCGTCCATCACCGCCCGGACGCTTGAGCCCTCGAGCTCCCGGAAGGCCTCCTCCTTTGCCTTGGCCTCCTGCCGGAGACGGCCGTTGACGGCCTCGGAGACGTGGACTTGGGCCCGGACCCGGGCCAGCTCCTGGAGGTCTTCGTCCGCTGCCCCAGGTAGGTGGCGGCCCTCTCGTCCGCGTCCTTCAGTAGCCGGCTGATCCGCTGCTCAAGGCCCCAGGTAATGGCCGCCCCCTACAAACTCCAGAGTTAGAAAAAATTCAAGTGTAGGGGGTCGAAAGAAAGCGTCATCGACTTGGGTAAGTACCTGAATCTGGAGAGACTGGAGCTCCCCAAAATGCTCATGGAGTGTCCCCTCCGCGACGTAGGCCTAGACCTTCCGGGTCTGCAGGCCCTCCGCGTAGCGGGCGACCTCCCCCGCGGAAAGCAGGGGGGTCGCCTGCCTGACGCCGGTCCCGTCGCGGCCGATGAGGGGTCCCCGGACCTGAGCACCCGTCATAATCTCGGCCGGGGTGGCGGTGGTCGGCGTCTTCGTCGCCGAGGAGGTGGCCTCTGAGGAAGTGGCCGAGGAGCTCTTAGAAGGGCTCCCTCTCCGGGGAGGAACCATCAGGCCTTTTCCCTTCCCGGGCGGGAGGGCCCCTGGGACCTCCACTTCCGGAGGGACCTCGTAGACTGAGGGGCTCCCCCCCTCATCTACCGGCCACTCCACCCGCGGAGGCGAGGCCTGCGCAAACCTCACCTCCGGCTTCTCCGGCTCCAAAGGTGCCGGGGGCACCGGGAGGGCCGCCACCGAAGGCGGCGAGGGGGCGTAGTTTCCGAATCGAACGCCGCCCCGCCCGCGGCCGGTTCTTTCCCCTGAGCCTCAACGGGGCTCTCCGGGGGAGGGGGTGTCGCTTCCTTCCGGGCCGGCTCCCGGGCGTGCCCGGTCCTGGGGGTCTCGTCCCGGGCCTTCGTCGGCGTCGAGGCCGGTGTCGTCGACGGGCCGGGGGCTTTTTGAACCCTGGCTTTCTTAGGCTCAGAGCCCCCGGCAGCTTCCTTCCCCCGCTTGTACGATCTGGGGGTGGGGAGAGGCTTCCTCTCCGGTAGCTTTAGCCCGAAGGCCTCGGCCACCAGGTTCCGGGGAGGGCCCTCCCCCACGACGCGCACGATGCGCTCGTGTTCATCGGTGAAGTACCTCCCCATGAGGTTCTCCGCCTTCTCCCGTGCCGCCGGGTACGGCCGGACTGCGAAAGGTAAGAGTTAGTAAAATTTTGAAAAATTTGCCCATGCAATGAACCACGTAACGAGGACTTACGTCTGGTCACCGGTTTCACTGGGGGCCGTTGCTCCGGGCACATCCCAATCCCACTTCTCCCGCGCGAGAAGGGGGAGATCCTCAAAAGCATCATCTCCTCGGCGGCGTTCCGCATGGAGCGGGTGCGCCGGGAGACGATGACCTTCCCGAGGAGCTCCAGCTCCTCGACCGTCAACACCGGGGGCTTCGGCGCGGATGACCGGCTGTAGGTCGGGGCCTCCGGGGAGTACACCACCCCGTCGTCCCTGACCCGGAGGTAGAACCACCTCCGGATCCAATCTCCCCAGTGGTCCCGGGAGGCCGCCATTGGGTAATCGGCTACCCGGGACGGTAGCATCTGCACCATCACCGAGCCAAAGGGGGACTTGGGTCCCCCCTTCACTAGGTAGGAGCTCCTCGCCACCAGCTCGTAGAAGTACCGGAAGGCTCGCAGGGTGGGCTCCCGTCCGATTGCCATCTTGAAGAGCCATATGAATAGGCCCATCGGGACGATGGCGTTCGGCGTGAGGTGGTTCAGAGCCACCCCATATTCCTTCATAAACTCCCGGAGCAATGGGTGCACCGGGAGCCGGAGCCCCGCCTCGAGGAAGGCCTCGAAGGCCACAATCTCTCCAGGCCTGGGGCGGGGGGCTCCATCCTTCTTCACGGGGACTCGGACGTCCCCGTCCTGACGACTCCCCGTTCGACCGGGGACTCTAAGTCCCCGACCGTGAACTCTAAGTCCCCGACCGTGAACTCGGAGGCCCAGAGGAAGTCCGGAGCCACTTCCTCCGAGGACACCTTTGTGGTCTTCGCACAGCTCTTAGGCGCCATCAAGTTTTTTCCGGTGGCTAAGGCTTCGGGAGCGAGCGGGACCTAAAGCTTCCGGGAGCTAGCTACCGGGAGGGGGCTTCCGGGAGGGCGCTGGAGTTTGAAAAGTTTGGAATGAGCTTCCCGGGCCCCCCAAGGCCCTATTTATAGGGGTGAAGCGTGGCCCAGATGGGCGCCATGTGGCACTTCGCGGTACATCTGGGCCGTTGGAGTTCAAACCATGCGCGGGAAACGAAGGGAAGGGCGCGCAAACCGAGGCACCGGTTCGAACTGCGAGCTCATTTATGGCCAAACGGCGTGGTCATAAGCGCGCGGCACGGGAATCGAAGCGTCATGACTCCGGTAGCTTGGCCCGGAGATTTTCCCAGTGACATGTACCAGAACCTCCGGGGACTCGAGCATCATCCCCGGAGGGCATGGGGGGCTGCTGTTGGGGGAAATCTCCGCGAGACCAAGTCCAGGTAAGTTGCGTCGCTTTCGCCCGGGGACATTGCCTCCGGGGCATATCCCGGGCGCCACCATTTGCCCGGGGACATTGCCTCCGGGGCATATCCCGGGCGCCGCCATTTTCCCTGGGACATTGCCTCCGGTGCATGTCCCGGGTGTGGGACCCTCATTTGAGGAATCCGGTGGCAACCGCCCAGGTGGGTTGCACTCAGAAAAGGTACATTGCAGCTCACAACAACAAGATGTATTATATAAAAATGCGAGTAATTAAAAACAAGTGCTGATCACAAGGACCAACATCACAATAACTTAGCGCCAAAATGACGCATTTAAATGTTGATACAAATTAAGGAGTTTTCGACACAAAGGTCGACACAAAATAAAACAACGATAGTAAGCAAAAGAACTTCATCTGTCTTCTTTTTCAGCAGCAGCGGTGTTGTACGGGCCATTTCCACATCTGACTCCACCTTGGTACATAACCCTCTAGCAAGCTGGGTCTTCAGTTTCTTCTTCTTGTTCCACATTGGGTTCAAGACCGTAAGATTCAGGGTCGACGAATCCTTCTTCTAAATTTGTTTGTAAAAGCAAGGGTGAGCACATTGTCCACATGGTGCTCAACAAGTTCCAAATAAGAATGCAAGTATACTTAGATGAGGGGGAATTTCTCAAAGAATAGCTCTTTGGCTTTATATATGTATATAGAATAGATTCTCGCACTTGGTTTTGAAGAAAAGATCTTTATTTTCGAAAGCGGTGCTTTTGAAACCCTAAGCTAAATTCTCAGAAAATGTTGTGTGTGGCGGTCTTCCATGAGTCACCACTTTATTTAGATTTTGTGAAAACTTTCCAAAAGCTACTTGTACTGCATCGACGTGAATAGAATCCACAGCGCGCAGACTCCATAACCTGGGAGCTCAGAGTATCCGATACTTTTTAAACTTTGCAAAGGTGTACCACCTTAATCCACCGATCATTCGGCTTTCAAGTCGGTACCTCTCCATGCGACTCTTATGCATGTGACAAGGCCGAGATGACACAACAGTTTACAGTCCTAGCATTAACTATTCCCTGCCCGGTAATTAGACAGTCAACTCTCAAGTACCGTTGTGGGTCCTCCCCACTGCCTTACTTCCTAGCCTGGGTCTATGTTCTCGCAAGACACATAGCCTCTCTTGATTACAGTCGCGCACAACTTAATCTGGCATAGGGCGTCTTCCTTCTTTCCACCTTTTCCTCTCATGATTTTTCTGAACTCACATCACTCATGGCCTTCTGCGGCCCACCAGTTCTCGCAAGACACTGGATCGACAACCATTGCAGGGAAAAGCTAACACAAAAGAAAGCTACTAAGTTGCGCCCGTCCCATAACCGGGCAAGTGGTTGGTACGTTTTTCATGCCGCATAGAAGCACAGCACAAGGTTCTAGTCCTTATGAATCTCTAGTGAGGAGTCTTTCACATTCCCAGTGCGCACACAGCACCATCCAATCAAACCATCCTCACTATCGATTCCAATCATATTTTCTTTCACAAAAGGGGTTTTGAACATGCTTTTCTCATATGTGACCAATCAACATTTAATATATAATCTTGAGTATAGCATAGCCTAAGCATGATATTCTAGGGTGACAAGGGTGCATGGATATTCAATGTAAAAAGGGGCTTTACAGTTATTTAGGTTATATCTAATCATTTTATTGAAACATAGCTCTTGTTTGAACCTAAGGCATGCATATACTTGAAACAGTTAACATACTTCATTTCAAAATAGTAGGCTAGACATGATCAAGGGTTTGAGACTTGCCTTGCAGTGATGGGTCTAGCTGCTCAGGTGAATCCTCGAAGATCTCCTCTGTTCCTTCAACGTCTGGTTTCATGGCGGATACAAACAACACATACACACTATATAAGCATACAAGCACTAGAAAATAATACGTAATTACATCATGCATGCAGGGTAAGGGTTTGGACAAGGTCACTTGACATTGATCGAAGAGATGGGCTCAAAAGGACTTGAATGTCGAAGGGCTGACATTCGGCTCATCGCTTGACATAGCCCTAAATTGGTTCTAGGTTTGTTTTCTGGAGATGTGGCAATAGGGAATATTGTAGAGCATGGTTCAAAAGGCTTAGTGGATAAAGTGGCATTTCAATTGCTCAAATGTAACAAGTCTAAATCATCCAATGCCACTGGTGGACATGCACTGACATAGTGCTAGACATGGACAGAAACTAGGGCATTGCATAACTTTTGACTCAGGACTCCAATTGATGCACAACTTTGTCTGGGATTTAGTCCTTGATAACAGCTACAAAACTCTCAACAGGCTCAAGGGCAGAAAGTGGCCGGAAGGTGGCCAAATCTGGTGAGCAAACACGGTGGCCTGAACTACTGGACAGTAATCTTGGCATGATCATAACTTTTGATCTAGGCCGATTCAAGGTTCGAGCCAGTGGAGTAAATTGCTCAGGGGGTTGAGGCCTAGCTAGATGACAAGGTTTCATCGGCTGGTTTGGCCGGAAAATGAACTCTGGCGATCGGGGCCAAAGACTGTCGCGCCCCGCACAGGGTACCACGACTACTCCCGTGGAGACCTAGCTCGCTGCAGCTGGTCTCATACATACATACCACTGACTTCCCAGGATAAGTCAAGCACAGGAGTTCATTGCAGCAGAGTAACTTACAAAATATCATTGATAAACAGTATGGCCTGCTGGCCTGATACAACAAGAGTAATACAATGCCTTCACGGCACAAATGGTCTAATTAAAACAAAAGACAACTACTCGGCGGAAGCTAGGCGAAACCCCCACAGTCGTAAGAAGTTGACGGCAGAACAGCACACTTCAGGGTTCTGGCAGGACTGGCTCTCTTCCTTCTGGACCCACGAAATCTTCCAAGCCTTCGTCTTGGTATTGTAGCACTCCATCTATTGTTGATAAGTTGCAAGGGTGAGCACTTACGTACTCAGCAAGTCATAGGTAAGAGTAGAGATACGTATAGTAGAGATGTCATGATCCTATGCTATTGAGGGAAAGAGGTGAGAAGGTTTTTCCAAAAATACTTTTCTTCCAAGCTTTTGAAATCTCATGCTCATGGCAGCATTTCATATACTTATGGCACAATCCACATGCCTCTTAGATATCATATGATCACTAAATTATGGTACTACCGCGACACGTCAACACATGACAGCCCTCGGCAGCACCCCTTATCATGACAACACATGTCATTTGGGTAATCTTGAACTAACAAATTTTAATTTATAAAACAATACTTGTGTCACACCCCGTGGATTCAATCCACCGCGGCATACTCCTAAAACTCAGGAGCACGAAGTATTCGAATACATTTTTAACTCTGCAGAGGGGTACCAATTTACCCGCAAGATATATCCACTTTCATGCCCTTCCTATCACAAGGATTGGACCCATGACTCACTTCATACTGTGAGTGGCAAGGTGGAGATAACAAGAACTTTTGCCATGTTTCACACACAATTCACCCCAGACCCCGTGGTTTTCTTCACGCAAACCACAGTTGTGGCAGGGTTTCACAACCCCCACTAATTGGCGTCTTCCCCTCAGGGTCAGCGTGCATGATCACATCCTGTGATATGTGTTGGAGCGCACCCCGTGTTAATCGTGAGTTTGTCATATAGGGGTTTCATGTGTGATCCACATACTACTTGTTCAGGCCTATCCCATACCAGGCTTGCGGTCGGCACGTTAATCATGCCACTAGACGCACAACACAAGGTTCTAGGTCCTTATATGCCAGTGACCAGATCATACCACAATCCATGCACTTCCAGTGCTGGCACATCCTGTGCGACCAAGCACCTCCAGTGCTTTCACCATTCCATACCAAAATACTGGTCACGGCTAGGGGTTTTATTTCATGAATATAGATTTATATACATATACTTATCAATTCATGGTTCATTGCTAAACAGTTTATCTTTCCACAGGCAATCAGCCTGATGCTGCCATTTCATCTCTTTTCTCAATTCATGCAATACTATTTTATAATCAAGGTATATTCTAGCATTTCATAAAATATAGGTTCAAGATGTTCAAGAATATGACTTGCCTTCCGCGTCGTAAGAAACAACAGTTGATGTCGGGTCTGCGACGAAGTCTTCGAACTCGGACTCTTGCTCTGAACAAGGATCAAACAAGCAAACAGGCATTACAATCAATCATACTCTTACTATTCCACTATATGCGATAATGCAAGGAGAAACACTTAGGCGATACAAGATTTGGAAGCGATTAGGGTTAAACTATGGAAACCAAGGTTAAGATTAGTTGTCAAGAGTTTACAAGGTTCCAAATGTTCCAAAATATCAGAATGATATCAAGGCTGCTGCTGGTTCGCTCAAAAACAGCGAACGCCTTTAGATCGACATTCGGTTCAAGGCATCGACATAGGGTCGATGGATGATAGAGGGCTCAACTCAAGTTGTGACAGTAGAATAAAATGTAGATCACAACATCAGGAGTCTAGGGGACAAAGTTATGTTCAGTTTGCATACCCAGAAGGGGTCAAAATGGCCCAATGCCATTGGCTGACATAGGCTGACAATGCCCAAGAATGGCATTGACATGGTTTGAACAGTTTCTAGTAGCCAAAATGGGTTTTGATTCAAGCATATGATGCACAAGGTAGTGAAGCAACTGTTTGACAAGGTAATTTTTGGTTTGCATGACCAGAGGTGGGTGAACAGGGCTAATGCCACTGGCTGGCATAGTTTGACATAGAGTTGACATGGCCAGAAATTAGGGTTTGCCATATCTTTTGATCTAGGGCTCCAAATGATGCACCACTTTGTCTGGTAGTTAGGCATTTGTAACAGGAACAGATGTCTCAACAGGATCTAGGGCAGGAGGTGGCTGGAAAGTGATGAAAACCGGCAAAGAAGTTGACTGGCCTGGAGCACATGCAACATAAACAGTGCAGTAACTAGGGCATGGCTATATCTCACAATCTAGGCCGAATTAGAAGTCGTGATAGAAGACAAAGTTGCTCAGAATGGTCCAAAACATCTAAATGGCAAAGTGGTTAGGGCTGGATTGGCTGGATTTGGAAGATACTGGCTGGAGAAACGATGAACTCAAATCTGTTTTGGGCATTTCTGATTTAAAGTGATTGAACTCAATTCCTTGCTTAAGTATGGTCCTCAGGGTACTAGAAATGCATTGGTGAAGTTAGATTAACAGATTGCTCAACAGAGAAGCTAAATCAGCAAGTATAAGTTCATGTTCATGGCTGGAAATTGGGGGTTTTTGATTTATAACGAATTTGTTCAAACCAGTAGCTCAGGGGTCTTAAGTGAGCTATTCTAAGCATATTTCACTACTGGCTCGAAGATCAATTCATTCTGGAATGAAATTAATTGCTCGCCGGAGCTACTGGAGTAAAACTAAAATTGCCGGCGACTGAGGGTATTTAGACTAAATTCCAAGCTCGAGAAGCATGAGGGGGATGAGAGAAGCTCACTGGGGGTGTTGGATCGAAGGAGGAAGCAGTGGTTGAAGCTAGCACCGAAGCTCCCTCTTTGCTGCTCACCGGAGAAGAAGAAGACACAGTGAACTGCTGGTTTTCTGGTGTTTTGGAGTGTAAGGAGTAGAGCTGAGCTCTGGTGGGTTTATATAGGCGTGGCTGGAGGCTCTCAACGGTTGGAAAATGCTCGGGGAGTTGTAGCCGGCAAGGAGAAGACGGGATGCGACTTCACGGCGAAGACAGGCGGCGAAACGACTCGGTTCAGCGGCCGTGAGGGCTTTTGCAGCTGGAGCTGCTGCGATGTGAAGGCGAACTGATGGCTGGCCACGGCGAGTTCTCCACGTGGCTATGCTTTCCTGCTGTAGCCGTTGCCGGTGGCGTGCAATCGGGAGAAACCAGCTGGTCGCGATCCTCGCTGGAGAAGATCCACAGTGGCAAATGGCGAGCACACACGCGGCGGCAGGCGAAGCAACCAGCAGTGGCGCGCTCGAGGTCGAAGGCTCCCGTGCTCGTGCGCTGTTCCAGGTCGTGGTCGAAGTCCCAGGCGCTGGTCGAAGACAGCAGCTGGTCGGTTGCACTGTTCTGGTCGATCAGGGGCATAAGTGTAATGATTTCGGTTGAAAAGTGGACTGATTTGTAATTCTGGTCTTAGAGAGGTTTAATTTGGAATTTGATTGAATGGATGAGTATAATATTTCTATTAATACTCATTTAGCTCAAATCTGGAGGAAATTTGATAAGGTTTGAGGGATTTCACCTATTTTCGAAAATAGGGTAAAATTAGGGTAAAATAGATTTGGATTTTGTCGATCTCGAATTCTGGTAATTAGGGTGAGATTTGGAAGTCTGATCAGAAGGGAAATCTGTATCAAATAGTATTTGGGAGGTGTTCCCTGAAGAAATTCTGAGGTTGGAGTTGATTCGTGGATTTTAGCCTTTTCAGGCTTCCAGGTAAACAGAAAAGGACTTATTCGCAGTAAAATTTGGACTAAACTGCGAAAAGTGTTTAGATGAAACAATCTGGTTCCCAACTTTTTGGAGTAAGTTGAGGGTAAACCTAGGAACATATTCCAAAAGATACATGAGTCTGGATAGGGTTAAACCATGATAACTCAATTATCTGGAAACTGGGGTACTTAGGGTAAATCTGAATTTCCTGTTTTTGAAAACAGAAAGAGACTTAGATACTGGGAGTTAGGGTTAGAATTCAATCTGGTTCCTAAAGACTTTTATCTTCAGAATAACTGGTAGGTTAAATCTGGATGGTCAGATCTTGATCTAGATCTAGAGAATAGATTTGGAGATTTTTAGGGTTTGGGAGAGATTAGGGTTCAGCTGATCTGGCTACTGCTACAGGGATACATGCATGCAGGATTTTATGCAAAAACTTTTCACCCCCAAAACCAGGGTGTTACAAAGACGAAGGCACCGATTTGGGCGTTTTCGTTCCAGGGCGTTTGAACTCAATTCCACGCTCGGGAAGCATCTAGGGATCATCACAAAGCTATTGGTGTGCTCAATTTTGCCAGAGAATGGCTGGAGAAGCACGGCGCGTTCTCCGGCGAACTGCCGAGGCTCGAACATGGAAATTCGACGCTCGGGGCAAAATTGGCGATTCCAAGTTTGCAGGCTTGTTCCTCCTAGCTTACTGATCATTATTCTCTACTGGCACGAGGATCAATTTGGCTTGAATCACTCGGAATTAGGGAAACAGGGGATTACGACTTTTCAGGTGATTGCCGGCGTTGAGGTTCGCCGGGGGTCAATTAACGGCTATGGCACATACAGGGGGTTAAGGGGGTCTTACTGGTGAAGTTGGTTTGGAGGGGAAAGCCGCGGGCGAAGCTGGTGCCGTGAGCTTCAGAGGTAGCTCGCCGGGGAAGAAAGTCTTCGCGGCGGCGCTGAGGAACGGGGCTGTTCTCTGGTGGTGGAGGCTAAGGCTTGCAGTTGCGGGATGGTGTGTGAAGAGATGCTGGGCAAGGGGGCTTTATATAGCCGGGGGGTTGAGCTCTCGGGAGTTGCAGCAATCGCCGGTGAGATATTTTCTGGCGCTGGAGCGGTCAGCGAGGCACATCGGGACATGGCGGGAGCTCTGCCAGAGACGGGGTATCGCGCGGAATCGGGATTTTGTCAGGACGACGAGATAGCGATCTCCGGGATGGCAACCATGTGGCGTAAAGCTTCTAACAACAGCAGGCACGCGCGCACGCGGGGAAGAACACGGCACAGCGCGGGTGAGGTGCTCCACGGTTGTGCGCAGGTGGTGGCTACGTGGCTGCGATGGTGGCAGCGCGGGGAACTTCGCCGGCGACGAGTTCAACGGCGAGGCAAAATGGCGGGGCTCTGGTCGAATTGCTCTGGTCGTGGTCGAAAACGGCACAGGGACCTGGTTGCAAACTTTGGACTGATTTGCGAAGGTTTGGACTAAACTGTGAGGGTTTTGGCTCGGGCACTTGGGCTTATTTGCAATTCTGGAAATCTGAAGGGCTGATTTGAATTTTGACTTTGCAGCTGAGTGTTACTAAATGTCTTAGACTCATCCAGCAGGAAAAATGGTAAAATCCGATAAGATCTGGTGGTTTTGACAAAAATCGAAAACAGGGTAAAATAGGGTAATTAGGGTTTGACATTTTGTCGGGGCTGAAACTAGGGTTTCGGTTGAGATTTTTGAGTTCCTCCAGAAGGGAAAAACGTTCAGAAAAATGAAAGAAATATAATCACTTGATCAGATTTGAATTTGGAGATGATCTGGGACTTTTAGCCTTTTTTGGGCTTCCTTAAAATTCTGAAAAGAACTAAACTGAAACACTTTTGGACTGAAATGTGAAAATGATCTGTGAGATGAAGTTTAGCTGCCAACTTTTTAGGTTAAGGTAGTGGCATACCTAAGATCAAGATAGGGTTGAGACATCAGGGATTCCAAAGAAGATATGCTGACTCGTAAGCAGAAAAGATAGCGAAAACAGGGATGTTACACCAGGCGCCGCCTTTCGCCCGGGGACATTGCCTCCGGTGTCTGTCCCGGGCGCCGCCATCTGCCCGGGGACGTGGACTTCGATGCCTGTCCCGGGCATTATCGCCCTTCTAAAGGTAAAGTCTTTGGTTCTTGATCACGTGCAGGTCACGCGAGGAGCGCCTCGGGAATCAGCGGCCACCTGTCCAGCATCCGAGGCACCTGACCGGGAGAAGGACGTTGCTACCCCTCGATCCGACGGTGGCGTCTGGGGTAGTTTAGTCTTTTTGCTTCTTTTTGGGGCTATAAATAGCCCTTGTACCCCCTCTTGTAAGAACAAGTGATTCATTATTGCTAGAATAGCCAAACTCACAGGTGTGCTCCGGAAGCCTCTCCCCGAGAGAGCCTCCCCAGCCGACTCCGGTCGGGAGCACGCCGACAGGACTAGGGTCCCCACTAGGACCCGAACCTGTATAAATCCTCGTGTCACTTGTGTTTGTCCGGCGGGGGAGGACAGGTCACCCGGTCAACCCGCGTCGCGTTTTCTTCGCTAGGATCGTCCACAAAACCTGCCGAGGTATTCGCAATACCACAACAGCGCCCGGGACACAGGCACCGGGGTCCTTGTCCCCGGGCAAAAGACACAGCTTCTCACCTGGACTTAGTCTCGCAGAGATTTCCGTCAACAGTAGCCCCCCATGCCCTCTGGGGACGATGCTCGAGTTCCAGGAGGGAATGGTTCATGTTACCGGGAAAATCTCCGGGACAAGCTACTGACGGCGTGATGTTTCGATTACCGTGCCGCGCGTTTATGACGGCGCCGTTGTCTCGATGGGAGTGCACCGTTCGGCCATAATGGCCGCTGAAGATTCGAACCGGCGACGCCTCATTTTGTGCGCCCGTCCCTTCGTTTCCCGCACGCTGTTAGAATTTCAACGGCACGGATGCACTACGAAGGGCCACATGGCGCCCATCGGGGCCACGCTTGGCCCCTATAAATAGGGCCTCGGGGGGCCCAGAGAACTCATTCCAAACTTCAAACCTTTAGCGCCCTTAGCTCTCCCGATAGACTTCTCCCGGAAGCTTGTTCTCAGAAGCTTAGCCTCCGGAACCTCTAAGTCCCCCCGTTTTTCCAAAGCCTAAGCCACCGGAAAAAACAGATGGGACCCAAGGGCCGTGCCAAGGCCGCGGAGGTGCCTCCGGAGGAAGTCACTGCGGACTTCCTCTGGGCCTCCGAGTTCACAACCGGGAACCTGGAGTCCCTGGTTGACCGGGGAGTTGTCGCGGATGGGGACGTCCGAATCCCCACAAAGAAGGATGGAGCCCCCCGCCCCAGGCCCGGAGAAGTAGTGGCCTTCGAGGCTTTCCTCAAGGCGGGGCTCCGGCTCCCGATGCATCCATTTCTCTGGGAGTTTTTGAAGGAGTATGGGGTGGCACTGAACCATCTCACGCCGAACGCGATCGTCCGGATGGGCCTGTTCATCTGGCTCTTCGAGATGGCCACTGAACGGGAGCCCACGCTCCGGTTGTTCTGGTACTTCTATGAGCCGGCGGTGAGGAGCTCCCACTTGGTCAAGGGAGGGCCCCTTTGGCTCGGTGATGATCCAGCTACTGTCGTCCCGGGTAGCGGAGTACCCGGTGGCAGCCTCCCAGGACCACCAGGGGGATTGGATCCGGAGGTGGTTCTACCTCCGCGTCCGGGACGATGAGGTGGTGTACTCCCCGGAGGCCCCCACCTACAGCCGGTTGTCTGCCCCCAAGTCCCCGGTGTGGACAGAGGAGGAGCTGAAGCTCCTCAGCAAAGTCGTTGGCTCCCGGGGCGTCCGCTCCATGCGGGACGCCGCCGAGGAGCTAACGCTTCTGAAGATCTCTCCCTTCTCGCACGGGATGAGGGGGATCGGGATGTACCCGGCCCAGCGGCCCCCGCAGAAGCCGGTGACCCGATGTAAGTTCCTGGTTACCTTCCTCGTTTCCTTCATAAATTTTTCTAACTCTTACCTTTTGCAGTTCGGCCGTATCCGGCCGCCCAGGAGAAGGCGGAAAAACCTCCTCGAGAGGTACTACACCGACGAGCACGAGCGCATTGTGCGCGTCATGGGGGAGGGCCCTCCCCAGAACCTGGTGGCCGAGGCCTTTGGGCTAAGGCTACCGGCAAGAAAGCCCCTCCCCACCCCCGGCTCCCACAAGAGGGGGAAGGAGGGCATTGGGGGCTCTGAGCCGAAGAAGGCCAAGACTCAGAAGGCCCCCGGTCCATCGACAACGCTAGGCTCCACGCCCGTGAAGGCCCGGGACGAAACCCCCGGGTCAGGGCACGCGCGGGCGCCGGCCCGGAAGGAAGTGACGCCCCCTCCCCCGGAGAGCCCCAGAGAGGCTCGGGGGAAGGGGCCAGCAAACGACGGGGGGGCGTATGATTCTGTGGACTACGCCCCCTAGCCACCTTCGGCGATAGCCCTCCCGGCAGCCCCGGCGCTACCGGAGCCGGAGAGGCCGGAGGTCCGGTTTGCGGAGGCCTTGCCCCCGCTTGTGGAGTGGCCGGTAGACGAGGGGGGAAGCCCCTCGGTCTACGAGGTTCCCTCGGAGACGGAGGTCCCGGGGGCCCCGCGGCCTGGAAAAGGGAAGGGGCTCCTGATCCCTCCCCTGGGAGGGATCCCCTTGGAGAGCTCCTCGGCCACCTCTTCAGTGGCCACTTCCTCGGCGGCAAAGACTCCAACCACCGCCACCCCGGTCCACATCAACCCGGCGACTCATGCCCGGGAGCCTGTCGTCAGCCGTGACGGGTCCAGCGCCGGGAGGGAGACCCCCCTGCCGTCCGCGGGGGAGGTTGACCGGTACGCGGAGAGCCTGCAGACCCGGAAGGTCCAGGACTACGTCTCGCAAGGGACGTTCCGCGAGCGCTTCGGGGAGCTTCAATTTCTCCAAATCTTGGTACTTCCCTAAGCCGATGGTTGTTTTCCTTTGGCCCCCCCAACTCGAATTTTTTCTAACTCTTGAGTTTGTAGGGGGCGGCCATTACTTGGGGGCTCGAGATGTGCTTCGGCTGGGCGCTAAAGGAAGTGGAGGAGAGGGCCACCGCCTACCAGGAGCAGCGGGACGATGCCCTCCGGGAGCTTGCCCGGGTCCGGGCCCAAATCCACGCCTCTGAGACCACCAACGACCGGCTCTGGAGGGAGGCCAAGGCGAAGGAGGACGCCCTCCAGGAGCTCGAGGGCTCGAGCGTCCGGGCGGTGATGGACGCGGGCCGCTCTATTCGCTCAGTCCTCGAGGGGCTTGGTGTGAGTTTAGGCTCCGGGAGCAGCTCCGAGGTGACCCCGGCGACGCTCGCGGAGGCTGTGCATTTTCTCAACGCACAAGTCTCCATGATCCCGGAGGCCGTTGATGCCCGGGCGCGAGGCCGAGCGATCCCCGTGGTGGCGGCCGCGGCCGGGCTGGTGGAACACCGGGGGGTGGGCACCCGGGCAATCGGGGGCCGAATCCCCTGGAGCTTTCCGGAGTTTTTCGAGCCCTCGCGGCGAGAGGTGGAGTAGCTCGCTGGCGGCTTCTACGACCGGATAATCTAGGCGCGATTTCCGGCACCGGCGCCTCTGGGAGCGGATGCTCCGGCTCCGGCGGGAGCCCCCCAGGTGGAGGATGCCAATGACCAAGTATGAGCCTCCCCCCGGGTCTAGATAGGACCCTTTTTGCTTTTTAGGTTTTTGCTCCTGGTAGCTTCTTAGAGGAAGCCTCGGACACTTGTACGAAAATATTTTGATGCAATAGAAATTGAAATTTTTTCTAAGTCTATATGAATGCAATGTACCAGGTTTCCCGGGGGGTTACTCCTGGGCGAAGGTCTCGGAGAGGCTCCCCGGGGGTGAGGCCTATGAGCCCCAGCGGGTGCCACCCGGGGGACGCCCAGGCCACCTTAATTTTGTTGAGTCTCTTCTCCGGGGGACGCAGCGGGGGCGTTGTCCGGGAGCCGATCAGGTTGCGATGGCATCTGGAGTGGCACCTGGACAACTTCGATAATCATCACGCTGAACTACCCCCTCCACGACCGGGGTCCCGGATGGTTCCCCCTCTTCAGATACTTCCACCGGCGGGCTACGAGTATTGGCCCGAGGACCTGCTCTAGGAAGACCAGCGTCGCATATGCGGCTTGTACCGGGATCTGGCCCGGGAGCTATCGGAAGGTCTCCGGGATTATTAGACGTAGGAACTTTAGGACGTAGAGACTTTCCGGGTTGTACCCTGGGTTGTATCGTATCCGATGTAGTGATGCCCACTGGAGGGGGAAGATGTCCTCCGGTTGAATGATCAATAAAGCTAAGTGCTTGCTTTGAGATTTCTTCTGATAGAGCTAAGTTTGCCCGTTTATCTTAGAAGGTCCGGAACGGTGTGATTCCCAGGTGCTCCTTATCTCCCCCCTCCACAGCGGGCCGAAGTGCAGCTCCGCGTGCTGTGGGGGTGACAAAGCTCCTGGGACGAAGACCCATTGCTTAAGAATTTTTCCAAGTTTTCCCAGGGTTGTAAAAATTTCCGGGGACAATTCTTCCAGGAGAGCTCTCCAGTCGCCGTGAAAACAGGGAGCCAGGAATGAGGTCTCTAGAGAAAATATTAGAATTCCGAAATTCCAAAGACTTCTCCCTGGGGGGAAAACCTTCCGTTCACCGTGAAAACGGGGAACCGGGTTTCCGGGAAGCCCAATGTCTCCGGGAAATTTCCCGGGAGAGAACCCCCCGGTCACCGTGAAAACAGAGAGCCGGGAATAAGGTCTCCGGGGAAAAACATCCAAGAAAATCCGACGAAATTTCCGGAGGTAATTTTTCCGGGAGACAACCGTCCGGTCACCGTGAATACGGGGAGCCGAGAATAATATCTCCGAGAAAAAATATCCAAGAACTCCGTCTCACTGAGGAGACAATCGGCTCCTGGAGGAGGATGCGCCCGATGACGGGTCTGAGTGTTTGGGTAGGGGACTAGTCTCCCAAATTGACTCATTACCGCCGTCCTTGAGGACCGGGTTGCCTCTTACACCCTCAGTCCAAGAGGGGTGATCGTAAGCCGCCCTACGGGAATGGGACTCCCATTGTAGGGACCTGTTGGGTCGTGACAGCCCACTTCCTCATGGGGAGGGCATCCTCGTTGAGAGGGCATCCTCACGTGGAGGGCATCGCCGTGAGAGACGGTAATGCAAAAAACGTGCATTGAGAGAGTTGAAGAAAAAACCAGTTGTATTGACAATGAACCAAAATACAATGCCTCCCCCCGCGAAATAGCGATGGGGGAGGGAACAGTGATTACAATATCCCCCTTCCCCCTCTGGCGTAATTGCTCTGGGGGAGGGGACGGTGAGTACAATGTCCCCCTCCCCCTCCGGCATGATCGCTCTGGGGGAGGGGACGAGCACGTAGGCTAGACGTAAAACTTGCGAAGTAAACGCAAATTCCACGTGTGCTTCAGCTCCTGCTCTTGAAGGTTGGAGAGCTTGTAAGCCCCCGAGCCCAAGACCGCCGAGATCCTGTTGGGGCCCTCCCACTTGGGGGAGAGCTTACCCTGGGCTTGGGGGTCTGTGACGCGTTTGAGGACAAGGTCCCCAAGGCGAAAAGCCCTCTCACGCACGCGCTGGTTGTATGCGCGCTCCATTCCGTGTTCGTAGATGGCGTGGCGGAGGAGCGCTCGATCGCGTTCCTCCTCCATGAGGTCGACCTCTAGTCGTTGATTCGCCTCGTTGGCTTGGTGCGCCGCAGTCGTGGCTCTGTCTAGGAGCTCGACTCGTAGCAACTGAAAGCCAATCTCTGGGGGGAGGATTGCCTCAGCCCCGTATACCAGGGAGAAGGGAGTACGCCCCGTCGCCCGGCTCGGAGTCATGCGCATGGAGCAGAGGATGCTAGGGAGCTCCTCTGCCCATGCACCCCGCTTGGAAGCGGCTTGCTCGAGTCGTCGGCGTAACCCTTGTAGGATTACGTCGTTGACCCTTTCAACGGCCCCATTGCTCTGGGGATGGGCCACTGAGGCGAAGTAGATGGTGAGCCCTAGGCCTTCGCAGAATTCCCAGAAGTAAGCCGAGTTGAATTGGGTCCCATTATTGACGGTGATCTCCAGGGGGATGCCAAAACGACAAACGACGTTTTTCCAGAAAAACCGCTGTACTGCCCGGGACGTGATGTTGGCTAAAGGTTCAGCCTCTACCCACTTAGTAAAGTAGTCGACTGCGACCACCGCATACTTGTAGCCCCCGGGCGCTGGGGGGAAGGGGCCTAGGAGGTCCATCCCCCAGCGCACGAAGGGCCAAGTGATGGGGATAGTCTGTAGTGCTACGGGGGTGAGGTTTGAACCCTTGGCCATCTTCTGACAAGCCTCGCACGCGGAGACAAGGTCTCGCGCGTCAAGCATCACCGTGGGCCAGTAAAAGCCCTGGCAAAGAGCCTTGGCCGCGATGGCGTGTGGGGCTAGATGAGACCCGCAGCTTCCCGTGTGGATGTTTTTGAGAAGCCGGAGTCCTTCCGGCCGTGGGAGGCATCGAAGCAGGGCGGAAGCTCCCTGCTTGTAGAGCTTCCCCTCCAACAGGAGGTATGCCCGAGCTTTGGCCCGGAGGCGCTTAGCCTCGGTCTCGTTGGGAGGGTCCCCCTCCCCCTTGATGAAGGAGATAAGGGGGTCCATCCGAGACGGAGTCCGAGTGATCTCGGTGACTTCGGGGACGCGAGGCTCGTCGCCCGCGTCCGGGGAGATCACCGAGGGCTTCACAATAATCTCCAAGATGGCCCCTTTGGGGAGCGGTTCCCAGGCGCTGGCGGCCCGGACTAGGGCGTCGGCCCGGTCGTTGTCCCTTCGAGGGATGTGCCGGGCCTCTAGGCCGTCGAAGTGCTTCTCCATCTTGCGCACTTCCTACAAGTAAAGGCTCAAGTTTGTGTCATGGCACAAGTAGGATTTGTCCATTTGCCAAACTACGAGCTGGGAGTCTCCTTTCACTAGGAGGTGTCAAATCCCTAGGGAGCGTGCAAGACGCAACCCGAGGAGCAAAGCCTCGTATTCGGCGACGTTGTTTGCAGTGGGGAACTCGAGCCGCGCCGCGTACTCAAGTTCCCTCCCCTCGGGGCTCTGGAGGACTACTCCCGCACCAGCCCCGGTGAGACACAGGGACCCATCGAACATGAGTGTCCAATGGTCGCTGCGTCGGGGCAGCGCGGGGAGGCCTTCGTCCCCGGGCCCGGAGGCAGGAGTCCACTGAACCACGAAGTCGGCGAGGACCTATGACTTGATGGCGGAGTGCTCCATGAGGGAAAGGGAGAAGGGGGCGAGCTCGGCCCCCCACTTCCCGATCCGGCCGGTGGCTTCTTGTTTTCGGAGCACCTCCCCCAAGGGGAGGGATGACGGGACAGTGATGGGGTGCCCCAGGAAGTAGTGACGAAGCTTCCGGGACGCCATTAGGAGGGCGTAGCAGAGCTTCTCCATCTCCGTGTACCGAGTTTTATCCCCTTGGAGGACTTCACTCACGTAGTACACGGGACGCTGCTGCCCATCTTGCTCCTTTAGTAATACCGCGCTTACGGCGACCGGGGTCGCGGCAAGGTAGAGGAGCAAGGTGTCGATGATTCGGACTCGGGGTCCTTAGCCAAACTTATGCATAATTTGTAGGTTGTAAGACCTTTCAGGGTGTCCCTCCGGGAAGGTATGTTGAATCAAAGATAACTGGAGACAGAGAGGTTTATACAAGTTCGGGCCCTCGATGGTGAGAGTAATAGCCCTACGTCCTGTTGGGATTTCACTATGTATGGTAAAAAGAGTTACAGAGTTATGGAAAAGATCTTCACAGGTGAAGATTTTTCCTATGTGTAAGACAATGCCTGGAAGGCTTGTGAAAGCTATCTAACTTAGACTACTGTCTTCTGATTGCTTGATTTGATGATCTGATCATCTGGTTGTTCGATTGTCTCGATTCCATCCCCTATTTGATGCCTTGGGATACCCCTTTATACTGGTCGAAAGGGTGCCAAGTCATAACGGCATCGAACAGTTGCTTGGATGCAGTTTTGGCAACTGCCTTTAACCTCCACGCAGGTTTAACACGTGTTATTCATGGATAACCGCACGTGTTAACCTCCTGACGGTTGTCTCCACTCGTGGAAGAATCTTCAGGATACACAGGATATTCCTGTTGTAGGGACAAAATAATCCCGCGTTCCCTGGTCGAAGGTGTTCTGACCGCGCATTGTTACCTGACCGCGCACTATCTGCAATCTTTTGTTCGCGTATGGCATACGAACTCCTGACCGCGCACTGGCTACGGTCTGATCATGTAAAGCCTGCGACCACATGATTGTGCTTCTCGGAGTAACTTGAGTTCGCATCACCAGGCGCTTGTCTGGTTTGAATCTGTCCTGAACCAGCTGTGCATTTATTTGATCTAGCTCGGGTATCAATCCTCGTCAGCTAGCCCCCAAATTTGAAGAGAACGAAGGGACGTGTTTTCTTCAAATTTTAAGACTTACATCGAATACTTAACCCGACGCTTCATATCCTCCACTTAGTGGCGCACTAAGTGTGGCGGTTGGTTCCCCGAGACGGACTCTGGGTAATACGTGACGGGTAATGATGGCGCCGTTGAAACATTTTTTAACCCGAGGTAAAATTGTAAATTCTTTAAAAACTCGAGGCGTTCGGAAACTGAACCGTCACCCCGACGGCTATAAATACCGAAGCCTCTGGAATTCAAAACTCCACAATTTTTCTTCCCGGCTAAGTCTCTTCCAAAGCCATCTTCCCTTCCTTTCATACACTTCTCGATGGCAGACCACAACATCATTGAGATTGAGAGTGATGAAGAAGAAGTTTTCGAGCAGGATTTGCAGATGTCCAAAGATTTGTCTCCTTCAAGGAAGAAACCCAAGGTTGACGAGGGATCCTCCAGCAGAACAAAGGTGAAAGACGCGTCATTGTTCTTTCTTCCTTCAGTTCCTGTAGTTCTTCCTGTCCATGCACCTCGGTAGGTCGAACCTTCATCTCCACCTTTGGAGGGCCGTTCTTCTTAGCTTTCTCCATTTCATCCCAATGATCCCCATTTTTGTTCGGGTGATGAACTTTCTGGTTGGCAAGCTGTACTTCCGCGACTAGATGATCCTCAACTTGTGTTGGGGAAGCAATCTTCTGGTGGGAAGGTCGCACTTCTGCCATATGATGATCCTCAACCTTTATCGGGTGATCTACTTTCTGAGGGAACTATATCAACCTGTCACTTGCGAGGACAGGTAATTATTTCTATCTCCTTTTGCTCGTTGTTACAATTAGTGCAACTAACATTTGCAAATGTAGGAGATTGGAGCCCCCAGCGATCATCCTACTGAGATCCTACCTCCCCCCCTCGGACAGACTCTCCAAGGGGAAAAAGAGGCTCTCGAGAAGAAGACCGAAGAGATGTCTTCGGTGATTCTGCATCCGGCAGAATGTTTTGAAAGATCTCGTGAAGAGGCACGCCAATTCCGTCGGGAGAGGGATCATGCTCAGCAACAGTGAGAACTCTCCGATTTGATTAGGAATAATAGTGCGTCTCTTGTTAGGGATGATGTAGATAGGCTTAGAGTAGTTGCTAGTTGTAACACCCCTGTTTTGCCAAACCCTAAAATAGCCAAAATCCACATCTTGACCCCAAACCCTAATCTGCTTCAGCCATTTCCTTCTAAGTGTTGTTCAGAATATTTTCCCCTTCGGGATCATCTCCAAAATCCCATCCTAAAACTGAGTTTCAACCCTTGCCATTTTAAAACCCTAATTACCCTATTTTACCCTAAAACTGTTTTCCCTAATTTTTGTCGAAACCCTTCAGATCTTGCTTGATCTTACCAAACTTTGGCCAGATGAGTTCTAATAATCTTTTGTAACTTATCTGCGAAATCAGAATTCAGATCAGACCCTTAGATCTCCAGATTTGCAATCAAGTCCATTTCCTATTCAACTTTTCCTCACAGATCAGTCCCTGAAGCAAGTTTTGAAATTGCAAATTAGCCCGGGCCTTCTTTTTAGCCCCTGTGCCATTCGACCGCGCCCCGTTTGCCGTTGCCTCGCCGCAGAGCTCACCGCCGGCCATCCTCTCCGGTCGCCGCGCTCGTAATCGGTTGAGCCACCCCACGCGCACGTGTTAGCCACCGTGGCATCGCCTAGCCCAGCGGATAAACGCCCTCACCCCAGAGCCATGTCTTCGCGCGCGCAACCGTTGCCGTGGCATTTGCATGCGCGTACGAGTCGTTGCCGGAGCTGCGCCGTTGCCTCCGCATCTGCGCCATCACTGGTGAAGTCCCAATGCAACTGGCAAAGCTGCAGCACCGCCTGAGCGCGATCGCATCGCCGTCGCCGTCGTTGCGCCTGCGCCCGACAAGCTTCTCCCCAGCGCAAGCAACCACTGTCGCTTAATCCCTCGCTAGCTTCGCCCCTGGACCTATTTAAACCCCCCTCAGTGCTGTGAAGGAGCACAACTTCGAAACTTAGCCAAATTCCCAGTTTTTCACTGTTTCCCTTTCTTCTCCGGCGAGCTGTTTCTGGAGCCACCGTCGCCAGAGCAAACCGTAGCCCATCTCTCCAATCCAGGTTCACCAATAAGTTCCCCACACCCATCTCCCCGTGCCCAAGCAAGCAATTGCATCATAGAGCTCCCCATCGCCGGTGATCGCCGGAAAACCAGAAAACCCCTGTTCCCTCAATGCTATCCCATTCAGCCCGAATTAGCTATCGATTCTGTAGAAGAACTTGATCAGTGAGCTTAGTAGAGCAAGCCTGTTGAATCAGGATCCCCAATTGCGCTCAAATTGAAGAAATCCCGATCTGGAGGTCCACCAGTTCGCCGGACCTCGTCGCCGAGCCCCTCCGGTCGATCTCCAATGAAATTAACCCCTCCAGTAGCCTTGTTGTGCCCTAGAGATTATCCCCAAGCTTGGATTTGAGCTCATTCGCCCTGAATCAAAAATCCCCGAGCTCCAGTGTCATCTTCTCCAGCGCCGGTCGCCGGAATTCGTTCCCGGCCGATTCAGCCGACACCACTTTGTCCCTTAGCTTCGCCTCACCTCCCTGAGCAATTTCTTCCACTAGCTCGACACCTGGATCTGCCTAGATTGTGAGTTATGCCTTTGTCAAACTCTTGTCCAGATCAATGTCTGTGCCGTGTCGCCACCGCAGTTCATCACCGGATTTGGCCACCCTCCGGCCACTTTCAGCTCTTGTCCCTGTTGAGTATTTTATTCCTGTTAGTAATGCCTATCTCCCAGACAAAGTGTTGCATCAATTGGAGCCCTGGATCAAAAGTTAAGCCATGCCCTAGCTTCTGGCCATGTCCAGCACTATGTCAGTGCATGTCAGCCATTGGCATTAGCCTTGTTTGACCCCTTCTGGTTGAGCAATGGAAATGTCACTTTGTCCCCTAGATTCCTGGAGTTGTGTTCTACATATTTCCCTTCTATCACTTCTCCAGAAAACCATCCTAAGACTAGTTTGAAGCCATGCCAAAGCCATGAACTGAATGTCGACCCTTCGACGTTCAATCCTTTTTAGCCGTTTCTTCGACCAGAGCCCTTGTGACCTTGCCCTAACCTTTTCCCCTGCATGCATGACTTATTTACTTAATAATTTCTATAGAAACTATTTTCTGTATGCTTATGGTATGTGTTTGTGTGTTGGTTGATTGCCGCAGAGTCAGAAGCTGAAGGAGCGGAAGAAGTCTTTGAAGATCCGTCTGAGTATTTAGACCCAACATCGCAAGGCAAGCCTCATTCCTTTGATCATGTCTCACCCAATATTTTCATATGAAGTATATTCACTGTTTCTTACTATGCATGCTTATTTGAAGTACAAGTTATGTTTGAATGACATGAATAGATATCACCTAATGGATCATGAAACCCCTTTTTGTTATTGAACTTTCATATATATGCTTTTGTCACCCTAGGACTCATATACTGAATATTCACATTAAACTTGAAATGGTCAAATACATGAGAAGTTATGATCAAAACCGTTTTGTCAAGAAAACTGATAAAAGGGATCAGTAGTGAGGATTGGTTTGTATGGAGAGGGTGCGGTGCGCACCAGGGAATGTGAATGTTCCTCACTATTGGTTCATAAGGACGAGAACCTTGTGCTGTGTCTCTATGCGAATTGTAAACGTACCAACCACTTGCCTGGTATGGGACAGGCACAACTTAGTAGCTTTTTGGTATTAGCAGTTCCCTGCATGGTTTGTCGATCTGGTTTCTCGCGTGGAAACTGGTAGGCCAAGGTTCGGCCATGAGTGATGTGAGTTCAGAAAAATAATGAGAGGAAAAGGCGTAAAAGAAGGAAGGCGCCCTAGACCTGATTAAGCCGTGAGCGGTTGTAATCTTAAATGGTCGTATGTCTCGCGTGGACATAGACCAAGGCTATGTGTCCTGCGGGAACATAGACCAGAGAGGCTAGGAAGTAAGGCAGTGGGGAAGACCCACAACGGTACTTGAGACTTAACTGTCTATTTACCGGGCAGGGATACTGTTAATACTGAACTGTAAAAGCGTTGTGTGATCTCGGCCTTGTCACATGTGTATAAGTCACATGGAGCTGATCCGACTTGAAAGCCGAGTGAACCAGTGGATTTAAACAAAGGTACACCTTTGCAAAGCGTAAAAGAAGTATCGGATACTCTGTACTCCCAGGTTCAGGAGTCTTTTCGTAGTGGATGTTATCCATGGGTTATAGCACAAGTAATGTTTTGGAATGTTTTCATAATGCGGTTAACAAAGTAGTGACTCATGGGAGACCACTACATCTAATGTTTTATTGAAAACCTGCTTAATGTTTAAAGTATCATTTTCATGACAAAAGTACTGTTTTACTGAATAAATGACTTGGAAATCTATATATCTCTATCCATATGAAACTAAAACCCCGGAATCATATGTTTCACCCTCATATAAGTACAATTGCATTACCCGGAATGAGTGTTGCTGAGCACCAAGTGCTCACCCTTGCATTTATATCCCACTGTAGAAGAGGGATTCGAGGATCCCGATTCCTTCAGTTATGAGTTCCCAGCTGAAGATGGAAGTGCCCCGGACGAACCCACGTTCTAGAAGGTTTATGCACCAAGTCAAGTCAGATGTGGGAGAAGCCCCTCCAACCCCGCTGCTGATGGAAGCCAAGCTTTTCGTCATTGCTTTGTGTTTTATGTTGTGTGTTCGGTACTTGGATACCGATTCTGGTTCTGATAAACTATTTATTTTCTTAGCAACTCTACTTAGCGCCATTTTCGGTGCTTTGGCTATGTAATATTGGTCATGTTGGCCTGATACTTGTTTAATGATATTACTATGCTTGTGTGGTTTGGAGCTCATGTGACATCCTGCTGTGTGTAACCTACCTGGGCTGTTACCAAGGTGATCCTCAAATGAGGGTCTCACACTAGTTCCCTAGGGGTCGTCAGTGTAGATCCTACTGACGACAACATGTCCCTAGGAGAACTTTGTAAACTCCTCTCGGATCAGGTCGACGCTCTGGTCGCCGGCATCCCTTTTGTATGTAAAGATTGTCAGAAATAAAGATTTCTTTAACCTTACATAACATGAAGATTCTTCATAACTTCTGTGTGAAAACGCGGCCATAAGTAGTGTTTTTACGATCACTCATACATAGATAAATTCCAGTATTACGACCAGAAACACTTTTAAGATGTTACACCGCGACTAGTGCTGATACCGCGATCAGACTTAAAGCCACGGTTAGAAATGAAGTTCGATCTGGAAGGTTACCACGATCAGAATCGAAATTCGATCAGACCTACACTTTGACTAGAATTGTAGTCCAATCATAAACATAGTTCCGATAACACAGCAATCTGATCGACAAGCAACTGTATACCCAGCAGTTGAATCATAGAATATCTTTATGATCAACTCGTGAAAGTTTACAAGAAATATGAAGGAAAAATGTCCTCTGAAAACCTTTTGTAAAACTCTTCACATTTTTATGCGCATCTTTAACCCTCAAATTTGAGACAAAGAAGACCCTTTGTTTCGGATTCGGTGCGCATAGCGGGTTTACCAGAGAAAACATCCATTATGGGAAATGAATAGAATATTCAATGGAACGTTACCCTCAGTGGAGTGTCTCCTTGGGCCTATAAAAGGAGCAGGTAGCTTCTTGAGGAAGCCACACATCCAGCCTCCAGCCCTAGAACTTCTGCTGCTCAAAACCCTCGTTCCTCATCTTCCATCGCCCCCAAAGCCACCAGCTTTCCCTCACAATCTCTTCCAAAAATGACGTCTTAGAGCCGATCAGTTCACCATATGGAGGAGAGCCTGATGGCGCTGGAGAAAGAAGAGATTCTTCCCCCAAGATTGCTGATCAATTGGTGACCCGCGGGGAAGGATCAAGAAACCCCAATCGTCCAAGAGGCCGAGTTGGTGGTTTTTGAAGAATACTTGAGGTGCGGGTTCCGATTTCCTGAGAGTCGATTCTTGAAGGGGATCTTGGAGCATTATGGGTTGGAGTTGGTGAATCTCTACCCAAATGCGGTCTTGATCCTGGCGATCTTCCAGCACCTGTGCGAAGCCTTCCTCGGAGTGTATCCCAGCGTGGATCTCTTCCGACGGTTCTACTATTCGGCGTGGTCGAAGAGCGCCAACGCCGCCGGATGTATTTACTTCCGGATAAGGAAGAAGAAAGAGTATCCCTTCCCACCCCTTCGAGACTCCGTGCACAGGTGGTACCAGAAATGGTTTTACTGCACCCCTCCGTCTGAGAGCGGGTTGTGGTTTGTGAACTCGCGGCCAGAGAAGCCTTGCGAGTTGGATTCCCTCCCTGCTCTGAATGCAGAGCAGAAGAAGCAAGCCGAGGTGATTCTTCACTTAGTCCAGCAGGGACTGACAGCTCGCGATGTCATTCGCGACTTCGTGAAGAATCGGGTGAGCCCCCTGGGCGAAAGGGCTCATCCGGCTTGGGAGATACAGTCCACGGCGGACAGCACCTTGGACTATAACAATGGTACGTGACTTAGCCAATGAAGTCTTACACTTTTCTGTCAAAACTTGCTGACTGGTCTGCTGGTGATGCAGTTTTGCCTTCGTCCGAAGTCGAGAAGCGGACGAACTACCTCCTCAGGGCATGTAGTGCCGAAGTGGAGGGAACCAAGGGATCGCCTCGCCCCCAAAGCTTGATTCATGCCGGTGACGACCTTAGACAGGAACGTTGAAAGGTATGTCATCTCTCGTTATGTTCTGTCTGTTAGTCATATGTGTGTTTTGTGCTAACAAGAACACCGGGTAGGCGTAGCTTTTGGGGAAATTTGCCGAGGCAACATGTCCAGGTGAAAGCGTCGGTTTCCTGGGAAAACCGACAATGAAGAGAGTGAAGAAAGTCTCTTCAAGGCCTGGAGCGAGGGATCCTGCCCCCAAGAAATCCAAGAAACTTCTCGGGGAAGGCTTCTCGCATAGGACGCCCCCTACCACGAAGAAGACTGCGGTAAGATATCATGTGCCTCCTGTTACCCCAGTGCGATTTGGAATTACTTCTCCGTTGTATAGGGTGAAGGAAGTGAGGAGGAGGAAGACGACATTCCTCTGATTCACCGGAAGAGGACGGCGATCACTCCTCAAGCCGGCGAAGAGCTGCCTCAGCCCGCAGAGACAGCTACCGCAGACCCCGCGGCCACCGAGAATCTTGTGGTCGCGGGTGAGATCTCTGCCCCTGAAGCCCGGGAGGCTTCAGGGTCTGTAACTTCTCCCTCCCTGGTCGAAGGGACGACCGTGGTAAGGTTCTCACGGTCTTCAATTTACAATTTTGTCTGTATATGTGTTCACCGATCCACACTTGTACAGGGAGAAGAACTTCCTCCTACGACTCTTGTGAGTCCTAGGGGGGCGAGTACTCCGCTCCTGGTGTCGCACCCCGAAATTGGGACTATGACTACTCCTATAGAGACCTAGCTCGCTGCAGCTAGTCCCATATATGCATAGCATACACATACCCTTGACTTCCCAGGATAAGTCAAGCACAGGAGTATATCACATTGCAACAGAGTAACTTACAAAATATTTAAGCAGTGTGGCCTGCTGGCCTTGATATTACATAAGAAGATTACAATGCCTTTACGGCATACAAGGTTTAGCAAAATAACATCTACACAGCAGAAGATAGGTGACCCACCCACAATGAGAAGTGGACGGCAGAACAACACACATCAGGGCAATGACGGGACTGACTCTTCTCCTTCTGGATCCAAGAAGTTCTCCACGCCTTCATCTTGATCATTGAACGCTCCATCTATTGATTTGTAGGTTGCAAGGGTGAGCACTTACGTACTCAGCAAGTCATAGGTAAGAGTAGATACATATAGTAGTGATGATATGAACCTAGACTAGTCAGGAATTATGGATATTTGTAAAATAACCATTTTCTTTCATACCTCATCTCATGGCAGCACCTTTCATAATATAACATCATCATTCATGTTCACTAGATTATAGCACTACCGCGACACGTCGACACACGACAGCCCACGGCAGCACTCCTTATCATGACAAGACATGTCATTTGGGTAATCTTGATTAAACATATTTTATTTAGAAAAATATACTTGTGTCACACCCCGTGGATTTAATCCACCGCAGCAGACTCCTATAAACCTGGTAGCTCGGAGTATTCGAATACGTTTTTAACTCTGCAGAGAGGTACCAATTTACCCGCAAGATATTCCACTTTCAAGCCTTTCCTATCATAACAAAATGATTGGACCCCTGACTCACTTCATATTGTGAGCGGCAAGGTGGAAATAACAAGAACTTTTGTTATGTATCACTCACAATTCACCCCCGACCCTGTGGCTCTCCGCGAAACACAGTTGTGGTAGGCTGTATCATAACCTCCACCCCTACATATATTTCCATTACTGGATCAACGTGCGAGATCACCTTCAGTGATATGTGTGGGAGCCGTACTCCGTGTTTTCCGTGCTTCACTACACAATTCCAGCAGGGGTGTCATGTGTGATCCACATAAGTACTTGTTCAGGCCTGTCCCATACCAGGCTTGCGGTTAGCACGCTGTTCATGCCACTAGACGCGCAACACAAGGTTCTAGTCCTTATATGCCAGTGACCAGACCATCCACAACCTTGCACCTTTAGTGCCTGCATTCCTTCGCAGTTTAGCACCTCCAGTGCTACCGCCATGCCATACCATTTTCTGGTCACGGCTATGGGTTTTATTTCATGAATATAAGTATATAAATGCATATAATAGTTCATGGCTCAAAACTTGTTTATTTCACATTTCACAGATAACCAGTCTAGTACTGCCAATTCATAAATCAACCATTCTCAATCTTTCTCATGCAATATTATCTATATTCAAGGTTATGTTTTAGCAACATTTAAAATATAGGTTCAAGATGACCAAGGATATGACTTGCCTTCCGCGTCGTAAGAAACAGCAGTTGATGACGGGTCAACAGCGAAGTCCTCGAACTTGATTTCTGGATCTGCTTGGCGACAAACAAACAATACACACAAATATTACTTATATATTAAAATGATTTATGATCTATATGCAGATATGCTTTACAAGAGTGACTGAACAATACTGGAGATAATTGAGATTGCAAGCTGAACTGAGTCAAGATTCTATGGTTTCAAGGAATTGGCTAAGAATGGATGTTAGATGCTCTTAGGATCTCAAGGTTACAATAAGAACATCAGTTTTGTGGTTGGTTTGATCAAAAACAGCGAATGTCAGCAGATTGACATTCGGATCAAGGTTCTGACATAACTTCAAGGAAAACTAGAGAGCTTATCTCAAGTTATGACAGTAGAAGAAAATGTAGATCATAACTCTACAAATTCAGTGGACAAAGTGGCTTTCAAAATGCACACTCAGAAGTGGGTAAACAGGGCCAATGCCATTGGCTGGCATGCACTGAGACAGTGTCAAAAATTAGGGTTTAGCGGCAAATATAATTCAAGGGCTCAAATCTAGTTGTGATAGAAGAAGAAAATGCTGATCACAACCTCAGGAATCTAAGGGACAAAGTCATGCCCAAAATGCACTTCTGGAAGGGAGTGAAAAGGGCTAATGCCACTGACTGACATAGTCTGGCATTGATCTTGACATGACCAAAAACTAGGGCTTGGCATAACTTTTGATCTAGAGCTCCAAATGATGCACCACTTTGTCTGGGAGGTAGGCAAGGATAACAGGAACAATTAAGTCAACAGAATCTAGGGCAAGAAATGGCTAGAAAGTGATGAAATTCAGTGATGAACTGAGGTGAACTGGCTGCACTGGAGCAGTTCCGGACAAGATCTTGGCATGGCTATATCTTTTGATCTAGGCTGATTTAGGTGTTGTGCTAGAAGACAAAAGTGCTCAGGAGGCTAAGGCACATCTAAAAGACAAAGTGATTTGGGCTGAAACGGCTGGGAAAACTTTTCCGGTGATCGGCGCCGGAGAAGAACACTGCCATTTGGAGGTTTCTGCTACAGGCCGAGAGAACTTAATTCCTTGCTTGGAGAGTATCTAGGAGATATAAGAAAGCTTCTGGTAACATCAAATTGACCGGAGGATCACCGGAGAAGCCTGGCAACGATCGCCGGTTTCTGGTGAAGCTCGGGTTAGGGGAAAACTTTGATTCTTGCTCAATTTTGAAATCTAACTTCACAGGCTTGCTCGAATTAGTTCACTGATCAATTTTGTTTACAGAAACGAAAGCTAATTTGGAGTAATTCGAGCTACATTGCCGGAACAGGGCATTCTTCGAATTTTGACAATTTCCGGTGATCGTCGGCGTTAGAGGTCACCGGGGAGCAATTAGATGATATCACACAGAGGGAATGAGTAGGGGAACTCACTGGTGTTGTTAATTTGGCAGGAGATGATCTGTAGAGTGCTGGCACCGTGAGCTTCCTCGACAGCTCGCCGGAGAAGACGACTGCAGCGGTGGTGAATCGGAATTTTGGTTAAGTTCTGGTGAAGAGGAGATGATACAGGGTATGGCTACTTAAATAGAGCAGTGGGCGTAGCTTGCAAGGAGGTAATAGCATTGAATTTGGTGTCAGTTGACATGAGTTGCCGGGTGCAGATGTAACAACGGCGAACGGTGACGCGACGGCACACTGGCGAGGCAAAGCTGTTGCTACATTGGGACTCAATCATGTCGGGCGGTGCAAAGCGGTGGCGACAACGGCTGGCAAGGCAAGCAACGTGGCAGAAAGATGCTGACAACAGTCACTGCTGGTCGCGCGCGGGAGCAGGCGCTGGTCGTCGACGTTGCAGCGGCGCTGCCACGGTGACGGCTGAGGCGAGGACACGTGCGCAACAGCATGCACGATCAAGTTGCAGGCGAAGCTTGGCCGGCGGCGAACGTGCACGGCGCAAGGAAGCAAAACACGGCGAGTACTGGTCGTGTGTACAGTTGCTGCTGCTCTGGTCGAAATAGGGCTGATTTGCAGTTTTAGATTCTTGATTTGGACTGATCTATAAATCTGGAATTCGGGAAGGTTTAAACTGAATTTGCTTTCACTAATCTGGTAGATATATTCAACAAAACATTTGGCAAAGATAGTTGATAAGATTTGACACATTTGAATCATTTTTGATACAAACTAAAAATAGGGTAAATTAGGGTAAAGTAAGATTTGAGTTTTGTCGATTTCGAATTCTGGCATTTAGGGTTTGATTTTGAAATCTGCACCGAAGAGAAACTGGTGTCAAATAGCATTTTGAGAAGAGTTGCCGAAGAAATTCTGAATTTGGAGTTAATCTGGAGATTTTAGTCTTTTTGGGTTTTCAGACATCAGATAAGGACTAATTTGAAATAACTCTTGGACTGATTTGCGAAAAAGGTCTAGATGATGAAATCTGGCTGTCAACTTTTTGGATTAAGGTATTGGCATACCCTTGATCATAATCCAAGAATAATTAGGTCTGAACTTGGTCAAGATTTGGATTAAATCTGGATTTCTGAAACTTAGGGTATTTGGGTAATATAAGATATTCTGTTTTCGAAATCAAAATGGAGTTGATAAATCTGGGATTTAGGGATGGAATTGAATCTGGCTTCTGAAGACTTCTAAGTTCAGAGTAACTGATAGATCACATCTGAACAATCTGATCTTGATTTGAGGTCACAGGATAGATTTTGGAGATTTTAGGGCTAGAACAGAATAAAGCTGAGGCTAATTTGGTTGATCTAGAAGAGACATATGCATGCATGACTTTTAAGAAAGAACTTTTCACCCCAAAACTCAGGATGTTACAGATCTACCCTCCTTAAAGAAATCTCGCCCCGAGATTTACCTAAAGCAAGGAAAGATAAGGATAGAGATAGGTTTCACTGAAACTTCTCTTCCTTCTTTCAAGTAGCTTCTTGTCGTGAATGATTTTCTCTCTGAACTTTACACAATCTGATTTTCTTCTTTCTGAGCTGACATTCATCAGTGGCTAGGATTCTGACTGAGTGCTTAAGATAAGTGATATTCTTCTGTAATGGTACATCTTGTACATCTATCTGATCAGTAGGTTCTTCCAAACACTTTCGGAGCTGAGAGACATGAAACACATCGTGCACTCCTGTTAATCTCACAGGTAATTCCAATTCATAGGATGCTTCTCATTCTCTCTTGATTATCTTAAATGGTCCAATGTATCTTTGAAGATAATTTTCCCTTCCCTTAGAATCTTGGTAATCCCCTGAATAATGTGACCTTGAGATACATAAAATTTCCTAGTTCAAATAATAATTCTCTCCATCGATTATCTGTATAACTCTTTTGTCGTGATTGTACCGTTTTCAACCTTTCTCTGATGAGTCTGACATGAGCTTCTGCCTCTTCTACTATCTCTGGTCCTATGACCTTTTGTTCTCCTGGCTCATTCCAATGCAATGGAGTTCTGCATTTACGTCCATATAAAGTTTCAAATGGTGCCATCTGTAAACTAGCTTGATAACTGTTATTATATGTAAACTCTGCAAATGGTAAACATTTATCCCATGATGTTCCATAATCTAGTATACAAGCTCTTAGAAGATCTTCTAGGATTTGGTTGACTCTTTCTGTCTGTCCTCCTGTCTGCGGATGATATGCAGTACTGAAATCCAACTGGGTTCCTAGGGTTTCATGCAGTCTATTCCAAAATTTGGAGGTAAACTGTGTTCCACGATATGAGACTATCTTCTTAGGAATACCATGCAATGCCACTATTCTTTGCATGTATAACTCTGCTAATTTACTGCCATTATAAATCTTTTTGACTGGTATGAAATGAGCTACTTTGGTAAGTCTGTCCACAATAACCCATATGGAATCATATCCTCCTTGAGTTTTAGGTAATCCTGTAATGAAATCCATACCAATTTCTTCTCATTTCCATAATGGTATTGGTAGAGGTTGTAGCTTTCCTGCTATTTTCTGATGTTCTGCTTTAACTCGTCGACATGTATCACAGTTTGCAATGTATTCTGCAATCTCCCTCTTCATATTATCCCACCAAAATTTTGGTCTTCAAATCTTGATACATCTTTGTGTTACCAGGGTGTATTGAGTATGGAGTTTTATGAGCTTCATGGAGAATTATTTCCTTGAGATCTGCGTTTTGAGGTACACAGATTCTTTCTCGATACCATACAATTCCTTGGTTATCTTCAGTAAAGCCTTGAGCCTTTCCTAACTTGATTCGACTCTTGATCTTACAAATTTCTTCATCTTCCTTCTGGGCATTTCCTATCTGTTCTTCAAGTTGAGGTTTTACTGTTAAAGTAGCTATCGTTCCCTGCAGTACTATTTCCACTTGATAATTCTGTAACTCTTGTTGTAGATAAGGGTTCTTCAACATAACCATTTCTTGTAGATTATAGACTTTTATGCTTAGGGCATCAGCCACTACATTAGCTTTCCCTGGATGGTACTGAATACTAAGATCATAATCTTTGATCAATTCCAACCATCGTCGTTGACGCATGTTGAGCTCTGTCTGTGTGAAAATATACTTGAGGCTTTTATGATCAGTAAAGATCTCACACTTATGTCCAATGAGATAATGCCGCCATATCTTTAAAGCATGTACCACTGCTGCTAACTCCAAATCATGGGTCGGATAATTTTCCTCATGTGGTCTCCATTGGCGTGAAGCATAAGCTACTACTCGACCTTGCTGCATTAACACACAGCCTATTCCTTGCTTTGATGCATCACAGTAAACTACAAAATCTTCTTTGCTGTTTGGTAAGGTGAGGACTGGTGTTGTTGTCAATTTCTGCTTCAGCTTCTGAAAACTTTCTTCACACTTGATGGTCCATTCAAATGCAACATCCTTCTTTAGCAGGTTTGTAAGAGGTTTGGCAATTTGGGAAAATCCTTCAATGAATCTCCTATAATACCCTGCTAATCCCAAGAAACTTCTAATCTCTGAAACTGAGGTAGGTTGTTTCCACTCTTTGATAGCAGAAATTTTAGCTGAATCCACTGAAATTCCTTCTGTTGTCAACACATGTCCAAGAAATGCAATTCTTGACATCCAAAATTCACATTTGTCAAACTTGGCATAAAATTGCCTCTCTCGTAGCCTTCCCAAGACTAGGTGTAAATGTTGCTCATGTTCTTTCGTACTCTTGGAATATATCAGAATGTCATCTATGAATACTCTGACAAACTTGTCAAGAAAATCCATAAATGTACTGTTCATGACATTCATGAATGCTGCCAGAGCATTGGTCAAGCCAAAAGGTACTACTGTAAACTCATATAAACCATATCTGGTAGTGAAAGCAGTCTTTGGTATATCTTCTTTCTTGATCTTCAGCTGATGATATCCAGATTTCAAATCTATCTTAGAAAATACTCTGGCTCCTCGAAGTTGATCGAACAAGTCATCAATTCTTGGTAATGGATACTTGTTTTTAATAGTGACTTCATTCAAAGCCCGATAATCTACACACATTCGTAGAGTTCCGTCTTTCTTCCTTACAAACAAGACTGGGGCTCCCCATGGCGAAGCACTGGGTTTGATAAATCTTTTGTTTTCCAAATCTTTGAGTTGATTCTTGAGCTTCTCTATATCTGTAACTGGCATTTCTGAAAGTTCTTCTGAAAAACACATCAGAATATGGTTGCACTACAGGCACTTGTTCCAGCAATAACTTTTGTAATGCTTGAACAGGTCTTAGCAGTTTTCTGATTGATGATCTTTCTTCATAGAATAGAACTTTCTCCCCTTGGCTACTGATAAGACTTAAGGTTTTCTCTTCACAATCTTCTAGGCCTTTATGTTGGGACAACTAATCCATGCCCAATAAAATCTCTAGACTTTGCAATTCTAGAACTAGTAGATTTGCCTCAAATTCTACCCCTTCTATACAGAAGATTACATTTGGGCAGATTGAGTAGACAGATAATCTAGCCCCTGGAGTTTGCATAACCATAGAGTACTCTAATGGTACTTGCTCTATATGCATTTCAACTTCAGATGCAAATGCTTTTGACATAAATGAATTTGTAGCACCAGGATCAAACAATATTAAGGCAGATGAAGATTGAATCAGGAATCTACCTAGAAGAATGTCGGTGGCGTTGCCTGCTTCTTGAATTGAAGTATATTTTAATCTTCCTCCTTGGGTTGCAGTTGGTGCTCTACCTCTTCCTCTTCCTCGATTAGCCATGTTCCCTCCTCTTCTTGGTGGAGTTCCTTTAGGCTTCGGTGCTGGTGACACTGGTACTCTGGGTGCTTCTGGTTGTGTTCCTGCCTGTAATCTGGCAATAGATGGTGGAAGTTGAGTCCAAGGACAAAATTCTCTATGATGTCCATGCTGCCAACAGTGATAGCATTGAGTGTTCATATAAGGGTTTCCTTTGCTTCTGGTAAACATGGCTCCTCTTTTTTGTAGATTTCTCTTGGGATTCTGCAGTGGTGATGTTCTAGGTTTTACTGACTGTATCTTTGCTTGAGATACGGCTATGGGTCTAGGGAATTGGATCCAGGGACAGAATTCTTTACGGTGCCCATGCTGTTTGCAATGAAAACATTGGACACTTGCACAAGGACAGTGTTTCTGAAGATGGTTTCCTTTGCAATTGGGACACATCATTGTTATTGGTCTGGAAGTTTGGTATGATGGTTGAAAACTAGGGTTGGTAGGGATTCTCCTTCTAGTTGAGTTTAGTTGTGGTTGCACTTGTTGAGGCATCTTTCTCTTCCGATCCTCTCCCTCTATATTTTCTTTCTGTGGAGGATTGGAACTCTGAGGTTCTTGCTGAAACAAAGGATTTCTTGTCATAATATCTTCTTCCCGAGGAGTCTGTTCCCTGTCTTCTCCATTGCGTTGAAATCTTCTTCTTGTATCAACCATGGTGGCTCTGAAAAAGAAGTTTGGGCTGATCTAACTAACTAAGGCCAACTAAGACAGCAATGCAAAAATTAATGCAACTACTTTAATGCATAAAATTACTTAGGCTATCAGCCATAATACACAAATTAACCATTGCAAAAGCAACAGCGAATCACAAAGCTATCAAGAGCATCCACTAGCTCTGTCTACACCAACCCCTAAGACACTCTGAGACAACAGAACGCACTCTCACAATCTTACCGAATTTTTTAGAAAATCCAAATAAGATATTGAAATAAAGGTTTTTAGGAGCTATAAAGCTCATAATTTTTATTAAAATACAATTTTCAACAAAGAGTTTTCTAAATAAATTACGTCTTCCTGGCACGGCCAATCCCTAAAGGTGTCATCCTACAGTCAAGTTCTCATGTTGCTCTGATACCAACTTTTTGTTGCGCCCCGAAATTGGGACTACGACTACTCCTGTAGAGACCTAGCTCGCTGCAGCTAGTCCCATATATGCATAGCATACACATACCCTTGACTTCCCAGGATAAGTCAAGCACAGGAGTATATCACATTGCAACAGAGTAACTTACAAAATATTTAAGCAGTGTGGCTTGCTGGCCTTGATATTACATAAGAAGATTACAATGCCTTTACGGCATACATGGTTTAGCAAAATAACATCTACACAGCAGAAGATAGGTGACCCACCCACAATGAGAAGTGGACGGCAGAACAACACACATCAGGGCAATGACGGGACTGACTCTTCTCCTTCTGGATCCAAGAAGTTCTCCACGCCTTCATCTTGATCATTGAACGCTCCATCTATTGATTTGTAGGTTGCAAGGGTGAGCACTTACGTACTCAGCAAGTCATAGGTAAGAGTAGATACATATAGTAGTGATGATATGAATCTAGACTAGTCAAGAATTATGGATATTTGTAAAATAACCTTTTTCTTTCATACCTCATCTCATGGCAGCACCTTTCATAATATAACATCATCATTCATGTTCACTAGATTATAGCACTACCGCGACACGTCGACACACGACAGCCTACGGCAGCACTCCTTATCATGACAAGACATGTCATTTGGGTAATCTTGATTAAACATATTTTATTTAGAAAAATATACTTGTGTCACACCCGGTGGATTTAATCCACCGCAGCAGACTCCTATAAACCCGGGAGCTCGGAGTATTCGAATACGTTTTTAACTCTGCAGAGAGGTACCAATTTACCCGTAAGATATTCCACTTTCAAGCCTTTCCTATCATAACAAAATGATTGGACCCCTGACTCACTTCATATTGTGAGCGGCAAGGTGGAAATAACAAGAACTTTTGTTATGTATCACTCACAATTCACCCCCGACCCTGTGGCTCTCCGCGAAACACAGTTGTGGTAGGCTGTATCATAACCTCCACCCCTACATATATTTCCATTACTGGATCAACGTGCGAGATCACCTTCAGTGATATGTGTGGGAGCCGTACTCCGTGTTTTCCGTGCTTCACTACAAAATTCCAGCAGGGGTGTCATGTGCGATCCACATAAGTACTTGTTCAGGCCTGTCCCATACCAGGCTTGCGGTTAACACGCTGTTCATGCCACTAGACGCACAACACAAGGTTCTAGTCCTTATATGCCAGTGACCAGACCATCCACAACCTTGCACCTTCAGTGCCTGCATTCCTTTGCAGTTTAGCACCTCCAGTGCTACCGCCATTCCATACCATTTTCTGATCACGGCTAGGGGTTTTATTTCATGAATATAAGTATATAAATACATATAATAGTTCATGGCTCAAAACTTGTTTATTTCACATTTCACAGATAACCAGTCTAGTACTGCCAATACATAAATCAACTATTCTCAATCTTTCTCATGCAATATTATCTATATTCAAGGTTATGTTTTAGCAACATTTAAAATATAGGTTCAAGATGACCAAGGATATGACTTGCCTTCCGCGTCGTAAGAAACAGCAGTTGATGACGGGTCAACAGCGAAGTCCTCGAACTTGATTTCTGGATCTGCTTGGCGACAAACAAACAATACACACAAATATTACTTATATATTAAAATGATTTATGATCTATATGCAGATATGCTTTACAAGAGTGACTGAACAATACTGGAGATAATTGAGATTGCAAGCTGAACTGAGTCAAGATTCTAGGGTTTCAAGGAATTGGCTTATAGTTCAATCATTCTTGTTGAGCATTTCTGCATATAAGTCATAAAACATTTTAAATATTATAAGTAATCATTGTGTGTTTACTTGTCGTCGAGCAGATTTAGAAGCTGACTTTGAAGATTTTGCTGTTGACCCATCATCGACTGCTGTATTTTACGACGCGGAAGGCAAGTCATATCCTTGGTCATCTTGAACCTATATTTTAAATGTTGCTATAATATAACCTTGAATATAGGCAATATTGCATGTGAAAGATTGAGAATGGTTGATTTATGAATTGGCAGTACTAGACTGGTTATCTGTGAAATGTGAAATAAACAAGTTTTGAGCCATGAACTATTACATGTATGTATATACTTATATTCATGAAATAAAACCCCTAGCCGTGACCAGAAAAATGGTATGGATGGCTGTAGCACTGGAGGTGCTAGACTGCAAAGGAATGCAGGCACTGAAGGTGCAGGGTTGTGGATGGTCTGGTCACTGGCATATAAGGACTAGAACCTTGTGTTGTGCGTCTAGTGGCATGAACAACGTGCTAACCGCAAGCCTGGTATGGGACAGGCCTGAACAAGTAATTATGTGGATCGCACATGAAACCCCTGCATGAGATGTGTAGTGATGCACGATAAACACGGAGCGCGGCTCCCACACATATCACTGAAGGTGATCAAGCACGCTGACCCAGTAATGGGAATAAGCAAAGGGGTGGAGGTTTGGATACAACCTGCCATAACTGTGTCTCGCTGAGAGCCACAGGGTCGGGGGTGAATTGTGAGTAAAACATAACAAAAGGTCTTGTTATTTCCACCTTGCCGCTCACAGTATGAAGTGAGTCAGGGGTCCAATCATTTTGTTATGATAGGAAAGGTTTGAAAGTGGAATATCTTGCGGGTAAATTGGTACCTCTCTGCAGAGTTAAAAACGTATTCGAATACTCCGAGCTCCCGGGTTTTTAGGAGTCTGCTGTGGTGGATTAAATCCACGGGGTGTGACACAAGTACTATTTTCTAAATAAAATATGTTTAATCAAGATTACCCAAATGACATGTGTTGTCATGATAAGGAGTGCTGCCGTGGGCTATCGTGTGTCGACGTGTCGCGGTAGTGCTATAATATAGTGAACATGAATGATGATGTTATATTATGAAAAGTGCTGCCATAAGATGAGATGAGAAAGGAAAAGATTATTTTACAAATATCCATAATTCTTGACTAGTCTAGGTTCATATCATCACTACTATATGTATCTACTCTTACCTATGACTTGCTGAGTATGTAAGTGCTCACCCTTGCAACATTCAACTCAATAGATGGAGCCTACTTTGATCAAGATGATGGCACGGAGTACTTCGTGGATCCAGAAGGAGGAGAATCAGTTCCGCCAGAACCCTGAAGTGTGTTGTTCTACCGTCAACTTCTTTTGTGGGAGGGTCACCTATCTTTTGCTGCGTAGTTAAATATTTTGCTAAACCCTGAATGCCTTGTAGGCATTGTAATCCTCTTTATGTAATATTAAGGCCAGCAGGCCACACTGCTTAATATTTTGTGAGTACTCTGTTGCAATGTAATATACTCCTGTGTTTGACTCATCCTGGGAAGTCAAAGGGTTGTGGTTTGGGACTAGCTGCAGCGAGCTAGGTCTCTACAGGAGTAGTCGTTGTCCTAGTCTCGGGGCGCGACACCAAGGAACCAAGTTCTCATCAGAAATCCAAACATATACTCAGGCGTTATCACCTCATCCAAGAAATCATGAATAGGGGTGATGTGAAGATTTGCAAAGTGTCCACGGATTTGAATGTTGCTGATCTGTTGACAAAGCCTCTCCCACAACCAAAGCATTAGGTGCATACTAGAGCAATAGGTATTAGATGCATTTGTGATAGACTTTAGTCCAAGTAGGAGATTGTTAGTGATATGTCCTAGGGAAAATCATAGAGATGTATTTATCTTTGTTATATTTATGAATATTTGAATAATATGTTATTTTTGAATAAATTATCATCTTGGTTCGATCAAAAAGTATGTGACTTGTTCGTGAGACTCTAAATTTATTCGATGATATTATTCTAATAAAGTCCCTGATCCATTATCTTTAATTAGGACATTATTGATTAATGTATCAGCGCATATATTGATTGATGGTTATGTTTCACGGACCATGGATATAAGATATCAAATCAAGAATGTGGACATATATTGGAGAATATAATGTTGGATAGACCCATTTTGAGATAGTATTTGGATTTGTTATTTAAGTGTCACCAGTTGGTCTCAAATAATGTTTATGATTGATCCTTAGACCTGAGACCATCATAGTTTTCTATATGTGTAGTAGCATACTTTGATACTACCAAATGGTAGTTTTAATTAAGTGGTAATAAAGGTAATATTCGGGTATGCTATGAGCCATGTGGAGGAATATGAATGGTTAAGATGGAATTTGCATCTCTCATATAATGAGAGAGATATCTCTGGGCCCCTCGATATAGATGAATTGAGAAGTGCATGGCCATGCCATTTGTGGTTGTGTGTCAATTACGGGAAGATCAATTCACTATGAGATCGAGAAAAGATTGAACTGTGCAAGGGTGTCACATTTCCTACCTTGGGTTAAATCTGGTATCGTATGGCAAGAGGATCAACATGAAGACATTATATAGGTTTGCTTATTATGATCTTTGTGTGTATAATCGTTATGTCTTGCTAGGGGCCACTATCGACTTACAATTCGGGTAAGTATTCCCCGGTCGTGACTAAATATACATGAACCTACATGGTCACACACTTAATGGGTTGGAACAATGCAATTCAGATTAAGTCTATTTTGGGGTTTCTGTATCAGATTCAGAGACTTAATATTAGACTCCTTATGCATTTAGATTGGATTTGGTATGGGTTTCTGTATCAGACTCGGAGACTTAATATTAGACTCCTTATGCATTTGGATTGGGTTTGGTATGGGTTTCTGTATCAGACTCAGAGACTTAATATTAGATTCCGTATACATTTAGATTGGGTTTGTTATGGGTTTCCATATCAGATTCGAAGACTTAATATTAGACTCCTTATGCATTCAGATTGGGTTTGTTATGGGTTTCTGTATCAGATCTGGATTGGGTTTGTTATGGAGTTTTCGTATTAGATACGAAGACTAAGTATTATACCCATCCTGCAGTTCAGATAAGATTTGTATCACATCAGGAAACCTAATTTGTTAGGATTTCTTCTGCATGGGAAGTTCGGATAAGATTCATATCACATCAGAAAACCTAATCTGTTAGGATTTCTTCTGCATGGCTCTATATAAAGAGAGGTATGATGGGCTTTGAGCACATGATAAAAAGTCATAGCTGCCATCTCCTTTAAATAGCCCCTAAACCCTTGTCGTGCGTGTTGGTGCTAGCACACCATCGTATAACGTTCCATCCCGGTACGTGTGGATACCGATAGAGGCACTGCTGCAATTGCTGTGCTGATTAGAATGATCTGTGAGCGGTCATTGTCATCTACATCTGCTGATTAGGACGATCCACAAATGGCTGCTGTGAACATTCAATCGCTTCACCAAATCTGCTTCCGCTGTTGGTAACAATCTAATCTATTATCTATTACTTGCAGCCTTCGAGTAAATTTTTTTGAAATTCTGCTAGTGTAGCTTACTTAGTTTCCTTCAAATACCTCATTCGAAAATCAAACCAGTGGTTCACCCTTTTTTCGGGATAACTCCTGGTCCTTCGATGATGCCCATTGGGTAAATTGTACTGCCAGTGACACTTGGGGGACCATAGAACTTTTGAACAAAGCTAATTACTTTTGATGTAATTGATTTTGTAACACAATCTTTGGTAGGCCCTCGCTCGCCAAGTTCATGGCGGCAACGCATTATGCTTATCAATGAGTCAAGGTGCCAACACCAAAAGGCGTTGAGGTAGTCAAAATACGGCTCTCACTTGTGATCGCATATCCTTGTAATTAGTCAACCAACTTCCCCTCCGAGATGTTAAGTTGGTGACCAAGGAACCAGATGCTGTCAAGGTAACTCCGCAACTTGATGAAAACTTAAGCAGGTTCCCTTATTCCCAAACGACCCGTCTAAAACTGTTTGGATAGGGTCAGGGCTGGACGATAAATAAGAACTTGCGCTCATTACTTTCCTCCAAGCTAACGCTGATCTGTTTGCGTGGAAACCATCCGACATGCCTGGAGTCCCAAGGGAAGTGATCGAGCACAGGCTAGCAATTCAGCCCAGATAGCGACCAATCAAGCAAAAGCTCATACACTTTGCTCCTGATCGACAAGAAGCCATCCGTTCGGAGTTAGATAAGCTCCAGGAGGCTGGTTTCATTTGTAAGGTTGACCATCCAGAATGGCTCACAAATCCGGTCATGGTTCTGAAATCAAATGGTAAGTGGTGCATGTGCGTCGATTACACTAGTCTCAATAACGCTTGCTCGAAGGATGATTTTTCTCTTCCTCGTATCGACCAGTTGGTCGATTCAACAACAGGTTGTGAACTAATGAGCTTCCTGGATGCCTATTCAGGGTACCATCAAATTAGCATGGCAGAAGTAGATGAAGAGAAAATTGCCTTCATCACACCATTGGGCACCTACTGCTACGTCAAAATGTCATTTGGGCTCAAGAATGCTGGTTCCACGTATCAGTGCTTGATGCATAAGACCTTTCTATCTCAATTAGGGTGTAATTTAGAAGCTTATGTTGATGATTTGGTGGTAAAAAGCTTGAAAAGCTCTATTCATGTAAATGATCTCATTGAAACTTTTTGTAATTTGAATAAACATGGAATCAAATTAAATCATGAAAAGTGCTCTTTTGGAGTTTCTTCTAATAAACTTTTAGGTTTCCTTGTTTGTTCAAGAGGCATTGAGGTTAATCCCAAGAAAATCTGGGCCATTGAGCAAATGCGATCTCCTTCGACAATGAAGGAGGTACAAAGCCTAACTGATCGAAAGGCGGCCTTGAGTCGTTTCATCTCGTGGTTAGGCGAACATGGGTCACCATTCTTTAAGGTTTTATGTAAGCACAATGGTTTCCAGTGGTTGGATGAGGCTGAAAAAGCCTTTCAGGAAATAAAAGCATATTTATGAAGTGCTCCAGTATTGGTTTCCCCGATCATGGGAGAGCCATTACTCATTTACTTGGCTACTACCCCTCACGTGATTAGTGCAGTTTTGGTCGCAGAAAGGGAAGGTGTGCAACGGCCAATATATTACACTAGTGAAGTACTTAATGGACCAAAGGAATGTTATCCCGAAGTCCAAAGTTACTTTATGCTCTCTTAATGGCTTCTAGAAAGCTGCGACATTACTTTCAAGCGCACAAGATTTTCATGCCCTTGTCTTTTCCCATAGGGGACATTCTCTAAAATCCGAAAATGACTGGTTGAGTTGCGAAGTGGGTAGTATAACTTGGAGCATTTGACCTCCATTTCACGGCTTGAGTAGCAATTAAGTCTCAAATTCTTGCAGATTTTGTGGTCGAATGGACTAATCTCGAACCACTTGTGCCAGAATCAGTAGATTTGAAAAGTACCAACCACTGGACGATGTATTTTGATGGCTCTAGAAGTTTTTCAAACTCAGGGGCTAGAGTGGTCTTAATTACACCCCAAGGAAACCAACTCTAGTATCTCATACAATTACACTTTATTACTACCAATAACACAACAGATCTACGAAGGTCTTCTAGCCAGGCTTTGAGTAGCCAAATCCCTCAGAGTCCATCGATTAGTGGTGAAGGGAGATTCACAGCTAGTTGTAAACCAGGTAAATAAGGAATACAGCTTCTCCGATGAGATAATGGCTCTATACCTAGAAGTGAGGAAATTGGAAAAACACTTTAGAAATTTTGAAGTCCAATTTGTTCCGTGAAAAGGCAATATTCTCGCAGACCAATTGTCGAAAATTAGTTCCTCATGTGCGTCCACTCCAGTAGGAGTGTTCATTGAGCACTTAAAATAGCCCTCAATCATAGGTGCACCAGTGGCGATGACTAATGCCGCCACCCTCGAGCATGAAGTGGATTGGATCCAACCATTGAGGATCTATCTCGCACATGGGATCTTGCGTAAGGATGAAATCAAAAGTGATCGGTTAGTTAGAAAAGCACGAATGTATAGACTGGTCGAAGGAACCTTGTATAGAAAAGGTGCTCAAGGAGTACTTATGCGCTGTATACCTCGAGAAGATGGACAAACCCTTCTCAGAGAAATTCATGGAGGCATGTGATCCGGGAGGATCTTCAAGTCCTGATCGCATACAGCTTTGCCACCTTCACCGTGTTTGTCGGGGGAAATCTCCGCGGGACTAAGTCCAGGTAAGTTGCGTCACGATTGCCGGGGATCTGGCCTCCGGGGCCTCCCCGGGCGCCGCCTTTTGGCCCCCGGGACGTGGCCTCCGAGGCCATCCCGGGCGCCGTCATTTGCCCGGGGACGTGGCCTCCGGCCCCTCCCCGGGCGCCGCCTTTGGCCCCCGGGACGTGGCCGCCGGGGCCGTCCCGGGCGCCGCTATTTGCCCGGGGACGTGGCCTCCGGCCCCTCCCCAGGCACCGCCTTTTGGCCCCCGGGACGTGGCCGTCGGGGCCGTCCCGGGCGCCGCCATTGGCCCGGGGACGTGGCCTCCGGGGCCTCCCCGGGCGCCGCCTTTTGGCCCCCGGGACGTGGCCCCCGGGGCCGTCCCGGGCGCCGCCATTGGCCCAGGGATGTGGCCCCCGGGGCCTCCCCGGGCGCCGCCTTTTGGCCCCCGGGACGTGGCCTCCGGGGCCATCTCGGGCGCCGCCATTGGCCAGGGGACGTGGCCTCCGGCCCCTCCCCGGGCGACGCCTTTTGGCCCCCGGGACGTGGCCTCCGGTGCCGTCCCGGGCGCCGCCATTTTCCCGGGGACGTGGCCTCCGGCCCCTCCCCGGGCGCCACCTTTTGGCCCCCGAGACGTGGCCCCCGGTGCCCTCCCAGGCGTTGCCATTTGGCGTCCGGGACGTGGCCTCCGGGGCCGTCCCGGGCGCCGCCATTTGCCCAGGGACGTGGCCTCCGGCCCATCCCCGGGCGCCGCCATTTGGCCCGGGGACGTGGCCTCCGGGGCCTCCCCGGCCGTCGCCTTTTGGCCCCCGGGACGTGGCCTCCGGCGCCGTCCAGGGCCTCATAGCCCTCCTAAAGGTAAAGTCTCGAATTGTTTGTCACGTGCAGGTCACGCGAAGAGCGCCTCGGGAACTAGCGACCACCTGTCAAGCATCCAAGGCGTTTGACCGGGAGAAGGACGGTCCTACCCTTCAATCCGACGGTGGCTTCCGGGGTAGTTTAGGTTTTTTGCTTTTTTTGGGGCTATAAATAGCCCTTGTACCCCTCTGTTGTAAGGGATCGGTTCTCTTTTATTGGAATAGCTAAACTCACAGACGTGCTCCAGAAGCCTCTCCCCCGGAGAGAGCCTCCCCAGCTGACTCCGGTCGGGAGCACGTCGACAGGACTAGGGCCCCCACCGGGACCCAAACCTATATAAACCCGTGTGTCATTTCTTGTGCTTGTCCTGCGGGGGAGGACCGGTCATCCGGTCAACCCGCGCCGCGTAATCTTTGCTAGGATCATTCACAAAACCTGTCGGGGTATTCGCAATACCACGACAGTTGGCGCCGACCGTGGGGACTCGTGACAAGACGCCATGGCTCCCCCAAGAACAAGGGCTCGCACCCTTCCCGGTGACCCGGGTCTCGGAGACCCGGCGCCGTCCGCTCGGGACACGGCTGTCCCGGCGGTCCCTTCCGGAGGCGACCTAGCCCAGGTACCGCCTCCCTCTTTTCCTCTTAACTTAGGTGCTTCCACCTTCAGGTCGTTCCCGGTGACAGCGGGGACCTCGGCCGGGACCAGTCTCCCCCCGATGGCTCCCCCGGCTCCTCGGGACGCCATGCTCGAAGCTCTCGTGGAAGGCCAGCTCCGCGCTCAGCGCTCTATGGATGAACTCCTTAGCGTGTTGGCGCGGCCTCTGGCCCCCACATTTGCGTCGCACCCATATCCGGGGAACATGCCCCCGTTTATGGGTTACCCGGCGGCCCCTCCGGCCTCCGGGGGGTTGTCCGCCCCGTATGATCCTGCCGGGGGGTTCCCTCCCCCTGCGGGATATACGTCCGGACCTTTCCCGGCACCTGGGCCCGTCCCGGTGCCGGGAGGTTATTTCATGCCGGGGCCCTTCGTGGCACCAGGGGGTACCCCGTCCCTGGCCTATTCCCGGGGCTGGGAGCCCACTTCATGCCGGGGGTTTACCCTACGCCGGGAGCCAGTCCCGCCCCCCGCGTCGCGTTTACCGCACCGGGGGCGGTTGACAGAGCAGCCCCCGTGCCGCAGCGGACTTCCCCCCGCATGGGCTCCCCGGTTCCGGACGTCGCCGCGGGGGCTCCCCCCTCGCCGGTTCCGGGTGTTACAGGGCCTGCCCCCTTCCCGGTTCCGGTTGCGGCCACCGGGGCACCCTCCACTTCGGTTCCAAGCGTCACCGTGGGTGCCCCCTCCCCGGTTCCGGATAATACAGGGGCTTCCCCCTTTCCGGACCCAGGGGTAGTCGCAGGGGGCTCTCCCCAACCGGCTCCGAAAGCCTCCGGGCCGGCAGCTATAGTGCATGAGCTCCCTCCCTCGGCGGGACAGGTCCGTTTCGCCCGGGGGGAGGTCGAGCGAATGCATTCACCAGGGCGCGGGGAAGAACTTCCCCCCGGCCGCGGGCGTGGGGAGCCTCTCTCTCGCACCGGCTGGGCGAAGAGACCCGCTGAAGAGCCAACCTCCCCGGCAGAGAGCCCGGACGTCCGGGAACTCAGTCCCGGTCCGGAGGAAAAGCATCGCCACCATCATTCTGGCGGACCTCTTGGACCGCTCCCAGACTCAGACAACGAAGGTCCCGTGAAAGAAGACAGCGACCGGGGCTCTCCTCGGGAAGTGCAGGGGGCTAACCAGCCCCTGTGCCGAAGACTTCGCAGCATCAGGTGGCCGCGGCCCTACCGCCCACCGCACATCGAGCACTATAACGGTGAGGCAGACCCTTACGAGTTTGTGCAGGTCTACTCCACAGCCATCTCCGCGGCCGGGGGGGACGAGACGGTACAGTGCAATGTCTTCCCCCTCTACCTCTCCGGCATCGCCCGCTCCTGGTTCTACAACCTGAAGGCGGGCTCCATCAAGTCTTTCTCGCAGCTCAAGCGGGAGTTCTGTGCCAACTTCCAAGGGAACTACGTGCGTCCCCTGGGCTCCTCGCAGCTGTACACTGTCCGGCAGAGGACTGGGGAAACCATCAGAAGTTTCTTCAAGCGCTTTGCTCAGGTGAAGAGCAAAGTGGCCCATGTCCCCGACTCTACGGTTATCGAAGCCTGCAAAAGTGGCATCCTACCGGGGGAGCTCCACCGAAGGCTCTCCCGGAGCTACCCCTCTTCCGCCGACGAGCTCTTCAACGTACTTGAAAAGTACGCTCGGGCGGAGGAAGACGACATCTGGAAGAAGACCCAGGGGGCTCCCGCCCCCGTCGACCGGGGGGCCAGGGATACCCCCAAACGCCCCAGGCAGGGGGGCGTAGTGAGCCACGGCCTCGGGACACCTTTGTCCTCGAGGGCGGAGGCGGCTCGCGCGACCCCCCGAGGGCCAACCGCCCCTTCCCCAAACCGAAGGGCCATGGGGGGGGGGACAGTCTTCACGCGGCCGGGAAGGCCCGGCGGGGAGAAGGCGGGAAGGACCGTGGTGCAGCTTCCACAGGTCCGGTAACCACGCTACCCGAGATTGTAGCCAGCTGCTGCAGCACTTCGCGGACTTCCTCGACCAGCGCGGGCAGGGGGGGGACTCCGGCCTCCTTGCCCCCTCGGCCAGCTGTTCCGGCCCTTCCCGCTCCCGCGGGGGGTCAGCAGACGCAGGATGGGGAGCCTTCAGAAGCTCTCCCCTTTCAAACTTCGCAGCGGCACATCAACGTCATCGTGGGAGGATCTGCCTCCGGGCGGGACTCTAAGCGCCAGCGTAAGGAGTACGCGCGCGAGGTCAAGGTTGTGGGGGTGCTACACACATCCCCGCCACCAAAGTGGTCGGACGTCCCCCTCACCTTCACGGCAGAAGACGCGCGGGGGGTTCGCTTCCCCCACGACGACGCGCTCATTGTCTCCGCAACCATCTACAACTACCATCTGGCCTGTATCCTGGTGGACGGCGGGAGCTCCGCCGATGTCCTATTCCTAAAGGCCTTCAAAGAAATGCAGGTGGATGAGAAGCTCCTGCAGCCGGCTGCCGGGCCCCTGCAAGGTTTTGTCCCAGGGAAGGCGATCCACCCTGTGGGCAAAGTAGATCTTCCAATGACCTTCGGCACCCCGGAGAACTACCGGACCGAGCTGGTCCGCTTCGACGTAGTGGACCTCCCCTCCTCTTACAATGCGATAATGGGGAGGACCATAATCAACCGGCTGGGGGCTGCCACCCATCAAAACTATCTCTGCATGAAGATCCCCGGGTAGCATGGTGTGATCAACGTCCGGGGAGACCAAGACATGGCCCGTGCTCTATACGAGCGCGCTGCGGCCACAATCGGAAGCGTCAACCTCATAAAGACGCCCGGGGGGGAGGCTTCTCCCCCAAAACTAGACGCCGCTGCGCCACCACCCGGGAGGCCCCTCCTCAAGCCGCGTCCGGAAGGGGGCCTCCGTAAGGTCCTGCTGTCCCCGGGCAACGAAGACAAAACCGTCCGGATCGGGGCGGAGCTCCCCGAGGAGCACGCAGCGCAACTTGCGGCTTTTCTGCGCGAAAACTTCGATGTTTTTGCGTGGAAACCTTCGGACATGCGGGGCGTCGCCCGGGAGGTCATTGAGCACAAGCTCACAGTGACCCCCGGTCACCCCCCGGTCAAACAGAAGCTGCGAAAACTCTCCCTCGAGCGCCAAGAGGCAATCAAGGCGGAGATCACCCGGCTCCGAGAGGCGGGGTTCATTCGGGAGGTCCTGCACCCCGAGTTGCTCGCGAACCCCGTCCTCGTCAAGAAATCAACCGGCAGGTGGCGGATGTGCGTGGACTTCACCGACCTTAACCGCGCCTGCCCCAAAGACAACTTCCCGCTCCCGCGGATTGACCAGCTCGTCGACTCCACTGCGGGGTGCGAGCTCATGAGCTTCCTAGACGCCTACTCGGGCTACCATCAAGTCCGGATGGCGGAAGGGGACGAGGAAAAGACGAGTTTTATTACTCCCCTCGGAACCTTCTGCTACGTCCATATGCCCTTCGGGCTCAAGAACGCGGGGGCAACCTTCCAGCGCCTCATGACTTTAGTTTTCAGAAACCAAGTCGGCCGCAATGTCGAAATCTACGTAGACGACGCGGTCGTCAAGAGTCCCCGCGCAGCCTCTCACGTCGGCGACCTGGCTGAAACCTTTCGCAACCTCCGCGCGTTCGACCTCAAACTCAACCCGGAGAAGTGCGCCTTCGGGGTGCGCGGGGGGAAGCTCCTAGGTTTCCTCGTGTCCCAGCGGGGCATTGAGGCAAACCCCGAGAAGATCCGGGCGTTCCTAGATATGCCCCCGCCGCGCTCCGTCAAGGATGTCCAGTGGCTCTCCGGCCGCCTAGCCGCACTCAGCTGCTTTGTCTCCCGGTCGGGGGAGCGGGGCCTCCAGTTTTTGAAGATCCTCCGGGGGCTCGAGGGGTTCCGCTTGACCCCCGAGGCCCAGGAGGCGTTTGACGACCTCAAGAAGTACCTCACGAGCCCCCCAATGCTCGTGAGTCCGTCTCTGGAAGAGCCCTTTCTCCTCTACCTCGCCGCGACCCCCGTCGCCGTCAGCGCGGTCTTGGTAAAGGAGCAAGGGGGGCAGCAGCGTCCCGTGTACTACGTGAGTGGGCCCTCCAAGGGGCCAAAACTCGGTACACAGAGATGGAGAAGATTTGCTACGCCTCCTCATGGCGTCCCGGAAGCTTCGGCATTACTTCCTGGGGCACCCCATCACCGTCCCGTCGTCCCTCCCCCTCGGGGAGGTACTGTGGAACAAGGAAGCCACCGGCCGGATCGGGAAGTGGCGGGCCGAGCTCGCTCCCTTCTCCCTGTCCCTTACTGGCCGCTCCGCCATCAAGTCGCAGGTCCTCGCCGACTTCGTCGCAGAGTGGACTCCCACCTCTGGGTCTGGGACAAAGATCTCCCTGTGCCGCCCCGACGCAGTGATCATTGGACCCTTATGTTCGATGGGTCGCTGTGTCTCGCCGGGGCTAGTGCGGGAGTAGTCCTCCGGAGCCCCGAGGGGAAAGAACTCGAGTACGCCGCGCGACTCGAGTTCCCCGCAACCAACAACGTCGCCGAATACGAGGCTTTGCTCCTCGGGATGCGCCTCGCGCGCTCCCTGGGGATCCGGCGCCTCCTAGTCAAGGGAGATTCTCAGCTCGTAGTTTGCAAAATGGACAAGTCTTACCTGTGCCATGATGCAAACTTAAGTCTTTATTTGCAGGAAGTGCGAAAGATGGAGAGGCATTTCGACGGCCTCGAGGCCCGGCATATCCCACGGAGGGACAATGAGCGGGCCGACGCCTTGGCCCGGGCGGCAAGCGCCCCGGAATTGCTCCCCAAGGGGGCTTTCCTGGAAATCATCGCGAAGCCCTCGGTGGCCTCCCCGGACACGGGCGACGAGCCTCATGTCTCGGAGGTCGCCGAGATCATCCGGACTCCGTCTTGGATGGACCCCCTCATCTCCTTCATCAAGGGGGAGGGGGACCCTCCTAGTGAGACCGAGGCTAAACGTCTCCGGGCTAAAGCCCGGGCGTATCTCGTGCTGGAGGGGAAGCTCTACAAGCGGAGGGCTTCTGCCCACCTGCGCTGCCTCCCCCGGCTGGAGGGGCTTCAACTTCTCGAAGACATCCACGCGGGGAGCTGTGGTTCTCACCTAGCCCCGCGTGCCATCGCGGCCAAGGCCCTCCGGCAGGGCTTCTACTGGCCCACGGTCATGCGTGATGCGCGAGACCTTGTCTCCGCGTGCGAGACATGCCAGAAGATGGCCAAGGGCTCGAACCTCCCCCCTATAGCGTTGCAGACGATCCCCATCACTTGGCCCTTTGTGCGCTGGGGGATGGACCTCTTAAGGTCCCTTCCCCCCAGCGCCCGGGGGATACAAGTATGTGGTAGTCGCAGTCGACTATTTTACAAAGTGGGTTGAGGCGGAGCCTTTGGCCAGCATCACGTCCCGGGCCGTTCAGCGGTTTTTCTGGAAAAATGTCGTATGTCGTTTTGGCGTCCCCCGGGAAATCACCGTGGACAACGGGACCCAATTCGACTCGGCTTATTTCTGGGAATTCTGCGAAGGCCTAGGGCTCGTCGCCCACTTCGCCTCAGTGGCCCATCCCCGGAGCAATGGGGCTGTTGAGAGGGTCAACGGCGCGATCCTACAGGGGTTGCGCCGGAGACTCGAGCAAACCGCTTCTAAGCTGGGTGCATGGGCAGAGGAGCTCCCTAGCATCCTCTGCTCCATGCGCACGACCCCGTCCCGGGCGACGGGGCGTACTCCCTTCTCTCTGGTCTACGGGGCGGAGGCAGTCCTCCCCCCGGAGATCGCCTTCCGATCACTGCGGGTCCAGCTCCTGGAGGGAGCCACGCCCGCAGCGTACCAGGCCAACGAGGCCAACCAGCGTCTGGAGATCGACCTCGTGGAGGAGGAACGCGACCGAGCGCTCCTCCGCCATGCCATCTACGAGCAAGAAATGGCGCGCGCGTACAATCAGCGCGTGCGCGAGAGGGCTTTCCGCCTTGGGGACCTTGTCCTCAAGCGTGTGACGGACCCCCAGGCCCAGGGTAAGCTCTCCCCCAAGTGGGAGGGCCCCTACAGGATCTCCGCGGTCCTGGGCTCGGGGGCCTACAAGCTCTCCAACCTTCAAGAGCAGTAGCTGAAGCACACGTGGAACTTGCGTTTACTTCGCAAGTTCTATGTTTAGCCTTACGGGCCTGTCCCCTCCCCCGGAGCGTTCACGCCGGAGGGGGAGGAGGGACACTGTATTTTCCTACCCTTTCACGACTTCGCAGGGGGAGGCCCTGTACTTCATTTTATTTGCAATACATAGGACTTGCTTTTCAAACTGTCTAACTGCAGGTTTTTCTCATTACCGCCCCTAGCGGCGATGCCCTCCCCGTGAGGAAGCCCTCTGCGAGGATGCCCTCCCCACGAGGAAGTGGGCCAGGCCCAACAAGTCCCTACAACGGGAGTCCCACTCCCGTAGGGCGGCTTACGATCAGCCCTCGTGGACTGAGGGTGTAAGCGGCAACCCGGTCACAGTGGCCGCGGTAACGAGTCACTTTGGGAGACTAGTCCCCTGCCCAAACACTCAAGACCCGTCTTCGGGCATTTCCTCCTCCGGGAGTAGACGCTCTCCCCAGTGGGACGTCTAATGGCCTTCATGGATCTATCTTCCTCCTACGGGAGTCGACGTTATTCCCAGCTCCCCGTTTCCACGGCGACCGGATGATCGGCCCCTTGCGGCCTGATTGGATCTATCTTCCTCCTACGGGAGTCGACGTTATTCTCGGCTCCCCGTTTTCACGGCGACCGGATGAATGCCTCTCGGAGACCCTATTCCCGGCTCCCCGTTCTCACGGCGACCGGACGATTGTCTCTCGGAGAAGTCATGGATTTTCCGGGCATTTTCCTCCCCGAAGACCCTATTCCCGGCTCCCCGTTCTCACGGCGACCGGACGATTGTCTCCTAGGGAGCTCGCATCCGGAAATCTCATCGGGTTTTCTTGGACGTCTCTTCCATATGAGGCCTTATTCCCGGCTCCCCGTTCTCACGGCGACCGGACGATTGTCACCCGGAAGGTCTTCTCCTTGAAAACCTCGTTTTAAAATTTTCTAACTTAGAAAATTTCCTATGCTACAGGTGACTTCCATCCCGGGGGCCTTGTTACCCCCACAGCGCGCGGAGCTATTCTCCAGACCGCTGTGGGCGGGGGGGATAAGGAACCCCCGGGTGTCGACCGCACCGCCCACAAGGAAATTTAGCTCATCCTTGTTAAGATGAGTCGTCCGGACCATCCAAGAAGAAGAAAATAAAGAGACAATGAAAGAAGAAACAACAACACAGCTTTATTGATTGGCAAACCCGGAGGACATCTTCCCCCTCCGATGGGCTTCGGAAATGGTACAACCCGGGTTCTAACCCGGGGGATTCTCTACGCCCTAAGGCTCCTACGCCTAATACTCTCGAAGGCTCTCCGCTAGCTCCCGGGTCAAGTCCCGGTACAATGCTCGCACGCGGCGCCGAGCGTCCCGGAGCACATCTTCGGGCCAAAACTCGTATCCCGCCGGTGGGAGTATCCGGAGGGGAGGTATCATCCGGAACCCCGGTCGCGGAGGGGACAATTCGGCACGATGATTATCAAAATTGTCCAAGTGCCACTCCAGACGCCACCTCAACCGGATCGGCTCCCGGACACTATCCCCGCCGCGATTCCCAGAGACAAGGCTTAGCAAGATTAAAGCCGCTTGGGCGTCCCCCGGGGAGCCCCTCCCGGACCTTCGCCCGGGAGCAACCTCCCGGGAACCCTGGTAATAGTAAATTCAATTCAAAGACTTAGAAAAAAAAATTTCTAACTTCGTTGCATTCAAAATGTTTTTGTATAAGTGTCCGGGGCTTCTTCTAAGAAGCTACCGGAATCAAAAGTCCTAACAAAACAAAAAAGGGCCCTAGCTAAGGCCCGAGGGGAGGCTCATACATGTTCATCGGCGTCCTCCCCCCGGGGGGCTTCTTCCAAGGCCGGGGCTGGGACGTCCCCCGCCGGAGGCGCCGGAGCCGGGAATCTCGCTCGGATGAGCCGGTCGTAGAATCCTCCGGCGAGCTGCTCGAAGGAGTCCGGGAAGCTTCGGGGGATGCGGCCCCCGATCGCCCGGGCGCCGACCCCCTCGGAACTCGACGAGCCCCACAGCAGTCGCGACAACGGGGACCGCCCGGCCCCGCGCCCGAATGTCGGCAGCCTCTGGGATGGCGGAGACCTGTGCGTTGAGAAAACGCACAGCCTCCGCGAGGGTCGACGGTGGCACCTCCCTGCTCCCGGAGCCTAGGCTTACGCCAAGGCTCTCGAGGGCCGACCGGACGGAGCGGCCCGCGTCCACCACCGCCCGGACGCTCGAGCTCTCGAGCTCCCGGAGCACCTCCTCCCTCGACTTGGCCTCCTCCCGGAGGCGGCAGTTGACGGCCTTGGAAATATGGACCTGGGCCCGGACCCGGGTCAATTCCGCGAGGGCTTCGTCGCGTTCCCGGAGGGCATCCTCGCGCTGCCCTACGGAGGCCGCGGCCCGGCCCTCCGCCTCCTTAAGCAGCCGGGCGACCCGCTGCTCAAGGCCCCAGGTAACAGCTGCCACCTACAAAATATATAGAGTTAGAAAAATTTCAAAGTGCAGGGGATGAATGAAGACGTTATCGACTCGGGTTACCTGGGCCCCGAGGGACTGAAGCCCCTCGAAACGCTCATGGAGCGTCCCTTCCGCGACGAAGGCCTGCACCTTCTGGGTATGCAGGCCCTCCGAGTAGCGGGCGACCTCCCTCGCGGGAAGCAGAGGGGTCTCCCGCCCAGCGCCGCCAGCGCGGCCGGTGGGGGGTCCCCGGACCTCAAGGTCCGGTAACGTGGCCGGCGTCATCGGCGTCTTCGTGGATGAGGAAGTGCCCCTCGAAGACGTGGCCGAGGAGCTCTCGGCGGGAGCCCCCGCCCGGGGGGGAACCATCAGGCCTTTCCCTGCCCCGGGCCGGAAGGTCCTCGGGGCCTCCTCCTCCGGAGGAACCTCGTAGACCGAGAGGCTCCCCCCCTCGTCCACCGACCAAACCCGCGGAGGCGAGGCCTCCGCGAATCTCACCTCCAGCCTCTCCGGCTCCAAAGAAGCCGGAAGGGGCAGGATGGGCTCCACCAAGAGTGCCGACGGGGCGTAGTTCGCCGAGTCGGACACGGCCCCGCCCGCGGTTGCCTCCTTCCCCCGAGCCTCAACGGGGCCCTTCGGGGGAGGAGGTGTTACTTCCTTCCGGGCCGGTGCCCGGGCACGCTCGCTCCCGGGGGTCTCATCCCGGGGCTTCGCCGGTGTCGCCACCGGCGTCATCGATGGGCCGGGGGTCTTTTGAACCCGGGCCTTCTTGGGCTCTGAGGCCCCGGCCGCCTCCTTCCCCCGTTTGTGCCACCCGGGGGTGGGGAGAGGCTTCCTCTCCGGCAGCTTTAGCCCGTAGGCCGCTGCTACCAAGTTCTTGGGAGGGCCCTCCCCCACGGCGCGCACGACGCACTCGTGCTCATCGGCGAAGTACCTCCCCAGGAGGTTCTCCGCCTTCTCCCGCACCGCCGGGTACGACCGGACTGCAAGAGGTAAAGAGTTAGTTAAAATTTCAAAAATTCGTAAATACAATGCAGCAGGTTCCCGGAGCATACGTCGCGTCACCGGCTTCACCGGGGGCCGCTGCTCAGGGCCCATGCCGATCCCCCTCTTCCCGCCGGTGAAGGAGGAGATCCGGAGGAGAGCCATCTCCTCGGCGGCGTTCCGCATCGAGCGGGTCTTCTTGGAGAGGATCACCTTGCCGAGGAGCTTGAACTCCTCGTCCGTCCACACCGGAGGCTTCGGCGCGGATGACCGGCTGTAGGTGGGGGGCTCCGGGGCGTACACCACCGCCTCGTCCCGGACCCGGAGGTAAAACCACCTCCGGACCCAGTCCCCCCAGTGGTCCCGGGAGGCCGCCGCCGGGTAGTCAATCACCCGGGACGGCAACATTTGGACCATCACCGGACCGAAGGGGGACTTGGGGCCCCCCTTCACCAGGTGGGAGGTCCGCGCCACCGGTTCGTAGAAGTACCGGAAGGCGCGAAGGGTGGGCTCCCGCCCGGTCGCTGTCTCATAGAGCCAGATGAAGAGGCCCATCCGGACGAGCGCGTTCGGGGTGAGGTGGTTGAGAGCCACCCCGTACTCCTTGAGAAACTCCCGGAGCATGGGATGCACCGGGAGCCAGAGCCCCGCCTCCAGGAAGGCCTCGAAGGCCACGACCTCTCCGGGCCGGGGGGGGGGGGGCTCCATCTTTCTTCACGGGGACTCGGATGTCCCCGTCCGCTACGACGCAGTGTTCGACCAAGGACTCGGCGTCCTCGGCCGTGAACTCCGACGCCCAGAGGAAATCCGAGGGGATTTCCTTCGGGGGCACTTTCGTGGTCTTCGCCCGACCCTTGGGTGCCATGAGGTTAGTCTTCTTTTTCGGTGGCTAACCTTGCAGGAGGCTACTGCTAAAATTTCCGGACGTCCGCTACCGGGCAAGAGCTACCGGAAAGAGCTACCGGGAGAGGGCTACCGGGAGAGCAAAGATTGCTAGGGCTAGAAGTTTGGAATGAGCTCCCGGGCCCCCCAAGGCCCTATTTATAAGGGCGGATGCGCACCACGTGGCACCCACGGAGCAATCTGGACCGCAGAAGTTCAAACCGTGCGCGGGAAACGAAGGGACGGGCGCGTGAATCGAGGCGCCGGTTCGAACCACGCGCGTATTTATGGCGAAACGGCGCGGCCTTAAGCTTGGGGCACGGAAACCGAAGCACCGCAGCTCCGGTGGCTTGGCCCGGAGATCTTCCCGGTGACGTGTGCCATACCCACCGGGGACTCGAGCATCGTCCCCGGCATGCATGGGGGGCTACTGTCGGGGGAAATCTCCGCAGGACTAAGTCCAGGTAAGTTGCGTCACGATTGCCCGGGGATCTGGCCTCCGGGGCCTCCCCGGGCGCCGCCTTTTGGCCCCCGGGACGTGGCCTCCGGGGCCGTCCCGGGCGCCGTCAGTTGCCCTGGGATCTAGCCTCCTGGGCCTCCCTGGGCGCCGCCTTTTGGCCCCCGGGACGTGGCCTCCGGGGCCGTCCCGGACGCTGTCATTTGCCCGGGGACATGGCCTCCGGCCCCTCCGCGGGCGCCGCCTTTTGGCCCCCTGGACAGGGCCGTCGGGGCCGTCCCGGGCGCCGCCATTTGCCCGGGGACGTGGCCTCCGGCCCCTCCCCGGGCCCCGCCTTTTGGCCCCCGGGACGTGGCCGCCGGGGCCGTCCCGGGCGCCGCCATTGGCCTGGGGACGTGGCCTCCGGGCCTCCCCGGGCTCCGCCTTTTGGCCCCCGGGACGTGGCCCCCGGGGCCGTCCCCGGCGCCGCCATTGCCCCGGGGACGTGGCCTCCGGGGCCTCCCCGGGCGCCGCCTTTTGGCCCCCGGGACGTGGCCTCCGGGGCCGTCCCGGGCGCCGCCATTGGCCCGGGGTTGTGGCCTCCGGGGCCTCCCCGGGCGCTGCCTTTTGGCCCCCGGGACGTGGCCTCCGGGGCCATCCCGGGCGCCGCCATTGGCCAGGGGACGTGGCCTCCGGCCCCTCCCCGGGCGACGCCTTTTGGCCCCCGGGACGTGGCCTCCGGGGCCGTCCCAGGCGCCACCATTTGCCCGGGGACGTGGCCTCCGGCCCCTCCCCGGGCGCCGCCTTTTGGCCCCCGGGACGTGGCCCCTGGTGCCCTCCCGGGCGTCGCCATTTGGCGCCCGGGACGTGGCCTCCGGGGCCGTCCCGGGCGCCGCCATTTGCCCGGGGACGTGGCCTCCGGCCCCTCCCCGGGAGCCGCCATTTGGCCCGGGGACGTGGCCTCCGGGGCCTCCCCGGGCGCCGCCATTTGGCCCCCGGGATGTGGCCTCCGGCGCCGTCCAGGGCCTCATCGCCCTCCTAAAGGTAAAGTCTCGAATTGTTTGACACGTGCAGGTCACGCGAAGAGCGCCTCGGGAACTAGCGACCACCTGTCAAGCATCCAAGGCATTTGACCGGGAGAAGGACGGTCCTACCCTTCAATCCGACGGTGGCTTCTGGGGTAGTTTAGGTTTTTTGCTTCTTTTCGGGGCTATAAATAGCCCTTGTACCCCTCTGTTGTAAGGGATCGGTTCTCTTTTATTGGAATAGCTAAACTCACAGACGTGCTCCGGAAGCCTCTCCCCCGGAGAGAGCCTCCCCAGCCGACTCCAGTCGGGAGCGCGTCGACAGGACTAGGGCCCCCACCGGGACCCGAACCTGTATAAACCCGTGTGTCATTTCTTGTGCTTGTCCGGCGGGGGAGGACCGGTCATCCGGTCAACCCGCGCCGCGTAATCTTTGCTAGGATCATTCACAAAACCTGCCGGGGTATTCGCAATACCACGACAGTGTTCGGAAAGGTTTCGCGACCATGGATTGGTTCGCGACCATGAAAAGGAATTCGTTCCCTGTTCGGAATTGTAATCCGATCAGAATATATATAACTAAGCTTATCCGTTTAGGATTAGTTAGTTATAGGAGTCTAATACGTTTAGGTTATTGAGTCTGATACGTACTCATATGATTGGACTATAAATACCTTGTAATAGGACTAGTTTAGATCATCGAAAATCTATCAAATACAATCGAGTCTAGATTAAAGTCTTAGACACATAGTTCCTCGATGTAGGCGAGTGTGACCTAACGTTCGACGTGTAAAGCCCTCTTTGAAATAAAGAGTTGTGCAATTACTTTGAACTGTGTTTTTGATCAACCTTTGGGTTTCGGTATTTTCAAGTAAGATTCCATTATTCCGCATATTAGAATCTAGGTGAGCCTAGTGCGAAAACCAAGGCTAGGTCTCAAACGGATCAAGTTGGTATCAGAGCAACTTTCCTATCCTGTGGATGGTGAAGACTCGCCAGGGTTACAAAACTTCCGGTGAAACTCCAGGCGATCAATTGATGGTTCCTACAGCCGCGTCTCCGACAATGTTTAACGATACCTCCGTTCAAGCTAACCTAGCCGAACAAGTGGCTAAGCTCTCCATTGACATGGAAACCGTGCTTGCTTGGATTAAGCAGCAGGCCATGGTTGTACCTCCTGAAGTAGGGAAGGTTATGGGTGTGAAGACTGGTGAAGACTTGTGCAGGGCAGACGAAAATGAAGACGAAGGCGAGCACAAGACCGACGACCTCGCCAACACCTCCTTAGCTGTCGGATCTTTCAAGGTCAACGCTAAGATTGAAATACCCATATATGATGGGGAGATCGATGCCGAGAAGTTAGATTCATGGATCGATCAACTTGAGACCTACTTTGACCTGAAAGGGTTCAATAGCGCTCAAAAGGTGAAGTTCGCACCTTTGAAGATGAAGGACCACGCCAAGACTTGGTGCAAGGCCCTTGTCGCCAGTGGTGAAGCTGACGACCTTGCGTGGGGTCAATTCAAATGACTTCTGTGACAAGAATTATATCCGATGGGTTACCTTGAGGAGAGATGGGAGCGTTGGCACAGATTGTACCAACGGCGCGACCAGACCGTCCAAGACTATACGACAGAGTTTCAACGACAAGCAATGGTCATCGGCATCTCACTGTCCGATCCTCAGGTATTTCGGAAATACACATCTGGACTTCAGAAATTGATCAGTACTGAGCTAAGTCTGTTCGGCGTCCAAGACATCGCGACCGCAAGCACAACTGCTATGGCGATCAAGAAGAAGAACAAATCCCGCAGCAACAAAGGCACGAAGGACAGTGCGACCTCGACAAAAAGAAAATTGAGTCCGAAGAAAAATGCTTCGAAATCAGGCATGGGTACTTTTTGCGATCATTGTCAAGTCGCGGGACATACAAAGGACAAATGCTACAAGCTTCATCGTAAACTTCGACCAAAGAAAAATGGACCAGGGAAAAGAATAGCTACGGCTACTGCGACTTCACCCGACGAAGTTGTTTGAGTGAATTCGGTTAATGAGGCAGATACGACCTTGTCTCTGATGGCAATGCCGAAGGAGAAGGGTTTGGATCCACCGAACGACCATCACCCAACGGAGGACTTGTTCACCATCAACATCCAAGTGAAGCACAAAGTGGTCGCAGCGATATTCAATCCCGGAAGTCAGAAGAATCTGGTCTCCGCTGGACTTGTTCGGTGACTTGGTTTGAAGACAACCACACACCCGCGACCATATCCGCTGGGTTGGTTTACATCCGACGTGAACCAACAGATTATGAGTCAGTGTGTGTTGAATTTTGCGATCTATGCACGATATATCGATGAGGTGCAATGCGATGTTGTCCCTATTAATATCTGCCAGGTGATCTTTGGGAGTCCATATCTATATGATCGAGACGCTCACTTGCATCGGCGAGCGCAAGAGTACGACCTCACCAAAGACGGAGTTAAGTTCGTGATCAGTAGAGACATACACGTCAACACTGACGAGGATTGTTACCCGAGCTAGTTTGAAATAATGCACATCTGGTTCGAGAATGGATTCAAACTAGACAAGTGTCTAAAGGTCCGCTGTTATGGTCTCAGACGACCTGAAAAGCGCGGACACAAGGATGATTTATGGTCACAGGCTTTGCGCGATCATGAGATCGCAGACGTTACGCGATCAGGAGGCCGCAGACAATGCGCGGTCAGAAGGTCGTTGACTACCCTCGACCAGAGTAATTCGGATTGCTTAGCTCTGCAACAGGCATATCCTTAGAATCGTGATGATTCTTCCACGTATGAAGACAACTTCCAGGAGGTTAACATGTGTGGTTATCCCTTAAATGCACATGTTAAGCCTGCTTGGGAGTTAAGTGCGGTTACCAAAATTGCACTTCTACAACCGTTCAAAACCATTGTGCATTGGCACCCTTTCGGCTGGTATAAAAGGGTGGGCAAATGTACAAGGCGAAGAAGACGATGAGAGATCAAACATAAGCTTTCATAAGTTAGTTTAGTCAGTTTTAGACAACAGCACATAAAAGATCTTCACCTATGATGATCTTTTCTTCAACCTTGTAAACATTTTCTATACATAGTGAAATCACAACAGGACGTAGGGCTATTACTCCCACCATCGAGGGTCCAAACCTGTATAAATCTCTTTGTGCCCCAACAGACATTTCTCATCATCCCTTTCCGGAGGAACACTTTGAAAGGCCTCACAACTCACAAATTTTGCATAAGATCGACTAAGGACCCCGAGTCCGAACTGTCAACAGTTGGTGCTCACCGTGGGGCCTTTCTCAAGGAGTTCTTTTTTCTATCTGGAGGTTCAGTGAGCCATGTCTGGGGCATATGATTCCCAGAATGACTTCAATCTCGAGGATTATGCCCATATACAATGCCTTCACCTAGTGATCCTGTTCCAATGGAGGAAACCGGAGGCGAAGACGTCCCAGAGGTCTATTCGACCACTCAAGTCATGTCTATCGACCAGGAGACAACAAACGTAGAACCGGAACCCAATGTTGTTCCTACTGCGTTAGGGGTTGAATCTGGTCCATTGCAGGACCCTACCGAGGGCAAAGGCGATGTTGACCAGGAATTTAGTCCGGGGAGGTTTGATCCTGATAACCTCCACCGCTTTTTTGATTTCGAGTTCAACTCAGAACAAACAGAAATGTTCTCTCCATAGGCGACCTCGTTCCCTAGGCAATTCGTTGCCTTATCGGAAGAAACGCCCGATCAGCGGACCGCCATGGAAGAACAGGAGTGCAAGCAGAAAGAAGAGCAAGAGCGCAAACAAAAGGAGGATCAAAATCGTGAGCAGCAAGATAATGAGCTCCGCAAAACAGCCCTAGAGGCTCTACAACATGCGCAAGCTCGTTACGACACCACTCCTAGTTCCTCCCGCCGTTCACATGGTCGCAGACACGACCAGACACCTTCTTTACCCCTGGGACATTTACCGGCGGACGAAGAGACTGTGACCCCTGGCGCACCCAGGAGGAGCACACATGCCCGGCTTCGATCCATCGCAGAGGTCCTGCGTAATTTCCCTCCTACTGTCACAGATGCGCAGAAACCAGGTTTCGCCAGAATCTTGGCGAAGAGGTTAGACGAGGTCGCATCTGAGGTGACCCCTACAGCCTCTTCCCGGTCGGCGATACGTTCCCATGAAAGAGAATATTCAAACTCTAGTTCTGGTAGACGAAATCGGCTACCATTAGTACCGTCTCGGCATGACAAAGCCAGACGGGCAGGAAATTCTCATGATCAGGAACGAATTCCTGTCCACTCTCGCCTGGGGCCACGCGTGGTGTCTCCTTCACGTGAGGTCATCCGAGATCAGGTCGAGAGTCGTAGATCCCTCCATGGTCCTTATGTTGATTGTAAAGCTTTCTCACTCGGCCTTCGTGCGGTCGTTTGGCCGGATAAGTTTAAACCGGGGGCTATTGAAAGATTTGACGGAACTCAGAATCCATCGGAGTTCCTTCAAATTTACATCACTGCTATTCAGGCAGCAGGTGGCGATGACCGTGTCATGGCCAACTATTTACCTACAGTCCTCGAGGGACCGGCAAGAACCTGGCTGTTCAATTAGCCCAAGGGTTCGATATATAACTGGGAAATGTTGTGTGATGCCATCCTCAACAATTTCTAGAATTGTTATCAGAAGCCGGGAAAAGAGGACGACCTCCTTCGGCTGCGACAAACATCGACAGAAACTCTTCGTCAGTTTGTCAAAAGGTTCGTCGGGGTGAGAAATACCATCCCAAACATATCTGGAAATTCTGAGGATTTACTGAGGATTTACTCATCCACCTCCCTCGATCAGTAGCTGATCTTTTTGATATGGTTTATCGATATTCCGACGCGGCCGAGGCCATTGAGTGGAATTGGATGGTGGACAAAGGGAATTTACCGCCTCAACCAGGTCTCAAAGATGTAAAGAAAGAGGATTCAAACAAGAAGCCGAAATCTTCATCAGGCGGGAAATCAAAGAAATCAAAAAGGAGTAGAACTGGACAATACCGAGAGGTCGCGGTCGCAGAGAAACCTCCATCAACCAAAGGTAACAAATCTTCGTTTAAAAATAAAACTGCTTCTGGTGGTCGCAGTGTCGACCAACCAAAGAAGTAGACTAACCCGTAGGAAGGCAAGAGGTGGTGTCCACTCCACAACTCTGCAGGCCACGACTTCAAGAATTGCTGGAGTTGGTTGAAGCAGTTGGATGACTTCTACCAGGGGATCGGACTAATGATGACCCTGCCACCAAAAGAACAGACTTGCGGGCTAAGAGACGCCAGCGGGGACGAAGAGATGTCCTACCAGGTACCTCGTAATCATGTCAATATCATTTTTGGAGGTTCCTCCTCTTTTGTTTCTAAACGTCAATTTAAAGCTTTTTACCGAGAGGTGAACCAAGCGGAGACTCCCCTTGGTGAACCTCAGTACCCCCGTTGGTCGGACACTCCTTTGACGTTTGATCACTCTGATTTTCCTGTGGGGCTCACTCGACCATTGAGGTTACCTTTGGTCATTACCCCAATTATCGGTAATGTGAGAGTCAAAAGGGTCCTGATCGACGGAGGTAGTTCCTTGGACATTTTATTGGTCAATGCACTAGACGAGATGCAAATTCGTCGTTCAAAAATCAAACCCATAATTCATCTGTTTTATGGGATAATTCTTGGTCCCTCTATGATGCCTTTGGGACAGGTGGTGCTCCCGGTCACGCTAGGCGAACCAGATAACTTCCGAACAAAATTGATTACCTTCGATGTAATTGATTGTGATTCGGCTTATAACGCAATCTTTGGTAGGCCAACTCTCGCTAAATTCATGATGGCTACGCACTACGCTTACCAGTGCAGCAAGTTACTTGGCCCCAAGGGTGTTCTTTCAGTCCGAGGTAGTCGCAATGTGGCATTGACGTGTGATTGGTTATCCCTTGAGATGGTAGATCAGCTTCCCCTCTGAGAAGCCCAGATTGCCACAATGTCTACCGATACGATCAAAGCTGCTCCTCGACCAGACGAAGCATTAAAATTGGTTCCGTTGTACCCAGATGATCCATCCAGGACAATTCGGATTGGGTTAGGCCTGGATGACAAATAGGAATTCGAGCTCATTACTTTCCTCTGAGCTAATGCAGATGTGTTTGCATGGAAACCATCTGACATGCCCGGTGTCCCAAGGGAGGTAATTGAGCACAGGTTAACAATTCGACCTGGACAGCAACCAATAAAGCAGAAGCTCAAGCGTTTTGCTGTTGATCAGCAGGAAGCCATCCGAGTGGAGTTAGATAAGCTCCAAAAGGCCGGATTTATTCGCGAAGTCGATCATCCGGAATGGCTTGCAAATCCGGTTATGGTCCGTAAGTCAAATGGCAAGTGGCGCATGTGCATCGACTACACCAGCCTAAATAGTGCCTGTCCGAAGGATGATTCCCCTTCCCCGCATCGACCAGCTGGTCGATTCTACTGTGGGTTGTGAACTGATTAGTTTCCTGGATGCTTACTCAGGATATCATCAAATTAGCATGGCAGAAGAAGATGAAGAGAAGACTGCCTTCATCACGCCATTCGGCAGCTACTGCTATGTCAGAATGCCGTTTAGTCTCAAGAACGCTGGTTCCACGTACAAGCGCTTGATGCAAAAGACCTTTCTTTCCCAGATGGGGCGTAATCTTGAAGCTTATGTAGATGACTTGGTTGTAAAAAGCTGAAAAAGTTCATCTCATTTAGACGATCTTGCTGAAACCTTCTGTAATTTGAATCGATTTGGAATAAAATTAAACCCGGAGAAATGTTCTTTCGGGGTTTCTTCTGGAAAACTTCTAGGTTTGCTCGTTTGTTCCAGAGGAATCGAGGTTAATCCCGAGAAAATCAGGGCTATCGAACAAATGAGGTCTCCCTCGACCATCAAAGATGTCCAGTGCCTAGCAGGTCGCATGGCGGCATTAAGTCGATTCATATCGCGACTGGGCGAAAAGGGACTACCTTTCTTCAAAGCTCTGTGCAAACATAATAATTTTACTTGGTCTGATGAGGCCGAGAAAGCATTTCAGGAGGTCAAAGTATATTTGTCCAGTCCGCCGGTCTTGGTTTCTCCTAATAAAAAGGAACCATTAGTCCTTTACTTGGCAGCCACACCTTACGCGGTCAGCGCTGTATTGATCGCAGAAAGAGGTGTGCACAAACATGTCTACTACGTAAGCGAAGTACTTCATGGTCCTAAGGAGCGATACCCTGAGGTCCAGAAAATACTTTACATACTGTTGATGGCTTCCCGTAAGCTACGACATTACTTCCAAGCACATAAAATTACAGTGCCCTCATCTTTTCCTTTGGGGGACATTGTCCGGAATCCAGAGAAATCTGGTCGGATCACAAAATGGGCTATGGAACTCAGAGCGTTCGACATCCATTTTGTCGACGATTCGGACTCGGGGTCCTTAGCCGAACTTATGCAAAATTTGTAGGTTATGAGACCTTTTAGGGTGTCCCTCCGGGAAGGTATGATGAATCAAAGAGAACTGGAGCACAGAGAGGTTTATACAGGTTCGGGCCCTCGATGGTGGGAGTAATAGCCCTACGTCCTGTGGGGATTTCACTATGTATGGTAAAAGGAGTTACAGAGCTATGGAAAAGATCTTCACAGGCAAAGATTTTTCCTATGTATTGATGTAAGACAATGCCTGGAAGGCTTGTTAAAGCTATCTAACTTAGACTACTGTCTTCTGGTTGCTTTGGTTTGATGATCTGATCATCTGGTTGTTCGATTGTTTGATCCCCTCCTGTTTGATGTATTGGGCTACCCCTTTATACTGATCGAAAGGGTGCCAAGTCATAACGGCATCGAACAGTTGTTGGGATGTAGTTTTAAGAAACTGCCTCTAACCCCCACGTAGGTTTAACACGTGTTATTCATGGATAACCGCACGTATTAACCTTCTGACGGTTGTCCTCCTACGTGGAAGAATCTTTGGGATACACGGGATATCCCTGTTATAAGGGCAGATCAATCCCGTGTCCCCTGGTCGAAGATGCTCTGATCGCGCGTTATTTGCTGACCGCGTACCATCTGCAGTCTTCTGTCCGCGTATGGCGCATGAACTTCTGACTGCACACTAGCTACGGTCTGATCGCGTAAAGCCTGCGACCTCGTGCCTGTGCTTCTCGGAATGACTTGAGTTTGCACCACCAGTCGCTTATCAGGTTCGAGTCTGTCCTGAACCAGCCGTGCATTTATTTGAACTGACTCGGGTATCGATTCTCATCAGCTAGCCCCCAAATTTGAAGAGAACGAAGGGACGTGTTTACTTCAAATTTCAAGACTTACATCGGACATTTAACCCGACGCTTCAAATCCTCTACTTAGTGGCGCACTAAGTGTGGTGGTTGTTTCCCCGAGACAAACTCTGGGTAATACGTGATGGGTAATGATGGCGTCGTTGAAACATTTTTTAACCCGAGGTAAAATTGTAAATGCTTTAAAAACTCGAGGCGTTCGGAAACTGAACTGTCACCCTGGTGGCTATAAATACCGAAGCCTTCGGATTTCAAAGTCTCTTTCAAAGACATCTTTACTTTTCTTCTCATACACTTCTCTATGGCAGGCCAGAACATCATCGAGATTGAGAGTGATGAAGAAGTTTTCGAGCAGGATTTACAGATGTCCGAAGATCTGTCTCCTTCAAGGAAGAAACCCAAGGTTGATGAGGGATCCTCCAGCAGAACAAAGGTGAAAGACACATCATCATTCTTTCTTCCTTCAGTTCCTCTAGTTCTTCCTATCCATGCACCTCGGCAGGTCGAACTTTCATCTCCACCTTTGGAGGGACGTTCTTCTCAGCTTTCTCCATTTCATCCCAATGATCCCCGTTTTTGTTTGGGTGATCAATCTTCTGGTTGGAAGGCTGTTACTCCTTGACCAGATGATCCTCAACTTGGGTTGGGGAAGCAATCTTATGGTGGGAAGGCCGCACTTCCGCCATATGATGATCCTCGAACTTTATCGAGTGATCTACTTTCTGGGATGCCTATATCAACCTGTCACTTGCGAAGACAGGTGATTATTTCTATCTCCTTTTGCACATTGTTATAATTAGTGCGACTAACATTTGCAAATATAGGAGATCGGAGCCCCCAGCGATCAGCCTACTGAGATCCTGCCTCCCCCCCTTGGACAGACTCTCCAAGGGGAAAAAGAGGCTCTGGAGAAGAAGACCGAAGAGATGTCTTCGGTGATTCTGCATCTGGCAGAATGTTTTGAAAGATCCTGTGAAGAGGCGCGCCAATTCCATCGGGAGAGGGATCACGCTCAACAACAGCGAGAACTCTCCGATTTGATTAGGAATAATAGCGCATCTCTTGTTAGGGATGATGTAGACAGGCTTAGAGTAGTTGCTAGTTCCCTAGGGGTTGCCAACGTAGATCCTACGGACGACAACATGTCCCTTGGGGAACTTTGCAAACAACTCTCAGATCAGGTCGACGCTTTGGTCGCCGGTATCCCTTTTGTATGTAAAGAATGTCATAAATAAAGATTTCTTTCTTTTCATATCATATGAATATTCTTTACAACTTCTGTGTGAAAATATGGCCACAAGCAATGTCTTTACGACCACTCATACACAGGTAAACTCCAGTTCTGCGACCAGAATCATATTTAAATGTTATACCGCAACTAGTACTGATATTGCGATCAGACTTAAAACTGTGGTTAGAACCCAAGTTCGATCTGGAAGATTACTGCGGTCAAAACAAAAATTCGATCAGACTATCACTCCGACTAGAGTCGGAGCTCAATCAGAGACATAATTCCGATAACACAGTAACCTGATCAAAAAACATCCATACGTCTAACAATTGGGCCATAGGATATTTTCATGATCGATTCGTGAAGGTTTACAAGAATCATGAAGGAAAAAAGTCCTCTGAAAACCTTTGTAGAACTCTTCACGTTTTTGTACCCTCAAATCTGAAACAAAGAAGTCCTTTTGTTTCGGATCCGATGCAGAGAACGCCTAACGGGTTCGCCAGAGAGAATATCCATTATGGGAAATGAATAGAATATTCAATGGAACGTTACCCTCAGCAGAGTGTCTCCTCGGGCCTATAAAAGGAGCAGGTAGCTTCTTGAGAAAGCCACGCACCCAGCCCTCAGCCTTAGAACTTTCGCCGCACAAAAACCCTCGTTTCTCCATCTTCCGTCACCCTCAAAGCCGCCAGCTTTCTCCTCCAATTTCTTCCAAAAATGGCATCCTGGAGCCGATCGGTTCATCACACGGAGGAGAGCTTGATAGCACTAGAGAAGGAAGAGATTCTTCCCCCATGGTTGCTGATCAACTGGCGACCCGCGGGGAAGGATCAAGAAACCCCAATCATCCAGTAGGGCGAGTTGGTGGTTTTTGAAGAATACTTGAGGTGCGGGTTCTGATTCCCTGAGAGTCGGTTCCTGAAGGGGATCCTGGAGCATTACTGGTTGGAGTTGGTGAATCTCCACCCGAATGCAGTCTTGATCTTAGCAGTCTTCCAGCATCTATGCGAAGCCTTCGTCGGAGTGTACCCCAGTGTGGACCTCTTCCGACATTTCTATTACTCGGCGTGGTCGAAGAGCACCAACGCCGCCGGATGTATCTACTTCCGGATAAGGGAGAAGAATGAGTATCCCTTCCCACCCCTGCGAGACTCCGTGCACAGGTGGTACCAGAAATGGTTTTACTGCACCCCTCCATCTGAGAGTGGGTTGTGGTTCGTGAACTCGCGGCCAGAGAAGCCTAGCGAGTTAGATTCCCTCCCTGCTCTGAATGCAGAGTACATGAAGCAAGCCGAGGTGATTCTTCACTTAGTCCAACAGGGACTAACGGCTGGCGATATCATTCGCGACTTCGTGAAGAATCGAGTGAGCCCCCTGCGTGAAAGGGCTCATCCGGCTTGGGAGATACAGTCCATGGCAGACAGCACCTTGGACTACAACGATGGTATGTGACTTAGCCAACGAAGCTTTATATTTTTCCGTTATAACTTGCTAACTGGTCTGCTGGCGACATAGTTTTGCCTTCGTCCGAAATTGAGAAACGAACGAACTATCTCCTCAGGGCATACAGTGTCAAAGTGGAGGGACCCAAGGGATCGCCTTTCCCTCAAAGCTTAATCCATGTCGGCGATGACCTCAAACAGGAACGTCGAAAGGTATGTTACCTTTCATCAAATTCTATTCGTAAGTCATATGCACATCTTGTACTAATAAGGGCACCGGAACGTCATAGCTTTTGGGGAGATTTGCCGAGACGACGTTCCCGAGTGAAAACATCAGTTTCCTGGAAAAGCCGACGATGAAGAGAGTGAAGAAAGTCTCTTCAAGGTCTAGAGCGAAGGAACCTGCCCTTAAGAAATCCAAGAAAATTCTAGGGAAAGGCTCTTCGCTCAGAACCCCCCTTACCACGAAGAAAACTGCGGTAAGATATCATGTGCCTCCTGTTACCCCAGGTACAAACTGGAATCACTTCTTCGTCGTACAGGGTGAAAGAAGCGAGGAGGAGGAAGACGACATTCCTCTAGTTCGCCGGAAGAGGAAGGTGGCGACTTCTCAATCCGGCGAGACACTGCCTTGCCCTGCCGAGACAGAGGCAGCTGCAGCGAACCCCACGACCACTGTCGCGCCCCGAGACTGGGACAACGACTACTCCTGTAGAGACCTAGCTCGCTGCAGCTAGTCCCAAACCACAACCCTTTGACTTCCCAGGATGAGTCAAACACAGGAGTATATTACATTGCAACAGAATACTCACAAAATATTAAGCAGTGTGGCCTGCTGGCCTTAATATTACATAAAGAGGATTACAATGCCTACAAGGCATTCAGGGTTTAGCAAAATATTTAACTACACAGCAGAAGATAGGTGACCCTCCCACAAAAGAAGTTGACGGCAGAACAACACACTTCAGGGTTTTGGCGGAACTGATTATCCTCCTTCTGGATCCACGTAGTACTCCGTGCCATCATCTTGATCAAAGTAGGCTCCATCTATTGAGTTGAATGTTGCAAGGGTGAGCACTTACGTACTCAGCAAGTCATAGGTAAGAGTAGTTACATATAGTAGTGATGATATGAACCTAGACTAGTCAAGAATTATGGATATTTATAAAATAATCTTTTCCTTTCTCATCTCATCTTATTTCAGCTCATGGCAGCACTTTTCATAATATACATCATCATTCATGTTCACTAGATTATAGCACTACCGCGACACGTCGACACACGACAGCCCACGGCAGCACTCCGTATCATGACAACACATGTCATTTGGGTAATCTTGATTAAACATATTTTATTTAGAAAATAGTACTTGTGTCACACCCCGTGGATTTAATCCACCGCAGCAGACTCCTATAAACCCGGGAGCTCGGAGTATTCGAATACATTTTTAACTCTGCAGAGAGGTACCAATTTACCCACAAGATATTCCACTTTCAAGCCTTTCCTATCATAACAAAATGATTGGACCCCTGACTCACTTCATACTGTGAGCGGCAAGGTGGAAATAACAAGAACTTTTGTTATGTATCACTTACAATTCACCCCCGACCCTGTGGCTCTCAGCGAGGCACAGTTGTGGCAGGTTGTATCCAAACCTCCACCCCTTTGCTTATTCCCATTACTGGATTAGCGTACTTGATCACCTTCAGTGATATGTGTGGGAGCCGCGCTCTGTGTTTATCGTGCATCACTACACATCTCATGCAGGGGTTTCATGTGCGATCCACATAATTACTTGTTCAGGCCTGTCCCATACCAGGCTTGCGGTTAGTACGTTGTTCATGCCACTAGACGCACAACACAAGGTTCTAATCCTTATATGCCAGTAACCAGACCATCCACAACCCTGCACCTTCAGTGCCTGCATTCCTTTGCAGTCTAGCACCTCCAGTGCTACAGCCATCCATACCATTTTTCTGGTCACGGCTAGGGGTTTTATTTCATGAATATAAGTATATACATACATATAATAGTTCATGGCTCAAAACTTGTTTATTTCACATTTCACAGATAACCAGTCTAGTACTGCCAATTCATAAATCCACCATTCTCAATCTTTCACATGCAATATTGCCTATATTCAAGGTTATATTATAGCAACATTTAAAATATAGGTTCAAGATGACTAAGGATATGACTTGCCTTCCGCGTCGTAAAATACAACAGTCGATGGCGGGTCAACAGCAAAATCTTCAAAGTCAGCTTCTGAATCTGCTCGACGACAAACAAACACACAATAATTACTTTTAATATTAAAATGTTTTATGACTTATATGCAGAAATGCTCAACAGAATGATTGAACTAAACTGGAGATAATTTGAACTGCAAACTGAACTGAGTCGAGATTCTAGGGTTTCAAGGAATTTGGGCTAAGGATGGTGATTAGATAAACTTAGGGTTTCAGGATTTCAATAGGGATAACAATTTTGTGGCTGGTTTAATCAAAACAGCGAATGTCAACAGATCGACATTCGGATCAAAGCTTGGACATAGCTTTAAGAAAAGCTAGGGTGCTTATCTCAAGTTGTGCTAGTAGAAGAAAATGTAGATCACAACTGTACAAATTCAGTGGACAAAGTGGTTTTCAAATTGCACAACTAGAAGTGGGTAAACAAGGCCAATGCCACTGGCTGACAAGCTCTGGCATAGAGCTGACAATGCCAAAAACTAGGGCTTAGCATAACTTTTGATCTGGAGCTCCAAATGATGCACCACTTTGTCTGGGAGGTAGGCTTGAGTAACAGGAACAATTAAGTCAACAGGATCTAGGGCAAGAAATGGCTGGAAAGCAAGAAATTTGATGATGAACAGAGATGAACTGGCTGCACTGGAGCAGTTCTGGACAAAAACTTGGCAAAGCTGTATCTTCCAATCTAGGCCGATCTAGGTGTCGGGCTAGAAGACAAAAATGCTCAGGAGGCTAAGGCACATCTAAATGACAAGGTGATTTGGGCTGAAACGGCCGGGAACACTTTTCCGGTGATCGGCGCCGGAGAAGAAACACTGGATTTGGGCATTTTCAACACAAGCCGATTGAACTCGATTCCTTGCTCTAGGAGTGATAGAAGGGTATGAGTAAGCTACTGGCGACGTCAATTTGGTCGGAGGTTCGCCGGTGTGGCTTGGCGACGAGAGCCAGCAACTGATAAATTGCAGAATCGGGGATAGCTTCAAATTGGGCTCAATTGATTGTTCTAAGTTCACAGGCATGCTTGATTTAGCTTATTGATCAATTTTGATTACAGATACGAGAGCTAATTTGGAGTAATTCGAGCTACATTGCCGGAACAGGGCATTCTTCTACTTTCAGCCATTTCTGGCGATCACCGGCGTTAGAGTCCACCGGAGAGCAATTAGATGCTACAGTACAATCAAGAGGATGAGAGGTACTCACTGCTAGCTTCAATTTGGCAGGAGATGCAGTGAAGTGAGCTGGCACCGTGAGCTTCCTCGACGGCTCGCCGGAGAAGATGACTGAAACAGCGAGAGTTGGAATTTAGCTAGTTTCTGGTGAAGTATGGAGAAGCTGCTGCACACAGTAGGGTTTAAATAGACCAGGCGAAGATTGCGAAGAGGGGACAGTGAAGTAATTGGCAGCCGGTGACTTGACTGGTTGCGTGCAGGAGCAATAGCGGCGAAGAAACAGTAAGAGCGGTGATGCGACGGCAACAAGCTTTCAGCTGATCGCAATGTCGCCTCATCGGGACCTGGCAAAGCTTGTAGCAAGCGGTGGCGACAAGTACTGGCGCGGCGAGGCTACGTGGCGATGGATTGTTGACAAAAGCCGTTGATCGCGCGCGGGAGCAAGCGCTGGTCGTCGATGTAGCAGCGGCCTTGCCACGGCATCAGCTGGAGCGAGGACACGTGCGCAACAGCATGCACGATCAAGTTGCAGGCGAAGCTTCACCGGTGGCGAGCGTGCACGGCGCAAGGAAACCACGGCGAGCCCTGGTCGTGCACTGGCTGCTTCTCTGGTCGAATTTGGGCTGATTTTCAATACTTGATTTCTTGATTTGGACTGAAATGTAAATATGGAGATTTGGAAGGTTTAAACTAAAATTGATTTCACTAATCTGGTGGATTATATTCAACAAGGTATTTGGCAAAGGTAATTGATAAGATTTGACACATTTGAATAGTTTTTGATACAAACTGAAAATAGGGTAATTTAGGGTAATATAAGGTTTAAGTTTTGTCGATTACGAATTCTGGCATTTAGGGTTCGACTTTGATATCTGCACAGAAGAGAGACTTGTGGAAAATAGCATTTTGAGAAGATTTGCCGAAGAAATTCTGAATTTGGAGTTAATCTGGAGATTTTAGCCTTTTTGGGTTTTCAAATATCAGATAAGGACTAATTTGCGATAACTCTTGGACTGATTTGTGAAAAGAGTCTAGATGATAGAATCTGGCTGTCAACTTTTTATATTAAGGTATTGACATACCCATGATCATATTCCAGGAATAATCTGGTCTGAACTTAGTCAAGATTTTGATTAAATCTGTATTTCTGAAACTTAGGGTATTTGGGTAATATAAGGTATTTCTGTTTTCGAAAACAGAAGAAGTTGATAAATCTGGAATTTAGAGATAGAATTGGATCTAGGTTCTGAAGGCTTTTAAATTCAGAGTAATTGATAGATCACATCTGAACAATATGATCTTGATTTGAGGTCACAGGATAGATTTTGGAGATTTTAGGGCTTAGGATAGATACTGATCTGGCTATTACTACAGATACATGCATGCATGCTATTTATGAAAAGGAAGTTTTCACCCCTAACTCAGGGTGTTACAACCACTGGGAATCCTGTGGTCGCAGGCGAGATCCCTGCTCCTAAAGCCCTGGAGGCTTCATGGTCTGTAACTTCTCCCTCCTTGGTCGAAGGAGCGACCACGGTAAAATTCCTTGCGATCTTGAATTTTACAACTTCATCTTTGTGTGTGTTCACCGTGCCATGCTTGTATAGGGAGAAGAAATTCCTCCCACGATCCTCGTGAGTCCTAGGGGGGTGAGTACTCCACTCCTGGCGACAGGGGCGGAAATAACGGAGCAAGATTCCACGACCAACCTCAGGGTCGCGGACGAAGCGCCAGCTCCAGCGGTTCAGGAGACCCCCAGACCTTCGGGCGCATCCCTACCAACCGAACAGGTTACCCCGGTATGAGTTCCTACCAATCAGATCTTCATCATTCCTTATATATATGCTTACAGGGTGATATACATAGGGAAAAAAAGTCTTGTTTACGAAGAGAAAGACCAGGATGGACAACGACTATCCTCTTTCTCTTGGGGAACCATCTTCGAAGTCCCAAAAGCTAATGAGATTTCAGTTAAGGCAAGAGTTCCGTTCTGTTTATTCTGGATCAGGTTGTGGCAACCATCAGTGGAACTGACTGCTTCTTTTTCCTGCTTAGGTGTAGAGATTCAGCGCCGAACCCCCCAACGGCCATGGCGAGGGTTGAAGTTCCTGCTGGTGCTGAAGCCTCTGGCGAAGAAAGCTATGTCCCTCCGGTCTAGGAAGTTGTCCAGGCCGTTGGGACGAGTTGGGTGCAGAGACCCAATCGCAGGCATTGAGACCTGCAACCAGGGCTCAGCAGGGACATTCGTCTGCTGCTCCCTCCGAGGATGAGGCGAGTCCATCGACTAGGCCTCTAGCCATCCCGAAGGATAAATCATTCCGGGAATATACTGAGGTATGTTGAACATCCCTTATAATATCTGAGTTTTGCAAAGAATACTCGGATTTTGCAAATGACTTCCCTCTGTGTCACAGGAACTGTCCCGTATGACGGCCAGATCGATAGCTATGGTAGAAAGCATCGAGGCCATACAAGAGGAGAAGAATTGCTTGCTAGAGTAAGAAAAGGGTGCTTTAGTCCGCTTGAATACAAACTTGCTGTGACCATTGTCTTTTTTATCGCAGGGAAGTCGCCTCCCTGAAGAAGAGCCTTGTCGATAGGGAAAATGACGAGCTCAGAGCAGCCACCACGATTTCGCATCTAGCGGCCGAGCTCAAAGAACTGCGATCACAGCTCTCATGTAAGTCAACTTCCGACCAGAACGACCTAACTTTGTCATTTGGACTGTTTATAACGATCTCCTTATTGCAGCGCAAGCAAGTCAAATAAACCAGCTCGGACAAGAGAAGGTATTCCTCCAAATGACCATTGACTCTATCTGGAGGGCGAATAGAGACTTGAGCCTATCCATCTTCAAAAAGCTGAAGATGGTAGCCTGTCTTCTGAGGGTTGATGTGGTCGAGACCACAACAAACGACCTTAGCCGAAGTGATTGGTCTAAACTGGTCGTAGCCCAAGCGGAATCACTACTCGAGTATCTTCCTGAAGATACCAGGCGACAACAAGAGGCGATCAGAACTAGAGTCCGATCAGCAGCCTCTGCCATTCTCTGCCGGTTTCGTCTCCACCATGGCCCAGACCTGGATCTGAATCCACTGGTAGGAACGATAGAGATCGATAGTGAGGAACAACTTGAGGCTATTATGGAGGAAATTAGACCTCTCGTAGATAAACTCCTGACCGAGCTCAGGATTATGTAAACCTTGTACCTGTACAGATACAATTTATAGAATCCAAATGCATGCAATTTTTTGGTTTTATTCCCAAAGAAAACATATTTTTGTTGTTTCATATAACCATATTCCCCTAGCCCCCGCCTGTGATTATATATACTGGAGACTTAGTATTATAAGCACAGGAAAAATATGGGTGTAACGACCAGGGGTATGCGATCAGGCCAGCAATTATACTCGATGCAACGCCTAACCTTGTTGCAAACTGGCAGCCACTCGGATGACCAAGGACATGCCAGCAAGCCCTGTGTGTGTTGAGAAATGGCTTATTGAGGAGTGTCTTGTCTGGAAGTGGTCATGAGATCGGCCTGCGAATCCGATTAAGGCATTGTGGTGATATAACCACCGGCGACCAGCCCCCAAGCCAAATTCGTAACACATGGGTGTGAAAGGAAATATTCGTCGTATGAAACAAGAAGGCTCTCGTTTTATTAAACCATGCTAATTGAAAAGGAAAAGGGATTGAGTACTTACACGTAAAACTTGCGTAGTTGATCGATGTTCCATGTATTGGACAAGATTCGACCATCCTCCATCGCTAACCGAGCTGATCCTGGTCGCGGCACCTAAACAACAATATAAGGGCCTTCCCATTTTGGGGAGAATTTGTTGCCATTGGATTGGTCTTGAATTTTTCGTAAAACCAAATCGCCCACGTGGAGACTACGTGGTCGCACCCTTTTGTTATGGTACTTGCACAAAGCTTGCAAGTATACCGCGGACTCGATCAAAGCGCGATCACGCTTTTCTTCTAAGAGGATGAGATCTTGTGATCACTGTTCGGCCTGATCGATTCGTTCGAATTGATCTGTCCGAATAGATCCAATACTAACTTCCATAGGTAATACGGCCTCAGCCCCATAGACCAAATGGAAGGGCGTCTCAGCGGTGGCTCGACTAGAAGTAGTTCGTAGTGCCCATAGGACGGTGTAGAGCTCATCTGCCCAAGCCCCCGAACGAGTCTTAAGGCGATCGAAAACACGTTTCTTAATGCCTTGCAGTATCTGCTCGTTGGCATGTTCCACAGCACCATTGCTTTGTGGATGAGCCACAGAAGCAAAGCACACGTTGGTTCCAATCTGGTCGAAGTAATCCAAAAAAAGACCACTAGCGAACTGAGAACCGTTATCCGTAATGAGATGATTCGGAACACCAAATCGAGCAACAATGTTCTTATGGAAGAACTTTTGTGCTGCGGCGGTAATATTTCGTACCGGCTCGGCCTCAATCCACTTTGTAAACGTGTCAATAGCTACGAATAGAAACTTGTATCCATTGACCGCTTGTGGCATAGGACCGACAATATCCATCCCCTAGACCGCAAAGGGCCATGCAAGGGGAATGGTTTGCAACGCATAGGCAGGTTGATGAACCTGTTTCACGTGAAATTGACACTGAGGACACATCTTGACCATATTCTTGGCATCATCGAGTGCCGACGGCCAGTAGAATCCTTGCCAAAAAGCATTTCCGACCAGTGTTCGATATGACGCGTGCGCACCGCATACACCGTCATGTATTTCTTTCAAGAGAGATTTACCTTCCTCCTGAGATACGCAATGCATGAATACTCCTTGAGTACCTTTTCTATACAAAACTCCTTCTATGAGTTTGTATAGACGCTCTTTTCGAATTAACCAATCACTTTCGATTTCATCCTCGGGCAAGGTCCCATGTTCAAGATAAACTCTTAATGGTTGAGTCCAATCCTGTTCCTGACCGAGGTTGGTAACGCAGACTGTTACCGGATCATCCTCGACTGAAGTCATGATCGAAGGATGTTCCAAGTGTTCGACAAACACTCCTGCCGGAGTGGATGTGCGTGAGGACCCAATTTTGGATAATTGGTCTGTGAGAATATTGTCCTTTCGCGGGATGTATTGGACTTCGAAATGACTGAAGTGTTTTTCCAATCTCCTCATCTCCCCCAGGTAATGAGCCATTGTCTCATCGGAGGTGCTGTACTCGTTTACCTGGTTTACGACCAGCTGTGAGTCTCCCCTCACCACTAATCGACGGACTCCGAGGAATTTTAATACCCGGAGCCCTGCAAGAAGACCTTCATACTCTGCTGTGTTATTGGTCGCAACAAAGTGTAGTTGAAAGACAAACTTAAGCTGTTCGCCCTGAGGCGTAACTAAGACCACTCAAGCCCCCGAGTGTTGAAAACTATGGGAGCCGTCGAAGTACATTGTCCAGTGATCGGGGCACTCCAATTCCTCGGGTGCCCGCACGGGTGGCTCAGGATTGGTCCATTCAACCACAAAGTCGGCCTTAGACCTGAGACTTAACCGCAGTGCAGGGCATGAAATGGATATCGAAAGCACCGAGCTCGACAGCCCATTTTGCGATCCGACTAGATTTCTCTGGATTGCAGACAATATCCCCTAATGGAAAAGACGAGGGTACTGTGATCTTATGTGCTTGAAAGTAATGTCGTAGCTTATGGGAAGCCATCAGTAGTGCGTAAAGTATCTTCTAGACCTCAGGGTATCGCTCCTTAGGGCCATAAAGTACCTCGCTTACATAGTAGACGGGTCTGTGTATTCCTTCTTTATCCGCGATCAGGACAGTGCCGACCGCGCGCGGTGTGGCCGCCAAATAGAGAAGTAATGGTTCTCCTTTGTCGGGAGACACCAAGACTAGTGGACTGGATAAATATGCCTTCACCTCCTGAAACGCTTTTTCGGCCTCATTGGACTATGTGAAATTGTGATGTTTCCGCAGGGCTTTGAAGAAAGCTAGTCCCCTCTCGCCTAGTCGCCATATGAACCGACTTAAGGCCGCCATGCGACCTGCCATGTGACGAGGATTGACACCCGGGTCACTTCTAATAAACTTTTGGTTCAAGACAAGTTCGAACCAGACGTGTATCTGGTGATGCGAACTCGAGCTATTCTGAGGGGCATCACCATGAGGTCGCAAGCTTTACGCGATCAGGTCGCGGGTTTCGTGCGATCAGACCGACAGCCTTGTGCGGTCAGAAGTTCGTATGCTATACGCGGACTGGATATTCGGGATATTGCGCGATCAGCCAATATCCCGCGGTCAGAACATCTGCCGATCAGGATACTTGGGATCTATCTATTCGGTTGCCCATACGACAGGATATTCTAAGTATCCCGAAGATTCCTACACGTGGAGAATCAACCGTCAGAAGGTTAACACATACAGTTATCCATGAATAACACGTGTTTAACCTGTGTGGAGGTTAAGAGCAGTTCCAAAAACCGCATCCAACCGTCCGTGCAACCGATTGATACAGTTTCCTTCACATGGCACCCTTTCAAACAGTACAAAAGGATGGCATGGAGCATCAATCAGGAGGACCCCAAGACATTAAAGGAAGAACGAGACTCAAAAGTATAATCAAGATACAAGATATCTCGATCATTCAAATAGTCAAGTCTACGGCTTAGATTAAGCGACACTTACGAGTCTCCTATAGCTCCCCTTTATACACTCTTACAGGGAAAATCCTCGCCTGTGAGGACTTTTCCCTCCATTTGTAAATCTTTTACCACACTTAGTGAAATCTCAACAGGACGTAGGGCTATTACTCCCACCATCGAGGGCCCGAACCTGTCTAAACTCTCTGTGCTCTTGTTCACCATTGTTCAGCATACCTTCCCGGAGGGTCATCTTGAAAGGTCTCACAATTACAAATTCTGCATAAGTTCGGCTGAGGACTCCGAGTCCGAATCGTCGACAGCTGGCGCCCACCGTGGGGCCTTTCTCAAGGCGTCCTAGTTTTAATCTGGAGGTTCACTGAAACATGGCTGGAGCATATGATTCCGAGAACGATTTTGATCTCGAGGATTATGCTCATATCCCAATGCCTTCTCCAAGTGATCCCGTTCCGACGGAAGAGGTCGAAGGCCAGAATCTTCCACAAGGTGAATCATCTCCCCAAGTCATGTTAATCGACCGGGAGGTAACTGGCACAAGGTCAGAACCCGCAGAGGTTCTTAATGTGCTAGGTGATGAATCCGGCCCGTCATGCGATCCCGCTGAGGGAAAGTATGATGGTGACCCTGAAGTTAGCCCAGGAAGGTTCGACCCTGATAACCTCCACCGTCTCTTTGATTTCGAGTCCGACTCGGAACAAACCGAGATGTTCTCCCCATCGGTGACCTCTCTCCCTAGGCAGTTTGCTGCGTTGTCGGAAGAAACTCCCGATCAACAGGCTGCCAGGGAAGAACAAGATCGCAAACAGAAGGAGGAGCAAGATCTCGAGCAACAGAACAACGAACTACGCAGAACTGCCCTAGAGGCTCTTCAAGATGCGCAGGCTCGTTACGATGTTGCCCCGAGTTCTTCTCGACGGTCGCGTGGTCGTAGACGCGACCAGACTCCTTCCTTACCACCGGAGCATTTCCTAGTGGACGAAGAAACAATAACACCTGGTGCCCCTAGGAGAAGTACCCATGGTCGACTGCGATCTATCGCGGAAGTCATGCGCAATTTTCCTCCTACTGTCACGGATGCGCAGAGACCGGCCATTTACAGGATCCTGGCGGAAAGACTGGACGAGGTCGCATCTGAGGCGACCCCAACAGCCTCTTCCCGCTCAGTGACACATTCCCGTGATCGAGATGGTCCTCATTTTGGCTCTGGCCAGCGGAGTTACCCGCCGCCTGTATCGTCCCGACAGGACAAATACCGGCGAATGCAGGACTCTCATAGTAGGGATCGAGTCCCCGTTCACTCTCGTTTGGGACCACAGGTAACCTCGCCATCACGTGAGTTTGCTCAAAACCCGACCGAAAGTCGCAGGACAGTTCACGGTCCTTACGTTGGTTGCAAAGCTTTCTCGCCTGGCCTACGAGCAGTCGTTTGGCCCGATAAGTTTCGACCAGGGGCCATTGAGAGGTTTGATGGAACTCAGAACCCATCCGAGTGCCTTCAGATCTATATTACTGCCATCCAAGCAGCAGGAGGCGATGACAAGGTCATGGCCAACTACCTGCCAACAGTCCTCGCAGGACCGGCTAGAACCTGGTTGTTTAATCAGCCTGAGGGTTCCATCTACAATTGGGAAATGCTATGCGATGCCATCCTCAGCAATTTCCAAAATTGTTAACAAAAGCCGGGTAAGGAGGACGACCTGCATAGACTGCGGCAAACTTCGACCGAAACACTTCGGCAGTTTGTCAAGAGGTTTGTCGGGGTAAGAAATACCATCCCGAACATATCTGATGGCTCCGTAATCAGGGCATTTAAGCATGCCGTTCGATACCAGAGATTCACTGAAGACTTGCTTATCCACCCTCCTCGATCAGTGGCCGATCTGTTCGATATGGCTGATCGATACTCCGATGCAGCCGAGGCAGTCGAATGGAACCGAATGGTTGACAAGGGGGACCTACCGCCCCAACCAGGCTTCAAGGATGCCAGGAAAGAAGATTCAAGCAAAAAGCCGGAGTCTTCACCGGGTGGGAAGTCAAAAAAGTCGAAGAGGAACCGCTCTGGACAGTACCGTGAGGTCGCGGTCGCGGAGAAACCACCTTCGACCAAAGGTAATAAGTCTTCTTTTAAAAGTAAAACTGCTTCTGGTGGCCGGGATTCCGACCAGCCAGAAAAATCAACTAATTCGTAGGAGGGCAAAAGGTGGTGTCCACTCCACAATTCCGCAGGCCACGATCTCAAAAACTGCAGGAGTTGGTTGAAACAGTTGGATGATTTCTACCAAGGAGCTGGGCCAATGCCAACCTTACCGCCTAAAGAGCAGGCGTGCGGGATTAGAGACGTCGACGGAGACGAAGAAATGGCTTACCAGGTACCTCAAAATCATGTTAATGTCATTTTCGGAGGTTCCTCCTCTTTCGTTTCCAAAAGGCAGTTTAAAACCTTTTGCCGAGAGGTTAACCAAACGGAGACATCCCTTGGTGAACCTCAATATCCCCGTTGGTCGGATATGCCTTTGACGTTCGATCGCGCTGACTGTCCTGTGGGACTAACTCGACCATTGAGGCTACCTCTGGTTATTACCCCAATCATCAGTAACGCGAGAGTCGAAAGGGTCCTGATTGATGGGGGAAGTTCCCTTGATCTTTTATTGGTCAAGACACTCGACGAGATGCAAATTCCTCGTTCGAAGATCAAGCCCATAATCCATTCGTTTTATGGGATAATCCCAGGCCCCTCCATGATGCCATTGGGACAAGTGGTCCTCCCGGTCACTCTGGGAGAACCAGATAACTTCCGAACAGAATTGGTTACTTTCGATGTAATCGATTGTGATTCAGCTTATAATGCAATCTTTGGCAGGCCGACTCTTGCTAAGTTCATGATGGCAACGCACTATGCTTATCAGTGCAGGAAATTGCCTGGCCCCAAAGGTGTCATTTCGGTTCGAGGTAGTCGCAACGTGGCGCTCACATGCGACCGGCTATCTTTGGAGATGGTCGATCAACTTCCCCTCCGGGACGCTCAGGTCGCCACCGTTGCCACCGATGCGATCAGGGCTGCTCCTCGACCAGATGAGAAACTCAAAAAAGTTCCTTTGTACCCAGATGACCCATCCAAGACAATTCGGGTTGGGTCAGCCCTGGATAACAAATAGGAACTCGACCTCGTTGCTTTCCTCCGGGCTAACGCAGTCGTGTTTGCGTGGAAACCGTCCGACATGCCCGGTGTCCCAAGGGAAGTAATTGAGCACAGGTTAGCAATTCGACCTGGACAACGACCAATAAAGCAAAAGCTCAGGCATTTTGCCACCGACCGACAGGAAGCCATCCGAGAAGAGTTAGACAAACTCTTACAAGCCGGGTTTATCCGCGAAGTAAATCACCCGGACTGGCTCGCCAATCCGGTCATGGTCCGCAAGTCAAATGGCAAGTGGCGCATGTGCGTCGACTACACTAGCCTCAACAGTGCCTGTCCGAAGGATGACTTTCCTCTTCCCCGCATCGACCAGCTGGTTGACTCCACTGTGGGTTGCGAACTGATGAGTTTTCTGGATGCCTACTCAGGATATCATCAAATTAGCATGGCAGAAGACGATGAAGAGAAAACTGCCTTCATCACCCCGTTCGGCACATACTGCTACGTCAGAATGCCGTTCGGTCTCAAGAACGCAGGTTCCACGTACCAGCGCTTGATGCAAAAGACCTTTCTTTCCCAGATAGGGCGTAATCTCGAAGCATATGTAGACGATTTGGTTGTAAAGAGCACCAAAAGATTGTCTCATTTGGACGATCTTGCTGAAACCTTCTGTAACTTGAATCGCTTTGGAATAAAATTGAACCCGGAGAAATGTTCTTTCGGGGTTTCTTCAGGAAAGCTTCTTGGTTTTCTTGTGTGTTCCAGGGGTATTGAGGTTAATCCTGAGAAAATCAGAGCTATTGAACAAATGAGGTCGCCCTCGACCATGAAGGATGTTCAACGCCTGGCTGGTCGCATGGCAGCTTTAAGTCGCTTCATATCGCGATTAGGCGAAAGGGGACTACCTTTCTTTAAAGCCTTGCGGAAACATCATAACTTCACGTGGTCCGACGAGGCCGAAAAAGCGTTTCAGGAGGTAAAAACATATCTGTCCAGTCCGCCAGTATTGGTGTCTCCTGAAAAGGAAGAACCATTACTTCTGTATTTGGCGGCCACCCCACACGCGGTCAGCGCAGTTCTGATCGCGGAAAGGGAAGGAGTACACAGACCCGTCTACTATGTGAGCGAAGTACTTCATGGTCCTAAGGAGCGCTACCCTGAGGTCCAGAAGATACTTTACGCGCTACTGATGGCTTCCCGTAAGCTACGACATTACTTTCAAGCACACAAGATCACAGTACCCTCCTCTTTTCCTTTAGGGGATATTGTCCGAAATCCAGAAAAATCTGGTCGAATCGCCAAATGGGCGGTCGAGTTCGGTGCCTTCGAGATCCACTTCACCCCTCGCACGGCGGTTAAGTCTCAGGTTTTGGCCGACTTTGTGGTCGAATGGACCAACCCTGAGCCACCCGTGCAGTTGGCAAAGGAACTGGAGTGCCCCGATTATTGGACAATGTACTTTGACGGCTCCCGTAGTTTTCAACACTCGGGGGCTGGAATAGTCTTAGTTACGCCCCAGGGCGAACAGCTTAAGTATGTCATCCAACTACACTTTGTTGCAACCAACAACGCAGCAGAGTATGAAGGTCTTCTTGCAGGGCTCCGGGCAGCAAAATTCCTCGGAGTCCGTCGATTAGTGGTGAGGGGGGACTCACAGCTGGTCGTAAACCAGGTAAACAAGGAGTACAGCACCTCCGATGAGACAATGGCTCATTACCTGGGGGAAGTGAGGAAATTGGAAAAACACTTCAGTCACTTCGAAGTCCAATACATCCTGCGAAAGGACAACATTCTCGCAGACCAATTATCCAAAATTGGATCCTGACGCTCATCCGCTCCGGCAGGAGTGTTCATTGAACACTTGGACCATCCTTCGATCATGACTTCGGTCGAGGATGATCCGGCAATAGCCTTCGTTGCCAACCTCGGTCAGGAACAAGATTGGACTCATCCATTGAGGGTCTATCTTGAACATGGGACTCTACCCGAGGACGAAACCAAAAGCGATCGGTTAATTCGAAAGGCGCGTCTATACAAACTCATAGATGGGGTTATGTACAGAAAGGGTACTCAAGGAGTATTCATGCGCTGCATATCTCAGGAGGAAGGAAAATCCCTCCTGAAAGAAATATATGACGGTGTATGCGGTGCACACGCGTCATACCGAACACTGGTCGGAAAAGTTTTTCGACAGGGATTCTACTGGCCTTCGGCACTCGATGATGCCAAGCTTATGGTCAAGATGTGTCCACAGTGTCAGTTTCATGCAAGACAGGTTCATCAACCTGCTTATGCATTGCAAACTATTCCTCTCGCATGGCCCTTCGCGATCTGGGGAATGGACATCGTCGGTCCTATGCCACAAGCGGTCAATGGGTACAAATTTCTGTTCGTAGCCATTGACACGTTCACAAAGTGGATTGAGGCCGAACCAGTACGAAATATTACTGCATCAGCCGCACAAAAGTTCTTTCACAAGAACATTGTGGCACGATTTGGTGTTCCAAACCGTCTCATCACAGACAACGGTTCTCAGTTCGCTAGCGGTCTCTTCCTAGACTACTGCGATCAGATTGGAACCAAGGTGTGCTTTGCTTCTGTGGCACATCCACAAAGCAATGGTGCCGTAGAACGGGCCAATGGGCAAGTATTGCAAGGCATCAAAAAACGTGTTTTTGATCGCCTCAAGACCCGCTCGGGGGCTTGGGCAGACGAGCTTTATACTGTTCTATGGGCACTACGGACTACCTCTAGTCGAGCCACCGGTGAGACACCCTTCCATTTGGTCCATGGCGCCGAGGCTGTGTTGCCTATGGAAGTTAGTATTGGATCTGTTCGCACGAATCAATTCGAACAGGTCAACCAATCCGAACAGCGATCGCAAGATCTCATCCTCCTGGAAGAACGGCGTGATCGCGCCCTGATCAAGTCCGCGGTATACTTGCAGGCTCTACGCAAGTATCACAGTAAAAAGGTGCGACCACGTGATCTCAACGTGGGCGACTTGGTTTTACGAAAAATTCAAGACCAGTCTAACCGCAATAAATTGTCCCCAAAGTGGGAAGGACCATACACTGTCGTCTCAGTGCCGCGGCCAGGATCTGCGCGGTTAGCCATGGAGGATGGTCGGATTTTGTCCAATACCTGGAACATCGATCAACTTCGCAAGTTTTACGTGTAAGTACCACACCCCCTTTTCCTGTTCAATTAGCATCTTTTCATAAAAAGCATGTCTCGTTTTCATACAATAAGTGTTTTCCTTTAAAGCCCAAATTATACAAATTCGACCTGGGGGCTGATCGCCGACGGTTAGGTTATTACAGCATTTTTCAACCGGATTCGCTGGTCGATCTCATGATCACTTCCAGATAAGTCACTCCTAAATAAGCCGTTTCTCAACGCACACGGGACTATCTGGCTAGTCTTCGGTCATCTGGGTGGCTACCAGTTTGCAATAAGGTTAAAATGTTACTTTAATCTTGACCATCGGCTTGAAGCGCATATCCCTGGTCATCATACTTATGTTTTCCCCTCTGCTTAAAATACTAAGGCTCTAGTATTCACAAAACAGAGGCGGGGGCTAGAGGAATATACTTATAGTATGAAACTTATGATGTGAATATGCACTTTCTTTATGTTGTATACTTATAGTATGAAACTTATGATGTGAATATGCACTTTCTTTTGAAAAAATAGTTTTACATACATAGCATTGTAATTACAATTGTTTGGTTACAAAAATAAGGATCATTCGATCCCCAGCTCAGTCAGGAGTCTATCTACTAGGGGCTGGACTTCCTCTATGACTGCATCGAGCAGCTCTTCACTCTCGACCTCAACCGGACCCACCAATGCGTTCAGATCTACATCTGGGCCATGGTGAAGTCGAACCCGGCTGAGTACGGCTGCTGCGGCTGATCGAACCCTGGTTCTGATCGCCTCTTCGCGTCGCCGTGTATCTCCAGGGAGATACTCAAGCAGTGAATCCGCCTGGGCAGCAAGCAGCGATGTCCAGTCACTTATGCTGAGGTTGTCTTGCCTCGGTTCTACCACATCGGTCTTCAAAAGATCAGCCACGGCCTTTAGTTTTTCAAAGATCTGGAGGCTCACTTCTTTGATTGCCCGATCGGTGTGGCGAATCGAGGATTCAAGAATCTCCTTGTCTCGAATGAGCTGCGTAATTTGACCTGCTTGCGCTGTATAGAGAGAAGAGATTAGTTGCATATTATGGATTCAAGTCTTCCTAATCAGGAATCGGCTTACCAGCATTCTCTGATCGAAGTTTGTTGATATCAGTTTCTTGTTTCTTAAACATTGAAACTGAACCGGCCACCTCTTTCTTCAAAGATATAACCTCTCTGCAACAAAGTCAAGGCAATCACAACCAAGATGCGCCCATGCTAACCAGAGGGTAATGGTACTCACCTGCGCAAGCTGTCGCGTTCTTTTTGAATGGCTTCTGTGCTTGCCATCACAACACGCGAATGGCTTATTAGCCAGGATAATCCCTGTGGTGCCAAAGAAGAAGATCAAAGGTGTCCTAAGTACAATTCAGGCACGAAAGCAGAGTTTTATTATACCTTCATAAACTTTTGTAAAACAGCATCATTCAGTTCAGAGGGAATCCTCGCTAGAGCCTCCGACGCGCTCACTACAGGGACAGTAGGTGAGAGTGCCGGCTGGACGCCACCCCCAGAGGCCACTGGTGGTGACCTGGTCCCTGTACTTGTTTCACCTCCCGCGGTCCGGACGACTTCCTGAACCACGGGAGCAGAGCGCTCTTCATTAGAGGCTCCCTCATCAGCCCTAATTTCAACCTCCCCAGTGGCGGTTGAAGGGTTAGGCGCTGTCTTCTTTTGCCTAACAGGAAGAATGGGTCAGGCAGCTTTTATCTAAGATTACTGTCAAGTAAGAGTTCTTACCTTATTTGAAATCCCATTCGTTCCTGGGACTTCTGGGAAAATTCCCCTTGCGAAGGAGAGCCGTCTCCGGTTCTCGCCTTCCTTATTGTAAACAAGGCAGCACCTCCCTGGAAATGTTCTGTTACGAGCACATTCCTAGGAAAAAAGATAAAAACACATAGAAAGGTCTTTACCTGGGCCACCGGACTAACTGGTAGGGCTGCATCCGAAGGCCTTGGCAACTCCAGAGTTGCTGGGACCGTCACAGCCGGCCTTTGTTCATCTACCTCCTCCTTTGTCCGCAGAGGAGGAGGATTTTCCTCCCTGGAACCCCCAGTGGTCCCAGGGGAAGCTCTCCTCCCTGTATGTACATTAACTTATCAAATGTGCAGAAAGAGTCATAGAAGGAATGGTCGAAAAGATTTCTTACCTTAGTCGTTCCTTCGACCAGGGAAGCAGAGATAATTGATCTTGAAACCTCGGGGGCTTCAGGAATTGGAAGGTCACCCGCGACCACAAGATCTTCGGTGGTCGCAGGGTCAACCACAGCCACCTCTTCGGTAGCTGTGGTCCCTACAGGACAGCTTGAGGCGTCACCAGCAGGGGATTCCCCGATCCTCTTCCTTCTGATGACTAGAGACACATCATCGTCCTCTTCCTCCTCGCTCCCCTCTCCCTGTACGACGAAGAAGTGATTCCATGTCGCGCCTGAAAAAGAAGAAGGAATGCGATATCTTACCGCAGTCTTTCTTGCGGGACGAGGAATGCTTCGTGAAGACCCCTCCCCAGGGTTCAGCTTGGTTTTCTTGGGGGCAGGACTCTTTGTCCTGGGTCTCTGAGAGACCTTCTTCACATTCTTCACCGTCGGCTTCCGTAGAGAGCCGACATTTTCGCTTGGGAACGTTGCATCAGCAAACTTCCCTAGGAGCTGGTTCACAGTCCATTAAAATGGATTAGCGCTGGACACACACAAGACCTGCAGAACCAAAGCCGGACAAGGAAATTACCTTTCGGCGCTCCTGTCTAAGGTCATCACCGGCATGAATCAAGCTCTGCGGGCGAGGTGATCCCTTAGGGCCCTCTACATCAGCATTGTAGGTCCTAAGGAGGGAATTAGTTCGCCTCTCAATTTCGGCTGAGGGCAGAACTGTTCCCAAATTCAAGTCAGAAAACATAAATTTCAGAAATGACAAAGCACAGTGCTAAAAGATTGAGTACCTTCATTGTAGTCCAGGGTTCCATCCGCCATGGACTTGATTTCCCAAGCAGGATGAGCCCTTTCGCGCAGAGGGCTCACTCGATTCTTCACGAAGTCTCGGATGACATCCCTCGCTGTCAACCCTTGACCCATCAAGTGAAAAATCACCTCGGCGTGCTTCAGGTGCTCCGCGCCCAGCGCCGGGGGAGCATCCAACTCGCTTGACTTCTCTGGCCGCGAGTTCTCGAACCATAAACTACTCTCGGACGGCGGAGAGCAGTAAAACCACCTCTGGTGCCACCCGTGCACCGAATCCCGCAGAGGTGGGGAGGGATATTCCTTCTTGTCCCTCAGCCGGAAGTAGATGCATCCGGCGGCATTGGTGCTCTTCGACCATGCCGAGAAGTAGAACCGTCGGAAGAGGTCTACGCTAGGATATACTCCGACGAAGGCCTCGCAAAGATGCTGAAACACCGCCAGGATCAGCATCGCATTTGGGTGGAGGTTGATCAGTTCCCACCCATAATGTTCAAGGATGTCCTTTAGGAACCGACTCTCAGGGAATCGGAACCCGCAGCGCAGATACTCCTCAAAGATCACCAACTCGCCCTCTCTGACGGTTGGGGTTTCTTGGTCCTTCTCCGCAGGCCGCCAGTTGATCAGCAGCCGCGATGGAAGGATCTCCTCTTTCTCCAACGCTACCAAAGTCTCCTCAGAATGGTGGTTGGATCTGCTCCAAGATGCCATTTTTTGAGGAAGATCGGTCGAAAAAGTCGATGATTTTGTGGAAGATGAAGGCGAGAAGATGAGGGTTTTGTGCGGCGGGAACTCTAAGGGTTTTTCGCGGCTGAATGGCTTCCTCAAGAAGCTACCTACTGCTTTTATAGACTCAAGGAGTCACGCCTCTGTGAGTAGCGTTCCACTCAAGCATCCTCTTTAATATTTTATTCATTTCCCATAATGGATATTCTGTGATAAACCCCTTAAAAGCGTTTCGGGTATCGGATCTGAAATAAAAAGACTTCTTTATTTCGGAAGCTGAAAGGGCTAAAACTCAAGAAGTCTGCTAAGGCTTTTCGAGGGTTATTTACCATTCTTTTTACCTGAACATTTTTATGAAAAATATCATGTAACTCAAATTTTGACGTACGGATATATTCTAACTGGGTTATGGTTTGGTTAAAGCCATGTTTTTCAACTTCGTTTCTGGTCGAAATAATGGTCTAACCGAACGTTCAACTCTAGTCGCAATTCAGTTCTAACCGCGGCCTTAAGTCTGATCGCGGCATCAGGGGAGGTCATGGTGACCTTTTAAAGTTCAATTCTAATCGCAGAACTGAAATTTCCTGTGTATGACTGGTCGCAGACTAAGCTTTTGGCCATAATTTCACACAGAAGGAATGAAGAATGTTCATATGAACAAAAGAAACTTTATTTATTACATTCTTTACATACAAAAGGGATACGGTCGATAAAAGCATCGACCTGTTCCGAAAGAAGTTTACAAAGTTCCCCAAGGGACATGTTGTTGTCAGTAGGATCTACACTGACAACCCCCAGGGAACTAGCAACTACCCTAAGTCTATCTATATCGTCCCTAACAACAGACGCACTATTGTCCCTAATCAAGTCAGAGAGTTCTCGCTGTTGCTGAGCGAAGTCCCTCTCTCGACGGAAATGGTGCGCCTCTTCTCGGGATCGATCAAGACATTCTGCTAAACGCAGAATCTTCGAGGCCATCTCCTCGGTCTTCTTCTCCAGGGCATTCTTCTCTTCCAGAAGGGTCAGTCCGGAAGGAAGAGATGGAGCAGCAAAAGGCTGATCGCCGGAGCCTCCTACCTCCTGCATTTTGCAAAAGTTAGTCATACTAACTAAAATTATCAACAAAAAGGGAGAAGAATTGTTACCTGTCCCGGTGCATAACCCGTTGATGCACCCATCTTGGGAGGAAGATCATCATATGGTGGAAGAGCAACCTTCCCATAAGAAGATTGCTTCGCCAACCCAATATGGCAATCATCTGATCGAGGGATAGTCACCGCTTGCCGACCAGGATGTTGATCACCCAAAACAATGGGAGAATTGGACGTGATGGGATCTTTCTCTAAGGATAAAAGCCTAATTTGTCGAGAGGCATGAACGGGGAGGGTCAAAGGAATTGAAGGAAGAAAGAAACTCGCTACGTTCTTCACCTTTGTTCCACTGGAAGATCCTTCGTCAACCTTGGGTTTCTTCCTTAAGGGAGACAGGACTTCATTCGTTTGAGACCCTTGTTCGACAACTTCCTCTTCATCACTCTCAATCTCGATGATATTGTGATCTGCCATTGGGAGGAGTATGTGAAAAGGAAGAAGGCAGGATAACAAGAAAAAGACTTAGGCGTGAGAGGGAAATTGTAGATCTTTACATGTCCAGGAGTCTGGTATTTATAGCCACCAGGGCGACGGTTCGCCTCCCAGACACCTCGGGTTTCGTTAAGACATTTACAATTTTACCTCGAGATAAAAACAATTCTACGGCGTTATCATTACCCGTCACGTAATGTCAGAACCCGTCTTGAAAAACCAACCGTTTTTCACTTAGTGCGCCACTAAGTGGAGAAGTTAAAGGACCGGGTTAAAAATCCAATGCACGGTTTTTTAAATTCGAAATAAACACGTCTCTTCGTTTTCTTCGAATTTGGGGGCTAGCTGACGAGGATTGACACCCGGGTCACTTCTAATAAACTTTTGGTTCAAGACAAGTTCGAACCAAACGTGTATCTGGTGATGCGAACTCGAGCTATTCTGAGGGGCATCACCATGAGGTCGCAAGCTTTACGCGATCAGGTCGCGGGTTTCGTGCGATCAGACCGACAGCCTTGTGCGGTCAGAAGTTCGTATGCTATACGCGGACTGGATATTCGGGATATTGCGCGGTCAGCCAATATCCCGCGGTCAGAACATCTGCCGATCAGGATACTTGGGATCTATCTATTCGGTTGCCCATACAACAGGATATTCTAAGTATCCCGAAGATTCCTACACGTGGAGAATCAACCGTCAGAAGGTTAACACATACAGTTATCCATGAATAACACGTGTTTAACCTGTGTGGAGGTTAAGAGCAGTTCCAAAAACCGCATCCAACCATCCGTGCAACCGATTGATATAGTTTCCTTCACATGGCACCCTTTCAAACAGTACAAAAGGATGGCATGGAGCATCAATCAGGAGGACCCCAAGACATTAAAGGAAGAACGAGACTCAAAAGTATAATCAAGATACAAGATATCTCGATCATTCAAACAGTCAAGTCTACGGCTTAGATTAAGCGACACTTACGAGTCTCCTATAGCTCCCCTTTATACACTCTTACAGGGAAAATCCTCGCCTGTGAGGACTTTTCCCTCCATTTGTAAATCTTTTACCACACTTAGTGAAATCTCAACAGGACGTAGGGCTATTACTCCCACCATCGAGGGCCCGAACCTGTCTAAACTCTCTGTGCTCTTGTTCACCATTGTTCAGCATACCTTCCCGGAGGGTCATCTTGAAAGGTCTCACAATTACAAATTCTGCATAAGTTCGGCTGAGGACTCCGAGTCCGAATCGTCGACAGCTGGCGCCCACCGTGGGGCCTTTCTCAAGGCGTCCTAGTTTTAATCTGGAGGTTCACTGAAACATGGCTGGAGCATATGATTCCGAGAACGATTTTGATCTCGAGGATTATGCTCATATCCCAATGCCTTCTCCAAGTGATCCCGTTCCGATGGAAGAGGTCGAAGGCCAGAATCTTCCACAGGGTGAATCATCTCCCCAAGTCATGTTAATCGACCGGGAGGTAACTGGCACAAGGTCAGAACCCGCAGAGGTTCTTAATGTGCTAGGTGATGAATCCGGCCCGTCATGCGATCCCGCTGAGGGAAAGTATGATGGTGACCCTGAAGTTAGCCCAGGAAGGTTCGACCCTGATAACCTCCACCGTCTCTTTGATTTCGAGTCCGACTCGGAACAAACCGAGATGTTCTCCCCATCGGCGACCTCTCTCCCTAGGCAGTTTGCTGCGTTGTCGGAAGAAACTCCCGATCAACAGGCTGCCAGGGAAGAACAAGATCGCAAACAGAAGGAGGAGCAAGATCTCGAGCAACAGAACAACGAACTACGCAGAACTGCCCTAGAGGCTCTTCAAGATGCGCAGGCTCGTTACGATGTTGCCCCGAGTTCTTCTCGACGGTCGCGTGGTCGTAGACGCGACCAGACTCCTTCCTTACCACCGGAGCATTTCCTAGTGGACGAAGAAACAATAACACCTGGTGCCCCTAGGAGAAGTACCCATGGTCGACTGCGATCTATCGCGGAAGTCATGCGCAATTTTCCTCCTACTGTCACGGATGCGCAGAGACCGGCCATTTACAGGATCCTGGCGGAAAGACTGGACGAGGTCGCATCTGAGGCGACCCCAACAGCCTCTTCCCGCTCAGTGACACATTCCCGTGATCGAGATGGTCCTCATTTTGGCTCTGGCCGGCGGAGTTACCCGCCGCCTGTATCGTCCCGACAGGACAAATACCGGCGAATGCAGGACTCTCGTAGTAGGGATCGAGTCCCCGTTCACTCTCGTTTGGGACCACAGGTAACCTCGCCATCACGTGAGTTTGCTCAAAACCCGACCGAAAGTCGCAGGACAGTTCACGGTCCTTACGTTGGTTGCAAAGCTTTCTCGCCTGGCCTACGAGCAGTCGTTTGGCCCGATAAGTTTCAACCAGGGGCCATTGAGAGGTTTGATGGAACTCAGAACCCATCCGAGTTCCTTCAGATCTATATTACTGCCATCCAAGCAGCAGGAGGCGATGACAAGGTCATGGCCAACTACCTGCCAACAGTCCTCGCAGGACCGGCTAGAACCTGGTTGTTTAATCAGCCTGAGGGTTCCATCTACAATTGGGAAATGCTATGCGATGCCATCCTCAGCAATTTCCAAAATTGTTACCAAAAGCCGGGTAAGGAGGATGACCTGCATAGACTGCGGCAAACTTCGACCGAAACACTTCGGCAGTTTGTCAAGAGGTTTGTCGGGGTAAGAAATACCATCCCGAACATATCTGATGGCTCCGTAATCTGGGCATTTAAGCATGCCATTCGATACCGGAGATTCACTGAAGACTTGCTTATCCACCCTCCTCGATCAGTGGCCGATCTGTTCGATATGGCTGATCGATACTGCGATGCAGCCGAGGCAGTCGAATGGAACCGAATTCGCTAGCGGTCTCTTTCTGGACTATTGCGACAATATTGGAATCAAGGTGTGCTTTGCCTCTGTAGCTCATCCGCAGAGTAATGGTGCCGTTGAACGTGCCAACGGGCAAGTATTGCAGGGCATCAAAAAGCGCGTTTTTGATTACCTTAAGACATGCTCGGGGGCTTGGGTGGATGAGCTCTATACCATTCTGCGGGCACTACATACTACTTCTAGTCAAGCCACTGGTGAGACACATTTCCATCTGATATATGGAGCTGAGGCTGTATTACCCATGGAAATTAGTATTGGTTCTGTTTGAACAGATCAATTCGAACAAGTTGATCAGAATGGACAACGATTACAAGATCTAATCCTCTTAGAAGAAAAGCGTGATCGAGCTCTGTTGAAGTCCGCGGTGTATTTGCAAGCTTTGCGCAATACCACAACAAAAGGGTGCAGCCATGTAGCCTTCACGTGGGTGATCTGGTTTTATGGAAAATACAAAACCAATCTAATCGCAATAAATTCTCCCCTCAATGGGAAGGCCCTTACACTATTATCTCGGTGCCGCGACCAGGATCGGCTCGGCTAGCAATGGAGGACGGTAGGATCTTATCCAATACCTAGAACATCGACCAGCTGTGCAAGTTCTACATGTAAGTTTTGAAAACCCTTTTCCTTTTCAATTAGCATGATTTAACAAAAATCGGTACTTTTAGTTGTTTCACGTTATAACCATTCCTTTTGCCCATATGTAACGAGTCTCACTCGGGGGCTGGTCGCCGATAATGGTGTCACTATAATACCTCGATCGGATTCGCTGGCCGATCTCATGATCACTTCCAGACAAGACACCCCTCAATAAGCCGTTTCTCAACGCACACGGGGCTTGCTGGTATGTCCTTGGTCATCAGAGTGGCTGCCGGTTCGCAATAAGGTCGGGTGTTGTATTGAAAATGATTATCGGTCTGATCGGATGATAATACCTAAGTCACAGTGTTTCTTAGGTATTCTTGGTCATCGTTACACCCATATTTCTCCTGCGCTTATAATACTAAGTCTTTAGTATACATAATCTCAGGAGGGGGCTAGGGGAATATGGTCGCAGCATGAAACAAAAAGAAGTGCTCTTTCAAAAATTAAGGTGTAACAGCCGCAAAATTCCATTCTTAAACTCTCTACTTCTCAGATTTTCCTTCCGGTCTAAATCTTTCGAAATTCCGTTTAATTATCTTTTTATTCCGATCAGCGAAATTCTTTCACCTGTTCAATCCTAAATCATCCCCCCCAATATTTTCTCATGCATGCATATTTTTAAGTTCATGGCATCATGATTTTACGCATCAAACAAATCATTTTTCCACATGAAATAATGATTTTCCTATTTGGAAATTGCATAAAGGAATATATTTGATTTAAAGTAATGCATTAAAAATTCTGTGAAAATATTTAATATATTTTATTTGCACAAGTAACCAGGTTCCACAACTTCCCATGCACTGACATTTTGCATTTCAGCCCTCCTATTTTCAGAAATTTCCAAACAAGCCCCTAGAATTGACAAAAACAATATTTTATGCACAATTACCCTTCTACCCTCAGCCATTCCACAGCTAACACAGTGTAAAGACCTGCATGACCCTGTTAGATGCATTACATGTCAGCATGCCACTGTTACACCTCGTTTCCACCTGAATGTCTTTCTTTATAAGCTTTGGCATGGCTGTAAAACAGCTCAAACCAGAATATTTTCACAAGTTCTTCTGTAGAGTAGTAGAGGAAACACTTAGACACGCAGAGCATTCAAGATTTTTGCATTTGTTTGAAACATTTCGCATAAAATATCAAAGGGGGTGATTTCTGCTCTTCAGCCGCTGGTTTGGCCGCGCTCCAGCGCCGGCCGCCATCACCTCGTCATCGTTCCCTCGCTGCAGACGTCTTTTGCTTGTCCGAGCTTGTCCATCAGGTGTGCCTCCTCACTCTCTTCCTTTTTCTCTTCTGGATCTCGGCGAAATGGTCGCCGGAGCTCCCTCCACCGGCGCTTCTTGTTTTTCCTGCCGCCGGCGAGCTCGTCTTCCTCGCGGCCGGCCGTGCGCCACCTTCTCCATTTCCGGCCGCCTCTTGCTGCCATTGTTGGCCCCCAGCATTCCCCCTTGTAGCCTCCATCACCTCCCAAACTCCCCGGCCTTCTCTCTTCTCCGGCGAGACCCACCGGAGCTCAAACCACCCATGCTGAAATCCCGCTGCTACAGTACTCGGATTGCTACAGTACTCGTATGCTACAGTAATTTCAGCCTTTCTTATTAGTGATTCTTTTAACTGTTCAATGCTCTAGAGGTCTCCGATCGAAGATCCGTCTTCGCCATCAGATTCGCCTCAACTCAAATCTTCCAGATCTGAAAATTTTCTTCAGATCCGAGTCTCGGATCTTGTTTTCACCTTTTTCTAGATCCGATTTTACCCGGTTTATCCTAAAATTCTGCCAAAAGTGGTTTTTCTCCGTCCAACCTCCAAATCCAGATCCGTCTGAACCATCCTACCACAAATTGCTCCTGCCACATATTCTCCTTCAGGAACCACCTCAGATTCTAATCCTAAAACCTTGATCCGCCGTTTTAAAAAACTCCATTTTTAAGTCTTTTTCAGATCCAACTCCGAGGCTGTTTTGCCTAGACTTATTAGGTTTTAGATTTTGCATTTGTTAGTCTCATATTTGTGCATTTTGTTTGATCGGTGCTCTTTTCGTGTTTAGAAATCGCCCGTCCGGAAGCCGAGGAGCAGCCGATCGAAGACGTCGCTGAAGATCTTATCACGGGACTTCAAGGCAAGTCGCCACCACCTTGATCATGTTGACCCTATGTTTTCCAATTAGCTAAGTATTTTGTTATTTGAGTATTATGCATGCTAATTAAGTAAACTGTGTATGTTCAAATATATCTGTTTAGCTATTGTCCTACATTGAATAGCCATTCTTGATTCTCAAGCCATGTGTATAATATTCTTGATGCCCTAGGTTAATGCTAAAGCATAACATTGGTAATATGGGTTATTCACATAAATGAGCAAAAATGGTTTTCAAAACTAAAAATGCCTTTTAAAATGTCTATCCTAGAGAGGAGAGGTGTGTCAGTCGAAACATGGAAAATACTGTGATGCTTATGATGATGATGTGATAACATGGTAATGTTGTAAATATGAAATGTTGTGAATTGTGAAAAATGTAAATAGGGAAACTCCTCTCTAGAATAGCTTAAGGACCCACCAATTTGTGCTAAACATCCAATAACATGTTAACGTACCTCCACAAGCCTGGTATGGGACGGGCACGACCAAGTATCCTTGCCGAACTATTGCCCTAGCTCTGCATAGAGTCTATAACCTAAATAATAATGTGCACTAATACTGTTCACTGGTCAGGGAGGGAAGATCCCTCTTGGCCCACTTACACTGACGGTTGGGATGAGCCCAACCGATTCGTCTGAGTGAAAGATCGTGCAACTAATGTGGTTCCAGGGCACGAGTGCTGGATGTGGTTTCCCAGCACAAACCCCTCGTGTGTCCGCTCACTATTGGTGGAGAGGGTCTCCCACCGCGGCCCAATACTGAGTGAGGGGTAGGGTGAAGGTATGAGAGGGAAGATCCCTACAATGCTTCACAACTGTATTAGGAACCCCACCCGGAGGTGGAATTCCTGGGCCACTGACCGGTGGTGAACCTTTTACGGGGCAGAGCTAGTATAATGGCAAGGTAGGGTGAAAAGCGTGTTATTCTCAACTCAGTGGCGCGCTTAAAGCAGCGTGATTGAACCTGGCATAGGAGACTCATATGCTTAAAGTAGCGTGATTGGGCAAAAGGCCTATGCTCGTGGTCAACAGTGGTAGTTGAGAAGTCTTGTGGGTAAAGCGGTACCCCTCTGCAGAGTTTAAAATGTATTTAAATACTCCGTGCTCCCGGATTTTGGAGTGTGTTATGGTCAATGGGTTTTATCCATGTTGTGAGGCACAAGTAGTTTTTATGAACTGTTTTATCAATTGCTTTAAATTCTGCACTCTTGAACTGTTATATATATATAAGGTAAATTTTCAAAGAATGTTTTGAATGCTTTTCATGACTATCAACTGTTAGGTGACGAAAAAGGTTTGGAAAAGAACCTCAATCATTTCCTTGAATTCCTTATCATGTTATATATATTGCATTTGTTAAGTGGTGATTTGCTGAGTACTCTGTACTCACCCGTGACTGACTTTCTCCATCAGAAGTTGAAGAGCCAAGCAACTTGGGTTCACATGAGTGTGAGCCTGAGCCTTGTGAAGACTTCTTCGAGTATGATCCGAGCTTCTAGGCGTCGCGTACCCCGGTCGAGCGACTGTGGGCGAAGATTAGTGTTCCGCTCCTTCCGCGTTTTGTTGAAAAACTGAACCGTTATTTTGTACCTCGTTGTGTTACTATTGTAAGGCCCTAGTGCCGTCATCTGTGAACCCTGTAATATTTTGTGGATTATTTATGTATTGTGCTGGTTGTTGTGATATTCATTTCTGGTTCGCAACTGACTCCTGGGAAGTTGCGACAGGGGAGTGCTGTTCCGTACCGTGGTGTTCGGTACGGGGCGGGGTTCCCCACATAAGGCATACATATGCATTGTATAGTTACATCTGTACAGGTACAAAATTTACTATAAGCCAAGTTCTTTCAAGAGGTCTTCGACTAGGGGCCTAACTTCTTCCATTATAACCGCAAGCTGATCTTCACTCTTGATCTCTGCTTCTCCCACCACTAGATTTAAATCAAGGTCCGTGCCGTGGTGAAAATGAAGTTTGCAGAGAATGGCGGAGGCTGCGGATTGCACTTTTGTTCTCATCACCTCTGTTTGACGCCTTGTATCTTCAGGAAGATACTCGAGAAGTGATTCATCTTGGGTTGCGACCAGTGTGGTCCAGTCGCTAAAGCTAAGGTCGTCTTTCTGGGTTTCGACCACATCGGCTTTTAGCAAACTGGCCACCATCTTCAGCCTCTCGAAGATTTTTTGTTGGACACTGCTGCAGGTTGAGAGCGTCGCGTTCAAGCCCTCATTTTCCTTGCAGAAAGAATCAACTTTCGAGTTTTGCAACTCGACGGTCTCCTGGAGATCTTTCTTCTTTTGAGAGAGTTGGCTTATTTGGTCCTCTTGCGCTGTAGTAAGAGACAATCACAAACAGTTCGCATAACAAGTTAATTCTTTCTGGTCGGAATTACACTTACAGGAGAGTTGTAATCGTAGCTTTTGGAGTTCCTTCTCCAGGAAGGAGATCTTGGAAACTGCCGTGATCTCTTGGTTTTCCCGATTACCGAGGCTCTTGATCAAAAAGGCATTTTCTCTGTGACAAAGGAGACAATTGTTAAAATGGGACTAAATTTTAGGCAGATGAGGAAACATCTTCCTTACCGCTGCAGGCGACTCATTTCCCGTTGGGCGGCCTCGATATGCTTCGCAACAGCTGTCGACTTGGTCGCCACACGGGTTAAGTCCTATGACGTGGAAGGAGATTAGTTTTTAGAGCCTGGATGTTCCTATGCAAGTGCGAACTTAAAAATAACAAGAGGTGTTCTGCATACCTCAATATATTCGCTGAATGAGCTACTTTCAGATTCCGCCAAAGGCTGAGTCTCTAGACTCACCTTATCCCCAGCTCGAGCGGAAGATGATTTGTCCTGCTGAGCCTCCTCCATAGCTGGGGTTTCAGATTCCAATCTCTGCGATTGGACCTCTGTGGCCACCCCCTCCACCATGGCATGAATAACTTCCTCGACCGTGGGGATGGGACTTTGCTCGCCCGTGACCTCCATAGCAGGAGGAGCATCAAGACTCGTAGAGGTCACTGGGGTGCTTGGCGCTACATCTCTGCACCTAGCATAAGCAAACAAGTGAATCACTGGTTAGAGTGTCTTCAGTCAATCGCTTCGATGTGACAACAAGAGAGATTCTTACCTTACTCGAAACCCTGTCCATTTTTGGGATTCCGAGGATGGTCTCCCGGGAAAAAGGGGACAATCGTCATCTGACCTAGTTTTTCTTTTCCTGAACAGGACGTTATCCTTTTCTCCCTGTGTGTATGCTAGTCTATAAGAATACACCTGAGGAACGATGAAAAACAAGACTGTAAGGGTCCTTACCGGAGTAGCTTCTTCCGTGGGTAAGGATGAAGCCATCAGTCTTGGAGTTTCATGAACCGCAGGCACTAGGACTTCATCCTTGACCACGAGATTAGTAGTGGTCGCGAGACCTTGTTCGGTCATTCCCACTCCTGTCGTCAGGAGTGGAGTACTCGCCGCCCCAGGACTGGCAGGAGTCCTTTTCGGCGGATAAGAGGGACGTCGTCTTCCTCGACTTCGCTCCCCTCACCCTGTACAACCGAGAAGTAATTTCCACTTATGCTTGGAAAAATAGGGGGTACGGAATATCTTACCATCGTTTTCTTTGCAGTTGTGGGCTTCTTTTGCGAGGCCCCTCCCAAGATCTTCTTGGGTTTTCCGGGAGCGTGTTCCTTCGTCTTGGGCCTCGCGGGGGTTCTTTTCGCCTTCTTCTTGGCGACTTCCCCCGATGATCCATCATCGCTCGGATGCTTTGTTCCGATCGTCCTTTCCAGCAGCTGTATAATATGCCTGGGAATGACATAATCCCGAACAGACAATTCATACCAAGTCTAGTTGGGAGAAAAATATACCTTTCGGCGCTCTTGTTTGAGTTCATCGCCGGCATTTATCAAGCTTTGGGGGCGAATGGATCCTTTAGCTCCCTCCACTTCTACGTTGTATGGCCGCAGAAGGTAGTTTGTCCGCCTCTCAATCTCAGACAAAGAAGGACTGTGCCACATACAAGCCAAATTACTTGACATGGCAATTTTTCATCAGTAAGCATGTGCAGTTTGAGAACAAGAGGACACACCTGTATTGTAGTTCAATGTGCTGTCTGCCATTGAATCCACCTCCCAGGCCGGATGTGCCCTTTCGCGCAAAAGACTCATCCTGTTCTTCACAAAGTCGCGGATGATATCATGCGCTGTGAGTCCCTGCTGGACTAAGTGAAGAATCGCCTTGGCCTGTTTCTTCAACTCCGCATTGAGAACAGGGAGGGAGTCCATCTCGCTATCTTTCTCTGGTCGAATGTTTGAAAACCAGAGCCCGCTCTCTGATGGAGGAGAGTAGTAGAACCATTTCTGGTGCCATCCATGCATCGAATCTCGCAGAGGGAGGGATGGATACTCTTTCTTCTCCCTTACGAGGAAGTAGATGCACCCAGCGGCATCAGTGCTCTTTGACCATGCTGAGAAGTAAAAGCGGGGAAAAGATCCACGCTTGGCAACACTCCAACAAATGCTTCACAGAGATGTTGAAATATCGCGAGAATTAACATAGCATTTGGATGGAGATTGATGAGTTCTAACTTGTAGTGATTGAGGATTTCTTTCAAAAACACGCTTTCTGGGAATCGGAACCCACAGCGCAAATACTCCTCAAAAATTACCAGTTCGCCTTCACGAACTGTTGGGGTTTCCTCATCTTTCCCCACTGGCCGCCAATTAATCAACAATCGCGGGGGGAGAATCTCTTCCTTCTGCAAAGCTATCAACTTCTCCTCGACATGGTAAACGGACCGGCACCAGGATGCCATTTCGGAAGAGGATGTGAAAAAGTTGGTATTTTTGGGAAGACGAAGGAGAGGGGAGCAAAAGAGCGTTTTTGTGCAGCGAGAGATTCTAAGGCAAACAGAGGGTTTTTGGTTGTGAAGCTTCCCCAGGAAGCTACCTTCTCCTTTTATATGCCCGAGACAACCCTTCGCCGAATATTTTATTAATTTCCCATAATGGGTGCCTTCTCTCTGGAAACCCGTTATGCACTCCCAACAGTGAATCTGAAACAAAATATATTTTCATTATTTTTTATTTCGAATTTGGGGGCTAGGGTGCACATAAAAATATGAAAAATTTGCAAAGATTATTGAGAAAATAATCCCTCATGACTTTGTAAACTAATTTTATGTATTGGTCACAATGCAGTTCTGTGATCGTCTCGAGATTTGCATGTTGATCGCAATGTAATTCTGTGATCGCTGCAAATGGGTAATCACAACACATACGATTGTCACTCGATCAAGGTAATATGTGCTGATCGCGATTTCAGTTCTGATCGCAATACCAGATCTGGTTACGGTATAGCACATTAATGCACTTCTGATCAGAAAGGTTGTCGCGAGGCCATACTTCGGATAGGGATTTACCTGTGTATGTTTGGTCGCAAAGGCATTTTTTGTGACCATGTTTTCGCACAGAGATTGTGAAGAGCTTTAACTCGGGATTATAAGTCTTGCATAATCCTCTTGAGGAATCAAGATGTGTAAGGGAAAGGAAATTTTTATTTCTGGCAATCTTTACATACAAAAGGGATACAGGCGACCAGAGCATCGACCTGATCCGAGAGAAGTTTACAAAGTTCTCCTAAGGACATATTGGCGTCAGTAGGATCTACACTGACCGCCCCAAGAGAACTAGCAACTACTCTAAGCCTATCTACATCATCCCCGAGCAAAGAAGCACTACTACTCCTGATCGTATCAGAGAGTTCTCGCTGCTGCCGAGCATGGTCTCTCTCCAGGCGAAGTTGGTGTGCCTCTTTGCGAGAGTTGTCAAGACATTCTGCCAGATGCAGAATGGCCGAGGACATCTCCTCAGAATGCTTCTCCAGCACCTCTTTTTCTTCTTGGAGAGTTTGCTCGAAGGCTGCACCCTGGCCAAGAACTTGAACATTAGCAGGCTGGTCACTGGCAACTCTTGAAATTTTCATCTCCTGCATTCACATGTGTTAACTTTGAGGATGAAACGACTCATAGGGGGAATATAGATAATTACCAATTCTTGTATTGGAGTCGAATGGGGAGATGCAGAACTTCCTCCAAAAAACAGATCACCCAACGAAAGTCGAGGAGCACCTGGTCACGAAAGTGCAACCTTCCCACGAGAAAGCTGATCATCCTGTGAAGTTTGATCAAGAGCAGCTACATTGTCCGCTCGTGATAATGTAGGGGTCCCTCCAGGATTATCATGGATCCCCAAAAATGATGTTCCAACCTGTGGAGTAGCATGCACAGGAAGAACTATAGGGGTCAAAGGAAGAGAGAGCAATGATGCATCCCTAACCTTTGCACCTACAACTACAACACCACTGGAGGATCCTTCGTCAACTTTTGCTTTTTTCTTCGGGGGAATTTGTTCCTCGTTAACCTGAAAAAGTTCCAAAGTACACTACTTTGAGAACGACCAAGACAAGAACTGGAACTAGATCTTTTTATTGTACGTACCTTCTGGTCGAAGTCAAGTTCCAGTGATTCCTCATCACTTTCAATCTCAATGATGTTCTTGGCATCCTGATTTGCCATTGAGATGAAAACAGAAGAGAAGAGGAAATAGCCCTGGAAAAGACTTAGCCGATAAAAAACTTGTGAAATTTTAAGACCCAAGGGTGACGGTTCGTATTTGCAAACGCCTTGAGTTCTTAAAACATATTTATAGTTTTATCTCTGGTTAAAAAAAAAGTCAGCAGCGCTATCATTACCTGTCAAGAACAACCCGGAACCCATCTCGGGGAATAAAACGTCGCACGTAATGCGCCACTAAGTGTAGAAGTTAAAGCGTCGCGTCACTTATCCGATGCAGGGTTAAAATTTGAAGTAAATGTCTCTTCATTTTCTTCAAATTTGGGGGCTAGCTGACGAGGATTGTTACCTGAGCTAGTTCGAAATAATGCACATCTGGTTCAAGAACCGATTCGAACCAGACAAGTGTCTAAAGGTCCGCTGTTATGGTCTCAGACGACCTGAAAAGCGCGGACACAAGGATGATTAATGGTCACAGGCTTTGCGCAATCATGAGAGCGCAGACGTTACGCAGTCAGGAGGCCGCAGACAATGCACGGTCAGAAGGTCGTTGACTACCCTTGACCAAAGTAATTCGGATTGCTTAGCTCTGCAACAGGCATATCCTTAGAATCGTGATGATTCTTCCACATATGAAGACAACTGCCTGGAGGTTAACATGTGCGGTTATCCCTTAAATGCACGTGTTAAGCCTGCTTGGGAGTTAAGTGCGGTTACCAAAACTGCACTTCTACAACTATTCAAAACCATTGTGCATTGGCGCCCTTTCAGCTGGTATAAAAGGGTGGGCAAATGTACAAGGTGAAGAAGACGACGAGAGATCAAACATAAGCTTTCATAAGTTAGTTTAGTCAGTTTTAGACAACAGCACAGAAAAGATCTTCGCCTGTGATGATCTTTCTTCAACCTCGTAAACATTTTCTATACATAGTGAAATCACAACAGGACGTAGGGCTATTACTCCCACCATCGAGGGCCCGAACCTATATAAATCTCTTTGTGCCCCAACAGACATTGCTCATCATCCCTTTCCAGAGGAACACTTTGAAAGGCCTCACAACTCACAAATTCTGCATAAGATCGACAAAGGACCCCGAGTCCAAACCGTCGACAAACACTTCGAACTTGATTACCGCAAATCAAGCCAAAGGAATTGTTAATGCATGTCACTAGTATGTGTTTGTCATGATTCAACCCATTGGTCAAGGTGAGGGTACTCGACCAACTTTGTCGTTGGCATGCCGAGAGGATTCTGGTCGTTTGTCGGGACTGCTAAAGAAATACAGTGATCTGTTCGAGACTACCCAGGGTCATCCGCCGAAACGTCCAGTCGAGCATGAAATTCAGCTTGTGTCCGATGTGACACTGCCCAATCTGAGTATGTATCGCAACTCAGTATTGGAGAATGAAGAGATCAAGAGACAACTTGGTGAGTTGCTAAATGATGGTGTCATTCAATCGAGTAGGTCACCTTGTGGATCTCTTGTGGTGTTAGTGCCAAAGAAAGATGGGACTTGGCATATGTGCATCGACTACCGAGCACTAAACAAGATCACCATCAAGAACCGGTACCCCCTTCCTCCTATTGGCGACCTGCTAGACCAATTGAAACATGCCGTTGTCTTCTCCAAATTGGATCTTAAGTCAGGATATCATCAAGTCATCATCCGAGAGGAGGATACGTGGAAGACCGTTTTTAAAACACGACAAGATTTGTTCGAATGGCTGGTCATGCCGTTTGGTCTCTGCAACGCCCCGACAACTTTCATGCGTCTTATGAATGACGTATTGAGACAGTTCATCAACAACTTTGTGATCGCTTACCTCGACGACATACTAATTTATAGTCATTCGTGGGATGAGCACCTCATTCATGTCTAAAAGGTGTTCGAACAGCTTCGGCAACATCGACTTCGCCTCAACCGTACGAAGTGCGAGTTCGGCCAACAAACTCTACTTTACCTCGGATTCATGGTCGGCAACGGTACGTTGCAAATCGACTCGGATAAGGTAAAAGTGATTCACGAATGGCCGCGACCGTGAACAGTTACGGACTTGCGTAGTTTTGTGGGAGCATCCCAATATCTTTGGAAGTTCATCCCACACTTCTCGATTGTGGCTTCTCCATTGCATGCATTAACCAGGATCGATCAGAAGTTCGAGTGGACAGGGAAACATGAGGACACATTTCTCTTACTGAAGAGGAAGATCAATGAGGCGCCTGTGTTAGCTTTGCCGAATCTCCAGAAACCGTTCGAGCTGGAAACCGATGCCTTAGGTTATGCGATGGGCGCAATGCTCATGCAAGAAGGTCGACCAGTGGCATATCACTCCGAGTTATTCCAGGGAGCGCAGAAGAACTACCTGACTTATGACAAAGAGTTGTGTGCACTGCATCAGGCCGTGAAACATTGGCGGTGTTATCTCTTGGGTAAAGAGACTGTTGTCCACACCGACCATCAACCGTTGCAATATTTGCAAACTCAGTCCAAGCTACAGCAAGCTCAGCACATGAAGTTGATGTCGTATCTGCAGCAGTTTAATCTGGTGATTAAGTACAAGAAGGGCGTACACAACAAATTAGCGGACATGTTGTCGCGACCACCATTTACGACCCTCTGTTTATCAGCGTTCATGCAGATCGAGCCCTCATGTCATGATGACTATGCCAATATGTACAGTGAAGACCTTGATTTTCAAACAGCACTGACTGAGCTCGAAACAGGGAAACCTATAGAGTTCGTTCGTTGAGAAGGACTCTTGTACAAGGGCAATTTACTTTGCATACCTCGTGGAGCACCTCGAATTCAATGGTTGCGAGAAGCACACACATCGAAGGTAGCTGGTCACCTTGGGGTTACAAAGACGTTGTAAAATCTTCACCGACATGTGTTCTTGCCGCGTATGCAGCAAGATATGGCTAGTTTTGTTCGAGGCTGTGGTCTCTGCAGCATCTCAAAACCGGCAAACTGACAATTAGGTTTGTACACTCCTTTGCCAGTTCCATCGCGACCATGGGAGAGCATATCCATGGATTTTTTGGGAGGATTGCCTAAGACCCGACGTGGCAACGACTATCTATTCGTGGTCGTTGATCGGTTCTCCAAAATGATTATTCTTATACCTTGTCAAAAGATTATCACAGGAGAAGAAGCAGCTCGGGTATTCTTTCAACATGTTTGGACAAACTTCGGACTACCGACTTCTATTATGTCTGATAGTGATACCTAGTTTCTTAGTCACTTTTGGCGATCGCTCTGGACGATGATGGACACCAAGCTAAAGAGGAGTACTGCTTTTCATCCACAAACTGATGGTCAAACCGAGGTGGTAAATCGCACAGTCGTTCATCTTTTGAGAGGATATAACTCGAAGCACCCGAAGACCTGGGATGAAAGCATACCGTACCTACAGTTTGCTTTTAATCAAGCAGTGTGTGGTTCGACTGGAAAGTCGCCGTTTGAGGTCTTTTTAGGATTTCTACCACAGAGTTCTTTCGACATGGAGTTTGTGATTCCTACCTCAGCATAGAACAGCAAGAAAGCATCTGATCAGGATTGAGCACAAAAGTTCCTGGAAGGTATTCAACGACTCCATCGTGAGGTTGAACATAACTTGCTGAAAGCTCAACTCAAGTACAAGGCACGACATGATCGGCACCGAACTGATGTGCAATTTCAAGAAGGTGATGTGGTATGGTTACATCTGAGTAAGGAGAGAGTTAAAGGTGAAGGTAAGGAACTCAAACCCATTCGTTATGGTGCTTTCCGGATTTTGTGGAAAGTGGGTAATAATGCTTGTCAGCTTGAGTTACCTTCATACATGGATATTTACTCGGTTGTCAATTTTGAGCATCTCAAACTCTTCGAGCCTTCAATGCTGGATGATGAGCCAGATACTATAGTACCATCTGTTGAATACTTGGTCTATCAACGAGACGAACCTCTACGTGAAGATGTGATTCTGGAGAAGAAGGTGACTACCACCCGCAGTGGCACAAAGGAGTCTTTTCGAATCGGTCGGAAAGATCAACGAGCACGTGCGATAAAGTGGTACACCAGAGAACATGGACAAGCCCAATTTACACATCTCCAGTTTGATCGAGAGGTCGCAACAGGGGTTGGCTCCTTCTCAACAAGGGAGTCATGATCCGGGAGGATCTTCAAGTCTTGATCGCATACGGCTTCGCGACCTTAATTATGTTTAGAAAGGTTTCGCGACCATGGATTGGTTTGCGACCATGAAAAGGAATTCGTTCCCTGTTTGGAATTGTAATCTGATCCGAATATATATAACTAAGCTTATCCATTTAGGATTAGTTAGTTATATGAGTCTAATATATTTAGGTTATTGAGTCTGATACATACTCATATGATTGGACTATAAATACCTTGTAATAGGACTAGTTTAGCTCATCGAAAATCTATCGAATACAATTGAGTCTAGATTAAAGTCTTAGACACATAGTTCCTCGACGTAGGCGAGTGCGACCTAAAATTCGATGTGTAAAACCCTCTTTGAAATAAAGAGTTGTGCAATTACTTTGAACTGTGTTTTCGATCAACCTTTGGGTTTCGGTATTTCTGAGTAAGATCCCATTATTCTGCATATTAGAATCTGGGCAAGCCTAGTGCGAAAACCAAGACTAGGTCTCAAATGGATCAGCATGTGTGGTGCACATGCATCCTATAGGACGCTGGTCGAAAAAGCTTTTTGACATGGTTATTACTGGCTTTCGGCACTTAATGATGCCATGCAATGTCAATTTCATGCTCGGCAAGTTCATCAACCAGCATATGCATTGCATGTTATTCCTTAACCTGACTATTTGCTGTTTGGGGGATAGATATTGTAGGACCAATGCCTCAAGCAGTCAATGGATACAAGTTTTTATTTGTAGCCATTGATACATTTACTAAATGGATTGAGGCAGAGCCAGTCCGCAACATTACTGCCGCTGCGGCGAAGAAGTTTTTTCATAAGAACATAGTAACACGATTTGGTGTTCCAAGTCATCTTATTACTGACAATGGATCCCAATTTGTTAGTGGTCTTTTTCAAGACTATTGCGACAATATTGGAACCAAAACTTTTTCGCATCCGTTGCTCATCCGCAAAGCATTGGTGCAGTAGAATGCGCCAATGGGCTGATTATACAAGGGGTTTAGAAACGTGTTTTCGACTGCCTTAAATTGCACTCGGGGGCTTGGGTAGAAGAGATCTACTCCGTTCTATGGGCACTTTGCACTACATCCAATAGGGCTACGGGCGAAACGCCTTTCCAACTGGTTTATGGTGTAGAAGCTATGTTGCCAATTGCAATACAAATTGGCTCTATTCGTGTAGATATCATAAATCAAAGTGAAAGATGTGCGGATGAAATTACTCTTCTTGAAGAGAAACACGATCAAGCATTGATTCGGTTCTCAGCATATTTACAAAATTTGTGTAAATATCACAGTCAGAGGGGGTGACCACCTAATCTACACGTAGGAAGCTTGGTTTTGAGAAAAATTCAAAACTAGTCTGGTCACAACAAATTCTCTCCTCAATGGGAAGGCCCCTACACTGTTATCTCAATGCTGCGACCAGGATCGGCTCGATTAGCTATGGAAGAAGAAAGAATTTTATCTAATGCCTAGAACATAGACCAGTTGTGAAAATTTTATGTGTAATTTTTTCCATTTCCATAGTAAATTTCTTAAACAATAAAGTACTTTTTCACTCTATGTTATGGTTGATGAGGATTATAACCCGAGTTAGTCACCTTTGTCGTTCTATAGTCGCAAGGCTTATAGAATGAGATCTAAATTATTTACATACCCCCCTGTGGTCTCAGGGACTTACGAGGGAGACAATAGGACAATTTAAGATATTCTGGACATGACCTATTCTGTGCCCTCGGCCTGTATTGTTGTGGGGTCTGCAGTCTCTACGACACCCACAATATTGAGGTCGCAAAGTTCATGGTCTCACATACCGCAAATACCCTGGTCATGGAGATATATACCCGTGGTCGCCCAGGTTGTGGAGAGTGACAATACATGGCTGTAGTTAATACGCGACCATGACAACTGAAGAGTCAAAACATCCAGCGGCTATATGGTTAGACCCATTCGACCATATCCAGTAGTTAAGCCTGTGCGACCACCACCGCCTCCTTAAATACCTTCAGTTCTTTATTCCCCAGGGACATTGTAGCTTCTAGTAACTGTCAAGGAGTTAAAAGCACAATCATAACCGAGCATAATGGCATATTATGGCCGGCGCACTCTACCTCCCGGTGATCCTTCAATCCCGTAACCGATGACCGACGATGGGCTATAAAAGGGGGATCATCTCAAAAAAGATCCAAGACACAAGATCTAAGAGATAGAAATAGTAGGTTGTTATACACTATGTAACAAAGAATAGGAAATTGTTCTTAGTTCATCTAAGAACACCTCTTATTCTCCCCTTGTAAACCTTGATATTATTAGTGAAATACCAACAGGAGTAGGACTATTACTCATCATCAGAGGGCCTGAACCTGTATATGTCGTGGTATAAAATATACCACCATCAGATTTTATGGAAGTGTTTGACATGAGAACAGCGACACGAGCTGACCGTGTGACCGGTCACCTCTGGCAGGGCAAGCACAGAGATTGACTCGGAGAATTTATATAGGTTCGGGTCCCGGTGGGGACCCTAGTCCTATCAGCACCCCCCGGACGTGAGTCCGCTGGGAGGTTCTCTCTCGGGGAGAGAGGTCTCCAAGGGATGCCTGTTGCTTTGAGTGTGTAAAATGAATTTAGAGTTGGTTACAAATGAGATACAAGGGGGGTATATATAGGCCCCAAAAGATGCAAAAAGACTACAGAGCCCTAGGTACGGCCGTCGGATTGAGGGGCGTTGATGCCATTTCATCGGCCGAAGGGCTTGGATGGTTGACAAGTGTCCTCGCTAGTTCCCAAGGCATCCTTGACGTCACCCACACATGACCTTGCATGGGAGACCTCTGTGGCTTTCCACGGGAGGTATCCAGGACTTTCCCCGGTAGGTGTCTAGGACTTTCCCCGGTAGCCTCCAGGACTCGCCACGGGAGGCGTCCGGGACTTTCCCCGGTAGGCGTCCGGGACTTTCCTCGGTAGCCCTCTAGGACTCACCATAGGAGGTGTCTGGGACTTCCCCCGGTAGCCCTCTGGGACTTTCCACGGGAGGTGGCCGTGGTCTTCTACGGGAGCCCTCCGTGGCTTTTCCCGGGAGGCATCCGGGGCTCGGAGAGATGCCCGTGGTCTTCTGCGGGAGGCTCACTGGGACTTTCCCCGGTAGACCTCCGGCCTTGCCATGGGAGGCGTCTGGGACATTCCCCGGTAGCTCTCCGGGACTTTCCATGGGAGGTGCCCGTGGTCTTCTGCGGGAGCCCTCCGTGGCTTTTCCCAGGAGGCCTCCGTGACATTTCATGGGAGGCGTCCGGGGTTTGCCACAGGAGGTGTCCGGGGCTCGGAGAGATGCCCGTGGTCTTCTGTGAGAGGATCACTGGGACATTCCACCAGAGGTGTTCGGGTCTTTTCCCGGTAGCCCTCCAGGACTCGCCACAGAAGGTGTCTGGGACTTTCCCCAGTAGCCCTCAAGGACTTGCCACGGGAGGGGCCCGGGACTTTCCCCGGTAGCCCTCCCAGACTCGTCCACGGGAGGCGTCCGGGCCAAATCCTGGGAAGCCTCCAAGATTTCCCCCAACAACGTGGGACCCAGGGCCCAGAGGCCCAGGCACCGCCAAGAACCATCTATGCACGAAGGACGTAGGCACTCGGGGGATCCTACGGGATCCAGAGCCCGGAGGCCCAAGGACCCGCCTGGAATCGTTTCTGCATGAATGATGGAAGGGCTCCGGGGATCCCATGGGTCCCAGGCCCGGAGGCCCCGGGACCCGATGGGAACCGTTTCCGCACAAATGACGCAAGCGCTCTGAGGATCGTATGGGACCCCAGGCCCAGAGAACCGGAGGCCCAGGGACCCACTGGGAACAGTCTCCACACGAAGGACCCAGGTGCTCTAGGGATCCCATGGGACCCAGGGCCCGGAAGCCCAGGGACCCACTGGGAACAGTCTCCGCACGAAGCACCCAGAGGCCCGGGGACCGCTGGGAACCGTCTCCACATGACGGACGCAGGCTCGTGGGGGATCCCATGGGACCCAAAGTGTGGAGGCCCAGGGATTCGCCGGGAACTGTTTTCGCACGAATGACGCAAGCTCTCCGGGAATCCCACCGGACCCAGGGCCCAGAGGCCCAAGGACCCGTTGGGATCATCTCCACACGAAGGACCCAGTACTCCTGGGATCCCATGGGATCTGGAGCCCAGAGGTCCAGGGACCCGTTGGGAACCGTCTCTGCACGATGGAGCAGGGTGCTCGGGGATCCCATGGGACCCAGGGCTCGATGATCCGGGGACCACCAGGAACCGTCTCCGCATGAAGAACCAGGTGCTCGAGGGATCCTGCGGGACCAGGGCTCAGACACCTAGGGACCCCTGGGAACCGTCTCTACACAAAGGACGCAGGCGCTCGGGAGCCCATTCCGAAGACCGCTCAGAGACACAGGATTTCCCCCAACAAGAGCCCCCCAGGCCCTCGGGGACACGCCATGGCCCCGGAGGGTTTGTGTCAAACCCTTCCCTAGATGACACTTAGGTCTCCGGGGTAAGTTTCCTGCAAAGTGTTTTGATTCCCACACGGTGCTCAAACGATGCTTTGGTTGTCCCATGCCACACTTCGTTTTTCATGTGACGCCCGTACGACACTTCGATTCCCACGTGACCCTGGATGGGAAAAAATCCTCTCCTGAGACCTAACGTCGTCAGGGGTAGGATACCATGGCCAGGGGACTTGGAGCCCCCGAATGAGAAAAACCTTCTCCCGGGACAAAGTCCACCGAGGAGAGAATGTTACCGCGTCTGGGAGGCGCGAACGGGAAACACCTTCTCCCGGTACAAATCCCCCCCGGGAGAGAATGTAGCCGGGTGGTGCGGAGCCCCCGGACGGGAGAGAACCTTCTCTCGGGACAAAGTCCTCTAGGAGAGAAAACCTTCCCCCTGGACAAAGTCCCCCAAGAGAGAACGTCACAGCGTCCGGATGGCGCAGAGCCCTCAGACGGGAGAAAACCTTCTGCTGGGACAAAGTCCACTGGGGAGAGAATGTTACCGAGTCTGGGCGACGCGAAGCCCCCGGACAGCAAAAACCTTTTCCCGGGACAAATTCCCCCGGGAGAGAACATAGCCGCATTCTGGTGGCGCGGAGCCCCCGAAGGGGAGACAACCTTCTCCCGAGACAAAGTCCACCCGGGAGAGAATGTAGCCTCGTCCAGATGGCGCGGAACCTTGGACAGGAGAAAACCTTCTCCCGGGACAAAGTCCCCCCGGAGAGAACATTACCGCGTCTGGCGGCGCAGAGCCCCTAGACGGGAAGAACCTTCTCCCTGGACAAAGTCCTCCCGGGAGAGAACATTGCCGCGTCCGGGTGGTGCAGAGCCCCCGGATGGGAGAGAACCTTGTCCCGGGACAAAGTCCACTGGGGAGAGAATGTTACCACGTCTGCGCAGTGCGGAGCCCCTGGACAGGAAAAACCTTCTCCCGGGACAAAGTCCCCCCGGGAGAGAACATAGCCGCATCAGGGTGGCGCGGAGGCCCCGGACGGGAGAAAACCTTCTCTCAGGACAAAGTCCACCATGGAGAGAATGTTACCACGTCCAAGCAGCGCGGAGCCCCCGGACAGGAGAAAACCTTCTCCCAAGACAAAGTCCACTAGGGAGAGAATGTTACCGCATCTAGGCAGCGCGGAGCCCCGGATGGAAAAAACTTCTGCTGGGACAAAGTCCCCCCGGGAGAGAACATTACCGCGTCTGGGCAGCACGGAGCCCCTGGATGGGAAAAACCTTCTCCTGGGACAAAGTCACCCCGGGAGAGAACATAGGCGCGTCCGGGTGGCGCGGAGCCCCCGGATGGGAGAGAACCTTCTCCCTGGACAAAATTCACCCGGGACAGAATGTAAACGCGTCCCGGTCAAAAATTCCCCCGGTCGCCATGAAAACGTGGAGTTAGTAAAGAATTTCCCTGTCGAAAAATTCCAAGACCCGGTTGAAAATTCCCCCGGTCACCGTGAGAACGGGGAGCCGGTCAAGAATATTGGGTCTGGAAATTCTCTCCTAGAGGAGGGCGAGTGCCATGATGGGCTCTGGAGTATTTGAGGGGGGACTATTCCCTCAAAGTGCCTCGTTACCACAGTTAAGAACTGGGTTGCCGCTTACCCCCTCAGTCCGCAAGGGGTTATCGTAAGCCACTCGGGGAGAGAGGCTCCCGTTGTCAGGACTTTTGGAGTGTTTGAGGGGGGGACTCACCCCTCAAAGTGACTCGCTATCGTGGTTTCTGGGAATCGGGTTGCTGCTTACGCGCTTAGTGCACGAGGGGGATTGTAAGTCACCCTAGGGGAGCAGGGCTGCCGCCGTTGGGACTTGGGCTAAGCAGGAGTCCATGACCCTCATTCAAAGGCATCCTCGGAAGGGCATCCTCCGGGGAGGGCATCCTCTTAAGGGCATCCTTGCGGGGAGGGCACCCTCGTTGGGAGAGCCTCCAGCACGGGGAAAGCTCCCAGCGCAGGGTAAGCCCCCAGAAGAGCATCCTCACAGGGAGGGCACCCTCACAGTGAGGGCTTCCTCGCGTGGAGGGGAAACAATACACCCTGCAAAAGAAGATTCATAGGGGAATGACCAATTTGCATTGATTAAGTAAATTGATACAATGCCTCCCCCCTGCGAAGCGCGAGAGGGGGAGGGAGAGACCCGGGGGCCGAGTGCAGACGTCCTCGCGGGGAGGGCCTTGCTTCGAGGGTCTAGCGCGGGGTTTGCGAACAGGACGCCCCTCCCAAGTCAGGAGACATGTCTCTGGGAGTTTTGGAAAGGAGGCTCGTCGGTTGAGCCCCTTTCTTAGGCCAGCTCCCGGTGTCCCCCATAGGTAGCGGGGAGGGCCGCCTGTGCAGATTGATGGGGCAAGGCAGGTCTCTTCCCCCTGCCCGTGTTGCTCGAGAAATGCCGTGAAGTGCTGACGAAGCGTGTTACATTCTCGAGTGGCATGGGAAGTGGACTGGTGGAATGCGCACCATAAGTTGGCCCCAACCTCATTGCTTCTCGGCGTGGGATTGTCCCAAGCACGGGAGGGCTGGCCTTCCCCTCCTTTTGACTTGGGGGAGGGGCGGTCGCCCCGATCAGCTTTACAAGAGCCACCTCCATTTTCGAGAATGAGGACGTCCTGATACCTTGACTCGCTGTGATGTCCCTCCTTGAGATGTTTGTGGGATGAGTCCCCAACGTCCTTCTTTGCGGGGGGGGGGGGGGGGGACCTATCGTGGTATTGCGAATACCCCGGCAGGTTTTGTAGAAGATCCTAGCAAAGAAAAGACGACGCGAGCTGACTGTGCGACCGGTCCTCTCCCGTCGGGCAAACTCAGCAAGTGACACGAAGGTTTATACAGGTTAGAGCCTCAGTGGAGGCCCTAGTATTGTTGGCGTGCTCCCAACTGGAGTTGGCTAGAGGACGAGATCCCCGAGGTGAAGGTGCCCTCGATCGCGTTCCTCCTCCACGAGGTCAACCTCCTGTCGTTGATTTGCCTCGTTGGCTTGGTACATCGCGGTCGTGGCTCCGTCTAGGAGCTCGACCCGCAGCGACCGGAAGCCAATCTCCGGGGGGAGGACTGCCTCAGCTCCGCACACCAGGGAGAAGGGAGTACGTCCCGTCACCCGGCTCAGAGTTGTGCGCATGGAACAGAGGATGCTAGGGAGCTCCTCTGCCCATGCACCCTGCTTGGAGGCGGCTTGTTCGAGCCATTGGCGTAACCCTTGTAGGATCACACCGTTGACCCTTTCAACGGCCCCGTTGCTCTGGGGATGAGCTACCGAGGCGAAGTGGATGGTGAGCCCCAAGCCTTCGCAGAATTCCCAAAAATATGCCGAGTCGAATTGGGTCCCGTTATCGATAGTGATCTCTCGGGGGACGCTGAAACGACATACGATATTTTTCCAGAAAAACAGCTGTACCGCCCGGGACGTGATGCTGACCAGGGGTTCGGCCTCTACCCACTTAGTAAAGTAGTCGACCGCGACCACCGCATACTTGTAGCCCCTGGCATTGGGGGGAAGGGGCCTAGGAGGTCCATCCCCCAGTGTGCGAAGGGCCAAGTGAGGGGGATAGCCTGCAGCGCTACGGGGGGAGGTTCAAACCCTTGGCCATCTTCTGGCAGGCCTCGCACACGGAGACAAGGTCTCGCTCATCACGAATCACTGTGGGCCAATAGAAACCCTGGCGAAGGGCCTTGGCCGCGATGGCACGCGGGGCCAGGTGAGACCCACAGCTTCCCGCGTGAATATCCTCGAGAAGCCGGAGCCCTTCCGGCTGTGGAAGGCAACGGAGCAAGGCGAAAGCCCCCCGCTTGTAGAGCTTCCCCTCCAACAGGAGGTATGCCCGAGCTTTGGCCTGGAGGCGCTTGGCCTCGGCCTCGTTGGGAGGGTCCCCCTCTCCCTTGATGAAGGAGACAAGGGGATCCATCCAAGACGAAGTCCGAGTGATTTCGGTGACTTCCGGGACGCAGGGCTCGTCACCGTGCCCGGGGAGGTCACTGAGGGCTTCGCAATTGTAACACCCTGATTTTGGGGGTGAAAATTCCTTTTCATGAAAATCATGCATGCATGTATCTCTTTAGAAGTAGCAAGATCAGTTCAATTCTAATCTATCGTAAGCCCCAAAAATCTCAAAATCTATCCTGAAGATCCAATTCAAGATCAGATTATCCAGAAATAATCTACTATCTATCCTGAGTATAAAAGCCTTCAGAAGTCAGATCAAATTCAATCTCTAACTCCCAGATTTATCAATCTCTTTCTGTTTTCGAAAACAAGAATTAATTGAATATTCTAATTACCCTAAATGCCCTGAGTTTTAGAATTCAGATTTAACCAAATCTTAACCTAATCTAGACCAAATTATTCTTGGATTGTAATCATGGGCATACCAATACCTTAATCCAAAAATTTGGCAGCCAGATTCCATCATTTAAACCCTTCTTGCAAATCAGTCCAAATTATATCGCAGCTTAGTCCTTTTCTAATTTCCAAGAGCCCAAAAAGGCTAAAAGCCACAAATCAACTCCAGATCTCAATTTGATTCAAGGAATGCCTCCTAAATGCTATTCAATACAAAATCGCCTTTTGTCAGCACATCAAAATCCCACCCTAAGTCTCAGATTTCCAGATTTTAACAAAACCAGACTCAAGATACCCTAATTACCCTGTTTTCACTTCAGTTCAAAATTGATCAAGAGTTCCCAGATTTCATCAGGTATTCTATCAAATCATCCGTTGAATAAAGTTCTTCGAATCTGTGAAGTCGAAATCAGCCATGATCTTCAATATCTCAGATTTTACAGATTAGTCCAAATCAGAAAACTGAAATTGCAATCGAGTCCAGCCTCTTGTTTCGACCAGCATCATCACCTTCGACCAGAGAAGCCGCGACCAGTAGCTGTGCCGTTTTCGACCTCGGTCCCAGCTGCAACCAGCAGCGCAACTACACCGCGAACCTCACCGTCGGTGGAGCTTCGCCTTGCCAGCTTCGCCACAACCCCGTCGCCACATGCGCGCACCAGATTGGCCGTAGCAGCGCTGCAGCAGCACCAGCATCGCCCGAATCCTTCCTTCGCACGCGTGCGCGCTCGCCTGCAGCAATGTCAGAAGCTTTGTGCCACATTGCTTCCATGTCGGAGCTGCCAGACACTTTACCACTGCACCTGCCAGAGCACGCGATGACCGTGTTGAAAAGCCGTCGAGACCGCTGCACACCGCCACCGTAGCCAACCAGCTGGATATCCTCCCGATTGCTCCAAGTCTCGAGAGGCCCATCCTCCACTATTTAAGCCCCCCCGTAGCTCACAGCAGCTTTACTCCTCACCAGAACCAGCAAGTCTCGCTTCCTCCCGTTTCTTCTCGTCTTCTTCTTCGTCTCCGGCAAGCCGCTGAAGGGGAGAACGACGACAGGGAGCTTTGCTGCATCAACCTCCGATCCAAATTTGCCAGTAAGTGTCTCTGCCTCACCTCTCTGTGCTGTACCAAGTAATTGAACTCCGGTGGTTCCTGTCGCCGGCAATCGCCGTTATTTGCTTTTGCCCTGTTCCAGCCTTGTAACCCGATTTAGCCAAAATTAGTACTCCTTTTAGTAGAAGCAATTGATCAGTAGATCCTTCCTTGCAAGCCCTTGCTGTTGGATTTCAAATTGAAGTTCGGATGGAGCCTTTCCCCTGTTTTCGCGCGCCACCGTGAGCTGTACACGTCGCCGGCCCGAATAGCTTCACCTCCGACCAAATTGACTGTAGCATTGTGATCCCTGAACTCCGTAGATGGTGTAGCCAAACCAAATTGACCGGAGGTACCTTGTATCAGCGGCGCCCCAGTGGCCGTCTTCTTCAAGTCCGGCATCAACGCCGGCGAGCTCCAGTATTTGATGCAACCCAGTTCCTCGCTGGAGAATGATCAGCAACACCCCAGAAGTGTTAATCCTCAACCAATTTTGAGTTTCATCGTCGATAGCTTGTGGCCACCGCAGCTCACCTTAGTTCCTAAAAACCGACGAGTTCAACCTCACCGTTCGCCGTCGTTTCATCGCCGTTGTTCAATCTACTTTGTCCTGTAGATCTGCCTCAACCTACTGAGCATATCACTCCACTGCATCGCCCTTCGATGTTGTGCCAAATCACAAGATATAGCCGTGCCAAGATCTGTCCAGTACCTGTGTCTTGCCGTGTCGGCACCGTGATTTCTCATTGCTGTTCGTCACCGTCCGACCACCTTAGTTCCTGAAACCTCCACCACTGGATTCCTGTTGTCTTCGCCTACCTCCTAGACATAGTTGGCGAAGCAAAGCTCAAGAGGATCGATCAAACACTCAAGCCCTAGAATCTGGCTGTGCACTGACATTCAATTCTCTGTGTCCAGGGGCCTCTTTGCAAATTGCCTAAATTCTGGACTTTCCTGTGAAAACCACCTTGTCAAATAGCTACCTTATTACATTTTGCATCTAATGCTTTGATCAAATCACATTCTTCCCACTGGAAATTATCCAAACCACATCAATGCCATTCCTTGACAATGCAAGCCCTTGTCAGTTCATGTCAGCCAATGGCATTGGGCAAGTTTAACCACTTCTGGTTGTGCAACCTGAAAACCACCTTTGTCCATTGAACTTGTAGAGCCATGTTCTACATTTTATTCAACTACCACACCTTGAGATAAACTCTCTAGCATTCTCTGAAGCTATGTCAAAACCCTGAACCGAATGTCGACCTTTGATGTTCGTCGTTTTTGAGCAAAATAGCCGCGGACTTGATGTCCATATCGCAGCCTTGAAACCCTGAGAGTCTCTAGCATTCGTCCTGAACCCTAATTCCATAAATCTCCAAGATTAACTCAAATCCAGCTTTCAAGCTTACCAGTTCCAGTATCGCCGAGAGTATTTCTCCTTTGCATGTTGCCTATAGATTATTAATGGACTGTGATTCCTGTTTGCTTGTTTGATCTTTGATTAGAACAAGAGCCTGAGTACAGAGATTTCGTCAGACCTGACATCGACTGCTGTACCTTACGACGCGGAAGGCAAGTCATATTCTTGGACATCTTGAACCTATATTTTATGAATTGTTAAGACATTGCCTCGATTATAAGCAGTATTGCATTTGATGAAATGACAAAGGTATGATATGGCAGTACTAGGCTGTATGCCGACAAAAGATGAGGAGATTCCTTATAAAATGATCAAACCGTGAGCCATAACTAATATATATGTATATATGCATATATGTATATTCATGAAATAGAACCCTTGCCGTGGCCAGAGTTTGGTATGGAATGGTGGTGGCACTGACGAGTGCAGGGTTTGTGGAATGCACTGGTCATGGGCATGTAAGGACTAGAACCTTGTGTTGTGCTTCTATGCGGCATGAAAAACGTACCAACTACTTGCCCGGTTATGGGACGGGCGCAACTTAGTAGCTTTCTTTAGTATTAGCTTTTCCTTGCAATGGTTGTCGATCCAGTGTCTTGCGAGAACTGGTGGGCCGCAGAAGGCCATGAGTGATGTGAGTTCAGAAAAATCATGAGAGGAAAAGGTGGAAAGAAGGAAGACGCCCTATGCCAGATTAAGTCGTGCGCGACTGTAATCAAGAGAGGCTATGTGTCTTGCGAGAACATAGACCCAGGCTAGGAAGTAAGGCAGTGGGGAGGACCCACAACGGTACTTGAGACTTAACTGTCTATTTACTGGGCAGGGAATTGTTAATGCTAGGACTGTAAACTGTTGTGTCATCTCGGCCTTGTCACATGCGTAAAAGTCGCATGGAGAGGTACTGACTTGAAAGCCGAATGATTGGTGGATTAAAGTGGTACATCTTTGCAAAGTTAAAAACATATTCGAATACTCCGAGCTCCCGGGTTTATAGGAGCCTGCGCGCTGTGGATCCTATCCACGTAGATGTGACACAAGTATGTTTTCTAAATAAAATATGGTTAGACTTAGCTCATGTGTGCTTGACATGTGTTGTCATGAAATGAGGTGCTAACATGGGCAGACATGTGTTGTCGTGCTATGATAGTACTTCTAAGAGTTTATAAAAGATATTAATGATATGTCATGATGAGCACTGCCATAGATTTGGAAAGAGAAAAAGTATTTTGCAACCATCCCTCCTTCCCTAATAGCATAGGTTCATATCATTCTACTATATGTATCTACTCTTATCTATGACTTGCTGAGTACGTAAGTGCTCACCCTTGCAATTCACTATCCAATAGATGGAATGTCCCTGATCAAGACGAAGGCCTGGAGAACTTCTTGGATCCCTGAAGGAAGAGAGTCAGTTCCACCCAAGTCCTGAAAAGTGTTGCTCTGCTTTCAACTTCTTGCTGTGGGGGTTCACTTAGCTTCTGCCGAGTAGTTGTTCTTCTGCAACCAAACTTATTTACGCCGTGATGGCTTGTAATTTATTATGTTGTAATGAGGCCAGTTGGCCATACTGCTCAATGTAATGCAAGTTAAACTGATGCAATATACTCCTATGTTTGGCTCATCCTGGGAAGTCAAAAGGTAAGGGATCAGCTGCACTGAGCGGGTCCCCATGGGAGTAGTCGTGTCCCCTTGCGAGGGCGGGATGCGGCAGCAATGATCTCCAAGAAGGCCCCTTTGGGGAGCGGTTCCCGGGCACTGGCTGCCCGGGCTAGGGCATCGGCCCGGTTGTTGTCCCTTCGCGGGATGTGTCGGGCCTCCAGGTCATTGAAGTTCTTCTCCATCTTGCGCACTTCCTGCAAGTAAAGCCTCAAGTTCGCGTCACGGCACAAGTAGGACTTGTCCATTTGGCAAACTACGAGCTGGGAGTCTTCTTTTACTAGTAGGTGTCAAATCCCCAGGGAGCGCGCAAGGCGCAACCCGAGGAGCAAAGCCTCGTATTCAGCGATGTTGTTCGTGCCAGGGAACTCGAGGAGCGCCGCATACTCCAGTTCTCTCCCCTCGGGGCTCCGGAGGACTATTCCCGGCCCGGCCCTGGCGAGACACAGGGAGCCATCGAACATGAGTGTCCAATGGTCGCTACGTCGGGGCAGCGCGGGGAGGTCTTCGTCCCCAGGCCCGGAGGCAGGAGTCCATTCCGCCACGAAGTTAGCGAGGACCTATGACTTGATCGCGGAGCACCCTGTGAGGGAAAGGGAAAAGGGGGCGAGCTCGGCTCCCCATTTCCCTATCCGGCCGGTAGCTTCTTTGCTTCAGAGCACCTCCCCCAAGGGGAGGGATGACGGGATAGTGGTGGGGTGCCCCAGGAAGTAATGACGAAGCTTCCGGGACGCCATTAGAAGGGCGTAGCAGATCTTCTCCATCTCTGTGTTCCGAGTTTTGGCCCCTTGGAGGGCTTCGCTCACGTAGTACACGGGGCGCTGCT